>OX595840.1:3872843-5152957 GCA_951392215.1 Epirrita christyi | reverse complement strand
GTCAAATGGGTCACTAATAGCACCGAACTAATGAAACGCATTCCTATAGCTCAGCAGGCACCCAACATTGTAAAATTCGATGAAGACAATGACATTAAAATTATCGGCCTTCAATGGAAAACCAATGAAGATGCCTTCTTTTTCAAGGTCAACGCTAATCACGCTACATGCACTAAACGCACCATACTTTCTGTGGCTGCCCGACTTTTCGATCCACTATCCTTCCTCGGTCCGGTCACAGCACTTTTAAAATTACTTGTCCAAGAATGTTGGAAACGTAATTTAGACTGGGACGACGACGTCCCCGCTTACATTAAAGACCAATGGTCTCAATTTCAAAACGAGCTTCACCTGTTAGAAACTATAAAAATTCCGCGCCATGTAGGCATACTTCAAAATTCTCGACATATTTCGCTAATCGGTTTCGCTGATGCGAGCGAAAAATGCTACGGCGCTGCTATCTACATTCGAGCTAGCCAGAGTGAAAGTGACGTAGGTCAAGTTACGCTACTTTGCGCAAAATCAAAAGTCGCATCTTCCAACAACATTGTCACCCTACCTCGCCTCGAACTTTGTGCAGCACTCTTACTGTCTAACTTGATCGTAGCTGTACGAGACTCCATCAGCGAACGCATTAAAATAAACGAGACCATAGCCTTTTCGGACTCCACAGTAACACTGTCATGGATACGCGCTCCGCCTTTTCGATTTCAGACATTTGTTGCAAACCGCATATCTGCGATTAACGAGAACTTGCCAGCCCGACACTGGTTTCATATACCTGGAAATGAAAATCCAGCGGATATCATATCGCGCCCTGTAATGCCTAGCAAGCTCGTTGACAACGATTTATGGTTTCGTGGTCCACCGTGGCTTGCTTACCCGGTACATGAGTGGCCCATTCAAACTTACGCTAACCTATTACCTGTAATTGAGCTTCCTGAAACAAAGGTTTCAACCTTTGCAGTTCAACCCATTCAAATTAGTTCTGATGTCTTATACGACTTAGCTAACCGCATGTCAAATTGGAATAAATACCTACATGCTGTAGTATACGTCTTACGATTTACAAAATTATTAAAATCACGTAGCATAATATCCGTTCAGGATTTAGAAACCGCAGAAAAATATATTATTCGAAGTATTCAAAAGAGACATTTTCGCGAAACAAACAGTCCTGCCCTACAAAAACTAAACGTTTTCGTCGACAAGGATAATCTCATACGAGTAGGCGGACGTTTGAAAAACGCTCAGTTAAACTTCACGCAAAGACATCCAATCGTTTTGCCCGCTAATGACCTTATTGTGCATTTACTGGTGGATCATTCTCACATTGTGAACGCTCATTCCGGCCCTAGCCTTCTTCTGGCTTTGCTAAGGCAAAATTATTGGATTCTTTCAGCTAGAAATATGATACGTAAACGCTTGCGAAAGTGTAACGCTTGCTTTAAATTAAAGCCTAAAAATACTTGCCCACTCATGGGAGATTTACCCCACTTTCGGGTAAGTGAAGTCAAGAGTTTCGTTTTCACTGGCGTTGACTACGCAGGTCCGTTCTTTGTAACGCCTTACCGTCGTCGCGGTATAAAAAGTGCAAAGGCTTATCTCTGCTTGTTCATTTGTTTGACAACGAAGGCTTTGCACCTGGAATTAGTTTCCGATCTAAGTACAGAAATGTTCTTAGCTGCGTTTAAGCGCTTTATTAGTAGAAGGGGCCCGGTTTCCCTGATTCTTAGTGACGGAGGCACTAATTTCGTGGGAGCCAAAAGAAAACTTGACGAATTGCATATGCTCTTAACTTCTGAAACGCATAATAAATATCTTGATCAAAACTTAGCAGATCTACACATTCAATTCAAACGGAATCCTCCTCTTGGATCTCATTTTGGAGGAATTTATGAAAGTAATATTAAATCTGTCAAAACTCATTTAAAGAGATCGATTGGAAATCAAATCTTAACATACGAAGAACTAAGTACTGTTTTGATACAAATTGAAGGAATTTTAAATAGCCGTCCGCTGTGCGTTTTGAGTTCTGATCCTAACGAATTAGAGGCTCTCACGCCATCACATTTCTTAAACATAACGCCTTTAAAATATCTCCCTGCGCAAGATGTTCTTAATGTACCTGAAAACAGACTTAGTCGCTACGAACTACTTAACAGGTTAGTTCAGTCTTACTGGCATAGATGGAGAGTAGAATACCTGACCTCACTTCAAAGCAGACAGAAATGGAACACTCCTTCTGAGCCCATTGAAAAGGGACAAATAGTAATCGTTAGAGACGACAACGCTCCAGTATTAAGCTGGCCTCTTGCCGTCATAGAGGAGCTCTATCCTGGAAGAGATCAAATAAGTAGAGTTGCGAAAATCCGCACTAAGACTGGCACGTATGTTCGACCAATCGTAAAGTTATATAAATTACCTCTTCAATAAACTCTCAACGTCATTATAACCCTTTTAACTTAGTTGTTCTAAATTTACTTTTCGCTTTATCCATTCATATTTAATTGCAAGTAGTTCTTCAGAAGGTATCCCTTCAGCCCGGGGAACATGTTGGCGCCATCTCTCGACACTAACTCACACTGTACAATCTCAATCCATATATTATATATATTCTGTGCATTCCATTCCTTTACGAACGAAAACGTGACGTCACACCATGAAGCACCAATCAGCGCTGGGACAACAAATCTTTTCATTCGAATGAGTGAGAATGGATTCAACGTACACTCGTTCGGTGGCCGGCATTCAAGAAAAATTCTTCGCTTGCAAACAATAAAAATTTGCCAAACTTTAATTCAAAATACATCAAATCCAATCCATCAATCTACCGGTAGAAAGTGTACAAAAATAAACGCATACAAACATTCAAAAATAAAAACTGTATTTGTGGTGAAAAAGTTCTGACCAGCACAATCCAGCCGCCAGCAGAAGACCGTGAGTTTTTCGTTCGTTACCTACCTAATCATTTTCCAAGCCTCTATTTTCACCAAATGGGAACGCGTCACGACAATTTTAGTGGGTATTTTTTAATGGAGATGACTATGGACTATTGACTGAGGGACTATTTGACTGAAGCCTATCGAGTGTTATTGATTCATGTAAGAGTACTCACAGAGCTGCAAGAGTTCTGTCGCCCAGATGAGGTTAGATGGATCCAATTCTTTGGCCAGCGCAGCACTCGGTATTCTACATCCTATACACATAAAAGTTTATTTTTAATTTATTTTACACCTTCAGTCATTGTACTAGTCCTGAACCCACACTAGGACTTCCTGGGTCGTGGATACCAAGGAACTACGAGTACCACAACACCCAGATTGAGAAAAATTGCAAAATTTCTGCAAATATTTGTTCTGAGTGGGAATCCTAGTGCGAGATGAGCTTGCGGATTACGTAACTCTGTTGCTATCAGTTGCAATGCTATTTATATCCGGAATAACGTTCTTGCGATTACTCAATTCCCGCAGTTTGCCTACAAAGCTTGATTGCTAGACTACGTAAATAAGGTAATCGCAAAAACGTAATTTAAAATAGAAACAGCATTGAAATCGATAGTAACAAGAATTACGTAATCGCGCCACAGGACTGTATGTAACTGTTGTGTGCTTATTTGTTTTGTTTGTAAATTTGTCCATTTTAGCACTGACCGTCATCATGACCGGAGGCTAAGCGACGCACAAGATGGTCCCGCAAAGCGGCGCGGTCGGGCGGCTTCGCGAACTTAGCCCACGCACTCAGCAGCTCCACGACCAGCGTCATAAGCCGCGAGTCGTGCGCCGCAGGAACTTGTTCAGGATTCTCCTTGAACGCACATTTTATAACGTCAGTCGATTTATAACATATATGTATCCGCAGCCGGCTTGGGTTATTTTATACTTGCCGGAAAAAAGTAGCATAATATGTCTAGTCATATCGTAGTAGAGAGAGAGGGGGGGGAGAAAGCGGGAGAGAGAGGGGGGGGGAGAGAGATAATGGAACAAGTGAAAAAGTTTGTATTTCTAGGGTCATTGTTTACGAGAGACGGGAAATGTTAGAAAGATATCGAAAGGAAAGTGATTGCTGGAATCACCGTTTAACATCAGATAGGCCACATCTGATGTTAAACGCCAGTTCTGTCTTTTCTCAAATAAAAACCATACTAGTGCCCGCACGCGGCTTCGCTCACGTTATACCGGCGTAAAAAGTAGCCTTTACCTCAAACCAGGTCATAATACTACGTTTTATCGAAATCGGTTCAGCCGTTACGACGAAATTGAGCCAAACATTCAACCTTTCGCATTTATAATATGAGTAGGACTAGTGTCAGTACATGGCTTTGCTCACGTGTAACTGGGGTAAAAAGGAGCATCATCGCTTTCATAATCTATCACTTCCTTCTTCTTCATCGGCCGTTAGACGTCCACTGTTGGACAATGCCTCCCTCATAACATGTAATTTGCCATAATCACCACTCTTGGCAGGCGGATTGGTGTTTGCAGTATCGGTGTTGAGTATTCAGGTGGATGCTGCTGCCCATACCCTGGTGTAATCCCTCAGACAAGACATCCAAGGGAGGAGACCGAGGGGTATATTCTTAGGCCGGACATACCACGTCACATCTATCTGACATCTTATATTATATACAATAGATAAACAAACATCCAAACTTGCACATTTAAAACATTAGTAGGATTAAAGAGGTCATCCACACGGCTGATTGTGCGACCCATGGTGTGAAAAGGTCTATTGAGGCTCTGCCTACCACTTCCGGGAAAAAGACGTGTGTCCACGTATATAAGTATGTGTATATACCCGGCTAACGTAGAGTAAAAGCTACAGTAGTGTTTTCGTTTAATGTCGTTCATACCGCATCAGGGTCCTTCGTCAGCTTGTAATAGTAGTCGAGCACGAAGCCGATGTCGGAGTAGTCGACATGGGGCGCCACGCTCGTCAGCAGCACGAGGCACTGCAGGTCACGGCGGTCGTCCTTAACGCCAAGGTGCGAGCTTAGTATGTCCACTATACGGACACTGAAAATTAAAATATATTGGAAATAGCAAGGAACGGTCGTTTTGAATATACAAGAATGACATTTGGTCTATTTAACGCTCCTGTAACAACTTAATCCCGCTTGAGCCCTCTCTATATACAGACTAAGTTTGCTTCTACTTTGGATATAATCTATTACCTCTCAAAATTTTGTTCATATTTATAAACACGATCTATGTAAATGTCTAGACTTGTCGTTAAGTTTTCCAGTAAATAATGTAGTTAGTTTACAATTCACACTGGCTGAAAGTTTTAAATGGAAAACATCAAAGGCGGCAGAAAAATGTGGATGAGAAAAGCAAAGTTCTAGGCCTTGTGGCGCGTATCGGGAGAGGCCTTCCTCCAGCAGTGTACTAATGTGGGCTAATGATGATTACATTTTAATATTACCTCACACAATTTTCTGTTTTAGCGAGCAAAACGCAAGCATTCTGCAGATTTCGACGCATGTTGTGTTTGACGACTCCCTCGAGGAACATCCACGGCAGGACGTCTTCGTCGTAGCCGCCTTCCGTGTACTTCACGAGACGCTTCAGCAGGATCTGCTCTATGAGTGACTTAACTTGATCTTGAACCTACAAAATACAATAAAGCTCCTGTATGTCTAGGTAGGTATTTATTTTGCCTACGTTCATCATCATCATCTGTACGTGACGTGAATTTGATAAGACGTAATTTTGTTAGACGTAAAAAGCTTGGCTGTAGAATAGACCAGTAAATTTGAAAATAGGACAGTCTTTGCACTACACGCTAATTTTGTTTCTATTACTCTACGATCTCGAAACAGCAAAAATTCTTACCTTTGTTTCAGGGTCAGACAGTTGATGCACGGGGCCCGCCAAGAACGCGTCCAGCACCGCTTCACCCGGCCGGAGTGTCACCAAGTCGCCGAGCGCGGAGATCGCCGCAGACCGGACTGTGATGGCCGCGTCACGACAAAGGCCGACTAAGATCTGTACAAAACATTAAATAACTATATGGATAGAAGTAGACGCAAGTTGATAAATGTACTGGTTTATGGGAGTGGTGGCCAGAAGTTAAACTTACTGGCGGCCGAAGCATGAGGCTTCATTTTGGTGACTGCAAGGATTAATCTGCATCAAAAAACGGCATTACCAGTGCTCTCTCTTGCTTTACGCAGTCAAATTCGCTATTGGGAAAATAACTAAGAAATTATAGTCATCATTTTTCCAAAACCTCAACAAGATGACCAAATAGATGGCTCAGGGTCTGCAGGCAACCACCATGGGCCTATTTTTCGAAAGAAAGTAGTTACAAGCTACGCGAAAGTACCCATAGTTAAGCGTGTTTTCCCTTCACAAAATAACTATCCACCCATGTAACCACAGCAACACAATCTTAATTTGAAGCTTGTAAGCTTCGAGAAATAGGCTCCCAGGTCCAACTCAGTTTCGTTTTTGTTGTGATCCCAGCTGTCCATGTTACTAAACGGGCCTGCAGTTCTCCAGCATAGACAATGTCTAACTAGCTTGTGTGTCCCTTGTGTCCATACACCAGTACTAGACACTATCTCAACGCGGCCACATCTAACGTGACCACCTGTAACATAAATTCCAAACACATTGAACTAAACCATTGACACGACAGAACAAGAGTCTCACCGCCAGGTCGTTGGCTGCAGGCGGGTCGGGGCAGGTGCTGAGCAGACGCAGGATGAGCGAGGCGGCAACGCGGCGCACAATCGCGCGCTCGTCGCACACACCGCGCGCACCCAGCGCCAGCAGCCGCGATACGGTCCCGTCGCCGTTCAGCTCCTGTACAACAACCTTATAGATATACACACCAGCGTATAGGGTGCCTCACCTAGATCGCTAGGTTATCGCACGTGCGCGCGTTCGCTGCCTATGCTCCCGGCCAGCACGATGAGCGCACGCTAAAACACGGTGCTGAACACATCGTCAGTGCACTCGTACATGGCATACAAATACAAATATTTATTTCGGTAAACTTAATCATATTACATCTCATGGGTTTGGGACCCTCTTTTAAGTATGAAAATACCTGTATTAGAGGGTCTCGCTCTTCCGTAGAAACTTGCTTCTTTGATTAAATATATTAATTTTAGTACATAGGTAAAAAAAATAAAACAAATTTAATATAAAAGTTAAGAAATGAAGTTAAATAAAATAAAATGCAGGATCTGACCACGAAATCCCGGACACTAGGTTACCTGCAGCTCGTGGCGCATATGCGCGCACTCACTGCCTGCACACTCGGCCAGGACAGCCAGCACGCGCTGGTGCACGGTGCTGGACAAGTCGTCAGCGCACTCGTAGTCGGCGTGCAGGATCATACCGACGGATCCTGGTTACAAGGTCACCTGCAACACGCGGCGCATCTGCGCAAGCGCGCGCTGACTCACGGTGTTAGACACGTTCCCCGCGCACTCGTACACGCGTGCAAGATCTGACCGACGGATCCAGGTCGCTAGGTTACCTGCAGTGCGCGACGCATGTGTGCGCGTTCGCTTCCAACGCTCTCGGCCAGCACGGCGAGCGCACGCTGGCGCACGATGCTGGACACGTCGTGCGCGCAATCGTACACAGCGTGTAGTATTTGACCGAGCGGCACGGTGTGTGGCTGCAGGCGTAGAAGGCCGGCGACTTCATGGTCGTCCGCATCCTCTGGCTCTTCCTATAAATATAATTTGTTGTCACTACACGGTATACAATGGTAATAGTTTACTGTTACTGGTCTTGTCAACTCTGGCTGCGCACCGAAATTTAAACGTTAGCGCATCTAGCTGACCGTTTCGGTGTGATTCTGTGCGTCAGGACCGTGAGTGTAACCAACAGTGCAAAATTCAGATTCGATACACAGTAGCAGCTTATATCAATCGATGATTGATTTAGTACCCGTAAGCGCGTCGCGCAACCAGCTTTCAGTTGTGTTATATTATGTGGAATTTCATAAATATTGTAAAATATACCAACATTTTCCTTAGACTCCTGGCTGTCTTGCGAGGTATCATCATCTATGTCTGCTTGTGAAGCAGCAGTTCCGTTCGGTAGCGGATTAGCAGCCGCATTTCGTTTCTCAATCTCATTTCTTATTGTTTCTCTTTGCTCATTAATCTCTGGTTCATTATTCAATAGTCTTGATAGAATTTCCTGTGAAAACATTTGAACTTAAAAGTACGCACGGATCTTGACCGCCATGAAGTTACCATTTAATTGACGCAATAAAAAATATATTTACAAAATCTATGGTGACTTCTAACGCCGAATGAACATCCACTATGCGTTTATACCTAGACCTACATACTGTGTTGGTAGGTAGATTTTTATTATTTGAGCAAGTGACAGAACTGGCACATGACCTATCTAATGCTAAGCTGTAAATCCTGTCTACTAGGACATGCCCTACACTACACACCCTGAGACATAAAGTTGAAGATATTTTGTGCCTGTCATTTCACCAGCACCCGTACCTTTCAAACCATACACACCTATGCGAGCATTGGCGGTCGGCACATGTAGTGAAAGTACTTTCCCGGACGAACTCTCGCAAGGAGCTCTACTAAAAAAGGTTTATTTTAAATTGTACATCATTATAATGGGTGCAAGATGAACTTACTAATGCAACATGCCGATGTACTATTTTAGAAGTTGTAGATAAAACGAGGACCCACTTCACAAACTTCCGATGACGTCGATCGGGGAGCAAACTCATCAAGCCAACCACTAAGTCGGCGCGAGCATTACGAGCCTCAGCGCGCTCCTGAAATTATAATAAATGACGAGGTTAGCACTGATGGGACTAACGGGAGACCCCAACATCCGACCCTAAGGTCTTGGGTTCACTTCCTGGTTGTGCACTAATAGATTTTTCCTCTAGAAAAAATGCACACATATTTGCTTTCTAACAGTGAAGGAAAATATTATCTTGAGGTAACCAGTATGTTCTATAGATGTACATGAAAGGAGTTTTTTGCGAGGCGCATTGAATCTTGTCCGCGCTGTTTTTAGGGTTTCATACCAAGAAAGAACAGGTGACACAAAAGGAAAAACTTATCGCTGCCTTTTTGTATTGAATATGTATGGTTTTTTATTGTATACATTGGCGAAAATAAATAGTTTGGTGAAAGAGTTCAGCAGGGCTACTCTTGACGCTCTACTCGATCCTAATTCAGGATTTAGTGTCATTTGTCGTCGGAGAGTACTAGATTCCTTGGTCATTTGGTAATGAATAATAATAATAATGAATTCAATACTAGCGCACAATTTGGAGTGGAATTTTATGGAACTAAGTGAAATCGACTTTCTGTACCTATTATTCTTCACGCATAGTCAATCGCGTGCTCTATCTCGATTTCAACTCGATTTGGTTCAAGAGTGCCAAACAAGCATTGAAACTGGATGAGATTGGATCTGTTTTCAAGAGTAGCCCCACTGGGTGCGCCTCGCATAGAGGCTCCTTTGATGGACATGTCACATGACTGTTCTCCTACAATATTTTCCTTCACAGGACATCTAAAAGCTAGGTAACATGCTAGAGTATGTCTCACCAATGTTTCTGAAGTGTAGCAGAGATGCTCCAGCATTGTCGTGAAAGATTTAACAGATGCTTTACAATAGCTAGTCAGAATAACGCCCGCGTAAGTCACGTATGAGGCTCTCACATAACTCTGAAAAAAACAAATTTAAAAACCGAATGAAAACTTACACCATACATATTATTATATGATTAACCGGGCTGGGATTAAACCCGTGACACACTCCTAGACATCCAGCATCCACCTGAGTACTTAACACTGAACTGCAATCACCAATCCGCCTACCAAGTGCGGTGGCAATTCCACTCTATTCTATGCCTCCCAGCAGTGGATATTTACAGGACCTACTAGGGAGGTGAAGGAAACTAAAATATTTTAATAGTTTATTTAAATGGAACCATTTATGCCCTGAAGTCTCTGGAGGAGGCCTATGTCTCACGACAAGCTGGTGTTTAATTATATAAAACATGTGTGTATTTTTAAGCATTTAATTTTATTACTATAAATATGTAGTATTTAGATCTAAGTTATCCAGCAATAAAGGCTATTATTATTATTATTATTATTTATGCCCTAGTTCACACATAAAAGGTTGGTTGGTTACTGTAACTATTGGTCAAAGTGACAGATACTGTATCAAAAACTATTTGGTTCTGGTTTTTAAATCACAGAGAGGATAACACAACTAATACAAGAATATAGGCAATTCAAAAATAACAAATGACACAGTTGACTACCTTTAGATTGTTTGACTGACTGACTGAAGGTCAGAAAGTTCGAAGGGACAAAAATAAACATACATATTATATTATGTTTATGTTTGTAGGACATTATAAACGTCACAGGAAGTCGGTGGATGGAGGCGGCTCAAGACCGTTCGTCGTGGCATTCTAAGGGGGAGGCCTATATCCAGCAGTGGACTTCTACAGGCTGATGATGATGATGATGATGTAGGTACTTACAGTAGCAACCTTGGTGTCTGCAGAAGAGGCAATAAGCTTAGGCACCATACATTTAAAGAGTAGCTCAATAGCTTTAGAGTTAGGCTGCTCTCCATAGTTGCAAATCATACAGTTTATCACCTGATATATGACACTGGACACATTTGACATCAAAATTTTATCTGAAACAAAAATAAACTCATGTTAAGTAAGTAAAAGCTAAGGAAAAAAAAAAGTCTTACATATTTTTCAAGAGCCATTTATTGGGTCTACAGGGTATGTGTTAGCAACATTCTTCCTGAAATAATTTAAAGACAGGATGTTACACACCCCCACCTCACCTGGCGTTTGATCGAAGTGGTGCATGATCCAAGAGCTGGCTTTTATTTTATATGCCTCAATGTATTAATGTTGCCATTCAGCATGACAATGAAGCCAACATCTTAGGGATGCTACCACATTGTTATTGCATTTCATTGTCACTCTAAGAAAGGATTGATTTAGAGCTATATTTAGACAGTTTGCAACGGTTTTTAGATAGCTCAACTGATTCAATGAGTGTTTTTGTTTTAAATATGAGAAGTTATATTAAAAAATACTTACCAACACTATTTAATGTTTGAGTAATAGCACCTCCAGTGACATCAACTAAATTGCTAAGAATATCTTCAAAGTTTATATCAACTACTGTCAATTTTAATTGCAAAACAATTCCCTTAAGGTCCACCACATACTCCGACAATTCCTTCAGAACAAAGTTCACTTCATTTGACAGTTGTTTTTGTTTATAATGATCACTTTTCTCACACATTAATTTCGGAAATCCAAGACAGGAAATTGAAAGCGCAAACAGTTGAGAGTGGTAAACATTGTATGCCCGAGCGCCAGGTATAAGTAGTAATCTGAAGTAAATGCGAGCAGCTAACAAGGCGTTGTCCCGGTGTTCTGGTGATGTGACGTTATCAGTGCCATATTTAATGTAGTGACCAATGACGGCTAGCAGATTTCTATATGAGAAAACTTGTGATAGAGAAGCCCAGGTGTTGTCTTCTGAATCCTCTGCTTCATCAATGAGTTCCAAGAGGTTCTCAAAAACATTTGGTATTTCAATCGAATCCAACACTACTTCATAATCAGATGGGATATCTTCAAATCCAGTAAACTCAAAGTAGAAAACAGAATCTACCCAGTCACCTGGAAGACAGTCCAAACGTAGTTTGTAAATTTCATCCAGTACTCTATCCATTTTCAAGGGGATTTAATTGGCCTTTTGGTACCTAAACCTTTTCTGTTTTTTGCATAGACATAGCGTATTTTCGTTTATTTCAGGAAACTTCTTTGTTGACTCCTGAAAATAAACGTGACAAACTTTTTTTTTGGGGTGTTTGTTTTCTCATAATAATCTATAGATTTTATTGTGGCTTAGTTTATAGACATCGAATTTCGGTCTATTTTCAATGTGAATAGTTATTACGATTCGGCCGAAACTCCGAAAGAAAATTAACAACTTCATTTACTTTTACAAAAAGGTAAACAAATAACAAAATCAACAAATTGCCACAATGAGATTGAGAGAAGTAGTGATGAGTCCCTCACTCGTGAGTTACCTCGTTTGAGGCCCTCAAAATTTAAAATGAAAGAGTTACTCGTTTTTCAACTTTGAACCACCTCAATTTAACTCCTCACTTTTCTGTGCTAGAGTCCGTCCGACTGATTGAGTGACTGATGCAAACTATGCAAAACTGATAAACGAGTCAACTTATGAATTGACTGATGCTTGATTTGATGTGATGAGTGGGTGAACGTAACATGGAGGAATAAGTAAACGTATTATGGGATTTTTCAATCTACCATTTTTGAAAGAAACGTCTTTATATTTATTTAATTCCATTTTAATGTTTTGTTGTTTTCCATTTTATGTTATGTAATTTTGGTGGCATTTTATCCAGTGTAACTTGGATAAATAGCACGTATAAATGGTTATCAAATAGTACCTACCTAATTTACGAAGACTAGGCAACTACTTACTTCCTAAGTAGGTACTTGTTCTTCTTGTCGTGTCGATGCTTAGTTAATAGGTAGCCCCCTCAATGACTTAGGGGTAGGTACTTCCTTACACACTTTAGTAGTAGTTAAATAAAAAAAATATGCACTGGCCAAAGTAAGACTACGTAAAAATTAGAGAGAGCGAGTAAACTTCCCGAAGTTCCAAAACCGTGCGCGTGAGAGTTGTAAATAAAAGCTTCATTCAAGTTTTAGCACGCTCGGATCGGATGGTGCGGGGCGACGAGTACTTTGGGCGGCGCTCACACAACTCAATTTACTCCCTCCCTCATCCAAATCCAACGAAACGGTAACGCGCCACCCCGGACGCTCGTCTCGTTCGCGCTCACGCCTCACTCGCTACGCTAGACGGTACTCTGTCACAACACCTCACCTCAAATGAGGGGTCCTCACGAGTAACTCACAATGCAAAATGAGGTCTTCCCTCATCCTCGTTTAAAATAGACGAGTTACCCAACACTAGAGAGAAGGAAATCGGCGGGCTCGGCGGCCGGCGGCAAAATTGTTACCACAGACAGCACAGCACAGACTATCTATGCTTTACCTTGTGCTAAATCTTGAGCCCATAAATAAGAGAAACCATGGTGCCACAAGAACGATTTTACTTGCATCTTGGAGGAATGCCTGTTTTATTCCTTGCTCCAAGGCTGTCACTCACTGTCATGTTGATGTCAATGTCAATGTCAGTCATGTAAATGTAATTGGACTGGATGTAATGTAACCAACAATATTTTTCTGTTAAAATTAGAAACAATTTTAGCTTTGATTACATTTCTTTCTTCTGGATAATGCCTCTGCTGCACTAACATAATTAGATGTAAAATAAGTAAAAATGACCACGAAAAGACCGATATCTTGGTTCCTAACAACAAATGGACGAACATTTACCTTCAGTACCGTTACTGCTGCCGGCCTAGGATTCACGGTAGTAAAATATGCTCCACATACATTTTTTCTTTACAAATACAAGGAATTTGTTCAATATTACAAGTGAGTACATTATAAGTTGCGACAGGGTCGCTGCTTTTACTCTGAATAAGCTAGCGAAGTGAATACCTGAAATAAAAAGCTTATGCATTCATATTAAAGCCCTTGGTGTAAATTTGTAAAAAGTCCTACATTTCGTTATAGAAATGGAAAGCCAGTGGATTTGCCCGACTTACTTCAAGACCGCTATCGCAAATGTTTAGACGTTGTCAATGCCTCAGACCTACATCGCAAATTGATCTCTCCTTTCAGTGTGTATGGGTACGATCTCTTTCATGCTGGTGAGTACATCTGACTTGTATTCTTGGTCATAGACTTAGGGTGGTCACAGACCTACCGATTCTATTCTGTTCTCATTTTTCTGTTTCTGTTCAATTGTGCTTTCCTGTTCTAGGTAGAAAAGAATGGAGCCGGCAGGTCTGTGACCACGCTAAAGGCTCCTTCCCTATGTCATATAAATTAAATCTGGTGTATAAGACATGAAAACTTAGGTCTTTTTTCCTGCAAGGATTTATTTTTCCTTAGTGCCCCATTATCTACACCACAACCGCCAAATTGTTTATTAGATATTTTGTTTTTGAGTTATTTTATTTACTCAATTTGGAAAATATATTTTTTGATGCAGGAAGTACAAGCTCCAAGTTTGGTGCAGCTATTGGAATACCAGTCAATTTCACATACCAATCCATGGAAGATCTTGAAAAAGACGACATTCAGGTAAACAAACTCATTTACATTTTGAAAACTTAATTATGGTTTTATAATATCCCAAAAACAATTGGTAAGTACCCAATTATAAAACTAAAAAAAAAAAAAACCACACCAACTATTTTTTTTTTTTTTTAATTATAAAACTAGTATACCACTAATAATAGATGTTAAATTGTTTGATACTTCATCAATCAAACCTTATGCCTGAATTAATTTTGATGCAAATTGATATGGGGATAGAATATGACCTGGATTGAAACTGGCCACGTTAATTCTAGTACCACATGAGCAAAGCTGCAAAGCTGCAAAGCTAGTTTTCCATTAATGTTGGGTTATCACTTTAAAAACCAATAACCATGGTAATTTAACTAGTCCACCTGCAGCTATGCTTGCTCGGTACTGGGTTAATCTAAATACATACATAGACACAAATCTTTTATCTGCAAAGGGGTAGGTAGCAGGTAGAGCCTCAATGGACCTCTTTTCACTGTTTGAGTCACACAATCTCAGGAATATTGACATGGCCAGTGGTGAGCTCTTCACTGTTATTACTTTCCCATGACCAACTCTGCTAATACTTTCTTCTAGTTATAACATGCTATTGGATAAGCCAGCAGCTGCCAGAATAAATCTTATACCAAAGAAAATTGCCCAATATTCATTGAAATTGGTTCAGCTGTTGTACACCTCAACTCAATCACCTTAAAAACACAAACATACAAACTTTTGCTTTAGTAGAAGTAGGATGGCCCTAGGCCCAGCATGAGATTAATGATGATCCAAGGGTTCCAAGAGATAATAAGACGTTTTACGTTATTTATAGTTTATTAGGTGTCTAATTCTAATTCAAAATGGGGGAGATAAGATCTGCACTGACTTCCTGCATTGGGGTGTATTGTGCATTGTCCCCCTGCTTTATTAGGTGTGCAATAAAAAGTATTATCTATCTATTTATATATCTAAGTATACCTATTTGCTGTGGTAGTCTCGGCCTAAGAATAGGACTCTTGCAAGTCCTCCTATGGATGTCGTAAAAGGTGACTAAGGGTTTACTCCAGGGCGTGGGCAGCAACATCCACCTGACTTGAGTACTTAACAACAAACTGAGATCAAAAGTCCGCCTGCCAACCGTGATGATTATGGCGATTAAATACCCCCATGCTTTCCCCACACTATGCATCTCATCCAGCAGTGGATGTCTACTGACTGATGAAGATATATCTATATTTTGTACTCTGCTGTAGGTTTTAAAGAAAAGGTTTTTTTTTACGACCTCTCTGGCGCGACGGGCGAAGGTTCGCCTGCGACGCAGGAGGGTGCGGGTTTGATTCCCGCCTCGGTACAAATATTTGTACGATCTGCAGATATTTGTTCAGGGTGTTCTGGGTATTTTCTATGTATAATAAAAAATATATATCTATGTAATGTCATTGTATTAAGTATATCAGTTATCTGGTACCCATAACACAAGCTCTGCTTAGCTTGGGGTTAGATAATGTTGTGTGAAATGTCCAGCATTCATTTATTTATTTATTTGTTTACTTCTCTTGTTCAAATTGTTTGTATTTAAATTGTTTCTTTGCTATTAAAAGTTCAAATCAAGCATAACATTACGCTATTTTTCGAGTATGTTATAAGAAACCTTATGTTTAAGGTAGTAGAATAAACATATTTAATGTTTCAGGTGAATCAAAAGAAAGTCGACTGGAACTCTGAAGCTGGACAGAAATTATCAAATGCTCTGATATTACCAGAAAAGTTGCAACAATTTGCAATTTGCAGAGAAATTTTAATGACGCAGAACAACAAAGTTATATTTGAGTCTGTTTATCCATTCTCATGCATATTTGCTGCTTACAACATTTGTACGTACTTGAACAGAAGAATTAATCTGTATGCCGGCCCTTTGAGCCTCAGAGCCATACTATATTCCATGGTGGGCATGTTCGCAACTGGAACATACTTCCTCATGAAAGATATGACTGAAGTCTACTATGAAACTGATGTAGATAAGAAACTCTGTGAGCTGGGAGAAGACTTCATTGAAAGTGGTGTCATATTTTATCAAAAAATACTAGAAAGAAATCAAGCTTTAAGAGAATTAATGGGAAAAGAGGGAGAGAGCAAATACAGTAAATTGGGTAATGAAAACTTTGGACTACGGCAGCCTCGCCTTGCTTTAATGCATCGGAAACAGTTTTTTGAAGAAAAGCTAAAGGACATAAAAAATGCCAAAGTTAAAGATAGCGAAGAATAAGTAAGTGTATTTATTTATACTCGATTTATGAAATCTAGTTAGTCCAGATTTAGTGTAAATATTAATCATGCATTTATTTAGGACCCGCTAGCCTGGACCGTAATAAATGTTTGAAAATTAAAAGGCAAGATTTTTATTTTACTATTTATATAAGGCTTTTGCTACGTCAACGGGAGGAGTAGCAGGTTAGGCCTTAGAATACCTATCTAAATAGATAGTAGAGTACGAGAAAGTGGACGAAAGTACTCAATCACAAGAAGTGCTGGAGTACTTGGGACTGTATTTATTTACAAGTATTATTATTAGATTGATATAGATTATTTATAATATTTTTTCAACAGCATTATTCGGTATATATTCTTTCGATATTATTAGACTAATAATATTTATTTCCTTCCATAAATAACCACTGACTTACAATGTAAAAATCTGCTTACCTCTTTGGAAAAAAATAGTGGATAAATAGTAGATTGTATCATAAGGGAGCAAAATAATATTTTTACGGCGAGGGCGCTTTTTTGAATCCAGAGCGAAGTGAGGGATTCTAGAGTTCTTTAGTAGAATCCCGAACGTAGCGAGGGATTCAAAGTACGTCACCCGAGCCAAAAATATATTTTGCGCCCGAGTGTTACACTCTACTTTTCATCACCCACTATGAGAAAATAAAAGGCACCTCATATTTTATTGAACGAGCGAAGCGAGTTCTCTGAGTCAAGTTGGAAGAATCGGCGTTTGTATGTATGTATGTATGTATGTTTGTCCGATGAAAACTTCCTAACCGTTAATTCGATCTTCATGAAATTTAGTATAGGGGTAGATAGTATTGGTACAATTTGTAGGTAACGTATATCGGTTGGGGTAAAAAAAATAAAACTGAGACAGTCAGATCAAGTGGGATGTCTAATGAAAGCGCTTTAGTTGGACATTTCAAAACTGTTTTTAATAAGTATTTAGACAATATAGTTTTTGAGATATTAGGGAAAAACAAAAATGTAAAAAACGAAAATTCTAGGGTACTTCCAGCAATCCCACAATGCTGAAATTTGGTATGCTGGTAGCTTTGCTGGAACAGGAACAGGAACAGGAGTAATTTAATTTTATATAAGACGATTCAAAATGATCCTTGTGATTTCAATGAATAAAGTTCTTTTTGGCTTTGACTTTGACTTTGACTTTTGTGACACAAATACAGGAAAAAGTCTGAAATTGAAGAATTTTTGAAACTTGTACTCCATAAAACAATATAAAATCCATTGTTGACCTCCCATTTCTAGGAATTTGAATGATGTTGGAGTTCTATGTTTCGTCAAAAGGATGTTATCAATTGATTCGTCAGGTACTTGATATACTTACAAATATGTAGTATTACGCCGAAATTTTATGAAAACGCGTTTTTCATTTGTTTTTTTTATTCAGCCGGCGCGGGGCGCGACTATGGGCGGTCGTATACCAGCCAGTATTTATTCAAACAATATTTTTGTTCAAACACTAAGATTTTCCAAATTCAAAAAGTGCGCCGCAAAGTTCATTGCGGCTCACTTATTTGGGTTCGATATGTTCCAAATTCAAAAAGTGCGCGGCAAAGATAATTGCGGCGCACTTATAGAAGTTTCATACAGAAAACACCACCTTTGGGTACACTTAAAGGCGAACCAAGTCGTCCTTTTCGAATAGATGGGATGAAAATAAATAAAACGTTATTATACGTCGGGGCGCTTTGATGTAGCTCTCGGAACCTTACTCAATCGGATCATGGGTATGGTATCATTGAGTGACTCACATTCGTTTTTACTTGAGTAAAATATCTTTGGAGATAGGTACGTACTTATATCTTCTTCACAATCTTTATTATTGATATAATCATTTTGGGTAGGTACCTATTTATTTCGCAAATCATAGGTAATTCATCTTCCTTAATCAATTCAAAATAATTAGTATTATCACTTGCTATTTCACGATAAACCACGTATTTACTACAGGTTGCGTAGTAAATAGGTACATTGAGGAAAATAACAAATGTTTGAATAAGAATACCTTCTGTTGACAGAGCCACTTACCATCGGGAATCAAATGTTTTGGAGGCGCAGGGTTTTATTACCGCGCGCTCGCCTTGGTAACCATTCATCATCAAAGGTGCGACATTCATCAAAGGAAAGATAAAGTAGTACCTAGTCACGTAGTAGATAAAACCTAACTGTTACGCTCATAATGTTTTCTAGTTCATAATTTACCCGGACCTTTTGGGAAATTTTCGTTGACGTATAACATTTGTCCTAGCTGCTGGCTTAAATAAGGAGTGTGTTATTACTGGAAGAAAGCGTTAGCCGAGATGGTCGTGGAAAGCAATGGTGGCGATGAGCTCATCATTTGCCACGTCTATATTTCTGCGACTATGGCTCTGCTTATCCCTTCGAGGAAAAAGGCGTGTGTTTATGTATGTGTGTATAAAAATCTAATTCTTGATAACCGAAACCTATCACTTTAGGAGTAGAGTGGGTCAAGTGGCCGGTAATCTGCGGTGCCTAATAAATTCTGCAGTTTTTGTAGATTGGCTATTCAGTAAACATGTACACTTTGCTCGAAACGGTATATTCCCAGCGTCCCCTACCTATCTGGCCCCACTGGAGGATGTTGGGAGAAAAAGTGCCATCGTCCCCCACTCGTGACAACGCCAGAAAATTTAATGTTTTTTTTTTCTGTTGTTTATGGGTAAGTATAAAATAAATAGTACAGGGAATAAAAAGGTGACTCATCCACGGGAGGAGACCCATCCATCCATCCATACGACATTTTGTCAATACATTTGTGAGAAAACAGGAATCTCCCGTGGATGGGTCACCTCACGTGGATGGGTATCCTCCCGTAGATATGCCTCCTTCCATGGATGGATATCCTCCCGTGGATGGATATCCTTCCATGGATGGGTCTCATAAACTACCAACCTATTTTGAAAATGGAAAAACATAGGTATCTAGATATACTACTGTTTTATATCTATGTTTGGTATCGGCGAATGATAATCAGGATACATAATAAAATTGAATTAGCAAACTTAGGTACAAGCGAAGATATAAATCTGATCAACAGCTTAATTAAATCAATATTTTTATCTATTAATTTTGATTAGAAGATTTTTTTTGTTATAAAACATCGTAGAACCCAGGCTCTAGAAGACAGTCTTAACAATGTTGAGAGTGGTGGCGTTGCTTCTCTGTCTTGCGAGCCTCGGGTATGGCCGACGTTCTCCAAATGCTGACCTCATAGAGCAGTACTACAAGACAGGCCCGGAGTCTGGTCGGTACTCAAATAATTTGCTGGAGGATGCCGTGCTCGATGTGGTAAGTCATTTATTATTCGAACTAGCTGATCTGCCCGCGACTTCGTCAGCCAATATGGGATAAGCATGAGCTTAGGAGCTGTCAAAGTTTAGTGCAGACAGGCATAAGTATACTTGCCAAGGAACAAGGCAATAAGTACAACAGTAAAAACCCCATTCAAATTTATTCAGTGGTTTTGTAGAAGAGTAGGTAACAACGCGAAAAGCATTACTTATTGTGAGAAAGGTATACCATTTAAGTAGGTGCCTAAACTACCTACCTCAGTGATTTTTACCATGACAGGAAGTTCTTGATAGCCTGGGGGTGCTTTCCGTCTTGCTCTCTACCATAGTAGGTACATGGGTAGTTAGTTTTTAGCGGGTATGCGTTCACTGCTGAACTAGGCCTCCCCCATAGAATGCAATGCGGGGATTTGCCATAATCACCGCGCTTGACAGGCGGATTGGCGGATCGTAGTATTAGTGTCAAGTACCTAGGTGGATGCTGCTGCCCATCCCCATGTGTGATCCCGTAGTCGGCTTTTACGACATCCACGGAAGAAGACAAAGGGCACCGGCACCTGGCTTCCTGGGTACCTACTTACTAAGAGGAAACTTGAGACCTAAGTAAATTCCCTATTATCGTATGTTTACAAAGTCAGCATTACTAAATCTATGTTAAAATGTGTATCTAGCCCGGCCTTATATCAAAGTACGGATACCCCATCGAGGTCCACAACGTAGTAACTGAAGATGGCTATATCCTGGAGATGCAGAGGATACCGCACGGGCGCGACAACCACAACACGCGTGATCCGAAGAAGCCAGTCGCGTTTGTGATGCATGGTCTCTTCGCGTCTGCTGCTGACTGGGTCCTTATGGGGCCTGGCACTGCTTTTGGTAATGTCTATATTCATTTAGAATTATTATTTCCCATAGCTGGGAACCCTCAGGGGTAAATCAATGCCGGCGATGTTATCGTTTTTGAACATGGTTTTTTACTAGGTAATTTTTCCTTCTGTCACCGGTAAAGAATGAGAACTACCGGATCTGAAGTTGAAAAAATTGGAGAAAAGTCATCCAATATGTTCAACTGGTTGAACAGATAGTTGAACATATTGGAGTAGAGGTCGAACCTATAACCTTTAGATCAAAAGGTGTTAGCAAGATAATTGAATAGACTTTGATTTAGTGAATTTACCTACTAAGTACCTATCCAATTTTATCAACCATAATTAGGTACTACTCCGTATGATTATATCTCAGTAGGTAGGTACTTACCTTTTGTTGAAAGGACATTTTCGCTGAGCGAACACATCACCCCGACAGGGAAGGGGGGGGGGTTGTCATATAACACAGAAAATTCCTTATTATGTGCCGTGGTGTGTCCGTCCTAAGAACAGGCCATCTCCCTCCGTGAATATAGCAAAAGCCTTACTAAGGAATGGGATTACACCAGGGGATGGGCAGCAGCATCCACCTGAGTACTTAACACCAAACTGCGATCACCAATCCGCCTGCCAAGCGTGGTGATTATGACTAACTCTCCCATTTCATTATATAGGCTTCGTCCAGCAGTAATTTCTCTCTCTTCAACAGCCTTTTAGACTACAGAAATTACTTTTTATTACCTAACAATAGAGTACAATTTCAGGAGCCTTAGGTAGTTACAGCTCAGTGCTGCCTCTGTACTCGAGTTTTGGAAAAATCGATCAATCTAACTACGCCGATTAGTGCCCAGTGCCCACGCTATACCGTGAAAAACCGTGTTCCGCGCATTTTTTTGGTTAACGTCGTTTGTTTAATTTCAGCGTATATCCTCGCTGAACAAGGTTACGACGTATGGCTTGGCAATGCTAGAGGCACCTACTACTCCCGAAACCACGTCAGTCTCAACCCTGACAACAGCCGCGAGTTCTGGCAGTTCAGTTGGGAAGAGATAGGTGCCCGAGACTTGACCGCTATGATCGATTATACTCTTCATGTTTCTGGCAAGTCTCGTCTGCACTACATTGGGCACTCGCAAGGAACCACCGTGTTCTGGACCATGGCTTCGCTCCGCCCAGAATATAACGATAAAATCATTTCTATGCAAGCCTTAGCGCCAGTGGCTTTCATGCGATATAATGAAAATCCGTTGTTCGTTGCTCTTGGACCTCATGCAAATAACATTGAGGTAATTTTAGGATTAGAAATTCATGATTTACCTCACTGGAGTAGCTTATCCAGCCCCAAATACTCAATTTTTCCTTAAAGCTATCCCAATCCTAAAAATAAAATCAAGTGCGAGTTGGATTCGAGTGAAGAAGGTACAAGTAGGCTACCATAGTAACCTTATTAGTCCTCGTTTAAATTAAGCTACCAACCTATTTTGCTTGGTCCTCATTTTAGATTTTGCTAAAATATTTATTTTTTCAGAGAATAGCTAATTTGATCGGCGTGAATGAACTACTCCCCAATACTCCCCTATTTACAAATTTGGGGCAAAGATTCTGCTCAGATGAAGCTATAACGCAGCCTATTTGCTCAAACGTACTTTTCATCGCAGCGGGAAGGAGCGAGGATATGCATAACGCTGTAAGTCCTATATAGGTATACTCAGACAGATGGTCTACGAGAATAAATGAGCCGTATACCAAAATAAAGTAAGATGAGAGTCTTGCATCACCTCTTGCATCTAAGCCACTCAAGCTAATAGACACTCTAATAGAAGAGGCACTGACACTAATGCTCAACGCTTGGATATTAGTTATTCTTATGGTTTCACCTGTAAACATGACGTGCTGAATTGAACTTTATCACTTGTTCAAGCCGAGAGATACTTGACTTATGAAAATCATCATCATCAGCTCGTAGAAATCTACTGTTGGACACAGGCTTCCGCCATATAATGCCATGACACACGGTCTTGAGCCGCCTCCGTCCACCGATTTCCTGCTTCCTTTCAAATGTCGTCCGTCTGTAGAGGGGGACCTTCCTACACTGAGTCATCTGGTTCGTGCTCGCCACTCGAGAACCTATATTCTCCATCAGCCATTCCTACACTACGCCGCGCGCCGTCCGGTTCGTGTCGTCATTCGATCTTTATTCCCCAACGGTTGTCAGTTCTGCGATGTATGTGGTGACGACCTCTGTGGTGCGGCGGGCGAGTAGCCGGCTGAGATGCGAGAGGTTGCTTCGATTCCCGCTGCGGGACAAATGTTTGTATGATCTGCAAATATTTGTTCCGGGTCTGGGTGTTATAGGTATATCATGGTACTCATGGGATGACTACGTATGTGTCTGTTGAGTGAGTTATGTTATCTTTAAGGCCAACCCATTGCCACTTCCACTTGCTAATTCTGAGTTCTTATCGGAGATCTTGGTCCTTCTACGGATCTTGCCGCCCATCTTTTTCCTTACCCGAGAGCCAACCCAAAATGATTGCTTACTTATTTGCTATTCATTTTATTTTTCAGACCATGCTGCCGGTAAAGTTGGGTCACACGCCCGCCGGCGCCGCAGTCAGGCAGCTGGTGCACTACGGCCAACATATGCGCCAAAACTTCTTCAGGCGTTTCGATCACGGATCCATTTCCAACTGGAGGATCTATCGAAGCTTCACGCCTCCTGCCTACGACCTTAAGAAAATAACCGCCCCTGTATTCTTGCATTACGTTGAGGACGATATATTTGCCCATGTCTCAGATGTTCGAAGGCTATTCAGCGAATTGGGCCGACCCATCGGCATGTTCAGAGTCCCTCATGCTACATTCAGCCATCTGGACTTCATGTGGGGAACTGGTGCGAAGGCTTTGGTGTACGATAGAGCGATCAATCTTATGAAATCTGTAGGCGATGATTAAAAATAAACATCTGTACCTATGTATTTTCTAATGAGATTCATGTTTATTAGAAGAAAAACGTGAACAATAGGTACTAAAATCATTATTCTATATTCTTGTAACAAAATTTCATGATGCAAACAAATATACCTTTAAATATGAAATAAATATCACGCTGATTATACATATACGTATTTGATTTCTACCTAAAGTCTAGAGTAGGTAGGTACCATATGTATGAACTTCATTATCATCATTGTCAGCTTGGATCCCCCAACTGCTGGGTATCTTCCCTCCTATTTTGTGCCATGTGGTCCTGAGGCCTTACCATGAGCTCTTATTTACACAAGAAAATAAAATTAAATAAAAGTAGACGACACACCTACTTGTCATTTCGAAAAAGGCGGGAAAAGTCCTTATTAGTATTAAGTAAGTCTAACTTCTAAGTGCTTCTCATGGAATGCTACGAACCCACGACGAACAGTCTTGAACTCTTGGTTATTTTAAGAAATCACCAAGAACCATGAACATCCAAATACTTTGTTATTTTAGTAGCAAAAGCAGTAAGGTTGAAGCAGCGGCCATCTTCTATAGGTTGCATTTCGGAGAATGGGGGAACTATATGATCTGATCCCACCATCTCCTTTTTATCATAGGACGAGCAGGCGCACGGCTCAGTACCATCATTACCTCATTAGTATACCTTCTATTGAATAGAAGCGGCGAACTGCTAAGGAGTGGAACTCGCTGCCCTCGTGTCTTTCCTGAAAACTATAATTTAGGTCTTCGGTCTTTTCAAGGCAAGAGTGAATAGGTGCCTTCTAGACCTTCATGCTCCATCGATAAGTAATGAATTTTCGAGTATTTTTTGACGACCTCCTGTGGAGCGGCAGGCGAGTAGCCGGCTGAGATGCGAGAGGTTGCGGGTTCGATTCCCGCTGCGGAACAAATGTTTGTATGATCTGCAAATATTAGTCCCGGGTCTGGGTGTTATGGCACCATGGTACTCGTACCCTAGTGCCTGATAGTGATACCCACGACACGACACGGAATCCTAGTGTGGGGTCATGTCATGACTACGTATCTGACTGTTGGTGTTGGGTGTTATGTTATGTTCTTGTACTATCCTTAGATATGGATAGTATATTATATAGGTACTATAGTAAAAACACCATATTTTAACCACGTTCAATGTATTCTCCAAAATTCAAGAATATCAAAGACTGACTGCAAGCTCTTTTCGCAACCGAGAATCGTCGTTGCCGATTGCCGACTGTCAAGCGCTCGCCAAGCGTTCTCCCATAAACGAATAATTCGTCCAAGCGAAACGTATCTTTTTCCGCCACCATTGCTATTTTGTAAGTCAATAAGTATAAATTAAACATCCAAGTACGAATACAACAAATCTAAATAAATAAAATAATTAATGAATTATTTGTTTTATTATTTATTTTATTAATTATTTCATTCTGAATGTATTAATTTTTCGAAGAATATAATGTAAGAGACACTAAAATTCAAAGAAAGCTAACAATACTTCCAATACTTAGAGTAGACGCATAAAATAGTAGTATATAAGTAGTAATAGTGTAACGAATTGTGGTTCTTCGTTGTTGTCAATGTCAAAGTCATGCTTCTGCTGTTTCATCGTTCTTGTACGTCATTGTCAGTCAACCTTTTGGTTTAGTTTTTAGTGATTTTTATCTAACTAATCAATTTGTTGGTGGCTGGCTTGCTTTGCTTGCTGGTATTTCGTGTAATTTATATTTGTGCCTCCGTGCACTGAATTTTATTGTTTACCTAGATTATTATTTGCTCACAGTGATATGTATATTTAGTTTATAATAACGGGGAGTCCAGTGTAAATTTTCAAGATGTGTGGTGGATTTACGTGTTCTAAAAACGCTCTGATTGCTCTTAACATTCTGTATGTGGTAAGTTGGTTTGGTTGGCGTAACTGCTCGTGAATTTACGGACCTAGAGCTAGATTTCGAACAATTTGTGGTCGATAAACCATTAAGTTCCTATATCTAAATAATATATCGTATTTTTGACAAGGTTGTGGCGAGCATACTCATATCTGTGGCAGTGTATGGCCAAGCATCATCTCTGGGTGAAAACTTACCCATTGTGGGTGGTATCCTAGCATGTGGAGTGTTCCTGATCCTGATCTCCCTGCTCGGACTGGCTGGAGCTGTGAAGCATCATCAAGTCATGCTATTCTTTGTATCCTTTTGAAAGTAAACACTTTCTAATGACCTTGACAGTTCAGATTCATATCAACATCTATACAATTCCATGCCGAATCAGACATATGAATTTGTACTACTTTTCTGAGTAAAAATGTTCATAAAAGATACTGAAAGAGTTTGAAGTAGAGATTACTCCGGACTACCGGACAGATTTTCAATCCAGCCGGAACCAACCGGATTGACGCCAAACTGGTTTGGTGCTTTATTAGTCCATGTATGTATCTAATAAATATGTATTTTCTCAAAATTGGCTGAGTGAAAGTTGCTCAAAGGGATAATATTCTTAATTAACCAACAAAACGCTTAATTATCACATGAAACGGGATATTTACCATGATTTTTGAGCTTTATTGATTCCTGATATTTCAGCACAGTTTCATGCGTCATGATAACGGGTAAACTGAAGTCTTTGCAAGTAGATTTATTGTGATCTATCCTCATTCTCACTCTTTTATTACGAACACCCCTACCATCAGTTTATTGTCACACTTAACTCCATCTCGACACACCAAACTAACGGTATCCGGACGAGCAACTGGTACCACACAATTTTTCCGATTCCTAGTTTCTAGTGATAATTATGTTAATAACCATGATAGTTTCAAAAGTTATAACAAAAAGCTTATTTAAGTCCTAATACTAAATCTACTTTATTATTATACATATAAAGGTAGTGTAGCCATAATATTATAGTTTTGTAAAACAAGGTTTGATTGAGATTCCTTGACTCTAGTTCAGTACATGGTAATCCTGTTTATGCTGTTTCTGGTACAGTTCTCAGTGGCCTGTGCTTGCCTTGCAGTGAACTCTAACCAACAGGAAATGCTGGCTCAGCAGGTGAGATTCCACTCTCGTATTCAGTTACTCAAACCTATAACGAGGTCATGAAGAAAAGGAAACTTTTACTGAATACTATTGTTTGCATTCATCTTAAATTGCATAATATGCATATCTACCTACATGGCATAATGACTTTAGGTGTAAAAAGTTTTCTCATGATAACAGATAGTATGAAGTCAATAACATGTTAATGTCATCAAATACTATTAACAAAATGCAATTTGAATAATTAAAATCATCTCTATTGAACCATATAACCTAATTAGTGTTTTAGTCATATCACAACCACATGGTTTTTTGTAATGTGAATTTGACTTATAGATGCCACACTAGATTTAATGAGGTTTGAGACACAAATTTTAATATTTCCTACAATTTATTGTTATCTGCAGTGGCAGGCAGTGGCTTATTAGGTATCATTCTTGAATAAACAACTGATATCAATGTTATTTGAGTTGATAAAACTGATAAAATTATATCAACGAGGAGCTCTAACATGAAATTGGCAAATATTTGCCATGTATGCCAGAAATAATATTCAAAAAATTTGAATATTGAATGTAGAGGGCATAATTGAATTCACAGATTACTGACAATAATGAACTTAGCAAAGCTGTTTTGGGATACTACTCTCTTTATGTATCAGGTGTTTGTATGCTGCGGGATAGCTACTTATAGATGTTAAAGTAAATCAAAAACTTAAACCCTAAAAAAGTTGAATAAATACTCCAATTCTTCTTGCTGCTTTTCCATGATTATCAAAGGGATTATTATTAGTTTTGCATTGCAACTATCGATTTGCGAGTCGTGAGCGTGACTTACGTAGTAACTATTTATTAATCTGTGCTGTTGTTACTGTGCGGCACAGAATGATTAATAGTCACTACGTAAAGTCTCTGTAAACACTCGCGACTCGCAGATCGATAGTTGAAATGCAAAACTTGTAATAAGCCTTGTATAAAGTATGTTAACTTTTTAGGTTTAGGTCATCATCAGCCTAAAGAAGTCCACTGCTGGACATAGGCCTCCCTCAAAGAATACCACGACGAAGGGTCATCTTATAATCGTGTTTACGATTTATTGTATTTTGTGTAGGTTTGCCAGAATAGATGGATTATCACTTTATTGATCACCACACAGAAACAATACACAAGTAATTTTACAATAGAAAGGCAATACAAAGGGTGGCCTATCGCTGAGAGCAATATCTTTCTTTGGCAACCTTTGGATGGAACGGAATGGCTATGCATGGCAGGCAGATAGGTGATAGCTGCTGCCTTTCCTCTGGTGTAGTCCCTTAGTTGGCTTTTATGACATCCACGGGAGGAGTTTGTTCTAGGCCAGACTCAACAGATTTAGGTATTATCTCAAAATTTTCTTTCAGGGTTGGAACACGGTGACCTTGGATGTTAAGGGGAGTGTCCAGGAGAAGTTCCTCTGCTGTGGATTCCAAAATAGATTGGTGCCACAGAATGGTACTGCTGACTACCCCTCTTGTGATTTGGTTGATGTGAGTATACATTCTTCTGTCCTAGATACTAAGATATGGCCTGGACTCCACTGTTAGGCATAGGCCTCCCTTATATAATGCCACAACGAATGGTCTTGTTTATATTATATTAACCATTTGTAAAAAATAGTTGACGATAATCAATTGATGATGATGAAAAGTAGCCTATGTGTTAATCCAGGGTATAAGGTATCTCCATTCCAAATTTTACTCAAATCCGTTCAGCCGTTTGAGCGTGAAGAAGTAACGAACATACTCGCAAATTTTCGCATTTATAATGTTAATGTTAAAGAACTCCCTTTTCCGCATTCAAACTCTATGGATGGTCCATTATGCGTGAGGTCGCATTTATAATATTAGTGATATAACAAAACATGAAAATTGGTCTGAGGAGTTTTCGTACCAAGTCCTTTTGCTCCTGCTAGGCTACCATCTCAACCTTTACATCAGAGGGTGTGTAACATGCCCATGAAAAGAGCATCAGTGAGGGGAATTTAATAATTTGAACACATTGGTTCTGTCACCATCGGTCTAAAGGCCTTTTTCAGAACAACCATAGCTCAAACATATTTATTTTTAATTACAGAAAGATTGCTGCAAATTGAGAGGTATGGTTGTATCAGTTGGATGTCAATGTGAGCCGTGCATGGAGAAACTGCAGGAATCCATTGATTATTCATTCAAGCTCTGCGGTGGCATTGGACTCTTCTTCAGCTTCACTGAGGTAACATACCCTATTTACTTTCTTCTCATTTTTAACCATCTTCACAAAAAAAGGAGGTTCTCAATTTGGTTGTATTTTGTAATCCGTTTTTAGAGAGACATTTTTATAGTATGATCTGATATCTGGATGCTAGTTTTGTTTGGAATGGAGTTGGACAGAACGATGGTCTTACAGCAATGTAATCCATCTTGGAATGGGCTTGCAATCTGTCAAATATAGAATTCTCTAAAAAGTTTAGCATGTGTTAAATTCTTTGTTTGGACTTGCCTCTGACTACTATCTAATAGGATGTCCTCGTACTATCTGGTCAGGATGTCCACTATTGGGAACACAGTTGTGAGACTAATTCTAATTCTAATTCTAATTCTAAGTGGGGGTGTTAAGACCTGCACTGACGTCCCGCTGTGGGGTGTATTGTGCATTGTCCCCCTGTGCTAACCCTACCCCAGCCAGCCCAGCTCCTTAAAGTAACGGAGCAGGACTTTGGGTTGGTGGCAACACCGTTGAAGTGTGTCCGAAGGCGTCGATGATGGAGAGCAGGATACAAGTAGCTCCTGCAAACCCGTCTTGGCCCTGGTTTCTTTTGTAGCCGCACAATGCAGGATCACGTGCTCCACCGTCTCTTCTTCCTGCAAGCAGCCCCGGCACAGCCCGCTGTCAGTGGCCCCAATCTTATACAGGTGATGGTTTAGGTCGCAGTGTCCTGTTATGATACCCACTACCATACGCAGGTCCTCACGTTTCATTTTGAGGAGTGTATTCGTCACTTTCTTGTCAGGTCCGGGGAGCATAGATTTTGAGTGCTTACAGTCCGACCTTCGTTCCCACAGCTTTTGGTGCTCCGTTTCCGAATGCAGTCTCAGCCTGTTTTTGATTTCCGCAGTTGGTGGTTTTGATAGGCTGATGTCAGCTTGTGTGGGGGTAAGTTTAGCTCCTTCCCTAGCTAGGGAGTCGGCCCTGTCATTTCCTAGACAGGGGCCATGGCTATCTGTCCATTTGATTGTGACAGTATATCTATCTGTCAGTCTTTGAAGCGCAGTGTGACACTCTGCGACCGATTTTGACCTGGTGTCCGGTCTCCTCAGCGCATTTGTTAGTGCTGCACTATCTGTTATGAAAATAAGTCTTATTCGTCCCTCAATGGTCTCCGTACTTGTGGACTCTATTGATGATGATATGTCCGTTGCCGCCAGCTGAAGCCCCAGGGTTTCTGCTTGGAAAGCGGTGGTAGTTTTGTTTAGTGGCTGCGCCCTTGAGAGTCCAGTTTCAGGGCAGTAAAAACCGCAGCCCGCCCCTTTTCTCTGTTTGGCCCCATCCGTGTATATGTGGTAGAGAGGCAGGGTGGAAGGGGGAGTTACCTCCGTGAGTTCAGCCGCCACTTCGTACCCTTTGTTGGTTAGATATGTGGTGGCTATTCTATCCGTACCCCTTAGGGCTTCTGGGATTATGTCAGTCGCCTTTTCCAGTATCTTACAGTGGTTTGTTATTCTGTTATGTCCCCTCCACTGATCCGTGGATTTTATTCTCAGTGCTGCCGCCATTGCCTCCTGCTGTATATGTATATGGAGCGGCGTCAGGCCTAGTATGATGTCAAGCGCTGCTGATGGAGTAGATTTTGTGCATCCACTTATGAGCGAGCATGCCAGTCTTTGGACCTGTTGTAGCCTGTTTATTGCCGTAACTAGGTTTGTTCTTGGCCACCAAACTACAGCGCCGTAAGTCAACACCGGTCGAACCATTACTTTGTACATCCATAGGCATAGCTTAGGTTTTAAACCCCAGTCTTTACCCACAGCGCGTGTGCACTGCCATAGCACATTTGTAGCTTTTGTCGTAACATGGTCTAGCTGCTTGCCCCATATGAGTTTGCTGTCCAGCCATATTCCAAGGTATTTTACTTCTTTGCTCAGGGTCAGACTCGTTCCAAACAAGCGTGGGAGATCCAGTTTTGGCATTTTCGTTTTGCGAGTGAAAAGCACCAGTTCTGTTTTGTTCGGATTCACAGAAAGGCTGTGCCTGTGACACCATTCTTCCACGACGCGGAGTGCTTTTTGCATCTTCTCACATAGAGTTGATTCGAAAAGTCCCGATATCATGATTGCTAGATCATCAGCATATCCAATTGTGTAGATGCCGTCTTTGTTGAGAGATTCCAGAAGTTCATTTGCTACCAGTACCCAAAGAAGGGGAGAGAGCACGCCTCCCTGTGGGCAGCCTTTCGTGACTAGACAGCGAGCCACCTCTGAATTCTCTATGAGAGCTGCCCTATTGGCCAGCATTTGCGTTATCCATTCGTTGAGATTTTCATCAACCCCTTGATTTCTTAAGCCCTTTTCAATGCTTAGAAAGGTCGTTTTGTCAAAAGCACCCTCAATGTCTATGAATGTGACTAGACATGACTGTTTGTCCTGCAGCGCACCTTCAATCTTATGAACAACTTGATGTAGTGCTGTTTCAGTTGACTTGCCTGATTGATAGGCGTGTTGGTTTCTGCTCACCGGATTTTCGACCAGTGGCCCACTGCGTATGTGCCTGTCGCAAAGTCTTTCCAGAGTTTTGAGCATAAAGGAGCTCAGGCTGATTGGTCTGAATGACTTTGGCTGTGTGTAGTCACCTTTACCTGGCTTCGGAAGAAAGACTACCTTTACCTCCCTCCACGAGTGTGGTATATATTTCCAGGCAATGCAGCCCCTGTAGATCGCGGTTAGCATTGCTTCGATTTTTGTTAGATGCCATTGTAGCAGTGCCGGAAAAATTCCATCAGTGCCCGCCGCTTTGAATGGCTGAAAGGTTCTTACTGACCAAACTAAAGCTTCCTCTGAGACTATAGAATCAGCTAGGTCCCAGTCAGCTTTCTGCGGTGTGTGACCTTCATTGGTTTCCCAGCTGATGCTATCGCTCAGAGTGCAGTCCGGAAAGTGCGTTTTTAGTAGCAGTTCGAATTGTTCACGCTCTGTTGTTGTGTACGTTCCATCTGGCTTCTTAAGAGTGCCCAGTTTTATTTTCTTGTCTTTTGACAGTATTTTGTTTAGACGCGCTGTTTCACTCTGAGATTCAATGGAGCTGCTGTATTTTCTCCAAGAGTTATTGCGACTGCACTTTATTTCACGCTTGAAGTTCTGCCTCGCTACCTTGTAGTCTTTCCAGTCTTCATCGCTCTTTGTGTTCATCGCTTTGTTAAAGTGATGTCGTGTTTTCTTTCTCAGTTTGGAGAGTTCCTTATTCCACCATCTATCTTTGCGATGTGTGATCTGGTTATATTCTTTTGTTAGCGGACACGATTTTTCGTAACTGGATTTGAGACTGTTGACCAGTAACGTCAGTGTCTTTTCTATTTCTGATGGCGACAGCTCCGCTGTGCGTTCTACACCCGGAAACTCCCTCCATTCCGCGTCAAGTGTTTCCACAAACAGTTTCCTGTCTGTCTTCTTCGGATTTCGGTATGTACGCGGTTTGATTTCACCTGACTGAAAGCCGAATCTTATCCTCCTGTGGTCAGCACAGGATGCTTCATTGCTGGCGACGTGCCAGTTGTCTATGTATTCTGCAATAGTATCCGTAGCCATTGTGATGTCTACTATTGTCTGGGCCCAGGATGTTACAAAAGTGGGTTCCGACCCTCTATTCAGAATGTTCAAGTTATGGTTGTGAGACTACTATTTATGTAATTTTTTTTACTAACTTTCTAAATCTTATATACCAAAGTGCGTGCTGAAAAAGTACATGATTTCTTTCACTTTTTTGAATCAAACACTTGTGCTACTCAAAGCATTTTCGATTGTATGGCACGCTAGTCTCAAATCTTTTTTTCTTATTTTTCTGGGATTAAATATGGCTCTTATATCTTATCTCTATATAGGGTGGCGGATCATCGGTGGCAAGGGGTTAGAGACCTCATGGCATATCCGAATATGTTCTACGATTTCAGGAATAATAATTGTTGTGCTCAGACTTTGACCAATTCTTATGGTAAAGGGTTCACGTAGAATCATGGTTTATGATGAAGTTGTTGGATTAGCACAAAAAAGTGAGGAAGTTTAAAGAAATAAAAAATATTTTTGTATGAATATTTGGCAAAAATGTCATCGGTGTTACTCAAAAATTATTTGAAATCAATGAAAATACACGGGATTGATTCAGATGTGGCAGGAGGTCACCGATGATCCACCCCTCTTTTTACACCCTGTATAATGCACTACATAACAATGTTTGGGATGATAACGGTGCTTGCTACTTGAGTATTTACTAGTTACTGAATCTTTTTACTAATTATCTAATTAATAATTATTACTTATCATTTATTTTATCTGTATCAGTAATTAAATATTAAAGCCATCAATAAATCTGATTTGAAATATTTTAATTCGAAAGGCTTATTTCTTTCTGCAGTATACGCCACATAAGTGTGCATGTATGGTTTTGCTCAGTCTATGTTGTGATTCTGGTTCGGTGGTTCTTTCTTGGTACCCTACGTTATACTAGGGACACATTAACAACTACTTTTTGAAGTTAAAGTTTCCATACAGTTTCGTAAAAAAATATACAGGGTTTTTGGAAATAAATTGAACAACAGATCAATCCCATCTCTTTTACGAATGAAACTGGGCTTCTAATGATCTTATTTTATTCCATTTTTGAAAAAGAAAATTATATTGGCTTTCCGTTTTAAATAAAAATGTAACTGTCAAAAAGGAGTTGTTAACGTGTTAACTTAGTCTGGTCTGTGTGTGACGTATAGTGGCCTTTACAAGGGCCTTATGGCCGTAGGTAAAAGAACCAGCGTGGTGAAAGGATCCAGTGCGCCTAGCAGAAGCACTTTTGTGCTTTATGGTGAGGTCGGTAAAAAGGCTGCTAAAGACATTTGTTAATCGTTAATAGTTCATGTTGCAAAGACAAGTGTGTTAAAGGAAAAGTGAACTTTTGCCAGGAAAGAACACAGGCCGGAATCATTCAGAGCCATATTTTAAATGAATTGCCAGCGCATAATTATGTGTCTAATACTGTACACACACATCTGTTAGAAAAATAATTCAACTGATATGGACAAAATCAAATGCACTGTGCTAATTTGACTATCATTGTGTGCTAATACTGAATTGGTTATGGTGTTAAAATTAACCCACACTAAGTGAAAAGGTAATAACACAAAAATGCTGCGACACTCACTTTCATACAGTTAAGCCACTAGGCCACTATTAGGTTTCACTTAAATGATCAAGGTATTGGTTCACGTAGCCCATATATGTACGTGTGTCACCATGTAATGGTAACGACCGTTAATTCATGGTTTTGAAACCCTGCGTTACCGTGGCTACACACTTCATTACCATCGCTACACACTTCGTTACCATGTCTACACCCTTCGTTACCATGTCTACACACTTAGTTACCATGGCTACTCACTTCGTTACCATGGCTACACACTTCGTTACCTTGACTACACACTTCGTTACCATCGCTATACAATTAATTACCATGGCTACACACTTCGTTACCATGACTACACACTTCGTTATCATGGCTATACTCTTCGTTACCATAGCTACACACTTCGTTACTATGGCTACAAACTTCGTTACCTTGACTACACACTTCGTTACCATGGCTACTTACCTCATTACCATGGCTCCACACTTCGTAACCATGGCTACACACTTCAACACTGTATAACACTGTGCTTTAACACTGTTGTAACTTGAAACCTACCTAACTTTTGTGAAACTTGGTCCTGGTAGCCTTTAACGCCAACGCTCCTGGCGACTTATTATTGATGCGCAGTGTTTCTATCACTCACGCCAATTATCGGCTAGTGCCAGCGCGTAATTGATTGATTGCCTACCTATCTGCCAGTTGATTTGGCGCTAAGTCGACAACGCTGTATCAAAGTGAGGGCCGCCGGCTACCCGCCAATTCGGCAAGTTTGTGATATTATGATATCAAGGTGTAAAGGTGTTATAAGAGTGACCGCGCGGGCTTAATGTGACTAACAAGTGTTATACTTTCCAGTTTCTGGGTGTATGGTTGACCGTAAGATATCGTAATCAAAAGGACCCGAGCGCTAACCCCAGTGCATTTCTGTGAATGATCTGAACGGACTCGCGACATTTATCATTTGAGGTGGATTGGTGTTGCATTATGTGTCGCATTAGCATGTTGGCCAGAACCAATTTAAAGAGCCTAAGGTTGAACGTCTCCATGAGATTTGATACAAATAGAGTTTGACTAATTCGAATAATATTTATTTATGAACAAAGACTTGATTACAGGAATTCCAAATTTTAACAAATCTCATATGGTTTTAAAGAATAACGTATATTTTATGTTTTGCGTATTTTCTTTTTTACTTCTAAAAGTTAAAATATCCATAAATATCTTCTTCATCGGCTGGTAGACGTCTGCAAGATGAGGCCTCCCCATAGGATATGGGGACTTGCCCTAATCACCACGCTTGGCTGGTGGATTGCTGATCGTAGTATTGGAGTTAAGTACTCCGATGGATGAACCCATCCCCTAGCATAATCCCTTAAGTCGCCTTTTACGACATCCGCGGGAGGAGTCGGAGGAGTTTTATTCTTAGACCGCGACCACCACGGCATAACCGATATAGTTTGTCAATTTATATAAGCTTTGATTAAATTCTTGATTCTTGTCTTGAAGATTAACTATAAACTGTCCATAGGATGCGGTAACTACTTTCCATCAGGTGGGCCGTATGATTGTTTGCTTGCCAAATAGTATAAAAAAAATTTATGAACAATAAAAACGAAGGAAAAAAGACGTGGAGACTTTCCACCTTATCGTATTACTTGAAATTTTGAATAAATATTAGTCTTTGTCTTGGTTGTGGCCAAATAATTTAAAAGAGCTTTCACTGGGTGACATTCAAATTTTAGGCAGCTTAAAATCAATATTATCCGCAATGAATGCTCAGTTAAATAATAATGATAAATTGGAGTCCGTAGTGCATGTAATATCTGTGTTGATATTTACCTATGATATAAGGTACACAGGTTGATCTAACCATTTTTTATCATACCATAATATCTAGTTAAAATATTCTCATTTGTTAAAAAACTTAAATATACCATCTATGTACTTTTTATCTGCTTTTTAGATATCTTGATCTGGAAATTAGGAACGCTTTGTGTAAACCTTAATCCACATATTAGCGTTACTAATACATAGAGTCAAATTAACCACGAATTAATTTCTTCCTACATCGAAAACTTTTTTTTATTTAGGAAAGAACAGAGGGCCTATTACGAGTTTTGCATTGAAAAATCATTCTGTGCCGCGCAGTCGGTAGAAACGACACAGATTAGTAAATATTTACTACGTAGGTCACGTTTAATGCTCACTTTGCGCATTCCGGTTTTTGCAATGCAAAACTCGTAATACGCCCTCTGTACTGTAATGTAGTATCATAAAAAGCTGAATAACATTAAACTAGCGAAGTTTGCTTGGTTATATAAAACATATTGAGCAGATGAACAGGGGCGTGCGTAAAAACTATTCAGTACAAAATATCGGTTCGTCGTTGACATTCGTCATCATTGAATAACTTAAATCGCAGAAGTCTATGGACCTTCTGCTACTGTGCCTATATACCTGCGAACATCACGGAACCGATATTTTGAACTGAATCGCTATAAGAGCTCATGGTAACACAGCTGAACTGAGATCTGAACTGTTATGCGTGTGCGCATGCTGTGTGTTGCATGCGACCTCGTTATGTATTCACTGTTGCCTTGAAATGCATGGTGTAGCATATAATACATGCAATAAAACTGCTAATATGTTAACATCAACTTGATGCCTGCCAACTCTAGGGTAACCGCCCGTGTGTGTGCCCGGGCAAATAATACGTAATATTCCTGCAGGTATTCATAACAACTGTAGAATGTTATTATGTAAACTGTAGAACGCAGTAAACTACATTCTCTTCACATCTGGACGACGCAGTGTAGGAAGACTCACATCGATGCACCAAAGACGTTACAAAGGTAGCAGGAATTCAGAAGATGTAGACGGCCGAGATCTTTCGTCGTGGCATTCTATAGGTGAGGTCTATGTCCAGTGGACTTTTACATATAGGCTGATGATAATGTCGATAAATATACAGTGGCTGTACATAGTGTACATACATACATAGGTATATCACGATTTACCTACACATTATGAAGGTAAATTGATATTAAATTGAATTGGAAATTGCATACAGATACAGTCTGCAAGCGTCTTTACCAGAACTCATATGCGCTGTATAAACTGAGTAAAGTCGCTAACTTACCGGCCTTACTTTCGGCATACTATGGGCACACTGCTTCACTGCTAAGGTATGGAGTTATATTTTGGGGCAACTCTACCAATAAAACAAAGATATTTAGGGCACAGAAGAGATGCATTAGATCAATGTTTGGTTTCCGGCAGACAGACACGTGTAAGGGTGTGTTCAGGCAATGGAGAATTCTCACTCTTACCTCATTGTACATTTTTGAAGTGGCAATTTTTGTACGGACGAACCTTCATCGGTTTGACCAGTACCCAGACGGCAGCCGCCGGGAGGGCACTCTACATCATCATAAATGTAAAACAGCCTTATTAAGGCACAGTGTGTTCTGCATGGCGCCCATTATTTACAATAAGGTCCCTTTCTCAATACGCGCCGAAAATAGTTTTGATGCATTTAAAAATAAACTGAGGAAATTTTTAGAAAATGAGGTGTATTACTCCATTAATGAATTTTTAAATGACTTTGAATGTTAGGAAATATTTTATGTGCTATTTAATTGTTTACCTTCTTATATTATTTGACATTTAATGAAATTTATTATGAGCATTGTTTTATATTTTTTGACTTATGTAATTTTAGAATTTGATTTTAGCTGTTATTTTTGTTTAATTATACGAATGTTGGAGGCCTGGCATGGCAGACTAGAGATGCAAAATATGATTTTAACACCAATGTTATGTTACCACCTAGATCTACCAATAATAAATTCATTTATCATTTATCATTCATTCAAATTTGGACCTTTGGGATTTCACAGTAAGAATATATCTAAATTAATATTAACAATACGAGCTTTGTAAATAGTACACGCTTCAGTTAATTTATGCACTTGCATGGATGCATGAGATATATTTTATTGCTGTATTTAAATCTCCTGGTTCTCATCTAGCCTTGAGACGTGAATAAACGTGAATACCCCCAACCATATCTCAACGAACATATAGGATTTTGCCCGTGTTTAAAAAAAAACTTTACTTATTGCTAAATCACTTCACACGTGACTGAACTAATTCTCACAATTTCTTCAAAACGTGTAGGTATATATAATAATAGGTATGATAATAATTAATTGTAAAATAAAATAATAAAACTGCCATTGCCTCGATTGATATTTCTTAGTTCATTTCACGTTTCATGGTTAAATTTTCCCAGGTTTTTCATATTCAGCGATTGTTTTTTTTTTACTAACCATGTTGGCACTCGATATATTATAGAATGTCGTTACAGCTGTTCGCCGTATGGCTCGCCCGACGCTATCGCAACCAACCGGACCCTGACTACAAGGTGCCTCATGCTATATTCCCGAGGAAGAACTATCTTTATTAGCAATTTATTATAGAAATAATCCCAGTGAGCCACTGTGTTGTGTTCTGTACTCATTATTATTGTTTTACAAATAAAGGCTGACATTTCAATAGTCTGATAACGTTACTGTCGTGTTAATAAGAAAGAGAACAATAATGTTTTCTAAATTAGCAGTTTAGATATTCACAGAGTTATCTGACTGACCTGAGGGCCTATTACGAATTGCATTTGCATTGTAACAATCATTTTGTGAGTCGTGAGTATTCAACGTGACTTACATAGTAACTATTCATCTTTCTGTGCCGTGGAGTCGATAGAAACAGCACAGATTCATAAATAGTTACTACGTAAGTCACGTTGAATACTCACGAGTCGCAAAGTGATTGTTGCAATGCAAAACTCCTAATAGGCCCTCTGAAGCCCAATACTCGTAATTATTTGACATTGATTTCGCAATATAATCTCATCTCAGTCATCTTTCAATCAATCATCTATGTTTCGTTCGTTAGAGCGAGAGAGATAACGTATACATGCAAAGATTAAGTAACAGTAACAGTTGAAGTTGACTGAGATGAGTTTAAATTGTGAATTTCATGTTCGATAATTACGAGAATCGGGGCTCTGACTATTGAAAAAGCAGCCAGTTAAATAATAAAAGATAAAGGCAAGCGTCTGCTGACCGGCAACGGTTTCAACGTGCGCACGGCACGGAACTGATCTATATGAAAAGCTCGATAGGTTATACTTGATTCAGTTCGTGCCGAGCGTCGTTCCGTGCAATGCAGGTCGTTGCTGACTAGTGGACGCGTACCTCAATTGTTATTTTTAAAAGTTTGACTAGTTCAATGATGAATACCGTTGACTATTGAAGTTATAATTTTATTCAAAAAAACTCCTGTGTTGGGTACATGATTATGAAAACGTATCTTGCCCTATGCTAAGTACCTAGTTATAGTTGTTAGAAATGCCTACGTTTAGAGCCGCGACTTTATTAGAATAATCGAACTTCAAAAAACAACCAACATTGACTTTTCAATTTATGTTTGTCTTTATCTTGACACAACCTACGTAGTACTTTTCATTATGATCTAGAACTTTATAGTTGTATAGTTTTTTTTAACTCTAACTAATGAAACTTAAATCCAGTCTAGGTTATCATAAAGTTAGTATCAGTAATTGAAGTGTAATGAATTAGATGACGACAAATGTTTACATGATCTGCAAATATTTGTTCTCGATCTGGGTGTTGTGGTATCATGGTACTCGTAGTTCCTGATACTCACGAAACAGGGAATCCTCGCGTGGGATCAGGACTATGTATCTGAATGTTGGGTGCGATGTTACATCATCTTAGGCTTCATATACACAAGCGGCACATGACAACGACAGAGGCAACTGCAACCGTCGGCGGCAGCCGTTGACGCGTGCGTGGGCGGCAACAATCGACGCATCGGCGGCAGCCGTCGACCTATAGCGACGCTTGCAGTTGTTGCAGCAGATGGCTGCCGCAGAGCTTCGACGTTGACATGTCAACGGCTGCCGCCGACGTGTGCAGTTGCGTTTGCCGTTGCATCGTACCGCTCGTGTACAAGAACACTTAGGCAACAATGGTTACAAACACAATGTCGCGATCGATGTCACGACTGAGAGAGAGACTTCTTTTTTTTTTAAAGATAAAGATAATTTTATTTGTTTTGAATATGGTAATTTTACATTGGTGGTCATAATTTACGTGTCCAACATACTCAGTCATACATTATGACATACAAATAATTTAGTTCCCACAAGTTGGTTTAGGATTGACTTTTATGCAGTTGATGGTCGATGCTGCTTTACCGAGCTTTTTGAAAGAGCGTGAGAGAGATAAGTTTGAGACCGAACATATAACTGCTGGGTTGTTTAGTGGGAGTTTAATTTATGTTGGAGTTGGGAACGGATGGGCATCTCTCTCACTCGAGACACCCGATGTCAAAAATTGTGATTGTATTTTTCTCCGAATGGGGTAATAGTACAGGCAAATTAGCAAAAAGTGTGGACCTAAGTCGTGTAGTCGTGGATTCTTATGGAAACGTTAGATGACACGAAAAGAAGCTTATCCTAGGTTTGCACCGTTTCTGGCGCTTACGGAACCCTTTTAAATATTAGGTACAAACTTAAAAAGGCCGTAAATTTTAAAATAAAAAGAAATTACTTGATGCAAGTTAAATTACGTATAGAGAGACTGTCTCAGTGCATTGTGATTTTAATAAAAACCACGTGCATGTAGGGAACACAGTGTTGAACAAATGCATGTTCCGTAAAAAAAAACAGTATAAAACTTCCGGCGGATGTAGTACTAATTAAATGAATAAGTTTAAGTCAATTTCCAGAACTACATTAATTTTCCCCGAAGTAGAGCGATAATAAAATATGGAAAAGTGCCTTCCGTGAGACGCACCATGGTGCAAACCTGGTAATGTATTTCGATCATTTTTCTGATAAGTCTTATCAATTTGAACCGACTACCTTAATTTTCCCGGAGCCGTAATAACCACAAAAAGTTTTTTGTAAATGTTTTTTTTTGTATGTTCCGTATGTCGGATTTAAAAAATACTTGGTGCAAATGTAGATCATAACGGTTCAAAGTCTATGCCAAATTGCACCGACTACTTCTATTTCCCCCATTAAGTTACGGATATTTTAAGGTTTTCACCCTGTTCCGGAGGGTGAAATTACTGATGCTTATTATTAGAGGTGATTTTTAAGCCATACAAAACAATTAGAAAAGTTTTCATGACTACATCTAATTAGTTCCACACTTTTGCAAAAAATCACCTAATTTGACTGTACTATAATTGCTGTAATAATTATTTCAATAGGCTCGAAGTGTGCATATCTACGGATTCGTCTGGGCTCTACTTAGAATAAATACCAATGAAAAGACATGTCGATTATTTATTAATTTTGTATATTATTTAGTAACATTATGTTGACGGCTTTTAGTAGATAATAATTAGTGAATTTAATTTACAGGTACATCTCGTCTACTAGTCAGTAGTCTAACTTTAGTTTAAAACCACTCAAATAATTTACCTACCGTTAATTAAATAATAATTATAAATGTTATATACTATTGCAATAGATTACGTAGGAATTGTAAACTGACTTAAAAAAATGGAGGAGAATATCCATTCGTCGATTATTACGCGGCGTACATACATGCAAGAAAAAATCTTGCATATATGTACGCCGCGTCCCGTTTTGGCGATTCCTCCTAAAAATCACGTTGGGCACGGTCATAGGTGGATGGGTGACCGCGCTTGAAAAGTGTTTTTTATTTTGATTTTTAACATTCAAATTATCATCCGACAGATTAATACTTAAAACGGCGTAAGTCGGTTTTTTAAGATTGAAAGTGATTTGAGTAAAAATCTATGTTTTGATTTTTTTACGCTTTATTTTACTCTTTCGAGCTTTAACTAGAGTTTTTAAACTATTTTGCATCATATTATAATCAGTGATTTTCTAGTTTAATTATTTTAGAAAAGTATTCATTTGTATTTAATGAAATATTAGGCATTTAACATAAAAGGCGACCTAAGAAACGACTAAGAATGATGTACAAACTTATAGCTAAAAATCTATGTCTTCACCGTATATACAAATTATAAAACTTATCAAAATAAGTAGGTATGTATTTTAGAAACATGTCCTATCATAAGAAATTGTATATTCTTTTACGTGACAGTGTGACAAAAAACTATTTTATTATAATCGGCAAGTAGTATTGACGGGTTTTCATGATATTTGTATATTTTGTCCTCTATATGAGCATTTTCTCAAACCACGGAGCTCGAAATGGGCTTGGCGAACGTACGCCAGTTGGGCAATAAAAGAACGAAATAGAATGAATGGCCGAAACACAATCTGTCTCGCTCTAGTTCATTAATGCTCATTATATTTAGTTCTTTTAGGTACTGTCTAACTGGTGCACTTATTAGCAGCGTACATTAGCATACATCGTTCTGAACCAGGCATGAACCTGGACGACACGATACAAGCTCTATTGCGCTGCGTAGTTTTAGTAAACGGCTCTAAATTTTAATGATTTCTCCTTAGGTAGATGGTCTGTAGTGTTTGAAGTGTTTTAGAATGTTCAAAATTATTAATGCATCTATGATAAACTATGTATTCGAATAAACTGTGCAAGCAACACAACTTGTATTCATTTTTATCTGAATCTTGTGCCACCAACACCCAGAAACATACTGTCAGTGCTACCAATATCTCAAAAACACTTACATAGCGCCAGTGCCACCAATACTCCAGAAGAGTTAACTTTTTACATAACATATCGATACCTACTTAAATAGTTTGAGGACAAAAAACAATGATAGTCTGTGTGGAAAGAGAATGGTCGTGGCGTAAAACCGAACTACAGTTAATATAGATAAAAATTTCACCTAAACCCAGACAGATTCTTACAACAAACTTTATGATAAAATTAAAATCTTGTAATCAAGCTGTAATGACGAGACAGTGCTAACAATACAAAATCGGCAAACGCACCGCCTCAGTCCCTCATCTCCCACGACCATTTTATTTCCACGCAGACTTTAGTATCGCAGAATAAACATAAGTAAGTGTGCCTACAACAATTTGCAGTTAATTTATCTGGTATGATTGATTTATTTAAGCCCCATTTTATAACAATCACATTTAAGGGAAACCAATTTACATATACTTTCCTGGCAAATATGCGTCAAAGTTTTGTAAACTAAAATGCCGATTGAGTGGGCAAACACACAACGTATTTTTTTAAATTGCCATCTATGCACGCTATCATCTAAAGATATTAACGATTACACGCTTGTAAATTGTACGATAACGTTCTAAATAAACACGTAACAAAGGATTCTTGGTTTATAGACCATACGCCGCAAAGCCGCGCATACAGCCGCGCAAGCCCATATTCACACCCGCTTCCTGCTGCTGGGTAGATAGAACCCGGTTCCAGTCGCGCAACGCCCGCCCGCCCTGAAACATCGATCCGAACAGGACCAATTATTGTTTAAAGTGTAGTGAAGTGCAAAAGAACGGCCACGATGTCTTTCGATAACGATGAGCTCCGTGATGAGTAAGTAAACCATTTATCAGTCCAGGCGAGGCTATAGCTTCCTCCGTATCTAAAGAAACACTGAAAAGATCTTTGTAGATACTTAGATAGGTAACTGCTTAGGTGTTTACATGAAACGCTATGGTTGGATGTGTTCTAATTACTGCGTCAATGATAACGGATGTGTGCATTGGGAAATGCGTATGTGACTCGATTCAAATTAAAGGTAAATGGTTACGGACCTTAATTACCGGTTTGACCTAATTTAATCAGAATACATTCATGTGAACTTGACACGACCTCGTCATATCTTCCAGCCGAGAGCTATACACACTCAATTTTACCTACATGAGGTTCTTTCTTTTGTATACCCACTAGCTGTATAGCACCTAACCGTGAAATAGCCTGTATTAATTGTTCCTTCCTCGTGGTCTCAGGGATAGTGTAGCTGTCTATTAGACAGTTGGAATAAACTTAGTAGTTCCCCCTACAAACAAAAAATTAGTACCTCTTTATAATATCACTAACCTTACTAATATTCTACAGAGGTCAAATTTGTTTGTTTAGTTAGTGTAGTGTAGAAAAAATAAATAAACCTATGTAGAGGTGGTGATAGATGTTATAAACAAATATCTGAACATCCAAACTGTCGCATAAATAATATTAGTAGAATTCAATCAGCTCGAATAAACTCCATAAAATGAAATGGCAGATCCCATTGAGTTTCAGTTTCACTGGAAAGGCGTGAAATGGGATCGTAATCAACGGCTATTGTGTACAGCTGATGTTCAATTATTTCCTGATAGCGTGGAGAGGCGAGGCGCAAACTCGGCAGCCTCTGTGATTGGGATCCAAATCCAATTTGATATTGAAATCAAAGCTCGCATTTTGCTTGCAAGTACCTAATTGACGCTTCCGACTGTCTCTTCCCGTGGATGTCGTAAAAACCGACTAAGAGATTATACCAGGGGATGGGCAGCAGCATCCATCTGAGTACCTACTTAACACTAATACTGCAATCACCAATCCGCCTGCCAAGCGTGGTGATTATGGCAAATCCCCCCCATTGTATTCAATGGGGGAGGCTTCGTCCAGCAGTGGTCGTAAACAGACTGATAAAGAAGCAACCTTAGATGCAATATCCGGAAACTTCTGGTTTCAGTAATAATGGTCAGTATTGCATCATTAGAATAAAATAAAATAAATGCTGGACATTTCACACAACATTATCTAGCCCCAAGCTAAGCAGAGCTTGTGTTATGGGTACTAGATAACTGATATACTTAATAAAATAACATTACATAGATGGATAATTTTTTATTATACATAGAAAAATACCCAGAACACCCTGAAGAAATATCTGCAGATTGTACAAATATTTGTTCCGAGGCGGGAATCGAACCTCCTGCGTCGCAGGCGAACCTTCGCCCGCCGCGCCACAGAGGTCGTCAAAATTATCATCATCATCAGTCTGTAGAAGTCCACTGCTGGACATAGGCCTGCCCCTTGTGCCGCCTCCATTCACCGACTTTCTGCGACGTTTAGAATGTCTTAAGTCCATCGAAAGGAGGGCCTTCCTCTACTGCGTCGTCCGGTTTGTGGTCGCCTATGGAGAACCTTTATTCCCCAACGGTTGTCAGAACCGATCTTTAGAATAGTTATTAGATTTTAAGTACTGACGGCAAAGCTAATACCCCCCAGTGTGTTTAAAGATTGAAGTAGAAACGAATGATTTACATTTTTCTGTACTTTTTTATCACAAGTTGTGTATTTAGCTCTAAGCTACATATATTTATGAGAAAGGAAAAAAAACGTCTCGCAATGCGATAAAAAATTATGATATTTGGCACTTGCGACACGTCGTAACTATTAGTTAATCTGTGACGCTGAGCTTTGCCGTCGGTACCTACATACCTAATGGTTACTTTCAAAAGAAAGTAAAAAAAAATATACAAATGTTCCAAAATAAGATTGACAGATCTAAACACGCTCGCATGTTACCTTTACTATTGGCGGTAGGTAGGCCTCTAATTATCAGCTGTAATCGGTTACACATATCCTACCGAGAAATTTGCAAAAAGATATGAACCGATGATATCACCATACTTACCCACTGATAAACTGGGGATTATCCTTCAAATCCCCGTTAATAACCTAATAATAACAAGCCCAAGGGGTTCCTATAGTATATGTAATAGCGTAAGAATAAAATAAAGTATTTATTTCACAAAGAATATGCTAACACTAGTTAGTGAAATACTCCTTCCTGTGTTGCTTTCGCTGTGTTACAACAAGTAGCGAAGCCTCTTAGAAGAAGAGTTACTGTAGTTATTGTTAATTACCGTAGTTATTAGAAGATAATAATAACTACGGTATTCGTAAACGGCACGCTCAAAGACGTGCAGCGGGCTATGAAGAGAGCTACGCTAGGAGTTTCGCTGTGTGATAGAATCCGAAATGAGGAAATCCGTAGAAGAACCAATATCACCAACATTGCTTTCAGAATTAGCAAGTTGAAGTGGTAATGGACAGGTTATATAGCTCGCAGAACTGACAACCGTTGGAGAAAAAAGGTTCTCGAGTGGCGACCACAAAGCGGACGACGCGGTAGAGAAAGGCCCTCCACTCGATGGACTAAAGACATTATAAAGGTCGCTGGAAGTCGGTAGATGGAGGCGGCTCAAGACTGTTCGACGTGGCATTCTAGGGGGGGAGACAGTGGACTTCTACGGGCTGATGATGATGATGATTAGGCCGGCCTGCTGTTATTTATCGACTAGTGGAACGCCAGCGACTTTGTCCACGTGGTGTTTTATTCCATACAAAGTTGAACACCTCGCTGTACCCCCTTGGGGGTGAATTTGGAAAATTTCTTTTTTAGTGCTCCCCTAGACCACAGAAGGAATGTCCCCTCCGAATTTCATGTCTCTAGGACCAGCGGTTTTAGGTTGTGCGTTGATATATCAGTCAATCAGTGAGTCAGTCAGGACTTTGAATTTTATATACTTATACAGCTTGATCAATTGTAATGTTATAGACTGTAGAATTCTGATGAATTCGTGACGGTTGGTGATGATGATGATGATTCATCATCATCCCCAACCGTCACGAATGGCCACGTATGGACGAGGCCTCACCCAATGAATACAATATATTTGCCATAATCACCACGCGCAGGCGGATTGGTTGGTGATCGCAGTTTGGTGTAAAGTACTCAGGCGGATGCTGCTGCCCATCCCCTGGTGTAATCTCTTGTTATTAAATCATCAAAATAAAGCTACTTATAGCTCAAAATAAAACAAAACAAAATCGCGTGATCGCAGACTCGCGTGGGTGTTATTATGTCTATGCTAGTTTGCAAGTAAATGTCAGCAAAATAAAACATAAGGCAACTCGTTTTGCTGAATACATTCCAAGAGGTTTATTTCTTATAAATAGAGATAAAGAAATTAGCACTAATCACTGTAGTTTGTATGGTATGCACCGAGTAGTGCGGCTGTAAAAAGTACTTTTTAATCTATTGCTGGGTTTCTATTGATTTGTCCCACAAACAATACTGTACTTTACTGAGTAGCGTAGCATTGTAGACCGATTCATTCCTTGTGCTCGGGGCACAGAACATTACGTTGTATGTATGACATGCTAACGGCCACCGTTGTTATTAAACTATATACTATTCGCCTCCGGAAAGTTGGCTCGTTCGTACGTTTCAGATAACATTGTGATTTTTGTGCGAAATTATTATTTATATTTTGTGACTGTTGCGAGTGAGTGTTTTCATAAAACTATTTGGATCAGAGGTAAGTAAATATTTTTTTGTAATATAACTTGTTCATAATTATTACTATGTAAGTTCATACGTACGTATGGTACGTATATATATACAGTTTTGTAAATACCTACATTAAAATTATCATCATCAAGTTGCCTGAATTGTGTAAAAATAACATAGCTCTGAGTAATAACTCTACCGACCTTACTGGGAAAGGAATTAATGTATTCCTAATCCATATCACTCCACCATTGATGCCCTTGTGGTAACCATAGAAATTTTATCGATGTTATTTACCTAGTAATAATATTCAAGAAGGTATTTCAGGTTAAGTAAGAGAGAAAAGGTTAATGCTCACTTTCACCAAACACTTATTAGTCATAATATATGCCAAATTTGGATGTTGTACATAGAAACCTATCAACTTCAAATGCGTTATATCCCGTAAAATAAGAATTTATTGGTAAAAATGGCCATTACCTTATATACGTATGTACGTACACTGAGTATAATTAATTGCATCATTTTCAACGCGCCAAGTCTGATGATGAAATGCGAAATAACCAAGTCCGAGGAAGTCAGGCATTCTTTCATGACCTTCAATGATTGTTTGCAAACAGATTGGTGTTCCGAACCTACAAAAACATTTTGAAATTTCTGATCGATAACCCCTGTCTGATAATGATTAAACGTGATATGCCATAAATTGGTATATAAGAACTAACGTCCGGTGAAATAATTATGCTACGTTCTAGTGACTGTGCTTTAAACTAGACCAGTTTATTTAGCAGTTTTATCTTTTAAGGTTCCTACCGACACTTGCTAATCCTACTAATATTATAAACGCGAAAGTTTGTGAGTATGGATGTTTGTTACTCTTTCACGTAAAAACTACTGAATGGATTTGAGTGAAATTTGGAATGGAGATACTTTACGCTCTGGATTAACACATAGGCTACTTTTCATCATCATCATCATCATCAATTTTCATCATTATTTACGCGGGTGAAACCGCGGGCGCAACTAGCATACAATATTTGTATTTGTATTTGTATTTATTTATTGCTCACATGTACATACAATATAGTTAGTAATAGGTCTTATTTTACTGTTAGTCAGGTAGGTACATGAACCCCGTCAGGGCGCTGCAATTTGGAGTCAAGATCAAAAATAAAATTTACAGAACAATACTTATGTTAGTTATTAAAATACAAGTCAAAACAATATAAAACAATTTCATAATCACATAAAAGTAGAAATAGGTAAGGTTTATCAAATTTAATCTCTCGCATGTATACAATATAATAATATGTCAAAACTAAAAGAAGGTAGGCAAATCAAATCAATTATATATGTCAATTAGTAGCTTGGGTAGACAAAAACATTAAATTAAATTAAATAGGTTAATGAGTAGGCTAGTCAAAACAGGAATAAATTAACTAATTTTTACATCTATTTTATCTATTTTTTTGAATTAAATTAAATTAAATTACAACGCAGGCAGCGTATCTTTGAAGAAGTCGTTTAAATTGTAGTAGCATTTTTTAATTAGTAAGTCCCGTAATTTACTTTCAAATGTCCTATCCTTTTCTAAATCTTTAATTTGTTCGGGAATTTTATTATAAATTTTTGATGCCATTGTTGGTGGACCGGAACTATGCATTTTATTAAGCTGCTCTATCACAGATTGACTACTAAGAGATATTGTCTTAATATTGTTCGGCCGCTCTCACAAGTGTCGATCGATCAAGTTACGCAAAAAAGAGGGGAAAAAAGTGTCGATCGACAAAATTACAGAAATGAAAGTGGGCACTTATAAATATTATAAGATAAGATAAAAATAATAGCATACTCATGTCAATTTTGAAATTTGATATTGGACTGGAGCGCCGCGCCGGCCATGTTATGGTACCTAGCTCTCTACCAATTAGGATATTATATTATATGTATATAGTATATATTATAGTACATCTATTATAGTAGTATAGTAAATGGTTCTCAGTAATAATTTTCATTCAGGCTTCTTATATTTATTTTCTGTTTATTTAATTTCTTTATTTTCCCTTTTAGCTGTCGTGAAAATGCCATGCAACTGTGAAGTAGACGTAAAGGAGTCTGGTTTGAAGCACAGCAACGGCTGTCATCTAAATGACAGGACTTCAGAGCCTCAGAACGGCTATCGTCCACACAGGAAGTTGTTCGACAATGATGATGAATATTTGGATCCCCTGACAACAGAGAAAGCGCCACGTGAAAGCGTTAGGTTGTTTATGGCTTCTCAAAGTTTTATTCTATGAGGACATGCAAAGTTGATTTGTCTAGATAAAAAACCGGTCAAGTGCGAGTCGGACTCTCGTGGAGAGGGTTCCGTATTTCTCATAACGAGTTCTTTCATTTGATATGTCATAATATGTATTTGACAAAAGTTTTCATTTTATTTTCTAGTTTTACTTCAGAATTACTTTATTGACGCTATACGTCCTTGGGTTGGGTCACCTAGCTCTATACAAGAACCAAGTTTAAACATTCTAAATGCGAAGGCGAAGGTTCGCCTGAGACGCAGGAGGTTGCGGGTTTGATTCCCGCCTCGGATCAAATATTTGGATTTTTTGATTTGGATTCCGGGTGTTCTGGGTATTTTCTATGTATAGTAAAAAAATATGTATAATGTATTGTATTAAGTACTTATATCAGTTATCCCATAACACAAGCTCTGCTTTGCTTGGAGCTAGATAATGTTGTGTGAAATGTCCAGTATTATTTGTTTTATTTATTTATTTTAGGTCTAGTTTATTAGAAATAAAAATAGGATGTGACAGACAGAAAGGCACTGATCCTATAATGGTTCCGTTGGTACCTTTTGAGGTACGGAACCCTAACAATAAATATAATTAAGTAGTATTCCTACGTATATTATTTGTCTTGTTTATTTGATAAAAGACTGTCTGACCGTTTGACCTCTTGTATAACGCGTCTTCTATCACGAATTCACGATTGAATTTCTCTCAGGCTATCAGCACAATAATAATTACTATCAATAAGGTATATTTATGTAATGTAAAGCTTTAAAATTTACTTTGAAACTGGTCAGCGAAGTCTCACAAAGTCGAATGGTTTTAAAACAGATTTCAAAACCTGATTGAGAACTTTGCAGACTTGTTTTCGACAATTTCTGTTGGGAATACTCACAAAATTTTGTTGTGAAACTAACTGGGTACATAATGAAGGCAATACCAAAAAATTTAACGAATGAACTTTACAACTAAGTACATTAATAACTTTTCATTTAAAAAACCGGCTTCCGCCATTGTATTCGACTAAATATTTGGATGAAAAAAAAATGATGAAAGAACCATAGTGGTCAAAGGATCATGGTACTTTTTGAATGCAAATGTTTTTTTTGTTGCTGAAAATATCAAAATCGCCATATGTTTGCCTACAATATTTGAGGAGTTCCCTCAATTCCTCATGGATCCCATCATCAGAACTGCATTCTGAAAAAAATGGGACCAATCTGGAAGTATATCTATTCAAATAAAAAAAGAATTTTCCAAATCGGTTGATAAACGCCGGAGATATGCGGTAACAAACATACAAAAAATAAAAATAAAAAATACAACTCAATTGAGAATCTCCTCCTTTTTTGGGAAGTCGGTTAAAAATGGATGCTTGTATATTCCAACGTTTATAATTGTTTTTTAACTATTCATTCTCAGTAGTTCCACCTGAGTATACATTAAGATATGGCAATGAGCAGGTCATATAGCTCGAAGAACTGATAACCGTTGGGGAATAAAAGTTCTCGAGTAGCGACCATAAACCGGACGACGCAGTAGAGGAAGGCCCTCCACTCGATGGACAAAAGACATTATTAACGTCGCAGGATGTCGGTGGATGGAGGCGGCTCAAGACCGTTCGTCATGGCATTCTAAGGGGGAGGCCAGTGGACTTCTACGGGCTGATAATGATGATGATGATGATATATAATTTAGATATTGTTAGTTAGATTAGACGGGAAAACACCTATTTATTCGTATATGTCAGAGCAACATCATTAGCCTATAGACGTCCACTGTGACGAGGTCTGATGGTGATGATGATGATGCATTTGTATGTTTCATTCGGTAACAAGTTTCACGCTTATAGGTTTTAGAAGTAGAGGTAGTATTAGTACAAGTGCGAGCCAGACTCGCGCCCTGAGGGTTCGTGAATTATTTTAAAATCTTAAAAGCCCTTTTCATGTTTCAGGCACTTTTTCCTACAAAATTTAACAGTTCATTTTATTGGTAAAAAGTCTAAATTACTCAATTTTTGCCTCCTGCATTCCAAATTTCAGAATTGTGAGATTTGTGAGGTTATTGGAAGTACATTTAAGGATTTTCACGTTCGCAATTTCCATACAAAAATTACACATAAATTGCCATATATGCCCATATCTTTTTAATGCATTGAGTAAGAAGCTTTATTTTTTTACAGCACTTTAAGCTCACATGCCTTTATATTTATATGCAAGTTGATACCTTTAGGCGATCCTGAGAAACTAGTCTTGCCAAACAGACAGACAGACGGACAACAAAGTGGTCCTTTAATGGTCCCGTTTTTGCCTTTTGAGGTATTCAACCCTAAAAATTAACTTAAATTTATAAATTAACTTCTTTTCGGTAGTTTTATGACGTCAGGAATGCGCTAACCAATGTTAATGTTAAAGAACTCCCTTTTCCGCATTCGAACTCTTGGATGGTCCATTATGCGTGAGGGTTAAATGGCTAGATAGATAGCCAGCCTAACTCCGTCCAGAAGCACAGAAGCTTCCTGGGGTCTTCGCAGGCTTCGCGGAGTGACCTCGGGTTGTTGAGGATTTGTTCACGTTGAGCTGCTACTCCCACGCATTCCAGGACTACGTGGGCAATGCGCTAACCAACTGCGCCACCTGTCTGCTCAGGTCAAATTCTGGGAATGTTAGGTATCTGCGCGAAGCACCGCAGGGTAAACATTGCGGTAACTCAAGCTTATTAATGGCTCAGTTTAGTTCAATGGCGAGAGGGATCGCATTTCTTATTCTCTTAACAACATGTGTAATATTTCCCATGAGTGTGGGTTAACACTGTATGACATTTGAAGAACCAATAACCAAGGGAAATTAACTTGTTTTCGTTCCTCGACAGGTATCCTGATGGTACGGTGCGCCTACGCAACCCGAACATCGAGCTGATGGACCAAGACATCCTGTACCACTTGGCGCTGGGCAGCGGCTCCCATGACCTCGTTGAGATGTTCGGAGATGTCAAGGTAATTATCCAAACTCTTTGTTATACATTGCTTCATCATTATCATGCGAGAGTGAACGGGCTGTCTAATACACCTCTAGGGCTCAATGATGGATGTTAAGTGTCTTCGATTCGTTTTAAAGGACATACCGGATCTGATAAGGTATTTCCCCCTCGTGGTTTTAGGACATGTTGGCCACATGACATAACCTATGAGTCAAAACTATATACCACCGAAAATCCGATACCGGATCTCGGTCAAAAGGAGACAACGGGGGCAGACCATGGGAGATTGTTCGTCCCGCCACGAGAGGGATAGTGAGGGAAACCGCAAGACAGAAAGACGGAAACACAATTTTCTTTTGTAAAGTAAAGTAATAAACAATATTTATTGTTTTTTACTGTGTTTTATTAGAGAAAATTGTTTTTGTTACTTACCACATCGAAATGAAAAACTAACGAATCTGATCGGAAACCCTTCCGAACGTTTTGAAATAGCCCTGCAGGAGTACTGCCTTCTGAATCTGACCCTTGATGCAATCATTTATTATTATTATTACTTCCCTGGAAACGCTCTACTATTTTTTTTTATGCTACTTGTCAAGCAGACAAGCTTACGGCCCACCAGATGGAAAGCAGTTACCGTAGCCTATGAATGCCTGTAACGCCAGAGGCATAACACGCGCGCTGCCGACCCTGAGACATAAAGATGAAAAGTCTCATGTGCCTGTAATTTCACCGGCACCCGTACCCTTCAAACCGAAACACAGCAATGCGAACACTACTGCTTGGCGGCAGAAATAGGTACGGCGGTAGTACTTCCCCGGACGAACTCTTTCACAAGAAGTTCTACTACTAACAAAAACTAGTACTATAAACAAAACTGCGCAATTCCGCATCATTTGTAATATTTCTAAGCAGTGCAATTTGTTTGATTAGTTCGTGTGCATGGGTGGAACTCCAAAGCGGATGGAGCAATTCGCGTACACGATCATGGCGGAGATAGGACACAAGTTGCCCTGCGGGACCACACTCCAGGACATCAGTCAGTTCTCCTACAGATACTCCATGTACAAAGTGGGGCCTGTGCTGTGTATCAGTGTAAGTTTGAGACCACAACAGTTTATTTATTTATTTGAATTACAAGCGTGCAAAAATATAAATCCGAAGCTACTTAAATCCAGTGGTCCTTCAATTAGAGGTAACCACAGATTCTATCAGATCTAACGAAGTTTGTGCCTGCTGAAGCCCCTACGCGAGTCTACTGCAAACTGTCATAACATCACCCAATCAACACACCCAACAGTCACATACGTAGTCTAGATCCCACACTAGGATTCCCTGTGCCGTGGGTATCAGCACTACGAGTACCATGGTACCTAAACACCCAGAACCGGAACAAATATTTGCAGATCATACAAACATTTGTATCGAAGTGGGAATCGAACCTGCACCTCTTGCGTCTCAGCTGGCTGCTCGCCCGCCGCGCAACAGAAGTCGTCTGTGCAGGATGCCTTGAAATTTTTGTCTCCAAGTCTAGGACATTGTTTCCTTACTAATTGCAGATACCACTTTAGATCCACTGAGTTTCTTTCGCAGGCAACGACGCGAGCATTTTGTTCTGTCAATAAATATCTGAGACATCACATATCAATGTTTATAAACTGTTGAGTAATGTTAAAAGTCACTTACATAATTGCTATATAATTAATAAAACAGAACACATACCTGTCGATAACCAGGTGTGTAAACTAAATTATTATAAAGTTGCATTACAACTACACAACGGCGCGGCTGCTATGCTATGTTATGTTATGTTACTGTGCGGGAAGGAAAAGTGTATGAAAATCCATTGTTAACGTGCTAAGCGGGAAAAAGTGTATCTATTGATATACTTAAATAAATAAATATAAATAAATGCTGGACATTTCACACAACATTGTCTAGCCCCAAGCTAAGCAGAGCTTGTGTTATGGGTACTAGATATCTGATATTTAATACAATACATTACATACATAGATATTTTTTATTATACATAGAAAAATACCCAGAACACCATTATTTGTTCCATATTTGTTCAGAGGCGGGAATCGAACCCGCAACCTCCTGCGTCGCAGGCGAACCTTCTTCCACTGCGCCACAGAAACCGTCAAACTTGATACTTTATTGTACCTTTCTGTATACGGAATGCCACATTCAAATCCGTCCAGTAAAATCTGAAATATACGCGTAGATGTACTAGGCACCTACTACCATACCGGCAGACAGACAAACATTGCCTTTATAAATAAGTATAGGCCCTACTTACTGGACCACCTACCGTTCACGTAGTACGTCAGCACGTCCCCTGCTGGATGAGGTCCCTATGAAAGGCCACAGCACACCTGCTGCGTACGCGTAGACGTACCATGACGTTGTAATGTTTGGAACTGTATGAGACATGGCACAACGCTCGCGTGACGTGCACGCAAAGCGTGTACATACGTAGAGACTAGAGACGCGCGTCTCTACGTTACGTGCTGCATACGCAACCGGTGTGCTTTGGCGTTAAATGCAATGGGGGGATTTGCCATAATCATCACTCTTTGTTAGGCAGTTTGGTGATCACAGTATTTATTTTATTTTATTTATTTAATGGGTTCACAAAACAGATTACAATCAAATAAGCGTACACATAAACATTGAGAATAGTTCATATCTAGATTCGTAATCAACTATGTAAACACGACAAAGTTACAGTGTTGCAAACTTATAAACTAAATTACCCATAAACCGGGCACTGAAAAAAAATTAAACATTGTTATCATTGAAACCTAATATCAAGATTTTAAAGAGACATCGCTTAAACCCGTTGGTATTAGGATCAAAAACATCCAAGCCAGCTCGTTATACCGACGACACATTCGAGGAAGAGGATATATTCTTAATGCAAAGGTTTGGGGTTTACGAGTCCTGTAAGATATATTTATGTTGATTGAAGTAACTAAAAAGGGGCAATCTATGGTAGAATGAAGAATCTTGTGGAGGTAAATGAGACTGACGTATTCTCTACGAGCAGAAAGTGAGGTAACTAAAATAATTAAGCCTTTTTACGTACCCTGAGAGCGAACGACCCATATTGTGCCGATATGAAAGGATCCTTAGGCATTTATTTTGAACACCTTCAATTCTGTCCGTATGTACGTCGTAGTACGGCGACCAAATTGGACTGGCATACTCAAGAACGGATCGAATCAAGCTACTGAATAGATGTAGGACGCTGCAGGGTTTTTTAAATTCCTTTGTGAGTATTGGTACTGAGTGGAAACTGCTGCTTATCCCCTGGTGTAAATCACGGGAGGAGACGGAGAGGTGTATTCTTAGGCCGGGCGCACTTACCTACGTCAGGAATTCACTTCATTTATATTGTAAGGTATATCAATTTCAATTTCATGGAATCGTTTCTGTCTCAATCAGCGAGTATAAAGCGAGCGGTGTATGACGGGTCATAATATACTGTCATTTGTAACGGTGAATTATTACAGTTCCGTCACTTCCAATTGGCACAATTAAAGTATGTATTTCATCGAGGGGTCAATGGTTACCACTGTAATTATTTATTCCTGAATACTTTTAACCAAAACACCAACTAACTTACAAAAACTTAAAAATCATTAAGTATCTGTCTCCACCCACCCACCCACGTTTTGATAGGCATGTGAAAATATCCTGTGAGTGTATAAAGTAGAATAGTCTTCTTAATTTTTTCTTGTTTTTTTTTTCTTTTCTTTTATCAGGGCTTAATAGAGTATTTATCTTTTATAGTATTTAACTTTATTACTATTTATTAGTATTTTATAAAAGTTGGTTTATTATGTATTCGAGTTAAATGTAAAAGTTGTATTTTAACATTCTATCATTATTATACGAACGATTATTATTTTTACTCAAAGCACCGCCGTTTCGTTACTGCCTAGCTCGTTACTCTCCATCCAAAGGTTGCCAGGAAGAAATCACTCTCAGCGATAAGGGCGCCCATTGTACTACTAATTTGAATAAATCCTATTATGTATTCCTGGTGTACAATAAAGTGAACCTTTACCTAACCAATACGAACAAGCAAACTACATGTTGTTAATTTGTTGCAGCATGGAATGGGGATCCCGTCTGTGGGTATCCTCCTCCACGAGGTGATAAAGCTGATGTACCACGCGAAGGTGCGCGACCCGGTGTTCTTCCGGATAGGCACGTGCGGCGGCATCGGCTACGAGGGCGGCTCCGTCGTCATCTCCGAGGAGGCCGTGGATGGTGCGCTCAAGAACTGTCTTGAATTGGTGAGGATATCTGGCGGAACACGACTTGCTTTGCGCGGTGTAAGGCGCGATTGGTGATCCCAGTATTAGTGTTGAGTACTCAGGTGGATGCTGCTGTCTATATCCTCTAAGACAAACACGAAAGGAGACGGAAAGGTCCATTGCTAGGTCGGACACATTACTGCAAATGAGCTTGTGTCTACTTTTTATAACTGGCATAACTACTGCTTAACATAAATCTTCTTCATCAGCCCATAGACATCATCCACTGCTGGATGAGGCCTAACATGCATATGGTACAACCCATAGCGTACAATGGGAGTATTTGCCATAATCACCACGCTTGGCAGGCGGATTGGTGATCGCAGTTTGGTGTTAAGTACTCAGGTGGATGCTGCTGCCCATCCCCTGGCGTAATCCTTTAGTCGCCTTTTACGACATCCACAGGAGATGGAGGAGTCCTATTCTTAGGCCGAGACTTACATAACATGAATAACTCAATTCAATTAAGAAATTATTTGGGATATAATTTACAAAATAAGCGCAGTAATTTAGTATCACATCATCGTTGGTATATATATTCTTTTTTTATTAATATATTTGCGTTAGCGCATTTGGGCCGAAACAAAAAAGTAAGTATTTCGCACGGATGTGCCTCATAAGGAACCCTATCAGCGATATACCAATGCGCGCATTTTGTAAGCGATAACACCGCCCATTGTACCTACTTTTAATTATCGTGTTAAGTTTTGTGTATTTTTAGGGTTCCGTACCCAAAAGGTAAAACGGACCCTATTATTAAGGCTCCGCTGGCCGTCCGCCCGTCCGTCCGTCCGTCCGTCCGTCCGTCCGTCCGTCACCAGGCTGTATCTCATGAACCATGATAGTGACAGTTGAAATTTTCACAGATGATGTATTTCTGTTGCCGCTATAACAACAAATACTAAAAAACAGAATAAAATAAATATTGAAGATTTATTTTAAATTAAGATTAAGATTATTTTAAATTATTTTTTTTTAATTTTTTTTTACAACAAACATGATTTTTGTACGGAACCACTCGTGCGCGAGTCCGATTCGCACTTGGCCAGTTTTATTTTTTAATCTTATGGTAATAAAGTATTTTCTATTCTATTCCTGACAAGACACTGAGCGAGAGTGTGCGCGATGACCACACACTACATACAAATGTAAGTATTTGTTCACGTTGTACTCATAAACTGATACTAATAATATTAATTCCAGACGGTACTCGGCAAGAACATCCAGCGGCCGGCCAAGCTGGACAAACGGCTGGCGCGCGAGCTGAAGTTACTCGGCGACCCTGAGGACCCCTACGACACCGTCACCGGCAAGACTATGTGCACTTATGACTTTTATGAAGGTGAGACCATACTTAACCCGTGACACGATTTTTTTCCAAATTTTCTCAGGCGATAAGGAGAAAGCAAAATAAGTAAAAAAAAGTAGAGCAAATAAGTAGAGCCGTGTGTCAAAAGCAGCGCAATCGCGGTTAGAGCTCTATATTATATGAGCGTCAGTGTGTCGCGCGGGCACACGTTGCACATATGACGCGCGGAAGGTTAAGCCCACAGCACACCGGCTGCGTACGCATAGACGTCGCCGTGCACGTTGACGTACCATGACGTTGTATTGTATGGAGCTGTATGAGACATGGCACACCGCATAATGGACCATACATAGAGTTCGAATGCGGAAAAGGGAGTTCTTTAACATGGCACACCGCTTGCGTGACGCAAGCGCAACATACAAAGTGACGCGCGTGTCTACGTTACGTGCTGCTTTCGCAGCCGGTGTGCTGTGGCCTACAAACCACAAATGTGCCACAAATGACGCGCCAAAGGTTAAGGTTCCCACGTACCTACACCTCGTTGATATTTTCAGCTTCGAACGATTCAACCCTTAAAATTTAAGCTCATTAAGATTATTCAGTTAAAATATTCGACTAAGCTCCCTTTTCAAAGAAGCTTACAAGCTAAATGCGAAAAGGATCGGACTTTCTTAATTATTACTCATACATTTTATTTTATTTAATACAACTTGTAAAGAAATGTCTCGGCCAGCTTTGAAGATATTTTATTTTATTTAATACAACTTGCAAAGAAATGTCTCGGCCAGCTTTGAAGATTGCAGACAAGTCAATGAAATCAAAACGTACCTAATGTTATTGACGTTTTGAACGAATAAAATTGTTACGATACCGAGATATTCTTTAAATAGCACAACGGGCCCTCGTACTTCTTTCGAGAAACCCCTCATTGTATACAATATTCTCAAATAACCAGAATTGAACTGCACATGTTGGATATGGTAACAACGCGTTTTTAGTGTAACAAAAGTAATAACAAAGGACCTTTCTTCCATTTTTTTTTGTGCGTTTGTCATGAACTTTTTGCACAGGCATAACTCGGTTCCATCACGCCATTGTGCTCTTGTGACTTCTATGAAGGTGAGAACTACGACTTTTATAGCAGAGGGACCATGCACAATACACACCCCAATCTCTTGAAAACAGTTCCAATCGCAATCCAGTTCCAATCTCAATCCAGTTTCAACGCTTGTTTGGCACTCAAACAAAAAAATGTTATGGCTCGACAAACTGGCATACGGCCTCCTGATGGTAAGCGGTTACCGTCGCCTATTGACATCTGCAACACCCGAGGCATTGCCAATGCGTTGCCTGCCTTGGAGGACCCTTTTCACATTTTTTTTGAAGCTGTGCAAAAACCTCAGAAGGGAGCTCATTCCACAATTTGCACGTATGTGGGAGAAAAGATCTCGTAAAGCGAGCTGTACGAGATACCCACACATCGATGATGTGCGGATGAGCTCCCAACCGATGTCGAGAGGTGCGATGATAAAACCTGGAAGCGGGTATAAGCTCAAATAGTTCCTCAGAGCACTCCCCATTATAGAGTCGATAAAAAACACAGAGCGAGCCGATATCTCGGCGCAGGCTCAGCGGCTCTAGTGTACTAGTGAGCTTGGGATCGTTGACGATTCTAACGGCTCTTCTCTGTAGGGAGTCAAAGCGAAGTAGCTGGTACTTGGGGGCCCGTGCCATAGGTGAGAGCAGTATTCCATGTGCGGCCGAACTTGTGCTTTGTATAGCAGAAAGCGCTGAGTAAATTGTGCGCTAGTATTGAATTCAAGAGTACCAAATGACCAAGGAACCTAGTACTCTCTGACGACAAATGACACTACATCCTGAATTAGGATCGAGTAGAGCGTCAAGAGTAGCCCTGCTGATCGTATCTCCCCTGTCCCTCGTGAATTAGAATTAGAATCAGATGAACCGTTGCTCGCTGAAGTCTCAAATATAATAATTTTTCTGTATTATCGTAATAATTTATTGAAAAAAGTGCAAAACCTAATCAATAACGCACACATAATGACACACATGTAGACTAACATACATAAAATAATACAAATTATTTAATAATTACACGTGAAGACGTTGTCGTGTAGCGCAACTGTGCGGTGTCTCATATCAGAGGGCCTATTACGAGTTTCGCATTGCAAAAACCGGAATGCGAAACGTGAGCATTCAACGTGACTTACGTAGTAACTATTTACTAATATGTACTGTTTCTACCGACTGCGCGGCACAGAATAATGAATAGTTACTACGTAAGTCACGTTGAATGCTCACGTTTCGCATTCCGGTTTTTGCAATGCTAAACTCGTAATAGGCCCACGGGCATCCAATGAACTTCCTGAACCTTCGGCTAAAACTCCTCACTCATGAAAGTCGATAAACAATTATAATCAGCTGATCGTCGTGGGAACTAATGGACCGATAATAACGTAACTACGACTAATTTTATCACCAGATAATGGGGCGTGAGATAGCAGCTGAGAGTTATTATGGTTGGGAAGCGTTATCTCGTAAAACGCATGACCCTTAACAACTTCCTCGTGATGAAACTAACTAAAGAGTAGGATCCGCCATGTTAGCTTATAGGTTAGTTATACTTATAGACACCTACCGTTATTGGACCACACGCATGCTTACAGAGGCCCAATTATCTAAATTATTTTATAATTACATTGAAAGTTAACCGAATCGAGACTGAATTGTGAATTGACAGAAAGTTGGTATTCTGCTCCCTCCTAAATAACAATTTAGTCCACTTCCGATTCACAGTGACTACCATTAGAGTAGGATGGTTATATATATAATTGGAATGATTAAAGAGAGACTCCATCTACTTATGCTAAAATTATCGAAAAAACTTTGAATCGTTCAAGTTTCGGTCACATTTCGATATAATCACATTACAGTGTCGTATTTTAAGTTAGGAGAATACCATTTATGACATTTAAGACATCGACACAAAATCGAAACATGATCCGAACTCTATTTTAACTATTTTTTAAACGACTTCCCCAAAAAAGGAGGAGGTTCTCAATTCGGTTGTATTTTTTTTTTTTTTTTTTACCGCATATCTCCGGCGTTTATGAACCGATTTGGAAAATTCTTTTTTTATTTGAATAGATATACTTCCAGATTGGTCCCATTTTTTTCAAAATCCAGTTCTGATGATGGGATCCATGAGGAATTGAGGGAACTCCTCAAATATTGTAGGCATACATATGGCGATTTTGATATTTTCAGCAACAAACCAAGCATTTGCATTCAAAAAGTAGCATAATCCTTTCACCACTATGGTTCTTTCATCATTTTTTTTCATCTAAATATTTAGTCGTATACTATGGCGGAAGTCGGTTTTTTAAATGAAAAGTTATTTGTTAGAGAATTGGGCCTCAGTTCTAGCGATGGATCTTGGTAGGGCTGAAGTTGGCTGTGGCCAACGTTGTTAGTTGATGCACATACACAAATTAGTCAATAAAAGTATATTGCGCAACTAAACGGCTTACTTCAACTCGGCTATAAAAACCATCGGCAGAGTACTGGAGTAACTCACTGACATTTTTTTTTGTGATTCGCAATCGTCAAACTTCACTTTAGTTAGAGAGGGTATTTCGCCATCGTGTATTTTGTTATCAGAAAAATCTCGAATGTAAAAACTCGAATGTGAAATAGTTATATGTTAATCAAGGCTGCGAAGTTATTATTTAATGAGGGTTTCAAGGGTACGAGAAGCTATATAACTTTGCTGCCTTTTAAAAATCTTTCCACGCTGGCGGGTTCTATGCACTTTTGCACGCAGATTTCGAAAGATAAACAAAAACTTTCCTAGCTTGTGAGGTGGAAAAAAATTGATTCGAGTTTATTCGAGGTTCATTCGAGATTTTTCAATATGAAATTGAAATATTAAAAAATGTTGCTTGATAGGTAGCGACAATAGGATAGTAAGTAGGTAGGATAGGTGTTGGGTAGGGGCTATTTACCCTAAAAATATAATATTAAATTTGATGATGACGAAATTACCTTCAAAGTATGGAACTTGAGAGTAGCACAAAAAATGCTCCGATGACGAAAGACCCCTACCTAACCCACTTAAGAGTTTTCAAATCAAGACAAAAACTGTAAACAACAAGGAAATAACTATTTTTTTCATCAATTAGTTGCGCCATTCAAAACATGATACAACGGTATTTGGTAGATGATAGCACGCTTGATCGAGCCGTCACAGTGCAAGCCGTGGCCTTTCCTTTCGTTCCGCATCCGTTATGCAGCTCTCAAGGTCGGCCGGCCTGCCCCAATGTGCTCAATGATTAAGCCGCTTTCAGACGCGCGCTATAGTAATACAATGTAGTCCTTGATAGCGTGCACAAACGAAAGGGAGTAAATAACTGGTTAGTTATTTAACAATTATTGCTCAATTTTTTATTGAACTCTATAACCCTGATAGTTTTATTTGTTTATTTATTTATTTAAGGAAAACCATCAACAGCTTAATTTTAAAACAATCTATGCTAACAAAAATAGGCGTCGGAAAAGCCAATTAATGGTCCTCACGGATTGATAATTATTGCTGTTTTCAGTTCAACTCAATATCCCCGGATAGTTTATACGTTATGGCCACAGGTACTATAAAAATAAGTCTCTCATTCCAGATTTATTTTGAATACGAGATACGGATACGGGCCTTCTACGGAACTAGATTACTTATTTTGTGTTGTTAGCAAAACTTTCTCTTTGGCTTATTTATTTTCCACACAGACTCATTATGCACAACGTCTGATAAAAGAGTGGGCTATATTTTATAGCGCGATGTCATAGCGCGCGTCTGAACACGGTTTTAGTAGATTAACAGGCCCCAAATTATATAGGTACCTCGGTTTGTCAAAAAAATTGCAACTGCCATATTGTAATGGCCAACCGACCGCAATATATCAGGTGGATCATATACAGGGTATCCCATTATATTGTCAAACGGAAGTCTAGAGGTAGCGAGCAAACCCTACCGGGGTGCTCTATCTCTAGACTTCCGTTCCGACCTGAATGGACCCTCAATGAATGTTCCGTGATTTTGTTAGAAAGAGTTTGTTTAGAAATTCTGGTTATTTTTTTTACCAATTCCTAAGTGTGGTTTTCTTAGAATTAAGTTTTTAAATGGAAGCCGTTAGCGATTATCGATTTATCATTGACGTTTGTTTTGTCTGTTTCATACTTCAACGGCTTCAACTTGATTCTAAAGGTACGTCCGCACAGAGCGGTACTGCACCGCAGCGGAGCGGGTGCGACCAAATATTGTTTGTATGAATTGCTATGAGATAGAAAACTATACGTGGCTGATCAGAACTGCGCGGCTACTGAACAGAGCCACGTCGCGTCGTCGTGGCGTTCGTGCCGCGCCGTTCAGTGCTCCAATCCAATGCATCAGTTCCGCTCTGTGCGGAAGGACTTTAAGAAGTCAGTTTCCTCTGAAGTTGCGATAAAAATGCGTACAAAAATAGCTACAGCTTCAAAACAAAGGAAAATCTCTGAACGTTCACTCTGGTACCCTTAGGAATGTGACTTCTGCTTGACAGTATTTAATGGGAAACCACTCCGCCATCTCTAAAATAAAATACTTCCTACGCTCTCAAAGATGACTGTGTCTACACTACATCAATACTGTATTATTGCACAATTATGGGATGATAAATAGTACAATACGAGTGTAGTAATTAAAGGCTTGATACATTTCATAATATATTTATTTAGCATTTAGGTTCGATTCCCGCTGCGGGACAAATGTTTGTATAATCTGCAAATGTTTGTTCCGGGTCTAGGTGTTATGGTTCCATTGTACTAGTCGTTACTGATACCCACGACACAGGGAATCCCAGTGTGGGATCAAGACTACGTATGTGACTGTTGGGTGTTATGTTATGTAAATTAATACATTATTATTATGATTATGATTATTATATTATATATGCTACAATTATGTTACTTTAATTTCCAGGTCAAGGGCGCCTGGACGGTGCATTCTGCGACTTCACAGAGGCGGACAAGATGGAGTACCTGGAGGGCATCCACAAGTCAGGGGTTGTCAACATTGAGATGGAGTCTCTCGCCTTCGCCGCGCTCACGCACCACGCGGGCATCAAGGCCGCTGTGATATGCGTCACGCTGCTTGACAGATTGAAGGGTGATCAGGTAGGACCAACATCACTAGTCAGGGGTCGTCAACAGCATAAAAAACACTTAAACGGAAACGCTCCTCCAATGGACCGTTTTAGCAACTTTATACAAAACCTCAACAAGGGTGAGAGTGTGTGTGTGATTTTTGTGTGTACAGCTAAAATCATTGAAAATCAGATTAGGGCTTCAAGCGCAAAAGCACCAAGTAGGTAGGTAAGGTAGATATGCTAAGACTGAGCACACTTTTTGGAGCAAAAGTCGCGGCATTCAAATTTTGTTTTATTTTTGTGTTTTTACTCCTAATAGCTCATCAACCTTTTTGACATAGCGAAAACTGATTTTGCGAAAACTAGGAGACCGAACACACATGTTTAAATTTATACTATCTCATAAAATTAATTAATTTAGCTACGAATGTTTTTCAATTATTTGGACAGTGTTTTTTGGTTCAGGCCAAAAACATAATACAATTTTAATTTCGCGCTAATTGCAAAACGATCTACCTTAACTCGAAAATGATTCTTTGATCTGCCCCCCTATTCCCTAACTGAAAGTCACTCGGTGACTAATAGTACAGGCAAATTAGCAAAAAGTGTGGACCTAAGTCGTGTAGTCGTGGATTCTTATGGAAACGTCAGATGACACGAAAAGAAGCTTATCCTAGGTTTGCACCGTTTCTGGCGCTTACGGAAGGCTTTTAAATATTAGGTACAAACTTAAAAAGGCCGTAAATTTTAAAATAGAAGGAAATTACTTGATGCAAGTTAAATTACGTATAGAGAGACTGTCTTAGTGCATTATGATTTTAATAAAAACCACGTGCATGTAGGGAACACAGTGTTGAACAAATGCATCTTTCGTAAATTAATACCAGTATAAAACTTCCGGCGGATGTAGTACTAATTAAATGAATAAGTTTAAGTCAATTTCCAGAACTACATTAATTTTCCCCGAAGTAGAGCGACATTAAAATATGGAAAAGTGCTTTCCGTGAGACGCACCAAGGTGCAAACCTGGTAATGTATTTCGACTATTTTTCTGATAAGTCTATCAATTTACACCGACTATCTTACTTTTCCCGGAGCCGTAATAACCACAAAAAGTTTTTTTTGTAAATGATTATTTTTTGTATGTTACGTATGTCGGATTTAAAAAATTCTTGGTGCAAATGTAGATCATAACGGTTCAAAGTCTATGCTAAATTGCACCGACTACTTCTATTTCCCCCATTAAGTTACGGATATTATAAGGTTTTCACCCTATTTCACCCTGTCCCGGAGGGTGAAATTACTGATGCTTATTATTAGAGGTAATTTTTAAGCCATACAAAACAATTAGAAAAGGTTTCATGACTACATCTAATTAGTTCCACACTTGTGCAAAAAATCACCTAATTTGACTGTACCATAAACGTTTGACAAGTAAAATGACCATCAATTGCTCAAAATTATTATTAAAAATTGTCGGGAATAGGGGCGCATAATATTTTTATTTTATTTTTAACTTGCTTATTAATCATTCAAATTATTTGTCAGGTCCTGGCGCCCAAAGAAGTGTTGGACGAGTGGCAGCAACGACCGACGAAGCTTGTGTGCCGCTACATCAAACGGTATTTAAACTATAACAACTCCAATTTGACAACCGGTCAATTGCTGACAATTTATTGCCGTGTGTCCGGCTTAAGAATAGAACCCTCCATCACCTCCCGTGGATGTTGTAAAATAATAAATAATAAATGCTGGACATTTCACACAACATTATCTAGCCCCAAGCTAAGCAGAGCTTGTGTTATGGATACTAGATAACTGATATCCTACTTAAATATTATAAACGCGAAAGTTTGTGAGTATGGATGGATGTTTGTTACTCTTTCACGTAAAAGCTACTGAATGGATTTGAGTGAAATTTGGAATGGAGATACTTTACGCTCTGGATTAACACATAGGCTACTTTTCATCATCATCATCATCAGTTTTCATCATTATTCACGCGGGTGAAACCGCGGGGCGCAACTAGTACTTAATACAATACATTGCATAGATAGATATTTTTGTATTATACATAGAAAAATACCCAGAACACCCTGAACAATTATCTGCAGGTCGCACAAATATTTGTTCAGAGGCGGGAATCGAAGTCGCGAACCTTCGTCCGCCGCGCCACAGAGGTCGTCTAAAAGCCGACTAAAGGTCTGCACTAGAGGATTGGCAGCAGCATCCACCTGAGTACTCAACACCAATACTGCGATCACCAATTCTGCCAAGCATAGTGATTATGGTAATTCCCCGTTGCATTCTATGGGGGAGGCCTCATCTAGCAGTGGACGTCTAAATTCTCCTGATGATGATGGTTATCCCCAATTTAAGGAATGTCTTAAGTCATTGAACTGACTTTCATATGGATCCTGGAGGTATTTGCTTTTTATGTGGAGTACTCTTAGGTCGAGATAAATAGAATGTACTTCACTGTGACTAAGTCTAAGCCTTACTTTGAAATCGTCTCTGTCACTGTCACACAAATGTTAAAACACGCGTATTAGAGAGAGACGGACGATTTCAAAGTAAGACTTAGACTTAGTCATAGTGAAGTACATTCTATTTATCTGGACATTAGTTCCTGATACTCACGACATAGAGAATCCTAGTGTGGGATCAGGACTATGTATGCAGGTGTTAAGTTGTTAATTCCACTGTTTAGTCATAGGCCTCCCATTGAATGCCAGGGCGAAAGGTAAAGTTGCCTCCATCCACTGACTTTCTGCGACACTCACTCAGGAGCAAATATTTGCAGACCATGCATACATTTATCCCGCAGCGGGATCGAACTCGCACCTCTTGTGTCTCAGCCGGCTACTAGCCTGTCGCGCCACAGAGGTCGTCAAATTTTTTTTATTTTTTTTATGCTTCTTGTCAAGCAGACAAGCTTACGGCCCACCAGATGGAAAGAAATTACCGTAGCTTATGAACGCCTGTAACACCAGAGGCATCACACACGCGCTGCCGACCCTGAGACATAAAGATGAAAAGTCTCATGTGCCTGTAATTTCACCGGCACCCGTACCCTTCAAACCGAAACACAGCAATGCGAACACTACTGCTTGGCGGCAGAAATAGGTACGGTGGTAGTACTTCCCCGGACGAACTCTTACACAAGAAGTTCTACTACTAACAATAATATGAAATATATAAAATGAATTCAAAATGTAATTTCAATTTATACAATACTTCTGTCTTTGTTTCTAGGTATCTCCAGATGAAGGGCCGCCTGTCCCTGGACGGTCACGGCTCCATTGCAGTGAAGAGTCCACGCCGGTTCAAACTCGTCCAACAAGAATCCGAGACGTACGACTAAACTCCTAACACTCTAAAATGTTGACGACTATTGCCATTTCAAACGGCTGGTACATACATACTCGATTTGACCGACCAATCACAGGGCACCGTTAGCATAAGAGTTACTTACACATATGGAATCTGTCAGTGTCTCATAGACACTTGTCCTGCTTTAAGAGGCCTGACACATTAAATACTCACACCCCTGTAAGTATTGGTCGGTGAAAAGTTTTCTAGATTTCGGTAGTTGGGGGTGAATTGTGCGGAAAGGGAATAGGCGTGGAGCAGATTGTTGCAGTGCTTAGTTACCGATTTTGTGTTGTTGGCAACACTGACTCTTCATTATATCTTAACTAACGTATATGTTAATCTTAACATAACATACACCCAATAGTCAAGTAGTCTTGATCCCACACTAGGATTCCCTGTGTGCTGGGTATAAGGAACTACGTGTACCATGGTACCGTAACACCCAGACCCGGAACAAATATTTGCAGATCATACATTTACCCCGCAGCGGGACTCGAACCTACAACCTCTTGCACCTAAGCCGGCTAATCGCCTGCCGCGCCACAGAGGTCGTCATCTTCTATCTTTAAAATATACAAAATAATGTTTCATTGTTTGTTTCTTTGTCCCGTATGCGTTCCTTAACCACTATGCCAATAGCGATGAAATTTTGGTGGGTTACCACCAAACGGGGGATGGACGAAGACGTGAGCGGTCAGCTTGTAATAAAATATCTTTGATCGTTGGTAGCCATGTAAGAATTTAATTAAAATTGGCTTGTTCCGTTTTTCGCCGCGACTATACTCTTTCTGCACATATTCTAGAATGTTTTGAGTTGTTTGAAGCTTGCCCAATGCTGGTTAATGTACCGGATGAAACCTATTCAATTACATTAATATTTACCCACAATACATCGGAAATCATACTAGAAATAATAATATATTTTCATTTAACTTAAACTTAGATCGACTATACTAAGGGTATCTCGCGCCATACAGTGCTAGCATACTAAGGTAGTCTTAGCGCTATATTCGATCATATCTTTCATAAAACAACATTACTTTTCGGTTGTACGTCCGACCACTTAATATAAGATAGATTGAAGTTGAGTTGAGTTTGTTGTATTTATTTTTAAAATTTTGCACAATGAACTTCGTCATGATTACACTTTAACAGAATATGTGTAATTGAACTTCTTCATGTTTACACTTTGGCAGATGATGTGAAATTGAACTTTGTCATATTTAGACTTTGACAGAATATGTGTAACTGAACTTCGTCATAAGCAGAATATCTGTGACTGAATTTCTTCATGTTTACACTATGGCAGATGATGTGTAACTAAACTTCATCATGTTTACACTTTGACAGAATATGTGTAATTGAACTTCTTCATGTTTACACTTTGGCAGATGATGTGAAACTGAAGTTTGTCATATTTAGACTTAGACAGAATATGTGTAACTGGACTTCGTCATAAGCAGAATATCTGTGACTGAACTTCTTCATGTTTACACTTTGGCAGATAATGCTGTAACTGAACTTCGTCATGGTTATAATTCGGCAGATGTGTAACTGAATATCGGCATTTTAACATTTTGTTAGATTATGTAACTGCATGCAAACTGATGGATCCGGAGCTTTTTGGCGGAGTTTTGGTTCCAGTTTCGGTCAGATGGTGAATTATCCTTAGTATAGTTGATCATAGATCAAGAACCAAAAGACAATGATTTCTAAAAGTTTTGTTTTGTGTGTGTAGGTACTTTAAGTTTGGTTCTTGACTTTGGAACCTTCATAGTTTTGTATTCGAATATGTTAGCAACTATAAATGTATGCTTATAACGGACTCTTAACTATCAACTTATAACTACTTATTGAATAGGAAAAGTTATCTACTTATTATCAACTAGTTGCGAATTTTGGTTAATATTAGGTAATAATTAAATATCAATAGATATAATAAGATAACGATACCCGACGTGGAACAAAATATAAGAATTAATGAGTAGGGAAATTATACATTATGCTAATGCACTAGACATTCCTTTGTTCCTTGTTATCCTACTAATATAATATAGTTACACGAAAGTTTATGATTTTTATTATTCAAACAAGCTGTAACAGCAATTTTGTATAAAGATAGGCAATGATGAGGATTTACTTATTATCCTGTTATACTACGCGAGAGAAGCCGCTCTGAATGCTTTATCTAAGCCCAATATTATGAGTCTTTCTATGCATATGTTATATTATTTGTTAGATTTAATCTTCTTAGGGGGCGCGCATTAATTACGCGAGGTGTTTTTTGAAAAATTATGGCACACATAACTCCCCCTTGTTGAGATTTGGTGAGAAGTGGTGGGACGTGAATGTGAGTGGATGTTATATGTATGGACGTGGGATGTTATGTAACATAATATTGATAAAATATTTAATTAATTTTATTTTTTTATTTTTATGCATTTTCCTACATACCACTGAATACCTAAGCGTTAATACTTATGAACTCATTTTTTTTTCTGTGAAATATCAGGAGAAAACCATAAGTACCTACTGTGCGTTTAACAATTTTTTTATAAATGAATTATTTGTGTTTTTGTTGGTCCGCACGCTCGCACAAAACTACCGCCATATAGGCTTGGGCATCCAGGGGCGTGAGGTCTCGGGTCCCGGACTCGGGCCGGACGGGTGTGTGTACACTTTGAATTAAAAAATTGACGCGAGATTTTCATTGATTTTTTTCCCTTTAAATTAAACTTTGCCGGACTTCTCCCTCCACTTTGAGTAATTAATGGACGCCCCTAAACTGTTTGGAACAAATCATCGATTGTATTTTCCTCCGAGGCCTCCCCCATAAAATACAATGGGGGGAATGGCCATAATCACTATGCTAGGCAGGCGGATATCTTAGTAATAAATAATAATATAAAATCAGTACATCATAACTTTATCTAACGGCTTGATAACATGTATTTGAAAGAAGTTCTTATGAAGATTATGTTTAATGCAAATGTCTCAATTGTAAACTTGTATTTTTAAGTGTTTGTTAATGTACCAAAACCACAAAATTTAATATTTAAGCGTAGTTTTAGTATACCGTGTATGTGTATAAGCTACGAACACTGTGTGGTGTGATTTGCACAAAATCACTAGAGTATTCACTACGAAGGGGCTTGAGGTAACGGAAAAATAATAAAAAATGTTGAAATGGGTCTTAAAAGTCTGTGCGGAAAGTGAATGGTCGTGGGAGGTGAGGTAGCAGTGCTTTTTACTGATTTTATGTTGCTAACAACACTGTCTCGACCTGCCCCAGTCTAACAAACTGGTAATCGCTTTCAATTACGATTTCGCAGTACATTGCGCCGCATGCTTCAGCTTATTGTCACAAGCAGAAATATTCAAAACATAAAGCGCAATGTACTGTAAAATCGGAAACGAAAGCGATTATCAGTTCGTTAGCCAATAAAGGGGCTGGTTGACAAGATCTTGGTAATTCTGATGATAAAGTTATACTAAAATAACAATCTTGATTGGCTGGTTACCATGTAAAAATCTCATCATTATCAGCCGGTAGACGTCCACCGTAGGACGGGGCTTCCCCGCTGTTGGATTTGCCATAATCACCACGCTTGGCAGGCGGATTGGTGATCGCAGTGTTAGTGTTGAGTACTTAGGTGGATGCTTCTGCCCATCCCTAGTGTTATCCTTTAGTCAGCTTTTACGACATCTACGGGAGGAGACCGAGGCGTCTTTTCTTAGGCTGGACACACCACGGCTTCTTCTCTTTCTGCACAAACTATTTATTACAGTAAAATACATAATATCGAAAAATAAAAGATTTATCTTGTCGTATATTTTGTTGATGTAGGTAGGAGGTTATTTCTTGGTCACACTTCGCTAGGTCTGAAACCGGCTTGTGCTATGGTGTCTCTAAAAAGGGCCTAGTGAAGAATCCAGTGTGGTGAAAGGCTTCAGTGCTGATTTTTCATGGATCATCATCATCATATAGCCGTTGCTGGACGAGGTCTCCCCCATGAAATACAATGGGGGCATGGGGGGCAATGGGGGCGTTGCCATAATCATCATGCTTGACAGGCGGATTGGTGATCGCAGTATTCGTTTTGAGTACTCAGGCGGATGCTTTTCATGGGTACCTATACAAAATAATTTAGGTTATGCTCATTTAGAAAATTAAACCTATGCATTGGCCTATATAATTTTTATTCAAGTTATCTAAAATGACGGCCTAATACCATGTTCATTTTCCTGTTCTAAAATTAAACCAGTAGCTCGAATTCTACAAGTTTTATAAATATTTGTAATGGAATATAAATTAAATTATACAGAACTATTTCTAAGAGCTGAGTCATATACGTTTTGTATTCCCGGACCACTTTTCACAAAAGTTACAAGTTACAAAAGTGTGTACTTGTGTAGCCATGGTAACACAAGTTTTCCCTTGTAACTAGCAGACGACCGAGCTTTACTCGAAACTGAGATTGCCCAGCTGCGGTACCTTGCTAGATGGTCATCCCAAACCACCTGTCATGTAATTATCGTTAGAATCTTTTTAGAAAAATTACGACATACACCACGTACTTTACTATTCTCCTGCTGACGTTTCTTTTACCCTTTTGAGGTCCTTCCTCATGAGCACCGACCGCGACCACGCTCGAAGCTCGTTGAGACGGGAACTCAAAATGGTCAACGGAACGAGCAGGAGAATAGTAAAGTACATGGTATATAGTCATAATTTTTCTAAAATTGTACCAAGCCACGATAATGTCAATTCTATTATCGTTAGAATCGTTTTTAAGATTATAAGTACAAATAAATACACGAACGTTGCTTGCAGAACAGTGGGCTGAACAAGCGTTACCATGGTGACACGATCGTGATTTGTAGCTTGTAAGCTGCGTGAAACAGGCCCCTGATAATACTTAACTTGTAAAACTATTGTTAAACATCGATCAAGCACGGTGTGCCACTTGAAATGTGCTTCCACAAATCGTTAAATGTTAAAAGGTTTATGCACTTAATAGTGGTATTAGGTGTTTTCTAAAATGGCATAGGTCATGAATAATTACATTTAATATTTATCTACTTAATAAGTAGCTAGAGTAATTGTCAACATTGTCAATGATGTGACATAAAATTGTAAGAAATTATGCTATGTGAATGTGGGCAGACATATGTAGGCGCTATGATGTGGGAATGTAAACGCCTGTGCGTTTGTGTATTTAAATAATTACACTGTTACTTGGTAAGTTAGCTGTTTAGCCAGTTTAGATTCACAGATTACCGAGTCAATAAGACATTAACAGATTTTTTTATGATGTACATAATGTTGTGATATCTATGGTGGTATTAAAGCCGGGTCTTCTGCTACTTGCATTTTGCAACATTGTTAGCACAACATGTTGAGTCAACAGGGGTGATAAACATGTTGACTGAAGTACCTACTTTCTACGCCTTTTGTGTTTTTTTTGACGTGTACCTTTTGTACGAATAAATGACTATCACGCGTGGGGTTTTTGAGCATACTTTTTTGTTTTTTTCCTAAAACCTACTTGTAGGGTTTTACTGGTGGGGTTTTTGGGAATGATCCAACGAAAATGAGTTACCTCGTCCCTGCGCCGCGCCAACAATGTTCGCTAGTTTTGTTGAACGAACTTTGTTGCATTCCGCAAACTACGCCTTCTTTTTGTTTTTTTTTTCAATCAGGTTTTAACAACAATGTTGTCATATTTCAGGTAGCAGGAGACCCGGCTTTATGCTTTTGAGTTGCTTTTATAACACCTCCAATGGAAATGTCGAACATTTAGGTATGTATGATGTTATCTGGTTCTACTAGTTAAAAATATGTAAAGGAAACTTCAATCTATATCTAATGTTTATTGCAAAATTTATTTAATATTTATAACATTTCCTGTTATTACTTCATTATGTTACTTAGAGAGTATTTTATGACTTAACTTATTAAATTTACTTTAACACAGTGTCAAATGGCACCTTTGTATTTATAGTCTTCTAGAATTAAGAGATTCTGATTAACTCAATAGGATCAGAATTATCTACCTATTTAGAAAGCAGAGTTCATATCAGAGCAAGGAAGTTGCCTATTCAAAACAACTTCCAAACAAGATGAACATGAATAATAATTTCAAGAATGTTCAGAATTGAACATGAACAATAATTTGAACAATGTTCAGAATTCAACATCCTCGAGACTGTATGACTGTGGAAACACCCTTATTCATAAAAACGTCATGTCTCTATTATACGGCACATTTTATAAACTACCGTTTTTTTAGTAGGGGACAGATGTATCTACACATTACTATAATATAGTCGTTACTATTTGGGCTTATCTACACATTCCATAAAATTATTTGAACGTTGTATTTTTGCTTGCAACACCGATGCTGTACCAAAGCTTACTAAGAAAAGCTATAATTATTCACTTGCTAGATCGAATATATACCTACATAATTTTTTCAGAAGACAAAGGTAAAATGCCACTACGCGTTGGCGTAATACAAAACGCAATTATTATTAGTAATTTTATGGAATTGAATAGAGAACCAACTATTTGAAGAACCTCACTGCCAGAGAGACGGTTTATGTGGTATTGTATAATCCCACTCTTGAAATTGAAAATTATATTGCTTATGAATATAACTTTAATCACATATCCATCGATCGAAACAAGTAAGTTTAAACAAAACATATCTAAGCCTATGCGGCTACAACCAAAACTAGCATTGTCACAGAAATTTTAGCGCCAAATTATTGTAATGTTTATATCTTTGAACTTTTTGATGAGCGGTGTGTAACAAGTGCTCGTTTGCTGATATATCTAAGAACCTGTTAATACTTTGCACGAGATGAGCCGTGGCAAATGTATCGAATATTCAATATAATATAACCAATCTGTTGAATTTATAGTTTATATACGATTACAATCAGTCAGTCTTAAAGTTTACAAATAAATTATTATTAACTGTTAAAGGTGTAACGCGCATGATTGTTATTCGTACTACAAATACTTACAAATAAATGAGCAAATTAAGTTTACTTTTGATTTTATTTTCAGAGCAAAAATAGAGTTTATGCTTTACTTATTTGAGCTGTAGGAACTTCATGAGCGCGTCGTTTATTAGGCGCGAGCTGGCTTCGCTGTCCGCGGTGTAGCGAACGCCTCTCAAAGCGCCGTCTTCGTTCCTCACTACGCCGTATTCGCCAACTATGAAACCATCCGAAGTTCTCTCTTCGACCCTGTATTTATTAAATTGTCTTCCTTTTACCACGTAGCCAACTTTACAGTTGTCTTGCTTACATTTCTCCGTGGTAGACTCCTCTACTCCGTGGCTTTGTCCATCCGTGATTACATCTTTCTCGTCTATTTCGTAATTTGTTTCCACCTGCTGCTGAGGTGTCGGCGGAGTGTTGCTCGAATCAGGTATAGTTATAGTAGTGTCAGGGGTAGTGTTGAGTGTGGTAGAAGTAGGGGGCGGTGGCTGTTGCCACGGCGAATAGTTCGTGGGAGCGCTCGCTTTCAGGTGGAGAGATGCGGGTTCGCTGTAAAACTTCGCAGGTACACTATAAATCTTAGCAGGCTCACTGTAAATTTTGGAAGGTTCACTGTATATTTTTGCTGGCTCGCTATATATTCTTGCAGGTACGCTGTATATTTTTGCTGGTTCACTGTATATTTGAGCAGGACGACTGTAAATTGTAGGACTTTCATAAAATTTTTGATGTTCTTGAAAAGACTGACTTGGATTTGAGAACGGTTGGCCAGGGTCGTTAAAACTAAGTATTTTTGGGTTATCGTGCACTATGTTAAAACTTACAGTCGTAACTCTTGTGCTAGATTCCCTTTCGCTCAGTGGTTTATTAATTAAACCTTGGATATAATTTTTTGAGGACGGCGATTGTTCTAGTGACCTAGCTAATGGAACATTTTCGATGTTTTCGTAATCATCGCTATGCTTGTTTGCTATTTTCAAGACGGATTTTATAGATGACTCTGCGACGGAGTCGTCGATTTCTTTTGATTCTTTGTTATAGTCTAGTTGACTGTACCTATTTTTATCATCACTATTGAATTCACTTTCCTCATATAACGTAGATAAATAATCGTTTTCAGTTGCTGGTTTACTCGTTGAAAACATTTCACTGACAGTGCTGTTGTTATGATTTTTTCTTTCCTCGGATAATTTTAATGCGTCATCTAAAATAGAGATAGATTTTGTTCCGAAATCATTATAATCATCAGAAGATAATATTTTGCTGGCATCTAGTATATCTTCTTCTTTTATATTTACTCGGTCGTTTTTCGTTTCGTGGGAAATTCTTCCATCATTATCATACCGTAGAGCTGCCGATTGAAAATTATCACCGTGTTCTTCCGTCTTTGCGTTAAGTTGCTTGAGGAATTCTATATTAGCGCCTTTAAGGTTAACCGGCAGATCTGTGATTTGTTCATTTTCGTTCTTGTTTTCAGATGCTTCTGTGGTGGTTCTCCTATCTCTAAAATGTTCTTTTTTGGTTTCATTAATATCTGCTCTTTGGATTGGTTTTCCGTTTCCTCTCCCTACTGCTACCGAAGATGTTATTCGAACGGATATAACCTTTTCGTCGTTGTTTTCTTTATTTGAGCTGTCAGAGTTGTGGGGAAACTCCTGGCGAGTAGTTTGGATGTTTCCGGCGTCTTGTACAGAACGCGAAGTCGCGCAGTAGAGTTGTATTACCTGAAAATAGAAAGTGAGGCATTCGTTACCAACAAGAAAACTACTAATTTTGAATGAATTTATAATTAACTGACCAATTATATTAAGTAGATCATAATTAGATGCCAGACTATCGTTTTGCAAAGTAATCTGGATACATTGAAAGAAAAAATGACCGTGAAAATGAACCTCGTGTCGCTGCCGGTTAAGTAGTCGCCCGCTGCGCTATGCGGAGGTCAAAAACATTCTATCAACCGAGCCTGAGTAATAGCTATCCATCAACTACATACGTATATATATCTACCTATATGAGCGCCATGATCTTGCAAGAAATGTCAGTCTACATTACAGAAATTCCTTGCAGCTGTTACCGGATAGCCCATTGAACGCGGAAATTCGCATTCACTTGACAACATAAAAATCGATCTGCCCATTCAACCCATTAAATTATGTATTTTATTAATACAGATTACAGAGAACATGGTTTTTATTAACATTAAGTTTATTTATAGAGAAATAAATATTATTGCGGATGCCATGAATCCATGCTTCAAGAAGAAAGGGCAAGTGTTATTGGCATGTCGATTCGTTTAAAATATTTGACAACAACATCACTGCTGTATGTTCAGGTAAAAAAATAAATGGATTAAGTACCTAGTACGAATTAAGTGGTTACACGGAAGCTGTTTTTTGTCAGGCCCCTTGAACCCTAATTATTTACAAAGTTCAAACTTAATAAATACCTACCTTTGTATTTAAGGTATTTATTTAAGTTTTTTTTGTTATTGATAAAATTTGTAATTTTTTATTTAAAAGAAAAAATGTATTCACACTAACATTATAAATGCGAAAGTTTGTGATGTTTGTTACTTCTTCACGCTCAAACGGCTGAACAGATTTGAGTAAAATTTGGAACGGAGTTATACCCTGGATTAACACATAGGCTACTTTTCATCATCATCATCATCATCAATTTTCGTCATTGTTCACGCAGATGTAACCGCGGGGCGGCGTAGCGAGTTTATCAATAAAAAGGAATTCGGCAAATATTTGTATTCACTTGTTTAACAAAAACATATCTTTTTGTGGATTATTTAAATCCTAATCTGCCCACTGATTTAACCGATAGATCCAGATGCCGTAACTTACAAAAACCTCTGTACTAAAATCTAAGCAAGTGTAGCTGGATTCTCTCCGACTATTTACTAGGTATCGTGAAATAAAGGTGAGCAGTTAGATACTAAATATCATTCATCATACACGCGAAATAGGTAGGTACTTCGGTATTCTGCCGGTACCTAGAATAGAGCCCTCTTAGCCTTTTAAAAATGGCAGTCTTCCAAATTCCTATTGCCAAATTGTAAATTAATAGTAAAGTTTACTAAATTAAAGTTAGGCAAGTCTGCCAGCAATGCTAATAAGAACTGGGGCGTCTAATGTGGGTGGTAGCACGCGCTCAACCTGTGACAGTGAAAAACGAAGGTCGCTTCGATAAAGCTCCAAGTTCGCGGCACTCGGTCCGATTGGTTACTTGTATCGGACCTTCAAGTCTGAATTCTTAATACTTCTGTGCATTGGAATAGCTGTCTGAACTACCTACCTTTATAACCGACTTCAATAAAAGGAGGCAGTTCTCAATTCGACAGTATGTTTTTGTTTGTTACGCGATTGCTTCACCAATTATGAATTATTGATCTTGATGATTCTTCAGACGACTTCCAGTGTTGATTCGTTCGATCGAAAGTTCTTTGTTTGATTTTACCGACTTGCATCGTGTAACACATAACACACACAACACACATACCACACGCAACACATACAACACACATTGGTATTATATGTAGGTACACAATAAGTCATTCGGAAACGAGCTAAAATTAAATTAGATGTATGTATGTCCTAAATTGAATAAAATAGACAGCATTAATTTTTGTCCCGCCTATACAAGACATAAATCTTTCGGTGGAAGGAAATAGGTAATCTATTTGGTAGTGTTATTTTATAAACGGCTTAATTTCGTTAGTAAACAACTACTCGAGCAATAAAATAGATAATTACTTGAACAATAAAAAAAGGTAATTACTTGAGCAATAAAATCTGCAATTACTTGAGCAATGAACATCACTTGTTCGAGTTACCTACCTATAGGTATTTTTACAAAAGCAATGGGTTCTACGAAACACCTAAATAGCCTAAATTCATGTAACAGGTTATGTTCTGGAGTAGTTAGTCTAAGGAGACCTAGGTTTCATTATGACACCAAGCAGACTCATATATAATAAACATTAAGAAAATCAAATATTCAAAAAACTAATATTGATTTGGCGCCCACGTCGTTTAAAATCAAATTTATCTGAAATCTCCAAGCTACTAGCTAGGTCTAGGGTAATGCTCCGAAGAGGAAATCGATTTTATGTAATTCAAATAACGAATACCCGGACTTGGTAGCCAAAGTACATTCATGAACTTTTTTTATACAATTTAAAATATGGTAGGTATTCGAATTTTGAACATTGTTTCCACCAATCCATATTCGTTCCTTTATCCATTAAAGCGTACCATGCGCGTTGACATCTTTTCTATTGAGAAATGATGGAATGGTCTTATTGACACTAATTGAATACACGTAATATTCGGTATCCTATTTTGAGATTAATTAAGTTTGCGTTACACAATTTCATGGAAAACATATCAACACTATGCCGTGGTTTGTCCCGTCTAGGAATAGATCACTCCTTTCTCGTGGATGTAGTAAAAACATTACTAACTACACCAGGGGATGGGCAGCAGTACCCGCCTGAGTACTGAACACCAAACTGCCATCACCAATCCGGCTGCCGAGCGTGGTGATTATGGCAAGTATTCATTGTATTCAATGGGGGAGGCCTCGTCTAGCTGGAGATGATCGCCACTTTTTTAAAAACTCTTTTCGGTTCAACATGTATTGTGTAGGAACACATGACGTCATTTATTTGTTCACAGAAATAAAGGATCTATACTCTGATTTTTAATTTCAGACAATTTTTGTAAACAAACAAATGTCAAGATTTGCCATTGTGAGTATAAGTGTCATGATTGTGTAGCATACGTGTAAATTCACATATGACATACATACATGACACTTATACACACAGTGGTATATCTTGACATTTGTATATTTGGGTATAAGTATCTAAGTATTGCGAACTCTGTTGTTGTTCTGAGGCCGTAGACAAAGTAACATTCTAATAGCGATGACACTAGTAGAAAAGTCCAAAATGTATGAGATTGACGTAAGCTATCGATATGTCACGTGGTATTTTGTATTGTATTACGACTGTAGAAATGGAATCGCTTCGAAGCGAATGCCGTTTGGCTAGGCCCTCTGTTCTGGTTAAATAATGGTGTATATGTGTCTTTATATTGCCTTTACTGGCCCAGCCACAGTGCACAGTGCAGGGCGAGGCGTCAAACCAGTTCTGATTTACCAGATCGTGTGGTATTTTAAACTCGAATGCAAATAAACTGACCCATGATAAAGAACTTGAGAGCACAAAGGAGTGTTTGCACTACACTGCTACAAGTTGATATGCGTCACTAAATATATCATGACATAAGGTTGGTAAAGATGATTTTGTTTTTTTTTTGCATTAAGTAAGTAAGTAAGCAAATTTCTAACTTTTTGCATCAATACTTCTCAAAGGAGTCATATTGGACGGATAGTCGAATTTGTACAGGAATTGCTCATATCTAGGTAGTGCCAGGAATGGAAAAGGGAATTCTATCACTATAAAAAAAACATAGTCAAATTGAGAACCTCCTCCTTTTTTTGAAGTCGCTTGATAACTCAGAGAGGTTGATAAACCTTCAATAATTAAATACTTGTGGTTTCCATGGAAACAAAAGTCAAATAAGTCCCATCATCATCAGCATCATCAGTTAGACGTCAACTGGTGGATGAAGCTTCTCTCATAATAGAATGCAATGGGTGGATTGGTTCATCAAGCTTGGTAGATGGATTGGGAACCGCAGTCTTGAGTACTCAGGTGAATGTTACTGCGCATCCTCTGATGTATAGGTAATCCCTTAGTAGCCTTTTATGGCATCCACAGGAGGAGATGAAGGGGTCTAATCTTAAGCTGGAGACACTACAGTACACAAAATAAATATTAGTTAAAATAGGAATCAGTCACCAGGAATCAGATCAGTCAATCAGTCTGTGTTTGCCACTAAATAACTGAAGTATGTACTGATGTTAGATGCTTATTAATAAATAATAAATGCTGGACATTTCACACAAGTTTAATAAGTTTTTTCATTATCCATCGTTATACCGCCAACGCTTGGGCAAAAATATAGTAATTGTTGGATGTGAGTTGCTGTGTGGTCTGACATTTTGCAAAGTCAACCGAATAGTCCTAAAGGGTCTGTCGGGGTCGGGTTGCGCCACCCGTGTTGTGATCGGAAATCGATAGACTGCAAAAATTCCTGCCAGCGTTTGACCTCGATGGATCCCCCTTTCCAAAGCTTATAATAATGTACTTAAATTTAATTCTCGGAGATTTTTTAACAGGGAATCAATCTATGGATGACAAAGACAAAGAATTAATATTAATAATTCTAATCCTTTTTCCGATTAGCCTACTGGAATAAATGAGCGTAACTAGGCCCACCAACATGCAGTGGTGTGCTCGACCCAAGAATAGACCCCTCTGTCTCTTCCCAAGGATGTACTTGGGAAGAGACAGAGGGGTCTATTCTTGGGTCGAGCACACCACTGCATGTTGGTGGGCCTAGTTACGCTCATTTATTCCAGTAGGCTAATCGGAAAAAGGATTAGAATTATTAATATTAATTCTTTGTCTAATTTTTGTGTATAAGCCATATTAAGGCGCTACCCTGACCGAATGACCTTGAGGTGTTCGCCTCTACAATACATCGCAAATTATTTATTTTAGTGACACCTATGTAGTCCGTTCTAATAGTACTGCCATCTAGCAGTCTGTCCGAGAGCCGGCGGCTGACTGGTCCGCTCCTTGCGCACAGCCAGATTCGCACGGATTCATGAAATATAATTCATAAAAAAATAAAGAGAACCTATTTAAAAAAAATTAATCGTGTAATAATTCTACTATTAAATTAACTATCCAATTGTGTAAACCAAAAAATTCAGTAACGTGAACAAAGAAAGAAAGTGTGAGAGAAGATGTACAAAATGATGATTTATTTCAATTTTTTCATGGGTTTATTGTCGAGTACTTACGACGTTAAATCATTAAACCAATCGTGGAACTTGATGACAAAATGTCAAATATATGTGGTGACTTTTAATTTTTTTTCTACTTGCTTTATTTAACGAGGAGAGAGGCTTGAAAAAAACAGCTTGACGCCGTGTTTGGTCGGGGTACTGCCTTAAGGGATTAAACCAGGGGTTGGGCAGCAGCGTCCACCCGAGTACTTTAACACCAAACTGGGATCACCAATCCGCCTGCCAAGCCAAATTATGACAATCTCCATATTGCTTTAAATAGGGAAAAGTCGACCAGCAGTAGACGTATATTGGTGGTGTTGATGATGATAAGGCCCACCACAAGGTAGACCACCCAGGGAGCCAATTATCGGATTGTAGACATTATGTCAAACTAGACATCTTTTATGAAAATGTCGAGTTATCTGAGAATTGCAACCCCCCTGACGTTTTGGATAACAAAAATCGTAAGACTCCCCTGAATTAGGTAGGCAATTAATGACAAAAACTTAAAAATTACACTATCTAATTGACTGAAGTGGCACTAATATTGAATAGCAGTGGATATACCACCAAGAGAGTGACGAGCCTAAACCCTGATTTGAATCCTTGGTTCAACTGTTGTTTTTTTAGGCCCAACTTTATGACAGCGATCGAGTAGGTACCTACGTAAGTCTTACGGAGTCAGCGACAGATTGTGGCAAATATTTTGTTTTTACGTTGGTGACAATAACAATATTGAATTACATTTAGGTTTTTATTTATTTTCTGAATGTACTAGGTACGGTTAACAAAAAATATTATTTGCAATGGTACCATCGATGTAATGGAACGACGGCAAACAATAATTGCCACAGTACCATTGATGGTACTAGTCTACCTAATGGTACCACGGTGAACAAACATATTTATATACACAGTATACCGATCGAAGTGTATATTTATCAGATTCCAAAATAATTAGTAAAATTTGCAATCGAATCATTAACGTTCTGAGTAGGGTGGCTGGTATTTAGAATTGCTCGATGAAAAAAAACATATGTAATGGGCAGACATTTCCACACAATACACGCGGACATTCTACACCTACCTATCGGCTACCTACCTGCTTGACGCCATTTCATAAAAACATCAGGAAGTTGACTAGACTCGTTCCAACTGTAGCAAATTCGCGATCCAGTTTGCTTAAAGATCACTCTGACATTTATTATGTGCTATTGATGTTTTCTTTTTAACTGTCCGTTCAGTAAGTACATTTTTAAATCCCGACTGATGGATTTGTCGCTGCACAAATCTATGCTGGTCATTAACTGACCCTGGAGCCTGTCGGCTAAGAAATTTCGTTCACAAGAGCAAACTCTGAGGGTTCTAGCTGCAGTAAATCTATCCTGGTATCCCTTAGCTGGTTATCATCAGACTCTGTTGTATGAACTTCAATCTGATGTCGTCGAAATTGGACATTATTATACTGAAATATTTTCGAAAACAGTGTTATTGGAAATTATTATGAAAATATATAAAGAAAATAAATCAGTCATCCTTTTTACCTACCAACTCAGACTGAAATATGGTCCATAAAAAATTTAATTGATTGAAAATTTAAATAACAGCGATTCATCTTCATCAACCGGTAAACATCCACTGCTGGATGTAGCCTCCCCCCATAGCATATATAGCGTACAACCCATAGCGTGCAATGGGGGGATTTGCCATAATCACCACGCATGGCAGGTGGATTGGTGAACACAGTTAGTGTTAAGTACCTACTCAGGTGGATGCTGTTACCCATCCACTGGCGTAATCCCTAAATCACTTTTTACGATATCCACAGGAGTCGGAAGAGTCCCATTCTTAGAACGAGACTACCACGGCTCGTATAACACAAATTTAAATAATTTTATTGTTAAAAACGGTAATTATAATGGGATAAGTATTACAACTTATTAAAAACTACCATTAACATCATCACCAATAAGTCCACTACTGAATATAGGCATCCCCCATTTAATGCCACGACGCACGGTCTTGAGCCGCCTCCATCCACCGACTTCTTGGTTCGTTTAAAATGTCTTTGTTCCATCGAGCGGAGCATTTTTAAGTACCTACACTGTGTCATCCAGTTCTGACCACGAACTGGATCTATAACCTTTATTTCTGTAAATTCTGTGAACTATAATGGCCTTATACATAATAATTTTAAAACCTATTTTAGTTAAAATATGTTTTGTCTTGTTCTCTCTGATGTAAAATGTCATACGTCAATACAAGACAAAACATATTTTTACTAAAATAGGTTTAAAAAATTATTATAAATAAGGGGGTAAGTATGTAAAACTATACCTATCAAATTTCTTGGATTACGAAAAGTAGTTTGAATGTAAGACAATTATTACAATTTAATTACCCACTTATCAACAAATATTTAATTATCCAAATAGTTCCAAACACTGTAATCTACTCACTGGATAATTAGTGAATGTGCATATAACTCATACTGCCTAAATACAAAGGCGGTGAATAAATGTATTTATTAAAGTCAACCTTGTCTTGCTCTGTCATAAATAATTACCAAATAGGCAGCCGTAATAATGAATACTTTCCAGTTTCCTATTGGTGATAAATCGGTAACATGAATACGGAACCCAAAATTTTACAATTCTAAGGTTCTGGTAGAAATATGCTATTTATTTCCTTGATAATGAAAACCTTTTAGATATTTTATTTGAAGTATTTAAGTAGTAATAAAAAGTACCTGAGTGACCGAGTTTTGCTCGGAAAAACGCTCTTTCCCAGAGATGAAAAAAAAAAAAAACTGTAACCTTTATTAAACTCTCGATTAGGCAAAACATTTTATTTTTTAGTTTTACTAAACATCTCTCATGATATGAAACATGTTTAATAAAACTAGATCAATTTTTCGCCTCCCAAAACCCCTCTAAGTATAGCAAATCTCAATATCTAAAAATGTATATAATAAACAAATATTGCTCGTTTAGTAGTATTAGATATCGTATGAAGTAGGTATCAAAGTCAATGAACTCACTTTTCTATACAAAAGACATCAACGCGCCAGCTGCTACGCAAAGTTCGGATTTCGTAGACCCCAAGTTATAAAATGTTCCCGTCTCAAAAAAGGTAGGTATTATGAGAAAAATTGTTGTTATGCAGCCATAGCTGCACCTATTATCAGCATGCGGACCAAATCGGCGAATATAACTGATGAGAACAAAAACACGGTTTTATTCGACTTTTACCGTATATCTCGCTTGGCAGGCGAATTGTTCAGGTAAGGTAGGTATGAGAGCATATAAGTAGGTAGGTAAGTACCTATAATACCTATTTTACATAATATTTTTGTTTATAGTGAAGTTCTTATGCAAATACAATCATTGTCAAAAAACAAAAAAGTGAGTTAGCTTTTCATATATTGATATTTTATAACGATAACTTAATGAGACAAGTTGTAAGAGATAATTTATAGCAACAGATTGGTTATAAATTATCTGTTTCAACTGTTATCTGTCTATATTATTGTCTATCTATTTTAACGGATAAATGGAGAAATAACAGAAAGTACGAAGGGCAAAATGATTTTCCTAATCGAGAGTTTAATAAAGGTTACACGTGCCCTTGTGCCAGCTTGTAAGTCTACCTCTGAGGATGATTATGATGTTACTATGTAAGTATGTAAATAATTCAAGTTCATCGTCGCAAAATACAACGGTAAAGGGTGTTTCAATTCGAATAACATAAACATTAAAATATGCAGTCTTTGTAATTCCCTGTCTCTGTGATCGACTTTGTTGTTCTTTCTCATCAATTTATAATAAACTAGTTGCGCCCCGCGGTTTCACCCGCGTGAATAATGATGAAAATTGATGATGATGATGATGATGATGAAAAGTAGCCTATGTGTTAATCCAGGGCGTAAAGTATCTCCATTCCAAATTTCACTCAAATCCATTCAGTAGTTTTTACGTGAAAGAGTAACAAACATCCGCACAAACTTTCGCGTTTATAATATTAGTAAGATAAATGATACACACAGATAAATTTACAAACAATTTAAGTTATACAAAAAAAAAAAACCCTACAAAAGCAAGTTTAAAAGGTTTTATTTTAGCCATCGACATATATTTACCTATGTATTTACATCAATGCTTTTAGCATACCTTTTGAGGCTAATAAATGTGATGATGAAGTTACGTTTACAAAGACAGGTAATGTGACATGTGGACATATCTAAGATCTTAGAATAAAGACTCTAAGATAAATTAATCTTGGGAACCCTTTCGTCTGGCAGTGATTTGAATCAATTGAGCTATGTTTAGATATCAATAGAATTAATGATCACAAAAACATACAAATAAAACCGTTAGTCTACCTAAAGACCGTTGCAAACGATGAGCTAAAAATAGATCAACTGTTTCATTTGTATTTTATTAAATTTGGTATATTCTTTTATAAATAATACGTAATAATAATAATAATATGATAATTAGTACCTAATTATTGAACACAAGAATATACACTAAATAATAATTAGGTAGGAAGTCGGTGGATGTAGGCGGCTCAAGACCGTTCGTCGTAGCATTCTATGGGGGAGGCATAAGTCAAGCAGTGGACTTCTATTGGCTAATTATGGTGAATGGGCGATTGAGATGATGATGATGATGATGATTAAGGTTCCTACGTACACCTCGTCAAACTTTTCAGCTCATCAGGCATCATTTTTTTTCTGGATCGTTATTAAAAAATCTAGAATACGTTGTACCTTGATAAGTCTTATCCAATTATATCTCCAAAATTTGATGACAAGCAGACTAATGCCGAGATAAATAGACGTTACTTAGCACAAGCTTAGCACGTACTAATGCTTAGACCAGTCCCTGTCACTGTCACACAAGTGTTAAAACACACGTATTAGAGAGAGACAGGAACGATTTCAAAGTAAGACTTAGATTTAGTCACCGTGAAGGACGTTCTATTTATCTGGACCTTATAGTTTTTAAACTAATGAGAAATTACGTTTTTTCGTTCAGTCTGGCTCTAGTTTTTTATTAGTTTAAAAACTACAAGTCAGATCTTCATAAAAAATTGTAGATATAATTAGATAAGACTAATCAAGTTACGGAGAGTTTTAGATTTTTTAAACAATGAACCAGAAAATTTTTAGAGAGAGTTGCAGCATAATTCAGCCGTAAAATTCAAATAAGTATACTTGGGAACCTTAAGGCATATGATGAAGTTTTCCCCTAGGTTATCTACTAACAGCACTGATAGTCAGTAATTGTACTTAATATTAGCCTATTGCTTGACCTGTGACAAAAATTTTAGTTAGCAAGTATGTTTTAACCTACTTCAAGTTACACACCATAATAGAAGTCTGATATTACCTAAGGTACTGACTTACATCCCTCCTCTGGATAGACTGAACACATTATAAAGATCACAGGAAATCGGTGTATGGAGGCGGCATTCTATGGAGAAGCTTATTTATGCCCAACAGTGGACTTCTACGGGCTGATGATGATGATGATGATGACTGAATTAAATTGACGACCTTCGTGGCGCGGCAAGTAGCCAGCTAAGAAGCAAGAGGTTGCGGGTTCGATTCCCGCTTCGGAACAAATGATTGGTCTGGGTATTGTGATACCATTGAACTCGTAGTTCCTGATACCCACGATACAGGGAGTCCTAGTGTGGGATCAAGGACTATGTAAGAGACTGTTGGACTATGAACCATGAAAGTGAAAAAAAAATAGGCTCCGTCTCATATGGCTTGTACCTAGCACATAATAATATTATAGTGGCAAGTAAAGTAGGTATTTAATTTTATCTCATAAGCATGCAAGTATGTAATTAGATCATACCAGAATGTAAATCCATATTAAGTGCCTGTTGTTCATCTCGCTGGACAAAGTATCGAACCTTCGGCGACACCTGCGATGCTACTGTATCGATAACGACATGTCCACTATATCACGGATTGTTTTAAAAAACATCGTATTTGTTTCTACAGCTTTAGTTATAGCACATATTCGGTGGCTCTCGGAACTCTGTAAAACTAAGCGATATCTTCTCATTCAATTTCGATAGTGATCTGAATAAGCGATTCGCTTCTAGTACACGAGTGCCCTGCGCGCGCGCCGCGGATAACTACGCCACTCAACAGTCTTGGTGACCTTAACAATTATGAATTTATTTTATTAATGCACTTTCTTATGACGCGGTTACAAGCTCACGACATAACTGCCTCGACTTACATCTAAGATGAGACAAAGAACTCACTCGATCAAATAGTTTTTTTTATTAAAATTGCGAATTAATTCATTTAATTCCATAAAATGACTATTATATAATATTGATAACTTTATTACGAGACCTAGGTCTCGTGATAAAGTTATCATCTGGTGACCTTAACAATTTTATTATTAATTTATTTTGCACTTTCCTAGGACGCGGTTAGAAGCTCACGACATAACTGCCTCGACTTACATCTAAGATGAACTCGACTTACATATAAGATGAGACAAAGAACTCACTCGATCAAATAGTTTTTTTATTCAAATTCCGAATTAAAATCATTTCAATCCATAAATGTCTCCTAGTACTAGTGGTAAAGTTATCAACTCTATTTCTTTTGATTAAAGAGAAGAGCGATAAAAATATGCTTACAACTACTTCATTATGGACTATTTCATTGTCCATAATAGGGATCATGAACATGTTGAGAAGCTCCGTAGTGTTGTGCGGTGTAATGGGCTGCGGGTGCGTTGTACTGGGGTGCAGACTCGGTGTATTGGGCTGCGGGTGCGTTATACTGGGGTGCAGGTGTTGTATACTGGGGTGCGGGTGCATTGTACTGTGGTGCGGGTTCGGTGTACTGAGGTGCGGGTTCGGTGTATTGGGGTGCGGGTTCGGTGTACTGGGATGCTGGTGCATTGTACTGGGGTGGAGGTGTCGTGTACTGGGGTGCGGGTTGATTGTACTGCGGTGCGGATGCGGTGTATTGGGGTGCAGGTGCGGTATACTGGGGTATGTGTGGGGTGTACTGCGAATGCACTTGTTCGTATTGCGAATAGGATGCCGGCGCTGACGACGCGGAATGCTGAAAATGAAAAACTACATTTCAATTTCTGTTACTTACCAAGCTGTAGGTATTTACAAATTAAATACAAAAAATATACCGGGCGTAAAAAGACTACTCCCGAAAACTGAAACAGTGCATTCAGACCATGATTCTAAAAATAATTAAGCTGAAAAAACACGAAAAAAAAATGCTCACTTTTGGTTCGCTCTTTTCGTGTTTTCTTTATAAATATCCATAAAATATCGTTAAAGGAACAGAAAAACCTATTTTCCATCATTAAAAACACGTTAATAAATAAAAACGTCAAAAAGGCAATTAAAACCACATGAGAAATATCGGCCCTACGGGTCGATAAGCTGACCGGGAGCGTTGAATTCGCGCGGCCGGAATAAATGCGTACATTGCTGGCTGATAAATACGATACGAAACGAAAAAAAAGGTTTTCTCCGGTATGAATCACCTCTCAGGTGAAAGCTATTTTATATAGCTATGATATAGGTAGCTTTACCGGTACCTTCAGTATTCGGGACCTGTCTTTTAACACCCCGTAGAAGTATATGTATAATATATAAATAATAAATTGTGCCGGTGTATCCGGCCTAAGAATACATCCCTCCTTCTCCTCCCATGGATAAAGAAAAAGCCTTACTAAGAGATTACACCAGGTGATGGGCAGCCAGCATCTACTTGAGTACTTAACACCAAACTGCGATCACCAATACGCCTGCTAAGCGTGGTGATTATGGCAAATCCCCCCATTGTATTCATTCAGTGGTGGAGGCTTTATCCAACAGTGGATGTAAACACGCCAACGGTGATGATGATGATATTTTTTTTATGCCACTTGGCAAGCAGACAGGCTTACGGCCCAGCAGATGGAAAGCAGTTACCGCAGCCTATGAACGCCTGTAACACCAGAGGCATCACACGCGCGCTGCCGACCCTGGGACATAAAGATGAAAGTCTCATGTGCCTGTAATTTTACCGGCACCCGTACCCTTCAAACCGAAACACAGCAATGCGAACACTACAGCTTGGCGGCAGAAATAGGTACGGTGGTAGGTAGTACTTCCCCAGACGAACTCTTTCACAAGAAGTTCTACTACTAACAAAAAATAAATAAACATATATAAATAATGATTACAAAGTAAGGTACGATGTAATTTGACCGCTTTGACGGAAAACGAATATGGATTTTGCGGTTTATACATGTTTAGGTATAGGTAAATATACTACCACCTACATGCAAGTAAGTATTTAACTTTTTACTAGTTTTTCTAAAAATGATACCAAGCAACGATAGTTTTATTTCTAATTGGTATTTAACTATACTCTGATTTTTAATCTCAGACAATTTTTGTAAACAAACAAATGTCAAGACATGCCACTGTGTGTATAAGTGTCATATATGTGTTTCATGTGTATATACACGTATGATACACATACATGACACTTATAAACACAGCGACATATCTTGAAATTTCTTTGTTTACAAAAATTGTATAAGATTAAAAATATGAGCATATATATTTCGGGTTTTTTCGAGGTATTTTGTACCCTAAGATCCAAAGATTCAAGATGTATAATTACCTGATTAATTTATAGCTATTAAGGTACTTATATCAGTGTGAAGTTTCTTACTAAGTATATTCCGCACAATAACAAGGCTATAGGCATCAGGTATTCAAATATCAAAGTACCTACGTAAATCATAGCCTTGTTTGAAAGGATAACATTGAAGAGTTTCCAAGAACTCCAATAATTAGCTTTGTGACTGGCACATTTAAAAGTATGCCATTTTATAGAAACACGGTAATATAATAAATAGTTAGGTATAATGTATTTGCAAAAAGACATTTAATGTGATCCTAGAATTTCGATTCAGCGGGACCTTCGCGTCTGATCGGCAATGCCTTGACCAATTTGGCCGAATTTAACTTTTTCCATAAGCGTGGCTTACACATATTAAATAAAGAATCTTCAAAATCAATGCACTGACGGAGTAATCGCGTAACATACATACAAAAACATACAGTCGAATTGAGAACTTCCTCCTTTTTTTGAAGTCGGTTAAAAATAACAAACTTTTAGATATGAATATTTTTAACCAAAATAAAAAAGGAGGAGCCAGCTTAGTATTTTCAACCGACTTCAAAAACGGAGGAGGTTCTCTATTTTATTTTGTATGTTTGTTATGCGATTACTCCGCCATTTATAAATTTATTTTAATGTTTTTTTTTGTTTGGCGTATAATTGTCATATATAATTTTTATCGAAATTGATACAGCGCTTGAAAGAAGTCGGTTTTTTTTTTAAATTAACTATTTTGTTATGTGTGTATCGGCGTGTATGCCGTGGTGTGTTCGGCCTAAGAATACACCCCCCCCCCTTCTCCCGTGGATGTAGTAAAAGCCTTACGAAGGGATTACACCAGGGAATGGGCAGCACAATTGATACGAACGTCTGGTCACAAAATATACAGGTACAGAAGGCCAGCTCTGTACAATATAAGCGATAACAGGCGCGTGCACACATAGACACGCGAACAGTTTTACCCAAAATATAAGTCGCCCCGATGTACTTGCGCCGTAGACCAATTTCTATAGCGCGGAAACCTTTTTTCTACCCACCAATCGATCACCAATCCGCCTGCCAAGCGTGGTGATTATGGCCTGTTGGAGGTCTCGTCCAACAGTGGATGTCTAAACGCTGATGATGATGATGATCTTACCTGGTAGTTGTAAACAGGCTTCTTATCAATTTCTACATGATGATGCTTCTTCAGCGGTAACAAATGGTGTTCCATTAACTCCTTAACTTTAAGCTTCGTTGACAGCAAGTTGGCAGCCAAAGCTTTATTGAAGGCTGCTATCTCTTTCAATTTAGCCTTTAGAGCCCACATTCCATCTTTGAGCAAGTCCAGCTTGCTAATCGATATTTCGTGATCGTGGTATTCCTCGTGATTGTATGAAGGATTGTAAGATGGTGTATCATAATTGTATGATGGTGTGTCATAGGCTGCTCTGAACAGCATCTGATCTTCTTCGTCTAAGTCTTTGAAGCTCTGGACATTTCGGGATAGAGCTAGAAATAATAATAGACATCAAAGTCAAAAGTATTTTATTAATTGACAGCACAAGGATCATTTTGAATCGTCTTTTAAACTAAAACTACTTCTGTTCTAAAGCGACCAAACCTAGAAGAATCAGCTGGCTGATGAATAGAAAAACGCTAATCGCTTCGAAGCGATTCTATTTCTACAGTCATAATAAAATACAATAGACCACGTGACATATTGATAGCTTACGTCAATCTCAGGATGTTATTATAAAAAATGCACTTAGACTGGGTTTAAACCAGGACTACCAGTCTAGGCTTAAATATCGACCTAGGGTATATACGACTGTAATACAAAAGCAGATAGTTTGTTTTCCAGAAGCAACTTTCGAGCTAGATAGTCCGCGCTTATGGCAAAAATGACATAAGCTTGTACTATCTCTGGTTTATCTAAAACCAGGCAGCCCCCTAGTTTAGCAATGGTCTATAAATTGACAGTTGATTGCTTGTTAGAGGTTAAGGATTTGGACATCTCAATTGTGATGTGACACAATCCGTCAGTTTGATACTTTGGAAATTTTTGCGAAGTAGCGCGAGAATTGATTTCGGAAAACAAACCATCTGCTTTCGTATTTAAAGTCGCATATGCCTAATGTCGATATTTAATCCTAGACTAGTACGCCTGGACTAAATTCAGATTAAGTCCATGTTCTGTAATAAGGCCGATAATGTTTTGGACTTTTCTACTAGCGTCACCGCTTTATTAGAATGCTACCTACTCATGGCAACAAACACGGCTTGGCTTAATTTGATGATCCTTCTTACTACTAGGTGGGAAGTGCCTGTGTTGAGCCTTGAGAACAATGAGAAGCTGATGCATAGAAAAAGAGAACTTAAAAACTTTAGTAATAAAAAACAAAACAAAAAAAAATCGTGGTTCAAAAGAGAATCAGCAAAAGTTCATAAGACAGCACACGCTATACTTGATATATGTACCTACTTTAAAAATATAACAGCCGACTAAGGGATTACACCAGGGAATGGGCAGCGCAGCATCCACCTGAGTATACTCATCACCAATACTGCGATCAACCCATATTGGAAAATACCGAGATAATTTATTATTTAATAACTAATTAATGAGCTTGTTAATGCATTTGTTTTGAAAACTACCTTGTACACTACTTTGTATTGACGACCTCTGTGGCGCGGCGGGCGAAGGTTCGCCTGCGACGCAGGAGGTTGCGGGTTCGATCCCCGCCTCGGAACAAATATTTGTGCGATCTGCAGATAACTGTTCCGGGTGTTCTGGGTATTTTCTATGTATAATAAAAATATCTATCTATGTAATGTATTATATTACGTATATCAGTTATCTAGTTGCCATAACACAAGCTCTGCTTAGCTTGGGGCTAGATAATGTTGTGTGAAATGTCCAGCATTTATTTATTTTTTTAACTTAAGAAAGAATAACTCATTCTATTAATTTGTACTAAAAATAAAAAAATAATAATATAAAAAATTCAACCCTTAATAAAATAATATAAAATTTAATAAATTCGCCTGCCATGCGTGGGTTCGTTCGATAGGCATGGAATGGGGGAGGTCTCATCCAGCAGTAGATGTCTATCTGATGACTATGAGACATACAGAAGGTCAAAACGTGTGACCTTCACTACTTAAAAAAATTTAATATCACCCTGCGATATGTTAGTACCAGATTGAGGTAGGTGTAATGTAGTGATCCTAAAAAGAGCCAAGTGACCTACGAGAACCAATGTGGTGAAAGGATTAAGTGAGTCTTGCTCCTTCCCTTTCGTGGCTCCTTTCGTGCACATGTAACATGTCTTCGAATGTTTGGTTTTAGGACATACAGTTTTCCTCATGATGTTTTCCATTCTAATGCAATAATGAAAACGGTTAAATTAAAAGGAACTTTAATTACCGAGTTTTTTTGGAGATGCTTGTAAAAAATTGCAAATGGCCACATGGTACATTAAATATCAATTAAGTACCACAAACAGCGATTTATTAAATAACTGGACTTACCGGAACTGGCGAAAATAACGACACAAACAATTTTGATGAACATGTTTGTGAATCTTAAAATGGAGCTGTTTTCTCATTAACTCCAACGAGCTACCTATTCGAACACTTCACAGGACAAAGATGTCAAATGGCATAACTTTTGTCGCAGGCTGCAAGTACTTTTATCGTCTACCCTCAAATCACGACGGCAACTTCTATTCTCGAAATTGGTATTGAGGGTGCCTCGTTTTTTTAAGTATTGCACAATATAATTATTCTAATTCAAAGACGTTATTATCATCAATGATAAATGGCACAAGCCGTTTCATCAACAGCCTTCCACATAAGTTAGTACTTACTAAACTAAGTTATTAATTAAGTAGTTATTGTGCATCATTTTCTTAATTTAAACTGCGCTAAAATTATCGCAGTCCCTTTTATTTCAATCTATTAGAAAGGGCGCGCGATAATTTAAAAGTGCATTTAAATAATTCTGCACAGAATCGTACCACTGACTTGGCTTTCGTGTAGGTACTACGAGTGTAAAACTATTGTGCTAACACATCCAATCGTGTCATTTTTGCATGTTGCAAGTGGTTTTTTTTTTGCATTATGTATCGCGCTAATTATTGAATTCAATTTACCACACACCTAAGTTTTCCTTTGCCCACCTAAATTTTAAACCGTAGTGTGCTCGACTCTAAGTATAGACCCTCCGTCTCCTCCCGTGGATGTGGTAAAAACCGACTAAGGGATAACACTAGGGGTTGGGCTGCAGTATCTTCCTGAGTACACCAATACTGCGATCACCAATCCGCCTGCCAAGCACCAGTGCTTATGGCAAATCCCCCCATTGCATTATAAGGGGACATCGTCCAGCAAAGGACATTTAGCGGCTGATAATAATAATAATGATGAAGTTTTCCCCAAAGCTATCGGCTGCCCACGTAGTCCTGGAATGCGTAGGAGTGCTCAACGTGAACAAATCCTCAACAACCCGAGGTCAACTCCGCGAAGACCCCAGGAAGCTTCTGTGCTTCTGGACGGAGTTAGGCTGGCTAACTATCTAGCCAGTTAACTCTCACGCATAATGGACCATCATAGAGTTCGAATGCGGAAATGGGAGTTCTTTAACATTAACATTCACCTAAGCTATCTTATGGAAACAAGTACCTGCTTATCTTTCAGATAGATTATTCCGCACGTTATTCTAGCCTTCATTCAACACCCAGAATCTATTAATACAGGAATGTCTTATCTGGCAAAAAAAAAACTTGTATGGTCAGTTAGGTATCTATAAGCGTAGGAGCTAAGCGGCGAACTTGTTTGTTTGCTAATCTATACAGGTGAAACATTTTTCATAAGAAAAAAAAGTCAAAATTAATTTATCTCTAAAATTACGAGTTTTTGTTCACATTCAAAAACTGACGCTTTTTCAGAATTTTTGTTATAATGACGACTTTCGCGGTGAATGAAGCGGATGAGTAGCCGGCTGAGCACGAGACATGCAGGTTCGATTCCCGTCGCTGGACATCAAATGTGGCCTGAAAATATTTGTTCCAAAACTGGTCGTGGTACCATTTTCATGAGCGAGAAGTTTTGGCCGAAGGTAGTCGAGTTCAGGAAGTTCATTGGACGCCTGGCACGAGACACCGCAATGCTACCATTGCGGTGTACGCTACATTATGTCGCCGTATCTTCACGCATAATAATTAAATAAATTGTATTATTTATGTATGTTAGTCTATAAGGTATACATTTCTATGGGCTTATTGATTAGGTTTTTTACATTTCAATAAGCCTAAAATAAAGATAATTTATTAGGTATTGTTTCTGATACCCAAGACGCGACACAGGGAATCCTAGGACCCCCTGAGGACTATTATTTATGTGACTATTGGGCGTCAGTCGCGATATTCCCGGCCTAAGAATAGGACTCCTCCAATTCCTCATGTAGAAGGCGGCTAAGGGCGTTGCGGCTGCGCTGCGTCGCCGTTGCAGTGAATTCCACACGAGTGCTGCGTCAACGCTGCTATGCTATGCTATTAAATACTGCGCTTCCGCCTTCCCCACCTCGTCTCCCCAGCCCCGTCATGCCACATGTGGCATGTCGTTCAGATTTGTATGTAGAACTATGGAGCGTCACCGCTCTGTCGTTGCAGCGCCCGACGCAACGCAGCGACAACGCGAAGGGGCTCGTGTGGCATCGCCCTAAGGGATTACGTTAGGTTAGGGGATGGGAAGCAGCATCCACCTGAATACGTAACACTAAACTGCGATCACCAATACGCCTACCAAGCGTGGTGATAGGCAAATCCCCACGCTATGGGTTGTACGCTATGAATTAGGGAGGCCTCATCCAGCAGTGGATAACTACAGACTAACAAGAAGATTGGATGTTATTTTTCTGTATGTGACCAGTATTAAGTACACTATAAATAAACGAACGGAGGTATGTACTAAGTGGTTATGGAAATCAGATATTTATTTTATCAAGACCGAAAAATAAAGCAATTATCTTAGACTATGTACATGAATAATTTATTTGCTTTTCCTTAATTAAGTTATCTAATGACTACTGTTCCATTACTTGATATGTAATTTAAGGTAATAACTATTTATATAGTACATACAAATTGAATTATGTGTAACGAATAACACAGCTAAACACGTCTTACGCATGTAATTACATAACTTGTGTTTAACATAAGTATTCACTTTATTCACAATATACATATAATACGACCTCTGTGGCGTGGCGGGCGAGTAGCTGGCTGAGATGAAAGGTGTTGCGGGTTCGATTCCCGCTGCGGGACAAATGGTTTTATGATCTGCAATTATTTGTTCCGAGTCTAAGTGTTATGGTACCATGGTACTCGTAGTTCCTGGTACCCACGGCACAGGGAATCCTAGTGTGGGATCAAAACTACGTATGTGACTATTGGGTGTTGTTATGTAATATAATTGAAGTTTATGCTCAATTTTTTTACCAGCAAATTACAGCAATACAGAATTAAAGTTATGATTTTAGCAGTCTTTGTGTAGCTTTGTCCATCTGTTCCCTCGTAACTCCGAAACCACTCGACGGATTTTGACAAATGGGGTATCGTATGAAGCGTCTTGACGTTCCGCATGTCATAGGCTATTTGCCTTCACAATAAATTCAATAATGCTGTAATTAAACAACAACTTTCCATCCTCGAAATAAATATAATTGATAAAGATACCTGTATGAAATTGGTATCAAATGAAAGGGCTTGATGAGTACATTCCAAAAATATAATACACTAATACTACCTAACATAATAATACCTAGGTCCTGAATAACAACTTTACTAAAATGTTGTAAAAAAGGCATGTTAACAAAAATATAACTTTGTTCTAAAATCAAAGATAAACTCACTGTTGTAAATGTTAGGCACCAACTAATATGCTGACTACAAAAACCTAAAAACAAGTACATATCAAAATCTTGTAAAGGGAAGCCAAATCCATGAGCAAATTCATAGTCCGAGTAACAATGTTTTTTTTAGAAAAGCCTCCTCAGATTTCGTTACTGTTTTCAGCTTTTGTGTAGTCGGGTTTTAGTTTTTAAACCTTTACAGTGTTACCATTAATCGTTTTTTTTAAACAAAATTCATAAAAACTTACATAAAACAATGTAACAGCAAGTAACAAACAATGGAAGACTTACAAAAAAAACTTAATTAACTTTATAAAAACATTGTAACAATTCAGACATTCTTGTTGAGATTACATGATATTATATCTACAGTAAGTATTATAAGTATTATACCTAGATTATTCTTAAAATACTTATTTCTAAATCTAATGATATGTAATAGTGCAACCTAATTCACAAACATCCTAAAAATGTGGGAGATGTTGGATAAGAGTATATTTTTACTTTCTTACGTTTATAAAATTCGACTTAAGGCGGGCGGGCCGAAGCTCGCAATTACTAACAAAGTTTCTCATAAAGAAATCAAGGGGATGCCATGACCTGAAGACGCATTCAGAATGTGGGTCATGACCCCATTACCGCACTCGGAAACACAAAGTCTTTTGTAAAACGGTAACGAGGGCAAACGCATCAAATAGATTTTCCATTATCTACTTGAATGGATTAACTTTGGGAGCATACTTTTCATAGTCATTTTTGTTTTTGGAGTTTTGTATAAGTTCTATCATTATTGTTTCCTCATCACAATGATCTTTTTTATTTATGTAAATTAATTAAGACAAAATTTGTTTTTATACACTTAATAGACTTTCAAGAAGAAGAAGAAGAAGAATTCCCTTGACTTTGAGCTAGTTTCAATATGGAACATACGTTTTGACAGTTCCGTCACTTTTAACGCTATAGCGGTTAAAAAGCCCTGAACTGGGTTTGTTCCAAGTATATACTCTTCTGTTGGTGTAAAAAAACTTACTCTATTTAGTATGTTCTACATAGCTTATTTAAATAACAATATTTTAAACAATAGATACACTAGGTGCTACCAGTACATACTACCTAGTTAGATACTAAACCTTACCCCCCCTCTACAATGTATATAATCTGCTTCCTGTGGGCGGGCGTATTACGAGTTGCATTGCAAAAACCGATTTACGGAACGTTAGCATTCAACGTAACTTACGTAGTAACTATTCATCATTCTATGCCGCGCAGTCGGTAGAAACAGTACAGATTAGTAAATAGTTACTAATCAAGTCTAGTTGTAAGTCACGTTAAATGCTCACGTTTCGCAAATCGGTTTTTGCAATGCAAAACTCGTAATACGCCCTCAGAGGGCGTATTGATTGGTGCGTGATCGGAAATTTGAATTTGAAAATCGTTCAAGAAGTAAAAAGCCTATATTATGAAATGACTATCTTACACCCGTATTAATAAATATTTTGTGGTCCGAGGCCCGTATTCCGGAGCTAAACTCAATCTGAATCGAAACTCAATCAACAAGTACAAGTAGGTACAAATCAGGCTATGGATGATGAGGTTATTCTGAGTAAAGTTATATTTAATAATACGGGCCTAATTATGACAAAGAGATTTATTTATACCACATTTAAGTAGGTAGGTACATAAATCATGGGTCAGCACGTTTTATTTTTTAAACTAACATTAAGGTCAACCATTCAGTGTTATTATATTTGCAATAGGAAACGCTTTCTTTATGTAAGGCTTGACCCTGACTGATAACGATCGGCGATATAGACACGTGGCCTGGGGGGTTACCATGAGCTTATAGAGCGATTCAGTTCAAAAACTATTCAGTACAAAATATCGGTTCGTCTTTGACATTCGTCATCATTGAATAACTTTAATCGCAGAAGTCTATAGACCTTTTGCTACTGTGCCTTTAAATATAGCTGCGGAAATCACGGAACCGATTTTTTGTACTGAATAGTTTTTGAACTGAATCGCTATAAGACCGCTGTAAGGCCTCTGGGCCGGACTTAAGACGCAATAAATTGGGTACGATGTTAATATAAAGAAAACGATAAATTAATAAAATCTATGCAAGTATGCCCTTCTAATACACCAAAAGCAGAAGAAGATAGTATAAATTAATATAGCTACATGGAAAAACGAGAGAGAAAGTGAGATCCTATAGAGCCTAAATTAGTAGAATTCGCCTATACTAATCTTATAGAGCCTATATTAGTAGGAATCACCCATCCTAATCTTAAAGCGCCGTCAGTCGCTCGATAGCCTTGGTCGAGGTCGGTCAAGTTCCGCCATCCATAACTGCAATTAGTCCATTCGCCTATCTCTCTCTTATCATCATCATCATCGTCTACTGGACCAGGCCTCACAGGGAATAGAATATAGATAAAGGGGACAGAACCTCACTCGGGACACTGGAACAGTGCTGCCATCAACTCAGAGTCCTTCTCCGTTATTTTAAGGAGTTGGGCTGGCTGGATTAGAGTTTGCAGAGGGACAATGCACAATACACCCCAATGCGGGAAGTCAGTGCAGATCTTATCTCCCCCATTTTGAATTAGGGGACAGAATGCAATGGGTGGATTTGACATAATGACCACGCTTGCAACCGGATTGGTCATCGCAGTATTGAATGTTGAGTACTCAGGTGGATGCTGCTGCATCTCGTGGTGTATTCCCCAAGCGGGCTTTTAAGACATTCACAGGAGACGGAGGGGTCTATTCTTAAGCCGGTCACGCCACGGCATCTCTCTTCCATTCCCATATCAATCCCATTTTTATATCTTTGGTGTCTGAGGTCACTTGTTGTCATCTACATCTTGGCCGACCCGCTTGCCAACGAGATCAAAGACATTTTTCTTATATTTGCTTGTCAATCTATTGTGGTGCTGTGTCTTGTATTTTATTCTCTGGTAAATATATTGATCAACAAAATAACTTTATATTAATCGGGATATGTACATACAACAGCTATGATCGTGGGATCGGCTAGTAGTTGCCGAGCGGCGCTTGCGACTACTCACCTACGCTCCTAGCTATGGTCACGTGATTGGCTAGTGGTAGCTGAATGCCTCACGCCTTAGGCACTCGTCCCACCGCCGCCGTGTAAACGATGAGCTATCGGCGATTTTCTCGCCCAAGAAACGAACAAAAGATAATCGCTCCCGTGGGAATAAAAGAGAGAGATTATATTTATAGTTCATCGCTGGCTGTTCACACTCCCGGCGAGGACTTTCTCTTCACTAGTTGATCGCAGCGATAAAAGCTATCAACGATAAAACTCGCTCAGCGGTACTGGCGATGCCCGCTTGGCGATCTATTTATTCTAATAGTTAATAGACAGAGCGATCATTCTACCGTACAGCGTGAGCCCGCCTGAGCGAGTGATGCGAGTAATCGCCCGTCGCACTAGAACACTCGCTTACAGCCGGGCGACAAAACTATCGAAACTACACACTCGCTTCTCCCCGCTCGCCCACTAGTTTCTAGTTCTACTCGTTTATGGCTCGTCGCCGGCGGTGGGACCAGTGCCTTACGCGACTACTCGCCTTGCGCCGTGGCGCGCAACGCACCGGCAAGGCAACGCCCGAGTGGCATGTCTTTCAGATTTGTATATAGAACTACGGAGCGTCAACGCTCCGTCGTCGCTACGTCGTCGTTCGTGTGGCAGTAGCAGCGCTCTAAGGCCTCAGTCCGCGTTGCATTAGAAGCGAGCGCGGCGCCGCGACTGTCACAAGCCGGCGCGAGCTTTGTACAAGTCATCCTCAAGGTCAAACGGGATCGGGTCTGCGTAACCAGAGTCATCGTAGCGGAGTGACCTGCGGATAAATTATTTATTTATTTTACTTTAATCAGAACAGCAAGGTACCAATTACACTAATTAAACACACGATCAAATAATATTTAACAATAGAAATACAATAAAAATAACATTAGTCAGAACAACATTATACCATGACATGGCAACCGTGGACACGCAGTGTAGGAAGGTCCCGTTGGACCAAACGTTAGAAAGGTCGCGGGAAATCGATGAATGATCTGCAGGGCGATTCTAAAACATCGGAAACGTTTCCGATCGTATTCGTTAGTTTTTCATTTCGATGTGGTAAGTAACTAAAACAATTTTCTAACAATTTTCTCTAGTAAAACACAGTAATATACAATATTTATTGTTTTTTTACTGTGTTGTACTACCACATCGAAATGAAAAACTAACGAATCCGATCGGAAACGTTTCCGACGTTTTAGAATCGCCCTGCTGGCCCGAGACCATTCTTCTTGGCATTCTATGGAAGGCCTATGTCTATCATGGACTTCTATAGGCTGATGATGATGATAGCAACCGTAAATAAAGACCTAGACTTAGATAAACTACAAATAAATTAATAAAAAGAGTTAAATTATGACTTCTTAACTTCCACGGCGAAGCAGAATAGAAGAACATGTCTTAAAATGAATATGGGCAAGACGAACATTATCAAATGTCCAGTCCCATTTGAACCTAAGCCGGTACACGTTAGGAACGATATTGTCAAAGTTGTTGACCACTATGTCTATTTGGGTCAGACGATTCAACTAGGAAGGTCATAGTATAATTTGATTATGGAATTGCCATAATCACCACGCTTCGCAGGCGGGTTGGTGATCGCAGTATTCGTGTTGAGTACTCAGGTTGATGCTGCTGCCCATCCCTGGGTGCAATCCCTTAGTCGGCTTTTACAACATCCACGGGTCAGAGGAGAGATGATCCATCCATGTCCTCCCGTTGAATCACACCATGTATATATATACCTATCTCACTAATATTATGAATGCAAAAGTTTGTGAGTATGTTTGGTACTTCTTCACACTCAAACGGCTGAGCGGATTTGAGTGAAATTTGGAATGGAGATACCTTATACCCTGGATTAACACATAGGCTACTTTTCATCATCATTATCATCAATTTTCAATACTGTTTACGCGGGGGAAATCGCGGAACGCAGCTAGTATTAATATAAAGTGACGATCATTTTCAAGGTAAATTCACAATAAGCTAAAGCGCGACTTGTCTTTTGTATTGAGAGTTCACTATATAAAACTGTGTCGTAGGTATGCAGGAGCTTGCGGGTACGATTCCCGCCTCGGAACAAATATTTGTACGATCTGCAGATATTTGTTCGGGGTGTTCTGAGTATTTTCTATGCATAATAAAAAATATCTATCTATGTATTAAGTATATCAGTTATCTAGTACCCAAAACACAAGCTCTGCTTAGCTTGGGGCTATAGATAATGTTGTGTGAAATGTCCAGCATTTACTTATTTAATTGTCTTCTACTAGCAGGTTCTTAGAACCACATGTATCCTTAATACCACAGGTACCTGTCAGGCGTCCTAGTCCTGCACCGCGAGGGCGGCGGTGATCGAGACGATGCCCTCAGCAGCGCTGGGTCATCATATCTCCGCGAGACCACGGTGAAGTCATGGTGAGCGTCAATGAGCTTCTGCAGGCGTGACACCATCTCAAAGTCGGACACCGAGGCTGGCACCAGGATGCCGAGGAGTTTCGCAATTGAGTGCCTGACAAAGAAACAAAAACTTAACAAAGCGAAATTAGGGCCTTTTTATCCCAAATTATTAATTTTAAGATTTTATAATATCTCCAAAATTACCAACCAGGTGGGAATCAAACTAAAACTAATGCGCTAAAACTATCGTGGTCCCTTTAATCTCGACTAGGAGACTGCGATAATTATAGAAGAGAATCCTGCACATAATCGACCACACAGTAATCAAATCAAATCAAAATAATTTTATTAATTGAAATCACAAGGATCATTTTGAATCGTCTTATAAACTAAAATTACTCCTATTCCAACGCGACCAAGCCTAGAAGACTCAGGCAACAAACACAGCTTGGCTTACATAAATGGTCCGTCTTACCACTAGGTGAGAAGCGCCTGTGTGGTGCCTCGGAGCAAGGAGTTGCTGATAAATAGTAAATGAGAAATTAAAAACCTTAGGAAGGTGGTCAAAAGTAAATAAACATCAGCAAAAGTATGTAAGACAGCACACGCTACGCTTGTTGTACTTATAAATAACAATGTAATAGAAACATGTAAATACTACAGATATTGCAAATTTCCATTTTAGCAGTCGAGGGGCAGAGCGACATCAGGCCACGCGGCTTTATAATATTACCTGAAGCTCTGTAACTGTGCTTCTCTCCGTTGACTCTCAGCCAGCATCTCCTTGGTCCTCGCCAGGTCGTCTTTCAGGATGGTGATCTGGTGATCGGTGCTGGTCCTCTCCTGCTCGAAGGTCTCCCCAGTGGCTCGCACTGCGTCTTTCAACACGCACACCTTGCGGTTGTACCTAGCTCGCACTAAGTCAGATTCTTCAAGTTTCTTCTGGAGCTCTTCGACTTTGCGCGCCCTTTCTAGCGCTGCTATCTAAAATGATTAAGGATTTGTAATACCATTATTTTCATCTACGGGCGTAGCCAGGGTGGGTCGGGTATTGGGGGGTCAAACCCCCCCGAAATATTAAAAATGTTGACGTACTCTGATACTTTTTGAAGAAACACCAGTGTGGTGAATGTGTTTTTTTTTATGCTACTTGGCAAGCAGACAAGCGTACGGCCCACCAGATGGAAAGCAGTTACCGTAGCCTATGAACGCCTGTAACACCAGAGGCATCACACGCGCGCTGCCGACCCTGAGACATAAAGATGAAAAATCTCATGTGCCTGTAATTTCACCGGCACCCGTACCCTTCAAACCGAAACACAGCAATGCGAACACTACTGCTTGGCGGCAGAAATAGGTACGGTGGTAGTACTTCCCCGGACGAACTCTTTCACAATAAGTTCTACTACTAACAAAATGTTTTTTTTGTCACATGAGTACATTTTTGTTGTTTAATTTTCTTGAAACCCAAAACTAAAACCTCAGTAGTATAGTCGACGTCCTCCCAATAGAATACCATGACGACCGATCTTGAGCCACCTCCATCCACGGACTTCCTGCTAGCTTTAAAATGTCTTGTGTCCATCGAGACGATCTTACGCAATCACCAATCCGCTTGCCAAATGTGGTGATTATGGCAAATCACCCCATTGCATATGAGGGATGCCTCATCCAACAGGTGGACGTCTAACGGCTGATAAAGAGATTAAAGGCCACAGCACACCGGCCTACGCGTAGACGTAGACGAGCACATCGACGTACCATGACGTTGTAATGTATGGAACTGTATGAGACATGCCACACCGCTTGCGTGACGTGCACGCAAGCGTGTACATACGTAGAATAGAAATAGAAAAAGTTTTATTCGCAACAACAGCACAGATTTAACAAATTAAATAAAAAAATAAGACAATGTAAAAAAATAAATTAAAAGGCATTGCTGTTACAAAAAGGCCCTAACTCAGCATATGCAGGTCGTAAACAACCTGCGCTGGTCTTCCGTTAGAGCCTCTTTCAAAACAAGAGAACACTACAGCAGACGTACCAAAATAAAAAAATAAATAAATAACTATAGTAAAAGTGTACAAAAAGGAAAAACAAAAAACAAAAATAAACAAACGTAGACGTGAGTGTCTACGTTACGTGTGCTTTGGCCTTTACCCACGACTCAAATAGACAGACGTCGCCTTTTATAAATATAAAGATGACGTCACCTTGTAATCAGCCGCGTCAGCTAGCTGTGCGTTCAGGTCGCGCAGCTGAGCGCGCGCATCGCCTAGTTGCACGGATAGCTTGTCGCATTGCCGTGCCAACTTCTTGCTGCGCGACAAAGCCTCATCCCGCTCTGCTTGTAAAATGGCACGAACGCGGCAACTCTCCTCCTATAACACAGGTAGAATTTGACCTAGCGTCTCTAGACGTAACCAGAATTCATAAAGTATTAAAACTTGCAATTTATGCTTCTTTTGGAAAGGAAAATGTCTAATGCTGACGATGCCCAATAAGCATACCATCTAACAAAGGTTCATAAACTAAATAAAAGGTAGGTAGAGTGCGTCTAGTTTAAAACTCTGCATGTCCAACGCTTTCACTTACCACTAGACACAAGCTTAAGGGCCGGTTTCCACCGGAGCGGAGAGTAGAGGAGATGAGAGGAGATGTGTTTGAATAAACCAATCCGATTTCATTATTTCCTTTTCATTTTTACCTGTCAAGCCTGCCTGCCAATAACAGCTAAATACATTCTAGGTTTGGTCGCGTTGGAACAGGAGTAATTTTAGTTTATAAGACGATTCAAAATGATCCTTGTGATTTCAATGAATAAAGTTCTTTTGACTTTGACTTTGACTTAACCTGCCAGCTTTGCCCTAGTCTCCTCTCCTTTCCGCCCCGGTGGAAACCGGCCCTTACGTTCAAGAATGATGCTTGTTCTTACGAATTATGGAATGTTCTATTTTGACGCAATTAAATAGTGGGGCATGCAGTTTTGCCCCCCCCCCTTCACCCCCCCCCCCCGGGAATCGGGCCCCCTTTTTGTCTAACGAACTGATCCCACGCTAGGATTCCCTGTGTCGTAGGTATCATGAATTAAGAGTATCATGGTACCACAACACTCAAACGCAGCGGGAATCGAAGCAGCACCTCTTGCATCTGAGCCAGTTACTTGCCCGCCGTGCCACTGAGGTCGTCATTCGTCGAAGACATGACAAACAAACCATTAAACATTGAGACAGGTGAGTAGGTGGTATTATTTACCTGCCTCGCAGTTATACCTGAACGCTTAATTTACGACGCAATAAATCCAGATGTAAGTCCTTTCTTTGAAGCTGCTCCCTGAGTATTTTGATTCGCCTCTGGAGCTGATACACCACTGCAGTCTGAAAGTATCAAACATTCAGCAACATTGTTTTTTGTGGAAGAGAATGATCTTGCAGTTGGCGCTTCAACTGAAACAGCAAGGCCCCTAGGTAACATCCGCCTATAGCCGTACCCTACGTGGTATTGCACTGCGCCAGCTGAGATAGTCTTATGTAGGTATCCTTAGTATTAGAGCGTCTTGGGAAAAAGTTCGTCCGGAGAAGTATCTACTATCACGATCCCTATTTCTGCCGCGAAGCAGTAATACTCGCATTGCTGTGTGTGGTTTGGAGGTGCCGGTGAAATTACAGGCACATGAGACTTTTCAGCTTTATGTCTCAAGACAACATGAGCAGTGCAATGCTACATAGGGAGCGATCTGTGGACTTGACCTGTGAATACATTGTTATAGGCCCTCTGCCTACCATCATCAGCTGGCTAATTTGATTGTACCTTCAACTAGTAAAAAAAAAATTTTTAAGTCGCATGCATAGATTCATGGTCGCATGTGCCTGTAATTTCACCATACCCTCAATCTGGAACAGCAATGCGAGCATTACTGCATGGTGGCAGAAATTGGTATGTTGGTAGTACTTCCCGGGCAAACTCTTTTACAAGAGTTCTAAACTAACTATAATTATATTATAGTGAGTCCCACACTCACTATAGTTAAATTTGTGTACTTGTTTCTGTAAAACAAATTTCCAAAAGAGTGAATTATCATTAGTTCAATACTAAATCCAATTCTGAATAATTTTACTGGAACTAATGATACCTACTAATGATGTAAATAAAAAAATAACAAACTATTAAGTACATTTAAAAAACTTGCACGATGAGTCTACCGAATACAAATAAGTGATGTCAGTTAAGTACTTTTTAAAATAACCATGTGATATGATAATGGAAAAATAATTCAAAATACATGCCTAATGAAAATGCAACTCTATGTAGTTGTATTAATTCGATTTTAATGGCATAATTACTGTGGAATACCTACCTACTATGGGTACCTAACCTATAACAGTGCAGTGTACGCCTGATTCAGACTGCGAAAAGACCGGCCTCCAGTATTCTCTAAAAACATGTGTGCTAAAAACTTAGAATCAGTTCTCTGGTCTCTGACCTAACGTAGGATGACGAGGAGAGAATCAGTGAGACGTAGGAATACTAGCCGCCCGTCAATTCGTCTTCAGCGAGTCCGAATTAAGTCTGACCGTGCATACAAATACTACTTACCTACACTACACTAACAAACACTTCAATGAACAGTTAATTATAATGTTCTTTGTGGGCACCTTGCAACAACTTTCCAACGATGACACCTACTTACATTACCGGCATGCCAATTTGTATATACTATTGTCTTACTTCTTTAAGATAAGGTAAGTCATGGAAGGATCTTTCTCTGCGCAGCCGCGGCAGGGTGCCATAGTATCCGTAATATAGCATCTACACAAAACATACTCATTATAAACATTGCCTTCCTTCGGCAGTCGGGTAAATAATATCAACAACAAAACAAGATATAACTGGCAGAACAGCCCCTGATTCGAAACCACTGAATTCAGTCGAGTTACCGGCGAATATTACGACAAATAACTGCACACTTATACCCGGAACAAGAGTTTCAATTGTTTTATCAGTTCGGTACGTTAGTCGAATCGAGAAGTCTCCAATTAGGGGCAGAAGGCTCTAACAGGGCCATATTTTTCGTGAAATATGGCCATAACCATAGTAACGTATATTCTTCTTTTTACAAAATACCTAATTAATCAACAAGCGTTTAGATGCCGACATACTCGTAATGTAAATTGTAAGATACGAGAAACAGGCCCCAGCTCTACCGTCGATTAACTCTATGTTCAGCTATGTTGCAAGTCATTAATAATAAGTACGGATTCAATAAATCTACAATAAGTACAAAACGAGGGATGAAAACCCATTGTTTTTTTTTGTTTGTCAAAAGGCTTTTTGGTAAGCCAATGTTATATATTATACAGACATTCCAATTTCAAAATTTAAAAAAGGTTAAATCTCCCTTACATACTGATAAATACTTTTTGTATAATATAACACACAAAACACATTATGGAAACATCTTTCGACCCGACCCATGAACAAGCGAGCGACGGGCACGGCGACGGGCGATGCTACGCCGCGTAGAACGTCTACGTAAAAATCGTGTATTAAATTATATTTTTTTATTTATATTTTTTGAGTTTATAAAAAAATATTATTCGATAAGTTACCTACTGTTGTTTTTATTTTTTGTTTCTTTTTAAGTGGGGACTAATAAACGTATTTTCTTTCTTTCTTTCTATAAGATACTAATATTATGTTAATTTTTTACAAAGTTGCTTAGAAAACGTGCGCTACTCTCAAATCATTCGTAGGTACAGTCAGCAAAAAAGTTTTTTTTTTATAACTAATACATTTGAAGGCTAATGTAAATCTACTAATGCCGCTGGACGCTGAATGCCTCTATAAAGTCTCGCATTCGCCCTTTCGCTTTCCATAGCTAACTAAGAACACCGAGTGAACTAGTAAGAGCCACTGCAGTTTTTTTTCTACAGCATTTGCAAATTGAAGTGGCAATGGGTAGGCCATAACCGACAGAACCGGCAACAATTGAAAAGTAAAGTCTCTTGAGTGTCGACCACGAACAATTGGACGACGCAGTATACAAAGGCGCCCTCAATGAACCGATGACATTTTGAAGGTAGCAGGTGCTTGGAGACATCTCAAGACCGTTCGTCTTCGTCAAAGTCGTTCGTCGTGTCATTCTATGGAGGAGACCTTTGTCCAGCAGTGGACTTTAACAGGCTGATGAAGACAATTGCATGCTACTGACCTTGTCCACAATTTTATCGCTTTCGAGCCTGGCCAGCTGCTCAGCGCGGTGGATGATGGACTCCGTGTGCAGCTCTATGCCAATGTCCTGGGTCAACTCGTCCATGTTGAGCGTTCTGCTCAGACGTTCCAAGAACCCGACAAACTGTAACAAGTTAACATTTTGGAGTACCACCCCTGCCAGCTTGTCTAAATCTATTCTGGACATCGAGGAGTTGGAGGAGTCCTATTCCTAGGCCAAGACCACCATTGGCTTGTGAAAGAGCTCGTCCGAGGAATTACTATTTCGGCAGTCAAGCAGTAGTGCTCGCATTGCTGTGTTCCGGTTTAAGGCTACAGCAAACCGGCTGCGTACGTCAACGTACCATTACGTTGTAATGTATGGAACTGTATGAGACATGGCACACCGCTTGCGCGACGTAGACGCAAGCGTGTACGTACGTAGACGCGCGTCTCTACGTTACGTCTGCATACGCATCCGGTGTGCTTTGGGCTTTTAAGGGCATGGGTGCCGTTGAAATTACAGGTACCATCCGGTGTGCTTTGGGCTTTTAAGGGCATGGGTGCCGTTGAAATTACAGGTACATGACTCAGGAGGTGACTGAGGTAATTCTCTGACTCTTTCACAATAACTGCAATTCGTCTCTGGAATCATCTCCCTCCCAATTTTTGTGAAGCCTCTTCAGTGGAGGTGTTCAGGTCTAGAATCTATAATCATTTCCTCCGTAAGATCGATTAAAGAGCAATTTGTTTATTTCTTTATTTTTATTTAAGTATGTTTACTTTTCTATCTATAATTATTATAAATGTATAATATTATATATATACATATATAATAATATATATATATGTATAATATATTAGTTTAATTAATATCTTAGGCATTATTAGTAGGTACTTAGTTAATATTAGTTTTTGAATTTAAATTTTTTATTTTTGCTATTCTTTTCTGTATAACTATCACTATTCTTTTTTTGTGCACTACCGACGCATATTTTTGTCAACAATACACCAAGGTTATTTGGAAGAGAATGCTTTTTAGCATTAAGTTCGCCTTTGTTCTTCTTTTTTATGTGCAATAAAGAGTTTTCTATCTATCTATCTACATGAGGTTTTCATCTTTGTTTTGGAGTATGACGGGCGTTGTCCAATGCCTGTAGGGCGCGTCCTAGACGTAGCGCACACACACCGGACATCATGTGTGTTAATTAATCAATATGCCTGCCAAGTATGGTGATTATGACAAATCCCCCCTATTGTATATATTATATTAGTAGTAGAACTTCTTGTGAAAGAGTTCGTCTGGGAAGTACTACCACCGTACCTATTTCTGCCGCCAAGCAGTAGTGCTCGCATTGCTGTGTTTCGGTTTGAAGGGTACGGGTGCCGGTGAAATTACAGGCACATGAGACTTTTCATCTTTATGTCTCAGGGTCGGCAGCGCGCGTGTGATGCCTCTGGTGTTGCAGGCGTCCATAGGTTACGGTAACTACTTTCCATCAGGTGGGCCGTATGCTTGTTTGCTTACCAAGTAGTACAAAAAAAAAAAAACTGTGGGGAGGCCTGGTGCAGCAGTGAACGTCTACCAGCTGATGATGAAGAAGAACTATCCCCTTGTATCTTACATTAGACTTGTCTTTCCTCAGGCTGTCTCTGGACAGCTCCAGATTGTTGAGGTCAGACTCCAGCTTGTGCAGCTTGGCTTCGAGCATGTTGCGCTCGTCCTCGAGGATCCTGAGCCGGGTCGTCACCTGCTCGTTCACGTGCGCCGTCCTGCTCAGCTGGTGGGACTCCAGACCCAGTTTGTCGCGTAATGCGTCGATTGCCTGTACAATAATAAGTCCTAACTGCGTCATCCGTTTTTAAAAGCTTTTTTTTGGTCAACATGAGACAAAATTTGTTTCCAAACCGCCACTACAGGCGTTATTTCAGTCTCCATACAAAACTGTGTTTTTTGGCTCAAGGAATCTATAGCTAGATCATAGTTTCGTAGTCCGTTTACCGTTCTATAATTTGCCTCAGGTGTCGACGTTGACGTAAAGGCGTTTTAAACACTTTAGGTAGGACGGTAGGTACAAGTGCTGTACGGTAGATCCTATTACGCTAAGTAGCAATTCTTTTGTCGTCAAGGTGATAATGACTAGTTTGAGTGTAAAGCTGTATTTGATCACATGAGTTAAAAAGCTGCTTAGTTGTAGGGACGTAAGTTTATATAACATACCACAGCGCGGTCCTTGTTTTCACTCAGAATTTCTCTAATCCTGTCCTTGATTGTGCTTTCGTGCGCTTCGACGAACCGAGTCGGCAGGCTGAGAAGGATGGCGATAGACTCCATCGTGTTACGGAACTCCGCCTGCAGCCGCATGTATTTCTCATCTCGATGTTTCAGATCCTCTGGACAAAAAAAAAACAAAATAATTAAATCAAATTCTCTATATTCTCTAAAATCTCATCTCCATTAATCTCACAAATGCAAAAGTTTGTGAGTATGTTTGTTACTTCTTCACGGTGAAACAGATGGAGCGATTTGGTTGAAATTTAGAATGGAAGTAGCTTATGCCCTGAATTAACATTTAGGCTACTTTTTATCCCGATATTCCCACCGTATCGAGACTTATACGAGTGGAACCGTGGGGCGCAGCTAGTTTTAAATAAAGGTCTAAAAACTCCTGACTGATGACACGGTAACGGTCGTAGGAAGTCGGTAGATGAAGGCAGAATCGTTCGTGGCGTTCTATGCGGACTAATCTAAAACTGAACGTATTACGTTAGATTATATTCTGTCCTAGATTGAATATAGCGCGCCATTGCAGCAGGTATCAGGCTGTCAGACTATTTAACTCTCTTCCTGCTGAACTTAAAGCTGTTGAGAATTTTAACACATTTAAATCTAATGTTAAGCAACTATTGCTGAAGGAATGCTTCTACTCTATCGATGACTTTCTGAATTATAATGCCTACCTTTTAATTATTAATCTTATTCAGTGTGACAATGCTTATTTTGATTTTGTGTGACATGTTTTGTATTATTTTATGCCTATTTCGATGATTTTTAGCATTAATTTTAGTTCAGACACGATTTTATAATTGTTATTGAATAAATGAATATGAATATGAATTAAAATATTCCATAATACCTAACTACAAGGACCGTTTTCGAACGTCAAGCTTGTGTCAAGTGCCAAGTAAGAGCGGTGGAGGGGTATTCAGTTTTAGACTAGATGCAACCTACCTGATTACTGGTTTTTTTAATGTTAACCCAATACTTATGGTTGATAATTTTTGAGATATTATAAAATCTTAGTATTTTCCCAAGTGTGGGATACACTTTAAACCAATAATCATGAGAAAACGTAATACGACACCACTCGTCAATTTATTTAACTTTAGTTATTGAACAGTTTTGGATAACATTTCACTTGTAGGTGAAGGTAAGCGAACCTGAGTGAAGCGCTTTGCGCCGATGATACCATCCCAAAAATTCGACCAGTGGCGCTGCGGTTAACACATCTAAGCATCAAGGAGACGGTCGTGGATTTGATAAAATCTTAGTGAGGTACCTATCTTACAAAGTTCTTACCTTTCAATTGTATTATCAAAGATTCATTTTGGTTCACATTGTCAGTCACGACGTTCAGGTTCTTAGAGCAATGTGAAAGCTTCTCCCTGGCTTCATGCAACTCCCTCTCGAAAACTCGATTCTGCACTAAAAGAGATTCCTTCTCCTGCTTGAGTCTATCTATATCAAGCAGCTGGGATGAAAGTTGCCTTTGAAGTATATCTTTGTCGACGCTAGCTCTTTCCAACGCGTCTCTGCAACTGCGAAGATCTTGTTCCGTGCTCGATAAATTATCTGTGGTGTTCATACATTTGTTTTTTAGTCTGGTGATCTCTTGGACAAGCTCAGCAGCTTTAATGATAAGGCTCTCAGGAGAATGGGTGTGCGTCGAGTCAACCAACTCCGCGTCCAGAGCTGCGGATAGCCGCCGCACCAGATCATGGAACTGACAACGTGCGTTTTCTTTGAGCTGCTCCTCATTGTTGCACTCAAGCTCGAGGGAACGTAACTTTTTTTCTAAATCTTTAATCTTGTCTTCGGAATAACGGTGGTCCCTCTGTAGTGCCTGTATCGTGATCTCGCTTCTTCCCTGACAGGTTTGAAGGTTTCTTTGTATTTCTTCGAGGTCTTGGATTTTCGTCCTAAGTGACGATATAACAGCATTTTGCCTCGCATTGTGTTCCCGGAGATGATCAATCTCTACTTGTTGCTCTAAGATCCTTTGGTCTCGGGACATCATTTGATTTTTCAAGTCACTGTTCTGTAATTTTTATTTCAGGATGTTCATAAATATTTAGTTAAGAAATAATATCCTATTTTTATACATAGGTTGCTCACTTCTGAAATAAGTTTATCCCTCTTGTACTGGAGTCCAGCCAGATCGCTTCTCAGCGATGTGATTAGGTCATTTCCGTCTGAATCTATCTATAAGAATGAATACAGATGCTTTAATAAATTCACCTTCATAGTTCTCGTATTGGAAAATGCGTTGATAAGAACTTACAAAATTCCAGGTATTTTCATTTCCACCCCTTGGGAACACGAGTACAGCCTTACGTGACTTGCAGAAGACAACTAGGGTAAAAAGTACCTCATGTTTGCATATAGCGTGATCCGGGTCGCTATTTCAGACTTGCCTACCAAGAGTCACGATATCTTATTGAATACGCAGAGCTGGGGAATTAAAATAAATCCAGGGATCGTACGCCATTAAATTATTTGTTTACATGACTTCGCAGGTCCACAATTTAGGTCACGAAGAGTAGGTAATCAAACGAAGCTCCTACAAAAATGGTTAGTTAGGCGCCCATTAAAACAGTACCTAGTCATGTAGGTATCTACTTACGTACAGTCAGCAAAACAAGTTGATGAACATATTTATTTTTCAAATTCATATTGCAATTCGGCTACCTACACAGCTCGACGAGTTGCCCTCCCTTTGTCCGAACTAGATTACCTAAACTTATGAAGACTACCCAAATGTAAGGAATAAGCTGCTCAGCTTAAATCTTGCTGTTCGTTGTGTGATTCATATAAAGTGGTATTTTTAGAACTCCTGGAATCCCGATCGTAAAAAATACCCGGTAGGTCAAAAATCGACAGACGTAGAGTTGTAGAACGGCACTTTGCATCTCTGTTTTTGCTGACTCTACCGATACCGGAAGAGTTCCGTGCGAGGTACGAAGTATCGCATGGCATGATCCGCTCCCCTTAATAATGAACCACCATAAAATATCAAAGTTAGTGGCTACTTATTACTCAGATAATTATCGAGATGTATCAGATCAGTGGATCAATCAATCCATCGAGATAGATCATTGAAGATGAGGTTAGTAGACATAATTTGGATTGAGCATGTAAGTTTTGGTTTGGCCTAATACATGTAATATCATAGGTCCTAACCAATAATATAGGATACTTATAGGAAAGATGGAGAGAAGAATCCTAGGTAAAAAAAAATCAGACAGAATTAGTAACAAGATTATACGGAAACGAACGAAATTAGTAGATGTGAAGGAAAGAGTGAGATTGTTGAAGTGGAACTGGGCTGGACATATTTGTAGATCACAAAATGATAGATGGGCAAAGAGAGTGACAGAGTGGTTCCACTGGATTGTAAGAGGAGGCAAGGAAGACCAAGAAAGAGATGGCGAGATATTTTTGTTCAACAATGTGGTCCGGACTGGATGAGGAAGGCGCGGGAAAGGGATGTGTGGAGGGATTTAGGGGAGGCCTACGCTAGTAAGGTGACTACTATAAATTAGATAGATTAAAATGAATATAAATTAGATGTAAGTTAAGTGTAGATTTAGTACAAACTAGATAAAAAATACAGAGCACTAAAAATAATTGTTAGTACCTAGTTAAGTTTTCTTTAGATTTTTGTTTTAGATGTAGTAGAAATAAAGGCTATTTTATTTTATTTTATAGGAAAGATAGGTATGGTTCATTATATGCCGGACAATATTATTTGGTTAGCAGAGAGCCGGTTTACGCCTGCAGCTGGACGAGGTCTCCCCCATAAAATACAATAGGGGGATTGCCATATTCAACACACTTGGTAGACGGATTGGTGATCGCAGTTTGGTGTTAAGTTCTCAGGTGGATGCTGCTGTCCATCCCCTGGCGTAATCCTTTAGTCGGCTGTCACGAAATCCAGGGGAGGAGATGGAGGGTTATATTCTTAGGCCGGACACACCACGGCAAGGGTCAAGGTAAATTTTTACGACACGACGCGGCCTCGGTCGTATCGTGTTTATTTGTAAGAACCCCTAAATAATTAGTAAATTTTAATAAGTTGGTACCTGCTAGTAAATTACATACTACCCAGATAATAGAATTTAATTATTTAGCTAGTACTTAGCAACGTACATTTAGGTATAACGTGAGCATGGAGCAAGTTGTTGACATACCTCGGTAGGAGTTTTCCGGCAGAGCGCTTCAAAAACCTTCCAGTTTTCCGTATCCTCGCTTCCTTTATCCTCTTCCATTTCGTTTTTTTTATTCACTTCTTGACTTTTTTGTTTATTATTGGCAGCAAATTCGAGTTAGTGTGAGTGACTGTCCAGACAGGTCCAGACAGACTATAGCGTTGCTATGTACCTCAGCATGTAAACAAGAGCCCCTGTGAAAATCGATTTGCTTTCAGTGTTTTGCGCGGCTCACACTCCCTCGTCGTGTGATACGGGGTTTTGTATACAAAATTAAGTTTTTTGTTCGTGTTACTGGTTCTTTATCGACGACCTCTGTGGCGTGGCGGGCGAAGGTTCGCCTGCGTCGCAGGAGGTTGCGGGTTCGATTCCCGCCTCGGAACAAAAATTTGTAAGATCTGCAGATAATTGTTCCGCGTGTTCTGGGTATTTTCTAAGTATAATAAAAAATATATATCTATGTAATTCATATTGTATTAAGTATAACAGTTATCTTTAGTACCCATAACACAAGCTTTGCTTAGCTTGGGGCTAGATAATGTTGTGTTAAATGTCCAGCATTTATATTTTATTATTATTTATAACCAGAGCCCAATCTACTTTTCAGGCAAACAATTGACATGGACGTATAAAGTGTAACACGGATTTTGTATGGAGAAACCGATAAGCGCTCCTAGCGTATTCTGTGTGAACCTCAATTTCCACGCAAAAATCCATGTTACACATTATCATAATACGAAACACAAGACTGCCTCTTGCCTTGAAATAGGACAAAAAAATGAACAAATTAAGAAGCAACCTATCTGGCTCATTAAAATGATAGCACCAGAAGAACGAATACATACTTCCTAGACACTTGCGCCTTGCAGTGTTATTGACATCAGAATTTTGGGATCCATGAGCTAGGAACCTGGCTCCTATCCTAAGATAGTTTATTAGAACCGATTGCTGCAGTGTTGACGAAACGGTCTGCTAGCGCTGTTTTGACTTTGCGAAAACAGTCCCTTTTTCGCTAGCGTTTCACACTGTTCAACTACCCATCGAAGCTCTAGATAAGTGTTCCGCTAAAATCAAACTATGAAATCGATCAAAAAAACGGTCCCCCTGCCTACAATGCATATAACCTGCACTTTGGGTGAAGTCTAACCAAAAGGGTACGGAATTTTAGGGAAACTTACAGCTGCACATGCAGTTTAAAAAAGCATGTCAACACGTTTCCTGAAGGCCAACATGGCATTTGTAGGAAGGAACCTTTGCGTGTGTGGCATGGGCCAACATCGTCTCAATCTAATCTCATCTCAGACCAACTGTCATTTGCGTAGACGTAGTAACTATTTGTAATAGTAACCATAAGTTCTTTGGTAGTAACTTAATCCCATTTTAATCCTCGCAAGGTGTCCTGTCCGTAGAAAAACTTTACTTCTTAGTTGCGCCCCCAGTAGGCACTGTTCGCCGCCGACTGAGTGAGGCGCTTTGTGGCGAATTAAAACCATTTCGCTGCCGACTGGAACCGGTTTTCCTGCGAGTCGGCCGCCCACTGAGACAGTAGGCGCGCGTAAAGGTGCAAACTGCGTAGTGAGCGCAAAACTAGCAAACTGTGAACACGCCATTTCAAATATATGAAAAGGCGTACTAAACCGATACTCCGCTAACTCAGTCGGCGGTGAACAGAGGCCCAATTAAAATAGAGTTCGGATCATGTTTCGATCTTGTGTCGATGTCTTAAATGTCAGAAATGGTATTCTCTAAACATAAAATACAACACTGTAATGTGATTATATCGAAATGTGACCGAAACTTGAACGATTCATAGTTTTTTCGATAATTTTAGCATTGTAGATGGAGTCTCTCTTTACTCTTTGCAATTATATATATAAACATCCTACTCTAATGGCAATCACCGTGAATTGAAAGTAGACTAAATTGTTATTTATGTGGGAGCAGAATACCAACTTTCTGTCAATTCATAATTCAGTCTCGATTCGGTTAACTTTCAGTGTAGTTGTAAAATAATTTAGTGAATTGGGTCTCAGTTTGCCTACTGGGGACGCAGCCTTAAACTTCTCTTTTTTTTCCTGCCTGCCTATAAAAAATTCACGTTAATGGAGACATCTATACATCTTCAATAAAAACACTTTTTATGGAAGAAATATTTATTGTTTTACGAAATATCAAAAATCAAACCTGAAAATGTTTATATTACAAACATTATTTGTTGTATTTAATGTTTCAGGCTTTACTTTGCAACAAGAACACTTAGGCATTAATATAGTAAAAAAATAATCGACTTACAAAAATACTCGATACATTACAAGTAGGTTCTTATAATCAGTTTATATGCGCGAGGTACAATCTTAACGTACTCTCGACATATTTTGTTCGAAAACAATTGGTATTAATTATTGACCACTTTTAACTTTATGAACTTACCAAGACCAAAACGGGGTACGGTGGGTCTGAAGGGTTATAATAAATGTACCTTTGATGTTGGCAAATATCACACAAGAAATGAGCTTACACTAAAAATACTCGCACCACTTCGCACGAGATTCAAATAGAACTTTTATAAAGATAGCACTTCGTTCTATGAAAAACAATCAACAAAAAGTTTTAATTTTATATCCATACGTTGCTTACATAAGTATGTAAGCAACATGCTGCTGTAATATCTTGTAATTTTGAGTAATTACAAGTGTAATTACTCAAAATTACAAGATATTACAGCAGCATGCTTATATTATTACTAAAGATACATCTAACGAAAAAAACACGTCATGGTAACAAGAAATACTAGCTTATAAATTCAGTATAACTCCGGTATAGCGCTGCCATTCTCCGTATTATTCTCAGAAGGTGAGAAAGACAACATTATAGCGTGTTAGGTATTATAATACCTATTTTTGTACCAATCTTAATAATAAAAGCAAAAGGCTCCCTCAAAATAGAGAGTGGCAGACTGTTAGCTGTCAGGAATGTAAGACGTACGCTAAAGGTTAGCACCAACGCACGTGTTTACAAATAAACTGGGGCCCAATTCTCGGTATTATTTGACATTCAATTCCCAATATAATCTCATCATCGCAGTCAACTTTCGATTAATCATCAACCTTTCTGTCGCACAGGAGGACGTTCGTTAGAGCGAGAAAGATAACGTATGCATGCAAAGACTAAGTAGCAGTGACATACGTGACAGTGGACTGAGAATACACTGTGAATTGAAAGGTTTATAATTACAAACATTGTCCTTCTGGTATTCGTTACTCGTATGTTATGGTGGCCATACTCCATGCTGACTATCGTCCAATCGGCATGACGCTGCCGATTGGATCAAGTAGAACTGACAGTGTGTGGGCGTAAATTGGCATGACAGTTACACTTGACCGACACAAACACGGTCAGTTCTACTTGATCCAATCGGCAGCGTCATGCTGATATGACGATAGGCAGCATGGTGTATGGCCACCATAACGCAGAGGACAAGAAACGAGGCGACACCATACAATTAGCGAGACTGTGAAATTCGACACTTTGAAACACAATTAATAAGACAACAGATAGATTTTGTTCTAAGTCGCAAATGTTACCTCGTAAGTTGTATGGTGTCGCGCCGTTTCTTGTCCTCTGCGTAAGATCTCGTCAGCTATGCAAGACAGGGCGTTAGAGTGCGCTCACCGACCCACATTTTTACAGGAAGTAAAGGGTCTCCGTGAGCGAGTAGTGCGGCTGGTTGTGCAAGCTGTTGGCGGCGAGGAACGCCAACTTGTGCGCGTACTGACACACGGACGGCACCCGCACGTTGCTCGAGCAGTTGAAGTACATATACGTCAACTTATATGTAAGGCGCTGAATCTGTAACAAATATGACATGCATAAACACACGCTTTTTTCCTCGAAGGGGTAGGTAGACAGAGCCTCAAAAGGCCTGTTTTCACTGTGGGTTACACAATCGCTGGAATATAGACGTGACAAGTGGTGAGCTCATCGCCGCCATTGCTCTCCACGACAGACTCGGCGAACGCTTTTTTCCAGTAATAACAAACTCCTAAATAGGCCAGCAGCCAGGACAAATCTTATACCAACAAAAATTCACCAACAAGTCTTGAAATTTTTCAAGTGTAAGCCACACTTATGTCATCGTCTTTATCACTAGACTTCAGACGTCTACTGCTAGACGAGGCCTCCTCCATAAATAAAAAGGGGGGAATTGACATAATCACTACGCTTAGCAGGCGGATTGGTGATCGCAGTATTCATGTTGAGTACTCAGGTGGATGCTGCTGCCCATACCCTGGTGTAATTGCTTAGTCAACTTTTACCATCCACTGAAGGAGATGGAGGGGTCTATTCTTAGGCCGGACACACCACGGCACTTATGTAAGAACATTTAAATGTGAACCAAAAATCAGTTTCATCGCAGCTTGCGTTGATAGTGCCCACAATGTGTATAATAAAAAAATATCTATCTGTGCAATTAATTGTATTAATGTAATTAAGTATATCAGTTATCTAGTATCTATAACACAAGCTCTGCTTAGTTTGGGGCTAGATAATGTTGTGTGAAATGTCCAGCATTTATTATTATTATTTATTTAGAAGCGAAGATGCTGGTTCGAGTCCAGCTGGAAGGGTATTTTTGAGCCACAATTAAATTAAAATTGACTGGTATTGTGATTCGTTCGTTCGTCCTACTGATACATTCTTGGTCACCATACGTCAGGTCAATGATTAGGTTGATAATGTAAGAACTAATGTGGTGAAAAGATTCAGTGCGCCTTGCATTTCATACACATTATAAAAAAACTAGGTTCTTCACTGTTTGAGAATACTATTGCGTATTACAACTTTTGCATAGTCAAAGTCAAAGTCAAAAAGAACTTTATTCATTGAAATCACAAGGATCATTTTGAATCGTCTTATATAAAATTAAATTACTCCTGTTCCAACGCGACCAAGCCTAGAAGAATCAGGCAACAAACTCGGCTTGGCTTACATAAATGGTCCGTCTTACCACTAGGTGAGAAGCGCCTGTGTGATGCCTCGGAGCAAGGAGTTGCTGATACATAGTAAATGAGAACTAAAAAACCTTAGGAAGGTAGTCAAAAGTAAATAAACATCAGCAAAAATATGCAAGACAGCACACGCTACGCTTGTTATACTTATAAATAATAATCTAATACAAACATGTAAATAGGTAAGTACAGATATTGCAAATTTCCATTTTAGCAGTCGAGGGGCAGAGCGACATCAGGCCACGCGGCTTTATCATTAATATAGTCATCAAGAGTGTAATACGCTTTCTTAATTAGATTCATCTTTATGTAGGATTTAAATCTTCGAATAGGAAGTTTAAATGCACCTTCTGGAAGTTTATTATAGAACCGTACAGAATTCCCCATAAAAGACCCACTTACTTTCTTTAATCGAAATTTTGGTATATTTAGTTTGTGTTTATTTCTCGTGTTAATACCATGCACGTCACTTTTTATCATAAAACTATCCAAGTGTTTATGTGTATGTAATAATATTTCATAGATATATTGCGATATTACTGTAAGAATATTGATTTCTTTGAAACGCTCTCTCAAGGAGTCACGCGACTTCATTTTATAAATGGCACGTATTGCCCGTTTTTGCAAGACAAAAATAGCTTGGATATCTGCTGCTTTACCCCACAGTATGATACCATATGACATAACACTATGGAAGTAGCTAAAATAAACAAGCCTAGCTGTAGCTTCATCAGTAAGCTGCCTTATTATACGAACTGCATATGCAGCGGAACTAAGTCTACCAGCAAGAGCCACAATTTGTGGTGCCCACTGCAACCCTGCATCAATATTAAGCCCTAAGAAAATGGTAGACTTGACAAGATCAAGTGTCTCCCCATTTATTTTAATATTAGTTGGATAATGTTTTACATTTGGCAATGTGAATTTGATGCATTTAGTTTTTTTAGCATTAAGCAAAAGATTATTAACTGTGAACCACTCAAGAACACGCGATAGTGAATCATTTACATCATCGTAATTAGATTTAGATCTATCAACTTTGAAAATCAAAGAAGTATCGTCAGCAAACAGAACTATGTCACATATGTCTTTCACAAAAAAAGGGAGATCGTTAATGTAAACTAGGAATAAAAATGGGCCTATTATTGAACCCTGTGGCACCCCCATGACAATAGTCGATCCTGAAGACCTTTCACCACCAACATCAACTTTTTGGACTCTATTGGATAAGTAAGAATTTACAAGATTAATTGCCTGATTTTGTATGCCATAATGTTTTAACTTGGAAATTAAAGTATCATGCCTCACGCAGTCAAAAGCTTTGGACAGGTCGCAGAAAACTCCGATCGCGTCCTGCGAGTTCTCCCATGCTTCAAATATGTGTTCTAAGAGCATGGTACCAGCATCGGCTGTCGAACGACCCTTAGTAAATCCAAATTGATGACTATGAAGAAGTCCGTGGAGGTTGAAGTGTGACAATAACTGAGTAAGAATAAGTTTCTCAAAGATTTTACTTAACGCAGGCAATATAGAAATTGGCCTATAATTACCTGGATCTTTTTCATTACCAGACTTGAACAAAGGAATTAATTTACTATGTTTCATAAGATCAGGAAAGACTCCCTCGTCAACACATCCATTGAAAATATAGGCCATACACGGCGCAATATCAATAATTATAACACCTAACACCTTTGTAGATATTCCCCAAAGGTCTTCAGTATTTCTAATACTAAGTGACTTAAATGTCTTAACAATATCAATGGCATTAACGTATCTGAAACTAAACGCGACCTCACACTTATCAACACTTAATTCCAATAAAGTAGATGCTCCAGAGGCAGTTGATTTTAAAGATTGAGTCACAATATTAGGTATACTAGAGAAAAAACTATCAAAGGCATTTGCGACCTCAATATTATTTGATAATATTGTATTGTTTACGTTTAAATTAATTTGTTTACTACGAGGTTTAGCTTTACCTGTTTCATTATTTATTAATTTCCAAGTTGTCTTAATTTTATTTGTTGATTTTTCTATTTTATTTCTCAAATGCAATGATTTTGCTGCATGACAAACTTTTTTGAAGGTCTTGGAATAGTTCTTTATGTACAAGATAAACGTTGGATCGTGCAACATTGATTCTCTAGCCGCATAGAGTTCATATAATTTATTCCTACTTCTATAAATACCGGTTGTAGCCCAATCAGCTAACCCGACATTAGCTCTAGCTTTACATTTTTTTAACTTAAATATCTCACTATGTTCCTCACATATCAACTTAAACAAACTAGTAAAAAGGTCATTCGGATCATCTACGCACGGTACAAGGGGCATTTTAAGTTCAATACTGCCCTGGAACTTCTTAATGCGACTTTCTGTGATAGGCCGATAAGTGAATTCCTTAGGTTCATCTACAAAATTACAAGTAAATATAGCACTGTGACCATAGTGATCTGAGGTGAAATGTTTAATTACTGATTTATCAATTGGAACACTACTGCAATAAATATTATCTAAACAGGTGGATGTTGTTAGTGTCACCCTTGTAGGTTCTTCGAAGAGGTGATTTAAGTTAAAGCATTTAAATAAATTAAGCAGCCTCTCAGATAGAGGATTAACCGGAATATCTATATTGAAATCTCCGCAGACTATTAGCATTTTATTACAAACAAAAGTTTTAAGCAATGCTTCTTCCATAGTGGATTCAAATAATGCGAAGTCTGCGTCAGGGGGACGGTAAACGCTCACAATGATATGCCGCTCTAGCTCAACACAAGATAGCTCAATAGTCCTCTCAATAGTGAGATTTGCAACATCTTTACGTTCCTTGCATTTTAAAGTATTTCGAACAACAATTAAGGAACCCCCACGTATGGCGTTTTTGCGTTTGTATGAACTTACAATATTATAATTCTCATAATAAGGGAGTAATGCAAATATCATCATATGCAAATACAAATACATTAGTACACATACAGTAGTACATTAGTGAGGGATACGATCCCACGACCTTAGGATCGGAAGTCGTTGCCACAACAAGACCACCAGTCATGTGAAACTATACTATAAGAAACTATAGATATACCTACTTACTTAATTACTTCAAAATGTGTATGCTAACTAATTTTAATTTGAACTTATATAGCAGAATATGAATTTTCTTACTCTATAGCAGAATATGGATTTAATTGATGTATGAATTGGATGTTATTTCAAGTAAATAAAGAAATTCTTTTTTTCTGTGTAGTTTGTTTAAAAAATGACATGACTAAAAACAAAAACTTTTGTCGAACATGTTTGAATGAGAACATGCCAATGAACGTAACTTACCCGGTCCGCGTTCAGGGCAGTGTTATCCGAGATAACGTTGTACGAGGTCGGAGCGATCGTTCCCTCGCGGACGTTTTGCGACACCAGATAGAAGTCAAACCTGAAAAAAAAACATGAATAGTAAACATTACCACCGCAACCGGCAATCATAGGATGTGATGGACGAACGTGAGTGTGGGCAATAAATAAATAAAAAAAAGAGTCAAGGCTTCTACAATCCGCACTCACAAGTTGTGAGTGCGGGGTTTTGATAGTTTTCGAAACTATACGAAGTTTCGTTTCCTTCTCGTTTTCGCTAGGGGCGCTGCAAATAAATGTATGGAAGGAAACGAAACTTCATATAGTTTCGAAAACTATCAAAACCCGTACTAAGCCTCCTGTTGCTGGAAACCCGTCCTATCCTGTGACTCACAAGATAGGAACTAACTAAACAACTAACTAACTAGATAACTACCGAAACCCGATCTACTAAGCCCCCAGATTTGATTTTTAAAGCTCTGGACTTATGTAAATAATAAATCTGTTTAAATAAGGGATTTAGCATAAGTCAAAAGCTGGGTAGGCCAGCTAGTTTAAAATTTCTTACCTTTCGGGCAAGGTTACAACATCATCAATAACCGTGCCGGGACGCGGGTTTTGTCCGTTGGCCATGAAGATGCGCGTGTTTATGCGCTTTGACACGATTATGAAGGCCATCTTGTACGTTTCGCCACCGTATATTTCTGTGAGCTTCCTTTTTATCTCTTCAACCTGAAATATGTAAAATGAAATTAGAAAAAAAAGGAGTTGGTAACATTGTCCGTTGCAATGTAGATTGCGAAACGTTCTTACCTCGTGGGTGTATACGTATGGAATCTGTCCATCGCCTACACCGTCTCTGTAGATGAATACGCGGCCCGGCAATACTCCTGGAACAAGGTAAACAATCGAACAAAACTTTTTTTTTAACCTCTATTTTACCACTGGGCAAAGGTCCAAAGAGGGGGTAATCGGTACTTCGAATGGTACAGTTAAATTTACAGAGCACTAGTTGTTTAGTGTGCCGTGGTGTGTCTGGCCTCAGAATACACAATCTCCTCCCGTGGATGTCGTAAAAGCCGACTAAGGGATTACTACTGCGGATGGGTAGCAGCATCCACCCAAGTATTCAGTACAAATACTGCGATCATCAATTCACCTGCCAAGCGTGACGATTATACAATGGGGGAGACCTCATCCAGCAGTGGACGTAAACAGGCTGATGATGATGATGATAATGATGGAGGCTTGATTGAAAATTTGATTCCATAAAAATAAATTCAAGATGTAGGTAGTAATTGGACGCCTGAGCTACAAAACATAACACGTTTGACCGAAATTTATTTTCATATTATAACTTTACTAATAGTATTATGTAAACTAAACGCCAACGCTTTAACAAAATTAATGAAGAGGTGCAGCCTACGATCTTGCTCTTAAAATATTCGCAGTGATACAATTCGTAGTAGCTAGACGTAAGTCGAAAACCAAGTAACCGAGTATAGCTCGAAGAACTGATAACCGTTGGGGAATAAAGGTTCTCGAGTGGCGACCACAAACCGGACGACGCGGTAGAGGAAGGCCCTCTACTCGATGGACTAAAGAGATTTTAAACGTCGCGGGGAGTCGGTGGATGGAGGCAGCTTAAGACCGATCGTCGTGGCACTATATGGGTGAGGCATGTATCCAGCAGTGAACTTCTACATGCTGAGAATGATAATAGATGTGACTATTGGAAGTTATAAAAAAATGCATCGAACCATTCTTCTCGCGGAACTTCTTCATGGCGTTGGCGATGTTGATGGACATGTGCGCGCTGAGTTCCTCGCCCGAGGAGTGCGCGTTCACCGCGGAGTAGTACTGCGTCATGTTTTTGTCGAGAGACGCCACGAACGCGCCAAAGCTCTTCTCCTTGGAGCGCGTGTCGTGGCACACGTCGAAGCCGATCACCATTAGGCTCGGCAGGGGGATGTCCACGCACCAGGGGGCCCCGCCCAACTAAACAACATGTTATCAATAAAAAAAACATCCTGGAAGTGCTTAGATATTCACATTAGTTAGAGAACCTTAGAGATAAACCGGCTTTGTGCTTCTAGGCCGGCAACATTAGTATGAAAATCCATATTATTTATATGTTGTGTTATCACAAAGACACTATGAAAATACTTAAGGTGGATCGTCTCGCATGTGGCGCGAAATTCAAATTTTATGGTGTTTTTATCCAATGATCCACCTTAACTACATTAATCACAACTTCTAATTGATGCAGGGAGTTATGTATTTTCATAGAGTGTTGTTTGAGATAAATTATACACAAACCTTGGTCGCAATTAGGCGCTGCCTATTATGCGTTTTTGTACCGAGGTACAGTCAGCTTGGGCTGGCATGGTGTAGTGCGAGCCATCCAAAATGGTTACGAATGTTACGTTAAAGTAAGGGTTATTGGTATAAATACAGAGTTAAAGGTTTGGTTGAAGTGTACCTTGCAGTTAATTTGGATTGCCACTTTAGTAGCAATGGACATAGCAGACTTGCTGGAGAGGTTCCGGCCACAGACCACTTGCGTAGGCACCGCGCGGTCGACAGTACACTTCTTTTTTATTGCTTCGTACCTGTAAAATAATTATTGAAAACTTAATGGCAAAGGTCGTGTTACTGCTTCTTTCTTGACCAGCATGCGTAGTTCAGTGACCTTCAGGTTTCGGCTGGAATTTATCGTCAAATGTAAGTGTCAAAAACATAACTGTAGAGTGTGTCTAATCTAAAACGGAACGGTCCACTATTTAATTGCGTCAAAATAAAATATTCCATAATTCGTAAGCACAAGGACCATTTTCAAACGTCAAGCTTGTGTCAAGTGCCAAGTAATAGCGGAGGAGGAGTGTTCAGTTTTAGGAACTTCCCCGCTTTTTCGAAAAGAGACCAATTTTATTTTATTTTTCCCAACATTTTAGTAAGACTGCCACCGTTTTACTACAAAATTACTTGACTGAGAGACTAACGACTTGACCTAATTATATCAAAATAGTATACCTACTTAACACTGGCAAAATTGAGAAAACTTTCTTCAGAGGCCATAATTATAAGTGCAGTTTTACACTAAACGCACCCTACAAATAACGTGGCGCGCAATAAAATAGCGTCACTTAGCTAAACCACTCTCATTTTATGATGAAATAGTAACATTTGTCACTGCTTATTGAAATCAGAAAATTTATCATTAAAGATGATGACACATTTACAATACAGAGAGTTTACCGATAGGATACTAAGATTAGTGCAACAATCTTTAACTCGTCATTCATACAAATTGTACACATACCTACATTAGATATATAATTTTTTTTGCGCTGTACAGGGCCATCCTTGTATTTGTAGGTAATAACAAACAGCCAACGATCTCTAATACTCACATAGATATCAGGTCGGCGCAATAAAAACGTCTCGGTGAATTTAAGCTCACTTGAAAAGTGAGTTTGTATTTGATTTAGTTCGCTTCAAACAAAGCCAATGTAAACACGTGTCACAATGCCGCAATGTATATTTAAAAGTTGCAAAAATAATCCCCGAAAAAACAATTTAACGGCCGGAGTGTCTTACTTTCGTTAAGTACATGTAGAATAAGTTGTATTTTAAGCTTTAAACTAACAAAAAGTATGAAATTTTGATCAAAATTACCGATTTTAAACCACCGCTACAAATGTTTGGCCAACGTTGACGCAAAATTGTCTGTAACAGAACAGTAGATGCATGGAGTAGATTTGTATTGTAATAATTTGTTTTTACCAGAACTTTAAAAAATTTTAATACTACTTTTGTGTCTGTTTGTTGAACTCTCATCAGATACTTGGCTTTCCTTTTTTTTATTTTAGCTTTCCGAGCAATCCATTTACGCTACTGTTATTTAACCAAATCTTTGGTTAACAACCCCTTTACATCTATACCCACTGATAATGAGTCCTCTCGCTTTGTTAAAATTTATGAACCAGAATCACTTATAGAACATATTATCGTAAAAAAACAGTACTTTTTCAAATTCTTTTATCATATTATAGGTATATTTCCCAAATATCAAATAAATGCCCAACCTACGGCAGGCGCCTGTACGCCCGCCCTCAAGCACTTTACGGTTTTTGTTGGAAAACTTTGATGGTCGATATCTTTTTTTATTATGAAACGAGACAAACGTAACAGAACATATATTTTTTATATTTGAGCTTTTTATAACTAGGGCTTCATTATCAGCCTGTAGGTACGCAGAATGGAAAATTTTTAATGTTGAGCTATTTTAAACATTTTGGGTTTTGATCAAATTATTGCACTAAACTGTACTTGTATTATAAAGATTGTAAACATGAATATAAAGGTGTGGAATTTAGTGATATTTTTATTTGTGACATCCAGCGATAGACATCTTGGCCAAAAACATAAACATACACATAAATATACACACAACAGAACGTTAATAAAATAACAAGTATATATACTATCAATATCAAACATACATGCCCAACACATAAATAATTTTAACTTAACTTTAACGTGCATATTATAAATTATTTAAGTGATCAACGCGACTCCATACCTTCTGTAGTTAAATTTGAAGAAGCAAACAGAAGCGAAACCATGGAAACGGATGGATGTAGCTCGCAAGGTAATAACGGGAAAAAGAACTTTATTTGTAGCTCTTTAAGGTTGATTTCACACTAGTTGTTTGACCTATGTCTTTTGATTTGACAAGTGACAGGAGTAATATAATTGCTTTGCTCGTTTTTTGTGACGAATGATCGTAAGTGTAAGATAATATTTTGAAGATTTGCTACTTTTTTGCTAGGTGTCATGGTTGTAATTAGGTTGAACTTAGAACTGTTTTAAAACTTTCATCTTTGTTCGTTAGTAAACAAATGTAGCTGTATAAGTATGTATCCATGCGGACAGTTTTTAGCTTTCATTTTGTACGTGACCCTGGATCTATTGTGAATTATAAGATCGTTGCAAACAGCAGATACATTTTAACAAAAGCCTTGGTAGCTTGCCATCAAAGTGGCTATAGTCATTATGTAGGTGGTCTTTTATGATGTATAATGTCTTGTCTAAAAGAAGTATTTTAACCTTATTGAGAAAACTGTTGTAGTTTCTAGTTGGACTTTAGTTTTTGTGGAAGCGTATTGAACTTACCTATCTCCAACATTCCTCATCAGAACGCACATTATTAGACCAGGATTTTTCCTGGCTATCACATTTTCGCACATGCTGGCATATTCAAGCGCAGAGTCATTTCTAAGGGCGACTGAAAAAAAATATCACGATTTAATATAGGTTTTACGCGAATAATTGCATAAACTTGAATTGGTATGAATTCCATACTCATTTCTGGCTTTGGCATCCTGAAGCCGCATCCACTGCCGGTTTTCATGATCATATCGGTGAAACTTTCAGCGTCTCTCTTCAGCCTTTCTGGTGTCAGAACGATCCAAGAGGCGAGGGGGGCGATGAGGAACAGAGGCTTGGATCTAAAACGATTTTTTTTATCTCAACTACCATGTCTAAAAACAAACTATAATTTCCAATCAAATCCCTTCATGTGTCACCCCACTTGTATTTTTTACCCCCCTCTGGGACCCCAAATCTCTACACAACAACATAATAACACATAAGCTACACGCATATACGAAAAATCTAACAAAAAACATAAGTAAAAAAGGTGTATGAGAGGAGGAACGCTGCCATGTACAGGTTTGTACAATAAGCCTTGCGCTCAGCATGTGCTGTGAACAACTTCCTGACCGATGTAGCTTATCTACGAATTGTACTAATATCTATATTGCGTGTTTTTTTAATAAACAAACAAAACAATTAGTTAGTTTTCTTCCTGTAGATTTGTTTTTATTTGCTAATTATAATACTCCTCTACTACCAGAGGCCAGAGGATGGGCAGAAGCATCCACCCGAGTACTTAACACCAATTCGCCTGCCAAGCCAAGCGTGGTGATTATGGCAACACCAGCTCCACCAATATGATCTATGTCCATACTTCCACAGGCAGTTGAGGATGATTGAAATAACTTAAAATATAGAAGTAATAATATTGTACCTCATGTCCCGAGTCCAGCCTTCAGTGGTATCTATACCAGCGGGATATTTAGAGTTGTTACCCTGCATTATTTGCTCGGGCGGGAGCATACGCCCTTTGAACCTGACCAACTCATTGGACAGCTTCAAATCCCAAGTTCCTAATTCCTGCAAAAAATAAAAATGTCCTTAGAATAAATCCAAACATGATTTTTTGTTTATAAAATTGCCAAGCGTTGACCACTATCCTTGTGTAATGTATCTATGTGGTCTGTATCTGTTTGGTACAGATAGATAGGATTTCCACCATAAAAGGATGCACAACACAGAGCTTCTGGTTGTTGGATTAAAACAAAGGGGATGCCGGGATCAGCCTCCTTATTCTCTATTGAGCTGATAATCGCTTTCAATTAAGAGTTTAAAGTACATTGAGCTTTTTGTTCACTCTACAAAATGAACACACGAATTTGTAATGATTGATTAGTTTGTCAACTTACTTTCACAACATCCTGATTCTGAGTGAATCTCCTATTGAAAGTTAGGAGTTTTTGAATTCTCTTATCAGGTCCAATTTTGGTGTGCATATCAAGCGATCGCATGAGCTTGAAGTTGGCGCGCATTTCATCCGACAGGCCCGTCTGCCGGCACAGCTCCGGCACGAGGTACACCAGTGCCGGCATACCTGCGCGAATGTCGCGTTCCCTGGAGCGGGAAATCAGCAATGGCTGGCCTCTGTCATGGATGGTTATATTGTATTTCTGAGGAAATATAAATGTTAAGTACAGTTTGCACCACGAATCTTGAGCACGATGTCACGTGTCATAGCAACGCATGATTGGTGTTGCGAGTCGAAAGTCGTCAACCATTGGCTATGCGCAATCCTCACTCTGCTGTTTGAATAAATATATAGAGTAGAATAGAAAATACTTTATTGTACACCATAAGATAACAAAAAATAAACAAAACTTAACATGATAATTAAGAAACGATTTCTTACAACCTAACCAAGTTTAATGCCACTAGAGGTGTTCTGAAACGTGCCCGTATCTGGAAACAGCAAGAGGGAGGCCATTTTGAAAATTTATTTCGATAGTTTTATTAACGTAGGCACCAGATTACATACAAATTGTATAAGAAAACATTTTATTCAATTAGACTAACTTCTGCTGCTCAGATTTTTTTCTTCCCATACAATGAAACAATCCTTACATGAAAATGAGTCGATACGCTTAAAATTTTTTTTGATCAAAACACAATTTTGTTTATGGAGAACACACACTTGACCAAAAAAATAACTATGCCAAAATCGTTTTCGTACAAAATGAGCAAATGGTTCCAAAGACATTTTTCCCGTATCTCTTATGGATTCGGATATCCCCATACTGTCCCATTTCAAAAAAACACCCTGTATATTATAATAAAATAATACCTAACTACATACCAACAACTATAGTGAAGTGAAGGGAAATTTTATCATAGGTTAGTCCTATGATAAAATTTCCCTTCACTTCACTATAGTTGTTGGCATGTATTTAGGTATTATTTTATTATAATATACAGGGTGTTTTTTTTTTTAAAAAGGCGGTACTATGACATTTCTGAAGAGTAATTTAACTTGTGGTTTAAATATGTCTAGGGATGGGGATTTCCTTATTGAGACAGGTAATGTATTCCACAGACGTGCTACGTGGTAATACGTATTGCATTTTACCTTTTTGTAATATTCCAAGTAGGAAACTGTTTCATCCCTCATCTTAAAAGTGGCAGTTGGGTTCTCATTCCATGCAATGTCGTCAATCCGGTATGTTTTCATATTGTAATCAGTTATTACAATTTTGTCTAAAAATAATAAATAAAACATTATAAATTAGTAATGTTCTTATAAAAATAAACTGGAACGTAAAAGTAAAGCATTTAACAAACCAATCATATCCTCGGTGAAGGCCTTTTTGTAGAGGTTCCCTTTGGTATTAGCATACTCTGTCAGCATTTGCAAAGCTGTGTCCATCCTCAGAACCTGAAATCAAAGGACTATTTCAGTCAGATGCAAAAACTTTGATAACATCCCCAGCAGTTAGACAAACCAAGCTACTTGCAATGATTACAATACTTACAATTACAATTACTTTATATTAATATAATAGAATATTACGTTTTATTTGTAACAACATTAAAAATTAAAACAATATCAGTTACAATTATTAACTTAATAAAAATGGACTTAATTGCAAAAATTATTAATGTTCATGAAAGTTATTGTATTAATTCATCTATTGCTACAAGTACATAATAGGATAGCTTAGATCTAAAATAGCTTAAGATGTGTACATGTACTCTGTTGCGCGCTGCAATTTTAACACATAGAGTGAGTTTTTACCAGTAGTTTCGGATTTTATAAAGCAGTGAGACAGATAATAAAATATAGTGTTTTTTGTAAAATAACTTGCCTTGTGCGCGATTTCTGCCACCATCAGAAGGCGGTCCTCGTATTGGTTGATCGTGGTCTTGTATCCCGGAAGTACCTGGAGTTTGAACTCCGGGATATCAATCTTGGCAATCGGGTCAAAGTAATCACGGCCTATCAATTTCAAGTCAATCAGGTGGAAACATTTCCTGATTATAATGTTGAACACCTGGATGTAGTGGTAGTCGCCAGGGCTCACATCACAGATCAGCTGAAAATCAAACATTAGTGATCAATTAGTAACAGGTACAAAAAAAACAAGTCTGTGTATCATACTCTAGAAAAAAACTTGTCTGAAACTTTGATTAATGGTATCTGTAATCTAACTACAGTAAATTGTACAAGTTGTTAAAACACGCGTGCTAGACATCGACAGGGACAATGCCAGAAGAAGCTCAAGAGCATAATTGGCTTCCTGTATGTATTCCTGTTTTTATATATATTTATTATTAGCTGTTGGTTTTCCTACAAAATAAATAAATAAATAAAAGCAGTTTTAATCCTGAAGTGTGGGTTAACATATTAAAAGCCAATAACTGACATGGTTTTTTTATAGGCATTTTTACACTGGCCGACACCGACAACGTCTGGGTTTAATTTGAATAGAATTAGTTTGAAATTAATAGTTTTCCCTCCGGTTACACCATGTAAGCAGTCTGTGCTAAGGACTACATCTATCAACTTGCCAGTAGAATCAGTTCAGTGCTTCTTGATCTCCCAGTTGAATCGGACGAACCAGTTAGACAAGCAGTGTTAAAATTTAGTTAAAATATTGTCTCTTGGTTTTGGTAAATTTTTTGAGCACTGATTTATTTGTTCGAAGCCAGATGTCGAGTTTGTGTTTGAATGCATTGACGGAAGTAGCAGTAACGACGTCACTTGATAGCGCGTTCTAATTGTAAACCAGAGTGGTTTACAATTAGAACGCGCTATCGAAGATATTTGATTGCTGACGAAGTGATGGGCGGCAAGTGAAACGGCGGGGTCACGGTTTAACATCTTATTAGTTATGAACGTGTTCGTAACTGCGCGACCGTGTCGGTATAGGCTTGTGGGATTTTTTATTGATATCATACCTTGATGAGGATCCTCATCCTTTGCCCGTCTCTGTTATCCGAGTATAACTCCAGCGGGTTGGGGTTCAGTCTTTTTACTGTGTACAGCGCAGTTCCATCAAAAACGTAACTGCAAACAAGATTTGTACATAAGAAATTAAGTAAATTGTAAAGTATGCTCAAGTTATTAGAAACACAAAAAAATGGTTAAAAGTAGTAATTAATACAATAACTTATGTAACTCCCCCTTTTTGTAACTTTGTCGTGGCGTGTCCGGCCTAAGACCTCTGTCTCCTCTAGTGGATGTCGTAAAAGCCGACTAAGGTATTACACCAGGGGATGGGCAGCAACACCCATCTGAGTACTCAACACAAATACTAGGATTACCAATCCACCTGCCAAGCGTGGTGATTATGATATTGCGTATAAGGGGGAGGCCTCGTCCAGTGGACATCTAATTGCTAGTGATGTTGATGATGTAACTTACCCGCCCAACACGTTAGCATGAACGCGAAGGAGCTTCTTCCTCACAAAAGTAGCATCCTCTGGTGGGTCAATGTCCACATGGTATTGGTACAAGCACCACTGTGGGGTGGTTTCCACTGTGAAGTAGTTGGCACACAGGTCAAGCGGTGTGCCGAATGTACCTGAAAATATTGAATATTTAGACAACTGCAAGCAGAGCTGAACTCATGTAAACACAGAAAACATTAGTAGGCATTCTTTATTAATAGCATTCAGAGATCTGTGATAAAACCCAACAGTCACCATTCTCACACTCGGGAGCTCTGTTATCGTGGGTTACAGGAACTACAAGTACCATGATATTAGAGTGCGTCCAGTGAAAACTACACGGCCCTCCACCACTGTTTGTGGTGGAGATGTTTGTTTCTTTCTTTGATATAAATATGTAAAAATATTATGTATATTCTGTTTTCCCATCATCTACAAAATGTTCTAAAGAAAGAAAAAATGAGGCTATGATTGAGGCACAATATTCTTTTTTTTTAAATTGGCTCATTTGCTTCGTATATAAGAGGTTTGTATGGTAAATTTTTGATTACATAAATTATAACCGGTTTAACTTAGGTAGATTATATTCGAGTATACGACGCGAGGTTTCGAGCAATTTACATGCTCTTAGTCATGTATGAGTATTATTCTCGCTGCGCAGCGGTATTATTTTTTGCTAAATTTTTGCATATTTTCTTTAATATCTTTTAATTTAATTTAATCAACAATCTTATGTTTGTGAAATTGAACATAAATAAATTTGATTTTAAATGTGACATTCATAATTATAATACTAGAAATAAAAATAATATTTGTCTTCCATAACTTTTCATTTAAAAAACCGACTTCCGCCATTGTATTCGACTAAATAATTTTGGATGAAAAAAAATGATGAAAGAACCAGAGTGGTGAAAGGATTATGATACTTTCTGAATGCAAATGCTTGGTTTGTTGCTGAAAATATCAAAATCGCCATGTGTATGCCTACAATATTTGAGGAGTTCCCTCAATTCCTCATGGATCCCATCATCAGAACTGGATTCTGAAAAAAATGGGACCAATCTGGAAGTATATCTATTCAAATAAAAAAAGAATTTTCCAAATCGGTTCATAAACGTCGGAGATATGCGGTAACAAACATTTAAAAAAAAAAAATATAATAATACAACCGAATTGAGAACCTCCTCCTTTTTTGGGAAGTCTGTTAAAAACACAGACTGGCCAAAGTTGGAAATAGTTTTCTTTGTATAAGCGTTAAGCTTGTTAATAAACTAACACATGATCTGAGAAATACAGATCATGTAGATTTTAGCATGAAAGTTAGAAAATTATTAGTGGAAAAATCATATTATACTCTTGACGAAGCACTTGCTGATGATCTAATTATACCATGAATGTATTGTTTTTTTATTTGCTGATTGTGGTAGTTAGTATTGTACTGCCATGTTGGCATTCTTAAATTGTCATTTTTGTTATCCTATTTTAATTGTAATTGTTATTAAATCAAATATTGAAACTGCGGTAATTTTGTAAATTTGACTTTTCCAAGTGTACTTTATGTATGTATATGGAATAAATGATTTTGATTTGATTTGATTGAATAGAATTACGCGCAATGCTTCAAAACGATACGTCAGTTTAAAATCGTTTTCTTAGATTTATAAATATAGAATAGTACATAGTTATTAGAAATATACCGAACGATTGCAGGTACTTTAGTTAAGTTCATTTATCACAAAACTTCATGTGGGTCCTAGCTCTAACTCAATTTTACTAGAATTTTACTTTTTATTTTATTTTACTATGTTCATAGCTATGTATTAATTAGTACAAAATAAATAATAGTATCAGACAATATTAGCAAATTTACCTCGCATCAAAGGGAAATCTATGAAATCTTAAATCCTTGTAGTATTTCGATGTTGAGGTATGTACATACACAGAACAGGTGTGCACCATAATAATTATCTATCCAACGATTCTCATATCATTCGCTCGTAAGAAAACACACGCGAATGTGCTCTAAGCGAGTACATTCGTTTCACAACTATATTTATGGTAAAACTGGTATAAGTGTGACTAAAATACCTTTCTTGGATGTAAGTGTATCAGGACGAGTGCGCAGTATAGCAGCGGGCATCTCGGTCAGTAATCTGCCTCCACCGCGACGACTGCCCCGACCAACGTTGTCCCGGCCAGCGTCGCCGACTGCAGACGCTGCATGGGCACCACCTGTACAAGAAATACAATTAATATTACCTACATTATGATCAGCCTCCATTAGGCTCAATTTACACCTGAGATGGCAGTGGCTAGCAAAGCAGCCAAAATGTGTCTTCATTGCTAAAATATATTGTGTGGCTGGACTGGTACTGGAGGCGCGCGAATGCGCTGTTGGCTGCTGCCATGTTGGTGTGAATAGCCTTAGTCTACTGCCGGCCGGAAACAGGCCTCTCCAAATACGCGCCACTGAGACAGCGAGCTTTGCTCTTATTTATTTAAGCCTTCAAAGGGTTACTTAACATAAGATTTTAACTGCATGTTTTATAATTCATCCCACTACTGGACAAATGTCTCTACATTCATCTTCCATTAATTCCTTCTTATTGATGATCAAAACAAAAAATTGGTTGTCTGTAAAGTCGGTTTACGGACGATAGTTGAACGTGACAACGATTGCCCGATCCCCGATTGATTGACGATTGTGCTTCTTTGTCGCTCGTTCCGCGCTCTCGCTTGCACTTCAAGCCTTACATGGAACGCCTCAGAGCGAGGTAACGCCGCATGAGTCATGTTTTTCGTGCGTGCAGCCGGCTCTATCGAATTATAAGACGTTGTCACGTCAAAAACATTTATTTTCTAGATTTTAGCAACGCTACCAGTGTTCTAGCTAGCAGCTAGAACATTCAAGAGTGATTCTGTGCAGTATTACTTAAAATTAAAGTGCGTTATAATTATCGCGCGCTCTTTCTATTAGGCTGAAATAAAAGGGACCACAATTCTGTAACACATTCTGTAATTCACTAATTTTAGTGCAGCAGAACAGAATCGCTACCATTATGCGAGGTCTTATAATTTAATTTACCAGCCCAATGTATGCCTGGGCCTGAAAACAGACTACATAAATCTGCATCCTTTTCCTGAAGAGGCAGCCTCAATGGCCCTCTTTTCACTGCAGATTGCACAATCGCTCATCACCGCCATTGCTTTCCCACAACCAACTTTGGTAACGCTTTCTTCCTCATAACACATTCTTAAATACTAAGCTAGCAGCCAGGACCATTTTATACTAACGAAAATTGCCTACACTATCATGGTGGTCCTGAAAACTGCATGATGGTAAACAAGATAACATGAATAAAAATAACAAGCTAACACACTACTGATGGCTCTTGTTACAACTACACACACTCGGTCGCTCGGGCATTTCACTAGTCTTGACACAAGGCTCTCGATTGCACCTAAGAGCTTGTTCATTACTATTCTGAACACCACTTTTGAGCTACAAGGATATGAATGGTTTGCTTACACTGCCTTACAGCATCCAGAACAGATCTTAGCAGACATGAAGTTTGATGTCTTGCATTACTGTAGGTTTTTAGGTATATATTGTAACAGCTAACTTCAGACCAGAAAATATCTATAAGTTCCAGGTATTTACTTTATATTTTTTTTCTTGGTTTTTCTGCGCTTATTACTGCATGAAAATAACAAATAAATGAATTGTATTGAATACTGTGCGCGCTGTTTGTTATATTACCTATATCGAGATTCACCATCCTTTGTTGGATGTCTGCATCCCCCGGATGCTCGTGGACGGTGGGAGTGACTCGGTGCGAAGCTCGGCCTGCCTGCGAGGTAGGGGCGGGCGCACCAGCCCTCATGGGGGGCGCGACAGATGGCGGGCCCCAGGCAGACGGTGGCTGAGGGCGCGGGCCAGGTGGCGCCTGCTGTTGCTGCTGTTGCTGGGCGGGTGGTGGCCCGGCGTTCTCACCCGGCCTCCGTGGCGCCGGCCCCGTGCTGTCGCCACCACGCCCCGCGCGACCGCGGGAGCGACCTCGACCGCGATCAGCCATTGTTACTACACAAAGGGTTATTTCATAATTTTTTCAGCAGTAGAGCTTGTGAATGGACTTCTCCGATTGATTTGTTAACAACTAAATGAGCCGAATATCGAGTAGAAAGGTTCTACAGATTATTCAAGGTCATTATGTAAGAGGCCTTCTAATAACGGGCTCAAAACTGAACCTTGAGTTAAACCTTGGAGTTTTATGTGGCAAGAAACAATGGGCGTACCAGAGCAGAGGGATGTTCAGGATGTCGGCCATTAATAAGATAATATTCACGACAGCTAGCTAGATAGCTAGGTACACCCTTGTATTCCCGAAAATTGATAGGAGGCTGATTTTGTTACATCAGACTGTGAAATTTTAAACAGCAGCAGTAGATTGTCACTCTAGTTTCTCGAAAGCCGGGTTGTTGGTGCAGTGAAATACGAAACCAGCCTAGTCTCTCGAACAATGGCGGACTCTTTTACATACTTACTTAGAAAACAAGTGGAATCAAACTTGTCTCGGTAATATTAGCGATAATCTTTATTTACACTTCTTAAAAACTGTTTTCAAACAGTTCGTGAACATGTCATGACGATTTCTACGTCATAAAATGTTTACCAAAATAATGATGGCAGACATTCCGAAAATCTATCAGCTCAGCGAGCTGCTCAATTTTATGAAATAAAAGTAGATTCTCACCTCGATATTAGATCTTCTTCTTTTAAAGTGACGAAACGCAGTAAACCTCTCGGTAAATGGTTTAATCTTTCTAGCCTTCTCGTTTCTTCCCTGGAATACACGCTCAGTGCTTGTTGTTACATGGATGGATTGGAAGGAAGGAAATTGAAGGAATCAAATCAAACACTCAAAATTCGAGCGTATCAAACAATAAACAAGTAAATTAGGGTTGCCAGGTCTAAAATATTTATATCCCTAAAATCAATGCTGTATTCAAAAAATTAAACATTAACACCTAAAGCCGGGGTCCCCGTGCTAATTTTTCTAACGTTTGTAAAACACCAAAACATGGCACAGCGGACCCGGCTTAGTATGGCAAAATTAACATTATTTTCGTAACCATTGGTCACACATGGAAAGAAATTTCCTTTATCTGCAAGGAGGGCTTTTCGACTTAGATAAAATAAAAAAAGTCGTTCAAATTGGTTTGATAGATGGCGCGGACTCAACTCTAGCTGTCAAGATTGTCAAATGTGTTATCTGTGGTGTACGCGTACTAAGCTATTATATAACTAACTAGTCTGTGGCTGTTAGTCATGATATTATTCTGTTTGTTTGCTTCTTGAGTGTGCGCTGATTTCATGGTGTTTTTAGAATTAGGCAAAAATAAATACCACGAAACGAAAATATATCTACGTTGTTGATTTTGACATTTCACTTTATTTTGTCGATTGACAGCTAAGTACAGAGCACCATATATTTTCAACGCTGAAAGCATGATTTGAAACGACCATGAAAACCCCTCATTAGTATAAGGCTGGAGAAATTAATAGGGTTAGTTTATTGGTCATAATAATTAAGTAAGTCAAAGATTAATCACATAACCAAAATGAACTTATCACACAAAAATCATTTTTTTGATTGCTGAACTGATAAAGTGCATTATGATTATGCCTTTGTGATTGCATTGCTGAAGTGATAAAGTGTATAATGAATACGCCTTTGCCGTTACCTGCGTCGACAGGACTAAGTACTTCCTCAGACGAACTCTTTCACAAGAAGTTCTACTAACAATGGCCTTTGCCATTACGTCGCAACAGTGTCTCGATATCGTAATTATTGATGTCTTTTTAGAGTGGTATTTCAGGAGACAGGTATTGATATTTAAAACAGCTGATCAATTTGATCCAGCAGATCAATTTGATCCAGCTGATGAAATTCAATTTGAATTCTTTACTTTCAACAGCCTGACAAAAAAACGTGAACTAAGTATTACGGGTGCGGACCTGTGCTCCACCTAGGTTTACCACCTGGGTGAAGCATAATGGGGTATTTACAGATCATCGTGCTCTAATTCCAGTTAGTGCAGACGTGAGCAGTCTTGTTGAAAAGTAAGACAAAGGTTAGAAAATGGCATTTCATGTTTAGTAACCTACATTCATGCTTACCGTGCTTAATCCCTCAACGAGCTTCGAGGTGTACACGCATGCCAGCATCCCAGACTAACATTTAATAATAATGTCATCATCGGTGCAAATCAAATGTTGACCATGAATCTGGTACTTTAAACTAGTCTGAAAAATAACATTACCATCTAAATGACCATAAATCTAAATCCAAATCCATCAAAATCAATCTAAATACCATGTAACGTTACTTGAAATGTAGAAATAATTTCTATGCCTCTAACGCAATAGTAAACAGCATAGTATAATAAATGATGATAACAATATATTATAGCATACTACTCTAAAATAGCGTAATAAACGCTTTCACATAGCTGCCAGCTCACTACTCGCTATTTCTGCAGCTGGCTTCACTAATTATAGTCGTAATTTGATTGGTCGGCGAATGCACTAAGAGCCACATAGCGTGTAATTTTGTAGTTTGATCCCCGGAACATAAAAACGGAAATAACATCCCTTAGACTTTTGGGTCCTGGGTTATCAAAATGAAACTTCTTCCTTGGTCCCTTATAAAATTAGTTTATTTGTGTTACGTGCAAAACATCCAGCAACCAATTGTGTCTTTCATCCAAAAACACTGCCATTCTTATTGTCTAACCATAGTCTAAATAAATTGTCCACAGACTAAATACTAACATAGTTATCACAATATTCAGGCGTTCACAACGCCACACCACCCCCCTACGGAGAAGGAAAAGCTAACAGAAACAGAGACAGAAAAGACAGAGAGAACAGAAAAGTTAGAGGTTTAAAACATCCCTAAATTTTACCCTTCTCCCGGTCCTGGTCGTAACAGGAGCAGGCGGTGATGGAACAGGTGCCCGAGATGGAACAGGTGCCCGTGAAGGAACGGGAGGACGTGAAACAACCGTTGGCGAAACTGGAGCTGGCACGGGCGGCGTATAAGATGCATTACTGCTTAATAATATACCAGACTCGATATGTGCAGGCTTCACACGGTCTACGCTGACTGTAGACTCTCTGCCATTCAAGGCCAAGGTAAGTGTCTTATCTCTTCTTTTGAGAATGCGATGTGGTCCAGAATACGGAGGCTGTAACGGTCGTCGCACAGTGTCGTCACGAAGCAGAACATGCGTCGCCGTCGCTAGGTCTTTGTAAACAAAGGATGACGGTTGGACGTGGCGCGAGGCAGGTACGGGACGTAAAACTTCCATACGGCTCCTCAGTTCTGTGACGAAGTCAGCGGCGTCGTTTGGGTTCCTGTGTTCTTCTGGCGGTACGATGAGTTCGCCGGGCAAACGAAGAGTCTCACCGTAGACGAGCTCAGCGGACGAGGTCTTCAAGTCTTCCTTGAACGCCGTTCTCATACCAAGAAGTACAAGCGGAAGGGCCTTTGTCCATGTATCAACGATGCTTTTAGTTGGCGGTGCATCCGCTCTACCATTCCATTGGCGCAAGGATGGTAGCTGGTTGTTCGAATCCGCTTTGTTGCGCACACGTTCATCAGGCACTGGAACAATGCGGATTCAAATTGACGCCCTTGATCGGTCGTCAAAACGTTCGGTACCCCAAAACGGGATATCCACCCATTAACGAATTTCTCTACCACCTCTTCTGCCGTTATTGTTGTCATAGGCCAAACCTCCGGCCACCGCGTGTGTCTGTCTATCGCAGTGAGGCAGTAATTATAACCATTCGAGTGCGGCAGTGGGCCTATGATGTCGATATGGACATGTCTAAATCTGCCAGAAGGGCTCGTAAAGTTGCCAAGTGGCGACATGATATGTCGGGTAACTTTACTACGCTGACATTGAAGACATAGGCGTGCCCACTTCCGACAATCTTGATTAATTTGTGGCCATACATAGCGCTCAGTCACCAGGTGAACGGTTGCTCGCGCACCAGGGTGGCTGAGGTTGTGACAACGATCAAATGCAGCACGGCGAAATGGCGGCGTCAAATAAGGACGAGGTCGACCGGTAGAGGTGTCACAAAGTAAAGTGACATTAGTTCCCGGAATAAGGATGGGTTCCAGTTTTAAAGAAGAGTTATCGCGCACTCTAGCTAACTCCTCATCCGTGTTTTGGGACTGGGCTAGTGCAGCGAAGTCTTCTTCGAGGGTGATAGACTCGATCCTGGACATGGCATCTGCTACTACGTTGTCTATGCCTTTGATATAGATTATATCCTAGGTGAACTGGCTAATGAATGAAAGCTGGTTCAGCTGGGCCGGTGGGAGCTTCTCTCGACGCTGTGAGAATGCGAACACTAACGGCTTATGATCAGTGTAGATCGTAACGTGCTGAGCTTCCAAGAAATGCCGATAATGTTGCACGCTCTCGTAAACCGCGAGGAGTTCCCGATAGTATGCTGGCCATTGGGACTGTCGGGAATTCAGCTTTTTACTGAAATAACCAAGAGGTTATTAGAGGCAAGCACCCACATGAGAACTCGAAGCGTCGGTAAAAAGCCCTAACGCAGCGTTAGCTAAAGGGTGGGCCAAAAGCGCAGCAGATGACAGGCTGTCTTTACAAGCTTTGAAAGATTCTTCGAGTTCAGGTGTCCAGGTGATCGGTGTGGAGCCCTTGCCATGGGTATCTACGATCGCATTGACCAGCGGAGCTTGCAGCTCTGCAGCGTTACGCAAAAATCTTCGATAATAGTTAACCATCCCAAGAAATCGGCGGAGTCCTTGTACGGTCTTAGGGGGAGGAAACTCTTGAAGAGCTTGAATTCGCTCAGTTGGTGGACGCGTTCCATCGGCGGAAATAAGATTTCCGAGAAAAGTAACCTCAGGTACACCCAAAACGCATTTTGATGGATTAATAACAACTCCGTAGTCTTCAAGACGCTTGAAGAGAATACGAAGATATTCAGCATGCTCTGAGGCATCGCGGGAGTAAACCAGAATGTCGTCAATGTAGGCGAAACAAAATTCAAGACCTTGCACTACTTCGTCAATAAACCTCTGAAAAGTTTGTCCAGCATTACGCAGACCAAAGGTCATATAATTGAACTCGTAAAGCCCAAAGGGCGTAACAATGGCCGTTTTGCAAATATCGTCAGCTGCAACCGGGATCTGTTGATAGGCCTTTACGAGGTCGATTGTACTAAATATAGTACAGCTAGTGATACAACTGTTGACATCACCAATATGGCGGACCGGGTACTTGTCAGGTACTGTGCGCGCGTTTAACAAACGATAATCTCCGCAGGGTCGCCAGGTGCCATCGCGCTTAGGAACCATATGAAGGGGTGAGGACCACGGACTCTTAGAAGTCCTAGCTGTCCCGCACTGTACCATCTCGTCAAAAACCTTTTTAGCTTCTTGAAGCTTTTGAGGGGCTAATCGTCGAGGACGACAAAAAACAGGGGCACCTTCAGTGGTCAGGATGTAATGGACCGTGCTATGTTTCGGCTCTCGTGTTATTCCAGGTGGCTTAGTGATAGACGAGAATTCCGTAAGAAGCGCGCCGAATTCGGACAGAGGAGCAATAACAACTTTAACACTGGTCTGACCTAAAGTAGCAATGGCGGCAACGCATGACAAACCAGTATCGCTATCGACGAGCTTTTTATTAGCACAATCTGGAAGAAGTCGATAGTGCGCCAAAAAGTCGGAACCGATGATAGCGGTGTTGACGTCAGCAATTATAAAATTCCACTGATAAGCACGGCGGAGACCTAAATTCAAAGTCAATTGTATGTGACCAAAAGTGCGGATCCAACTACCATTGGCAGCAGCCAATGTATAGTTTGACGGGGTGGGCCGGTTTGACAACCACTGATAAGGGTAACAGGAGAGGTCTGAGCCTGTGTCAATTAGAAAACGGCGTTTAGTTGCGCATTCGTTGACAAATAAACGGCGACTCCCCGGTAAGCAGTCAGCCGTCGCCGCTAATGACTGCCGTTCGCGTTTTCCGACGGCGCGGGCGGTGGCGTCCAGGTACAGGGCTGAACACATTTGGCGGCCAAGGTACCATACTTTCTATGGTAGAAACAAATTTTGGCCTTGCCAGGGGTCTGCGAGCGTTCCCGCTGATTTGCATTGTGACCCCGTGACTGACTCCTGCCACGTTCAGCTGTTAGTGAGGCGATCTGGCGTGTAAGCTCATCAAGGCGCCGTGTGATGTCATCAAGCAGTGAGGGCGCGACAGCAGAAGTACTTGCTGAGAAAACGGCCAACGACCGTGGAGCAGCCATACCAGGGGAAACTTCCAAAATTTTGTCTGCTAATTCAGCAATTTTGCCAAGTGAGAGTTCTGACTGTGCGGCCAAAATCGCCTGAAGATGTTGAGGAAGGCGGCGCATCCAAAGCTGGCGAAGTAAATTTTCATCTGTGAGAGCATTCCCAGCTAACGACCTTAGATGTCGTAAGAACTGAGAAGGACGACGGTCGCCCAGCTCCTCATCGCTTACAAGCTGCCGGACACGTTGCTCTTCAGAAGTGGACAATCTACGAATGAGCTCTGATTTCAATCGACCATATTTGTCTTGAGGCGGTGGTTGGAGAATAATATCTTCCACTTCTCCAATAACCCTAGTATCCAACTGAGCAACAACATAATCAAATTTTGTCTGGTCGGCCGAGATCCTAGAAATAGCAAACTGTGCCTCCACCTGTGCGAACCATATAGCGGGTCGATCGGGCCAGAAAGGAGGAAGCTTGACAGCCACCCTACAGATTGAGGGAGGTTGAGAGGGAAAAGAGGTTGAGGTGTCCGCGGGGGGTGTATCTATCCTGGCGGTGTCAACAGATTGTGCAGCGGCTTTGAATTTTTGAAGTTCAGCAGTTAAAATGCTAATTTGCTGCTGCAGTGAAGCATTTTCCTCGTTTAATAATTTTGAACTAGGAGGATCCATCTTCAATAGAACTTCAAAAATACAATATTACAAAAACCGTTTATCGCTGGTACAAAATATGTAAACACAAAAATTTTAAAATAGCTACGGTAAAAAAACAAAAACAATACAAGACAATATACTGGGTAATATAAAATAATATAGATGCAACAACACAATTCAATGAGTAGGTATGCACCAAATACACAAAATAACACAGTTGTGTGAGTTTTCAAATTTCACAGCTCGGCTTCGGTGAATAAAAACTTAAAATCCTATTTAATTTCTCAATGAGTGCAAGGAAACTTTGAAATCTATGTAAGTTATTGTTGTTATGTTAATCCAGTACTAATCAATCAAATTTATGCTGAAAATATGTAATTTTGAATTTTATACAAATATTTTAGGTAAATCTAGGTTATTTTAGTGTTCACACTATAAAGAACAAAAACTTTGGTTAGAGCTAAGCTAGACTGTACCATAAAGGATCAACAAATAGGTACTAACATAAATTAAGCAATATTAATAAAGAGTTTGTTAAAATCACCAAAAAATTGTCATAGCTAGTATCATGTCACTGATATGAAATAGCAGTTGGTACAGTAGGTAAATATAATTTACTATGGAGAGCTAGTTAGACACTCTTGTTCTTGTCACTAAAAGTTGTTTTATCACTTGTTTTAAACACTGGTGCACTATCGGTGACGAAGAACGGTCGAGATTTCCGAGTTACACGCGTAGGTTACTAATAAGGTCGCTCACCGGATTGATGTTGTTTATGTATACCCACTGTTGCTGGGGCACGCAGTACGCTACTTGTGGGCCACAAGTTGTGGCGTAAGTAAATGGAAAATAAAAGCCGGCTGGCAATGCCGGCATGGGTTTGATGGCGGTTTCCAAACAAAAATGTCTCTCTGCGAACACTGCACTGCACTGCACTAAACTTTATTAAATGTTCGACTCTGTCGCGGGTCACCACTTTGGGTCCTGGGTTATCAAAATGAAACTTCTTCCTTGGTCCCTTATAAAATTAGTTTATTTGTGTTACGTGTATAGGTGGGTCCTCACCACACGTGCCAGCACGATTGTATCTACACACTTGCTCAAAAGAGGCCCTCGCACAATTTTTCAAATCGTGCTACCACAATTGTGCTGCTTGATGTGTATTGTGCATTGTGTAAATTGAGGCGAGTGGGAAGGCAGCCTCCCTCACTCACTGTGCTGTCAGTCAGTGTCGTGCTTGATGTCTGTGTCATTCTCATTCGTGTTGTGGCTTGACTTGACTGACTGGCTTGGCTGGTTGATCTTGGACTTGGAGCATGTGTGGTTGATTGATTAATGGTTTTTAATTTTTGTTCCTAATTATAATATTTAAAGTTTTAAATTTACAAAACACACTAGATTTCTATTTTTTTTTTACTTAAATGTCGCGCTAACGGAAGTGATGGAGTGATAAGTACCTACTAATAAGATCATAGAACTTACTTTTTTAAAATCAAACCGAATAAAACAGCCTAGATAAATTTTAATTACCAGTATATAAACACTACAAAACAAATTCTTATTTGTAATAATATCTAAACAAGTACATCTAGAATTTGAATTTCTTGAACTTGAGTTTCTGCAAAAAATTTCCGACGAAACACGAAGTCAAGCGATGGCGACCCTGTGCGTTCGTGCGAGGCAGTCGGTCGCAGAGAAAGAACACACGTGCGAGTTATACTCGCGAGGCTCGCGAGCGTAGACAGCTCGCGAGGCTCGCCTCAATTGTGGTAGCACAATGTGCTGCCACACTTGTCACAATGAGTGCCTCGCACGATCCTCGCGAAAAAAGTGCGTGCTACCCAAGACTAGTTACGTGCAAAACATCCAGCAACCAATTGTGTCTTTCATCCAAAAAGACTGCCATTCTTATTGTCTAACCATAGTCTAAATAAATTGTCCACAGACTAAATACTAACATAGTTATCACAATATTCAGGCGTTCACAACGCCACAGACTCTATCTAGAAGATTTAAGGTGAAACGTTTCGCAAGTGGCGCGAAATTCAAATTTTAGTGTGTTTTTTTGCACATTACAGCTTATCAACACTTCTTGAGTTTCACCTAAGTATGTTTTTTTTCAGAGCCCGCACTAAGGCTTGCTCTGAAAAAAAAAAAATACTTAAATCTTCACATTTTTTCCTAAATTTAGGGGTAAAATATTACGAATCAAGTTCCGGTTAGTTAGACCAATCGGACAGCGGAACTTGCTACTCCAAATTCAAATTCCAATATTTCCAATCAATCAATTGACTTTTTCAGCATTTCGAAAGGGAGACGTCGTCCGTTTTTATTTTATTTCAATGTCTAGTGTTTTTTTGAGAATCTTATCTTTATCTCAGAATAATCTGAGGTTAACATCGTGTAATTTTGGTGGCATTTTAACCGGTGTAGCTTAAAAAGAGCACATGGTAGTGAATTAAAATAAAATTAGTGTATTGAGTGTTTTTTTGAAGGAACATTCTATTCTATTCTAGTAAAATTGCCATAGAGAAAATAAATACTATGTAGAAAAAAAAACTGAAAACTGCCATAGCTTTGCAATCACAGATTTATAAGTATAGTACTAAAGTTTGCAATTTTGCATTGCTAGATTTGCTAGCGATGCGGATGGCAGTTTGCATTGCAAAATTAAGATTTACTCAGATTCCATAATAAAAAAAAACCTAGGTATCAATCCATGGGAGCTACTAGGTACCTCAGAGGATAGATAAAAGATAAGGGAACGTGCGGGGGGTTGTTCTTAGGTTTTCGACACGTAGTCAATATCCTCTAGAAAAATCTCAGTCGAGCGCATCTCTAGCGTTATGCAAATAATATGGGCGCTTTACCTACTCGAGGTTGGGCCTTAGCAAATATCAAAATTGTCTATCAAAATTTATCTATTTTATCAAAATCTCTGTGGCGCGGCGGGCGAAGGGTCGCCTGCGACGCAAACGCAAGAGGTTGCAGGTTCGATTCCCGCCTCGGAACAAATATTTATACGATCTGCAGACATTTGTTCAGGGTGTTCTGGGTATTTTTCTATGTATTATAAAAAATATCTATCTTAGACAGACAGATATTTTTTTGTATTAAGTATATGAGCTATCTAGTACCCATAACACAAGCTCTGCTTAGCTTGGGGCTAGAAATAATGTTGTGTGAAATGTCCAGCATTTATTTATTTATTAAAAAAAAGAAAAAGGAAAATAATAATAATAAAAAAAATGGATCACGTTGTATGGGTATGTTCCCTAATTCCTCTGAGACTATTACCTGCTCCTACAGTGAAGGGTGAAACAAGAGTGAAACCTAAGGTGAAATTAGAAATATTTAATGAATAAAAGTGAAGTGAATGATTAATAAGTGTTAACACCAACGATCTTATGATACACTTGTGAGTGGCACGCCTAAATTGTTACCACCTTAATTGTTATTGCAGTTAGAAGGATTTTGCTTATCTTTCGTTCTGCTGCAGAGGGTATTGGCATTATGCCCTCCATTTGTACATTTACTTTTTGTTCGTGTGCAATAAAGATACAAACAAACAAACATTATATTTGCAAATATTTGCCCCGCAGCGGGAATCGAACCCATCGAATCGAAGTCATCGACATCGGCAGTCGAATCGACTATAATTCGAACACGAAAACTGCATTTAGTGAGCTCTTTCTTGTCTTGTTTACTGCCCTTACGGCAGTTGGCCTGCCGTTGGGTCGCCAGACTAAATTATTCACTATTTCTATAAAAAAAACTTATGTTTTTTTTACAATCCTAAACCGCGATCTCACCTATTGTAGACAGAGCTGCAATAGGCCTAGGTTTAAAGGCACTGTTCACTAACACATAAACAGACGGTTTAATTAAACGACTGTTAGCCTAACCAAACCTTAACGATAGATGTTTTCATACAATATCAGCCACCTTGACCAAAGGTTACGGTAAACGCCCGTTTATTTGTACTCATGCGGGTCGATGTTATTTTTTTGTATAGTAACTATTAGGTACAGAGTTTTTCGACAACACCGCTAGGGGCGCTTTTAATTTTTACCATACAAACAGCACATTTCGACTCTTAATTCGGAGTCGGGATCATAGAACAACATTACGTCGGGATAACGAGTGTAAAACGTAGACTAGGGCCTCTGTCTACGCCGAGCGAGAAGGAGTTTTTGCATCTACGGTAGTGGCTTACATACCTACTCTCAGAAAACTTAAAAAAAACATTTGGTTGAAGTTGAAAATTGCTTAGTGTAAAGCAGAGTCTATAGAAGTTCATTGGTGTAAATAATACCTAGTTGTTTTGATTTGAGTGTATGTACGGCGTTGTCATATGTTTGGCTGTCATTTAGCTTTGTTAACTTTTGTTAGTATCAGAATAATGACTAAAGCACATTATTCCGAGTTATTAGGGGTGGGAGGGGCATAATGGGGACGTTAAAAGAAACCAACAAAAATATTATGAAAAACGTACTTTTAATTATTGTTACTAATCATAACACTTTTGTTATATATTAAACTACATAATGGCATATTCTTCGGTTGAAATATAAGTCAAATAACATCAGTATTTTTAATTACTTGCAACCCTAAGAAAACACCATAATGCCCCGAGGTAGGGGCAGTATAGGGTACTGAAAACGGGGCAGTATGGGGTACGAACTAAAATGTTTTGCTTCGCAGTACAGACAGAAATGTACTTCTTCAGCGTTGTTGTCCTCAACACCAGCACAACCCGTATGAGGCCATCATTCGCATAGCTGGCAGCCCACCTAACTCTATTAACGACTTCAGGTATGTGTGGTTAACGTCCACACAAAAACGAGGATGCCATAACGCCTGTTATCAGCATCATTTTCTGTCCTGGAACTATGTTGCTGTGTTTTTGTTTCTTATTAGTCTTAGTAGTATTCTTCAGCCTAGGATCATTTGGTTTTGAACACTTCTTCGACTTAAACAGTTGCTCCAGCTCATTTTTATAGGGGGTTGAAGTTAGAAAGTCTGAAGTTTGAAGTTCGTACCATTTTTCTTATCGAAAACAAAACAAATAAGTACGATTGTTTCATTAATAAAATAAAAAAAGTGTACCTACCACTTACCTACGTGCTTCAGTCAGGTGGTACCAGGGGTCAGTATCCGGGCGGTACGGGGCATGATGGGGTACCCCATACTGCCCCGTACACATGTCCCCGTTATGCCCCCATGTCCAGCATTGATTTTTTATTTTTTATTTAAACACTATCTTGTGACACTGTGATTCTGAGCAGTTCGTATCAAAAACAGATGTCTTCAGATCAACATTAAAAAAAACAAGAATATATAAGTGAATACTTACCTTTTTATAAGCGTTTTAATAATCACACAAAATTAGTTCAACAGGAGAGAAAAAATATTTTTTGACGTAAAAAATGAATGCGTGCTCTCTCCCTCCGGTCACTTCCGTACTGATTCCCGATCGGAAATGGCCGCCTTTTAATGAATGCAACACAAAGCTAGCATCTCTAGTTTCTTGTATGTGTCGGTGGCCTCGTCATGCCCTGCGTCCCCGTTATACCCCCTTTCCCCTAGTACTCCTACAAAAAAACTTTTGTTGGCAACACTGCAACATGCTATAGTAGGTACTCCTTATTCTAAGTTACTGACAGACAAACCCGGCCGCGGTCGGTCGTTACCGTAGGTACCTACCTCAGAATAAGGATAGCATAGAACCCGTCATTTTACCTACAAAGCGTACATGGCCAGCTGTCAAATGTGTATCCTTTGGAGCCTTTCGAATTTTTATGTTTAATTACCTATATATTTGCTTTTTAAAGATATAGTATCATACGAATAAGTTAATAATACATTGCCTTTCATACAGTATTGGAATTAACGTTTGAATTACCTTAACAAGAGTATAAAATTCATTTTTAAGATTTTCGTAGATAGTGTTGTGAAAAATGAAATCGATAAGTCTGTCGAGTTTCTAGTCGTAATGTTGTTTTCCCTTATGTGCTCTCCGCTACTGCAACCTAACTGACTGCACAATGTCCTTTATAATAATGTTGTTGTGTACAAATAGTAGTTTATGAAACTGTTGCATAATAAGTGTTCTTGAAACTAGTGTGTGAGTTAAAAAACGAGCCAGAGGCGAGTTTTTTTATAGAATCACACGAGTGTTTTAAGACCAAATTATGTGCAGTTTCATACCTTTTTACCCATATATATATTATCTAATCTCATCAAATAGGTAATATTATATTTTAAAGTCTTGGTAACATTTATTGTAATACCTCCTAGATTTCGCCGGTAAGAGGTTCATTTGTTCGTTGCAGCTTCGAGAATGTCCGGTCGTGTAAAATTTTCTTCAGTATCGCTACTGGCGTTTTCAGTCATTTTTTAAAACAATAACGAACGGCTCCAGTCCGACATAGATAGGGTGGTCCAATGGAGCAGGTCCAACAAGCTACTGTTTAACGTAGGAAAGTGCTCCATTATGAGCTTCAGCCGGGCGCGCACCCCTTTGCACTATCAGTACGAGGTAGAGGGGGTAGGACTGCCTCGAACGACGTTCGTTCGCGACCTAGGCCTCGAAATGGTCCCCGACTTAAGGTTCCGGCGCCATATTGTAAATGTTTGCGCCAAATCTTTTAGAAACCTTGGTTTTATTTTGAGGCAATGTGTGAATTTTAAAAACATAATTGTTATCAAGGTCTTATATAATGCACTTGTGAGAAGTCATTTAGAAACAAATGCTATAATTTGGAACCCTAATGAAGCTAAGTACAAACTTTTGTTAGAAAAAATACAAAATAAATTCACTCGCTTTTTGTATTTAAAAGAGTACGGAGTCTATCCATATTACCCGCTGATGTACCCGAGCCTGTTTGTGTTAGGTATGGTAGGGTACTGCAGGCTGTCGGTCCGGAGAGACGTGGCGCTGGTTAAGTACATGGTGCGCGTGCTGCGTGGAGAGCTGCACCATCCGGCGGTTCTGGCGGCGCTGCGGCTGCGCGCGCCCAACAACTACTTGGACGCGCGCCGCCGCCCCGCCATGCTGGAGGTGCCCACTTGTAAGACCAACCTACTTAAGTTTGCCCCCATGTCACTCGCTATCTATTTACTAAATTTTCTGTCCCAAAACAGCGTAGATATATTTTTTCTAAACCTGCCGAAAGCCATGGAAATGGCACAGCTTTTGTTTGAAACAAAATTATAATTAAGTTATATTTATATTGTAATATGTTAATAATAAGTACTTGCATTTAATATCGCCTTAGGGCTTACCTGTAATGATGTTAAAGTCTCAATAAGTAAATAAATAAATAATAAATAATAACTAATTTGACAATTTTGCATAAAATTACAGCTTATATTTGCATTTATTTGTAAACGTTTATAGCGCCGAAATCCATACGTGCGAGCGTGATGCGTCGCGTCCACAGATTATGTATAGAAAACGGAATTGCAACCTCCTTGGTCCAAGTGAAGTTGTATCGTAATGGAAAAAAAGTTATATTATGATACAGTTGTCCATGGAAGAACTGTATTTTAATGTGATTTTTTAAATTTATTTCGATGGCATTTGCATAAAGACTGTCATTTTAGTTTTGTTTTTAGTTTTTTTATCTTTATATTTCAGTATGAGAGTAGATAAAGTTCATATGTAATAAATGTAATTTACAAATAACATTAATATAATTTATTTCATCTTCCAGTTCATGCTTGGTTCGAGACAAAAGTACTGTACAAGTCTCGGTTGAAATATCAATTAACGGCCTCATTTACTAAAAATCACTTCGGAAGGGCTCGGTTTTGCCTTGTACTTCCAATATTACTCGGCTGTCAATTGCTTTATTTCAGGCCTGGACAGTAATGTTCTATTATTATGAAATATGTAAATATAACACTGCGTGTAAGCTTATTGGATGTTTAAGTAACAAAAATGTACCCTAACAATTAAATTTAATGTTTGTACAACTTGTTTTTATTAGTTCCTAATCGTCATTTTTTGTACGTAGGTATACTTGCGCATTTTTCAAAGGATAAAAACTGCAAGTTTTATTTACAAAATACAAAAAGACAATAATATTTATAACATAGGTGTGATATTGAATCGACAGTCACTCTTTAATCGATGTCGATAGACATCATGTTCCAATCCCTAGTAGAATGAAAATGTGTACAACCTTGTTATTTGCCGTCCTGTGAAAAGTATATCTCTCTTGTTCTGGCAATAACAATTGTGCCGTAAGAGTAAAGAGCGGTGCCATATTTAATTAGTTTATACTAAGTTTCACTATTTCTTTGTTAGTCTTTATTCTGAGGTACCTACCATGTACACACTGTCATGCTGTTATCTATAATATAGCTTATCGTATTCAATTCGATACGGCGCGGCGAAGGCGACCTTATTGTACCAACTCCGGTAGAGACAATTAAGTATTTAAACGAGCGAAGCGTGTTCTTTGAGTCAACTTGGGTGACTTGGGTGAATTGGCATTTGTATGTATGTATGTATGTTAGTCTCAACACTTAGTATAACCGTCTATTCTCACTGTTCTGTTACGTAGTTCTGTCGATGGAAAGTAAAGAATTTACTTTAGTTATGGGAACAAATATATGTAATAACGTTCGGAATGAATAAAAAAAATAACGCAATTTCTCTAAAAATAAAGATATTCTGATGTCACTGTTAATCTATTGCATTTGGCATTACTCTGATCATCGCATCGTTTTCGACCTGTTCATTTCTTCTTCGTTTGGATGATTTCTTGTTTTTTTTTCTTAACTTTCGAACCGTTAGTCCAACTGATCTTCATGAAATTTGGTAGGTTGGTATATAGTATCATTACAATTTATAGGTAAGGTTAGGTTATGCGCTACATCGGTCAGGGGGTTGTTGAGATATTGGGGTCAAGGACCCAAAAAAATAAGTGAGACAATCAGGTAGTGTGGAGTGGTGTATCGTATGAAAGGGCTTTGGTTTTACATCTTTCAACTATTACCCGTACCCGTGTACCTAGTTGCTTCATACATTTGTCTTACTTACCAGGGCCACCTTTAAATCAAATATTTATCAATAATACCTTTAATTACATAAAATTTATTAATTAATTTTCTTTCCTTAGGGGGTTTACCCCCTTTTATTGGGGCAGCACGAATAATTTACGTTACCAAGACGCTAGCGAGACGATCGCAAATGTCAAATATTGGCCAATGACATCAAGGTAACTTGAAATATTAGTAAGTTGATTGGTTCATATTTGACGTTTACTATCGTAACGCTAGCGTCTCGATAACGTTAGATGTTCGTAGCGGTAGAGGGCTTTCTTGTAGAAATTCCATGAAAAATGTTGCTCTAATGTAGTTTTGATGTTATCGAAGGAGCTGTAACCGCGTCTAATGTATTTTTCTATAGAAATTAATGGTCACACGGTCACCTAGTGACGAATAGTTTCCGAAGTAGACGCAGTGCCGACTCTGTAAGGGCAAGCAAAAACGTTTTCCCGATGCCAGGGAAAAGGGAACACTAAAGTGCTTTCCGTCGATTTTTCAGGAAACTCCTTCACTTTTCATTCAATAATAAATTTTTCATCCCATCTATTCGAAAAGGACGACTTGGTTCGCCTTTAAGTGCACCCAAAGGTGGTGTTTTCTGTATGAAGCTTCTATAAGTGGGCCGCAATTATCTTTGCCGCGCAGTTTTTAAATTTGGAATATATCGAACTCAAATAAGTGCGCCGCAATTATCTTTTACGCGCCCTTTTTGAATTTGGAACATCTTGAAAAGAATCAAACACAAATAAGTGCGCCGCAATTATCTTTGCCGCGCTCTTTTTAAATTTGGATCATCTTAGTGTTCAGCGCCAAAGAAGGCGAACGCAAATATTGTTTAAATAAATACTGGCTGGTACGACGGCCCATAGTCGCGCCACCGGCTGAATAAAAAAAAAAACAAATTAGAAACGCGCGAACTACGGCCCGCGATTTCGTAATTTTTAACCGACTACAAAAAGGAGGAGGTTCTCAATTCGGTTGTATTTTTTTTTTAATGTTGTTACCTCACATCTCCGGCGTTTATGAACCGATTTGGAAAATTCTTTTTTATTTGAATAGATATACTTCCAGATTGGTCCTATTTTTTTCAGAATCCAGTTCTGATGATGGAATCCATGAGGAATGGAGGGAACTCCTCAAATATTGTAGGCATACATAATATTTTGATATTTTCAGCAACAAACCAAGCATTTGCATTCAGAAAGTATCATAATCCTTTCACCACTATGGTTCTTTCATAATTTTTTTTTCATCCAAATATTTAGTCGAATACAATGGCGGAAGTCTGTTTTTTAAATGATAAGTTATTCATGGATTATTAGAAATTCATGGTTTTGTTTTGAAATAAAATATGAGGCGCCTTTTATTTTCTCATAGTGGGTGATGAAAAGTAGAGTGTAACACTCGGGCGCAAAATATATTTTTGGCTCGGGCGACGTACTTTGAATCCCTCGCTAAGTTCGGGATTCTACTAAAGAATCCCTCGCTATACTCGGGATTCTACTCTAGAATCCCTCACTTCACTCTGGATTCAAAAAAGCGCCCTCGCCGTAAAAATATTATTTTGCTCCCTTATGATACAATCTACTATTAAATGTGCTTTAAATACCTGTCTACATATCATGAGGTAGTCAGGTACCTATCTAATAATTTTTACCTATATCAATACCTAGGTATTGTGTGAATCTTCATATTTTCAGTAATTTTATAAAAAAAAAACCTTATACCATGGAAACCTACAGGAAAATACCTACCTAGTAAGTAGGTAAAACTACCTACCTTAATAGTGGGTTCAATTATTGGAAACGGGTTCAATGGTAGACTAAAGCTAAACGTTGGTTTGATGGAATAAATTCAAACAGGGTCCGTATTCTCGAATAAATCTCATCTACGTGATGTCACATCTCGTATGACGCCCATACAAAGTGATGGTTATCAATCGAGATTTGACGTCATCCCGTGTACGTGATTTTTCCAAGAATCACCCCCTGGTTTCTCTAGTTGCTAAACGGCACGCTTTTCCTTCAGCATTTTTACTAGCTCCCACTTTCCTTTTAGTAACAAGATCTCCCTCTTTAGCGAAAATTTATTTAAATTCTTCAAAGAATATTTTCCTTTTCTTTGTCTTCGTATACTCAATTCCGGAAGTTTTTATTGAGCTTTTTTATGTTGTATACTTACCTACTACTGATTGTTTGTTATTCTGCGAAAGAAACTGTAATTATAAAATCGTGCAGATGCCGTTGCCGACTCATTTTTTTTAGCAAACAATTGACACGGTGTACCTACAACAAGTATCTACCTAGGTGTAGTTGAACACGAATTATGTATGGAGACACCGACCGCGCCACTAGCGTACTCTTTGTGAACCTCATTTGACATACAAAAATCCGTTTTACACTACAAATAACCAAGGTCATCGACATAGCTCTCAGAATTAGCAAGTTGAAGTGGCAATGCGCAGGCCATATAGCTCGCAGAACTGGCAACCGCTGGGGAATAAATATTGGATCGATGATGTTATAATAGTTGCAGGGAGTCAGTGGATGGACGCAACTCAAGACTATTCATCGTGTCAAGGCGAATTTGTCGAGCAGGGGACATCTCTATTAGGCTGATTATGATGATGTTTTTTCTATCACTGCGACATGACATATAACTTATAAGCCATTTTTATCGCAGCTTTTTTTTTTCTAAATCTTTCTCATGTACTTTTCAAGTAGGTAAGTGATGTGAAAAAGTCTTCTTTTTGAAAAACATATATACTTATACCTATTTATTTTAAAATCTTAAGTCATGGAAACTATGAACAAGTAGGTTTCAATAGAAGTCATACAACTCTTTTTCAATTTGCAGTTAACAATAAGAGCGAATCACTGTGTAATATTAATTAAAATCCATTCCCTTCGCTGCTTCCCCTTAATTAAGTGTTAGTGGAGTTCCGCGTCCCTCGGGACGATGGTGACACTGGTACTGGGACTGAGGCATAAAGTATTCATGCTCTTAAACCGGTTAATAGCCGCAGTTTAGGAGGAACGGTGTTGGTATCAGGATTGGTAAAGAGACTTGAAAGTAAGCACACAAAACAATGTTTATGCAAACCTACCAATTTTATTACAACCTACTGTTTTTGGTTTAATTGACTGTGTCTTGGCAGCTACAATCCATAATCACCATGCTTGGTAGACGGATTGGTGACTTTAGAGGATGGACTAAACGTCGCAGGAAGTCGGTTGATGGAGGCGACTCAAGACCGTTCGTCGCGGCATTCTAGGGTCTCAAATCAATCTTATTAAGCATTAAGCATTTGAGCATTGTACTGAGTACTATTCATTGTTTAGTTAACTAATGCTTAAACTACTTGTTAGGCGATTTTATAAGTAGGTAGGTATGCCTGTTATACCTAGAGCAAGTTTACAGTTTCGAGTCGTATGAAGTTTGGACTTTGGAAGGTAAAAATAAGGTAAAACACAATAAATAATGTAGAGCCTATACTCTACCATTTAATCGGTCAGGAGTCAGACCGTCGGTCGATATTTACCTATAAGGCAGTTTATATAAAGACATTAAATCAATCAACGAACGCTTAGCAAAATCTTTATTTTTTTGTATGGTTTTTTCATGGCTGTCCTATGAAGGAAAAAGTTAATTTATACTCGGTCAATAACATTACCATAATCTGAATGTAACGACATCATTGTAAACAATATCTATGCGAATTAATCAAAGTTTGAAATTATTTAAATATTGATTTAACTCCAGTAAGTAGCAGGGCGGGCGGACCGTTCAAATGTTTGCCCTGAGCAAACAGCAATATCGCTGCGCCTCTGGGCTAAATCCCAATCTCTGCTGCGGATAAAGTATAAAACACGATAAATCTACGTTTAATTGGGAATTCTAATAGGCACTCTTTTACTTTTGGTACAATAATGTTATAAAAGTTTAGGACCAAAAGATTCGTGGAAGCATTTTTTATAAGTAGCCATTGCAGTAGTATAACTAATAGTTTTAAATCCAAAGGGAAGCCCCTGTGAGTAATTTTTTTTATTTTTATTTTTTAAACAATAATAAATATATAATTATATCTTTATTTTGTTAAAGTTTTTTAAACCTTTACTGTCCAAATAAAAAAAAAGAAGTCTCCACCGTTTCTTCCCCTCTCGGATCATCGGGCAGCTCTTCAAGAAAATAACCACACACGTTAAGAAAAATGTATTCGTTTGTTTGCAAGTTTTTATTTTCTTTATTTTTTCTATTCTTTACTGTCCCGCTGCTGGGCATAGGTCTCCTCCAGTTTCTTCCAACCTTCTAGATCTTCGGCCAGCTTTGCAAGGAAAAAACATAGGTACTTATAAAAATACTTTTTGCGTACAAAACAGGCAATACCTCTAACAATAATAGTATTACCAGTTTCATAACTTTGACTACAGCATCCACCAAACGGACAGAACGTTCGCTCAATATGTTAATGACGGTTACACGTAACGAATGGATGTGTGTAATGTTCAGCTTTCGAGGGCTCTATTGAAACGTGTGCTTAACTTTTTAATAAAGTCGCTAGCCATCGGTTGTTGCAAGACAAATCGCAATGAGTCAGGATAGTTTTTATTGACTTAGGTGCAGAGTGATTCACTCGACTACAAGATTAAGCGAAGCGGGATGGTCATCATCATCATCAGCACCAGCTTTTAGATGTCTACTGATGATGAACGAGGCCTCCCCCATAAATACAATAGAGTAAATTGCCATAATCACCACGCGTGGCAGACGGATTGGTGATTGCAGTATTCATGCGGAGCACTCAGGTGGATGCTGTTGCCCATTTGGTGTAATCCTCTAGTCGGCTTTTATGACATCCACGGGAGATTTTTTTTTATATTATTTTATCTTATCTTATGTTATCTAGGTCTTGAGCGGCCTCCACCTACCGACTTTCCTGTGACCTTTGTAATGTCTTCCTCTTCTGTGCTTGGTCCACGTAGAAATTTAAATTTTAAATTTTTTACCGAAATTTATGGATCACTTGCTTGTTAAAACTCAAACTACGGCCTCAGCGTAGTTTGAGTTTTAACAAGCAAGTGACACGGACGTTTGGTGTAGTGTAACACGGGTTTTGCATGAATATTGAGGATCACATAGTGCACCTATGTGTGAACTTATTTGCATCAAAATAGGTTCAATAATAATAATTAAGGTCAAATCAAGGTGATAGTTTTATGCGCTTTTAAACGCGTATGGAAAGCCTATACAGTGAGGAAAGCATTGAATTTGTAATACATAAACCAAAATTTTGAAAGCATGAAATATCCAATAATGATCCGACTGAACTGATAGCGTTGATGGCAACATTATCTCCCTGTTTCCCTAATGACTCGTCAGTTTTAATGAGGACTTTATAATTTATCATTGTTTTAAAAGTTGCGTAATGGGTTTCTGAAAAGAAAACAAAATAAAAGTAATTTTTACACGAGAATACCAGGTGTTGAAATTGGCGATGATTCGATTAAAAGGTGTTTTATTGATAAAATGGATACGGATTAATGAAATATCCCACATTGTGGACTTTTTCAACAAGGATAACCCAGAAATTACGCTTGTAATTCATTTTATTATGTACCTACCTTTGACGTGCCGTAGTGTGTCCGGCCTAAGGATATACCACCCTTCCCTTCCCGTGGATTTAGTAAAGCCTTACTAAGAATTACACAGCATGCAGCATGCAGCAGCATCCGCCTGAGTACTCCTGAACACACCAAACCGCGATCACCAAATCCACCTAGCAAGCGTGATGATTATGGCAAATCCCCCCATTGTATTCAATTGGGGAGGCCTTGCCTAGCAGTGAACGTAAACTGACTGCTAATGATGATGATGAGTTGAAAATAAAACAACCTATACAGAAGTTGAACTTTCACCGGTCAGTGGCTCTACGTATGCCTAACTTACAGTGCTGGCATAGTAAAATTACCTATCTTCAACAGCCTTCAGACGTACACGACTGGACGAAGCCTAGCCTTGCATAGAATGCAATGGGGTATTTGCCATAATCACCACGCATGGCAGACGCATCCCCTGGTGTAATCCTTTAGTAAGGCTTTTACTAAGTCCACGGGAGGAGAAGGAGTAAGTAAACCAGACAAATACGTCTCCTCTCGAACCACGCATCGATTAAGGTTCCGAAGTTTACTCAACTCAAGACTAGATGTCGCCACTAGTAGATTAGAACGCGCTATTGACTTAAATCCTTGGTTGGAGAAACCATGCACGGATTTGTTTTAAAAAAAATATATTACGTATATTATTTGCATTGGGTTTATGCCCAAACAATACATAATAATATGTGAGAACTGGCTACCTATTATAGCTGCTGTGATTTTAACTCTGTGACAACAAAGATGGACGGCGTAGGCGTAAAGCCGTTTCGCACTACGTCCGATTCGAATCCGATCCGAACCCGTGAAAATACGGTCCGGAGTAGTGATAGAACTATTTCTTTGGTAGTTTACGCACTAGATCCGGCTTCCGTTGCCGATTTCTCTACAGATCCGAATTTTCACGGTTACGGATCGGACTCGGAACGGCCGTAGTGCGAAACCGCTCTAATAGGGTCAGGGTCCCGTTTGCCATGGTTTGGATACGGAACCCTAAAAACTAGCAAGGAAGCTAGGTTATCGATGAGATGCACTTTAAAGCGCAATAAGCGATAAAGTAGAGGGGGGGTGCCGACAAGGATCAGCTTAAAGCTCGTTTAGTTCATCGAAGTTTTGCGGAGCCAGCAACTTGGAGTAATGAAGACTTATGAGTCTGGCTGTCTCGACTCAAACTCGGTAATTGTCATCTCGGTTATTAGGGGAAGCAGCCCTCGTTATCAGCTGCTATCTAAATTGACTTTGACGTATCTCAAGGATAATTATCATTATTTTCGTTTGTTACATGATATCGCAAAGATTTTTGGTGTTGACACAGAATTAAGGGAAAGTCATCGGTAGCCCGCTCCATACAAAACGAAGTTTGAAACTCATTTCCGTATAAATTAATCAAACTCAATGAAGTTTTGTAGACACGATGGAGACACTAATATCTAGACCTGTGATTTTTCAATTATCCGTTAAATGATACAGTATATAGAAATAAAATGAACTCAAAAACTCCTTATTTTTAAGCCAAAAAGAATCTTAATGCTAGTATTTCAAAACTATAAAACATATACAAACTACGGATTTTGAAAAACCATGGGTGTCGAAAAAATATTGAATTTTTGTGTTCTATTTTGAGTTTAGTGATGCCTGCAGTTTTCAAAGAAGATAGAATAGGCATAGGGAATAACAAAAATGGAAGAACGTGGTTCTAAACTTATTCAAATTAAATAAATAGTGTCGATAGGCAGAACCGACCCAGTCAGTACTATACAGTATTTCATTATTTAGTGGCTTACCACGAAAAGGGCCACTCATGGAGTTGTACGTGCTTAAATTGCTTGTTGTAGGTATTTTGTATCGCATAAAATAAATCATGGATCTCTCAATACTCATTACTTTTTTTTAACTTGGGTGGACCTTCGTTTGGCTGCGATTTCACCTGAAATTAAGTGACGATGTGGCCAACGATGGAAAGGTCTAGAGGTATGTTCAAACTTCCCTTCAAACACGTAGATTATAGTTTTCAGGAAAGAAAGACGATGGTTGTGTGTTATAAATAGGAGAAGCCGCAGCCAAACGAACGTAAAAAAAAAACATGAGCATTAAAAGTTCCGTGTTTTGTTATATGCTACATAAAATATCTACATCTTTATCGGCCGGTAGACGTGCACTGCTGGATGAGATCTCCCTCATAGATTGAGGAGATTTGTCATAATCACCGTGCAAGTGCTCAACTTTACATTACCAGTATGGGTCTATCAGTAAAAACCTGTAATTTGCTCTCTGATGTTATTGTTAGTTACATAAATAAATTAATTTTAGCTTTTTGTATTCCTCATAATATATAAATAAATCACCACGCTTGGCAGGCGGATTGGTGATCGCAGTCTTGGTGTAGTACTCAGGTAGATGATGCTGCCCATACCCTGTTGCAATCCCTTAGTTGGCTTTTACGAAATCCACGGGAGGAGTAGTACTCTCTAGGCCGGACAAAGCAAGGCAGTTATTTTTTTACTGTCAAAATACCTGCATAAAATGGATAAAAGTACTTTGAATTGCACCCCCAATATTTTTAACCGACTTCACAAAAAGGAGGAGGTTCTCAATTCGGTTGTATTTTACCTAATATCTCCGGCGTTTATGAACCGATTTGGAAAATTCTTTTTTTATTTGAATACATCCAGATTGGTCCAATTTTTTTCAGAATCCAGTTCTGATGATGGTATCCATGAGGAATTGAGGGAACTCCACAAATATTGTAGGCATACATATAGCGATTTTGATATTTTCAGCAACAAATCAAGCATTTGCATTCAGAAAGTATCATAACCCTTTCACCACTATGGTTTTTTCATAATTTTTTTCATCTAGATATTTTGTCGCATACAATGGCGGAAGTCGGTTTTTAAATGAAAAGTTAGATAGCACAGCAGTTTTACTATAATTACTGCAATAGAAGTTTTGTAGCTTCATATACTCGCCAAGATAAGTGTAGGAATACATTTTCCTATCCGGGATAGTGTGGTGCACCTACCTGCGTCGGTCGTTCCATGTGAACGAGCATGATTCATCAGGACCCATTCACAGTGATCTCTGGATTCAGACGCGGTTTAGATAGGGATGTCAATAATAATATAATATTGGTATCGATGAAAAAATGCTATGTCATCGCAACTCCATAAGACTGTTTTCAACAAAAATCTGTAGAACACGAGGTCTCCGCTCCATTATTTATAAAACTAGCCACGATATAGGAGCCTCTCTGTCGTCTGAGAAATAAATTGACGAAAAATATCACACTTTCAATATAATTTTTAGACATGATTTAAAAGTACTATCTCGTAGCTCAATGCTACGTCAGCTCATAGCATTGTCGACAGTTCATTTTTAAGGTACCTCTACCCAATCGCGTACCCAGGTAAGTAAAGGGATAATGACTCAGAGTTATCGATTCAAAGTTCAACTCTGTAGAGCTCCAGAGAGATTTAATCATACTCTCGAAGTTTCCTGAAAAATAGGGAACTGTTTTTTACTAAAACTTTCGACATATCGATAACAGAATTTATCGACAGTATTACATCTCTAGTGTTCAAGAGAGATTTAGTCGGTGCTGTCGACAGGGAGGATTACCGTGATTTCCCGGGGGGCTCGGACCTAAAAGACACCTCGGATGCATCACGTTATTACTTTCCCATACTTCGACAGCTGCCGCGAGGTAGAGCAACCGGTAATTATTTTGTGACATAATTGTTTAGCTTGATGAAGATATATATACTTATAAGATTATAATTTGCGATAGATGATCATAATTTAACTATTCTTTGGGTGAGTTCTGATCCAGCTGTGGACGTCGACCGGCTGATGAAGAAGAAAAAAGATCATAATTTATTAATAAGATTTTTATTTAAAAGTTTTATTTTTTCTGACAGTAGAACTTTAAGCTGTGTCACGCACGCAGCAGATGCGGTAAGATAATCTGTATCTGAGCGCGTATCTGTCCATATCGCTCTCTATACTAAACTCAAGGAGTAACACACACGTAGCAGATCACTTATATTTTACCGTCAAGCATCTGTAGGCACCGACATATATCAAAAGAGGGACAGATAATATCTGTGTATACAAATTGAAATACAATACAGTTTGAAGGTTTCCGCGTGTATGTATCATTTTCGTATATTATCGTATCTGCTACGTCTGTGATACCTTCAGATGCGATAAGTTTTTATTCGCATATAAAATATTACCGCATCTGCTACGTGTGTGATGTACTTAATCTTCAGACACAGCTTACCTCAAAGATGTAATTAAGAGGTAAATTGTTTAGTTGTACAGCTCAGAAATAAACAAAATCTTTATAAGTAGAACAGCTTCTAGACCACAGTGGCAAAGCGGGTGGGTGGTACGAGCCACAGCCACTGGACCAAGATACACTCGTTGCCAGCTAACTCAATGTGCCAAATAGTTGTAAGTATTGTGTGTAAATAGAGAGACATATATAAAAAACTTTATGGCACACCATAATCATTCAAGCAAACAATTCAAATCTTAATATGATAAACAATTATAGGTGGTCTTATCGCTAAGTACTGATCTCTACCAGATAACCTTTGGATGGAATGGACTGTTCGTATTAGAAAGGGTTACTTAAAATTCGATTACTACTAGTGTACTTACATAAATAACTACTAAAGCTCAGGTTGGGTTTACTGACAAAATATGGTGTAAACCAAAATAAATATGAATTATGCCATTTATTAATTTTAAATCCCATTAAAAATGTTTTCATACTACAAAATCATAGAGCATAAAAAATATTATAGAAAAAAAATATCAAAACGGGAAACCTCCGCGAAAGTTTCCGCTGCGCGGAGCAAGGCCCAAACGGTCGGAAGCTAGGGCTGCAGCGACAGGAACAAATTATTATTATTAATAACTCAAGATGTATTTAAGTTTAGTACAAAGTCAACCACACTTGCAGCAATTAATATCTATGACTATAAAAAAAGGTACCCACAACATATTAATGTTTGCGATGGTAATGTAAACACTGTCCACCCTCCGAGGCGTCGACAATGCATCACGAGGCGACTTCCGGCGGATGCTGCGTAACGAGACCGTTGTCCCCCCTGCCTACCCCGGCAATATTTTTCTATAGATCCCCAAATTCAGAGTTGCTGTTAGGATGGCGCCCAGGGCGAGGTAAATAATGCATTGCATTTATTGTGTTGTATGAAACACAATACAAATATAGATCAGTTTTCGGCAAGTAACAAATAATAGTAGATTGTGTCATAAGGGAGCAAACTAATATTTTTACGGCGAGGGCGCTTTATTGAATCCAGAGTGGACGCGGACTATAGTTCGCGCGTTTTTAATTTGTTTTTTTTATTCAGCCGGCGCACGGCGTGATCGTACCAGCCAGTATTTATTCAAACAATATTTGCGTTCGATTTCTTTGGCGCTGAACAGTAAGATGTTCCAAATTCAAAAAGTGCGCGGCAAATAATATTTTCATCCCATCTATTCGAAAAGGACGACTTGGTTCGCCTTTAAGTGCACCCAAAGGTGGTGTTTTCTGTATGAAACTTCTATAAGTGCGCCGCAATTATCTTTGCCGCGCACTTTTTGAATTTGGAACATCTTAGTGTTCGAACACAAATATTGTTTGAATAAATACTGGCTGGTATACGACCGCCCATAGTCGCGCCCAGCGCCTGCTGAATAAAAAAAAACAAATGAAAAACGCGTTATCGTAAGATTTCACGGATTGTTAGAAATTCATGGTTTTGTTTTGAAACTAGTGGTTCGCCCCGAACTGAGACCTCGCGATGACACCATAATCAGCCCGACCATTTAAGTACCTACTTAAGTCATAACAAATTTTACATTATTATTTTAAAAAAAAATCACCTCGAGGTAATTTCCTACACATCATCGAAATAACCTTTAAATAGGACTAAGCAACGGGCGTAATACTATATACCTGTTAGTATATCAAGTACCTGACGAATCAATTGATTACGTCCATTTGACGAAACATAGAACTCCAACATCATTCAAATTCCTAGAAATAGGAGGTCAACAATGCATTTTTTATTGGTTATTGTTTTATGGAGTAAAAGTTTCTAAATTCTTCAATTTCAGACTTTTTACTGTATTTGTGTCACAAAAGCTACCAGCATACCAAATTTCAGCATTGTGGGATTGCTGGAAGTACCCTAGAATTTTCGATTTTTACGTTTTTGTTTTTCCCTAATATCTCAAAAACTATATTGTCTAAATACTTATTAAAAACAGTTTTGAAATGTCCAACTAAAGCGCTTACATTAGACATCCCACTTGATCTGACTGTCTCACTTTTATTTTTTTTACTGCCTCTTGGACCCCAATATCTCAGCAACCCTCTAACCGATATAAGTCTTAACCTTACCTACAAATTGTACCAATACTATCTACCCCTATACTAAATTTCATGAAGATCGGATTAACGGTTAGGAAGTTTTCATTGGACAAACATACATACATACATACATACAAACGCCGATTCTTCCAACTTGACTCAGAGAACTCGCTTCGCTCGTTCAATAAAATATGAGGCGCCTTTTATTTTCTCATAGATGAAAAGTAGAGTGTAACACTCGGGCGCAAAATATATTTTTGGCTCGGGCGACGTACTTCGAATCCCTCGCTACGTTCGGGATTCTACTAAAGAATCCCTCGCTACGCTTGGGATTATACTCTAGAATCCCTCACTTCGCTCTGGATTCAAAAAAGCGCCCTCGCCGTAAAAATATTATTTTGCTCCCTTATGATACAATCTACTGTTGCTCCATCGTTTTCACCACTACTCCCGAATTCACCATAGGACATTCCGAGTAGTCAGACTGGCAACCATCTACCAGATTCGAATATACTGCCATAGTGAGCATGACTTTACTGATGTGTGATTTCCAGTTTAAATTGGTGTCAATTTTTATGCCAAGTAAGTTAATTACACCCACTTCATCAATGAATGGTCACTAATGGTTTTTTGTAGGTTATTTGACATTGTATATTGCGATTTTTATTTAATTTTTGCATTTATTAATTGTTATTGTAAAAATTTACATGTTCTATAATTCGGATAATTTGACCTATATATTTAAATATTTATACTTCTTTAATGTCTGACTTTGGTGAATATTCATCCAATCATTTTGTTTCTTATACCCAAATGCATTTGTGACGGTCAACCATCCTCTCCTTTCCGCATGCACGCGCGCAAAGAGCATCTGTACTGCTCTTACCACCATAAGATCTTAACCATAAGATCTTAATTTGTACAATATGAACGCAATAAAACATTTTGATTTGATTTGATTTGACCGCCACCGCATCGCGCCGGAAGCACTTTTCGGCACCGCCATTTTTTACACATCAAGAGACGTTCGCAATATCTCGAGCAAGCAACGTGCGCGCGCGCTAATTTATTTTATATTTGGTGGAATCTGGTGGAGTCCTACAAATTCCTACTGAACTTTCGCTATTTATGTGTTTGTTAACTTAACGTGTGACTTTCCGTGTCAATAAGTCGTTATAGTGTCGTTTCGAACCTCTGTTTCTGCAACGTGGTGCCAGGTCACCGCTTGACCTATGGCGCGGAGCCAAGGACGCTGCTCCCCGGACTCCAGAGTCGACAGGTACGTGGTGCATGCTCCATTCCTTTTAGCTGCTGCACTAAAGTCCTGTGATTATCCACCTGCAGCAGTGTGTTCGTCCTATCGAAGACCGTTACAAATGCTATTGGGTTATTTATCTAGGCATAGGCTTCAAATCGCAAATATACAGTCCACTTAATCCTTCGAAGAAACCCCAGTAAATCCGTTTACACCCCATTATGGTGTGAAAGACTATTGAACCAGCTAACATTTTCCACCAAACAACATTAACATTTAACTTTATTTTTTTTATTAACATTTTTGCTATAGGAATGTAGGTATATATTTGTTTTTATAAAATGTATTTTATATGTACCTAATGTATGTTAATTAGTGGTCGTTCTAATCAATTAATAAAAAAAATTACTTCAAGACGGATGGTCTGAGCCTAAGGCTGTTCATCATCATACAATTTGAATAAACCCAATAAATCTGCTAGCCCGCCCTTTCATACCAAATTTGGATCTTATTTAGTCCCAGTTGCTAGTCCTAGATGTGACACTGCCTTACCCCCATCGAGAGCTATCCGAAAATAATCTCAAATAGCATTCATTCGATCTCAATGCCGCCATGACGATGAATGCTTGGATATCTATTAATAATTTGTCCGCGGGCGGAAAAAGATGTTGAAAGCACAGTAACTCGCTCACAATAAGAGTTGCAAACGAGGCTCGTTATTGAGACGGAATGTTTTTCTATTAGCAGTTTGCAGATTTCCAAGTTTTTGTTCATTATTTTTTAATTATTTTTTGATGAATAGATTGCTTTACTCGCTAATGTAGGTATGTGGTATGTCAAAGTCAAAGCGATGACCTCTGTGGCGCGGCGGGTGAGTAGCTGGCTGAGATGCATGAAGTTTCAGGTTCGATTCCCGCTGAATTTACAAATGTTCAAGACTTCGTATGTGACTGTTGGGTGTTATGTTATGTTATAAAAGTTAATTCAAGTCAAAAAGTATTTTATTCCAGTTTGGTGATCGCCATATAATGTGTTGATTACTCAGCTGGATGCCTTTGTCGGCTTTTACGACATCCACGGGAGGAAATGAAGGGGTCTTATCTTAGGCCGGATAATTCACGGCATATTTCTACGAGTCAAAAATTTTAGTCGTTTCATTAATATTATAATCTCATCTCTGTGGGAATCTCGCTTTACCATGATTAAAAAGTGTGAACCCTTTTTTGTGGTGTCCTACTGGGCCGTAAATTTATAATTTGTTGGTCATCTAAATTTATTGTTGTTTTAAATATATATATATATATATATATAAAACAACAATACGTTTTAATCTATATGTCTATGTATGATTTACTTGTAGCTTGTACTTCCATACTATTTATGATGCAAGGAGCCTGCGCGATGCATTCAATCCATTCACCATACTGGTTTTTTTGTCACCATCAGTCACATGGCCTTTTTTGGGGCCATCTTGCTTCACTCTGGTCACATACATAAAGCTAAGTTCAAGAAATAAAAATAACCAATAAAAAAAAGATTATGTAAAAAAAAACCTATTCTTCACATAATAAATTAAAGTCCGAATTCAAATTTAATTAAAAGGATTTCAAGTGATTCACTTGGAATACTAGGTAAAATAAAAAAAAAGAAGTAGTGTAAAATAACAGGTGCTAGATAAAAAATACTGAAACTGGCAAATGCAAAAGTCATGCAACGCCAAATAAAAAAAAAACTTTACTTTTGTTTAGTTTGAAACATGATTAGTGATAACGTTTGAGAAGTCTACCTACATTATGATAACTGAGATATTGTAAAATTTTGAACTTATTCGAATAACGGGAAAAGAGTAAAAACGTCATGCAAGATTTGAATTATACAAACAAACAGACAAATACCAGGCAAAGCTAAAAAAAGTATCAAAATGTAGGAGACGGCCACGAATTTTATATATTCCTCCGACTATAACCTAAACATAAAGTTAAAGGCCTTTACCATAGAATCGTGGATTTGGCTTTACCACAGGCTTTTCTCTACAACATTTTGATTAGTACTTGTTTTCAGCTTTTTAGTCGGGTTTTAGTTTATAAACATTTTTTTTACAACTTTTTAGTAGAAATAGTTCATAGTATGATATACTAGTTGCGCTCCGCGGTTTCACCCGCGTGAATAATGATGAAAATTGATGATGATGATGATGATGAAAAGTAGCCTATGTGTTAATCCAGGGCGTAAAGTATCTCCATTCCAAATTTCACTCAAATCCATTCATTCCATTTTTTTGTTAGTAGTAGAACTTCTTGTGAAAGAGTTCGTCCGGGGAAGTACTACCACCGTACCTATTTCTGCCGCCAAGCAGTAGTGTTCGCATTGCTGTGTTTCGGTTTGAAGGGTACGGGTGCCGGTGAAATTACAGGCACATGAGACTTTTCATCTTTATGTCTCAGGGTCGGCAGCGCGCGTGTGATGCCTCTGGTGTTACAGGCGTTCATAGGCTACGGTAACTGCTTTCCATCTGGTGGGCCGTAAGCTTGTCTGCTTGCCAAGTAGCATAAAAAAAAAAAAAAAAAAAAACAGTAGTTTTTACGTGAAAGAGTAACAAACATCCATACTCACAAACTTTCGCGTTTATAATATTAGTAGGAGTAGGATTTTAGGAATGTACTCATCAATTTCTTACATTTGATACCAAACTCGTTATATTTCGAGTAACAATTTTTTTTCAGGTTGGAAAATTGCGTTTTATTTCCGCCATGTTGAATTATGTGACGTCATATAACATTAAACACGCGGAACACCAAGACGCTTCATATTACCTCGTTTGTTAAAATTCGTCAGGTAGTTTCAGCGCTACGAGGGAACAGATGAACATACCTACATACATAAACTGCTAACATCATAACCCTCCTTTTGCTTTGCTGTGGTTGGGTAAAAATTATACCTACCTATAGATCATTGAAGTGAAATCCTGTCTAACGAGGCATCACGAGTCACATCATACTCTTCAAAGTGCGCCAATTAGACCAGCTTATACGCAGGTAAGCGGCTTTGCTCCCTCTATTTAAAGCCTTTGGCAACAGCGTAGGTAATACCTGCGTAAAGTAAAATATGCAAATATACCATCGGTACTGCGAGCTGGTGAAAACCAGCCCAAATACTGTAAATTTTGTATAATATCTGTCTTGGTGTAATTATCACTAGAAACGGGATAATTACCATGATTTAAGAGTTTTGTTGAAACTGTGCCGAAATATCGGGAATCAACAAAACTCAAAAATCATGGTAAATATCCCGTTTCTAGTGATAATTATGTTAATAACCATGATAGTTTCAAAAGTTATATCTGTCTTGGTGTGTCCGACCTATGAATAGACCCCTCAATCTCCTCCTGTGGATGTTGTAAAAGCCGATAAAGCGATTATAACAGCATCTACCTGAGTACTCAACACCAATACTGCGATCACCAATCCATGTGCCAAGCGTGGTGATTATGGCAGTTCTCTTAGCATTATCCATCATCAGGCATTGTCCTCGTCCAGCAGTGGACGTCTGACAGTCAATGATGATGATGATGATGAGTATCTTAATTAATCGTGGAATTCCTTTGTTCACCTTCTGAACCCATTCATCAACCCTTCTATATATTATCTTAGGAACTAGAAATCTAGGTATTCAATCTAGGTTTAACTCCAGAAGAACTTGATGCACAATCGCATTCCAAGAATAAACTGTTACAAAAGTATATGGAATCAAGACTTGTCCCCTTATTTATTATTATTTGTTGTTTTGACGTATGATATTTTACATCAGAGAGAACAAAACAAAAGCTATTTTAACAAAAATAGGTTTAAAAATTATGAATAAGGCTCTAAGTATTTATGTTAGTTTTGTGTGTTATTTTATGTATAATTAACCGACTTCCCAAAAAAGGAGGAGATTCTCAATTCGGTTGTATTTTTTTTTAATGTTTGTTACCGCATATTTTCGGCGTTTATGAATTGATTTGAAAAATTCTTTTTTTATTTGAATAGCTATATAGTTCCAGATTGGCCCCATTTTTTCAGAATGCAATTCTGATTATGGGATCCATGAGGAATTGAGGGAACTCCTCAAATATTGTAGGCATACATATGGCGATTTTGATATTTTCAGCAACAAACCAAGCATTTGCATTCAAAAAGTATCATAATCCTTTCACCCCTATGGTTCTTTCATCATTTTTTTTTCATCCAAATATTTAGTCGAATACAATGGCGGAAGTCGGTTTTTTAAATGAAAAGTTATGAACTTGTATTTACATCTTAAATCAGCACAATTTTGCATGTTAAAAGTAGAATGAAGTTTTCTACTAACGTGGGAATGCTTTTAAACAATTCCTGCATTATTATTTATAACTATTATAACAAAAGCTTGTCGATAATTGCAGGTGTTGCGTGCAGGGTAGCATCAACTACTGTAATGGCGAAAGTCCATTAAACGCAGTATTTAACTGAACCTATCTACATTTAAATCAGTACACGGAATAATGGATTTTTAGTATCTACTCTACCTACCTTAAGCAGGGTGAAATGGATAATGGGTTTTTTAGAAACGGGCTTTTGACTTACTATTAAAAAGTGTATGACAGAGCTTTTTACGGTTTATTCTCATCGACCCCCAAAGCTGCTACTCGGGTGGTCGTTGTGTCTGATCGCAATTTTTCATTCCCAACCACCCCCCGCATTACGAGTAGTTCAATTTTTTACTAGCATTTGCTCGCGGCTCAGCCCGCGTGGAACCTCTATTGGCTCCGCCCGCGTGGAAACTCTATGTTAAATTATTATAAATTATAGCCTTATATTTTTATTCTGATGTTAATGCTGTAAAGTTTCATCAAAATCCGTTCAGTGGTTTTAGCGTGAAAGAGTAAGTTTTTTATTTAATTTTATTTTGTTTTTTATTAGTAGGAAGGATCTTCACCCAATAGTCCACTGGTTATCTTAACCCGACCTTTACTTATTTTTATTTTTATTCAATGCACCTATTGCTTTCATAATCGATATCTGAAGGTTCCTGTGATCACTGAGCAGGAATCTGTTGTCAGAATTTACATATAAAAATTTCCGGGATAGAAGAAAACTATACTAAACTTAAACTGAAGCAGCTGTGGAAAATAATTGCTACCAATAATAGTTCCTGCATAATAATTCAATTATAATTATAAACATCAGATGTAATATAAAAAATTATGTTATCAACCCCATTACATCAATGAAATCATTATTATGTTGCTACTATGTTACGTACAGTTTTGGCAAAGTACTTATTTCTCGCTGAGCTCGCTGGAGTGGAAGCTAAGATAAGGAGATTTACGCCATAAAAACGGTATTTGCCTCGCAGGGAGCTGTATTGATGAGGGAACAAAAATTATTTGGTGGGTAGGTTCTATGTATTTTGTTTCGCTCTTTGAATGACCTACCTAATGTATTATATCAAATGAGAGGCATATATTCTGAATGATATTTCATACAAGAGAAAATAAATTTAATTTTCTGTTGTAATTAGTATGCAATAAACATACACACTTCTACACGTATCCACATTTAAATATTTATTTACTAGCTAAGCCTGCGTTAAATAGTAGCAGTTTTTAGGGTTTCGCACTTCAAAAGGTATCAGCGGAACCGTTATAGGATCACTCAAGTGTATGTTTGTCTGTGTTTTATACGAAAATAACGAGTCAAAAATTGAAAATTACGAAATATTGGGTCTCTCTCTTAATTTACAGGAAAATCTAAATTAAATACATAAAAGTGCTTAATTTTCCACGGGAAACGGAAAGTACTGGTAAAGAGAAAACGCGTATATATATATAAAATTGTGACTAATAAGGTAATTGGTCTAGTAATTACTATAGTAGCTAACTAGTATGGAACCCTCCCCACGCGAGCCTGATTAGCACTTAACCGGTTTTCAATGAATCAAGTGACTTCTTGCTGTTTATGACGCAAAGTAGGAAGATGATGAGTTACAAACGACCACCTAGATATGCGTACAATCGAAGCGAGCGAGCCGCGTTGAAGTGAGTAGAACAAAGGAAGCAAAGCGCTTATTTCATTTCGAGTGGTTGAGGTGCAAAGTGCGTCTAACGCAGCACAACTCAATAACCCAGAATGTGGAAAGAGGGAAACATCTCTGCATCGTGTGTTTATGTATGTATACATACATACATGAAGTGTCGCTAGAGTTTTATTAGTTTCATACATTTTTATTTTGTATTAAAAATGCAATTGACCTAATAAATAAAGCCCTTACAGCAATAATACACAATCAAATTATTTTTATTGTTATTAACAACAATAAAAAAAAATTTACTGAATTAATTCATTTATTACTGAATTTTTTATTTTATTTTATAAAATGTTGTTGTTACTATCAAAGTTTCCACAGATTTTAAACTAATTATAAATTTATTCATGTTTTGATCAAAATTTTATGGAACCACCTTTTTTCCATTGCTGAAATTATACGCATTATACAACTCGGCACCAGTAATTAGTGATACTCAAATACAATGTAATTTTCACTATCCGTACCGGAAGACTTATCATATCAGGGGTAGGTGTATCGGCGCGGTAGCTCCGAGTCGGAGGGGATGTAAACACAGAGCCTCGCAGAGACCGGCAGTCACGTGGCGCGCTTGCCGGGGGCGCATCACTTTTAAGGGTAGTATCGAAACACCCTGCAACCTAAGATTAAACAACCGAAACGTTTTCATGGATAATATATCACTAGTGTTTCTAGCTCTATCAGTCAGTGTTGCAAGCAATACCACAAAGTAAATGAAAAAAGTTTCGGTAAAAGTTTTTTGTTTGTATTAGTTAGGTTTAAACTAAACTGTTGTGTTATACCAAGTTACCTATCTTGAGGCTATCTAGAAAGTTTCAACATAAAATAAAATTTCAAATCAATCAACAAACTAAAGGAAAACTTTAACAAAAAAGGTTGTAACTATTTCGAACCTTTAAAAGTGATGCCCCCCCGGCTATAACTTATCATTGAACTAGATACGTATCAAAAAACATATTAAAATTGTTTAAGTATTGAATTAGAGTATTGTATACAATGCAACAACAACTCTAAAGAATATCAATACGAATAACATATCAAAACATAATAATATCTAATTTTAATCTAGACTTAACTATAACTTAGAACTTATAATCCTCGTAGTAACCTATTTAAATATATGCTGAATAGCGTTGTGAGTACTACGAAAAGGAGATACTTTTATCAGGTAAGAAACTATGCTTATAACTTTTAATATTAAAAAATTGTACTTATTGCTAAGAAAGTTCACAAAACCCAACTAAGGCCCAAAATCATAAATCGAACTCAACTCTCTCTCTTGAATTCCAACTCAGACCATTCAGAGTGTGGCATTCAAGATCGCTCTCAAAGCTAGACTTATTAATACTAGCCTAGGAATAAAAACCCTGTGTACATAGCGAAAAACGTTTGGCTTTATGCGTTCTATGCGGTTGGCGTAATACAATAATAAATAAAATTAAAGACTGATATTATGATGAATGAATGGTGATCATGATGATGTGTTTCTGTGAAAGGAAGAAACAAGTTCTGTGAAAGTATTCTATAAGCCCTACTAAATAATTTCACCGTACCAGTTCAACCTAGCAACGGCCAACCTCTGGAACACCAAAAAAGAACTAGTGATTTGAGATAATACTAATAAATATCAGCGTTTATTTTGCTCAATTTGAGCACTCAGGCAGGCTTATTCACGACTGTGGAGAATGAACTGTCAATGATCCATGAATCTACCACGCAAGCCCAATGTGGAGTGGCCATTGATGTCTATATGACTAAAGAGAGTGGTCATCACTCCTCATTGTAACAATTCATTACATTTTGTTTCTAGAACTTACTAATTCCCGTAAGTTGTTTTCAACTGTAGTAGTTTATACGCATACCCTCATCAGGATTTGCACCAACGACGAATTGGAAGACGGGTTTGCCTTGTTACCCACTAGGCTAAGACGGCACGGTTTTGATGTGACTGGCTGCAAATAACATTAAATAGTATTATCCAACCTTCTTTGATATTATATTGAATTAATTACTGGCTGAAAATCACGAAAATCAATCAAGAAAAAAACTGAATGAGGTTTTATGTCTGCTTCTTGTTTGTTTTTATTCACAGACAAAACAAAACCTTTTTTTGTTTAATCCTAAGCAAAAAGTTACATATCATACTCGAAATAACTGGCCAAACCGTGTGGCCGCGTCTTAGAGCAAAGAACTTTCTGTTGATAACAAGCAATAACAAGTTTCTTTTAGCGGCAAAACACAGGAGGTGTTTTCAAAATGAGAAGAAGCTTATTTGTTTTTTTTAAGACTTAGTCAGTATTGATCGTTTAGTAGTTGAGCACTGAGGTAACTTTCTAATGTTTGCGATTCTGGTGTCAAAGTGCACATTATGGTGTAGTGAAATGAAATAAAAGATTAGGTAGTGCCTACTGCATGACTTTTCAAATGGCTGAAAATTGTCTAGACTTTGATGGTACCATAAAATGCATGAAATTTGTGAACAATATTTTATTAGATAATTAAAAAACCGTGCGGGCGCCATGCATTCAAAGATGCAATCTTGGTTCCATTTCTTAAAAAGCTAATTGAGTGAAAAGTATTATAAAAATAAATAAAATAAATAATGCTGGACATTTCACACAACATTATCTAGCCCCAAGCTAAGCAGAGCTTGTGTTATGGGTACTAGATAACTGATATACTTAATACAATAATACATTACATAGATAAATATTTTTTATTATACATAGAAAAATACCCAGAACACCCTGAACAAATATCTGCAGATCTTACAAATATTTGTTCCGAGGCGGGAATCGAACCCGCAACCTCCTGCGTCGCAGGCGAACCTTCGCTCGCCGCACCACAGAGGTCGTCAAATATATATTATTATATTGGTTATTGTTGATATTATTTAAGTATTGGTGAAAACTGTTATTAATTTTGATGTAATAGTCAAGATTTACTAGCAAGATAAACCATGATAATGGTTATTCCGGGGCTAACCTGGGTATGGTATCTTTACTTGTAATATTATAGTTATAATGTTATAGTTGAAGGTACCTGGTATCGATATTGTTAGTGTAGAGTCCACACTAACAATTTCGATTGATTATTATGTCTACACTGTAGATAATAATAATAGTAACGATCAAATAGTGACAAATAGTAAACCTACCCACACATAAGAACACATAAAAGACGATTCGAAATAATCCTTATGATTTCAAAGAATAAGTTGTGTATTTGACTTTGATAATTAATAAATATTAATTTTAAATTAGTAGAATGCCCGCTGTTTTGCTTTTTTTGAGATTTTATTTATAACATAAGTAGATTATCACCCAACATTCACATTTAATTGTTTCTGAATGTTGGGTATACTATGTTAAAATTAAATCCTAAAATCATGCCTTGTGTTTGTATAGTTCAAATCTTGCATAACAATTTTGACCTAGCCTTGTTATCCGAATGGGTCATAGAACAGTCAAATTAGGTGATTTTTTGCACAAGTTTGGAACTAATTAGATGTAGTCATGAAAACTTTTCTAATTGTTTTGTATGGCTTAAAAATCACCTCTAATAATAAGCATCAGTAATTTCACCCTCCGGAACAGGGTGAAATAGGGTGAAAACCTTATAACAACCGTAACTTAATATGGGGGAAATAGAAGTAGTCGGTGCAATTTGGCATAGACTTTGAACCGTTATGATCTACATTTGCACCAAGTATTTTTTAAATCCGACATAAGGAACATACAAAAAAAAAAACATTTACAAAAAAATCTTTTTGTGGGTATTGCGGCTCCGGGAAAATTAATTTAGTCTGTGCAAATTGATAGACTTATCAGAAAAATGTTCGAAATACATTACCAGGTTTGCACCTTGGATGCGTCTTACGGAAGGCACTTTTCCATATTTTATTGTCGCTCTACTTCGGGGAAAATTAATGTAGTTCTGGAAATTGACTTAAACTTATTCATTTAATTAGTACTACATCCGCCGGAAGTTTTATACTGGTATTTATTTACGGAAGATGCATTTGTTCAACACTGTGTTCCCTACATGCACGTGGTTTTTATTAAAATCATAATGCACTAAGACAGTCTCTCTATACGTAATTTAACTTGAATCAAGTAATTTCTTTCTATTTTAAAATTTACGGCCTTTTTAAGTTTGTACCTAATATTTAAAAGCCTTCCGTAAGCGCCAGAAACGGTGCAAACTTAGGATAAGCTTCTTTTCGTGTCATCTAACGTTAAGAATCCACGACTACACGACTTAGTCCCACACTTTTTGCTAATTTGCCTGTACTAATAGGTACCTGTCAAAATCCAATGCCAAATATAATAATTATGGTAACAACAGATGATGGAGACGGAAGGTGGATAAGCGGAAATCCTCGATGGATATAAGAATATTTATGTTCAGATTAGTTTGATCAGCTCAAAGTTCTAATTATTAATTTAATAAAGATCATCAGAAGAAGGTATATTTTATTATTCTACTAAGTTAGTAGGTAGTAGAGCTTTTTTGAGAAAGAGTTCGTCCGAGCAAGTACTACAACCTACTTCTGCTGCTAAGCAATATTGTTGTGTTCCAGTTTGAAGGTTATGCATGCCAGTGAAATTACAGCTACATGAGACTTTTGATCTTTATTTTTGTCTCAGGATGACGGCCGCATTGCAATGCCAAGTAGGACGCATTTCAAATTAGGCAGAGCTAACCGCTTAACATAAGGTGGGATATGGCTTGTTCCGCCATTTACTCAAAATAGAACAATAAAAAAACTGTGAACCTTACAGGTTCATTTTTGGAAATTTCTTTCTTAGCGCACCCTTCATATAATACCTCATTTTGTTTCTCAAGTAGTTTAGGGGTAACGTGGGAACAGATGAATATACTTGCATTCATACATAGAATGCTAAAATCTAAACCCTCATTTGCTTTATCTTAATTGGGTAAAAAGGCCCTGAGTATAAAGTATGTTCAAACCTATTTTTAACCGACTTCCCAAAAAAGGAGGAGGTTCTCAATTCGGTTGTTTTTTTTTTTTTTTATGTTTGTTACCGCATATCTACGGTGTTTATGAACCGATTTGGAAATTCTTTTTTTATTTGAATAGATATACTTCCAGATTGGTCCCATTTTTTTCAGAATCCAGTTATGATGGTGGAATCCATGAGGAATTAAGGGAACTCCTCAAATATTGTAGGCATACATATGGCGATTTTGATATTTTCAGCAATAAACCAAGCATTTACATTCAAAAAGTATCATAATTTTTTCACCACTGGTTCTTTCATCATTTTTTTTCATCCAAATATTTAGTCGAATACTATGGCGGAAGTCGGTTTCTTAACCGGGAAGTCGGTTAAGAAACCGACTTCCCAAAAAAGGAGGAGGTTCTCAATTCGGTTGTATTTTTTTTTTTTTTTAAATGAAAAGTTATTATCATTCTATTATTGACACATGACATGTTGTAGGTAGAATATTTCCCCTTATTTATAATCGTTATTAAAACTTAGGCATTGCTTAACTTTTGACAGTTTTAGCTTCAAGTAGCTAAACCTTTGGAAACCTACTAATATTACAACCTAGTACAAAATAGGCTCCAACTGTGCAAGTTGAAGAAGCTTTTGTGTATAACACAAAACAAAAAACCCTTTAATAAAACCCCGGATATAATAAAATTAATCAGTGTGAGAGATGCATTTTGTCCCCTCCATTAGGAAAGAAACTAATCTAATAACGAAGCAGCCCCTAAACATCGGACTAAACTAAACGTCAAAAGTTGTTTGCATCAGTGTTAATAGAGAATATTGAATTTAGAGATAATTTATTCAATTTGAAATGGTAAGAGACAATGGCAGCCGTGGGCGGGGCTTGATGGGCACCGCCCGCCCTCACTCACCTGAAAACTCATTAACATATCTATAGCTACATATTATTATATCTATAGTCTCTATGTATAATTTTGTAATTCAATTATGTAGAGCTGAATACCATTGCACCATATTAAGTGCTGATACTTCCTACCATCCTAGTGAAAATAATCCCATTTAAGTAATATCTATTAGTAGTATATAGTATTATATTAGTATTATTTGTAGTTATTAGTAGTTCACTATTAGTAGTATTATTAGGACTACCTGTGGTGGTATTAAATGCTTCATGGAGCATTGTAAATGTATATATGTTTTTGTAATTTTTAACTAGTTCCTTAGTGTATGGAAATGATTCATCAACATCATCATTATCATCAGTCTTTAGACGTCCACTACTGGACGAGGCCTCCCCCATAAAATACAAAGGGGGGAATTGCCATAATCACCACGCTAGGCAGGCGGATTGGTGATAGCAATATTCATGTTCAGTACTCATGTGGATGCTGCTAGTCATCTCCTGGAATTACCCTTTAGTCGGCATTTAGTACATCCACGAGAGAAGATGGAGGGGTCTTTTCTTAGGCCGGACACACCACAACAATGGAAAAGATAAGAAATTAATTACCTATAAATAATGTTCCTAGCTATATTTTAGACAAGTGGATAACTTACAATAGGTAAACCTAAAATTCGACTCCTAAAAAGTTAAAAAGTCAAAGTCAAAAGTATTTTATTCATGGAGCTCATAAGAATCATTTTTGACCGTCTTATAAATAAAAATTATTTCTGATTCTGAATTTCTAGAAGAATTAGGGCAACAAACACGGCTTGGCTTGATTTGATAATCCTTTATTAGATGGGAAGCGCCTGTGTGGTGCCTTAAAAACAAGTAGAAGCTGGTACATATATAAGAGAACTTAAAACCCTTAGGTAGGAAGTCAAAAGTAAAATGTAGTTCATAAGACAGCACACGCTACGCTTGATATACTTACATACAACAAACCAATAATATCATGTAAGTACAGATATTCCAAATTGTAATTTTAACAGTCGAGGGGCAGAGCGACATCAGGTCACGCGACTTCTCAAAGACTCTCTTGTAAAATCATTTTACTACACTACCAATTTGAAGTGAAGTTCAATATTGACTAAAAGCTTAATATTTTCTAGATAAGCAGCGTTATTTTCTATCAGAGTTCTCAATAAATATCGCAGAGTTTAGGGGTAAATTTTATTGCTTTGTGAGCGGAACTGGTTGAGCCTCCCCAAGGAGCGATCGGTTGGCAAACATCGAAATCTGCCGCGGGAGAATACGGATTGTAGCTTCCACACTTGAAAATATATTTTTGAGGCAGGTAATGCTTTCGTATTTTATCTGTTTCAAGATTTGTGCACAAAGCTTGTGCTTTGTTTGTGAAAAGCTCTCTCTTTTAATCAGTTAAAAAAACAATACTTATATGTATTTCCAAATAGATTAATGGCAAGATGGTAAGATGATAGCGTTTTAAACACTTATTAGCTTACTTTACAATACTTTTTAGGGTTCCGTATCTCAAAATAACGGGACTTTATTGTCCGTGTGTCTGTTTGTCTTTCACGATTTTTTTTTCAGGAACGGCTAAAGGTGTCATCTTGAAATTTCTACCAAATTCAAAATTTGAGAGATCCAGTGCTTTAGAAAAATAGCTTCTAAACGTCTCATTTTAGTATGGGAATTGAAAAAAGTATTTCCAATAACCACAATTCTGAAATTTGGATTGCTAGGATCCAAAGGCTATGTGACCCAAATAAAAAAAAACGTCTAAAATTGAGTTTTATTTTTTTACCCCTAAAATTTGATGGTAAAGTTTGTATGGAAAGGTGAATGAAACTCGAAAAGGGTTTTGCCGATTTTGAAATCATTTACGGATCGGAAACCTCAAGGCACGAGTCTCTCTCACTTGTCCGTTTTATTTACTCTTGCTGCGTTGCACATTTTCTTATACCAAAATCAAAATATTAAATAAAAACTGCAGTGAAATTTAGCGTAAAATTAAAGTCCCATACGGGAAAATATTCAGTTCATTTAATTTCAGATATGTTTGAACCCAATTCAATAAAGCTAGAAGGAAATGAAGCAGTACAAATTGAATGCTACTCGGGTCTGTAGAATTTAATAAACTGTATCAAAGTTATTTTCGGTTGACTTCACAATTTTCTATATTAAATCGTCGAGCGACGTGGGAGCGGTTGCCATGATACCTTAGAGGAGTTAATAAGTCATAAATAGAAGGTAGAGAGAGAAGGGGAGATGAGAAAAGCTTTGCGACAAAAAAGGAAGGGCGTTCCCCCAGGTAGTGGTGGTTATGCAATCGTCTGGAAAAAGGTTGCTTTGGACGAGCCATGAGGTGTCACCAAATGACGATTTTTCTTGTGTCAAAACTTGTGTTACGTGTAACTTAATTTTTGTAAACGTTCAAACTAATTATTTATTGATTTATGAAAATCCGATGCTTAAGAAGCATACATACAAGACGTCTACATAATAAAGTTTAACATTGCCATTAAAATTTGCATGTTTCATTATTCCCATTAGCAACATTCTATCAAATTCCAAGGAATAGTAGGTACTTCAGCGCTGGCTTAAAGCTTTTGTTTCGTCACAGTGAAAGAGGTGCATAAGAGCCGATAACAGCTGAGTAGGCTCTTTGGCGAGCGTTCGATCACCGACAAGTGGCCAACGGGTGCCCCTTTAGAAACTGGCTATATTGTGAAACACGCGTTAGCACTTTTACGATAAAAACTACCCTTTAAGCACAATACACAACCCACCAACATCTGTGGTGTTGTGTGATGGTGGTTTAACATCTGTGTGCAACTTTTCTTCGAAGCAAAAAATAACTACCAGCATGTTGAATTCCAATTTTCTTATTTGCATCACTTACAAGGAGTTTGTCCCATTATTTTGAAAATTTTTGTCTCAATATCCCCTTCGAAGCCGCAAAATCAAGTCTAATCGAAATCTAGTCTCTCTAAATAGAATGAATGCCACGACGAACGTTTTTGAGCTGCTTCCATCCACCGACTTCCTGCGATGTTTATAATTCTTTATATATATTTTTATTATAGTCTTTATTCCATCGAGTGGAGGGCCTTCCTATACCACGTCGTCCGGTTTGAGGTCGCCACTGGAGAGAACCTTTATTCCCTAACGATTTTCTAACCGGGAACTGAATAGGCAGGTCATATATGACCTACCAATTGCCACTTGAACTTGCAAATTCAGTCCCTGATCTTGGTTCTCCAGGCTCCAGGTTCATTATGTTTATATAAAGTAGTTTTAGAACAATTTAAATTAAGCGTCAACGTTGGGTACGTAGGATACCAGGGGCCTACGCGTTTTCAAAATTCTTTCAGGGCAACTGGTTGAAGCGACGTGTCACTCAAGAGCTGGCTCTTATCTGTCTTAAGGTGAATCGTCTCGCAATTGGCGCAAAATTCAACAATTCAATTCATGTTTTTTGCTCATCAAAGCTCATCAACACTGCTTGTGATAGTGAAAACTGATTTTGCGACAACTAGGAGACCTAAAACCCATGTTTTAGTTGATAGTATCTCATAAAGTTTCTAAACTTTATGAGATAAAACTAATTTACTAATTTACTAAAACGACAACTAGGAGACCTAAAACACATGTGCAACAAAGCATGTGTTTTAGGTCTCCTAGTTGTCGCAAAATCAGTTTTCACTATCACAAGCAGTGTTGATGAGCTTTGATGAGCAAAAAACACGAATTGAATTGTTGAATTTTGCGCCAATTGCGAGACGATTCACCTTAAGCCAGATAAGAGCCAGCTCTTAGGTCACGCGTCGCTATCAGAATATTGTTCAATGATTTTTACAGTGTTTATTTTTTATTTTGGGGATATCCGTATCTTAACTAATGATGTTTTTGAGATACTATCCTTGTTAGGTCTCCTTGTTATTGCAAAACCTGTTTTTGCTATCTCAAAAAGTGGTGACGAGCTGTGACGAGCAAAAACACAATACAATTTGAATTTCGCGCCACATGCGAGACGATCCACCTTAACATATTATTATTACCATGCAGTACAGCAAGCGTCTTGCTGACGCTTCCGTCTCGTTGTGATTTGGATCATAGAATTGAAACTTTCGTGGTTGGGAATCATTTTAAATTGAAAAAACGGCTAATTACCACTGTTTTCCGTCACTTTTGCTGACGTTGAACTCAGTCTCGAAACGTCAGCAAAAGTGACGGAAAACAGTGGTAATTAGCCGTTTTTTCAATTTAAAATGATTTGGATCAGTTGAGCTATCTTTAGATTGGTTGCAACAGTCTTTAGATAGCTCAACTAATGAATTTGTATTTTTAAAATTTAGTTTATAATGGATTTAGTTGTTTTTTCTTTCTGTAAATAAAGATATTTATTTAACCTATGCTACCAATGAACACAGCCGAACACCTTGACGCTTAAATTTTAAAGCCAAAATTAATTATGATTCATAACAAACTCATTTAATATTTCTTAAAAAAGGCATTCAGCTGTTTTACAACTATTAAACCGAATTGCATTGCACCCCAATCCAACGTTTCAGTTTGTAAAAGAATCCATTAATCATGAGGGGTGGCGTTTTGTCAGTTTAGCTTACCGCGCAGATATTAATATGCAACGTTCCGCTTTTTAAATGAAGTAACATCTCTAATACTCCTAATTGTTACGGTTTTAAGAAATCTGCCGTTTTTTCAACTATACTGCGATGCATCGCACACCGATCTAACTAAAGGTGAAACGTTTCGCAAGTGGCGCGAAATTCAAATTTTATTGTGTTTTTTGCACATTACAGCTTATTACCACATCTTGAGATAGCGAACACATGTTTTGCGGGAATCAGGAGACCTAACACACATGTTTTAATTAGTAGTAACTTATAAAAATCATTAGTTTAGCTACGAATGTCAATGAAAGATTTGTGTAGTGTTATTTTGGTTCATTGACATTCGTAGCTGAACTAATGATATTTATGAGATACTTTCAATTAAAACATGCGTGTTAGGTCTCCTCATTCCTGCAAAACCAGTGTTTGCTATCTCAAGATGTGTTGATAAGCTGTAATGTGCAAAAACACAATAGAATTTAAATTTCGCGCCACTTGCGAAACGTTTCACCCTAAAATAAAAATGGGGCCTATCTGACAAAATAGCCTTCCAAGAATAATAATATGAAAAAAAACTTATTTAATCTCAATATTATAAGAATTATATAATTTATTTTCATGAATATTATTCAACTTTATCATCGTCATCATCAGCAGAAGTCTTTAAATATCCACTGCTGGACAAGGCCTCCCCCATAGAATGCAATAGGGGGGACTTGCCATAATTACCACGCGTGGCAGGAGGATTGGTGATCGCAGTTATTGGTGTTGTGTACTCAGGTGGATGCTACTCTCCCCTGGTGTAATCCTTTAGTTGTCTTGTACGACATGCACGAGAGGATACGGAGGGGACTTTTCTTAGACCGAAAACGCCATTGCACAAAGACAACTATTAGTAGGTCAAAGTACAAAACTTACATACCTAGGACTATCTATCGTACCTAGCTAAACTATCATGCAAGGCTCAAAACTTGCAATGTTTTTATTTCTGGTATCAATAGTATCTATCTCAACTCTTTGTGGTTCTCTTAAGCTATATAGGTTTTAGATGGATATAGATGATTGCGAATAAAAAAATAACAATGTCCCAGTGAACGAATATTAATGTCCCTTTTCAAAGGTTTGAAGGATTGCAGACAGTTAAAACGGTCTGATGAGCAGATACTCTGATTCAAACGCGTTATTCAGCCAGCGTAGCAATATGATTTCTGACAAGGAGGTAGGAAGAATGATGAATTATACTTTCGTTTTAAATTGTAGAGGTTACACTTGTATTTACGTTAGTATGTCTATTGTCTATAGCCCTAATCTACTTACAAGTACACATACAAAGGTTTTTATTTTGTCAGAATGTTAGGTAATTTTATGAGAGGTCTTATTCATTAGTCCTACGGTCACAGATATCTCTATTAGATTTTTTTAAAATAAAATGATTGTTTTTGTTTGAAAAGTTTAGCTAGTATCAATCAGCAGCCCACTATAATAGCATTAAATATATGTAAAACTATAGATATTTGGATGTTTGTTACTTAACCAACTTCTATGAAATTTAGAACACATATAAATTATCACCTGGATTAAGTACATACATTTGTACAGCTGGATACATTTTATCAAGGAAAAACTCTTTGTACTGGGGTATGAAAGTTTATATGAAAACACAGTAAAAACATCATGGTCACCCCTATTACTGATACCCATTCAAAATTCAAATCTCATACCGTATCCATTTCACATAAATCAGCCAGCGAGACGCGCTCGGTGGACCGGGGAAACTTCATTTGCGAGCTCCTCTGCCCGTGAAATGAACTGGCGATATTGCCGTGATATTCAGGCATCAGCAAACGGTGGGGAGGTACGTTGGTAAGGGCTATGGATGCTGACTGTGCAACTGTTCTAAGTAGAATTTGTTTTCACTATGATAACAATCTTATATTTGAATGCTTGGTGCATTTGCATCCTAATTTTCATTATCATGGTTTTACGACCTAACAAGTTGTCTCTAAACCTACCATCACTGTTCATAATATCACCACCATAATCATCATCTAAAAATTGAAAAAAAACTTTAAAATGATTCTGACTTGGAAACAGGAATTTAAGCAATATGGTCATGTTAGCCAAATATTAGGTCAAGACACATTTGTGACAATTATAGTTATGTGAATGTTATTTTGACCTATTTATGGTTTGGCGTTGGCGTGATATGGTTGCGAATGCCTCTTAAATTTAAGGGGAAAATCTACAAGATAATCATCTGGCCTGTCGTATTGTATGGATCAGAGTATTGGACTACCAAGGCGATGGATGAAAGAAGATTGCATGATGATGATGAATGATGACGGAGATGTGAATGTTGAGATGGATGTGTAGATAGAAACGGATGGATAAGATACTAAATGTGTATATCAGAGGATGTTTGAAAGTACCAGTAACAGAAAAGGTGAGGAGTAATAGTGGTATGGGCAATGTTAGGTGGAGGGAAGAAAACCATGTTACAAAAGTGATGAATATGAATGTGGATGGATATAAGAGTAGAGGCAGGCTTTAAAAGAGATAGATGGACTGAGTGAAAGATTACATGTGTAGGAATAGTGTGAGTTCTGATATGATGAGAGATTGAGGAGAATGGAAGAAAAGAACATATTATGCCGACCTCACCTAAGTGGGATAAAGCAGGGAGATGAGTGGTATGACGTTGGCACCAATAGGGACGGTGCTAGGGGTGACAACTACTGGAAATAGACGAACTGTCACGTACAATCATATACTGCCAGGTAGGACCACCTCTGTGGCGCAGCGGGCGAGTAACCAGCTGTGATGCGAGAGGTTGTGGGTTCGGTTCCCGCTGCGGGGCATATATTTGTATGATCTGCAAATATTTGTTCTGGGTCTGGGTGTTATGGTACCATGGTACTCATAGTTCCTGATACCCACGACACGGGGAATCCTAGTGTGGGATTAGGACTATGTATGTGACTGTTGGGTGTTAGGTATGATGTTTTGTGATATATACTTTACCTAGCCTCTTTTAAATAATATGACTGAACTCTGACTGACTGGATGGACTAGAAAATAATGCTATTTAGCATTAAACTCGCCTTTATGCTACTTTTATGAGCATTTAAGCGTTCTGACGCGTAATGACCAATATAATCTGTTTTTTATCGCATAACGACGCATTTGTAAAATGATACATCAGCATATTAACCAATTCGCAAATTGACACATCAGTATTTAGACGGATTTGAAAAATGACCAACACGTTCTGGATCGCACAATGACGCATCCGTACAACGAAACATCTGTAGCAGTTTTAATGTTTTCAAACCTTTTTTAAACGCAATCAATACCAAAAAGAATCGCAGAAAATGTGATATTGATTTTGACATAAAACTGTATTTTATGCGCTGATTGGAAAAAGAACAGTTAAATTGCATAACATTTTTGAGAAAAATAATTTTTACGCGGCTAAAATTAACATAACTTGTTTGTTCCTGCTTTGAGGGTAGTATGGATATGTTCTTGACCCGTTGCATTTTTTTTAATTGCAATGTAAGAAGTAGGTAAATGTTTTAGTTTTTGTTTAATTGTAATTATAAAATTGAATAAAACAATTCTTGTTATTTTTCCTACCCGCGGATTAGTTTTTGAGGCATGGCATTATGCACATTTTGCGAAGGTATATGTCAAAATGCGTATTGCTCATTTTGCGTCAATGTTAATTAATTTGGCATTATGCGTATTGCACTTTTTGCGTGTATGTCAAAATGCGTATTGCACATATTGCGTAAATGTCAAGATGCTTTTTTAAAATTAGTCAAAAAGCGTGTTGGTCATTATGCGTCAGAAGGCATTTAAGAGCTTGACATCTTTCTAGATAAAACATTTTGTAATTTGTGTAACAAAGTATGTTTTCAGAGTTAAATATCATTCGCAGAGAGTTCGTTTTGAAAAGAAGGGTGTAGGAATGTACTTCAAATTAACTGAGCCTGATTTGTTGTGTAAAACTAGGATTGGATACTGTTGGGTTAATTTTTAAACAGACAATTTCAAATGATTATTATTTAATAACCACCTTAAAATAAATACCAAGTTAATAACGGCTTAAAATTTGTAAGTACTGTGTAAAAAACACATGTTTCAAGTCATCATCATCATCAACATCAGCCTATTTACGTCCATTGCTGGACGAGGCCTCCTTCGTTGTGTACAATGGGGCGATGTTTCCAGTATTCACTTATTATCTGGGTTCAAAACATAAAATTACCGTTTATATTTGATTTTATATTCAAAAACATGTTTATAGTAATTCGTTTTTGAAATTGTTTTCTACTACAATACTGTTTGTTAAACTGAAAATAAAATAAATATATAAATCTCTAATGAGTAAATGTGTTTATTTCAATACGAGTGTTCTGTTTTTATTAATAAAACAGGACAAAACACAAAAATATGCTTGCATGCGTGGGTATCTTTTTGACTTCATCCCTTGCTCTTTCATGTGGAAACATTAATGGGGTTGGTGGTTACTGTACATATTATTTTGGGTACATCTGAAAATTTTCTGAAAACTGGAAAACCACGCCCCTTTACAGTGATGTCCGGGATTGGTGGAGGTTTATCTATATCAGCAGGCGACGCGGCCAATGGGTGAGGCTGCTTCGCGCAGTCGTCGCGCTACGCCGTAGCGGCGCGCGGGGTGCTACGAGCCACAGACGTTACGCTGGAGCTGCTACGCCAGGGAACTGAAAAGTAAGTACTCAATTTTTACACAAAAAACTGCTTTACCTTTTATAATTGTGAGTAAAACAAAGTGAAAAATATTGTATACTCCAGTTGTGCTCATTTTAATGTACGTATGTGCACGTTTCATATAGATACCCGTATACATAGCTATACAATGTATATGAATGTTCGTGACATAACCACTTATAGCTACTTTCATACCTACCTATAACCTTACTTAATTTGTGAAGTATTTATGTCCTTAAGGAAATTTGTGAGACTTCAAAAATGATATCTAATAAACATTTAAAAACAATTAAAATTAATTATTATTGATTATAGCAGAATTTAATATATTTTATTCCTTTCAGATGTGGTGTCGTGTAATTTGATGTGGGACATCGGGTCGTCGAAATGCAGGGGCTCCAAGCCGCGAAAGAGAAAGCCTCCGGGCTGTTCGCCAACAAACCCCTTCTTTTCAAGTAAGTCATAAATTCCTTTCCTCCCAAGATTATTTAAAAAGCTCCAAAAAAACTCAATATTCATTAAAATTCTCGCAACGAGATAGTTTATAATAGCGATCTCTAAAAATGTATTTAGAAGGGCTTAATATGAATTTTCAAAAATAAAAGGTTTTTAATCAGCACTTAGTATAGAATTGAAACTTTCGTGGTTGGGAATCATTTTAAATTTAAAATATGCCTAATTACCACTGTTTTCTGTCTACTTTAAAATTTAATGTATATTTAAATATTGTATGAATAATGATATTAATTAAATGTATTTTCAATTTAAAATAGCTACAAGTATTTTTTGAGGCCGGTAAAATTCCCGCCGGCATTGGGCTTGTCCTTACATTCCTAGTGGTTTCTGTCTAACAGTATGAACAAAGCACACTGTTGTGTTTTAGTAACGTTGCTGGATTTCCAAGCAAGTGTTTGGTTCATCAATTCTCATGTTTCAATACCAGTTTCATTATTTACTAAGGTACTAATATACTGGTTCACAGCCACAAATGGTTCCAAATATGGTCACCTACCTGGCTGGGTAACTATATTAAGCTATACGATATTATTTTATTTTCAAGAACTATGGGTAAGAATAATAAAAGATACAGAACCTTTTAGACAAAGCCACAGATGAAACAGAATAATTCTAGCCGTATCAGTCAGAATAAAAAGCCAGGGCTTCCGTCTTTAAAAATGATCAAAATACATTATTTTGTGAAAATGTGTTGCTTGAATGTTACGGAGCACACAGGGGATTCAACTTATTTGTTCTTGTAAACTATTAATGCTGGAAACTTTGCTTTACTTATTCTGTTAAATATCAAAGACCCTCTATTACATAGATACCAAGGTTTTTTCTAAACATGGTAGCCAGAGTGAGCCTATTTTGTTTAAATTATCCAGATTTTTAGAAAAAAAAATTACCCAAAGTGTAAAACGGGCCCTATTACTAAGGCTCCGCTGTCCATCCGTCCATCCGTCCGTCTGTCATCCAGTACCACCGAGTATCTCATGAACCGTGATAGTTAGACAGTTGACATTTTCACAGATGATGTATTTTTGTTGCCGCTATAACAAAAAATACTAAACAACAGAATAAAATAAATATTTAAGGGGGGCTCCCATACAGTAAACGTGTTTTTTCTGCCCTTTTTATAGGTACGGAATTCTCGTTTGCGAGTCCGACTTGCACCGTTTTTATTTGATAAACTTTGGAGATAAAGTGAGGGAACGGTTTTTCATTTGTAATTTGTGGTTTGTGTATTAATAAATCGATAAATTATTCTTGTTAGAATTTTGGCCTAAGTTAAATAAGAATAATTTATGTGAAACTCAGAATATTTTAAAAAACCATTTGATCAGGTTGCCTAAATTAGAAAACTTCATTTTCGACCCATTTTTATGGTTTCGTAGGTACCTTAAGTTGTATCAACGTAACCATTATACTAAGAAAATCATGTTTTAAGCTCAATACATTAAAAAGGCGTGGAAATTGCAAAAAATACAAACATTCTTTAAAGTTAAATTGCGGTATTTATAAGGTTATACTAAACCTCGCGTTGAACTAGAATCTTTAAATTTGCCACGAAAGTAAGTCACTTAGCAAAAATAAATGGAAAAATCTGAAAATATACATCAATATTTTAGGGTTTTTTTATTTTTAAATAAATCTGCCTACGTCTTTCCTGATGTAAATTGGTGACTCTATAACATAACAACTGCAATACCTCTACGACAAGCTAGGAGGTTCCCTACGTGGCATTGCAATGCACCTGTCTCTCTGAGATATAAAGACAAAAAGTCTCGTGTGACCGTCATTTTACGGATATTTTTTTTAACGCATTTTCTATGCCGTTTTAGTACAAAACTCACAACTAGATATCGCTAGTTAAAATATCGGTACGGAACACTCAGGGCGTGAGTCTTATTCACACTTGGCCGTATTTTAAATTGGTAAAAACAAATATATTTTCAATATTTTACCATATTTTATATCTTAGGCATTATTAGTATGTACTTAGTTAATATTAGTTTTTTTTACATTTTTTTCTGATAAACTGTCACTATTCCCTTTCTGTGCACTACCATCACATCTTTTTCCATAATACACCAGGTTGAATTTCACCAGGTCCATTAAAATCTTCATTTCCGTGGATTTTTTTATCTTAAAGTTTTCTAAAAAAATGTTTAACGTTTTTTAAAGTTTTTGATAATGTATGTATTCATGCTTAATACCTAGCAGATATCTTAAAAAACTAAAGAGATATACAAGATTAAAAATTTCGTGCCACGGCGATGAAACATGCTTGCACGGCGATGAAACAAGCGGCCTCGGCAATGAAAGAACTGTGCCACGGGAATGCACGAGTCAATCCACGAAAATGATAATCCATATTAAACGTAATATTTTATACAGGGTGTTTTTTTGAAATGGGACTGTATGGGCATATCTGAATCCTTAAGAGATACGGAAAAACTGTCTTTGGAACCATTTACTCATTTTGTATGAAAACGATTTTGGTATAGTTATTTTTTTTTGGTCAAGCGTGAGTTCTACATAGAAATGAGTTGTTTTGATAAAAAAAAAATAATGCGTATCGACTCAATTTCATGTAAGGATTGTTTCATCGTATGGAAAAATAAATCTGAGCGGTAGAAGTTAATCAAATTTAATAAAATGTTTTCTCATACAATTTGTAAGCAATCTGGTACAGCTACGTTAATAAAAATATCGCAATAAATTTTCAAAATGGCCTCCCTCTTGCTGTTTCCAGGTACGGGCACGTTTCAGAATACCTCTAGTGGCCTTAGACAAAGATGTTCTTATTAAAATTTGACTAACTTCTACAGCTTTGATTTTTCTAATTTCACGAGACCATCAGAGCAGTTGAACAACATTCATCACACATCTTTGTCTAAGGCCACTAGAGGTGTTCTGAAAGGTGCCCGTAACTACAGCAAGCGGGAGGCCATTTTGAAAATTTAATGCGATAGTTACTGGATTGGTAACAAATTGTATGAGAAAACATTTTATTAAATTTGACTAACTTTTACTGCTCAGATTTTTTTCTTCCCATACAATGAAACAATACTTACATGAAACTGAGTCGATACGCATTAAAAAAGATTTTATCATAACAACTTATTTTTATGGAGAACTCACGCTTGACCAAAAAAATAACTATGCGAAAATCGTTTTCATACAAAATGAGTAACTGGTTCCAAAATCAATTTTCCCGTATCTCTTATGGATTCGGATATCCCCATACTGTCCCATTTCAAAAAAACACCCTGTATACTAACCTAAGTATTATACTTACATACTATAGATACACGCCTGTCTCCGAGAGGGAAAGGCATACCCAGACCATGTATCTCCATCAGATCCTATGAATTCCTCCCATACCACAAACAATGGCTTAGTTCCATCCCTATCCTTAAGTCTTTTATTGTATTGCAGAGAGTTAACATGATGAGTCCTGTACTGTCAGTATTCTGTACTACCTGTATTACAGGTAAAGATGTTTTCTTTGCCTAATCATACTATGGCGATGAAAACCTAAACCACGGAAATGAAACACCAGGCCACGGCAATGAAACTACAAGGCTTGGCAATGAATTTTTTTGTCATTGCCGTTTATTTTTTTTCATTGCCATAGCAAATTTACCCCACGGAAACCATGGCAATGAAAGCACGGCGATGAAAAACAAGGCAAAAATATTAAATAACAAAAAAACTATTAATTATTCAAAGTAATAAACACTTCACGAATAAACATAGGAGGAATGGCGTTCTATCAAAGGACCAACTTATTCAAATAGAAGTTATATTTATCCACGGCGATTAAAGAAAAAATGTCCAGTGTCATAAAAATTGAATACTTTAATTTATGGCGCGAAAACGCAGGCACGTGTGTACGTCCTTCCACGTCGGGTGCTTGGCCGGCACAAATGTGCAACGTTTTGAGCACAGAGAGGGAGACGCAAGTCGTTAAGACAATTTTCTTATAAATGTTTAGGACACTAAACACCAATAAACTATAGATTTTTATCAATGAGGTATAATACACATCAAGGTGACGTGTGGACAAACACGGCAATGAAAGATTTCGAGGTTTAAATATTTTTTTTAGAGTACCTATTAATCCTATCAATAAAATATTTATTGCTCCACATAGATAACTATTTCATGTAACCAGAAAAAAATATTAGAAAATTATAACCATGTTTTTTAGTACCGATTTCATCGATGCCACGCAGTTTTTGGTCCCGGGAAATTCACCCACCAATGTTATCTGGAAGAGAATGCTTTTTAGCATTAAGTTAGCCTTTGTATTTATTTTTGTGCAATAAAGAATTTTCTATCTTTCTATCTATCTTGAATAAAATCAGGCAAACTAGTAGTTCCAAAATCAAGTCAATAACACTGGTAGCTGCTGAAAAACGCACACTAACGATAGACAGATAAACTGACGGATACAAAGACAACAAAATAAGTGAGAAGTAAGTAAAAGGAGCTGATAAGGTGCTGAAAAATGCACATTCGGAGACACGGACGGAGAGACATACAACGAAGTCTCACGAAGGCTTCCTTTATTACCTTTTAGGTAACGGAACCCTAAGAATAACTCTACCAATACTGTAAAAATACGGGGAATCGAAGCAATTCCGTGGAGCCGCGAGACAATCGAGGATAATATTGACAAGCGGATAATACGTGTGCAATACAAATGAAATATGAGGGTAGGGAATATTGAATCTCGGACTTCTGCAACGAGTAATAAAAAGAAATATAAGCTAGTGTCAAGAGATAGTCACTTGAAAAATAATACGGAATAACATTCTATCCGTTTTCCTTAGTAACAAATTGGAAAACTACTTTTACTGATTAGTGATCAGAGAACAAAATGCCTGGTCAGTAAATTCACTTAATTTTTCTTCATTTTCAAAATCACAGCCCAAAACAATAACTTTTCATTCCGAGAAATTTTATAATTATTCCTTTTTCTCATATAAAAGATCACACTCTCACCATCTCTATAGAGTAACATAAGTACCTACTCAGCAGTCTCACGACTTTAGAGTTGCCAGGATAAAACTATATTAAAGAAACAGGTATTTTTTTTAATCGGACAATAAAAAAATCTAAAGTTAATTAATGCAAAATTATCACTAGAAACGGAATATTTACCATGATTTTTGAGCTGTGCCGAAATATCGGGCATTAATAAAGCTCAAAAATCATGGTAAATATCCCGTTTCTAGTGATAATAATGTTAATAACCATGATAGTTTTAAAAGCTAACTAAATACATATAAAAAAAATGCAAACGTCGCATGAAGTCAGTAGACGGAGGCGACTCAAGACCGTGCGTCGTGGCCTAAGATGCAATACATTCCTCATTTTTAAAGATTACATTTAGGTACAAAAATATTTTTATGAAAAATATAAGTACATAGGTACCTACAAAGAACTTAGGTACTTATAGAACAAAATTGTAATTCCTTTTCTAACCCAAGCTTCATGCTAAAAATACAAGCATCACGCAATAATTTAGAGATTAGGAACCGTGAATTCGTTCTTAAATCGAATGGATTCGATAAATAATGCGATTATTCGGCGGGTGGCAGCCCTACAGTCGACTGCTCAGCGCTGATAACAAACAGACATCATCCGGATTTGTGTCGTCATGCGAATGTGGAGCGACTGTCTGAATCTACTACCATGGTTCACAGGTTTGTGGTTTGAATCGGCCTGTCGACATAGATTGATTGATGAGTTTGAATAAAGAAAAGAAGTCTTCATACTCCAAAACATCTAAAGATCAAAGTCTTGTATTGAGATTTTTATCCAAATAAATCTGGGTAGAATAATAACATAACACCCAATATAACTAAAACCAAAACACTAATGCACATCATCATCATCATCATAATCAGCCTATAGGCGATTTTCGATTGTCATCGAGTCAGTGAAATTGTCGTTAATCCCTGATTTCCAAATTTCTGTATATTGAAACTCATGGAAGACTAAAATTATTATACTTAGGATATCAATACAAGTGTCTCCTCCAGTAAATCTCCTGAAAAACGGTGATTTGCGGCCTTTTTGATGACATTTAGTCCCTTAGTGACATTAAAAAACCACACCACATGTTATGAAAATTGAATTCTGCTGACTGGTCATCATCCAGATATGAACAGCCGTTTTTTTAAATTGTTACTTTATAAACTTTCTGATTTAAATGCTTATTTATCCTGACAGTTTCATAAACCTGCTTTAAAGGCTTCAACATAAAAACTTGTTTGTAAAAAAATCCCATTTTCCTTGGGAATGGGTCAAAACAGCCACAACTTCTAAACAAAAGATAATCCTGGAATATACATGGGGAGAATCGGGTAATTCAGCTTGACGCTATAAGAAAAAAATAATTATGATGGACACAATATGTAACAACATACAAATAAACCAGGTGAACAATTTATAAGCATGTATGATGTTTCAGGCATTTAAACATTTTAGACTCTAGTTTTAAATACGGCTACTGAGGGGCCTTATGGAGACCAGCAACGCATTTCATATATGAACAGCTTGGACGGATTGGGAGGAAAAGCGATCTCTTCTAGACAACCTTTAAATGGCGAGGAGCTAAACCGATATAGAATGTTGGTTGGGGTGTACTTAAATAATCAAAATTATTTTCAAAACATACTTAGGTATAACGGAGTTTATTGACTAGGCATCAGATTTCTTTGTATAGCTTACGTCTGATGCTTCACTGGCTACCCGGATGTACGCACTGACGCAAAATAATCCGCTTGTACCATCCGGATACGGTAAATTGCTGTTACGGAACATATCGATATTTGTTTGAATGTTGAAAGCTAAAACATTTTAGGGGAACTATTATCATAGATATGTCAAATAAAGATGTGTAATTATATTATATTACATTACATTATATATACATTAGTTTTTAGCTTAAAGATAATCAGAAAATTTCATTAGAAAGTTAAAGTAAAACGACGTGCCTCTTAATTTAATTTAGTAAATAATTTAATCAAGATAATCCCACATAGGTACCCACTTATAAAACAACTGTATCGAAAGATATATCTCAAACTACCCTAAGGCTTAAAGCCCTTAAATTTGGAAGCGGGTAGCGACAGAGGAAGGGTAGTCGGTTCATTATTTAGTCCGTTTAAATCACTGAGTCCTTAAAGGACATTAGCAGGCTTTGTAGCGATATGGCAGTACACAAAAGAGATTTAGAACAAGCTGATAACAGGGGGAGAAAAAGTTCTTGTTGTTTTTTACGTCGTTACGTTTTGCTAACACAGGACTGTCATAAAGTTCCTAACAGCTAAAAACAAAACTTGCCTACAAGTAAAATTTAATACAGTTTAGTACCTATCTTTCTCTTTTCCTTTTGCTGTATTCCTACAACTCCTCCCATGGATGTCATCTAAGTACTTAATACTAATACTGCAATCACCAATCCGCCTTCCATGCGTGGTACTTATGGCAAATCCCCCAATTCTATGGGGAGGCCTTGTTCAGTATTGGATGTCTACCAGCTGATGAAGAGAGTACCTACCTTTTATGGGATAATCTCTAGAGGCAAACTACTCATATATTAGTAACTTGCCGTAAACATTTTTAAAAATTGGTTTATACTTAATAATAAAATTTAGACACCGTGAGTACTGAGCTGGACTTGTGTGTCTACAAAATTTGCAAGTTGTTAAAATACTTGTGTAATATTTTATCATCCATTTTCTCTAGTGGATGTTGTAAGAGGTGACTTAGGGTAAACCAGGGTACCAGGAGACCTGGGTATCTAAGGGTACCCTGATAAAGGTGACCTGGTGTAAACCAGGGGATGGGCAGCAGCATACTGTGATCACCAATCCACCTGATAAGTGTGATGATGGTGAACCCCCCTTTCATTGGGAGAGGCCTATGTTCAGCAGTGACTTCTATCGGCTAATGATGATGGTGATGATTTATCAAATGAACTGTAATTTCCATAAAAGCTTATGAAAACAATACATCTAGGTGCCACCATAAGCTTCGGTCCAGACAAATGCGTACACAGCACTCACGCTAATTGTTTCCGCCATTTGAATATCGCCGGCGACAATTACTGGATTGGTCCGCTAGAGGCCGCTGTAGCCCCCCCAAATTAATTGCTCTCTTGCTTTGTTTTATTTTGCACTTGACATTATATTGAAAATGGAGATGAAATTGGTTTTCGTCTTTCCTTATTGATTTCGCTTTATGAGTTTTGCTTACTGGCCTATGAACTGTATGGATTCCTTATCAAAATATTTGCAATAAAATTTCTCATAACTCGTTATTAATTTGACTACAAAAGTATTCGATTTTCAATATTACCGCGTGATAAATAAATAAATTTTTCATCGCATTAGGAGTTTTTATTTTTTTACATAAATATTGCTTTGTTCTTAATACAATGTGATAAAATAGTACTAAAAAGTATGAATTATTTTGTTTCTACTGAAATATTTAAATACACTGCAGAGTTACAAATTAGTTTTGCCTGTACTTCAGGTAAAAATCTCCTAGATCTTATTACTTAAGGAACCTGTGGACCATATTCGTTTCTTATAATTCGAGGACGACCTCTGTGGCGCGGCGGGCGAAGGTTCACCTGCGACGCAAGAGGTTGCGGGTTCAATTCCCACTTCAGAACAAATATTTGTACGATCTGCAGATATTTGTTCAGGGTGTTCTGGGTATTTTTCTATGTATAATAAAAAATATCTATCTATGTAATATATTGTATTAAGTATATCAGTTATCTATAGTAACCATAACACAAGCTCTGCTTAGCTTGGGGCTAGATAATGTTGTGTGAAATGTCCAGCATTTATTTATTTATTTAATTAAAAATTATTTAACCCCCTACCAAAAACGGGGTATTATAAGTACGAGGTCAAAGTGTGTTTGTCTATATGTCTATTTGTCTGTGGCCTCATAGCTTCAGAACGGGAATATGTAAGAGTATTTTTTGAATTAAACATGGTTCTTAGATCCATAACCAGAAATTGCTACAGTTGTTTCCAGAAGCATTATCTCACAACACTTTTTTTAAAGGGAACTCAGGAATTTTTGCAGCTAGAACCTCAAATAATTATTTTAGATGACATCAGGCTCCAGTGTCGGATGATGACCAACATGGATGAACAGGATCTAACAACTGAAGTTTGAACTCAAATATCGATTGAAATCGACATGACATTAATTTCTCCCGCAGACTGAGGATCTGATGATTACCAGAACAAAATCTTGCAGAAACCGATGTGGTTCCATAAATGTTTTGTTTTTCCAATTTGGAACATTGCAAATAGCCGCAAGTCTTAAAATATTAATAAAATTAACTTGTGTAGTTATTTGCATTATATCTACAGATGCCTGACTAATAGAACGTATACATCATTTTGTATGGTTATATTGTTCAGCTGTCAAACCCGTCATGTTAAACTACGAAAGACAGGGTGTTGCATTACTACAAACAGCTTGTTAAAACATTTGCTTCCGGGTTTTCGGATGAAATTTTAATGAGCCTCAGCCTTTTGTGGTCCCGTCGCGGTACGAAACGGCCAATTAGCTAGACATTAGGGATGCTGTTAAAGACCATTCATGTTTTGAAAGTTATAGATATCTTTTATGTATATTTTATTACAAATAAGATATGTAAGACATGTATGCTAATAAAACTGATAAAAAAATAACAGTAATAATGTATGATAGAATTAATTAATGAATAAACGAAAGAATGCTTTTGCCAAATTCTAAGACGATCAAAGTTTACAGCATTAAGTACTATCAACTCAAGGCAACTTATAAAAGTTATTTCAAATAATTTTTTCCCATTAAAGGCAATCATGTAAAACCCTGAAATCGATATAGTAGATGCCTCAAAGTCTGTTCATCTGGGAGCTTTTATGCCCGTGAAAGAAGTTCATAAACACATGATGGTAACTGCCTAGATACCAACCTAGGCTCATGCTCTCGTTTCAACTGCACATAAAAACCTGAAACAGATTTTTGCCAAATAAAAAAGGCGGCCAAGGTTTATCATAGTGTGCGTCATCTCCTGAGATCGATAGATCGACTGTCGCCTCGAAGTCTGTCCGTCGGGACGGCGCGGCGCCCGCCGTCGGCGCCAAGGGGACGACAGCCGCAAATAAATCTCTCTAACTGCCACTTTTGCAAATCATATTTATGTTTATTTTCGTCTCCGTGTCTTCTTTGATTGGCTATGGCTGCAGAGCATTTTAAGAACGTAGACTTAGACGCTTCGTCATAAATTCAAAAAACATTGATTTGAGTGGCTGATTTTAAATGCAAGTGTGTGGGTTTTCAATGAAATCTGGCACACTGAATCTGGGCCGGCTGAGTTTGCATTGCAATACACAAATAATTAAATGTTAGACATCCCACTAAAAGGTGCGGGTTGAGTGCGGGCTGGCTGCAATTTGGTGTGACGTCTAACATTCCATTTATAACAACCGTAACTGGCCCGTAGTTTTCAGGCCTTATCAGGGTGGTTATTCGCTATGACCTAAGAGATTCCTTGTCAATAACGTGTGACGTCACCCATGCTATTTAGCGATGATTCCACGCAGATATCGTAACGAGCCCGCGTTATGTCAAGTTTGGTCATAGCGAATAAGGGGGCAGCTCCAACACACAAACTGCGGGTGCGGTGCAGGTCAGCTATGGTTTGGTGTGACGTCTTGAATTCAACGTTACAACCTTAGAATAATGGCTTGGTCCTTATTCTAAGGTTACAACGCAACCTCAGTCGCACCCAGCGACAAAGGTGACCTTTGTCGCTGAACATCCAAGGTTAAAATCCAAATAAAGACTTTTCCAGAATCATGTAGATTTTGGCTATTTTTTTTATTCGTAAAAAGCAATATTTTTTGAAAGACAATACATATTCACACATCAACGCCCAACATAACTATTAACATAATATTTCCAAGAAGTTTTAAATTAACCAACCGCAAAAAGCAATATTTTCAATCTAGACTAAGTACTTACATTCTCACAAAGACGTGAAAGTAGGTCATAGTGCTTCAAGCACTGGATACGGACGACGAGGATACTTTATAAGAATCTCCGTAAAGAAATATTTTCAATAGGATCGCTGGTTCCTTCCACGAATGTAATATTTTCCCGATACTTATTAAACCACCAAGATTTTTTATATGTTGTATTACATTTTATGATTAATAATTATTTTTGTCGGTAAAAAACTTATTTCATGTCATTTTCTACATTTGCATTTACATTTTTTTTTTTTTTTAGTCAATTTTATAAAATTCGTAGCAAGTCGTAGCAATTTTCGTAGCTAGTTCGTAGCTAGTGTATAAAAAATTATACACTAGCTACGAACTAGCTACGAAAATTGCTACGACTTGCTACGAATTTTATAAAATTGACTTGGTTTCACCCCTTGGTTTCACCCGCATAATTCTCGATCCAATAAAAATATCAGGATAAAAGGTAGCTTATATGATAATTCAGGGTATAAGCTATGCCCATTCCAAATTTCAAATAAATCGCTTAAGTTGTTTTAGCGTGAAGGTTAACAAACATACTTACAAACTTTCGCATTTATAATATTAGTGTGATTAAAAAGGCAAAAGTTTTTTTATTTGTTGTCAATGCTAACCAGCAATTTATGTGTTTACCAACCCATTTTCAATGTGACTTTCGACGATCGATGGCTACCGTCCTCATTAACGGAACTAAATTGCACAAGAGTTCTGCGAGAGGACACGGATTTAATTTCGTCGTGTGGATGGTAGAGGGCGGCACTGGCCAGTATTAATCCTACTTCAAAGGACACTCTTAAATTACAACCTCTACTGTATTATATTCAAATGAACGGCTGACTTTCTGAGGATTAATTATTATTGACGTGGTATGTATGGCATTGCTTTGCAATGGTTTTAATTAGTGGGGTACGATGATATTACTTGTTACAAAAGGGAGTTATTTACGGGTTTACTATGTATTACAGTGATTTTTGTATTTTCATCATCATCACCACCAGCTTGTTTACGTTTACTGTTGGCCTCCCCCCTCCCCCCTATAGAATGAAATGGGGGGGTTTGTTATAATCACCACGCTTGGCAGGCTATTTTTGTAGACATGTCATGATATCGTATTGTCATCTGACACAATTATTTGGTACAGGCCCCTGATGATTCGGGATAGAAATAACGTGATAACCAAATTGTTTTAAAATCATTCTGATGGTCATTATCATCATCATCAGCCAGTAAAATTCCACTGCTGGACATTAGGCCTCCCCCATATAAGCAACGACGAACGGTCTTGAGCAGCCTCCAACCACCGACTTCCTGCAATGTCTTATAATGTCTCTTCAAACTAAATATTACTAGAAAGAGCTTCTTATGTATTCAATAATTTTTTCTCATTAATTAAATTTTCTGAAACATATTGAAGTACCTACCTACCTTTACTGCTATTATTGAATTAAATATTTATTCACTAAATTGCATAAAATAAAATGTATTTCTAAATTGTTTTTTACAATACACAAAGATTAGCTGGAAGAGCGTGCTATCTAGCATTAAGTTTGCTTATGCACAGACCTTTTAAGTTGTGCAATAAATCAAATTCTTTATATTTCTATCACGTAAAAAAAAACCGGGCCACTAATTGAAGTAAAGTCAACATTTCTTCTGAATCACTAGTCTTAAAAACCGTTTCGTGGCCACGTAAGAGATGAATGTCTGGTGCCAGCGCGGGGGGAACCGTTGAGTAGACTTTGAGGCGCCTACGTTTGGGGCGAGTTCATAAAACACTATGGTACGTGCTACGAAAACTTGTAGAGTAGCCACTCGAGAACTCTCTATTAGTTTTTGGTGTAACGGGGGTAGGGTAGCGCCCCAAAAAAGGTATATGTTAGTGAAATATTGGAACACATTTTATAACAAAATTATTTTTTATAACAAACATACGACACACACCTTTTTAACTGAAGTAGGTAGGGCCTCAATGGCCCCCTTTCAACGTAGGTTGTACAATCGTAGAAATGTTGACGTGACTAGTGGTGATATCATCGTCGCCATTACTTTACCACGACTAACTCCGCTAATGATTTCTTCCGGTAATAGCACATTCCATTATAAGCCAGCAGTCGCTGACAACCTCTGTGCCATGTCAGGCAAGAGGTTGTCAGCGCAAGAGGTATGGGTTTGATCCCACTGAGCGACAAATATTTGCATGATCTGCAAATGTTTCTTCTAGGTCTGGGTAATGTGGTACCATGTTACTCGTAGTTCTTTGATACGCACGACACAGGGAATCCTAGTGTGGGATAGTGAATATGTATGTGACTGTTGGGTGGTCTGTTATGTAGTCAGGACTTTTATACCAATACAATTGCCAAACAAAGTCAAAAGTCAAAGTCAAAAAGAACTTTATTCATTGAAATCACAAGGATCATTTTGAATCGTCTTGTAAACTAAAATTACTCCTGTTCCAAAAAACAAGCCGGGGTACTTACTACTAAAGTAAGTATTGGAAAAAATAGCAATAGTATGCTACGATAGTTCTATGGGATTTTCTAAAAACAACTTATAGTTGAACCGATAACCGTTGGTAATAAAGATTCTCGAGTGGCAACTACAACCGGATGATACGGTTGAGGATGGCCATCCACTCAATGGACTAAAGACATTATAAACGTCACAGGAAGGTGGATGGAGGTGGCTCAAGACCGTTCATCATGGCGTTCTAGGGGGGAGGCCTATTTTCAGCAGTGAACTTTAACAAGCTAATAATGATGATGATGATGACAACATGTTGTACTTATTTATAATTGTTTTAGAAAAAAAAACAAATCAGAGAACCCAAAAAAACTTGCAGTGATCAATAGGTACAGCCTTAATTTTTTAAAACTTCCCTAAACGACTTAAAGCTTTCATTACTTAATGTCCGCTCCAAACATTCGTTGTTTTGTACGCACATCTCGACTAATGTTCATCGTGTGCAAATATTTGAGCACGCTAAGACTTATTGATCGCGCGATCATGACGGGTTCGCACTTGAGCTCGCTTCCGTCACGTCCGGAGTGCTTGTAAGTGAAGACGGTCTCGAGATTTTCAAATGTAAACGACAGCATAGCAGAATACAAAAGGTAAACACAGGTTAATACCTGTTTACCACAATAAATAAAATAAAATAAATAAATAAATGCTGGACATTTCACACAACATTATTTAGCCCCAAGCTAAGCAGAGCTTGTTTTATGGATACTAGATAACTGATATACTTAATACAATACATTACAAAAGATAGATATTTTTGTTATACATAGAAAATACCCAGAACACCCTGAACAAATATCTGCATATAGTATATATAAAGTCAAAAAGTCAAAGTCAAAAAGAACTTTATTCATTGAAATCACAAGGATCATTTTGAATCGTATATATATATTTGTTCTGAGGCGGGAATCGAACCCGCAACCTCCTGCGTTGCAGGCGAACCTTCGCCCGCCGCGCCACAGAAGTCGTCAACAACAACAACACAACACACGAACAATATTGTTCGTGACGAAACTATATCATAAAAAAATATTTTGTTTTCCTTTTACTTATTTATTTTTCATAGGCTTTAACAAAATGTCTCTATTAGAATTTTAGTGGCAGTGACGTAATACATGAGACGTTCCAAACTCGATTGAATTTCCGGTCCGTAACAACATTGCGGGCCAAACGCCACCGGAAATAGCGTTAATGCATGTCAATTGTTGGGCCCCTAACTTTGTTACCGACCCTGGGGCCGATGTCACCTAACATGTTTTTGATTTCGCTAATTTGGCTTTTACCTTTAACGTTAGATAATTGATGAGAAGCCGGTGAATTATATTTTATCAAATAAAATTCGTAATATAGTTTTGGAGAAACAAGGGAACAGATTAACAAAGTTACATCCATAAATAATCTGCTAAAATCATAAACCCCTTTTTGTTTTGCTGTAGTCGGGTAAAAAGATCATTCCACGCCTACCTATCTTTGAAATCATTGAGAAAAGTCACGTTATACCTATCTACTCCATCTGCTCCCTTAACTGTCATGCGGTCGTCACGTCATCAGCCGTATGAGGTTTCCCCGTCCATAGGGTGACAACTGCGACAAAGGGTTGCAGCCAGAATTGCTTAATGGACAGTGAAGGCTGAGATAGCACTGTGATAAATCACCGCTGTGATTACTGAGCCATTATCTAAAATACAATCTCGGGGGCGACAACTCCTGAAAGTAAAGTTGTTAATGTTAATTGACGGAGAAGCGTTGAAAAATTTCGTCTTTATTTGGAAAGTGAACATTTTTGTCTTGATACTATACGAACAAAAACTTTGTAATTTTTGTTGAGTTGTTTGTTGCTTGCTTTTTGTTATAGAAGATTATTATGATAACAACAGTACCTAGACTATCTTCTTATCTAATTACTTTTACTGAATGATTAAAAGTATCACTCAATATTTTAAGCTTTTCTAGAAAGCGTTTGCAACTAGTACCAAATTTATTGTTTCACTACAATTAGGTACTTCATTACACTTTACTTTCATTATTTACACCAACATAAACTGTTTTTTAACTTACGAACTTAGCTACCAAAATTCTACGGTCAAAATACATACGCAACGCAAACAATTCGACTTGTAAGCACGATTGAATTGTATCACCTACTTACTTTACTTCTCTCTATACAAACAACAAGCATACGTGACATAGAAACCCCTAAATTACATTTCTCCCCCGAGTCGATCAGCGGCAAACAAATAGACTATCGGCATAGTCGTCTCGTGCCAACTTCTAAACCCCTCAACTGCATCTCAAAGAAGCGAGAAGCCTGTGCGAGCCTTTGCGAAAGTTACAAAGGATGGCTTATTGCCATTACAAATGGAAATTTACGAAGCAATTTAAATGTACGGATGCAATCGGAACTTTTTGCACTTTGAGATTTTGCTTCACAATCTACAATAAAATTAATAAACAGATAAGATTTGAATACCATATAAGATTGACACTTTAGACTTGATGTTATATTATTATATGGCAAACTACAGAATCCAATTCGGTCTTTTTTTGAAAAATTCTTACTGATTTTTTTGGATCTGTAGTTTGATAAATTGATGAAAATTGTTGTAATTGTTGCCAACAGTTTAACCCTTTGAGCTGCGCCAAATCGTTAACGCGCAGGTCCTTTTGACCGCAGGGACCGGAAACCCAAAGCAATTAAAAAAAACCCAAGAACAAGAACCGGTTTGAACACAGAGTGGTCAAGACACTGGTGTGTCGATCGACACCAAAACGAGCCGGCCGTAGTCGAAAATCGCGAGTAGATCGACACCAGCGCGAGCGCACAGGTCTTGTATTTTATACATTTTGTATATAATTGTGTAAGTGGTGTTATAATTTAAAATGGAGGATCTTCCATCGTACTGATCCACTTACCAGATCATAATATTAAAATGAAGTCAAATACCTTCAGACAACATTGCGTAATACAGGAATATTTTGTGTTTTCTTGGTAATAGCACCATCTATTGGCAGCGAGGAGCACCACTTCGTGATGTAGCATAGTGTTCAATGGCTTCCACGTACTCTCGGATTTGCTGTCTTAGTCGTTTTTATACGTGGCGATAGATGTCAACCACATGTATACTCACCACATAATCAAATAGAATGGGGTGGTAAGTAATCATGAATATCACCTACGGTACACTAAGCACTACATCGAGATTGTATTGAAACGTTGGCTTAGTATTTAAATGGATTCCTATTTGTACTGCCGAAACATGAAAATAGCGTGGCTCAGAGAGGGGTCTGCATAGAGCTAATAAAACGAACGACCTGTCGTTGATGGAATTATATGCAAATAAGGTTAGCTGTTTGTTTAGATCCTTTGATTTGGTAAATGCGATCGCCGTTTAAAGATTGGGGTGATATTTAAAACATGTTATCCTAAATTAAATTAGCCTATTCGGTAAATCAACTTGAATTATTCCGTTTAACCCCATCTTGAGCCCTTGCCTGTACTCCAGATAACATGCAATCTCTACTGCAGATATTTTATGAGAAAATTATTGTTTTGTCACGGAATTAAAAAATAACGTATGGAAAATTGTTTTACAAATAATGTAAACGCAAAAATGGGAAACACAAACAGTTTTATTTATTTATTTGTTTGTTTATTGGTAATCAACAGTGAATTGGTAGTTTTTTGATTGACCACATTTGCAAAATATATTACCTGTTCTTTCACTTTAACAGGTCTATGTCGAGTACTTTTGAAGTATATTGCGTACCACATACGTATGGAGGGGGTTATTGTTGTTTTTCAAAGCCTTGGCGCAGTTTCGCCTACTGAAAGGGTCTTTCCGCAGACACAGTGTAGCTAAACAACAGACATTCAACTTCACAACAAACAGCACTCTATCTAAAGATGCACGCGTTTTCACAAAATAATCGCTTAGGTGTTCTTATGCCTTCGTCCGCATTATGATACATGTTTTAAATTGGTTCGAATATTTTAAGGGGAATTTTTATTATTAAGGGAAATTAAAAGGAACGGTTCGTTGAGTGATAAAAATTAAAAAGTCGCTGACCAGACTAAACTATTTGACCAAGTACTTTCAAACGTCTCAAGTGCCGTGGTGCGACCGGCCTAAGAATATAGTCCCCTCCGTTTCCTCCCGTGGGTCGTAAAAGGCGACTAAAGGATTACACCAGCGAACGGGCAGCAGCATTCACCTGATAGTACTCAGTACCAATACTGCAATCACCAATCCGCCTGCCAAGCGTGGTGATTATGGCAAATCCCCCCATTGCATATGAGGGAGGCCTCGTACAACAGTGGACGTAATGGCTAATGAAGAAGAAGATCTAAGAAGGTAATGTTTTGTTTATGTTATTGTTTGTATTTTTTATGCTTTCCTATTTTTAACCGACTTCCCAAAAAAGGAGGAGGTTCTCAATTCGGTTGTATTTTTTTTTGTGTGTTTGTTACCACATATCTCCGGCGTTTATGAACCGATTTGTTTTTTTTTTTATTTGAATAGATATACTTCCAGATTGGTCCCATTTTTTTCAGAATGCAGTTCTGATGATGGGATCCATGAGGAATTGAGGGAACTCCTCAAATATTGTAGGCATACATATGGCGATTTTGATATTTTCAGCAACAACCCAAGCATTTGCATTCAAAAAGTATCATAATCCTTTCACCACTATGGTTCTTTCATCATTTTTTTTTCATCCAAATATTTAGTCGAATACAATGGCGCAAGTCGGTTTTTTAAATGAAAAGTTATTAATTTATCTACATATCTGAGGCCCAATTCTCTAATTTAAAAACATTCCAGTCTCGTGTCAGTCGCACCGTTTCGTATAGAAACTATTCCATAGTCTTCGCAAGAAACGCGAAGATTAAGTAATAGTAACTATACGTGACAGTACGACTGAGACGAGATTATACTGCGAATTGAATGTTTTTAAATTAGAGAATCTGGTCTGTGTATCTGTATGTGTTGTTAAATTAATATTTATTTAACTATTCCACTGAGTAATGGCGATTATTTCATTAAAACATCAGAGTTGCATTTCTCGGTTTTAGTTTACTACGTCGCATTTCCCTGTTCTAAAAGATTTGTACATTCAGATTTTTTATACTCGTGGTTGGTTTTATTGAGTGTTTAGGAACCATAAAAATGTTAATGTGGATGCGATGTAAAGTCTCTTTTACAGTGATAAATTGTGATGAATAATCTTTTTAAGGATGGTTAACGTTTGCATTGTGTCTTAACGACTTTGAATTTTACGGAAAGCAATAGGAGTTTTATTTGCAAATCATATATTTTGTTTCTATTTTGATAACCACGGCTTTTCATATATTATTTTTTCCAATTAATGTTTTGTCTTTAAGTACTGCTGTGCTATATCCTACTAATATTATAAACGCGAAAGTTTGTGAGTATGGATGTTTGTTACTCTTTCACGTAAAAACTACTGAATGGATTTGAGTGAAATTTGGAATGGAGATACTTTACGCCCTGGATTAACACATAGGCTACTTTTCATCATCATCATCATCATCAATTTCCATCATTATTCACGCGGGTGAAACCGCGGGGCGCAACTGGTATAAATATAAATATAAATACTTTCCCTCGTCAAATATCTCTTCAAGCATAAGCCGCTTATGCTTGAAGAGATATTTATATACTTAAATCCTTTGTCTTTGTCTAGACTGTTTTGAAGAATGTCCCTAACAAGCTTAAATAAAAATTATCTAAATCTACTAAGACTTTCGAACTTTGCATGATCATAAATTCAGTAAGCATACAGTCCTTCTATAAAAAGATTATATTAACATAACACCCAAAAGTCACATAATGTAGTCATGATCCCACGCTAGGATTCCCTGTGTCGTGGGTATCAGGAACTACGAGTACCATGGTACCATAACATCCACTCATAAGACCAGAAACAAATATTTGCAGATCGTACAAACATTTGTCTCGCAGCGGGAATTGAACCCGCAACCTCTTGCATCTCAGCCAGCTATTCGCCTGCCATGCCACAGAGGTCGTCATATTGTAATACCTACTAGTAGTGTGTCTACAACACCTTTGTTCTATATAACGGGAGGTAGCTAGATCAAATAGGCTACAACCACAAAGTTCATGAAAATGTATGAGTATTTATTGTTTAATTGTAATTTTCCTGCTCGACCGAAATTCATCTCATAAAGATAGTCTGCCAGTATCCATAGCAACGTCTAACCCAGCCTGATACCATCAAATGGGAGCAACTTAAATAAGCATTAAGAAACATTTTTGCGTCCAAGGAGATAAGTTTCTCCTGATCCCGTCCATTGTGATAGCCATCTGTGGAAAACTCTGAAAAGCCCCGGCTCATTCGCCATTCATGGGGCGATTTGATTTACTTAAGATCTTTGCCTTGATACTGTCTATTAAGCGAGTGGATCGGGACGGTCGTTTTTATAAAGGACATTGTGATGCGTTGGTTCAAGTAGTTTTAGGGTTTTGAGGAAAATAAATGATAGTCGTTAGTTAATATTGACGTGAAAAACGTCTATGAATTCGGTTTGGTCTACTAAACCAATGCAACCAAATTATACTGATTTTCTTGACGCGACAACTATGTAAATAATGGGCCGATAGGAAATTACCGATTTAATTCAAAAAGCTTTACTCTTTTAAAATCCTAGCTAGTTAGGGGTTTTCAACAATTTAAGTAATTTAGCGGCCGTGTGTGGTTGAGCCAAAAATATATTAGTATGCATATTTATACGCGGTCTACCTCGTGAACGTGTAAAGTAAGGACGCTGGTCGAGGTGTCTATGGAAAGCCCTTAAGAGTAATAATAATTATTATTATCATCAGCTGGATAGACCTCCACTGCTGGACGAGGATTCTTCCATTAAATGTATGCAGTTGGGGGCAAGTGATAAGATAATAATAATAGTTAAATAAGAATTTAAGTGATATTGACTTAAAAATAATATTTTTTTATGACTGCAGTGAATATTTATGTTTGAAAATTATATGCGACGAAAATACGAATAGAAGTGATACGTTAATCGAAGGAAAGGGCCGATCTAGAAGAACCTGAAAAGCGCTCAAGTGATATTGGCTAAACTATGATTGAATAATATTGTTGCAAGACGTTTTTCACGTAAAATCCTGCGGCTTAGACACGAAAGACACGTTTTTTTAAAGTGAATACCTAGTTGTTTTGAAAAACTGAATTGTTATATTTATTGTTTATGTTTCTTTTGTTGGTAATTTTAGCATAGCATTAAATAACTTTTAGTACTTATCGATTCCTCAACGCCCTTACTAACATGCTATGAAAACAATTTTTACGTGGAAAGCTTTTAATGTTTTTTATAGTGTCGCAACGATAGGGTGTGTAACGCGTGGTTCCGGGTAGGCGGACGGGCGATTTATAAAATGAGTTTGCGGTGCAACCAAGCCGTGATACCCCATTGGTTACGTCTCACTTCTTTACTAGTGCTGTGACTAAATTCAAGTAAAAGAAAATTGTCGATGATATTATTGTTTTTTAAATCTTTGTTATACTCAAAATAAATTCACGTGCGTGATACATTTATCATAAACTGCGTGTATAGTTTAAAATTATGCAAATTGCTATTCTAATTTAAAATAAAATTATGGGCTACTAGTGCCATGGTGTATCCGGCATTAGAATATAACCCTTTGTCTCCTCCCGTAGATGTCGTAAAAGTTAACTAAGCTATTACACTAGGGGATGGGCAGCAGCTCCCATCTTAGTACTCAATTTGAGCACCAATACTGCGATCACCAATCCACCTGCCAAGCGTGGTGATTATGGCCAATCCCCCCATTGCATACTTTGAGGGAGGCCTCTTTCAACAGTGGATGTCTAATGGCTGATGTAGAAGAAGAAGTTTCTTCCCCTGGCTTTGCTTACGTCATGCCTAGATAAAAATACAAAAGTCAGTCCAGGTCATAATTTCTCTGTGTAATGAATATCATCGAGTTTGATTCACTGGTTATCGTGTGATTGAGTAACAAACAAACTTTAAATTCTCTAAGCTGGCGTATGGATAATATAAATTGGATTTAAATTGCAAGTAGGTACTTCAATCTCTTGAATCTCTTCTTCTCTCATTTTTCCGCTGAAAAACCCTAACCAATGTGTGGTATCATGTCTTGTTAAGCCGCGATCGCCTCTCGATAGATACCTACTATGTTCCTTGCGCTATTCTGTCAGAGATTGAACACAATCAGAATCATTGGACTGGGTTTAAAGGACCATACGCCAGTAATTATGTCACGTATCTTCCTTTTTTTTATCATAGAAGATCCTTAAATATCATCGATATATGTATTTTATATTCTCATCGACAGCCATCCAGCCTTATTTCACGGGCATTTGTCGCGGGACGTCACCATTTTTCCCTCGCGCCGCCATCAGTGGAAAGTTAAAAGCATTGAAAGACGTATCGCGGGTTACTTCCAGTTGCCATTGTTCTCTCGCCCTTTGTCCCCGGCCGAATGTTTTAATGTAATTGGCTTTGCTCGATGGGTTTTTTACCCTATTTCCTCCATGTGATATGGAACTTTCGGCGATGTCGTCAGACACATTGTTGCGTTTACTTAGTTTAATCAGATCTGTCTAATGTCTAAAGTTTCATTTATCAAAACATTCTTCACTTTGGAACTATGAAGTATTTGAACTAGCACTTAAAAAACTTTATAATTTTTTGGTGATTAAATATTTTAAAACTCTTATTTAAATTAAAGCATCTAATATTCTTTAGAAATAACTTCTTATTTCAATTGAATCTTCTTTATTTTAAAGCATCTCTTCATCAGCCGTTAGACGTCCAGTTAGATGAAGCCTCCTCCATGAAGTACAATGGGGGGATTTGCCATAATCACCACACTTGGCAGGCGGATTATATTATGCTATGTATAAACCTATAAACACGAAAGTGGTTGTCTCTTTTAAAAAAGTGCGGCCGTCCACAGTATGTAACTTGAAAATAACTCATTATGTTTTACTTAAAGAACTGTGCCATAATATATTTATACGCACAGAAGTTTATTTGATCAAAGCCCTGTTCTTAATAAGTCGTTGGGATACAATGTTACTAGTATCCTTTCTATTCTCACTGCCGTGTCGCCCCGACTTTAGTAAGTGAGTTGGATATAAATTGGGGCATTGTGTGTAAATCTGGAGCATTCGCACGACTTTTGGACTTATTCTGCTACTTCATGATAGAATAAATTTTCCGGTATATATTCCCTCTCACTCTGATATATACGTTTCAGTTCAAGTTTGACGGGGAGAGGTAGAGACTGATTATGAAATCGGCGGGGAATTTTTGCAGAATAAGATAGCTGATCTTGAATGAATTCTCTTTTGTTTTCTCACTCTGATGTTGATGTCATTTCGCTCTGGCGCACAGTATCTAGCACTATATCTACACATCGTCACCAGAATACAGGATCAATTTGCAGTGGGATTCTCATTTTACTTGTATTTAATTTTTCTTATTGAAAACGCTTGATAACGAATTTAAATGAACACTTTACACATATTCTAGATTGTGATGCATCCGTCGCTGAATTGTATGAAAAATTTGATAGGCCGCACCTTTTTGCCCGATTACTTTAGTGAGGCATAGCAAAGCTAGGTGCCTATGTCTTTTTCAGTGAGGAAGGATAGTGAGTTAAGCGTCTATGTATGTTTATATGTAAACACCTTTAGAACTCGAAACCACTCAATCGATTTTGACAAATTAATAAGGTGTCAATTGACTCGTATTTACCAGAGGGTGGTTATTGAATTTGATGAATAAAAACAATCGTGTATTGTATCGTTTGAAAGGTCTTGTTAAATCAAAATGCGGTTTTTTGGTAGTTTTATAATTTAATAAGGCAGTTGAGGAAAGAGACAATTAAAAAAATAGTTGTGTTTGGTTTAAAAGTTATTATAAATCATCATGGAGCCACATGCTCATGCGGAGGCTAGCGAAATGAACTCACGAGTTTCATCATTTTTAAATTCATTTATTAGACATATCAAATCTTTACATAAAAACATTTCCAGTGTAAATTTAATCCTAGAATGTAAAAATCATAAATTAAAAACACGTAAATTAAGCTAAAAGCGCTTATCAAAACTCATAAAGAAAATATTTGCTAAATTACTTATTAAGAAACAGAGTTAACTAAATTGTGCAGGTTTTGCCTACGAATAAAGAATACATACATGCTAGCTTTAGTTGAGCATAACAATAAACAACGCAAAAGTTTATTTAAAAAAAAAAACAGATTGTCCAGTGGCCGAAAATATTAAAAATGTGTTAAAATGCTAACAATAAATTAGAAGTAACTCACGAGTTTGACGTGAAGCGAAGGGAGGAAGTGGCAAGCTAGCGTGCCCTGAGTGGAACGATGGTTGTGATTGAGAGAAGCGATTTTTTAAATAATTTCCATGATATCTGAGGGGAATTGGAAAAGTGGACACCATATTACTGATAATATTGTGATGTTATGGTTCACTGTAGTCGGCCTATAGTTTTTTAGATCTCCACATGCTATTGCAATGAGCTACTTTTTTTAAAGTTATTATGCTTTTTACTTTTATACTGGGTATTAATTCAACTGTCCCTGGGTATTCAACCTAGTTATGCATTCAGTTGGCAGGCTAGAAACAACATTGAATGTTTGAGACTGCAAGCATTGCATTCTAGTAACTGCCGGATGGACGCTTATCGCTTACCACCCACGCATCTTGTGCCTTTGTGCCTTAAGTTAGTAAGATGATTTGATTCATTCATGTAGAGAATAAGCTTTGTCTCACATGTGTCATTTTTAATTAAATTAATTTACGAATTTTATTAAAGTAATTTTAAATTTAGTTTTTAAAAACTTAAACAACGTTCCCGTATCCTTTACTGGCGCAGCCGGGGCAGATTTTCCGAGTTTTCCGCGTAGTTTTCCGTGATTTTTCGGGAATTTTCCGACGCGAATCGGATCTGTTCGAACCAAATAAATTGTGAAGGTGCTAAGAAGCGATCGAGCATGTTGGTGACTGGCTGGTGAGTAGAATTTTCGCCATCCTTTCCTACCTTTCGTGTTTTATGTTTTGTGTTTTGTTATATTCGGAATCGAACTTTTTCCATCATAACGTTTTCTGGTTTCCTATTGTAGGAAATTGTGAATGTAGAGTAAGTAGATTTAAATAAACATTGCTTATCAAAATTTAAGTAAGTGTTAGTTTTGGTATTATTTGTTTAAATTATAAATAGCCAAGTAATTCTAGTAGTAGTTAATAGTTCTTGTTTACGTAGTGATCAAAATTTTACTAAAATCGTTTGTGTCTTTAGTTTATTAAAATAAAAATACTATTAAAGTAACAGAGTAGATAGGTACGTATATAAAATGACGACAGTTAAGGTGATACCTAAAGAAATAATGAATATTATACCAAATTTTAATGGCAACAAACGTCATCTTAATTTATTTCTACGGAAATGTGATTATATAATTGAAAAATATCGCGGATGTGCAGAGCAAGATATTTATGTATTTCATGCAATTACGAGTAAGTTGACTGATGAGGCCGCCGCATTAGCTAGTGAGCGAAATGACATTTCAAGCTGGGACCAACTTAAGGTCTTGTTAATACAACATTTTGGTGATCCTCGAAGTGAAGAATGTATAGCGATAGAACTAGAAACCTTAAAATTGAAACAAGGGGAAAGTTATGTAGAGTTCTGTAATCGGATACAGTCAGTAAAATCAGTACTGATTTCCAAGGTGAACCAATTACCGGATGTGGACATTAGGAAAAGTAAAGTGAGCATTTACGGAAATTTAGCACTTAATGTTTTCCTTTATAACTTGCCCGAAAATCTTATTAGATCAGTGCGAATGAAAATGCCACAAACACTTGAAAAAGCATTAGAGTTTGTGCTGGAGGATGTCAACTTTTATGAGCAATATAGCCTTAGAAGTAAAATGCTTCGCCCTCAGCCACCAGCAGGCGCATTAATGAAATTTGGCACTCCACCATCACAGAGCATGCCCATCCAACCCAGTGGCTTTAGGCCAGCTTTTAACACACCCCCTCGATTTAATTTCGGGATTCCGGGAAACAGTCAGTATAGGCAACCATTTGTAAACAAATTCGGTCAACAGGCTCCAACTGGATATAGACCACAGTTGATGCAGCCGCAACAGTTTGGAATGCAAAGGTTTACGCAACCCCAAAATTTTAACCCAAGACCACAACAGTTTGGCTATCGGCCTCAGTTCAACCAAAATCAATTCGGGTACAAGCCTCCCAATTTAAAATACAACACAGATGTTTCTATGAGGACCGCACCTCCTTTAAAGCCACAAATGCAGACCCCAACACAACAACCACAGGGTTTTCGCTTAAATGAGCTTGAATTAGGTGAAAATTACGGTTACGAAAATTATGAAAGTCAAGAAGGATATTATTATGATGAAAACGATAATACGGATTACATCACCTCCCAAATGGAAGTGATAGCTGAGAACGAACAGGAAAATTTGGTGACCAATGAAACCGCGAATGTAGTGGAAATTGAAAATTTTCACATTCTGGCCTCAATAAAGGACCGGAAGTGATAAAAATAAATTGTAATATGAAATTAAAGCTACCGTATGTTTATTTACCAGAAATTGACGGAAAATTTATGATAGACACGGGAAGTACGAGATCTTTTATTAGCCCGCAAAAGGCTCACCAATTTTTCCGTGAGTTCGCCTTATGTGAACTGTTCACTGTAATAAGCACGCACGCATCTAGTGGCCATAACGAGGTTATTGAAATTCCGTTGATGCCATCTTTCAAAAGCAACGAATTTCACAAATTCTACGTTTATGATGTAGACCCTCAATATGATGGACTTATAGGAAATGACTTATTGGTACAATTAGAAGCTGTAATTGATCTAAAAAGTCACAGACTTCGAACCAAAACAGCTACCCTGCCGATTGTACAAAGTATTACAGATCACGTCATAAAGCTAGCTCCACGCTCAGAACAACGAGTAAAATTACCCGCAGACCTGTTTTCAGGGGACGCCATAATAAATTACAAACAACTCTGCGAAGGCGTCCGGATGCCAGCAGCTATTGTTAGCGTTGAAAACGGATATTTTACCACCATTATCCAAAATACATTAGAAACACAAATGACCTTAACTATTACAGCCCCGTTTAAAGTAGATAAATTTCGTAACGACACAGTAAACTTAAATTGCTACAATGACGTAGAGATGAAAGACATGGAAGTGGATGACATTTTACAGGAAAATTTGACGAGACTTAGGCTTGATCACATGAATCAAGAAGAACAACAGTGTATTTCTGAATTATGTAGAGAATACAAGGACATCTTTTACAGTGACAAGCTTCCTTTAAGCTTCACAAATCAGGTAAAACATATTATTCGGACAAAAAATGAGGATCCAATCTATGTAAAACCATATAGACAACCTCCTGTCCAAACGCAAGAAATTAAAACTCAAGTTAAAAAGTTATTAAAAAATAACATAATTCAGGAATCTCACTCGCCATGGAATGCACCTGTTCATCTTGTACCTAAAAAAATGGACGCTTCAGGTGAAATTAAATTCCGAATGGTAATTGACTACAGACGACTTAACGAAATTACGACAGATGATAAATACCCCTTACCTAATATTATGGACTTATTTGACAAATTAGGGAAAAGTAAATACTTTAAGACTCTTGACTTAGCTAACGGATATCATCAAATTGAAATTAATGAGACTGACCGACAGAAGACAGCTTTTAGTACAGAAGCAGGACATTATGAGTTTTTAAGAATGCCGTTTGGGCTTAAAACGGCACCAGCGACCTTCCAACGAGCCATGGACAATATCCTCAGAGGGCTCCAGGGTCTACATTGTCTGGTATACATGGATGACATTATTATTTATAGTACTAGCATGCAGGAACACGTTAAAGATTTAAGATCCATCTTTGATAGGCTGAGAGAAGCGAATCTGAAAGTACAGCTCGATAAATCTGAGTTTTTACGGAAAGAGGTACTTTACTTAGGTCATACTATTACCGATCAAGGCCTCAAACCTAATGATGACAAGATAAAGGCAGTTTTAAACTATCCTCTGCCCAAAACAGTAACCGAGATCAAGAGTTTTCTTGGACTCATCGGCTATTATAGACGCTTTATCAAAGACTTCGCTAAAATAACAAAACCATTAACAAATTGTCTTAAAAAGCGGAATAAGATCATAATAGACCAAAAATACATGGACGCTTTCCATCAGTGTAAAGAACTTCTCACACACGCGCCCCTTCTTCAGTATCCAGACCCATCAAAGCCCTATATTCTCACAACAGATGCATCAGCCGTTGCGTTAGGTGCTGTGTTATCACAGGGTACTGTAGGTACTGATCAGCCTATTGCATATGCGAGTAGGACCCTTAGCGAGACCGAAATGCGTTATAGCACCATAGAGCGCGAGCTTTTAGCCGTTATATGGGCCGTCAAACACTTTAGGCCCTATTTATATGGTAACAAATTTACTATTTATACAGACCATCGTCCTCTGGCTTGGCTGGATTCCCTGAAAGAGCCAAATAGTAAATTAACACGATGGCGACTGCGTTTACAGGAATACGATTTTCGTACCGAATATAAGAAGGGTAAACAAAATACAAACGCTGACGCCTTATCGCGTATTAAGGTAAACGCTATTGATGACGATACGTCAGACGAATCAATGAAGGTTAACTTAGATGAAAAAGAACAACGACTTCAAAGACACATTCAGGACATAACTAGTGAAATTATTGACTTAAGTAAAGACACTGACGAGGATGAGCCTATAGAAACTGTAGTACTATCGGATGCCTCTGATGCAGAGACGGTTCGAAATATTGAAGAATTAGAGCCTTCTTACCCTCTTCCGCCGTTATCAAGTAGCACGGAAGGAACCGTCCATTCAGCTGCGGATCTAGAATCGAAAGGGATTCCTATCTTAAATGAGGCAGTCGACACGAAACCAAACCAAATTTTAGTTTTCACTTGGTACAAAAAGGAAATACTGGTAAAAAATATATCAAGAGAAAAACAAAAAGTTTTGGAAGTATTTTTACCATTAAATAATGAAGAATTAATCAAACAGTTTTTAAAAGAATATATTACACCAAAAACGAAATATTTTATCTATTTCGAAGATAAGCATCACAGAAAAGATTTTAACAGCGTTATTATAAAATTGTTCAAGAAAGGTATGGTAGAGTTTTATGAATGCACTGAAAGGGTTATATTTGTGGAAGATGAGAATGAACAGAAAGCAATTGTATTAAAACATCACGAAGGAAAAACATGTCATAGGGGGATAAAGGAAACTATGGTTAGGATAAAAAGAAATTATTTTTGGCACAAAATGCAGGAAATGACATCAGCTGTAATTAACTCGTGTGTTGCTTGTCAAAAGATGAAGTATGATAGAAAGCCGATAAAACCAACAATAGAGTTAACTCAAACACAATCAGCACCATTTCAAGAAATCTTTATTGATATCTTTTCGATTGAAAACCGGTATTATTTGACTATAGTGGATGCATTTAGTAAATTAGGACAGGCAATAGAAATTGAAAATAAATCGACACCGGAAGTCGTTCGTGCATTGATCAAATACTTTTCAATGTATGGTGTTCCTAACAAAATAAGTAGCGATCCCGGATCAGAGTTTAAAAATGAATTGATGAAAGAATTTGCTGATATGTACAAAATCCAGTTACATATTTGTACACCTAATAACCCAAATTCGACAAGTGTTGTTGAACGTTTTCACTCAACATTAATAGAAATTTATCGTTTGGCAAAATATGATCAAAAGTGTACTGACGCTGCTTCAGTTATGACATACTCTATAATGGCTTATAACAACACGATCCATTCAACAACAGAATTAACTCCTTTTGAGATAGTATTTGGGCACACCGATTCAAATAGATTATTTGATGGTGAATTTGAAAAGACATACATGCAACAATTGCTGAATGATCACGCTAAACGGACGAAATATCTTTATCAATACATTTCTGATAAAATTGTGGAAAAGAAGCAAAAAATTAGAGAGAAAAGATCAGGGGATATTGTAGAATTAGAACCCGGTGACATTGTGTATACTAAAGATATTAACACTAGGAAAAGCAAGGATAAACCACGATATAATAAAGCCAAGGTGAAAGGTAGAGTAGAACGAAATGTAGCCTTAATGCAAATAGGCAAGAGAAAGACTAAAGTAGCTGTTAAAAATGTGAAACGTCCTCCACAGGTGGTGCTTGGTCGTAGTGAGCCTACTTCCCCAATTCCAGGCCCTTCATTTGCAAAAGATTGAAAACAATCCTGGAATTTTACCTGTTAAGGAAGGACAAGCGTTCAAGGAAGAAGATAAGTGGTTGATAGTTAAGATTTTAGATTTAAGTGGTATTAGTAATGATTTAGAATTCCATATTTTAAAGTTTAAAGAATTTATTAAGTTAGTAAATAGGCATAAACCCTTTGTCAATGAATTTATGGGCATAAGGACTCAAGTAGAGTACATACGTAACATAACTGTTGTGAAATTTCGGCAGTTGATTCCCTTGCGTAGATATAAGAGAGGATTATTGAATCCCCTTGGGTCATTAATTAAGGTAGTTTCAGGAAACTTAGATAACGACGACGCTATTCGATATGATGCTCTCATTTCGCGAATTGGTTCCAAGGAAATGGTAAATGATAAAAAGATTACTTTGATCACCAGAATGTTAGATAGTTTCATAAACAGTACAGAAATCTCACACAAAAACACACTAATTCTAGATAAACGATTAAAAACAATTGAAAATTTAATTGCAGATAAAAATGGTAAAGAAAGCTCTTGTCTTTATTTGTCGTATACTTTAAGCATGTTTGATATGTTTATGAGTATGTTCAGGACCATTTATATAACGTTAAATGAAATAGAGACAGCTTTGGCATTCAGTAAGGTGTCTGTACTGCATCAGTCGATTATAAATTCTACCGAACTGATACATCTACTAAAATCTATAGAGCAAGTAAATCATTTGGTGTATGAAGCTCACGAGAGTAATTTGTTAAAATTAGAAAGAATTATTAAGGTAAAGGCTTATGTAAAGGAAAACCAGATAACGTTCATATTGGAAGTTCCACTGACAGATAAAAATACTTACAACTATTTTAAAATTTATTCATTGCCCATTTACAAAGATTCCATTAACAAAACAGTAGTAGTTTTTCCTGAATTCCCTTACCTTTTGGTGAAAAATTCGAAATACCTGCCGGTTACAAAGCCATGCGAGAAAATTGCCGTGGATGACAATTTCCTGTGCAACGACGACAACGTGGCTCAGTTCCCATCACTGACCTGTGCTGAGCAGCTTCTGGAGTTCCAGGCAGACCCAACTTCTTGCGTACCATATGCTGTTGACATTGAAGATACCAAGGTGCAAAGAATCAGTTTAGATAGTTGGATCGTTTTTACACGAAAACCGACAGTGTTGGTGGAAAAATGTAGTCATGATAACATCAGAGAGTCGCTCTTGGGTACTTATATCGTAACAACAACAGAAGATTGCGAGATTTACCTGAATGAGTATAAATTGAGTTATCGCAGAACGTTTGCAGAGAGTGTTCAGTATAAAATAACCCCAATAGTAACATTACCGGAGTTGAAATCAATAAATATGACTTCATTGGCTACTGTTAACATCAAGAATATAAATTTGGAGGAAATGAAACATTTTTCACGATTCCTAAAACTAAAAGAAAGTGTATTCAGTGAAAGTGAAAATGAGATCAGTGGCGTAAATATGAAAAGTGTTAGTTTAGGCACTATACTATTGTACTTAATTTTAAGCTTAGTTATTATTGGTTTTCTAGCATATCGTTTCATGTTGATGCGAAATGACCGGATCAGAGCTTCCGCGAGACCCGATAATTTCGCACTTAATGAGGGAGGAGTTATGCATTCAGTTGGCAGGCTAGAAACAACATTGAATGTTTGAGACTGCAAGCATTGCATTCTAGTAACTGCCGGATGGACGCTTATCGCTTACCACCCACGCATCTTGTGCCTTTGTGCCTTAAGTTAGTAAGATGATTTGATTCATTCATGTAGAGAATAAGCTTTGTCTCACATGTGTCATTTTTAATTAAATTAATTTACGAATTTTATTAAAGTAATTTTAAATTTAGTTTTTAAAAACTTAAACAACGTTCCCGTATCCTTTACTACCTGGGTATTAACCAATCTTCAGCCGTTTCAGAGAAAAAGGGCCTTAATGGTTAGACAAATAGATCCAGCAAAGTGATCCTTTAATGAACCCGTTGGTACTTTTATAGGGACAACACCTATTATAGGACGAAAGAGTGAAAAAAAAACTACAAAACTAACCCAAGTATATTTTTTGGAAACATACACAATGTATGTGCATTTTATTTCTACACATAATTTAAAACTAAACTTAGCTTTAACTACTTGCGTAAACTAGGCATAAAAAACAATTGAAATCATATAAAATTATCACAACAATAAATAAAAGAAACAAAGACGCCCTGAAAATTATTGCAGAATACCCCAGCGAGGCAGGACAGTGAGCGTAGAAAGCATTTCAGGCTAGTTTCATATCAGCGCCCGTGACGTCAGAACCGTTCTTCTCTCTAATAAATTACTCCATTTAATTCACGACTTCTTCATGAATCAAGTGTACCATTATTTAGTGAAAATACTCATCAATTCACAGTTTATAATGTTATAGAAACCTCATACAAACTCTTTCATGATATTATTAATGATTTCTTCAAGTAAGAATAATCAGTGACTTTCTGTAAAAATGTGTTGAAAAGCCACAGGTTGTTTTTTACCACTGAAATAGTTGTGATAGAATTTTGGACCGTGTAAGTGGGGTGTAGAGCAGCAAGTTGTTTAAGGCTCCCTTGGGGTGTGAACCCAGTTATCACCTGTTGATTCCAGTAAAGGATTCTTGCAGAAAATGTTCTGGAGATGGATGTAAGTGCAGTTTATTAGTATTTTGTATCATGCCCATCGTACTTAAGATAGGCTCGCAAAGTTATTACAGAAAATTGTAGTCAGTAGACAATTGAAATAATAACATGAACAAGTGCAAGCAAAACTCTCACTCGCTGAGGGTTCTGATCCTTAAATTATTTCGAAATCACTAGAGCCTTTTTCGAGTTTCAGACACTTTTTCTTACAATTTTCACCATCCTATTTAAGGTTTAAAAAAGTTAAAATTGGGCAATTTTATACTTTTTCCTTTAATTGTGTCACAATACCTCATAGCTTTACAAGTTTCAGAATTGTGGCGTTACTGGAAAATCCCTGAAGGTTTTTAATTTTCGTGATTTCCATACAAAAATTAGACATTCACTACCATATATTTTTGACACATTGAGTTGGAAGCTTGATTTTCGTACAGCATAATAAACATTCAGCTAAACTTACAGCATAAACTTTAGCCGTTCCTGCTAAAAAGGGTCTTGACAGACAGACGGACAAGAAATTAATCCTAAAAGGTAATTAAATAAGGTTCGTGTTTTATCCTGTACGGTACGGAATCCTAAAAAGAACGATTTTCAATAGTCCAAAATATTTTGTACTCTGATTTTAAATACGCCAACCGAATCTTAGCGCTAAATAGAAACAACCTTCACATTATTGTTAGTGTCTTAACGGACACTGTTGCCTTAACAAGCACATGTACAAACTAAGGCTTTGTGACACGCAGCCCTGCAGGCTCTGTGAACTATGCAGAACTATGAACGCTCCATTCCGGGGGCGATATTTAACAATTGGCGATCACAATGGTCCTAAATGACCGCAGTGACATAAAAGCCTTAAAATGCCAGTAAAAAAAATCGTTATTAGATGTAAAGTTTGTTCCCATTTCAGAGAACTCGCGTGATCTCATACAGTAATTTGATTCATCTACGCCTCCGTAGACCGGTGTAACGCTGCCCCCCTGGAGGGGTCCAGGGGCGATATGAACCAAGTGGTGATCACAATATGCCTACATGGCCGCAGTGACATAATAGCCACAAAATTCCAGTAAAAAAATGGTTATTATGTAAAGTTTGTTCCCATTTCAGAGAACTCGCATGATCTCATACAGTAGGTAATTTGATTCCTCCTCCGTATAAATAAATAAGTATACCGTCGTAGCACTAATGCCGCTAAGCAATAGCGGCGAACAGTGCTACGCCAGTCTACGCTGATATTAAACTGAAACTTCTCGTTAATTAAATCAAATATTAATGAGCTGAGAAGGATTAATGAGGACTAATAAGAAAACATAATCAATATTGAAGATAAAGATAATTTATTTGTATAAATTGAAGATATTAATTGCGATCATCCGGTCAGCATGCCTATACCAACTATAAAAGACACTTTCAAACCGTATTATCCTATACTCATACAAGGAATTGACTTCAAATGTTAACCAGTAAAGTGAGCATCATGTATGGAAAGTTAATCAGTGTTAAATTTTTTTGAGAATAAGAGATCGATGATTACCCAAAGAAAAAGCAATCGAAATTATCATTAGCACAAAGTACCTAAAAGCGGTGCTATAATCGAATGATTCTCTCCTATTTTGTTTAGCAAAAAATAAAAAGATAATATCTACAACAAGGAATGCTCCGACGAGCTTTTAGACCTCATTCCGGCATCGATATTTTACTATCGCTCTTCGCGGCACCCGTGACAAAGCTCATTCACACATAGAACCCTGGGTATCTCGAACGACTTGTTCTCGATATCTTTTCTTCCCCATACTTACAAGCTGTGGAATTTCTTCAGAATTGGAAACGCATTGACAATGCTCCCGGAGTTTTCAGTGTCTATAAGCAACGCCGGTGACCACAGGTCACAGGGCCGTAAGCTATTATGTTTATATATTTCCTAAAAAAACTACAAAAAACTTGGTAATCTTTCAATAATAAATTTAATTTACGCCACTATCATCAACTGAAGATATTACATTATAGCACATTTTTTATTTCAAAATATGACTGTATTCTTCTAAGCTAAGTGTCCTTACTTCGTACATGTATGACAATGTTCGCCCCAAAGGACTTCCACAAAGTGATTTTGTCCTTCGTCATGGCACAATAAGCCACAGTTATGCTTATGTCTTCATATGTCATTATGCCCCTTTGAAACGCTCTCTAGGGACGGAATTATTGTGCCACAGGTACACCAATTTATTTTTACGGCTCTTGTATGGCGAATAAAGTATACCTACTTATGTTAGTTGAGATAAAATAACATAACACCCAACAGTCACATACGTAGTCATGATCCCACACTAGGATTCCCTGTGTTGTGGGTATCAGGAACTACGAATACCATGGTATCATAACACCCAGACTCGGAATAAATATTTGCTGATAATACAAACATTTGTCCCGCAGCGAGAATCGAACCCGCAACCTCTCGCATCTCAGCCGGCAACTCACCCGCCGCGCCTTTATTATATTTTGCTACACAACAAAACAAGAAAAAAAAACACTTCTTCAAAGTTCTTAGGCGAGTACCTACTTCACTTGGTGTCAAATTTATATTGGACAATTTTTTTTGTTAGGGTGATAGGAATTGTCCTCGACTCAAATTCATCTTTGCTCTCAGAAATAGATAGATAGAAGATAAGAAATACTTTATTGCACACCATAGTAAAAATTAAACAATTTAACGAACAAAAACTAAAACTAACTATGCTATACAATGGGCGGTCTTATCGCTCTGTAGCGATTTCTTACAGACAACCTTTGGATGGACTGGACTGTGTAAAATTAAATTGGGAATTTATGGTGAAATATGATATATTCCATTAAACTCTAAGGTCTAAAAACATTAAATCTTTCTTCTTCATCCTCTTCTTCATCAGCAGCCGGTAGATGTCCATTGATGGAAGAGGCCTCCTAATAGGATTGGGAGATTTGCCATAACCACCACGCTTGTGGCAGACAGATTGGTGATCGCAGTATTGATGTTAAGTACTCAGATGGATGGCCTATGGATGAAATCATAGCATTTTACAAAATCCCAATTAGAGGAGTTCTATGCACACATGCTATTTATACCGTGGTGTGTCCGATCTAGAATAGACCCCTCCTTCTCCTCCCGTGGATGACGTAAAAGCCGACTAAGGGATTGCACCAGGGTATGAGCAGCAGCTACCTGAGTACTCTATACCAATACTGCGATCACCATTCCGCCTACCAAGCGTGGTGGAGGGAGGCCTTGTCCAGCTCTTGACATTTACCGGCTAATGAAAAAAAAGAAAATTCTTACACATTCTGGCCACATTGAATAATATTTTGGCAAAAACATTACAAAAAGTTTAAAAACTCTGTTTTTCTCACTAAAACATAAAAAAAAGGGTTGAAAAGTTATAATTTATTAGATCTAGTGACCTAATAAAGAAAGTTCATTGGTGTGATCGATACAAGACTCCTGGGGATGGTGACACGAATATTAAAATCATCTACATCGACTCGTCCCGCCTCTATTAGATTTGAGGCAAAAATATCCCCGGGGAGTTTTATTCAATTGCCTTCTTCTTTTATTTGTTACTTTGTAGAGTTAGCTCGTTACTATTTCCTACTTAAATAAGTAGAAATCCGGGGTCAGTTAACAAGTTAGTATAATTAATGTATATATATATATATATATGTATATCTTACCTCGTATTGAAACGTATCGTATCGTTACGAAATATCTGTTTGCAATATTGGAACCTAGACTTAAATACACATATAGACTATAATAGACATAAATCTTGCCATGCACTACGTATAAAAAGTTAATTCGTGCCTATAGCTATTTTGTTGGGAATAAGAAATCAGGCCATGATAATTTGTAAAAAAGAAATCGAAATGATATCTAACGTACTAATAACGTAAGCACAAAAAACTACATTAAAAGTATCCATATATCAAATTCATGCTTTTTGTTAATAACTGTGAAAGTACGATTTCGAAGATTAAAGATTTTATAAGGATTTCTTGTCAGACTATGGAACCCTAAAAACTAACTTAATGTATCGCTTGATTTCTTCAAGTTGGGGTTTGCTATTCCTATTTGTGCACGTTGCTCTATGAGCGAGTATGCAAAATATTTTCAAACTTCTACAATATTTTACAGAAATAAACCGTTTCGAATCCACCCCTTAAGTGTTAATGCATCTACACGGCTCCCGATTTAAGAGATCTCCTAACGCCGGGGGTATTTGCGTAATTGATATTTACAACTAACCTGGATTTGGGAAGCTTTTCGTGGGATTAAACAAGAATTTGTTTGGATTTTCCGTCTCAGCGAACTCACTTAAATATATTTACAACCTACAGTGAAAGCGGTGATAACATTTATAGGTTATCGGTTCCCTTTCGAAACAATTGCCGGGAAAGGTTTTGCTTGTGAAGAGGGCTGGCCAATACTTGAATTTCATTGACCTTTTTTCTTCATAAATTCGACAGACAATCCTTTCTAAAGCCATCATCATTATGCAAGTTGCAAGAATTTTTATGATAAAAATTGCAGTTTTAATACAAACTAGATTCCGATTCCCGTGAAAAAGTCCATGCAAAATGATGTCATACCTACCTATGCATTACATTACATTAAACTTCAAAAATAAAAATCGGGTTCCATGGCGCACCCAGCTTAAGCATAGTTCCCTCCGTTTCCTCCCGTGGATGTTGTAAAAGCCAACTAAGGGATTACACCAGGAGATGGGCAGCAGAATCTTTCTGAGTACTCAACACTAATACTGCGATCACCAATCCGCCTGCCAAGTGTGGTGATTATGGAAAATCCCTCCATTGCACTCTGTGAGCCTCTTCCAGCAGAGTGGACGTCTAAAGGCTGCTGATAAAGAAGACAACACTCCAAAAACATCGAAACATTAAAACGAAAAGCACAACACGAACATTTATAAAAAAACTGTTTATTTGATAGCAAATCGATAAAAATGTGCTTCCGTAAAAATAAACCTACAAGACGCAGTCGATGAAAACCAAGAAACAACAGAGGTATTACCCGGACGTGAGGTCCACGCGGCCCAACAGATTAAAGCCCAAAGAGAGTAAGGATTCGTGAGCCACGGCAAATACAACACCCAGTCTTGTTTACCTTCCATTTTTATGATATTTGTCATATTCCGTGAACATTGGAAATAAAAATGGGGAATGCTCGGTGAAATCACGTTCGGAAAACTTGGCAGCTACCTATTATTGCATTCGATAAAGTTTGTTTGCATTTTTATAAATTTGAACATGCCCATAACATGAGGCCCGTAATTATTCAACGGTTATTTGATTACTAGAAAAGTAGCTATACATTGTTTAACGTTTTTTAGCTTTCTGTTATGACAAGCAACTATTTTTATTTTATTAACTTGTCAGCAACCTATCTTTGTTTCAATCGTCCCAAGCCGCCTCAAACCTGGGATATTATTGTCTCCGCCATCGTCCCCTATTTGATTTCATTCGATATCCGTGAACGGTCATAAAAGAAATCTGGTCATAAATAAAAGTGGGAAGACGCTAACAAGCGTCTCGGGTTCGCAAGTTATATTCCCGGCTTTCGCCATTTTTGTCATAACTTTATTATGCTGCGAGTGGCGAAATGCGATATCATTCGGTTGATTTATTTATTGACTTCGTCGTCTTCTTCATTTACGAGCTCATATTTATTGTAAGAAAAGCTTGCACATTTATTATTTAGATGGCTTATTTTGTTGATGATGTTTATTAGCTTAGTTAATAATGTTTATTTTAACGTCAATAATTTTGTAAGCAATTAAAATTAAGTAATTTATTAGGATATACGTAACATAAAATATAATCAATAAATTGGAACGCACCCAATTTATTGATAACAACTGTAAGGCAGTTAATTTTAAATAAGTTTAGTGTTAACCTATTTAAGAAAATAATTATAGTTTTCTTGTAATAATTGCATTTATCCAAAGTGCTTTTCTCTGTCAATCGGATACAAAGGTTACAAAAAGGTTTATTAGAATCGTTATGAAATTTCTTAATCTAATAAAACTGTCTGCGACGGATCTACTGAAGGGCCCATCTACATTAGGTCGTCACGTTACACTGGTTTCATTTATTTATTACATGTTTTATTCAATCTCCTTGCGGTATCGTGAGTTGACAGAGTGGTCCTTTTTCGGATGAATCTACGATACAAATGATTTGCTTTATAGTTTGTTTGTTAAATTAAAATAGTAATATCGAAGTCGCAAAAAGAATATTGTGGTTACTTTTAATTATTTTCAACCCGTTTTCAAATAAAGTCAGTCATAAAGTTAAAATTCATTTGTACAAGTATCCTAAATGCATTTGCGATCGGTGATCGCAGAGGGTGGTCGGGAAACAAATTTAACCGACAATTGTGAATCAATTAGAGAGGGTGGCTTTATGGGGTGTAATAGCTACCTCCCACGCGTCCCACCAGGGATGGAATCGGAAAATATATTTTATCTGATATTTAACGCTTTTAATGTCACAAAAAAATGGTTAAATGCAACACCTATGTCAAAATGTAGATTCAAAATTACCGTAGCACCTGTAGCACGTAGATATCGTATCGTAGCACGTAGATCCTGTAGAGTCTACAAATTCTACGATCCTAAAGTGTAGACAGTACAATATGTTAAATACGTATTATCATCATCAGCAGCATTTAGACGTCCACTGCTGCAGGAGGCCTCCTTCATTGAACGCTATGGGGTATTTGCCATAATCACCACGCTTGGCAGGCGGATTGGTAATCACAGTATTAGTGGTGAGTACTTACTCAGCTCGATGCTGCTGCCTATCCCTTGGTGTAATCGGAAGTGTCTATTCTAAAGCTGGACACGCCACAGAATATAATATAAACTAGTGGTTCGCCCCGAACTGGGACCACGCGATAACACCTTTATCAGCCCGACTACTTAACCAAGTAATTTCCATTTTTCTAAAATTATTTTTGAAAATTTTCACATCGAGGTCTACCAGTACAGTACAGGATCTATCAGTAACAACTCTAATTTCCTACACATCATCGAAATAACCTTTGAATAGGACTAAGCAACAGGGCGTAATACTACATACCTGTTAGTACCTATTTCAAGTACCTGACGAATTAATTGATAACGTCCTTTTGAAGAAAACCATAGAACTCCAGCGTCATTCAAATTCCTAGAAATGGGAGGTCAACAATGGATGTTATATTGGTTTCTATTTTATGGAGTACAAGTTTCTAAATTCTTCAGTTTCAGACTTTTTCCTGTAGTTGTGACACAAAAGCCACAAGCATACCAAATTTCAGCATTGTGGGATTGATCTGACTGTCTCACTTTTAATTTGTTTACCCCCTCTTGGATCCCAATATCTCAGCAACCCCCTGACCGATATAGCTCATAACCTTACCTACAAATTGTACCAATACTATATACCCCCCATACCAAATTTCATAAAGATCGGATTAACGGTTTGGAAGTTTTCATCGGACAAACATACATACATACATTCATACAAACGCCGATTCTTCCAACTTGACTCAGAGAACTCGCTTCGCTCGTTCAAATATATATCTTGAAAAATATTAAAATAGATTCGATAACAAACCTCAGAACAAAAATAGTCTTAGTATTCAAGTTCTCACAATTTAATTAATAGTCTTCATTTTGGATAAGCACCTTTTATGAAATATTCAAAACAAATGAAAACCTCAAAAACATCGCTTAATCTATTTTCTCTAATTAAATAACAAATTGTTGGCTTCATTAATGCAGCCCTAGCATTTATCCCTGGAATCTGTAGGTATTCATAGCGGGGAATGTTGAAGTGCATATTGTGATCTACGTAATGCCCCCCCTTCTTTCTCCCCCTGCTCTTCACGTCTGATTCAGGAGTTCTGTCTTCGAGGAGTTGAAACCTGCATGCTCGGGAAAGTAATTACTGGCTATTCGTTTTCTAGAGCGCTCTAGATGTCAAATGAATGAAATCTTCACAGCTTTGAATTATTTACACCTGGTAGAGAAAGCACCAAGACACGGTTTTGTTAGAAATAAATTCAGTTCATGGACTGATCACTCTTAAAGCTAAATTTATATATACTATTTTAAAATATGTTGCAGGTACCTATATGCAAAAAGTTTACACCATTTGTCTTATGACCTGCATGGGGGCTTAGTACGGGTTTTGATAGTACCCGAAACTATATGAAGTTTCGTTTCCATCCAATACATTTACTGACAGCGTCCTTAGTTTTCTTCTCGTTTTCGTTAGGGGAGCTGCAAGTAAATATATGGAAGGAAACGAAACTTCATATAGTTTCGTAAACTATCAAAACCCGTACTAAGCCCCCTGTACTGTAATGCGTCTTGTATGCAATCTGTGCAGTGGTCTGTCCGGCCCTTCATCTCCTCCCGTGGATGTCGTAAAAGCCGACTAAGGGATTACACCAGGGGACGGGCAGCAGAATCCATCTGAGTACTCAACATAAACACTACAAATACTAATCCGCCTGCCAAACGTGGTGATTATGGCAATTCCCTCCCATTGTACTTCATGGGGGAGGCTTTGTCTAGCGTTGGACATCTTAAGGCTGATGATGATGATGCTGTCTATGAATAAACCAATCATGCATCTTCTGTCGAATCACTGATAGTGTAGGGTTTCGAAGTTTACTTGACTTAAGACTAGATGTCGCTACTTGTAGATTAGAACGCGCGGTTTTATTCCTTAGTTGGAGAAATCTTGTTCTCCCCTTGGGATTTTTATTATTTGTATAGGGTTCATATTTAAACATTTTATAATCTGTGATAATTTAAACTGGCTACCTCTTATGGCTGCCGGGAGTATCAAGACAAATAGACAGATAGATGGTGTAGGCTTAGTACCTAAAAAGGTCCCGTTTGCACCTAACGGGACCAAACAGGACCATAATAGGTACAAAACGGGAAACCCTAAAAAACTTGTGTGTAAATGGGTCGTTTAGGTACATTTGGTTGTGACACAGAACATGTATTGTACTATTACTATATACATAAGCTTCCTACAGCAAGTTTAAGACAATATCCCAGTACAAAGGATCTAAAAGCGAAGTTGGCAGAAGAGTTATAAAGTCGGTCAACTGTAATTTGAGCCATAACTGAAACTGTAACGAAGCCGTGTCAGAACTATCCCGTGCAGAGGTCTTTGTGTCACATATTTTGTGGGATTCATTAGGGGGAGATGAGATCTCTTTGTTCGTCTACAGTAGGTTTTTCATTTTATAAAGGGAATTAATTATAAAGTAAAAAGTACACAGGTATTGTATTTTTCTACTAGGTACCTATAGGTTTTATTATCAATTTTAAGTATTTAATTGTACATTTTTAATATAAATTTTGCTTAGTTTTACCCTTTTTTACTCCGTGTCTGAAGTGCTGTAATATCGTTGTCCATAATGTTAATATTTAACGTATTTAAGATACATACAATGTAAACTAGTACTGATTTAAACAAAATTACAATATCCATTAACGGCGGGCGTAGACAAACGGGGATAAAACAGTAATTACGACATTTTGAGTTGCGTCACATAATTATAGACATAGTGTGGGGTGCATTAGCGGCACAATGGCTCGCTTCGGAGGGTTGAGAGATAATCACATTGATATTTTATGCTGATGTTTCAACAAGTTTGCAAGATATTTTTATCAGTGTTAAATTGGTATTTTTTTATTTATATAGACAGCTAGTGTCCGCCCGTGGCTTCGCTTGCGTTTTTTCGTAGTAAAAGTAGCTTATGGTTCAAACTTGGGCTTAATCTAAAAACATCTGTTTTTGTACCTAACAATATTCATCAAAATAGGTTTAGCCGTTACGGCGTAATTGAGTAAAAAAAACATACAAACATCTAAAAATCCATTTTTCACATTTATATTATTTGTAGGAAACAAGGTAGGATTATTTATTCGACGTACCTATAACTTTTTAATACTCCTAGATTTGAAATAAAAGACGATGTCCACAAAATATTTAAATTCTTTGTTTTCTTGAAGCGTTTCTTATGATTACAACCCTACGGATTTTCTATAAAATATTATACTCTCATCACAAAAATAATCACCATAAAATTAAGAATATGTCACTATAACTTTAACACCATAAACTGATAATTAGCCGAGACTCCCTCTAGTGCTACACCGTCACATCTCGCGCGTCAACAGTCGCTAAACGCATTATCGCGAGGGCGCCACTGTCGACGCGACGCATCGCAGGCCCTTCCACTTGGTTATGCCTTTTATACGACGATTCATTACCAACAACGTTGAAAGGGGACGCGGACAGATAGCCGCGTTTATTACTTTTGTCAGCGGAAAAATGAATTCACGCTCGAATGAGTCTGATGTATTTATTGAGATAGTAGACTTGTCGTGGTTATCACCAGTATGCGAATATTACAGACATTATTGACATATCTCACCATGGGCCAAGTATGTCTACTTTCGTCAAACATCTTGGAGCTGCCATCGCTGACCGCCAGGTCCTTAAGCGTAGTGATGGGTTGACTAAGATCAAGAATCATTATCTCAATAATCTGTGCCACCAGCATGTGCATTCGTGGCACAATACACAAATTTAAACAAATAGCCAAATTATTCGGCTTCATCGTTGATGCAGCCCTACCTCACGGTCTTTAGATAGCCCAACTGTTTTATTTGTATTTATTAGTTTTTGTATATAATTTGTACTTAGAGCGAAATTTGTGTCATTCTTTATGTTTGTTTTGTGTTTTATTAAGTAAAAAAAGTGTGTAGACGTATTTAGTTTTTGTTGCATCTTGTGTTATGATATCTCTATCTCGATTGAGATACAACATTTGGAGACACCAAACAATAATTTTCGTAGGTACATGCGAGGCTCATAAAACCATTACGAAACAATTTTCGCGAAAGCTTTTACCAAAACAGACTACAAAGCCCCTTTGTTTAAAATTGCTCTATTTTCATGTTTTGCACTCATCTATCGGCAAAACGGCTTTTAACGAAGTTACAACGTTAAAGTCCCTGTACTTCAACCTGGCGAGGCTATACCTATCTGCTTGTAAACAATGGATGGATGCGTAGAGAATGTAACATCTGGACTAAATTTATATTTTCAACGGTAGCCCGTTATCCAATAGGTCAAACCAACACAGCCTGTACAAACTTTGGGAAGTAGTTATATTTATAACATCATCATCAACCTGTAGAATTCCATCGCTGGACATGAGCATCTGCCCTAGAATGCCACGACGAACTGTCTTGAGCCGCATCCATTCACCGACTTCCTGCGATGTTTAAAATGTCTTTAGTCCATTGAGTTGATATATTACATAAAGTACAGTATTTTACATAAAGTGTAAGAACCACGATCATTATTTCTCGTAGCTCGTTGACCAACAGTGGTATTTCATGTCACATTGCTACTTTTATCTCAGTGGAGGCACGCGAGACCAATTAATTCAATATCAGAGCTTAAGGGGCATACAACGGTGAATGATTTTGCGCTATTGGGAAGCTGGAGATTTCACGTAAGACAGATGCGTGAGTTAACAGAATATTGACATGATATAAAAGGTTGATCCACCATGATTGTATTTATTAAAATCACAAGGGTAATTTTGATTTATCTTATAAACTAAAATTACTCCTGTTCCAACGCGACTAAAACTAGCAGGGTTCCTTAGTTATAATAGTAAGAGACTTGGATGAGTGCATTGTTTTTCCTGTACCTGTACAGCTATGGCATATCGATCCGGTACCATCTCAAGAACTTGACAAGAATTTAAAGCAGACGTAGCGCAGTAGCTAAAGTATTCCTAAATCTTGGAAAGGGTCGCGAGTTCATTCCCCGTCGGGTCGGTAATTCTTAGGATAGGACGACCTCTGTGGCGCGGCGGACGAAGGTTCGCCAGCGACGCAGAAGGTTGCGGGTTCGATTCCCACCTCGGAACAAATATTTGTAAGATCTGCAGATATTTGTTCAGGGTGTTTTTCTATGTATAATAAAAAAAACTATCTATGTAATGTATTGTATTAAGTATATCAGTTATCTAGAACACAAGCTCTGCTTAGCTTGGGGCTAGATAATGTTGTGTAAAAATGACCAGCATTTATTTATAGGTACTTTAAAATCTAAAGTAAACATCCAATGCTTAAAACTATTTTGAGAGTAATACTCGCAAACTTAAAAACTCTTCGAAGTGGATAATTCCTTTCAGTTTTTGAGTCATTGTCAAGTCTAGAGCTCCACAAAACTTTACCTGAGGGAATGTTTTAAACAACGCCACCACTTAGTATGAATAGAAAAGTCTATAGAGTCCAAGTTTCTCGTGACCACTATAGACGTCACAAGTTAATGAGCTAAGTTTCCTCATAGTAACTGAAGTGGAAGTCACATCTCAGGAATTTTATCAATGAGGAGAATATTGTATTGGATCAGATTTTCGATGAAATTAAGTCGTTTTAGAAATGAATTAAGTCATTTAGTACCGAAATTGCTAATTGAATTGGCGGGCGTGAGGCACAAGAGGTGTGGGTTCGGTTCCCGCTACGAGACAAATGTTTGCATCATCTACAAATATTTGTTGAATCAATCCATAATAATACAATACATCATAATTGTTTTTTCAGTGAGCTACGTTTTACATTGATAATTTTCTATCATTCTAATCAGGTATGTTTTGTTTCAGAAATTCCCAATATGAAAACTTTCATATGGACCAAAAGGGCTACGACTCTATGTACGATGGTGAAGACCTGGAAACCCCACCATCACCAAACCGGCCCCCGCCACGACCCATAGGTCAGTACTTCCTTAACTCTACCTCTATAGGAAAATTCAAACACACACACACCCACACCACACACACACACACACACACACACCGCGCACACACACACACACACACACACATACTCGTATAATATACTTTTATACTCGTGTATAGATTCATTACATTTAATTTTTCATAAATATTTTTGTTTGGATGTTAAACATTTCGGAGGAAGGCGTTAATGTTCGCGACACAGTTTTTCAAACTTCTGCGAATGTTATCGTTCTCTTACTGTTTCTGTATATCATGTTTTTGTTCCAAAATAAAAATATATTTGATTTGATTTGATTTGATTGTATCTATAATATTATAACCTATACCTAATTTCATTTATCTCCGTAAACCGTCGTATCTTCAATCTCGATACGCACATTTATATTAAAGTTAAGGCTGCAACTGGTGGTGTGCGTCTCTTTTAAGTAAGATTTACTGCGAAACAGATTGCTGGCAATTTATCTCAAGGATGTGTCACTATTTAGTAGTATTTTACGATTTTGTTGGCTGTATTTCTCAAAGGGTAAAAGTTTAGTTGCCAAATACGTTGACGGTGTTGGACATTTATAGGATTACGCATAAAAATATGTCAACAGATATGCAATGCTTAAAATATTGCCATCCCTTACTATTAATGCTTAAACTTGCATAATGTCGGACAGTAATAGAACTAATTTTTTAAATATCGTTTATTAGTAAGGTAGTTTTTTTGGGAATGTGATAGTATTGTCGTTTCTTCGGTCGTATGTTTCAAGTTTTCAAACCTTTTACGTCCCTTCTTTTTTTTTCAATAGATAAATACATCAAAGCAGAATGTCCATGTCTTACTGCTCGATACACCGTGGCACTCTTAGCATGCTTCGGTTTCAGTATCATGTTCGGTATGCGCTGTAACATGAGCATGGCCAAGCTGAAGATGACGGAAAAACACAACGTAAGTAACCCAAGAGTAATAGAGCATCATCATTTGCATTGCAACAACCTTTGCATTAAGAATATATAAAACCAACACCTCATTTAACAATCCTCTTCCTCGAATGTGTCGTCGGTATAACGAGCTGGCTTGTTCTTTTAACGACTTGGATGTTTTTGATCCTAATACCAACAGGTTTAAGCGATGTCTCTTTAAAATCTTGATATTAGGTTTCAATGATAACAATGTTTAATTTTTTTTTTTCAGTGCCCGGTTTATGGGTAATTTAGTTTATAAGTTTGCAACACTGTAACTTTGTCGTGTTTACATAGTTGATTACGAATCTAGATCTGAACTATTCTCAATGTTTATGTGTACGCTTATTTGATTGTAATCTGTTTTGTGAACCTATTAAATAAATAAATAAATAAATAAATAAATTTGTAGTGGTTTCGCAACTAGTGCGGTATGGTCATGTTACTATCTGAATGGTTACCCTTTGCGTCTGTGACCTAGTACTTATGTACTCATTATCATCAGCCTGTAGAAGTCCACTGCAAAGGCCTTCCCCTTAGAATGCTATGACATACGGTCTTGAGCCACCTCCATTCATTGATACATTGACGATTACTCATAAGGCAATTTTTTCTATTATTTGCTTTAAAAATAGCCAAATAATAAAAAAAAAATTGCGGCGTTTATTGTCTTTTCTTTAGTCCATCATCCAGTGAGGAAGGCTTTCCTCTTCTGCGTTGTCCGGTTTGTGGTCGCCACTCGAGAATTATAATTCACCAACTTTATTAATGAATGAATTTATGTACTCTGGTATTTTATTCTAGTTTTTAGTTGTGAATAGTTCATTTTCTTAAAGAGATTTAGGTGAATTTACTATGTAAACAAAAAAAAAACGTGTCGCTCGTTTTATATAAAAATGTATTTTACAGGGAACAATCGAGGATACGCCTTTCAACTGGACAGTGGAAGTAGAGTCGACGATAGACTCGTCTTACTTCGCCGGATACCTCATCACCCAAGTCCCTGGAGGTTTTCTCGCCTCAATGTACCCTGCGAACAGAATCTTCGGCTTTGCAATTTTTTTGTCAGCGCTTTTCAATATGGCCATCCCTGGTGCTATGACTGTTGGCCCAGCAGCGGTTGTTATTCTGAAGGTTGCTCAGGGATTCATTGAGGTAAGAAAGAATTAATGATTTCTTTCTAGATTTCAGCACTAATTAATTATTTATAAATCTGATTTGAACGCCAAACCAAAATAAAATACTATTCGATATAGGCACATTTCCTAAATATACTTTATTTTGTAATCCATCTCTAGCAGCAATTAGTGGACAATGGATCCATTAGCTAAACCAATAAATCCAAGTGTAGCACGGAAGTATAGCCAATCAGAACGAAGTACATCCAGAATCGAAACATAGTTTTGTTTTTAGATAATTTGCGTAAGCCCAAATAGCGAATCTACTTTTTGTAATCCATCTCTTGCGCAATGCAATTAGTAGACACATGGATCCATTAGCTAAACCAATAACGTGAAAGAGGGAATAGTAGCCAGGGACCAGTTGGAATGACGTATCTCTAAAATTCTGAATATTTGGCAGTCGAAACGTGATGATGCATGATCAAGCTTATTATAGATGCTTCAAATTTGACACCCGACAATTTTGGTGACACGTCACGTTTTGATGTAACTCCCCTTTGTAAAACTGTATCATATTTGATATATTGTTTATTGAACTTACATCCCTACTGAAGCATGCATGTGAGTTTCAAGTTATTTTTGGAGGAATTAAGCGAAGTATTGAGCGTGATATACTGTATAAACTCAAAATTCTATGAATTATAAAAAATGCAATGTTTTACGTGAAACCGTATTTTGAAAATATAATTGTTTTCAAAATTGTATAGTGGTATCTTTTAAAGTCGTTTTGGTATCGAACAAGCAGTATCACTGGTTTAACAACTTTGTAAATATTTCGTGCTCCAGCAAGCGCAATATATGGTGGCTTTAGGATAAACTCAGTGTTTTGATTTTGTTTCACAAGCGTATCAGCTACTTGCTCAAGGTAACAGGTAAAAGTTTTTCAAACAATATATCTAAGACTGACTGATTTGTTGCAAATACTTTAGTATTTTTTTAACAAATCGTGAAATTGCGACATTTTAAAGCTTACAACATCGGATAGCAATTTCAATCTATTGATAGATAGCAATTGGCAACAGATCTTCAATCGTTCTAGAGCAATCGACATCCTCCTAATACGAATAAAGTAGGTACCTACATATACGTAGAGCCTCTTTAGGATTACGGATCCCTTCGGTGCCATGGCAACGTATTTATGGCGTACATCCAAGCTTAGTTGATTCCTCAATGCTATCCTATTAAAGATGAAATTGTATGCCATTGATATCAGCTTTAGAAATGATAAGAAAGGTAGTGCTCTATACAATGTGGAAATTGATAAATCTTTTTAAAAACTTCCCTAACAGATTATACTCTGGTTTCTAGTAAAATAAGAAATTGCTTTTCTCTAAATTTTTCACGAAGGTATAATTTGACTTACAACTTAATTATAATTCCAACCAATTGGAGATCAACTTTTGATTTTATAAGGTACAAAATGTCGAAATGCTTAATTTTTTTTCTTTTTAATTTTGTGCCATAAATGCTACTAGCATACCAAATTTCAGCATTTTGGACCCTAGAGGTTATTTTTACACTTTTGCTCATATTATTAATTTCAAGTTCATTGTTTAAAAAATTAAAAACACTTAAATACCTTGATAAGTTTTATGCTATCGTATCTACAACATTTTGTGAAGATAATACACAGATAAGATACACTTGTAGTTTATAAATAAAAAATAAGCTAGAGCCAGACGGAACGAAAAAAATTAGTTTCTCATTAATTTAAAAACTACAAGTCAAATCTTCTTAAGATTTCGTAGAAAAAATCGAATAAAACTTATCAAGCCTTCTAGATTTTTAAAACAATGAACCCTACAAAATTTAATCAAAATTCAGTCGAAAAGATGATCCCACGTAGGTACGATCCTAAAGGTAAATCTTTCTTATGCAGGGCGTCACCTATCCCTCTTGCCACGGCATCTGGCGAATGTGGGCACCTCCGATGGAGCGGTCGCGGCTGGCGACGCTGGCATTCTGTGGAACATACGCCGGCATCGTCATCGGCATGCCACTGTCTGGTATACTGACGGACTACATCGACTGGCAGGCACCGTTCTACTTCTATGGAGTGGCTGGTGTTATTTGGTAAAAATAACAACATATTACATGTACTTATGCCCATTTTTCTCAATCGATACTAAGCTCCAGGGGCACTTAACTAGTGTTCATTTGAATAGGGTCACATGGAAAAACCATAATATATCCCAAACTATGCAAGATATCGAATTAAAATAAAGAACTAATAAAAATATGCATCCTATGGTATAAATACAATACTTACAAAACTTATGTAAAAATTACCTTGCATTTTATTAAATAAAAAATTATTCATAAAAATAAGTTAAGGAGGTATTGTGGTTTTCCTAAGTGACCCTATTTCATTGCGCGCCAGTTTACTTTACCTTCAAAATCACAGAACGACCGTTTCGTAGACACTCGTAGTGGTGGTCGTAGCAGTGGCATCGTAGAGGGTAAAAAACTTTGTAGAGGTTGATCTAATATCAGCTTTTCTTATAACTTTTCTACACACAGGTATGTGATGTGGCTCTGGCTGGTGTTTGAGAGGCCGAGTAAACATCCTTGCATCTCCTCCAAGGAGCTGACCTACATCGAGCAGTCGCTCGGCACGGCCACGCAGGCCCCCATGCCTGGCTTCTGGGCCACGCCTTGGAAGGCATTTGCCACTTCAGCACCGGTAATCTTCTTCAAAACTTAGATTTCGTTCATTCTTCATTATGGATGGTTATGTATTGTACACACTGTTTCAGTTCAGAGACGGGCCCATATTCTCGGATATATTTCTCGTATGACTTACAAATTATTGTTCTAACCGAGATTTGACGTCATATCATGCATGACATTTTTCTGAGAATTAACACTCGGAAAAACTTTTGAATAATCAGCAACGTTGCTTATACAATCATGAGTTCTATGGAACTAAACAAAGGAAATTCGTCGCGACGTAATGTTATCATGACGTCATACAGTTTTTGATAAAGAAAATTATTCTATTGCATAATGGGTATGATAATGTACATTCCAACTGAAATACACAATTCTAAATAATACATTTTATTTTAGGTATACGCCATCATTGTTGCCAATTTCTGCAGGACATGGAACTTTTGTCTGCTAGTCATTTTCCAGTCAGCCTATTTCAAGACCAGGTTCAATATGCAGATTACTGAGGTAAGAACAAACTATCTAGAGCTTTATTTTAATTAACATAGAGTCGAAACTCACTGAGTCTACTGCATTATTCTTCAGGTTCTGAGAAATATTGTATGAAGCCTTTGGAACTAACACGCACATAAGATTATGATTTCAGTGATGTCCGGCATTATGTCTAAGTTTGCCTTTTATTTTAGTCTGGCTTCGTCGGTGCCATTCCTCATCTGATAATGACGTCACTGGTGCCAATCGGTGGAATGCTGGCTGACTATTTGCGAAAGAACAATATTATGACAACCACGAACGTGAGGAAACTGTTCAACTGTGGAGGATTCGGTCTTGAGGCGTTCTTCTTTGTGCTGGTTGCTTACGCTAATAACAAGGTTAGTTTAGAAATTGCTAGAAATTATTTGAATTTGATTGGAGAATTGGGTTTCAATCAAACATTTTTTGTTCCTACAGTTTTTTTGATTTGTGAATACCCTGTATATTTTATGTTGGTGAACTTTGGGCTTGAGTGCAGAAAACTAATACTGGATAAAAACTCGTGATCTTAAAGCTCATATCCCAGAAATCACATTTGCATGTTAATTGTAAGCTCCGTTACATTATTATTTATTTATTTATCATCATCAGCCTGTTGAAGTACACTGCTGGACATAGGTCTTTTTAACCGACTTCCCAAAAAGGAGGAGGTTCTCAATTCAGTTGTTTTTTTTTGTTTTATGTTTGTTACCTCTTATCTCCGGCGTTTATGAACCGATTTGGAAAATTATTTTTTTATTTGAATAGATATACTTCCAGATTGGTTCTATTTTTTCAGAATCCAGTTCTGATGATGGGATCCATGAGGAATTGAGGGAACTCCTCAAATATTGTAGGCATACATATGGCGATTTTAATATTTTCAGCAACAAACCAAGCATTTGCATTCAGAAAGTATCATGACCCTTTCACCACTATGGTCTTTTCATAATTTTTTTTTCATGATATTTTGTCGAATACAATGGCGGAAGTTGGTTTATTAAATGAAAAGTTATTTACAATAATGCCGTGACCTACGGTCTTGAGTCGCCTGCATTCACCGATGTCCAACGACTGTTACAATGTCATCGTTCCATGAGCTTATATTACATCCTACATGGCGTATTCCAATTTGTGGTCGCCACATAAGTGATTCTGGTGTTTCCGTCACAATAAATACTTTTTATTCCAGTACGTGGCTACCATAGAGCTGACGCTTGGCGTAGCTTGCAGTGGATTCGCCATATCGGGCTACAACGTTAACCATCTGGACATCGCACCGCGGTACGCCTCCATCCTCATGGGGCTCTCTAACGGCATAGGAACCATCGCAGGCTTCGTCGTACCCATTGTCATTGACCACATGACAGCAGAGAAAGTGAGTTTGAATATACAATGTGTAACAAAATACCCCTATAAGCCCGAGGGGAGGGTATTCCACACGTTATGGCAAACAACTTTTGTTCTACGTCTTTATCAACTTCGATTTTTTTTATTCATGAAATGCCTCGTAAAACTATCTCGATAAATTTTCATAACACAACATGGGGCTGCCCTATTACAACATTCAGAGTTCACGCATAGAGATCAAATGAATAGTTGTAGTAAGGGTAGCTCCATGTAGTGCTATGTATGCATTCCTGGAGGAAAGTTTAAGAGGCATTTCATGAATGAAAAACTTCGATATTTATAAAGTCGTAGAACTAAAGTTGTTCGCCATGACGTGTGTATTACCCTCCCATTAGGCTTATAGGGGTATTTTGTTACATATTGTATGTGTTTTATTTTTTTCCGACTTTATAAAACGGGAGGTTATCAATTTAAATGCATACAGTAAAATAAGCGAAAACCTTATGGGATGATTTCTGTTATTCGGTCTGTCTGTCTATCTGTCTGACAAGACTCTTTTTCTCAGGAACGACTAAAATAATATTTGAAATGAGTAACAAATATAAAAGTCTTAACAAAATCAAGCTTAACTTAAGTTAAAAAGATATGACAATTACTACTTTTTGTATGGAAATCGCGAACATGGAAAACCTTTAGAGTCTAAAAAGTCTAGAGTGATCTCACAATTCTGAAAATTGAAATGCTAAGAGGCTTTGTGACATTAATAAAGGAAAAAGTCTTAAATTGGGAAATTTCGTTTTTTTACCCTACTATAGTACTATAATACTAATTGAATGGTGAAGTTTGTAGGAAAAAGTGAATGAAACTCGAAAATGTCTCTGAAGATTTCGAAACCCTAATAACCTACCTAATTTTTTATATTGTTTTGTCTGTTTTTATTTGTTGTATCTTTGAAATCGGTTCACAATTTTGTTTACAAAAAATTTACCTTTAGAGTGGTCCCATATCAATATCATCAACCTCTGAATGAAAGATTGAAGACTTGAGTTATCTTATGGCGAAAATAAGTAAGAGAAGTTAGAGAAGTTAAGTTAGAGATCACTTTCAGCGATAAGACCGCCCATTGTACTTCCATATTTATAATATTATGATTATTTTTTTATGTGGTGAGCAATAATATTTAGTATATTTCGGGAAGTGACTAAGCATTGATAGTAAAAACAAGAAAACAACATCAATTTCGGAAAAAAGGTAGGTACATAATGTAGGTGGAGTTATAAAAACAAAATGGTTTAATCAACTTCGTTATTTGTGCAATCTGATAGACACTGAAAAAGAACAAAAGAAAAACCTCCAAAGCAATGCTCACACACTTTGAATTTTATGAATGAAATTTGAATCAATTCAAAAGAAACCGAAACCTTTCTTCAATTTCAATTCGTGCGTTTTATCGAAAACTTTGATGTAACTCCCCCACGTATTTCAAGAGAATGGCATAGATAGGGTATCGCTCTCGAAAACGGGTCCTCGAAACAAAAAGGACATTCGGCCGTGGCTAATTTTAAATAGGAAATCGAGCAAGTCGTGAAGCGCGCGTGGAATATGGAATGAGTAGCTTTGTGGGTGCGCGACGATGCGTTTCACGCAGTACATTTCGCGCTGAGCACTTTATTAACGCTCGCACCGGAGCCGCGACGCGCACGGTTGATCACCGCATTATGTTGAGAGGGGGTTTGAAAGTTTACCACTTTTTGTAATGGCTGTACGATATACAAAGGTATTTCTTCGAAATATTTGATGAGGTTAAATTATTTTAAACTAGCGTCTGCCTATGGCAACGCTCGTGTGGTACCGGGATAATTTGTAACAATCCAATCTATATATTTTTCAAATTCTATTAAAATCTGTTAAGCCAATTGCGGTTACTTCGTGATTCAAAAATCAAAAATCAAAATCAATCATTTATTTGCAAGAATACTTATTTTAAAATGTCAGGTTATAACTAATTTAGTCACTGTATTCAGCCTGCACGCAGGCGTGCGAAATTGTTTGTGAGTCATATTATTATACTTAGGTACTATTAAAATTATTTACTTTACAATTTAACCTTCCAAATATTCCTTTACATTATAAAAACATTTCTCCTGTAACCATCGACTTAACTTTTTCCTAAAGATATCTCCATTCAACTCTTTTATGTCTCCTGGTAGTTTATTATAAATGGTGATGCACATATTATAAACATTTCTCTTATATATATCCTAGATTGAGTAACAGACCAGCACCATCACTAGCCTGTTTACGTCCATTGCTGGACGAGGCCTCCCCCATTGCATACAATGGGGGATTTGCCATAATCACCATGCTTGGCAGGCGGATTGGTTATCGTAGTTGGTGGTGATAAGTACTAAGATGGATGCTGCTGCCCATCCCCTGGTGTAGCCGATTGCAATAATATGCTTCAAGTAGGTTTTTTACCCAATTACCCAACTTTTGAAAGATGATACAAATTTAAATAATTTTGACATAACGAACATTGTTTGATGTTCAAATAAAAAGGGATCGAAGGAAATGGTTCACCATTAATAGCCTTTCTATCTATTTTCATACAGGATCAAAAAGAAAAAGCAATAACAGAATGGCGCGAGGTATTCCTGATGGGTGCGACGGTGCACTTTGTTGGTATCACCATATACGGCATCTTCGCGTCGGGCGAGCTGCAGCCATGGGCGGACCAGGGCTGCGAGGACCCGCCACCCAATTCACTGGAGCATGAAACAACTTTTGTACGTCCTATTTTTTATTAGTGTTTTTTAATTGGTTTTCGAGGGTGTATCTCGCGTGTCTAGAAGATACCTATAGATAGAAAGATACTTTTAACGTTAATAATCCTAGATTGTATTTTTAGGATAAAACAGATGCTGGCAATGAGTTCCATTCTTTTGATGTTCTAAAATAAACAAAAATATATTTTGCCAGGTCAGAAAAATAAAAAAAATAAAAACTATTTAAGGAAGTGTTCCAGCATTTTTTGACGAATATGAAGATGAAATTTGTGTTTTGTGAGCTGATCAAAGTGAGCTCAAACACTCCCACTTTACTATTAGCTATCGAGGAGTTTCGTTCAACACGTACCATAATATTGTATTGTCATAGAAGCTTGACAGGTATGAACAATTTCAGCTCAATCGCATTACGGAAACAGCATTAAAAAGGTTTTAAAAGATTTGAACTGTACAAACAAACAAGGCAAGTCAAGCTAGGTTTATTGAGGGTTCCTGAATCTAGAGGTAGCTGATATAGATGGGCAGTGGTTGGGAAACTTTGCCATACCTTCTCGCCACAGATACCGCAGAGCTTTAAGACGAAAGTCACGGTTTAAGAAACCGTGCGCGTTGCCAGTGATTTTATGACTTACGGCTGAGACGTGTTTGCTATCTCAATAGATAGCCTGGTTCATAGGTTGAAACTTCACGACGTGATAGAATCCGAAATTAACAGATTCATAGAAGAACCAAGATCACCGAGACAGTTCTCAGAATTAACAAGTTAAAGTGGCAATGCAGGCCATATAGCTAGCAAAACTAATAACCATTCAATTCAAACGCAGCAATTTTATTGAGACTGCTTACCTACTCTATAAAACATTATCCTATGGCTTTAGATGGAGAAACCATCAGGAACAGCGCCCCTGAAAGGCGCTGAGCAGCCCGCGTATGGGGCCATAGCACCCCCACGGCCCCCCGCGCCTGGAGTTGCCCCCGCGCAGCATGTACCCAACAACCCCTTCGTCTCTGGCGTTTTCTACCAGGCCGAGCCAGTGCAACCGCCCGCCCAAGTCTACCCGGAGCTCACCGATGACGGTACCTACTAAACAACGCTTATAGTATTACAAGTATCGTGATTGGGAATCACTTTAAAATCTATAGAAGTACAAATAATTACCACTGTTTTTTGTGCTTTTAAAAGCGCCAGTAGCCGGTTGAAAGCGTACTAATGATGAAAAGCTACTTAAAAGTCATGAAACTTCAGCAAAAGGACTAAAACAGTGGTTATTATATGTACTTATATGTATTTCTGAACGCTTATGTTTTAGTCCTAGTCAAATGTATTCTAGTCGTTTTGTAAAATATATTGATGTACCTGGTTATCACTAATTAGCAATATTTTTCGTTGTGATTCAAAAGAGATGGGTGATTCTAGACCCATTATTTTTGATTTCTACTACATATGGGATTCCTCTGTCTGGGATTCTGGTTCACAGAATTGGTTTGAATTTGAATAGGCATATGTGTGATTACTCTGTACTAAGTTAAACATTGCTTAACAGTTGGAAGATATTTATAAATAGAATGTTGAGCCAATTCTGCGAATTTATTGTTAGTTTTTTACATCTTATACCTACTGATTCCATAAACATCATTACCTGCCAAGTAATTTGCTCGTAATCAACTAATGATAGCTGTATGTAGTTTATGGGTTCTACATATTGACAAGATTTTTTTACCATGAAATATAAATTTTGTCCATATATATTGTATTCATTGAAAATAGGTTATTATAAAATTTTGTTGAATACGGATGATAAGGTCACAATAAGGACAAAACAATCAACAATTGTCAATGTAACGGACAATTCAATCAACTGTTACAGCCCCTAATTTATTAATTAAAATATATAATTTGGTGATTTCTCAGGGCAGAAAATATTAAAACTCGATTATCTTTATATTGGATTTATAAAACTGATCCTTTATTGAAATATCTTCTTCTGACAATGTATATTTTTATATGAACACATTTAATTAAATAAAATAACAAAAAAAAAAACTGCAGAGGAATCATACAAATAATCCCATTTTATAGAATCACTCACATCATTAGCTTTATCGATCTTTAATATGTTTATGTTTAATGTTAAAGCCTAGGGCCGGTATCTACCAAAGCATCTTTAGATAGAAGATATGTTAAATTAACCAATAGAATCGTATCAAATGATATGACGATGACGTCATCCGCACCTCTACTCAACATTGATAGATACCGAGCCTAATCAGGTCGAGTCTTTAATGATAATGTATATTCATTTATCTATCGGTGCGATAGATCAGTTCTTGTACAAATCTTTGTATATAATAACATACATTGCATATCATAAAATAAATTTGTTCGGCAGTCATTGCAACTATCTTCAATCCCCCCTTCAATTTAAATTTGATTGAACTTATTATTTACGACTTCAATCAAACTGTTAGGTCTTTTTTCCAAAGGAAAGTGGTTTTGGTAGACTTGGTCTAACAGTTTGTTTACATTAGTAAATTATTAGAACTTTTAATGAAAAGGGGGTAATCATTACTAAAACTTTGCTATTATTTTGCACCAAAAACTGTTATTTAATTTATAGAAACTATCTGTCGTCCTTGTTACTAAGTTTCTTGATATTGTTGTAAATGTTTATAAATATATTTACTTACCCTAATTGTTCTCTAGTAATATCTTACCAATAGAGTAGTCAAAAGTTATGTATATTAAAATTAAATGGGAAGTAATGTAACCATCTGACGAATAATGATTATTAATAATTATTTTAGTTTAAATTTCAATTTTAATATCTCGTTTGTTAAGTCATTTTTTTTTATTAATAATTATAAACAATTTTATATATTATGAGTAGGTACTAATTATTAATAATGATTATAAACATATAGTACTAATAATAATACATTTTACTACATTACTGTCTAGATAGGTACTTTGTTTTTATTGCTATGCTAACTTACATGCCTAAAATTTAGATTAGTTAACTGAAATTTTAATTCATTTATGATTTATTTATATTTATATAACATTGTACTAAAAAGTTGTAGCATCAAAATGTTTCTTAAAATAGATAAATACCCAAATAGTAACAAAAAGCGCTTTTCCCATTCTCTGTGTTTCTTAGTTACAAGATAGATTTAAAAAATCTGACGGATTCACTATTGATACAATAAGTATTCAAAGTTGCTTGTATAATAAAATAGTACGCATATACCTAATTCAAATAACATTAAATGTAAATACCATAAAAAATATCACACGTTATCTTGTAGTTGTATTTGTATAAGTTTAATCACCTAATATTTATCATATGTTTTCAAAGTAAGCTATTTAATAATAATATTAAGTTTAGTAAGTTAAGGAGATGAGCGGCATGTTTTTGTTCGAACAACAATATCAATATAAATACTACTACTTATTCTTCTACTTATCAATATAAATATATTTTAAATGATGAATAATTACCAATTAACTAAACGTCATTGTAATATCATTTTAACGTACTCCCATCTCGACCGCCTAAGTTAATTTATATCTAATATATACGGCCTATGTCTTTTCTTCAATCGCAATTTTTTTGTAAAGATAAAGATAGATTGATATGCTTGCCAGCTAGTTATTCAGTATAGAAACTTACTTAACTGCGTTTTTCACTACATGAAGATAATCCCAATCCTAGTTAATCACTTATATAAATTTTTGGTTTTACATGATTGATAAAAAGTTTTATTATTTAATTTCAAAATTAAATACTTACTGATTTATTTACCTGCCTTTTAAGCCATTGTCGCTCACCTTTTAGATATAAAATATAAATAGGTAAGTACCTAATGCGAATGTGATACAAAGAAGAATCGTAGATAACCTAACCTAACCTCTAGGTAGGTATTAGTTTTAACAACATAATTATTTACATTTAATATAATCATGCAAATACTACTTTAGGAAATTCTATTTGGAATTTTTAAATTATAGAAAATAATTTGAGCTAAAATCACTGTTTTCATCATAAATTGATTATTTTATAATACACATTGTACAACTCAGTAAATGTTTATGTTATTTTAACTGAAAATATTTATAAATAATATGAAAAATATTTTGTTTTTATTTTTTTTATTTATATATTATGACACCTAAAATCATTAAATAATAGATTTTGTGTCATATCGTGTTTAATTGTGCTCGTTGTATTTTATAAAGACTAACCCCCTTACTCTTAATCATTTATTAAACCTATTTTAGTTAAAATAGCTTTTGTTTTGTTTTATCTGATGTAAAATGACATACGCCAAAACAAGAAAAGAGCTATTTAGCTATAAAAAGTTTAAAAATTTATTATGAATAAGAGGGGCTCTTTAGTTAATTATTGACTATTTTGTTTTATTTACATATTGCATGTCTTGAAGAAGGTTATTTTGGGACTTTATACTAATTTAATATCCGTTCTTGTACCCATTTTTTCAATAAATAAATCTAAATCTGAATCTTATTAAAGTAATAACGTTTTGACAATATATAACTATATGATAGTACCTATTTATAATAAACATATTTAGAGGGTGTATGTTATAGGACCTTTAATTATAAAATGTTCTACATATACTTGGTACTGAAATCATGTAAACTTTTCAGTGCAAAGTCTGTGTAAAGTTAGCTTTTTAGCTTAAGGTTATCGCGACAATAATAGTATATGACTGTGGGTATTTGAGACCAAATATCACTTGTTATACTGTGCACTCGTAGAAAAAGATGCAACTACAACTTTTCATTATTATTTCAGCAATGCATTTTTTGATAGTTATATCAAAAAATGCATTTGGGATTTTGGAATTACCCCCGATATAGCATATTTTGATTCAATAATAATATGTTATTAATTCAAAAATTGTTACCTATTAATATAAAAACGAGTATTTGTAACACCCAAATTAAAATCTCAACATGTCATGCAAGACCAACTCCCAAAATAATTGGGATGAGGTTGCTTGAAAGTTGATGTATTGAATAAATATCTAGACATATACCTAATACTTGAGTAGTAGACACCTACTACTCAAGTATTAGGTATATGTCTAGATATTTATTCAATACATCAACCTCAGTTTAAAAAAATGCATAAAAGTAATTTTTAATAAGTGCTTCAAAACTTTGATTAAATTGGCGGAAATAACAATTTATCATCTTTGTGTGTGTGACAATAATAATAAGAAAAAAACTAAAAAAAAAACATTAGGATAGATAGGTTATAAATTTTAAAAAATATCTACAAATTGGACATCGGTGAGAATTATCATCAAAAATGGTTATCAATAAATCGAAAGATTTTGAAAAAATGTCCAATAGTTACCCAAAAACATCTTTATAAAAGTCTTGCAGCTAGAGGCAGATCAAACTTTTAAAATATTTACACCTTAAAACTAGAAACACGAAGCTCAAAGTTTAGAATAATAAGTTGATGTAATTTTTTTGGAGCAAGCCCTATCTCAATGATCATGTTGGTATCTCAAACATATCAATTTATATTTGGAAACCACATTTTTTTGCCTGCTACAGATATTTGCAACTTTTACAAATCTTATGAAAGGTTACAACAAATTAATATCACATTGACATTTAAAAAAAAACAACTGATTGATTAGACATTCATAATTATTATAGTATGAACTTTATGTACCTAATATTGATTGTTGGATGAATTATTTTAAAGTTAAGCATTATCATAACTTTAGGATTATGAACAAAGCAATATAATTGTTTGAAAGACGAATCTCTACGCTGTCAATTCAGTGATGTAAAATATACTTTGAATTAAGTGAAATAAATAATTCAGTGTGTAGTTTATATCTTCGATAAAATTAATAATTTTTAAAACATATCTTTTATATTAATACTTACTCTACCTGCAATAATAAACTTATCAACATTATATATTGTGTCTGTGTTCATAAATTTTGTGCCTATGCCAGTAAATATCGTTAATTATCAATTTCATACTGCGGCAATTTCATTAACTTAGATTATGTACATTCAATAAGTATCTATAACAGAAATAATGAATCCAATTTTAGGTAAAACAATGTCAAAAAATGTATTAACAGAGTCATAGCATAATGTCATGTCATGTCATTCTTAAAAAAAACATAAAATAACCTGAAACTGCTATTGGCCGGGAATGTGCAATATTAGGGGTATACTAAATATAATGTACATTAATAATATTTTAATGGTAATTTTCACAATGTCCAAGTAAATGGCGGTAAGGGTACCAATGATCCCCCATGCACTCGTTGGCATGCACCGTTGTTGTATATATATTAGCGATAATATAGCTTCTCTTCCATTTAAAGACAAATCGTAAAAATAAATAATTATTTGCAGCGTTATAAAGTGTTCTTTTGTTATAAAATATCTATATATTTTATAATAATATTACTATAATATATAATTTACCATAATTGCATACTATTTTATCTTCGTATTTTATTTTTAATAATGTTTATAAACTTTAAATAAATATACTACTCTCCTGCTGAAGTTTCCCTGAATTCACGTCCCATGACCTTTGAGCGTGGTTTAGATCGGTTCATGAAAAAGGACCTCTAAATAGTCAACGATACATCAGCAAGAGAATTGTAAAATATAAAGAAGTATAGTAATTATTTTTTCAAAATTATACTCTATTCTATGTTCAAATTAATTTATAAGTTATTGATTAATTAAAAATGCTTCATCGTCATTGCGATTTATAAAAAAAACTATTTCAAGATTTTACGTTATATTAATAGGACAATAACTTAGGTTAAGAAAATGGGGTGATCTCACTCTGTAAGGCTGTGTCGACAATAAAGCTTTTCGAAGCGACAGTAGTTTATACTAAGGAAGAGGTATTTTATGCATAAATAAGACAATACCGTAGTAATTACGTATAATATAAAACTCTAAAGTTATATTATTATCTAGTGAATTTGTAATAACTTATTTTGTAAATTATGTTTTTTATTTTTATATAGACGTTTAAATAGTTGAATATTTTTTGTAGCTCCCAATTTTTTTTCCTGATTATTTGTGTATTATAGTTATTTTTAAATATTTTTTTGTTTAATATTTCGGGCCTTGGCTTTCGTTAAAATGATGTTAATTTTTTAGAGAATAAAATAACATGATAATAAAATAATATAACAGTTGTGATTTAAATTCCCTATGAAATAAACAATAAAATAACTACTCAATTTATTGAGTTCACTCATCTTATACTTGAAATTATCTTTATTTAATGTAAATAATTCATTATAAGATAAAAATAAAAAAAAATAAGAAAGCACTGATTTGTCAATTACTGATTAGACTCATGATTAAGGATTTGCTTTGAAAGTCCTCATTTGTAAAACAGCTGTAAATAAAAATACCGCTTATCATGTTTTGCTTCTAGAATCATTTTGATCGAAAATGTTTTTGCATTCATTATAACTAGACTTATAGGTCATCATTAAACTATAATTTATTTAATGTAATGAATAACGTAAGATGTCCGAAGAAGTTATTTTAAATTATTATGAAAATAACACAACACACAAAAAATCACATCAAAGTCCCTGAATAGGTATATAGTTTTTTTCTAATTCCACATCATATTGTAAGAATGGTAAAGCTATCGTTTGTGTGTCACTGGATTTCATTAGACATCTTGCTCGATGGGGTTGCAATAGTAGATTATGCACTAAGGGAATAAAGCAGCGTCTTATGTCGCGGGCGGCATATTGAACCCTGAGCGTAACGAGGGACTCTAAAGTTAACTCCCGAGTGTAGCGAGGGAGTTATATAGAGTCCTGAGTGAAGCGAGGGGTTCAAGCTGCCCAAGACGAAGACATGCTTTATTCCAGGGGAGCATACTCTACTTTTCACACATGCTGCGAGGCAATAAAAGGCCAGAGCTCCATTAAATAAGTATCGTCTGTTTTGATAAACTCTGGAGTAGAATCATTATCGCTCGACATTTTTTGTTAACAGTAATATTGTCACTGACATAATATTATATTACAAAAATATTGCAATAAAATTCACTGAAAATCTCAGCACTAAACATCTCTTTTGTTTCACGTTCTTTAAAATAGCGCCTATTTCTTTTTTTTTTCGAGTTTTGCTATAGTGGCCAGTTCGATTTTCGAACAAACCTCTTTACAATGCCATATGGGCATTTTTTTACTCAGAGTTTTCCACGAGTTTCCAACACGAATTTGACGTTCTAAATTCAAATCACTTTAATCCCTAGGGAGTTTCATACAACTTTATATCCCTAGAGAGACAATGCTGTACTTTACGTTGAGGTTGCATGATTTGTAATTTGACATTGTCGAGCAGGTGGTGTGAAAAGTATATTTCTATTCATAAGCGGATGGCCTCCTTCTTTAACAGCTATTAGACTTCCACCGCTGGACGACGCATGCTTCTTTGCTTCCCGCTATCGATTAGATCTCAATTAAATCTATCGATGGCTTCTTGGATTATGTCCTCCTTAGTTGCCCCTAAATGAATAAATTATTTATTCCTATTTATGCCCTGGCAGACAGACACCCCAAAGAAAACATCAGTATTCCGTTTTTTTAAATTGGTAAGAGACATTAAAAAATAGACCTTTTACCAACCTGTTCAGACTTTTATCTTATTGAAAATAGTTTCAATCTGGCCTACGAATTAGATAAGAATTTTATAAAATTGTGTGTGACTGTACAAAATATATTGTAATTATGTTAGGAAGATATTAAATAATACCATACCAGAAATTGTTGTTAGGAAAAACTAGAAACACAGTATGAATTTGCAAACTAAACATAGTTTGATTCAAATAACTTTTACTGTTTTTTTTATTTGGATAAATGACGGAACTGGCATGTGAGTCACCTGACGTTAGTGGTAACCCTAGCACATAACAAATGCAATACCTCTTAGGTCACGTCCATCTAGGACGCGCCCTACAAGACATTGGACGTCGCCCGTCATCCTGAGACATAAAGATGAAAAGTCTCATGTGCCTGTGGTTTCACCGGCACATTTTTTGTTTTTAAATTTTACTTTAATTAATTTATGATACTGGAATTAATATAAACTGGGGTTATTCTGTTATTTATATATAAGATAATTTGTATTGAAATTATGATTTATGTGACTTTAAAATATAACACAGAGAATGGGAAATATGTTTGAACCTATAATTTAAAAAAATGGTTCGGTTTGTAATTATGAAGTTTTATAAATTTGGTATCGTTAATTTTATTTCCAACATTGTACAAAGTACAAATTAATTATGTACCTTGTTTTAATTTTTCTTACTACTAATTTTTTATCAAATAGTTATTCTATTTTGTTTTCTAGTAGCCAACACAACTAGTAAATTGTGATTATAATTTAGATGTGAATTTAATAATGTTATTGTTTGTTCTGGTCTAAATCTTAGCATAAATATTTATATGTTTTTTGTGATATATTTTATTTTGAGATGGAGCATTATCTTCCCAAATATATGTTAAAAATTAGAGTGTTTCATTCATATTTCACCGATAACTCCCACCAGTCAAATAGGTACAATGAAAAAAAAAACATGGGTAGAATGTCTAACGAAAAACATTTTATTGAAAGAAATATACATTTTACCTAGATTAAACCGGGTTATTCCTGAAATCCCCTTTGAAGCTGCTAGTTCAAAATCAAGGGGATTAAACCGAGTCTTCTTAAAGCTTTATAATTTTTTTATCGTAACCTGGATAAATGTTCTCGTAAAAGATACAAGGAGATAGCCCTCATCATCAGCAGCCTTAAAAATCCACTGCAGGACGAGGTTTCTCCCATATTGGGACAAAAAAAACTGCACAATTGGGGGAAAGAGATGGGTAATTTCATACAATATTTTGACCTCAGAATAGTGACTAAAGCATATTTTGACACACTTGCAAATACTATAAAATGTTATTTTAGCATTCCATTCAACCTTTTACGGCAATGGTTATAGTTATCACAAAGATTATTTTAAAGCAATCATTATGTGATCATTATATTAAAGTTGCATATTAATGAGATTTAATTAATAAATTATTTTTAAAAAGTATACAGTGACCAATTAAGTAATTACCGTGCCATCTTAAACTAATTTATAAATTAATTACCATATCACGGATAAATTAAGATTCATTAAGCAATAATATAAACGATTTGTTGCCGTTAAAAAAATCTTATCAGAAAACCTAAGTAGATAGTTCTTTATGAGCACTAATCAAACAGATATTTTACAGGCATATGTACAGACGGCAAAGCTGCCCTATACCTATAAGCCTATAAGCAGGGGGAATGACCCCTGCGACATAGATTCATTAATAGTTACTACATCCCGCTTACTATAGTTTTTTTTATCGCATTGGGAGGCATTTTTTTTTCATAATTATAGCTTAGTGCTACACACAACTTAAAAACAATACACGGTAAAAGTACAGTGAGTACAGTAAAATATGAATTATTTAGTTTTTAATTCCATCTTTAAACACACCAACCCAATTTTAGCTTTGCCGCCTGTACACTAACAAATTTATTTATTTGTTACCTAATATTTCAGACCCTTTACCCTCTTTCATTTCGAAATTACTATTAACACTAATTAAGTAAGTAATAAGTATCAACTGTAGGGGGTGATGGACCTCAGTCGTCTGCTTTTTCCAGGGAAGCCTCTTGCGTATGGAGGCTTTGCATTTGTTGTCACGTAGTAAACGCCTCGGGCACTGAAAACGCAAGAAAATTATTACAGGATTGCCCATTGTCAAACCGAAGAAAAAAAATGGTGGTGTATGTCATTTACACAAACATTTTAAAAAGCTCTCTCTAAGATTCAATACCCAGAGTGTTTGTAGAATTACGAACCGTAAAAACTCCGGATTCCCTCCGCCACGCACCCGCACTACAATAGCTTCATCTAAGAAATTACGGTTCGATCCATGCGATGCACGATCGCTTTTAATTTTTATTTCATTTACACGTCATACATTTACATGGACCTAAGTCCATGTATATATTTATCACGTTGAATGTCTATCAAATGAATGTAGTTGCAAGGAACAGTTCTATTTCATCATTGTCAGTTCAGCGAGCTATATGACCTGCCCATTGCCACTTTAACTTGCTAATATAAATAAAAAAATAATCTACAGGCTGTTTATAATATCCGTAAGTATTACTACTTAAGTAACCTGGGATCAAACTAATAGGTAGGTAGGTAGTACCTAAATGGCATCGTAGTATAATTATTAGTAGGTAAACTCACTTGTGTGTTAGATGTTCACCCATGAGGACATACTCCGTGTCCTTAGGCTCGCACCACCCGATGAGGTAGGAGAACAGGCTGGTGCAAGGTCCTGCCCAGAAACCAGCTCGGCTGTTGATCGACTCTATGAAGTAGGGCGTCACTTTTGTATGGTCACATGACAAGGTTTCTGAAAAAAAAGTTTATTGTTGAAAAATTTATTTTTTCAAAACAAGCTTTTATTAAATTATTTATCGGAACCGGGAGCTGATCAAAATGAGCCCAAATACTGCCAGGCTACTAATAACCATCGAGGGGTTCCGTTATCTCCATAATCAGATCAGCACAACGTCACCAAAACCGTCACGACGACTTCTATGGCGCGGCGGGCGAATAGCCGGCTGAGATACAAGAGGATGCGGGTACGATTACCGCTGGCGGGACAAATGTTTGTATGATCTGCAAATATTTGTTCCGGGTCTGGGTGTTATGGTACCATGGTACTCGAAGTTCCTGATACCCACGACACAGGGAATTCTAGTGCGGGATCAAGACTACGTATGCGACTGTTGGATGTGGAGTATTAAGTCCATGAGGGCACTATTATACCAGGTATGAAAAATTTCAGTTCAATCGGTTGGGTGGCACTGATCCAAAATTCAGTTTCAAAATTTGTCCCACACTAAAATACTAACAGGCCAAGCTAGTAAAAAAAAAATTATATTCAGCTGAGCCATAAAATATAGCATCAGGAGGCGCCATCTGTTACGAAAGTTAGACATTGTAAACTTTTAACTACAGTGAGTGCTTTCTCTCAGGGTGTTGAAACTCCGAGGGGAACTCTCTAACCACTTATTTTATTGCCGAATTGAAAGATGGCGTTACTGTCGTTGTTTTCATAGCACGTGCCTTCGAAACACTAGGTAGAGATATCCGTAAGTCATGTCCCTAGGTATACCATTACAAAAACCGGTTTTGTTTAATAACCTAGGTATTTTCACTTGTTACGCAATGATGTACCTGACCTAGTTAGCAGCATAACCAATGATCAAGTGTTGTTTAAATTTCGTTGTTATACAAAATAAATCGACTTTGTTTGTGAGAAAGCATCAATATATATTTTTTGAAAAGCAAGCTATTTTTGTCCTTGCAACACTAGGCACCCAAAACAAAATATTTAAGACAAAAGTAATTTAGATAGAATCCCTAGAACTTCAATGTATGTACTTGAATCGCAGTTATGCCATTTATGGTAAAATTTATAACTCTATACGTAGAGAGATTTAAAGCCTTCCACGTAACAAATTCACCACAAAAATGAAGTTGTGGCTACAACAAAAGTGTTTTATAGTGTTAGGGAATTCATTGACCAAAAGTGAAATTTTAGGTAATAGGTTCTTTGACATATGTTTATTGTATGTAATTTTTGTGTAATTGAATATTTGATTCCAATAAAGTTTGACTGTAATTTATTTGACTTTTGAATTTTCCTAGGTTTATATACATTTATATTGTACAAAAAAGTCTTGGTAACACAGCAGATATTGTTTTAATTTGTACCTTACATCTGTTATACTTACCTATGTTTCAAAATTAATGATAAGTACTTTAGTGGAATTTTGAAAAATAAATATTTTTTTTATTATTATTTATTTATTTTTTAGGAGATATTTGGCCAAAACTCCTTTCTATCATCTAGCGTTGGTATCCCATTAGGAAATACCATATATGTATGGCATATATACATATATGGTATACATATACATGGCATCAGTGGTGATTGATAATGATTGATAAATTGATAATGTGAGAGATGTGATCCCTAACAAAACTACATATGTAAGTATTTTACCTTTAAGTGAATCCAAAGATTACTTAACTTAGGTAAAGTGGAAGAAAATTAACTCGCGGAGTGTTGTATCGTCACGGCTGACTGTCGCCAACGTTGGCGTACAAGTTGGCAACACTATTCAGTACCTATTGGCCGAAGATGCCGGTGTAAAGGATATCCAGGAATAGACTACTAGTCTGGCCCGGGTTCTTAGATAAACTCAGATCAATTATTGATTAACTAAAGATATAAATAAGATAGCTAAGATATTAACTTACGGAATATCGTATCATGTGCGCACCCCGGCTGACTGGAGCCACCGTTGACGTAGAAGTCGGCATGACCATTCGGTCCCCATTGACCAAGGATGCCGGCCCCTGTGTGAAGGATGTCTACGAATAGGGCGTCAGTCTGGTCTAGGTCTCGGGAGCGATTGTTTCCCATGTAGAACAGGATTGTTGGATCTAGGCCTGGAAGTAATTATAAAAACATCTAATGATAAATAGCTCTTATTGACCCACTATTCTGCTAACTTTAATAAATTACAATATGTAGTCCAGAGGGACTAGCCAAGTGGCATTCGCTTCGAAGCGATTCCATTTCTTAAGTCGTAATTCAATACAAAAGACCACGTGACATATCGAAAGCTAACGTCAATCCCATACATTTTGGACTTTTCTACTGGCGACATCGCTATTAGAATGTTACTTTGTCTACGGCCCCTGGTGTATAATCAATTGTTTATCTATCTCTCTATTTCAATATTAAGTTGACTATCTAATAATAGGTACCAAACAATTTATTTTCGTGAAGGTCAATCAGGTTTTATTAATAGCGCTCTTACATAACTCTCTTAGAAATCGCTACTAAGCGATAAGACTGCCCATTGTACATTACCATGTTAAGTTTTTGTTTATTTTTTATTATCTTAAGGTGTACTATTGTTCTAATCTATAACTAAGCATATATATTTATATAATAATATCAAGAGAGAAATATAACTTTTTGAATTAAACTGTCTGTGACCACATAAACCTGTGCATAAATCAAGTTTTTCTGCTTCCGTGAATAAAAAACCCAGAAGTGTCATATTTTAAAACACAAAAAATCTGGCTTAATTTGCAATGTTGGTTGACCTTACATTACATTCCCTTTCTGTGAACTGTGGGAGGTAAAGTCAAAATAAACTCTAAATATTGTAGCGATAACCTTTGCATAACATAACATTGATAAATTTTCAACAATTAAATTACCAGTAATCCTCCCAAGTTTCCCTTGCGCCAAATGGTTAGCTACAAGGCCCAGGATATGAGCTCCTACACTATATCCAATAGTGTGAATCTTTTCAGGAGGCACCGACTTCACGGGATGGTATTGCAAATACTCTATCAGTTGAGTGATGCAGAGGCCAGCGAAGCGGGGAGCCCAGTCAACCTGAAAAATTACAAACATCTAATCAGATTATTGTGTGACACCTTCTCTTGATCAGATGTAGAGATATCATCATCAACACCAGCAGCCTGTAGAAGTCCAGACATAGGCCTCTTACAAGGCCTCCATAGAACGCCACGATGACCGATGGATGGACAAATAACAATTTTGAGACTACCTACATATTTCATGTGGGCAATCACAAAGAAAACATCGATAGACTTGATTCAGATCTAATTGATAGAGGGGAAGCCATCGATAGACTTGATTCAGATCTAATTGATAGAGGGTACTAAGAAGCATGTACCGTGGTGTGTCTGGCCTAAAAATAGACTCCTCCTTCTTCTCCCGTGGATGAAGTAAAAGTATTACTGCGGTATTACACCAGGGGATGGGCAGCAGCACCCACCCGAGTACATAACACCAAACTGCGATCATCAATCCGTCTGCCAAGCGTGGTGCAAATCCCCCCAAAACATTCCATGGGGTAGGCCTCGTCCAACAATGTATTTCTAACGGCTCATAATGAGATGATGACATTGCTATTAATAAAATTCTATTTGTCTATAAACCAAGCTAATAATAATGTTGTGTAATGTAATAAAATGTTATAGCACACGTACATTGTGCCGCCAGACAATCGATTTGACTCTGTGAACTCGGTAAATTATTAAAAACTATGCAAACCCATTCACAAATTATCAATAATTCTTGGTACCCACCACAAAATCTATTGTCATCTATTACAGACAAATTGTATAAATTACTGCTGTTGGAGTAATATCTAAAGTTTTGATAATACAGTCGTGGTGCCGCACTTTGTACGAGTTGAATGGCTGTGACGTAATTATCGCTAGACCATACAAGAGTATTGCGGATGTAATGTCTCAAAATGATTGTATGATTCCCAGACGTTTTGAAAGTACCTACAAGTACTTTGGTGTGAAATAAAAAATCTTTCTCTTCATTTTATGTATTACTAGTTGCGCCCACCGGTTTCACCCGCGTGAATAATGATGAAAATTGATAATGATGATGATGATGAAAAGTAGCCTATGTGTTAATCCAGCGCGTAAAGTATCTCCATTCCAAATTTCACTCAAATCCATTCAGTAGTTTTTACGTGAAAGAGTAACAAACATCCATACTCACAAACTTTCGCGTTTATAATATTAGTAGGAAGTAGGATTTGTTAAATTCAAACATGAAACTTTCGGTAAGCATGATCGTTGGATGTCATAATCAGCTAGAAGAATTCATCTCCAGGAAATTAGGTCTCTCCAAAGAATCTTAGACAGGCGTTAGACGTCCGTCCGCTGTTGGACGAGGCTTCCCTCAAAGAATACGATAGAGGGATTTGCCATAATTAGAATTCGTGTTGAGTACTCAGGTGGATGCTGCTTCCCATCCCATGGTGTAATCCCTTAAACGACTTTTACGACATCCATGGAGACGGAGGGTTATACTCTTAGGCTGGACTACTAAACGGTAAGCTTTACCTAGGTGTAGTCTAAACTATTATTGTGCCGGAAACCCCCCACCACCCCTCCCCTAAAATAATGCCACGTTGAAATTCTTGAGCCATCTCCATCCAACGACTTCTTAAAACCGATACAAAGTTACGTGCCAATTTAGTGTGGATGGAGGGTTCTATAATGCGTCTTCGTTGTCGCCAATAGGGAACATTATGTCAGCTCCCGAATACTAAAGGTACCGGTAAAGCTACCTATATCATAGCTATATAAAAACGAGTTCACAGAGCGCACCGGCTCGCGAGTTCAGCTGATCGACGCGATGCGCTAATATTTCTTAGGTGGTTTTCATTGCTTTTTTTGACGTTTTTATTTTATAAACGGGTTTTTACTGATGGAAATTAGGTATTTGTGTTCCTTTTATGATGTTTTATTGATATTTAAAGAAAACACGAAAAAAGTGGTCCAAAAGTGAGTACATTCTTTCCCGCTTTTTTCAGCTTAAATATTTTCAGAATCATGGTCTGAGTACACTATTTCAGTTTTCAGGAGTAGTCTTTTTACACCCGTTATACAATGTGTAACAAAATACCCCTATAAGCCTGAGGGGAGGGTAATACACACGTCATGGCGAACAACTTTAGTTCTACGACATTATAAATTTCGAAGTTTTTCATTCATGAAATACCTCGTAAACTTTCCTCCAGAAATATACATAGCACTACATGGAGCTACCCTACTACAGCTGTTCATTTGATCTCTATGCGTGAACTCTGAATGCCGTAATAGGGCAACCCCATGTTGTGTTATGAACATTTCTGGAGGAGATTTTACGAGGCATTTCATGAATTAAAAAAATCGAAATTCATAAAGACGTAGAACAAAAGTTGTTTGCCATAACGTGTGGAATACCCTCCCCTCGGGCTTATATGGGTATTTTGTAACACATTGTATAAGAATGTTGGATCATTGATCCAAAATTATTATGAGGCTTGAAAAAATACCAACCTGGCTCAAGCAAGGCTCCTTGACCAGCGATCCATAATCTACAATAACGATATTGTAGTTCCCTCTAGTGAAGTATGCTTTTCTCATATCCGTGCTCGGAGACAGGTTCCTGCCTCCTCCAAATCCGTGCACCACGACTTTCGTGGGATGTTTCGTGTTAAATCTCGAGCGCGTCAGAGAATCGTTGTCCAGCGTGTTTATAAGCTCTCCTTTTTCTTGTGTGGATCTGTAAAGAAAAGATATACTACTGAACTTTTCTTAACTTTACCCCCCAACTTAACTGTTCCACCGCACTGTTAACCACGGTCAAAATTGGAACTAATGCCATGAATTATTTCAGTATTTGTTCACCATTGACGTTATCAACTGAACTGCTAAGTTGGTGGCATTTTACCAACCTCAAAAATTGAGCTAGAAGAAGGAAATCCGGAAGGCTTATTACGATTTCCAGCAGACAGACATGACTGCCAGCTACACCGATCAGCCTGTTGGATCAATCCTACTGACAGTTGGATTGATCATCACAGTAATGCCTTAGTCAGCTTTAAGGAACACCACGGCCATTGTACACATTTGAAATTACATGCAAGCTCTGAAAAACCACAGTTCTTACCTGGTATACAAATAGAATTGCATCTTGGGATGTGGACATCGGTAGGGAGGTAGGATACATGATGTTGTGTTGAGAAGATCTCGAACCGACTGTGGCTTCTTTTCCTTTCTAGTCTCTATATTTTCTTGGCTTTCTGATACTAAAACATAGTTTTAACGTTATTATCTTTATTTGCATAAAAACTTGATTTAAGAACTACCTATCGAAGTACCTATGCTACTAAGTAGTACTTGACCAAAAAATTACTCAGAAGTTTGTCCAAATAGGCATCTGTTAGGTTGTAGGACGAGGAGACAGTGGAGCATGTTATATTGTACTGCACAGCCACAAACGCAGCCAGGAAAAAAACCAGACTCCAGGAGCTGATAGAGTCTTGTTTAACTTCATCCGTTACTCATTCGGGGACACTGGAACAGTGCTGCCATCAACCCAGGGTCCTTCTCCGTTATTTTAAGGAGTTGGGCTGGCTGGGGTAGGGTTAGCAGGGGGACAATGCACAATAGACCCCAATGCGGGAAGTCAGTGCAGATCTTATCTCCCCCATTTTCAATTAGAATTAGAATTAGAATTAGGCATCTGTTTTCAAAGCGTTGTTATATATAACCGCCGCCGGCTCAACTCATTTGCCGCTTACTATAGTAAGCGGCAAATGAGTTGAGCCCGGCGCGGTGAGCTGAGAATTTTGTCTTGTAATGTGGATGTCACCAACCAGCCCCCCAATTAAAATTGCAAAAGGCAATGGGAAACGCAACAATGGGTATCATTTTGGCAGCCTTAGCACTGTTCTCCTATTCAAGTTTTATAAGATTAAGAGCCAATTTCACCATACTCTGTTGGTTACTAAATGTCTTGTGAAATCTAACTATTGGTCAAAATGACAGATAATCTTCGATAAAATCTGTCAAATAGCATTGGTTTGACTAAACAGTTGTTTAACCTCATGTTATTTGTTGGTGAAATCAAACCTTAGGGGTGAACAGGCGGTTAGATTTAACAAGGCATACTAACTAACAGAGTTTGGTGAAATTGGCTCTTAGATAGTGCTAAGACTGTCAACTGGGGGGCTGATCTCAACTTGATTGTTTTCTTAATACGTTTTTTTTTGTATTATACAAAATTATTACAGGGTTGGAGAAAGTGGCTCATTAGAGGGAGTCCTATATCCAGCAATGGGTGTAGCTGGGCTAAATAGATAGACATATACATTACGAAAACGTTTATTTGACGTGGCAGTTATACCAATTAACCCACCTTCCTTCAATTTAATACAGTAGGTACTTGTCAAAACGGTTTCGTAATACTTGACACGCGATTCGCAAGGTCAGCTACCTCTGTCATTCATGCAGCAATAGTTACAACCACCAAGAGTTAATCGTGTCTTGTATATGAAGCTCGAGATTCTTGCCGCATTGAGTGATAGGGGACTTCATTGAATGAAGTACGTAAAACCTGTACATTTTATATTTGTAGTGGCTTCTCATAATCAAAAGATTCCTAATATTTACTTCCTATAATAACAACCTCCGTACCATGATGGGCGAGTAGCCAGCGAGAGGTGCGGGATCGATTCCCGCTGCGGGGCAAGTTTGTATGATCTGCAAATATTTGTGCCGGGTCTGGGTGTTGTGGGACCATGGTACTCGTAGTTCTTGATATCCACGATACAGGGAATCCTAGTGTGGGACCAGCGCCACCGTTGCTTTCCACGACCAACTTGGCTAACGCTTTCTTCCAATAAGCCACCAGCCAGGAAAAACCTTGTACCAACGAAAATGCCCAAACAGATCCGGGTTAAAGTTGTTATCAGTATGAAATGTTAGGTATTCAGTGTCAGTCATACAAAATATTCAACAAGAATAAAATATCGTAAGTAAACGAAATATGAATGTAAAATCGAGGCTGAACCGCAACTGCATCGGTGCCAGATTTATTTTCCGTGTATTTCGTAGCATTTATTAATTTCAAGGAGAACCAAGATTACATAGATTTAGCAAAATAATTCTAGTTGCGTTTTTAATCTCTCGAATGAATCTTCAGATAATCGTGAGTTTGCTCTTTTAAGTTCCATAGAAGCATCATGAAAGCACGTTTTAACTTTTGTTGGATTGTACCATTTTTGCCAGGCTGATTAACGTAGGTTTCAGAGGCCGATATTATACTTTGCTCTTTCTTTTGTTCCTCAAACTGGAATTAGAATTCTTAATCAACAAATATTACTGTATGACGCATGGTCCTTCGGAAAAAATCCATTGTAAATAGCTACAGAGTCCAAATAAACTCAAGATTTTAACTATACAAATAAACATACATACAACCGAACAAGGCAAGTTGTAAACAATCTTGAACAAATTAAATCAATTGCTTACATTTTTGTGTCATTCCATTTTCGGGGAGACAAAAGTCATGTGCGTGTTGCCAGTGATTACTTAGGCCACTGAGACGTGGTCGCTAACTATTGGCCGTATAGACAAGCTCAAAGGCAAGCAGCGGGTCATGGAGAGAGTTATACTAGAAGCAAGTTGAAGTAGCAACAGACAGGTTCATAGCTCGCAGAACTGATAACCGTTGGAAAATAAAGGTTCTCGAGTGGCGACCACACACCGGACGACGAAGTAGAGGAAAGTCCTCTCGATGGACTAAAGACATTATTAAGATCACAGGATGTCGGTGCCAGCTCAAGAGCATTCGTCGTGGCATTCTAGGGCAGCAGTGGTCCAGTTCTACAGGGTGATGATGATAATGATGATGAATAAAGTTTTTCGGTAGCCAATTTGCTGACAGGATGCAACTGTTGCAAGTAGGTATATGCAAATATCAAATTATAAAACACGGACTGGACACGTCACGGTGCCATCTGTTGGAAAAACTGGCAAAGACCAATACAGAATGGATTCCAAACAGAATACGGCCACTGGAAGGTCCAGACAAATATGACGGAATAAGCCAGACTTTTGAAGGATTGGTACAAATAGGCAACAATATAGACGAATGTAAAGAGGAGAGATGTTTGCCCAGCAATAGAACATCAAAAGCACATAATAACAATAATGTTTGCCGTTGTGGGATGCTTTCGACCTCAACGTAGTGCGTGGTCATTTGGAAACAAAGACACAAGTCTCAACACTGCGCTCTGATTGCTCCGAACAATAACTTAATACATTAGTAAATGTGTGTGTCCCTACATTCCTTGTAATTTGTTAATTTGAGTAATGCAATAGTATGTAAAAGTTATGTCAGATCAAGATTGTTAAATGTCTTCATAAGCCTTGAAAGAGCTCGTTGATGTCTTTTTTTTATAAAATATTGAATCAATTGAAAAGTAAGTATTATATAGTGGAACCCCCGCGACTTTGTACACGTGGAGTTTTTCCATACAGACTTCAACACCACACTTCACCCCCTTAAAGGGTGAATTTCGGAAATTCCTTTCTTAGTGCACACCTAGATCACAAAAGGAATGTACCCTCCAATTTTAGGTCTCTAATTGAAGGACTAATGATTTACCCTCTTATTCATAATAATTTATTAAAATTTATCATAAAATTTATCATTTTTAATCATTTATTAAACCTATTTTGGTTAAAATATGTTTTGACGCATAACATGTTAATCTGATGTAAACATCAGAGAGGAGAAAACAAAAGGTGTTTTAACTAAAATAGGTTTCAAAGATGATTATGAATAAGGCCCTTAGGCTGTGCGTTGATAGTCAGTCAGTCACACAATGTTTTTTTATAATTGATTAAAAAAAACAAATTAAGTTTCCCACGTACACCTCACTGATTTTTTCGGCTGAATTAAGGAGTAGTTACTGATAGATCCGGTAAGTTTAATTTTTTTTATGGTTTATTGTTTAAAAATCAAGAACACTAGCATAACCTAACCTTAACATCTTTTTTTTGCAGATTATATGTCATACATCTGAATCTGATAGTCTGTGGTTACAATGTACAAAATTTCATTAATATGTCACTTGTAGTTTTTAAATTAATGGGTAACTACATTTTTTCATATGGTCTGGCTAATTTAAAACTAGAAGTCAAACAAATTTTGTAGATATAATTGGATTAGAATGATCAAGAGTTTGGAGTGTTTTAGATCTCGAAACAATGAACCGGAGAAAAATTAGATAGAGTGGAAGTAAAATTGAGACAAAGAGTTCAACGAGGTATACGTGGGAACCTTAAGTCCTTTTTATAAGATATCCGTAATATTGATTACTATGGTATCCACCTTGTTAAACAATGCCTGTTTTAATTTTATCATTTCTAGATAATAATGAGGAGATCCGTAGAAAAACCAAGATAATCGACAATGCTCACAGAATAAGCAAGTTGAAATGGCAATAGGCAGGCCATATAGCTCACAGAACCGACAATTATTGGGGAATAAAGAGTGGTGACCACGAACTGGAAGACGCAGTGTAGGAAGGGCCCTACTTGATGGACTGATAACATTTAGTAGCATTAAGTCGGTGGATGGAGGCGGCTCAAGAGCATTCGTCATGGCATTCTATAGAAGATCTACGTCTAGGTGTGGACTTCTACCGGCTGATTATGAAGGCACTCTAGGTAGCAAAATACAAGAAACAGTATCGGCATGATACATGCATGATTATGCAACGTTAGTGATACCTTACAATGAACTAGATCACTCTACCTTCGCGACGATCGATGACTGGAAAGCAAAGTGAATAACCAGTGAAAGTGTTACGACCTATCGAACTGACTCATTTAAACTCCAGCCAATGTTGACCCCATTTAGTCTTAAAGAACACACCTGCAATAGGATCTTACAAAACTGGTTTATCCCACGATGTTTTGTAAGAAACGTAAAAATATAATTGTGAGCGGTCTGGTGTGAACGAGTGGTTTAATTTACATTCTTATTGCTCGACTTATTTAAATTCAGATAATTAGAAAACATAATATTAGGGATTGCTGTATCTCTGCATTGCTCAAGAGTCTATTGCACAATGTTTTCGTCTTTAGTTACGTTAGTTTTTTTTTATATTCATTATTTTTACGGTGTGGTTTTAAGGTATGTGTTGTATACCCTTGGTTTGTAACTATCTAAGGTTGTCTGGTACTTAGAGATAAGACCACCATTGTTTATCATATTAAGATTTTATTATTAACTAGTTGCGTCCCGCGGTTTCACCCGCGAGAATAATGATTAAAATTGATGATGATGATGAAAAGTAGCCTATGTGTTAATCCAGGGCGTAAAGTATCTCCATTTCAAATTTCACTCAAATCCATTCAGTAGTTTTTACGTGAAAGAGTAACAAACATCCATCCATACTCACAAACTTTCGCGTTTATAATATTAGTAGGATTATTGAATTTTTATGTATAGGTGTGCACTAGTGTGCAGTAAAATATTTTCTATCTATCTATCTATCGACCCGTTTATAATTTGTGTTCTTTTTCTCTTACTTTTTATTACGTTTAGTTGTATTTAATTTATATTTTTCATGAATAATGCCATCATCATCATCGGGTTGCCTCCCCCTAGAATGCCACGACGAACGGTCTTGAGCCGCCTCCTTCCACCGAATTCCTGCGACGTTTATAATGTCTTTAGTCTATCGAGTGGAAGGCCTTCCTCTACCGCATCATCTGGTTTGTAGTGGCCACTTGAGAACCTTTCTTTCCCAACGGTTGTCAGTTATGCGAGCTATACGACCTGCCCATTGCCACTTTAACTTGCTAATTCTGAGAGCTATGTCGATGATCTTGGTTCGTCATTATGTACATGGCTGTAATTGGTAAAAGTTTAAAAAATCCTACCCTAGAACTTGAAAGTGAAATAAGTTTAAGAGAAACCAAAGGCTTTCCTCAACGCATGGTAACACGATGGTATTAAAATATCTGTCAAAAAAAAATTGATTTGGTTAAGATGGCGCTTACAACAATCTAATAAATATATAGAAAACAGTTTAGCTTAAAATATATAAAGATAAAAAAGGCCCTCCATTCGATGAACTAAAGACATTACAAACGTCGCAGGAAGTCGATGGATGGAGTCGGTTCAAGACCGTTCGTCGTTGCATTCTAAGGGGGAGGCCTATGTCCAGCAGTGGACATCTACAGACTGATGATGATGATGGTGATGATTATTGTAAGATAGATAACAGTAAAATCTGTGATGTTCCATTGAAATGATTATAGTCGATAGCTATAAAATTATTCCACACAATTTCCATCACAACAAACTGTATCCAATATATTCGATGTGGTTAATATGTATTTATTTCTTGATGGGTAACTTGGTTGATATGAAGTGACAATAAGAGCTCCACTTACAATCTAATAAATAAATGTATACCTGACCTAACCACGGAAACTACAACACCTCGTAGTATATGAAAAACTTTGAGAATATTATTGAGTGTTGCAATAGTCATCAAAGGCGTTCAATGAGCTTGCGAAATGTCATTTCCATTAAATCAAAGGTCATGATGATTTTAACAAAAGCTGTGAAGGTGTACCAACTTGATGTCCAAAGAGGTCACGGGACTTTTGAATATTTTATCACATTAAAATCTTTTGAAGATTCAAGTGGTCATAATTTTCATCATATTTTGTTAGTTACTTTTTATAAACAAGACAAATTATTTGTAGATTATGTAATGCCTTGAGCAACAAGGTGGATTCATGGTCAATCACCTATTATTAAAGGTAATTTGCATTGTTACACGTATTAGATACTTTAATAAGCTAATTGAAAGGTGGGATACACCCATAAAAGTATTTTTTTATTTTTTTTATTTGAGTGAATGACTGAACTACCCGGACGAACACTTCCAAAAGAAGTTCTTCAACTAACAAAGACCATAAGTCTCAAAGATATAAAAATTATAACAACAGTTTTTTTCTTTTGTTTTGCGGCTGAATTCGGACGCGTGGTTCCGCTAACAAATCGTTCCTGACTTGTATTATTATCAAGGTGACTAACGGATAGGCATACTTTCACTTGCGGGTATTTTATTATAAAAATAAGGTAACTTAACAATTTTATTGGGAAGACATTCAAATTACAGGAATTTTTACGTTTATGTTTGTTTCTACCAAACATTTTAAGACAAAAAAGTACTGTTTCATAGTTTTTGTTTACGTAAATTTTAAAGAAATAAAAAAACAGTTCTTTAGAGAAATTATACTCATACTAAATATTTAATAAAAATCCAATAAAATTGGCATGCTTTTAGTCCAATGTCTTTGAACACATTACATTGTATGTCAAAACATCAAGAAGTTCGTAAGGTTGAGCTCGGTTCATACAGTTACGCAACGATGTCAGTCGTGATAGTTCGGAAGTGACAAACATTTGCGCGTGCGCTTATAAAGGATGTGAATGTGTTGGTTTGACGCGGTACGAAAACTGAGGAGACCACAGTTTTACTATATTTTAACATTTATGTCAATTATCGTTTTTTATACTACACCAAGCAGACTCGATACCGAGTCACTGCTCAATACATGTTTCTTTTTTTCTCATCAAATACATCCCACACCCACATCACACTATAGGATTCCCTGTGTGGGCATCATGAACTACGAGTACCATGGTACGACAAAACCCAGACCCGAAACAAATATTTGAAGATCATGCATTTTTAATACATATGCTCCGTAGCGGGAATCGAACCCGTCACCTCTTGCTTCTCAGCCGGCTACCCGTCCACCGCGCCACGGATGTCTTCGTACAATGGTTTCTTATCATATCTTATCTTATGGTACTGGGTGTTATGGTACCATGGAACTCGTAGTTCCTTATACCCACGACACAGAGAATCCTAGTGTTGGATTAGAGCTACGTATGTGACTGTTGGGTGTTATGTTATGTTATCCCATAGCGGTTTTAGGTTTATGTGGTGTCGAAATGTGTATTTTAATAAATAAATGAATTTCATTTAAATTCACGGTGGAAATTATTTTATGCAACGCAATAGCATTAAATAATAGAAACATGAATTGGAAATCACTTTATTACAATCTAATTAGTAGTCTAATCATGAACTACGAAATATATTTACATAACCAGTAATAGTGTCTGATAAATTATCAACATTGCAAGTTTGTTGACTACTTAAATATATTTAGATAATTAAAAAAGCTAATCTCGGATGTGGCTTCTTAACCTTGTACCGGTTGGATATTATGCACTACCGGAAATAAAATAGAACGCCGCGATATACCTAAGAGCAACCTAAATAATATATTTTTGAAATACATGAGTAAAACAATGTTTAATAATCTGTGTTCTTATATTTTTGTGTATTTATTTAGTTTATGTACCGTACCTACTTATATATTAGGTATATTGCGGTGATAGTATGTATGTAATTTTTATGTTTATTTATTATTATGTAGATATATTATATTATATACTTGGTATTGTACTATTGCATTGATTTTTAATGCATGCACGTAGATGTAAGTTCCTACCTACCATATGTGTTAGTTTATATAAGTAGTACGCCAACCTAAAACTGTCACAAACCAGGTTTGGTAGGTAGAAAACGCTGTTAGCATTAAGCCCACCTTTTTGTTATTTTTTTTATGTGCAATAAAGCATAAAAAAGTAAATAATTTCTTCTCCAATCTTTGAACCAAGAAACAATGCGGATGAGGAAGAAGCCCACAAAACAAACTGATATTATGCAATTACTAACGCTAGTAGGTTACGTCTCTACATTTGCACTTGCTCGTAACATTTAGACAACTTTGTAATGAACTTGTTCTATAAACGTTTGCCAAAAACTAGACTGAATAGTTTTTGGCAAATGTTTATAGAACGTTTTAAATATATCTTGAGTGAGAAGTGTTACAAGATAATTTTGACACTAAACGAAAACATTATCATCCCCTCAAAGAGGGTACAAAGGGTTCAAAGTATTTAAACCTATGTTGGATCCAGTTATATTGGGAACTATAAACCTCCGTGGCGTGGTAGGCGAGTAGTCAACTGAGATGCGGGAGGTTGCGGGTTCGATTCCCGCTGCGGGACAAATGCATGATCTGCAAACATTTGTTTCGGGTCTGGGTGTTATGGTATCATGGTTCTCGAAGTTCCTGATATTCACGACACAGGGAATCCTAGTGCGGGATCATGAATACGTATGCAACTGTTGGGGGTGTGTGTTTATGTGTGGGTGTGTGTGTTTTAAATAGGTTTGTTTTTGGTTTGCGTATTAGCTAACAGAATCACGGCCCAGCTGCTGGTAAGTGGTTACCGTTGGTGACATCTGCAATACCTGGGGCATTTTCGATGCTTTGCCTGCCCTGAAGGACATTTTATATGTGAAGCCTCTACATAATTATAAAATTTATGACCGTAGATAAACAGGAAATTAAGAATATATTTTATGTGCTTGAAATTTTGTAGATTGTTTATTAGTGAAGGAAGGAAACTTTATTCTTAATTTCGATTGAACTTTGACATTTGTTACAAAACTTACCTACTGTTTAAATTAAACCTACTGTATGTTAATAAGATACCGATGAATAGTAAGAAATAGTTATAAATGTAGGACAATAAAAATAATATAAAATACATAATAATAAACCGACGAATAAAAATAGCCACTTACCAGAAAAATTTAATGCGGTAATTCCAATCAAAAATAACCACTTTGTACTTAAGAGCATTTTTGAACCGTTTGTTTTATTACTATCACAGTAAATTAATCACAGAACTTTATCACATATTTTTCAAAACATTGGCAGGGTGTTGTCGACTCTCCGAGGAACCCTAAATGCGTGCGGTACGTGCGTGTTCTATGCGGGCACTGAGAGCGAAAGTGGAAGTGGTAGATGGTGGTGATCGACTGCGTTGACCCTCGAGCCGGCTTCCCCTCTAAGGAAGTGTGTTTGTATGACGAAACAGAAGTAGTGTCATGTCCTGTTATCGTCAAAATATCACACAAAAATATTGTCTTTTATTAATTTCTAGCTCAATATTTAATAATACATAAACATCTTTATTTTAATTACATAGCTACATAGCTTTACTATAAAGATATCCGAAAAAAAAACAGAACTCCATCGCAATGTGCATCTGATTATACAAATGCATTTTTTGCTTGAGATTCAGCTTTTATTTAGTTTTAGATTTAACTATGCCACTGTGCCACTGCGAAATGTTTTGCAATTATATTTAGAATGCTTATTATTATTTTCCACCATACTTGTAAAATTATAATGGCTTTTTAAAACATCATTGAGGACAAACTTCTGAAACTATCATGGTTATTAACATAATTATCACTAGAAACGGGATATTTACCATGATTTTACTTATTTATTTATTTATTTATTTACACGCACAAAACAGATTACAACCACAAATAAAACAAGAGATACAAAAATCATTGTTCCGAACTTGGAAGGAACATAAACATATGTGCGCACATCTACATTAAATAACCATACCAAGCAAAGCAAGTTATTACTGGGAAGGTTCGAGATAAAAATAACAAGATTTTACACATGCCGGCATACACAGTCACAGATCACAATGATAAAAAAAACATAATTAATTGTTGGAGGGGTATGCAGGCATGCATACCTACAATATAAATACTACTAATATTAATAATAAAAGTTTCACAATAATTAACAAAGCACAGCTCATACTGTGCTATGTTAATCATTGACATAGCACACCTCATACTGTGCTATGTTAATCATTGACAACATTATGAGTGTATCATACACTCAAAACTCATTTTTGAGCATAATGCTCAAAAATCATGGTAAATATCCCATTTCTAGTGATAATTATCATTTAGGACGTTTTAAAGGTGGCAGGAAGTAGGTGGTTGGAGGTGGCTCAAGACTGTTTGTCATGGCATTCTATAGGACAAGCCTGTGTTCAGTAGTGGACTTCTATCGCCTGATGAAGATGACACGAAACTTTTATCATATAAAATGCCAGCTTGATACAATAAAGTCCGAAGGCTATCAAGGTGTTTTCGAAATGCAATTATATTAGGCAACGCGGATGCTGAAGTACGCCCCACACGATGCAAACAACATGGATGTCGGAGACAGTTTTGCAACTATAATTTGTGGATGACCAAGGATATTGTGAAATACTTAGCTGACCCCCGTTACTTCCACTGATGCTATTTGTTAGTTCCACGGTCTTTAAAAATCTTGAGTAAGTAAATACTTACAAGTATAATTTCGTAGACATCCGCAATTATAATTCTACACTGGAGCTCAAGCATAAAATATATAAGTAATATAATTAAATAAATAAATAAATGAATGCTGGAGACATTTCACGCAACATTATATAGCCCCAAGCTAAGCAGAGCTTGTGTTATTGGTACTATGTAGATAACTGATATACTTAATACAATACAAAATAGATAGATAGATGTTCTTTATTATACATAGAAAAATACTCAGAACACCCTGAACAAATATCTGCAGATCGTACAAATATTTGTTCCGAGGCGGGAATCAAACCCGCAACCTCCTGCGTCGCAAGCGAACCCTCGCCCGCCGCTTCACAGAGGTCGTCGTAATATAGAAAATTATTTATTGCAGTAGCCTTTAGACGTCCACTGCTAGACGAAGCCTCACCCTTAAAATATAATGAGGAATTGCCATAATAACCACGCAGGCGGATTGGTGATCGCAGTGTTCATTTTGAGTACTCAGGTGGATGCTGCTGCCGTTCCCTAATGTATCCCAGTGGTAATGTTGACACCAACGTCATTTTAAAGGTTATAGGAAGTCGATAGGTGGAAGCAGCTTAAGCCCATTTGTCGAGGTATTCTATGGCCTAAGTTGAGCAATGGACTTCTAGCTCTTTAGCTAAAATTATATTACCATGGCAAAAAATATTGTAATTATCCAGATACGTCCGTTGGTATTGTAATGAGAGAAGTATGTCACTGAAAGTACTCAGACCGGTGTGTTTATCATCATCATCATCAGCCTGTAGAAGTCCACTGCTCCACTGGACATAGGCCTCCCCCTTAGAATGGCACGACGAACGGTCTTGAGCGACCTCGTTCCGACTTCCTGCGAGGTTTATAATATCTTTAGTCCATCGAGCGGAGGGCCTTCCTCTACCGCGTCGTCCGGTTTGTGGTAGCCACTAGAGAACCCTTATTTTTTTTTGAGGTTATCAGTTCTTCGAGTTATATAACATGCCCATTGCCACTTCAACTTGCTAATTCTGAGAGCTATGTCGGTGACCTTGGTGACCGGTGTGTTACATAAAGAAATTATTAATATTAATAACAAGCATTTGCTCGCGGCTACTCTATTAAAAATTATTACAAATTAAAAACTTTAGTTAATCTGATGTATAAGCTATACTACTTTTTCATCAAAATCTTTTTAGTAGTTTTTGCGTGAAACAATAACAAAATCCAGCCATTCATCCTCACAAACTAATACATTAACAATATTAGGAGGATTGAAGCAAATTATCCAACTCTGTTTTTGTAGGTAATCAATACACATTTCTATTTGCAGTCTAGGTAAACGGGTTCTAATTTAAGACAAGGAAGAAGGAATATTTGCATTTCTGATCGGTATTAAACTACTTTCAATACAACTTTAAGGCTTCGAAACAGATAATGGGCTTACCGTAGAGGTCATCTTTTTTGGAATGTACATGACCAAAATAAATAATAAAATAAAGACCGGTACCTTTGATGTCTCCCACCATTCTCTATCGAAGGCGTCGAGATCTTCCCTCCAACGCTTTGTCGGCCGAGCATTGACGTCGGCTTCCGTCAGGCTGCTAAAGTGTTAAGGACTTCTTCTTGTTCTTCATCAGCCAGTCATCCTCATCCATCTGTTGGATGAGGCTTCCCCCATAGCATGCATAGCGTTCAACCCGAACCGTGCAATGGGAGTAATTGCCATAATCACCACGCTTGGCAGGCGGATTGGTGATCAGTTTGGTAATAAGTGCTCAGTTGAATGCTGCTGCCCATCCCCTGACATAAAATGTTTACTACTAAATTACTTTTAAATTAGGGCTTTTCAACTTCGATAAAAAAAAAAAAAAGTAGTTCAAATTGATTCGATAGATGGCGCTGACTCAACTGTAAATGCCAAGATTATCAATTGTATTATCAGTGGTGTACACGTACTAAGCTAATATCTAACTACATAGTCTGTGACTAACTCATGATATTCTGTTGATGTCTGCTTCTTGAGTGTGCGCTAGTGATTTCGTAATGTTTTTAGAAGTAAGCAAAAATAAATACCACGAAACTAAAATATATCTACGTTGTTGATGTTGACATTTAACTTTATTTTGACACTTGACAGTTACGTAACAAAACAGCGCCATCTATTTTCAACGCTGAAAGCATGATATGAAACGGCCGTGAAAACCCCTCATTATGATGATGAAAGCTCACCAACATTGGTTAGAGCCAAACAATATTACAAATTTTAAGGAATCAGAAATTTTCCAATTCTTAAACTATAGTTTTGCCATTTTAGATGTTTTCATACTAATATTTTGTGATGGAGATCGTTTACTACAAAATATTCAATAGGCGATTTAATTTAAGAAATAAAACTATCAGAATTCAAAAGGAAGGTAGTATATTTCTCAAGTTTAATTTGGAGAGCTCTATGCTACGTTTCTGCTTCTTTTTGGAACCTTTCGCGTACGGTGCCTTATCGTTGGTACTGAAGAAGTATATTCCTGTTGCACTGAAATAAATATAAAATAAATTTAAAAATAAAATGTCTGAAAGACAAGGCCGTATAGCCCGCAGAACCGACAATCGTTGGGGAATAAAGTTTATTCTGATTCTTGTTCTTAATCTTGATTGGTGGCTATAAATCGGACGACGCAATCTACGTAGGCCCCTCTCTCAATGGACCAACGACATTGTAAATGCCACAGGAAGTCGGTGAATGGAGGTGGTTAAAGCCATCATGACATTCTATGGGTGTGGCCTATGTCTAGAAATGGGCTTTAACGACTGAAATGATGATGATGAATTGGGAAATGTTCCATGAATTCTAGACGTTTTCTATGTTGATTACAAGAAAGTTAGCGAAGTGCATTTCATAGAAAGTATCTAGTACGTACAAAGTAGTGTCTACTTATTATATTGAATTAATTATTGTGCTTAGTACTTATCTAACTAATTAAGTAGACTGTGGCATTTTTATTAATAAAAAACAAAAACACATCATTTAACTTGGAATAACCTACCATCAACTAAACTTAACGCTATTTTTAACCGACTTCCCAAAAAAGGAGGAGGTTCTCAATTCGGTTGTATTTTTTTTTTTTTTTTTTTTTTTTTTTTAATGTTTGTTACCGCATATCTCCGGCGTTTACGAACCGATTTAGAAAATTCTTTTTTTATTTGAGTAGATATACTTCCAGATTGGTCCCATTTTTTTCAGAATCCAGTTCTGATGATGGGATCCATGAGGAATTGAGGGAACTCCTCAAATATTGTAGGCATACATATGGCGATTTTGATATTTTCAGCATGACACCAAGCATTTGCATTCAGAAAGTATCATAATCCTTTCACCACTATGGTTCTTTCATAAAAATTTTTTCATCCAAAATTATTTTGTCGAATACTATGGCGGAAGTCGGTTTTTTAAATGAAAAGTTATCTTTTTTAGAAAATGACTGCCGTGGCACCTGACCCACCTGACCTGGCATAGCGTTAACCCTATATTTTTACAAATACAATACCTCCTAGGTCGCGTCCTGATTGGACGTGACCTACTTGGCATTGCACTGCACCCATCATACAAAGATAAAAAGTCTCATGTGCCTGTAATTTCACAGGCGCCTATATACCCTTCAAACCAGAACACAGCAATGCAAACACTACTGCTTGACGGCAGAAATATGTATGGCTACAGTACTTTCATGGACGAATTATTTAACAAGGAGCTCTAACTATGTACTACCGCGTAAATGGGAGTAGTTACTGATAGATCCTGTGGCTTGTTCAATATAGCTATTATCTAGTTCATAACTACCTATATATTTGAATTAATTTAGAATACTTTTTAGTTTTGCTTTGTAGGTACACCGCAGTTCATTATAGCGTTGCTCATTTCGTTGCATCCAAAGGTTGCCTGAAAGAGATCGCTTTCAGCGATAAGACCGCCCATTATATTGCCTTTCTATGTAAAATTACTTATTTATTGTTTCTGTATGGTGATCAATAAAGTGTTAATCTATCTATCTATCTTAGATCCTTTGTAATAATAGATCCCTTATTAGCACTGCCGTTATAACTCCTTCTGAATAAGTAGAGGTAGGTAACTTTTTGTGACTGATAATGATGTGTTACGAACGCTACGTAAAAGTTGTGTAAGCAAGCATCTGCAGACTATAAACTGGTTCTTTTGGTAAACCGTTGCTAAAGAACAAGGAGTTCTTTTTATAGTTCCGTACTTACCATGATTGGCGGAATACTTTTTGTAACATTATATGTCACAGTCCACGGGCGTAGCCAGAATTAGAATTAGAATTAGAATTATTTATTTCAGACAGATAGAAAGCGAACAGTATACACCAAAATGCTAACCATCTTAATTATAACTTAAATATTCTCTTAGTGAATTAAAAATACAACATAGGCTATCATTAAAAATATCGATATGTTGGACCTCGTGTACGAATGCGTTTAACAGAATGCGTTTGCAGGTTTTAGTTTCGGGGGGCGTTCTTCAAAAAGAATCAGATTTTGACAACATTTTGAATATTTGAGGGGGGGGTTGAAACCCTAACCCCCCCTGGCTACGCCCATGTCACAGTTTTCTAGAGTCCTAGAGCTAAACCATACAAACTAAGCAATTGAAAATGCTTGATAGAATTAAGATGCATGATGTCCCAATGCCAGATTTCTCTTCTTCATCAGCCGGTAGTCATCAACTGCTGGATGAAGGCTCCCCCACAGCATGCATAGCGTGCAATGGGGGGATTTACCACAATCACTAAGGTTGGCAGGCGAATTGGTGATCGCAGTTTGGTGTTAATGATGATAATTAACTGAGGTGGATGCCAGGTTTAATTGACAAATTCAAATATCAGATAAACGATCTCCATGGCGCTGTGGGCAAGTAGCCAGCTGAGATGTTAAGAGATGCGGGTTCGATTCCCGCTGCGGGACAAATGTTTGCATGATCTGCAAATATTTGTTCCGGATTTGGGTGTTACGGTACCATGGTACTTCATAGTTCCTGATACCCACGTCACAGGGAATCCTAGTGTGGGATCAGGACTTTTATGTGTCTCTTGGGTGTTATTTGTTATGTTAAGATATTATGTTATATTATTACAGGTAAGTTTGTGTGATATAACATAACATAACATTTTTTTTTTCTTTTATTAATTTTGCTAAGGAATCTAATCAATAAGATCATAATTATAAAAGTTTTGCAAAGAAATATGAATGAAATAAAATATAAGCGAGTTGAGCGGAGGTCGCGTCTTGGCAAACTTTTTGGGGGGCTTAGAGGAAAACAACGATCAGGGTCAGACAACAGGACCAAAAAAAAATTAGAAGATCCTATAATTTTGATAAATGGCGCGCCTATGTCCAAGAGTGGGCTAACATAGGCTGATGATGATAGAAATATCATATTTTCAGCAGGTGTAGTGCCACGGTAACTACGGTACTACAAACGGAGGCTTGGATTATCATTAAAGAGGTACCTAGAGGCAACAGACAGTGAAAGTGTGGAATTGTCTCGGTGCTTACACTTGAATACCTTGCGAATTGCTACTCTGTACTGTGATATAAGTCATGGGTAAGATATCTGTTTGATGAATGCTTTGTAGAGTTTTATTGTTAAACCATGAAACACGAGAACTTAAATAAATAAATAAAAATAAATAAATGCTGGACAAAATTTCACGCAACATTATCTAGCCCCAAGCTAAGCAGAGTTTGTGTTATGGGTACTATATAACTGATATACATAATACAATACATTACATTGATAGATAGATAGATAGATAGATAGATAGATAGATAGATTATAACTTTATTGTACACCATAAACAAAAATTCAACAAAAATAAAGATACAATGTTTCAAATCAGAGGTACAATGGGCGGTCTTATCGCTTAAGAGCGATCTCTTCCAGGCAACCTTTGGATGGACAGAAACTATTTAACAAATAAGGACGGTGGCGTACATCTTATAGATATTATAAATCTTATCTTATTGATATTATATAGATATTTGATAGATATTTTTATTATATATAGAAAAATACACAGAACACTCTGAACAAATATCTGTATATACAAATATTTGTTCCGAGGCGGGAATCGAACCCGCAACCTCCTGTGTCGCAGGCCTTCGCCCGCCGCGCCACAGAGGTCGTCAAACAACACAATACATATCATTCATTGACATTCGTAGCTAAACTCATGATATTTATAAGATACTTTAAATTAAAACATGAGTCTACACTAGGTCTCCTGATTCCCGCAAAATCAGTGTTTGCTATCTCAAGAAGTGTTGATGAGCTGTAATGAGCAAAACACAGTAAAATTTGATCGCGCCACATTGCTGATGTTCCACATATTTTTATACCACACTTTATGCCATATAAATAATCTGCTACTGGCACTTAATTTTTAACCGACTTCAAAAAAATGGAGGAGGGTCTCAATTCGGTTTTTTTTTATTTTTTTTATGTTTTTTACCTCATATCTCCGTCCTTTATAAACCGATTTGGAAAATTCTTTTTTTATTTGAATAGATATACTTCCAGATTGGTTTTATTTATTCAGAATCCAGTTCTGATGATAGAATCCTTGAGGAATTGAGGGAACTCCTCAAATATTATAGGCATACATATAGCGATTTTGATATTTTCACCAACAAATCAAGCATTTGCATTCAGAAAGTATCATAACCCTTTCACCACTATAGTTTTTTCATAATTTTTATTAGATATTTAGTCGAATACAATGGCGAAAGTCGGTTTTTTAAATGAAAAGTTATCTTGTCATGACTTGAGCATGTCTACTTACTTCCAAGGAACGTATTCACCAAACAAAATATCCTCATGAGAGTTAAACAGCTCGCACCATCCAATCATGTACGTGATCCAGCTATAGCACTTCGTGCTGTAGAATCCAACATCAGTGTTTATCGACTCGGCGTAGTACATTGGTGCTCGGCCGTGGTTACAGCCAGATTTTGCTAGAAAATAAATCAGAACTTACTTTAGTACCACCGATGGTGCTACTGGTACCACGGTAATATTTATTTCCCGTAGTACTACCGAACTGCCTGGCAGTACCAGTGGAGATTTATGTAACACCCGTAGTACTACCAGACAGGTTGCACATTCGGCACACATTTATAAATACGGTTTCATCTAAGAGAGAATAAATAATTATGCAATATATAAGTAGTCCCAAGATGTGTCTGGTCTAAGAATATAACCCTCGGTCCTAACCTAAAGCCGCGTGGCCTGATGTCGCTCTGCCCCTCGACTGCTAAAATGGAAATTTGCAATATCTGTACTTACCTATTTACATGTTTGTATTAGATTATTATTTATAAGTATAACAAGCGTAGCGTGTGCTGTCTTGCATATTTTTGCCGATGTTTATTTACTTTTGACTACCTTCCTAAGGTTTTTAAGTTCTCATTTACTATGTATCAGCAACTCCTTGCTCCGAGGCACCACACAGGCGCTTCTCACCTAGTGGTAAGACGGACCATTTATGTAAGCCAAGCCGAGTTTGTTGCCTGATTCTTCTAGGCTTGGTCGCGTTGGAACAGGAGTAATTTAATTTTATATAAGACGATTCAAAATGATCCTTGTGATTTCAATGAATAAAGTTCTTTTTGACTTTGACTTTGACTTTGGTCTCTTTCCGTGGATGTATTAAAAGCCTTACTAAGGATAGGCAGCAGCATCCATCCACCACCAAACTGCGATCACCAATCCGCCAGCCAAGCTTGATGATTATGGAAAATCCCCTCATTGTATTCAATGGGGGGGAGGCCTCGTCCCGCTGGACGAGCACAAGTAATCAAGCTGGTGTTGTTGATTGAAAAAAGAATTTTTGTATGCAATCGTACATAGCACATAAACAATACTTAGCCTGCGTTTCACCAGAGATGAGCAAGGATGCGTAGCGAGGGATGTGTTTGTTAAGAACCAATAGAATCACTTCATTTACCTAGCCTCGCTCAGAGCATCTCTGGTGGAAACGGCTTAGCGAACGAGGTTTTTATACGTACAAAACAAGCGAGGTGCGTGCGAGGGATGTGTTGCGAGGAATGTGTTGCAAGGAATGTGTTGCGAGGGATGTGTTGCGAGAGATGTGTGCAAAGGATGGACGCGAGCGAGAAACTACTAGCAGTCAGTCTGAAAAGCGCCCGCCACCCATCCTCGCACTGGAACACAGCAATGCGAGCACTACTCTGCTTGGCGGTTGAAATAGATATGGTGGTAGTACTTCCCCGAACGAACTCTTTCTCAAGTAGTAGTCTAGTAGTAACTAGCAAAATATTAAACAATAACAAAATTTACATTAATAACTTACTTTGCTCCTTGGTCTCCTTACAGCCAGGCTGAGACAAGCCACCATTTGCGTAGAAGTCTACGTGCCCGCTCGCCTCCAGCTTCCCTTTCGACAAGCTGTCCGTGTGAAGGATATCCACGAATTTCGCATCACTTTTGTCCACTTTCTTATTTTTGTCGTTCGTGACGAATAAAGGCATAGCAGGATCTAGCGCTGTAAAAATAGCATTAAGTAATCGCAAACAGCAATAATAAAACAACCGCAATGGGACTCAAACCCCAGGACTTACCCGTGGTACTACCGATGGTGCTACTGGTAGTACCACCCACACCTTCTCCTTGAAACTGATAACCCATAGCTTCCCAACTATTACGCCAGCATCTTCTCAAACACTGATTTAAGGTGAAGGTTTAAGGATTGTTACCGGTAGGGCTCTTACACACAGGTCTAGATATTAGTGTAGGTATTAGGTACTGATCACGTGTACAAAATTTCATAGAGTTATTCGTGGAGAATTTCGTTCGCCTTCAAAAGGGCATAAATACCCTTTTGCTAGCTAAAATTTGGAGTCGCATCTAAGTTTAATGTTTTAGGTGTGACTTAGAATGAAAGAAACTGTAGAACAGTCTCTAAGATGGAAAAATATTTTGAGGTGTAATCTAGTAACTTCATCATCATCATCATTGCCAGCCTGTAGAAGTCCACTACTGGAAATAAGCCTACCCATAGAATGCCACGATGAACGGTTTTAAGCTGCCTCCAACCACCAACTTCCTGCAACCTTTAAAATGTCATCAGTCCATCGAGAGGCCTTCCTACACTGCGCGTCGTCCAGTTCGTTGTTGCCACTCGAAAACCTTTGTTCCCAAAGGTTGTTTGACGGTTTGACAATCTCTGTGGCGTGGCGGGCGATTAACCAGCTGAGATGCAAGAGGTTGCGGGTTCAATTTCCGCTACGGGACAAATGCTTTTATGATCTGCAAATATTTTTCTGGGTCTAGGTGTTATAGTACAATGGTACTCGTAGTTCCTGATACCCACGACACAGGGAATCTTAGTGTGGGATCAAGACTACGTATGGGCTGTTGGTTGTTGTGTTATGTTATGTTGTCGGTTCTGCAAGTTATATGGACTGCCAATTGCTACTTTCAACATGCCTTCAACTTTGCCATCTAGTGAGAGACTCCTTTTCTGTTAATTATGTAGGTACTTACCCGTCATCCTATTCAATTGCCCACATGACATATAGTTCCCAACATAACCCAGCGCCTGTCCTCCAAGGCTGAAGCCGATCAAATGGAACTGATCGAGCGTGAAGTTGTAATCTTTGACAAGTTTGCAAATCAGCTGAGCAATGCACTTTCCGACGAGTTCAGTGTTCCTAGCGGCCTCCGGATAGCAGGGCTCACGCGCGATGGGGTTGTAATCCACGGATAGGAGATTGTAGTTACAGCACTCTAGGTAAGCTGTAAATTGTATTGTACTAGTAGTTCTGCGAATAGTAGTCGTTGAAACTCTAACAAATAATAGCTCACGTTATATTGATTTTTATTTTTTATTTTATTCTCTAAAACTTTAAACACAGGAATGCTCACACAACTGCTTCGTAGCAGAAATTGGTATGGTGTCAGTACTTCTCCGGAAGAACTGTTTCACAGGGAGCTCAACTACTGCTACTTGTGTGTGAATCACATGATTGATTAAATTTACATTTGTGGATTAAGCACTATTGGTTAATTGAGCTACAAAAAGAAAATAGCAAATACTAAACATAGTAACAATATGAAGTAGCACCTGGCCTTATTTCTTTGTTAGGCGAGTAGTCCTTGTCACCCGTGTATCCATGGATAAGTATTTTAATAGGCGCGTCTGGGACCCATGGCGCTTGTTTTATGGATTCAGAGTCGTCAACCATAACTTGGTGACCAGTATTTTCGTTGTTTCTGAAAAATACACTCATTATTTGTACCTATTTTAAATTGTGTCTCTGGTGGACGACCTCTGTGGTGCGGCGGGCGAGTAGCTGGCTTAGATGCAAGAGGTTGCGGGTTGGTACTCGTAGTTCCTGATACCCACGACACAGGGAATCCTTGTGTGGGATCAAGACTACGAATATGACTGTTGGGTGTTATTTTATGTTTGTGTTATACTTAGTTTTAACAATTTACATTGTCTATTTATGTTAGTAAAGGATTTCATTTCATTATCCAGTTAAGGCCTTGTTCAATCGGCTTTATTTAATTCATACACTTTGTTTTCAAAGGATAAGCAATAGAATTCAAAAGAAGGTAATTTCGGACTCTTTTACTGACAAAAATATATGATATATAACCTTTTCAAGGCAATCTAGAACTTTTACATCACATCATCACTGACCAACCATCTCGATCTTGACGAAGATCAAAGTAATGACACATAAACACTAGGGGCCTTATTCATAATCATTTTTTAAACCTATTATAGTTAAAATAGCTTTTGTTTTGTTCTCTCTAATGTAAAATGTCATACGTGAAAACAAGACAAAAGCTATTCTAACTAAAATAGGTTTAAAAATTATTATGAATAAGGGGTAGAATTATAAAGTTGTATTTTAAAATTACTGCTGGTTATAGGCCTCCCCCATAGAATGCCACGAAGAACGGTCCTGAGCTGCCCCCATCCACCGTGACTTCCTGCAATGTTTATAATGTATTTAGTCCATCGAGTGGAGTAGAGGTTTTACCTAAATTCAACCAAATAAAACAAGAACATAAAATGTTGTAAGCTGGTTCACCTTTTTAATTTTATTACTGATTCGGCTCACTAAACTATCAACGAAGGCCAAGTTTTATCAGCCAATATTAGGTGTACCTACTTCAAAATACTTACTTTCGTTGCTTTCCCCAGCAACATCAATACCTTAACACGTTGCGGCGCGGTACCGGCAGTCACCGTATTTTGAAAGTGCGTAGAATGAGAGTACGGTGACAGCTGTGTATTTTGCAACATTGTTTACACTCTACACAGTATTGCAAAATACATGGCTGGTAGCTCTGCTTGATGTTAACTTTACGTCAAGCACAGCTACCACAATGTATAATTTACTTGACCTTACCTTCTTAGCAATAAGTTTGAGATTACGTTGCTGTATTGATAAAAATAATGTTCTCAAAGTGTGCTATACCCGCCCATATACAGATTTCATCCTCATTCACGCCAGTACGGGTACAGCCGGGTTTGTTACTATGAAACGTCATACAACTGTAAAGTTAGTCACGCAAGCATAGATAAATTATAATTTCTCCATGAACGCGAGCGATCTAAGTTGGTTGTGAGCACGACGATTTGCGCGGGAAAAGTATTAGTATTTTTATGTATTATTATTTTTAGTATTATTTATTTACGATTACGGTTGTAGCCGTTTACCGTCCTATGTAAAAGATTAGATTTTCTTGTTATTGACAATACGGTTGTAACAGTATTGTGATTTTGTGTGAAAAAATCTACTGTTTTTCTCTAATAAAGCACCACGCCGGAACGTTTTAACCTAAGAATGTAGGTAACTAATACCCTAGGTTTTTAATAAGCGGCAACTGCATGACCGCGGAAATAACAGGAGGAGTCTAACTTTTTTGCAAATAATTGACACGGACGGTATGGTGTTGGTGTGACACGGATTTTGTATGGAAACACCGATGAGCGTTCACTCAGGAGGCTGAGTCTGTTTCTTGCAAACAATTGACACGGACGTATGGTGTAGTGTAACAAGGATTTTGTATGGCGACACCGATGAGCGCCCCTAGCGTACACTCTGTGAGCCTTAATTTCCATATAAAAATCCGTGTTACACTACACCATACATCCATGTAAATTTTTTGCTTTTCAAAACAGACTTTTGTCTTTGGGAACCTATTTTCATACAAAAATCCGTGTAACACGACACTATCACATCAGCAGCCTGTAGGGTCCACAACTAGACGAGGCCTTGCCCATTGAATACAATGTGGGGATTTGTCATAATCACTATGATTGGCGGGTGGATTGGTGATCGCAGTTCGAATGTTTGCTTCAATTTACAATAAGTTATTCCCTAATTTATTTCTAGTTAGTTTGTTAATTATTTCCTTTCGGTCCATACCTTGTGTAGAGCCAGAATGTGATATTTTCATTAGGACATTCCAAAGGAGGTGAAACGCATTGTGATTGTACTAATGACGGACCTGAAAAATTTAAATTTTTGTTGTTTACCACTGACTAGTTTACCAAAGGACTAACTTCAGAAACCTGTTCCGGCCTTTGGAGTTTGGACTCACTATAGTTTAATCGCTATTTAATTTTGGCATTGTGGTTTAGGAATGCATATAGGGCTGACATATAAAGAAAAGTTCATTTATGTATAGATTTATGTATAAAGAAGATAAAATAAAACTGCTCAGGGCATGTTGAGCCACGCAAGCACAGGGTCCCGAAAAAAAAACAAATCTAAAGTTATACCTAATTGAGTAAAACAAATAATTCATGAATTGATTAGAAACTATAAATTTACCGAATAATATTACTTGAATGCCAATTGTTATGTCAGGGCCATCTTTCAATAACACATTTCAACCACAATATTAAATTGGTGACTTATTCTGATTATTTGAGAGAAATTATTCTTTTCCAAGAAATATTTACGACACCAGCATGTGCAATAAAATTACCTATCAGGTTCATTACCTAGCTCGGATCAGTCGAAAGATGTTAGTCTAACCCAAAGAATGCCACAATTAAAGGTCTTAAACCACCTCCATCCACCGACTTCCAAATAATTCTTAATTTTAGAAAACCCATGTTCTTTTACATTTTTATATGGCCTTACTACGAGGAAAGGGTTTTGTTAAAAATTCGAAATCTGCTAGCAAAAGTGCTTTTTATGCATGGAAAATTTTGGAAGGAAGTATGGAAGGTTTGCATTTAACCTTTCTATTAAACATTTATTGATAAACAAAACCCTTCCGAGCTAGTGAGGTGAAAAATTAATGTTGGTGCAAAGTTATTTTATCAGTGTAAAAATAAAATGGACTGTTTTTTGTAAAACGTGTTAATTTTATTGAATAAAATTATACTCACGAAACACACAACAGCAAAGGTAAGTAATCACTATTATCACAAACATGATCACCGTAAAAAAACATAAAAAAAATAAGTGGAACAATATTTTTAATTTTCAATCAATTGCCAAGCAAATGATGTTAAAGTTGATGTTAAAAAGAAATAATAATAAAATTGTGTAACAATTTCTATAACAATTGTGAGGTTCTTGACGCTACCCGAACCTAGACTGTGCGTCGTGTTACAGTTTCAGTTGCTTATCAACTGTAATTCAATGTAACTAGAAAATGTAGGTACACCGGTGGTACTTAAGTACCACCGGTGTACCTACATTTTCTACTATGGATTGTTTAAACAATCCATATAAGTACAACCGGGGCGAGGCAGAGACGAGACCACGCCGTGCCCCATCCGGGGCGAGTAGCCAGACCGGCCTCCAATTACAGTAGCAAAATAGCAATGGAGAACGCAACAATGGAGATCTTTTGGCAGCCTTAGCGCTGTCAAAATCGTATGAAACTTGAATAGGGGAAACTTCTTGACCTAAATACTCCTCCTTTCAAGTTTCATCCGATAATTAGAGGACAGGGTCCTGCCGGGGTTTTCTGCTCCTATTGGGCATTCCCGTAGTTTTTTGTAGGCATAGAAAAAAAATATGAGCTTGTATAAAATGTGGAATTGTGGAAAAACTATAACTATATTATTATAAAAAAATTATATACTTATTTAAATTATTTTCGGCTAACTGCGTGGAAACCTCTATTAGCTCCGTCTGCGTGAAACCTCTATTATAAATTATATCCTTTATGTTATTTTAATGGATAAGCTTTAATACTGTACAGTTTCATCAAAATTGGTCCGGATGTTATGGTACCATGGTATTCGTAGTTCCTGATACCAACAACACAGGGAATCCTAGTGTGGGATCAAAACTACGTATGTGCCTGTGGGGTATGTTATGTTTTGTTCGGTAGGTATCCATTAAACATTCAAGGTGTATGTTATTGTGTTATCATCAGAATTTGACCGGTATGAACAACTCAATCAGATAACATTAATATTGGCTTTCAAGATTTGACCCTAACATACCTAGGTAGGAATTAAAAGTTTAGGCACCACCTAGGTAAAAATAGAATTGAAGTTATCGTGGCTTGGTATCATTTTAGAAAAATTACGACCATACACCACGTACTTTACTATTCTCCTGCTGCGACGAGAACATTCGCACGACCTTTGAGCGTGGTCGCGGTCGGTGCTCATGAGGGAGGACCTCAAAATGGTCAACGAAACGTCAGCAGGAGAATAGTAAAGTACGTGGTGTATAGTCGTAATTTTTCTAAAACACCTAGGTAAAGGTTACCGGTTAGTATTCCAGCCTAAGAATATACCCCTCCGTCTCCTCCCATGTATGTTGTAAAAGCAGACTAAGGGATTACACCAGAGGATAGGCAGCAGCATCCACCTGACTCAACACCAATATTATATCCAAATTATAGGTCTCTTAGGTCAAGCTTAGTCTAAAAATAGTAAAAATCGCTGCAAACATTTAGAAGAAGTCTCGATTTTAAGCTATTAATATAAAGGCTCATTTTTATAATTTTTGATTAAAAATGTTTTAATGTTACAATATAAAATAAAAATGGGAAATATTGACAAAGGTTTTATTAATAATATAGGTTACCAACCTATATTATTAATAAAACCTTCCTTTTTTTTTTGCAAGCCCTCAAGTGCAGCCTTTAATGAATAGGGCTTTGATGTTGATTGACTAGATAGAATCTATCTAATAGATCTATCTTATAGATAGATAGATTATATAGAATAACACTTTAGTACACCAGGAATACATAATAGGATTATTTTATTCAAATTATAAATTTCATTTCAATTCAATGGGCGGCGTTATCGCTATAATTGCGATGTAGCGCCTTAAGTTGAATAATAGGCATCAATAACAAGTTCTAGTCCGCTCAATTACACTGTAGGTGATGCGGTACTATCCTCAGAATAATGACTAAAGCATGTACTATCCACCACACACTGCGACGTCATCACGCAAACGCCATAACACAGAATATCAACATTTACTTTAGCCATAACTTCGAACATAATGGCCCGATTTCAATAAATCAAAAACTACATAATGGAATTAGTTATATGAAAAGTAATTTAATATCATGCAAGTATTATTCCAATTTATTAACCTCTTGTTCTCCATTATTTGTTTGGAACTATATTAGTAATGGTTACCAGTAAATTTAATGGTAATGATTTAAAGTTATATCTGTAATAGCATCAGCAAGTAATAGTACATTATGGTACAAGTGTGTAAAGTTAGTGATTACGTCAGAGGCGCCATTGAGTCTTCAGAGAGCCGAGGACGGTAATCATTAATACACACGTGTATCATACGACGTTTTTCAACACACTTGTGAAGAAAATAACTATAATTTTAACAGTGAAAACGAGTTGTGAAAAATTTTTCCCTATGGCGGGAAAAATTAATCAGTTTTCCTATGCGCATCTAACAATGGCGATCGGCCATAGACTAAAAGAATGAGATTTCTTTTTTTTTTGCTTTCCGCGGCTAGCGTTTTAGCAACGTACAAAATGGGGATTTTTAATTTTTTTTTATTACAGAGAAAACAAAAGTTACATTTGAGTGAAAGTTTCATTTATTAAACACGTACAAGTTGAAATTATCTATTATAATACGAAGTTGCATGAAATGAGTAAGCAATAGGTACATTAATTTATTTGTTCTATTGATCACGACCTTTTTTGTATCGAAACTTTTTTAAGAACAAACGGGACAACTGGGATCAGAGGAAAGCAACTTAACCAATAAATAAAAAAAAACTCTATAACTCACTTGTGAGTTATAGCAATGAAAAAGTCACAGTTTGATATAAAAAAAAACTCCTATAACTCACTTGTGAGTTATAGCAATGAAAAAGTCACAGTTTGATTATAGGTGTCATTATGTGCCTAATTGCGGTGAAATTAGAGCCACTTTATGAGCAAGTGTGTTGAAAAGTATATAACATAACATAATATAAGTGAAATAAAATCCTTGGGAAAGAGCTCGTCCGGGAAATTAATACCACCATTCTGCCGCCAATGTTCCGGTTTGAACGGTATGGAAGATTAGGGTTAAAAGGTACGGAAGCCTCAGAGTGCGAGTCTTACTCTTGCTTGTTTATTTGTATAGCTGCGGTCCAAACTAACAATTAATGTAAATATTAATAATATTTCATACTTGATATTACTGTTAGGTAGGTATATCAAATTTTATTTCATGTAAATAATAATTCTCAGACCGTTCTACTTACAGATCGCTAAAAATAGGGTATTCAATAATTCATTCATCATCAATAACAGTCGCTAGACGTCAATAGGCGGATTGGTGATCGCAGTATTGGTGTTGAGTACTCAGGTGGATGCAGCTGCATATCCCCTAATTAAACAATTAATGGCGTGATATTCCATCTAATTAAGATGGAATATCACGCCAATATCACAACAGTTAATGGCGTGACATTCCATCTTAATTAAGATGGAATATCACGCCATTAATTGTTTAATTAGGGGATATGCAGCTGCATCCACCTGAGTTCTTGGTGTTGAGTACTCAGGTGGATACAGCTGCATATCCCCTAATTAAACAATTAATGGCGTGATATTCCATCTAATTAAGATGGAATATCACGCCAATATCACAACAGTTAATGGCGTGATATTCCATATTAATTAAGATGACTAATTAATTGTTTAATTAGGGGATATGCAGCTGCATCCACCTGATTACTTGGTGTTGAGTACTCAGGTGGATGCAGCTGCATATCCCCTAATTAAACAATTAATGGCGTGATATTCCATAAAGTAAAGAGTTCCAATAGCCTTATGATTTGTTGAATAAAGTCATTTTCGCTAAAAAATTAAGATGGAATATCACGCCATTAATTGTTTAGTAAGGGGATATGCAGCTGCATCCACCTGAGTACTCAACACCAAGAACTCAGGTGGATGCAGCTGCATATCCCCTAATTAAACAATTAATGGCGTGATATTCCATCTTAATTAAGATGGAATGTCACGCCATTAACTGTTGTGATATTGGCGTGATATTCCATCTTAATTAGATGGAATATCACGCCATTAATTGTTTAATTAGGGGATATGCAGCTGTATCCACCTGAGTACTCAAACGCTAGTTTGCTTCGTTAGAGTTAATATGCCATCTGTGGACATTTTAATTTAACCATCCATTCTTGTCATTGTGATGATACCAAGTTTTGTGAATCACCTCTTATATGTGACTGTATACCAGTAAAAACACATGTACTTACCTGCTCCTTAAATTTTATTCCAAGTTAAGTTTTATGTATGGAAATGAGATCAATTACCGTGAAGTTACACGCGCGTAATGGGGCCTTATCACCGAAGTTGTATTTTGGTGTGAGCTAATTTTTTATAATTGCTTTTATGGCCTACCCTACCTTAACTCTCTGATAGTGAAACTGTTTAGTTTGTGTAAGTAATTTGCCCGAGATACATAACAAAAGGTAGATAGATTTTATACAAGTTGTCGAAAGACTTCCCCGAAAACATTAACGAGACGTTTTGATCATGTATCTCGGATTATAATCACTGAAAGAAACAAAAAATATTGGGCAATGTATTTTTTACATTATCATTGAACGAGCGAAGCGAGTTCTCTGAGTCAAGTTGGAAGAATCGGCGTTTGTATGTATGTGTGTATGTATGTATGTATGTTTGTCCGATGAAAACTTCCAAACCGTTAATCCAATCTTCATGAAATTTGGTATGGGGGTAGATAGTATTGGTACAATTTGTAGGTAAGGTTATGAGCTATATCGGTCAGGGGGTTGCTGATATATTGGGATCCAAGTGGGGGTAAAAAAAATAAAAGTGAGATAGTCAGATCAAGTGGGATGTCTAATGAAAGCGCTTTGGTTGGACATTTCAAAACTGATTTTAATAAGTATGTAGCCTTAGTAGTTTTTGAGATATTAGGGAAAATAAAAAACGTAAAAATCAAAAATTCTAGGGTACTTCCAGCAATCCCACAACGCTGAAATTTGGTATGCTTGTGGCTTTTGTGTCACAACTGCAGGGAAAAGTCTGAAATTGAAGAATTTAGAAACTTGTACTCCATAAAAAAGAAACCAATATAACATCCATTGTTGACCTCCCATTTCTAGGAATTTGAATGACGTTGGAGTTCTATGATTTCGTCAAAAGGACGTTATCAATTAATTCGTCAGGTACTTGATATAGGTACTAACAGGTATGTAGTATTACGCCCCGTTGCTTAGCCCTATTCAAAGGTTATTTCGATGATGTGTAGGAAATTAGAGTAGTTACTGGTAGATCCTGTACTGTACTGGTAGACCTCGAGGTGAAAATTTTCAAAAATAATAATAGGAAATATGGAAATTACTTAGTTAAGTGGTCGGGCTGATAAAGGTGTTATCGCGAGGTCTCAGTTCGGGGCGAACCACTAGTTATCCTGAAGGCCACTGCAGCTGGACATAGGCCTCCTTCTTAGTATATCACCACGAACGGTCTTGAGCCACCTCCATCCACCGACTTCCTGCGACGTTTATAATGTCATTAGTTCATCGTGTGGAGAGCCGTCCTCCACCGCGGCGCGCGGCGTCCATTTTTGTGGTCGCCACTTGAGAATCTTTATTCCCCAACGGTTGTCAGTTCTGCAAGCTATAATATGACCTGCCATCCGTCATTCCCTTTAGATGACGCACACGAAAGCGGTTTCATTTTGCAAGGGGTCTAGTATTTTTGTGAAATCATTGATTTTGCTATGTTATTTTTGTCTTTCTTGAGAATGGTTAGTAGTCTTTTTGGTGTTGAATTAAAATCTTTTTTAGAAGTGTTGAAATTGTCTTTATTTTTAAATTAACTTAGTCAGTTCTTTTCAGTTTACATTTGGCACCTTACTTACTACATAAAATGGCTATTTCAATACAAAATAATTTGTGTTTCAGACAATAATGTCATGGAAATATTTTTATGTTCCAAGGTTATCACAATTAAACGTAGACTTTATAAAAGTTATATTTTAAGCCAAAAAAATATCCAAAACGAAACATTAAAAGACATTACCTCCTCCTTTTTTTGAAGTCGGTTAAAAAGACATTAAAATGTTGTTATTTTCCTAAAATTTTACAATATTTATCTATGTACAATTGAGGCATATCTGTCACATAATTAAAACTAAATCGAAATAATTGGAGAATGTTCAAGCCTAAATACTTATAACCATAAACAAGTAAAAAGGTACTTTTATTCGGGAAGTTCTATTTACATAGAAATAATGAACACCCTCCAATAATATGGCAAGAATTCAGAAATCTTGATACAAGATTCCAAAAACATACTTAAATATATTTTTACAGTCTTAATAATACTTCTACCAAATAAAAAATAATACAAACAGTTCTTCGACTATTTACCGCGATGATTAGAATAAAAAAGTAGGACAATCTATATCATGCACATGGTCACGATATATTTTTATTTAGGCATATCATGATATTATACAACATTATACATTTTTACATGGATTTACATTTTTACATTTCGCTCATTAATCTTGGGGCATAAATAAAGTGAGGTCATCTTTGTTTAAACAAGATAGAGTGCAAAGTTTAACTAAATACAATATTTACATTAATATATTATCATACATACTCTTCAGATGGCTTAGGTGTTCCATTCTGAAGCCTTAGGGAGGAAGACATTCGCCCGTTGACGGCGTCTGGTAGTTCAGCAATATCTTTAAACACTCCAATCATGCTTTCAAAATTAGGGCCCCAATTGAACAGATGGTCCCAACCGAGCGCTGCCGCCGCGGGAGACCCATTAGCTTGCCTGTACAAAGCTGAACTCACATGCGGTGCCAAATCATCATCAGAAGCAACTAGAGTGCTCAATGAACCCCGAAAGGAGGAGTCAAAGCTTTCGTAAGGAGGTGGTAAAACTGGCTTTTTAGGATTGCTCCCACTACTGACATTCTGTCTCCTCACATCTTCAAGCTTGTCTGCGTTGATGCTGTTGTTATCGTACTCTATTTCTGAGCAAGTAAAACTATCGTTACCACTTTCATCGTCGGACCCCGTCGAGCTTCTGTTGTCGTCGGGAGGCGAGTGATGCCGGTGAGACATGTGGTGCCCAACACCTCCTCCTCGAGGTGCTTCGCTTGAGCTTGAAACTGCATCTAATGTTGAGACTAAGCTAGATGTTCTCTGTCTCGCATTCATCCTTTCTATCTCTTCAGCTGTGAGACCTACTGCGCCCGATCCAACGGACACCACTTGTGGTACTTGAGGTGGAATACTAGGGGTTTTTCTCCCAGCTGACGAGCTTTGCCCACTGAGTTGTGACATGACAGGACTGTTCAAACTGCGTTCGCTATTGCTATGTAATGCGTCTTTTCCAACGCCACCTGAACTGGATGTTGTAGCCAAGAAAGCACTCTGTAATGGTTTTCCGGATATATCGTGCAGCGTAAGTATACGAGGCTGCTGACTCAGCTCACTGCTGGGTGATAATCTGGCTAGGGGTGTTGTTTGCAGCTGCTGTCTCGTTGGCTGAGGTGGATGCTGCGATGCTTGTGGTAGTATTCTCGAAGGATACCCACTCGGGTGATGAGGCGAGTGTCGGTGTTGAGGAGTCTGATGTTTATGGTGATACCCGGCAACGGGCGGTGGGGTAGCTTTGTATTTTCTAGCTCCTGCTGCTTCACGGAAACCTTTATAATGATACACTATATCTATGTCAGAGGGTGCTATAGAACTAGCATTTTCGAGATCGTAGTGTTCTGCAACATCCGAATTCAAATCCATACCAGAGGGATGATCGTGCGTGTGGTGTGACGTATTTGTAGATGGAGGGGGAGGTGCGTGGTGGTCTTCTCTGAGAGCCGGGCTTTTGCCGACCACTTCGCGTTCTATGATGTCTGGCCTTTGAGGTCTCGGTGGGTCGATGTTCATTATTTCACGATCTTTGTACTTCTTCGATAAAAGTTCAGGGCCGACGAGATGCCCTACATTTCGAGTTATGTCTGCATTTTCCGACATGTAGCTGTTGAGGTTGGTGTCATTATTGTGAAGATTTCTGCTCATAAGACTCTCATTGGTACCGGCTATTAGATTCGGTGCATTTAGCATCGCAGGGCCTCCGTTTTGTTTACAATGTGATAAGTTTGTTTTACTAGTTGAACTATTTCCTTTTTCCTTCTTTTGTCTACGCAAACGATAGTATATAATTGAAAACAAACTAGCGGCCATAAGAATAATAAAGAAGACCAAAACCAGGACTAATCCAACGGTTAATGGGGATGTATTCTGTACGATGCCACCAGCAAAAGCACTTTGACATCCTTTCAGTACTTTTCCCGTAAGAACTGTGTCTCTGAATATGCTTCCGTTTCCACCGAATGGCTGTATTTCATTGTTTATTGTGAAGTTGGCTAAACAGCCTTCGAATTTGTTTTGTACAGAGTTTGTCAGCCACTCTGGTCTTATTCCACCTAATGATATGATGGTGAGATAAGGGTCTAAAAAGTCGTGAACACCAGCTGCGTCCAGTTCTTCGCCAACGTGTGATCCATCTACTATCAAGCGTATGCTGCGACCCATGGAAAATAATGTTACATTGTGCCAGTTGCCATCAGAAACGTCATCTTGTTCAGCTCGAGTCATGTTCACAACAGAATTCTGTTTTGATGTGTAAGCCACTTTTCCATTTAGTAGTTCTAACAGCGTGTAGTACTTGTCAGTCGCTGCATAAAAGAGTATGCCATCCTTTTTTTGGGTTCTAAAGAAAAAAGACAACGTTTTTGATGGGTTGCTGGCCTTAGTCGTCATTTTTGCAGATCCTTTTGCTTTCTTGTCCCATATTGTATTTCCACCGTAAAATGTTTCGAGTAGCTGCATTCTCCTGTGTTTTTCTGTTATGATGTACTGAACTAGACCATTTTCAGCTACTGATAGTGATTGCAGAGATAAGCTACAGTCTGGAGAAATTAAATTTCTATCGCATTTGCATACACTGGCTTTCCATCTGTCTTGACATTCGCCATTACCACACATGTTTTTTTTGTAGCAGGCACCTTTCTCTGAGCGAGCACAGTTGGCTTCAACGCCACGAGCATGTAGAGGGCTTGACAAGTTCAGTAGTCGACCATTCACTGAGATACTGTGCATGCAGCCCACAAAATCATCGGAGTGAAGTTGTCCTGGGCGCTCCAACACGGGGTCAGCCTTGTGTAGTCCACCGATCAGCAGCGGTTCATTGTTGAAATTTAGCGTTCTGAAACAAAACACGTTTAATTAGCTAATCACAGTTGATAGATACCTAGCCATAAATTTGTAGACACTGTAATTTGGTAAGCGATAGGTACGTACCCTGCCTGTCCAGTGTCATCATTATAGCAGGAATCATCTCCAGGTTCACAATCCATGCAAACGTCTCCATGGTCAGTGCAGGAGGTGACACTCAGGGATATAACCCGTCCATTTCTTGTTGCTGTTAGTTTGTACCAGTTGCCATCAGCCAGGTTCTTATTTGAATTTGTTATGGAAACAGATGTAATAGAAGTTCGGGCCCCTCCAAATGCAAACAGAGGTTTTCCACCCAGCAACTCAATTGCTATGAAGTCAGATCTTCCACTTGTTTGAGATCCATAGTTGTACAGCAATAATGCATCTGGTTTCGTCGTTGCAAATATGATGGTTATATCATTAGTCGAAGCGTCGAGAGCCGGAAACTGCAAGTAGGACAGTTCAGCAAATCCGAAGGTTGTGCTTTCACAGTGTGTTCCATATCGACCGTTTGTACAACTGCATTTATAGCCGGGTTTAAGGCTAATGCAGATTCCTCCATGCATACATGGGTTGGGTCGACAAGAATCTACGAGCGCTTCACAGTGATTACCGCGATAGCCAGGTCGACATAAGCAGAAGAATGAGTTTCTATCGGCACTTTCTTTACAAGACCCACCGTTCTTACAAGGGTTGCTACTACAAACATCGTCCCTTTCCAGTTCACATGTCTTGCCTTCTCGGCGGGGAGAACATGAGCAGGTAAAGTCGTGGCCTTGCTTGTGGCATTGGCCTCCAAAGCTGCAAGGGTTAGGAGTGCAGGGATCTTGTCTCTTATCGCAATTAGTTCCCATAAATCCATCTATGCACCGACACACGTATTCATGTTTGACTAAAGGAGAAGACAGTATCAAGCTGGAACTTTCTGTTATCTTGGTATCATCTGATATTCTAATCGCGTCAGTACATCGGGCTCCATTTTTGCACTGGTTTGATTTGCAGGGGAAGTATGGAACTATTATCTGCCTTTTTAACATTTTGGTTATGTCGGCTTCTTTTGATTTTAAATATTTTTCAGTATTTTGTCTTTTCCAAATAAGTTGACTATCTTTTACAGCTACGGTTAAATCCAAATGGTCATCGATTTCATTGATACTGTATAGGTAGATACTTTCTCTACTTTTTAAACCCAGTTTCAAAATTTCTAAAAGACTGCGGTAGTAGTGAGTCAGGAAATCTGAAGCAGTTGTGTTCAAAATTCGTAATGTAATAGATTGTTCTACTGTAGTGTTATCAAAAGAAAAGAACTCAACACTTATCGAGGATATCACATCTCTGTGTATTCCATCGTTTCCGGAAACTGAAAAAGAATATCCTTGGCCAGGTTTCACAGCGTTAGTGTAGAGGTCACATCCGGTTTTTATGTACAGTGTTGATATTGTCATTTCTGATGTGGAATCTTTGAGAATTTTGCATTTATAGTCGCCGACAATATCTAGATCATTTGGTTTAACATCTGCAATTTTGCCACGAGGAACTTGGGTATTGAAAGCGTACACGAGAACATGTGCAGATCTTGCCGTAGGAGAGTTGTCATTTCTGTCCAAGACTTTTATCTGAAGCGTATAGTTAGATTTCATGACAGGAATCCCACTATCTTCAATCTCAATCATAACTTCCAAGAATGGAGTAAGCTCTCTGTCTAATTTTCTCGTTGTAAACAGAACACCGGTATGTCTATTGATTTTGATATAATTTTGATGTTTTCCTCCGATGACAGTATAAGAAAATGGTGCTCCGTTTGGTGGTAGGTCAGGATCTTTAGCTGAAAGTGTTGCGATGCTTTTATTTGCAGGTTCGTTTTCATAAACTGAACCTTCGAAACTTGCAACGTCGAGTACAGGCCCGTTGTCATTTATATCAGTTACAGTAATTTGAACAGTTGCTGTTCCAGTTTGCGGCGGTATGCCGGTGTCAATGGCGCCCACAATCAGACTATATGCTGACATTGTTTCTCTATCCAAATGGCGCGCTACTTCTATTTCTCCATTCTGAGGATCTATCTTGAAGTTTTGGTCTGTATTACCACCGACTATTGAGAAACTAAACTGGTTATTCTGTGGTCGCACATCTTTGTCTACAGCTTGTACTTGAATAACTTCATGACCAACATTCACACCCTCTGAAACTGTTGCCTCGTAGTGATGACGTAAAAATTCAGGAGGATCGTTTCCATCTTGGATAGATATTATGACTTGAGCTTCGTCAGTGTCATTTCCTCGTATTCCTCCGGAGTTTTTAGCTAAAACTGTTAACACAACTCTATTTTGTGTTTCTCTGTCTAAATATCGGGCAACTCTTATTACTCCAGTTTGCGAATTGATGCTGAAGCCCTTATCATTACTGGAACCAACGAAAATATAGTAAATAATGCCGTCGTCACCACTATCTTGATCTGTTGCTTGAATGTCGCCAACATTTGTTCCAACATCAGCTGATTCAGACACATCGAAATGAAAAACAGGTTGCTTAAATTTGGGGTAGTACTCGTTGACTCCAGTTATGTGAACAATGACCTGTGTTGTGTTCCACATATTTGAATTTGGGTTTTCTGCTCGTACTTCTAATTTGTATAAAGTTTTATCTTCGTAGTCAAAGACATCTTTAGAAAAGATTTCTCCAGTTTTTTCGTTTATATGAAAAAGTGATGTCATCTTATTACTAATGTGATACTTTATCACGGCATTTTTCGGAGAATCAATATCAGTTGCTCTTAATTTGTAAATAAAACTGTTTACTGGAGAGTTTTCCGGTAGATACGCCACATATTGAGTTTGATTAAACTTAGGAGCATTGTCATTTATATCCGTCAAGATTATAGTCAGAGTTGCAGTGGTTTCTTTTGATTTGAAACCAAGATCATGTGCACTAATATTCAAGCGATATTCTTGGACTGTATCATAATCGAGCGCTCGTAAAGTACTGATAGCACCAGATACGGGGTGAATTTTGAACACTTTTCCAGCATTTCCAGATGCAATTGCATATCTGACGATGCCATTAGGGCCATCATCTTCATCACTAGCTTTGACCGTTAAAATTGATGATCCCACTGGTTCATTTTCTGGTACTATAACTTGGTAACTCAGGGCAGTAAACTTCGGGCTGTACATGTTTTCACCAGTAACTACAAAAGTCACTGTAGTCTCGTCGGATTGTGAAGGTACACCTCTATCAACTGCTCGAATTTTTAGTCCATAATATTGTCCCAGATAGTAAAATAGTTTGTTGACAATAACCCATCCACTACTTCTATCTATTGTAAAATATGATGAGCCATTTCCATTTTTGACAAAGTACTCGATCTCAGCATTTATACCAAAGTCTATGGTGTCTTCTGCTACTAGCTTTATAATTTTTTCACCAAGTGTGGCGTCTATTGGTACAGGTACAAATTTTTCATGTATCTTGAATTTAGGGGCATTATTATTGGCATCCACAACATTTATAGTAACCAAACACTCAGAAGACATAGGTGGTTTACCGTTGTCAGTTGCGACAACAATGACTGAGTAAGTATTTTCTGGTGAAGTGTTTATCGATGTTCTTTTATAACTCATCACATATTTACTAGATATTTCTCCTGTTGCTGGATCGATAGAAAATAGATCTGAAGGTTGCTGTAATGAGTAGGATATGATGGAGTTGGGGCCTTGTTTGTCTCTGTCGTTGGCAATTACTTGACCAACAAAACTGTTTTTCTTTTGTAATTCTGGAAAATTGAAACTGTAGTAAGAGTATTCGAATTCTGGAGCATTATCATTTTGGTCCTGTATTGTTATAGTAAGAGGTGTTTCAGATCGCCATGCTCCATCTATAGCTGCTACTTTCAAAATATACTCATCTTGCAACTCCCTGTCTAAAGGCCTTGCTACTGTTACATTGCCACTAATAGGATCAATGGTAAATTTTTCCCCAGGATTTTCAACAAAACTATACGTAGCATTAGCATTTGGTCCAATATCTAAATCTGAACTTGTTACTCGAATAACAAAAGAATCAATCTCTGCATTTTCTGTTACGTTAACGCTAAACAGTCGTGTAAATCTCGGCGGATTGTCATTTTTGTCCAAAACTGTTACAAGAACAGTTGATGTTCCAACCAGTTGAGGTACTCCATGATCTACAGCTTCAACTAATATCTCATAGAAAGATATGGTCTCTCGGTCTAAGGCTATGTTTGTATAAATTTCTCCAGTTTCTGAGTCTATTGTGAATGTTTCTTCGTAGTCATTGATCAATTTATAAGATATTCTACCATTCTCATTGGAATCATCATCATGCGCTTCAATTTTGATTACTAGTTGTGGCGGATATTCTTCTTCTAAGACTGAGGCATTGTAAAGTACGCTTTCTATGATTGGGGCATTGTCATTAGCATCTGTAACGTTTATTTCAATTTCCATGAATGATTTCAATGGTGGGTTATCTGAGTCTTTTACTTCAAACCAAACTTCGTACATTGGCATAGTTTCGTAGTCTAGTCCTTTACCTGTTATAAAGACTTCGCCACTCATTGGTTCGACTCTCAATGCATCTCCGACGTTTCCTCCAGCAATGCTGTATTGCAATAAACCCGCAGGACCTACTTTACGTGACGTTGCTGCCAGTATAGTTACTAAATCTCCTTCTGGAGCATCCTCGGAAAAGGAAACTGTAAGTAAATTGGCTACCTTAAACTTTGGAAAGTTTTTTACTGAATTTGGAACTAAAGTTAATTCAGCCGTGCTTTGTCTTGGTATTTCTCCAGAATCCGTGGCAACAACAATCAAATTGAAGGTTTTATCTTGATACTTCATTAGGTTTTCATTGGCTTTGATCACTCCAGTTTCTTTATTAATAACGAATAGCTCTTGATGTTCGCCTTTTAGATCATACACAATTTTTTTATTCAACCCAATGTCGGTATCTTTAGCTTTCACTCCAAATACAAAATCTCCTTTGACAGTGCGATCAGAAATGTAAGCTTCGTAAACTGGATTAGCAAACGTGGGAGTGTTGTCGTTTTCATCTTCCACAATAATTGTAAGATTAGCTGTAGCCGTTCTTGGATCTGTTGTTGACGAATCTTGTGCCATGATGATCAAGTCATAAGCATCCCATTCCTCTCGGTCTAAAGAAGTATTCGTTGAAACTACTCCGGTTGAAGAATCTATTTTAAACCGTTCAGACTTTTCACCCAGTAGGGTATATCTTATTTTAGCATTGTTTCCAATATCGTTGTCGGTTGCTTTTGGGTGTATTATAAATGTTTCAGGCACTAAATTTTCTTTGACACTAGTTATGTAGTTTTGTCTTTCGAAAACAGGGCTGTTATCGTTTACATCCTGTACTATGATTTTAACAGTTCCTGAACCAGTCAGGGGAGGAGATCCTGTAAGATAAAATAAGTAGTTTAGTCCATGATATAATTTTAAATAGAATAACAGACTTAGTATTTTTGAGCTACTTCTTTTGAATGGATTATGATTAGTTCACATAGTAAATTACGATGACTTACCTGTATCCATAGCAACAAGTGCAAGTGTATATTCATTTTGAGCCTCGCGGTCCAAAGTTCTCAACAATGAAATCTGTCCTGAAGAAGCATTGATTTTGAAGAGATCTGCATCGCCCTCCTTTATAAAATAGCGCACTTGATTGTTAAATGGTGGTGAATCAGCATCATAGGCATGTACTGTGATTATGTACCCGCCATTAGGAGGAATTATATTCTCCATTACATAGGCTAAGTATGGTGAATCTAAAAACGTGGGTGGGTTATCGTTTATGTCTTCAATGGAAATAGATAATTCAGCTGTGTCGAATCGAACATCGTCTTTTGCGCAATCTTCGGCCCTTATTGCGAGGATATAACGAGATTTTCTTTCAAAGTTCAAATTTTTTGCCACTCTTACAATACCAGTGTCTTCACTGATGCTGAAATCTCGGTTTTTATCGCCTGACGCAATGGAATATCTGACTCTACCATTTACACCTTCATCGATGTCTGTAGCTGATACCTGTAAATAACAGATACGTTTTTATTATAGCATGGACTCAATTTGGTTTAAAAAATAAGTATCAAAGTCTTTACGTACCTGTAGCACACTGGCTCCTATACTAGCGTTTTCAGGCACAGACGCACTGTACTGCTTTGGGTCAAATACTGGGCTGTTATCATTCTCATCCAAAATATTTATCATCAACTTGGTTTTTGTCATATTTGGTGGATCGCCTCTATCTTTTGCTGTGATTATTAGCGTGTAACTGGATTTTAGCTCTCTGTCAAGCTTTCCAGTAGCTCTCAGTATGCCATCAACGTTTCCGAGTGAAAAATATCCATTGCTTTCTGGGTCCGGTGTCATAAAGTACTCAATGTAACCATTTCGCCCTTCATCTTTGTCGATTGCCTTGACTGTCATGACCACCGTGTTTAGAGGAATGTTTTCAGAAATGGTTGTTACATTGGGCGTTACGAATTCGGGTGCCATATCATTTACATCTTTCAGTTGTATAGTCACCTAAAAAAACGTATAATATGCTTTTATACAAGGGGTATGGGTAGGGTGAGCAATGCTTTACACACAGTGGAACAACAGATCAGTTCTTCACACCCCCACTATAGAATTAGAAGCCATTGCACCTAACTAGTGAACATCATTCCAAGTTAGTTTGACGACCTCTGTGGCGCGGCGAGCGTGTAGCTGGCTGAGATGCAAGAGGTTGCAGGTTCGATTCCCGCTGCGGGACAAATGTTTGTATGATCTGCGAATATTATTTCCGGGTCTGGGTGTTATGGTACCATGGTACTGGTACTTCTTCTGGTACCCACGACACAGGGAATCCTAGTATGAGATGAGGACTACGTATGTGATTGTTGGGTGTTATGTTTATGTTATGTTAGTTCCTAGTGTGTGAGCTAGTATTATAATAATCTTTACATTAAATAAATACCCCTGAATAAGCCACAGCCACAGCCCTTACTCATCATAAACTCATTGTGAATTCCACAATGGCTAAGTTCAACAATAGGCAGTAACGAACGCTTCCTTAAAGACTTTTATGGAATCTACGAATCATAAAATAGATTTGTGTTATGAAATGTCCAAAAAGAGAACAACTCGTGGAAAAACTAGGCAAAATAAAATAAATGGAGAACCGACTACTTCATAGTAAGCTAGTTAAGAGGTGCACGCTAAATATGACACTGCTTTGTAAAAGTAAACATTAAATCTACCCCGAAGCACACGCAGAAGGAAATATACTGAGAACTACCTGCTTAAATAAACAATATTTACTTATAGCCTATTCAAGCGTACCTACCTACATAAATAGAGATAGGTTAGCGGTGCTAAAGATCAAAAGAGCGTGCCCAGTTCTATGCATTATAATTATATAGCGTAGGTATGCTCTTTTTTGGATAGTATGAACTTCCAATGTTGAGGGGAATATTTTCTCTCAGATCTTTACATTATGAATAATTATGAGTCAGATCGTGTATGGCATTAATTTACGCTCTACACTAAAAAAAACTGTGTGCAAAAAGTGCACAGTTAAAATTAACACAGTTGTTACAACATATTTTTCAGTAAGATCTAATTATTTTACACCGTTGGGACAACTAAAAAAAAAACAGTTAGGAAGCAAACAGTAAAAAAAGATGTATAAACAGTTACAGGAAGTTTTTGGATAATAGCAACGTATCCTGACAGTAATTGTAACGATTTCACTCAGTTACAGCAACAACAATAAAATGATTGACACTGTATTTACCAGTAAAATTAACTGTTTTACTTAAACTGTTTTTTTTCAGTTATGCTAACGTGTTTAATGTGTTGGCACCATTTTAACCTCACAAAACAGTAACTTTTACCAGTTTTCGGGTTACTCTGACTGTATATTTTTTTCAGTGTACACTCTACCTACAGGTAGCTCCACTGTACCATCATGAACTTCTAAATTGAATTAAATTAATTGCTGAATTTCTCATGTTTGACAAAATGCCATGTTGTATCGGTTCTGAGAACCCGCTGTCTCTTCCTGCGGATGTCATAAAAACCAACTAAGGGATTGCACCAGGGAATGGTTGCAGTATGTACATAAATATTGAATACCCAATACTGCGATCATCATGGTCAATCTCCCCATTGCATTCTATGGGAAAGGCCTTATCTTGGCAGCAGAAGTATATCGGCTGATGATGATGATGAGTTGATAGTTGAAATCACTAATATTAACTTACCTGAACAGTAGATGATAACTGAGGCTCTGGAGTCTTTGCCATATCCTTAGCGGTGACCACTATATTGTAAATGGGAATCATCTCTCGGTCCAAAGATTTTGCCGTATAGATTGTGCCATTTTCCGCAATTTGAAAATCTTGGCTGTCATCGCCTGATGTGATGCTGTACATTATCTTTCCATTGAGACCTGAAAAGTAACATACAAAATTCTATATAATGGGGTCTTTTTAAATGCACACACAAATGCTTCATTAATGCAAATTGGTAGCTATGCCTGCCTGTTGGAAAAATCGGTGAAGACGTACAAAAACTGATATGACTTAAACTAAAGTTGAAGGGCACCAATCCTCAATAAGGTGGATTACGTCTTGAATAACTCTTACATTGAGAGTATGTCTAGGACCCAGAAGAGAACGTTAACATCTGATGGATATATGCCCATAGTAAGTACACATGAGTTCTTGGTGTAGAGGATAAATAAAGGAAATATTTAAATACTGGCTTTTTGACGTGAACATCTCATTTTTGCTTCTATAGTGGGAGGCAATCCAGAAAACTGTTCATAGTAAAATCAGGAGATAGAGTTTGGTGTTGCAGTGATTTATATCATCTATATAATATATCTACATCTAAAACTTAATTACTCCACTCAATAGCTAATGGATCAAAGAATTGGTAACGTTACGCGGCAAAGGGAGAAGCGCCGCTTTTTCGTTGTAATTTCGAGTTCATTTCCCTGCGTCACATAATTTTGTATTCACGTAAAACACACGGCCGTATCCTCGACACAGCCACACTGTGTTTTTTTTGCAGAATTTAATCGAATATTACACGAAACTGCTTATACATACCAGAATCCAAGTCAGTGGCGCTGATAGTCACCACTGAAGTCCCAACCGGAATGTCTTCCAGGATCTCATTGGAGAAGCTCATGGGATCGAATATCGGCGCGTTGTCGTTGAGGTCGATGACGTTGACGTATACCGTCACCGTGCCTGAGAGAGACGGGTGACCGTTGTCCTGCGCTTGCGCAACAAGAATGTAATGTGGCGTCTGAAAATAAAAATAAATACAAAATGTGTCCAATACTTGCTTTTTCAAAATGCTTACTATATCCCCTATCTTACCCCCCTACTATACCTTACTAATGGAAAAGATTCCAACTACTTACACAGTCATACAAAGATTTATGACACCTGACATCTTACCCAAATACGCGAGCGATATTTCCCAAAAACAAATTAATTAAAGCATATTTGGCTACGTCATTTCCGAAACATTCTATGTGCCTTCATAAAAAGCATAAGTAACTAAAGGCAAAAGTAACATTAAACGAATGATGCAAAGGAATTCAGATTTTCCATATAATAGGACACCAAAGCTTCCCAGCTATGACAAGCTCCCTCATTCGTGGATCGTGAAACGAGATGGCGATTTAAAAAAACAGGCAGCAGCCGCGGAATCCGGCCTGGGGATGTTTTGCGGACGGTCGCTTTGTCAGACATTGTTCAAGCCTTAATTTCGATGGCGGATCGAGCGGGCAAATACCGAATATGATGCGCGACGCGAAAAAACAGTACCGGGATGAAATTAGCAGCTCTCTCTAGCGGGGTACGCCGAATTGGCGGGCGGTCGAACGGTCGAGAGAACGAATGTACACACCGAATTGTTTTTACTAATTAGCAGTTACTTGATGAGTCGGGGAGTTGATGATTCGAGCTCTTATGGCCGCGCTCTGACCACATTGTCTCGAGAAAGGCAAACAAAACGTGAAGATAATTTTAAAAACAGTGAATTGAGTTTTTGTTGTCGTGTGACAAAAACAGAATCTGATAATTTTGTTATCAATACAAAGGACATCATTTATTTATGATGATTTAATAATTTAAAGTGCTGCAATAATTAATTACAGCACTGTACAATATTTAATCATCATCAATGATTAAAAATATTGTAAGTTTACTCAGTTTTAAATGTTGAATTTTTTATACTTATATGAAATCATTTGATTAATTGAGCACGTGTGTAAGTGAAGTGTGTTCATACAATATACTATAGCGTCATCATCATCAGCTTGTAGAATTCCACTGCTGGACATAGGCCTTCCACATAAAATGCCACTACAAACGGTCTTGTGCCACCTCCATCCACTGACTTTTATAATGTATTTGATCCATTGAGGGGGTCCTCTACTGCATCGTTCGGTTTGTGGTCGCCACACGAGAACCTTTGTTCCTCAACGGTTGTCAGTTCTGCTCTTCAAATTGCTAATTTTGAGAACTTATTTTAGATTCGTGATCTTGGTTATTCTACGGATTTTTTCATTTCGGATTTTATCACGAAACTCCGAGCATCGCTCTCTCTATAGCCTGCTGTGTGACTTTGAGCTTGTGTGTGAAAGAAAGAAACAAAATTTATTTATTTTTCCCCCAAAAAAAAACAACCGTGCAAGGCCAAACAGTAAGTGGCCACGTTGGCACCATGCACTGACTGTTTATATATAGAAGATAGACTTTCATCTTGAGGCTTTGCGGTATCAATATAGCACTATTTATGGTTATATAAGTATATAACCATAAAACTAACTATATATTCTTATTATCCAAATTGTTCCACGTTCAATTTTACTAACGAACAGTTGATTTATATCCATAGAAATATTAACGAGCTGTTTGCCATTTAACTATGGCATTGATGAGTATCACAATAAGACTGCTGCGACCGGCGCAGCCGCAAAAAACTGGTTAAATAAGCTTTAAGCTGTCGGACTTTAATATTAAAATAAAAATAGAGACCATAACCCGAGCTCCGTTTATAGTTGAACGCCAGTACCTATAAAGGCTTCTTCACACAATGCGGAGCTGTAACGATGCGAACTGTTGACCTGTGCAATGTGCTATGCAATGTATAAGTGCATTTAATATCCTAGTTTTTGAGACAATTTTTGGACTTATGCGTACTGTGACAGAGAAAGTTTAATTAAAAGAGTCCTTGGTTTTTCTTAGACTACAGCTTCTATTCGCTTTTTCGCTTGAACTTTTAGTAAATTACCATGTTTACCTCAGAACCATGTTGAAATCTTTATTACGCCATTATTAAGTATTTTTCTTTTTCTTTACCAGCCGGTTGCCATCCACTGCTGGATGAGGCCTCCCTCATAGCATGCATAGCGTGCAATGGGAGGATTTGCCATATTTACCATGCTTGGCAGGCAGATCACAGTTTGATGCTAAGTACTCAGGCGGATGCTGCTGCCCATGCCCTGGTGTAATCCAGTTAGTATGGCTTTTACTACATTAACGGGAGGAGGAGGAATCAATTCTAAGGCCGAACACACCACGGCACATTATGCATTAAGTATAGAATTTAGTCTCCGAGAGCTAGTTTTTTTTTTGTTTTTGCTACTTGGCAAGCAGACAAGTTTACGGCCCACCAGATGGAAAGCAGTTACCATAGCCTATGGACACCTGTAACACCAGAGGCATCACATGCGCGCTGCCGACCCTGAGACATAAAGATGAAAAGTCTCATGTGCCTGTAATTTCACCGGCATCCGTACCCTTCAACACTGCTACTGCTCGGCGGCAGAAATAGGTACGGTGGTAGTACTTCCCTGGACGAACTCTTTCACAAGAAGTTCTACTACTAACAAAACTAGTAGCTAGTTTAACTTTCCGTCTCTAAACAGTTTGATATGCAAATAACTGAGATTATTTGATTATATTTTGAATCAGTAAATGCAGCTTAAAGATACCCTTGATGTCATGAACTAAAAAAGCTTTAGATAGTAAATTAAATTGCATCCTAGGAAAGAAATAATTTATGCCACAGAAGGTTTATGCAAAATAACCTTCTTTAACCTACCTTTAAGGCATCTTTGTCCTTCAACATTGAAGGTACTATCGCTTCATATTACTCACAAAGCGTGTATTAAGTATACATATTTCATTATAACGTACTTTTTTATTTTTATAGCCAAAAGGCATCGTAGAGGCTTCGGTAAAGGAGCTGTGCATTTTAAGTTCAATGGTGTCCTTAAATTTTATATGACCAATACTGAGTTTGACTGTGGTGTGTTTGACTCCAAATAGACCCCTCCTTCTTCTCCCGAGGATGTCATAAAAGCTAAGGGATTACACCAGGGGATGGGCAGCATCATTCTTTTGTGAGTTCAGCACGAATACTGTGATCACCAATCCGCCTGCCAAGCGTGGTGATTATGGCAATTGTCCCAATTCCCCCCATCGTTTTCTACGGGGGAGGCATCGTCCAGCAGTGGACGTCTAAAGGATGATGATGATGATACTGAGTTTAGTCATAGTAGCTAAAATTGCCATCTGGCTAATTTATTTCATGTCCATTGCCACTTCAACTTGCTAATTCTGAGAGCTATGTCGGTAACCTTGGTTCTTCTACGGATTTCCTCATTTCAGATTATATCATGTAAACTCGTAGCATAGCTCTCTCCATAGCACGCTGCGCGACTTTGAGCTTGTATATACGGCCAATAGTGAATAGTCAAGTTAATTTTAATAATATAAAATATATTACAGTAAATATATCAAATATTCTTAATAATATTATAATGAGCCATCGGTAATTTTTAGCGGCGGTTCACTAGAACTCGCACGGTCGTTGCCCTGACAAGATCTATGTTAAGATAATAATTATTTCAACCGCAATGTATGGCCCCAAGCACTCTGGGCTGGCGGAGGTATGTGAATAGGTACTCTCGTGCTCCCAGCCACTAATCATTTCAGGTACCTATGCAAAAGATTTTATATCATAGATTTTGATATCGAGGTAAACCCAACTTATATTTTTGAAAATAAAGGATTTTGTTTTGTATTCCAAGTAATCTTAAATGCATTGTCTCAATTTTAACATTTGTGATATATCATAATAATAAATGTATATAAAACCTAAAGGAGCATTATTTAATTATTATGTAGATAGCTAAAATACTTCGCATGACTTAATGTATCTTCATCATCAACATCAGCTTGTAGAAGGCCACTGCAGGACATAGGCTTCCTCCCTAGAATGCCACGATGAACGGTCTTGAGCCGCCTCTATCCACTGATTTCCTGCACTTTATGTTTCTTAAGTAATATCTAAATAGCTGCACTACGCTGCTGATTAAATGTTGTAGCTCAATTTGCTTTAAAGTAATGTTAAGTTTTAACTACAATGTTGTAGTGGTTTGGTTAGTATAGAAGCAGACATCGTTACAACAAGTATATGCTCTGATAACATTCTAAAGTGGTTTTGGCCATCACTACTCACTTTCCGTAGTATCACTTTTACGAGTTAGGAAAAATGCTCTAGACAAAATGATTACATGTGCATTATATTATCATCCACACACATCATAAAGATATCCACCCATTAAATGAAGACGTGTCATTAACAACACCAGTCTGTGTAGAGCTAGAGTGCCTCCATAATATAACGTATAGTAAGATTCTCATGGTTTGACAACTTTTTATATTATGGATCTACTGAAAGCTCTTCAATTTAAATATTACCAAAACTCTGGTATAAAAACAAACGATGCTACCTTAAATAGTTGAATAGCTTTTAAAAATTCGTTCCCGATATGTCAAGGTCTTGAAGTTGTTTCATCAGCTTCGTTTCTTGATTGTTGTGATCATTTTGCTCGGCAATCACTTAATCTATTTTAAGTGTTTTTAATTGCACATTTCGTTCGTTTTTACTGCGATGCCGTGCCAGTTTACGAGTTCTTTTTTTATTTTTGTTTTATGTTCATGCCCTTACTTTTGCACTATAATAAGCATACTGGTCATTCCCTCTGCAAGTTTATATTGGCAGAATGTATTTACTCAATCGATTTTAATATTAAGATGAGAGAGAATTTTATAAAATTAAAGATCTTTGCCTAATAGTTTCCTTTAGTTTTTTACTATAAAGATGGAACGTGAGCAAAGTGGCGTAAAATTTGAATTTTCAAACACAGATTTTGCCGGAATCAGTAAACCTAACACACATGTTTTAATCAAATCAAATCAAAAGAATTTTATTCATTGAAATCACAAGGATCATTTTGAATCATCTTATAAACTAAAATTACTCCTGCTCCAAGCCTAGAAGAATCAGGCAGAATAATTTATAGTATCCAATAATATTAGATATTTAAGAGATACTATCAATTAAAACACGTGTAATTTCCACGAAATTAGTGTTCGCTATCTCAAGTAATGTTGATTAGATGTCATGCGCAAAAAACACAATAAAGTTTTAATTTTACGCTACTTTGCTAACGTTCCACCTTAAGAACCATTCCTATATAAAACCAAAGGTGTTAAAACAAAAATCAGTAGTGTGTCTAGCTAGTCTAGAACTAGCAGTAGATGGTTGATAAAATTAAAATAGTTACCTCTTCATAGTCCAATCGTGCAGTGAGCGTGAACACTCCAGTATGTGGATTCAGTGAGAAAACATCATTCGCCCAGTCCGAAATGACAGTATACGTAAGCTGTGCATTTGCTCCCGAGTCCAAGTCCAGTGCAGCCACGGTCCCGACTATTGTCCCTCTGACCACATTCTCTGGGATGTCAAAGGAGTATGCACTCTCTTTGAATACTGGTGGGTTATCGTTTGTGTCAGTTACCTGAAAAAAAAACAGTAAAAAACTACAGGTGTGCAGTATGCATGATATACAAGAATTGAAGCATAGAAATTCATCTTCTTGCTAACATTTAATCATTATCGCTAAAACAAAATATGCCACATAAAATCAACTTATAAAAATAATCATTTCGTAGCACTCGAAGCGCGTTGAAGTCTTATGTATCGTGAATTCAGGAAAACAAGATAAATGTTTGACGATCTTTGCGGCGGGCGTGTAGCTGGCTGAGATGCAAGAGGATGTGGGTTCAATTATATTTGTGCCGGGTCTGGGTGTTATGGTACCTTGGTACTTGTAGTTCCTGATACTCACGACACAGGGAATCTTAGTTTGGGATCAAGACTACGTATGTGACTGTTGGATGTTATGTTGTGTTTCTAAAAGACTGAAAGAAATATATAGCCAGTTTAAATTTGGAAGACCAAACTTAAAAGTCTATCGAAATGTCAAAATCAAAAATGAACAACACAGAAATGAACAATGTCTATCTTTTTAAACATAACAGGAAGTAGTCTCGGTACAGTCGGTGAGACTCTACATCGATGTAAATAGACATGTGGAGTAGACAGACGTAAATGCTCTAATGATTAGTTAATCGCCAGCGAACCGTCCCTGGATGTAGACACAGCGATAACAATTTGAGTGATTGGAGCCGACACGGCAGCCGACCGAGATACAGATGTTTGGGACTAAAATACACTCACCTACAAAACTGTTAAAAATTATATCAAAAATATACACACATTTATTATATTGCTTAAAATCAATGTATCTTATTCAAAAGTTAAAACATATAAACTATAAAAACACTTATTAAAAATTTATTTTTTATCAGCTAGATTAATGATCCGTTTGTAATGCACTAAGTATGTCATTTCCTGTCACATACAGTATCAGCTATGTCACCGCCACCTCTGTCATGAAGCTTAAATGGTATTTTGCTGCGTTTTAACAAATTTATTGCAGAGATTATGTTTAAATTATATACGAAATAAAAAGATGGGTTGACTGATGTTTCCGACTGTACTACAGACCTATCTAACTTTTATCAACTTATTTTATTATGTTGCCGGCTGTATCATAAGTAATATTATTAATGCAAAAGAGTTTACTAACCTGTACAATAATTGTAGCGTCGGTAAACTGAATTCCATCATCTGCTCTCATAATCACTTGGTATTCCGAAATAGTTTCTCTATCTAAGGGGTCTTTTAGTGTTAGAACTCCGGTTCGTGAATCCAAAGTGAATGGAGTAGGTTCATCATTTTGTATGCTGTAAGTGATGGTCCCAATTGTATCTGGATCTTCGGCTGTAATGGTCGCAATTCTCTGTCCAGGGGCCAGGTCTTCCGATGCCATGTACGCCGATGGGATGTTCTTGAACTCTGGAGGGCTGTCATTCTTGTCCAGGATCACGACTTCCACCTGGAAAAAAAAGGATTATGAGTTTTTGCACACAAGTAAAAAGGCTTAAAACAAAACAATGCAACTCATAATAAAGTATTTAACCAAGCATCGACTCTTACAAAACAGACGAAGAGACCCTTTGATGTATTATGTATGAGGTTTGTACAAAATCGTCCACTTTAGCACAGTATAAGAACACGAACCAAATTAATAATTCTAAAAATGCAGCCAGTGAGCGGCTTGTCGATAAATGTGCGACTTCGGTGAGCGGGATTCATTTGGGATGACAAAATGTGCCCCACGGCATTTATTTGATAAGCTCCAGGATTGTGATTCGTATGGCACGCATAGGATTCCGCTGTCTTTAAGAAAATTGGTATCTAAATTGTGGGTGGAGAAGATCTCCAAACCTTCAATTATGTAAAAATGCCAAATAAATGCTAAATGGTTATATTCAGTTCGTCACCCTGATGACCCGTTTAATAAAAGTAACGTTCCTCAGAACTTTATAGGTGCCTTTATACCTACTTAAAATACCAACATCCAAACTAGTTTTTGTAGCAGCTTTTCGTCGAAGCTCAAGATGAGTTGCATTTTTAAACGATTTCGGATGCCTATTGATCAACAGCATTGAATTAAAAGAAAATCAAAAATTATTTCGGTGGAATGCATCGCATTGGACGTATCTGTGATACTAAGTGCATTCATCAATATGATTAATGGACCATTTTTTTCTGTTTTTTGTAATTTAAGTTTTTGTCCTCTTTTTGGGCGTTGTTTTTCTGTACCTACGTCATTTTAGGCAGTAGACGTTTTGATGAGTTTTTGTTTGAATATTTCGCAAAGATTGATTACCAAATACACAATCACCGATACGTAATATGCGATCATCCAAATATAATTGCATATTACGGTTCAGCAATAAATCTCACTTCACCTTGCTTTCATGGTGAATAGCTATGAGATATAAAGATGCGTTTATTTAAGTTGATCATGTCATTGTTTTTTATAATCTTCTAGCTATTAAATGGTATTACTGTTGCTCGATGCGATGAATTAGATAAGGTATCTGAGTTAGAGTCGAGCTTTACAAACGGACCGAGCAGACGTTTACAAAAAACGATTCAAAGAGAAGTCGACAAGTCAACAAAAGCACTGAGAAGTAAAAGAGTAAAATGCAGCAGTATTTCGTCATTCATGGACCAAGCCGAGGCACGAAATGTTCGGCATACAATGATCATACCCATCATAGATAAGAAGAAGCCGATTGTAGAAAGTTCTCTGCCCTCGTGGACAGCGTGCGTATTTGTTATGATGACTCAATCTTTTTCTTTGTATCGGAGGAGGGTGCACAGAGAGGCACGGATGCATAGAATACCTACTACACCCAACGCCCACGGTACGGTACGTAAGAGGAGCAGCAATTAAAGTTGATTGTGAGAGCGTGCCTCTTGAGGATATAAATTGTGACGTCTTAATTTTATCGTTCTAAAAAGAATGATTGGAAATTATTCCTACAACAAAAGATTTTAATGGAGGTAATTTGATACGGAAATTACTCGTCTAAACATATTTTGGCATAATGAAAACAATAGAATTAAAACTAGCCAAACATTTACAAAATAATTAATTAATAGATAAAAAGACAGAAACCGACTTTTATCAAAAAGCGCATAATTAATTTCAATACAACTTATATGAGACCACCTCTGAAGTATGACCTACGGCGGAGTAATAGCGTAACAAACATATAAAAAAAACATTCAGTAAAATTGAGAACCTCCTCCTTTTTTGAAATCGGTTAAAACACATTATTAACGGTGTGAGTAAGGACAATGAATGTAGAGTTTATAAACTATGCGGCACAATCCTAGAAACACTTATTAGGTACATACAACAAAATGTATTCTGATTTATTATCCATAAACCAAATACTTAAGGTCCGTACGCATAGCAATGGACCCCCGCAGCTCATGTTTAAAATAATCGATTAAAGGAAGAGAAATGACAGTACGTCAATTTATTGGGTTCGGCGATTACTCAAGTTTTGATAATTGATTGGGGTTCGCTACTAGATTAATAGGAAATACTTTTGTGTTTCGTTGTACTGCACGTATTGAAAAATGATCTGCATCTATGCACTGTCGATTTAATGTAGTGCCAATGTCTGTAACAGTGTAATATTTCTCGCACAATACCAAAACATCATACTTGAATGTTTTACTGCCATTTTACTGCAACCTTATCATTTTGTTTGGGAAATAACAACGTTGCCATGGTAACGGATATTGTAAAATGACAGTAAAGCACTGTTTTGTTTTGACAAGGTTAACTATTATACAAATACTAGTAGGTTAGTATTTAATTTTGCATAGTAGAGGTAATTTTGGTTTACGTTGGGCATGTATATTATTTTGAACCTTGTTTCGGCTACCAACCTATTGTGGTGCTCACTGTACACATCAACTGAACGGATCCAACACGTGTAAGCCACACATTCGTATTTAGCGTATTTGTGTCTTTGTGGTGATGCCACCCGCATTCTGATACAAAGCACGTTGCTTAAATTTAACCCGCTAGTTTTTTCTGATTTTCCGATAAACAATGGTAGAAGTTGCCCTAAGCAAGCTTTGTAAGAAATGGTTGAAAATAGAAGGAATTTCCAATTTCAAATTTTTTTTAGGAAATAAGATTATGAAGATTTTTAAAACAACTTCGTGAACTTGATAATGTCTTGTACCACCATTTTAAGATTCAGATTACTTTTATCCGCATCAACTTGCTTAATACAAGCAATCGCGCTAACAGTTAATTTTTAATTTCACCCGTATTTCGACCCTAAAATATGACCGCAGAATCCTGTCAGTTTTGAAGCATTGTAGGTAATTTCACGTGCATCAATCATTTGGAAATTTCAACGTCACTTCCTTCACTCCGACATGATTTGTTTTATTATTCACCTTCATTTTGCATATTTTGGAATCGATGGTTCAGTGTCAGATTTTGATGAGAGATTTTCAGGTTCAATTTAAAATGTAGTTTCAACTGGCTTGGATAGATGGCGCTGCCTCAATGTCAATTATCAAAAACTTTTTTTTTTATAGCCTTGGATGAAAATCTCCTCAATTTTGCTTGCCAATATCAAGTAGGTATCTTATTCAATTCAATCGATTCCTCGATCAAGTCATGGTCTAGTAAAGCGATGGCAGTTCTACTAGAATGTTCGTGGACAATTTCCACCCCTTCGAAAAGACACGCAATACACATACGAGGAGACGGGGTCTATTCTCAAGCCGAACACACCATGGCGTTACCCTGGCTCATTTATTACCACTTCTCAATATGAAGTGTATCAACACGGGATAAATTATGTCAAAGTTAAGTTAAAACTGGTTAAGTAAATCACTCAATAAGTTGGTTAGAAAATAGTTAGTATTTCGTTAACACAATATTGTTTCATAAGGTATCTAGTAACTATCTATGGTATACATGACAGATGCCGTGAGGTAGGGCTCTTGGGTATATGCAGCCTGCCAACGGATATGGTGGCATCGTTTAGGACTAGAGTCTATGTTTAGAGTGCTTCGTGACCGCAGCGCGCCGCTATACCCCCGGGACTTTCCACAATTATGTTATGGTGTCAGAGATTAGTGGCCACAAGTAGAGATACCAATCTTCATTGCTCATATTGATTTTATGCCTACGCAAATTGACCTTAAAATACTGTCAATGAAGTTGAATTTAAATTGGTTGAAATTTAAAATCTAATACGTTTGAACAGACAAAATCCGCATCAACCTGTAAAAGTCCTCTGCTTTACATAGACCTTTCCTATATAATACTATGTGCCCTGGTGAATCCAGACTAAGAATAGACCACTCCCTTGGATGTAGTAAAAACCTTACTAAGGGATTACAACAGGGGATAGGCAGCAGTTTCAACACTAAACTATGATCACCAATCCGCTTAAGCCTGGTGATTATGGCAAAACCCTCCATTGTATTCAATGGGGGAGGCTTCGTCCAGCAGTAGACGTAAACAGTTTGGTGATGATAATAATGATATAATACTATGATGGGCGGTAAAACGGTCTAAAGTCACCTCTAACCAACAATTTCCTGTGACTTTTAAAAATTTCGTTGGTCCATCGACGCCACCTTAATTTTAGGTTTACAATCGATTTTAGCATTGACAGAAAATATACTCCCATCTGACTTGCAAAAACATTGATCCAAACTTATTTCATGAACCTCTTGAACTTTGGCGTGTTACAGAATGTATTGGCAGACTTCCCACAGTGAACTGAATTCATTGGCTTACACCTGAAGATGTTTCTAGTCTAGACACAGGCAAATTACCCAAGAACAGACCATGCAGTTGACCGTGCATTAGCAAGCGGGTGCGGGAACCGCCCACACTGGCCGCATCCCGGTAAGTATATTATGTAAAATATGCACAAAAGTACCTACCTACCCCGGATAAAGTGCACCGATAAGAGGCGATGCAATTTGCATTGCCTTGAGCACACCGTTGAATATTTGGTCCTATGTTTACGGTAAACGTTTGCTGCGTCACTATCATCAGACTTATTTAAGTAATATTTACCACGTGCTGTGGAAAATATGTCTACCTGAGTCATGTTTCATTCAGTGAGTAGGTTTGCAAGAGAGGTTTGAGAAAAAATGCTACGAAATGGGCTCTGCCATGTCCAAGCCAAGATTTTACGTAAAAAAGTCATGTTCTCCGATTTCTTTGCATCTTTGCAGGACTTTGAATTTTGATTTTTGTTACCATAGCTAAGATTGCCTGGGTTATTTTCAGATGTTCCTTAATGAGGCCTTTACTCTGATTGCTATATTTTTTTGCTTCTGACCCTTATCTCACACAGACCGTAATTTCAATTTTCAAGTTTGTTCAAATTGTTAATCAAAATATTTTGATTATTGTTATTAAAGCCAATAAATATTACTTAAGGACTAAAGGACTACTTTATAATTACTTAAGAATTTTCTATAGACGCCTCAACCGGCTTAATAGCTTCACGCGTTCACGAGGTACATCGCCTGTAAAATATGCATACTTCTATATATCTCTTTTTCGCACACGGCCGGTATACTCTTAAATTTGACGACCTCTGTGGCGCGGTGGGCAAGTAGCCGGCTGAAATGCAAGAGGGGTTCGATTCCCGCTGCGGGACAAATGTTTATATAATCTGCAAATATTTGTTCCGGGTCTGGGTGTTATGGTACCATGGTACTCGTACTTCCTCATACCCACGTCACAGGGAATCCTAGTGTGGGATTATGACTACGCATGTGACTATTGGGTGTTAAGTTAGCTTACTTCATTTAAAAAAACATACAAGCTAAATTCAAAAATATTAACTTTTTTGAAGTAAATCGGTAATTTCCTATCGGTTTATTAAGTTATCGTGTCATAAAATTCGGCATAATTACTTCACATCAAAAATTTTGACCTGGGTTTATACCAAACCAAATTTATAAAAGCGTTTTTAAATAAAAAATGTTGATATTTTAAACCCATTGAAACATAACTCATAAATAAAATCAATAAGTAATACAACTTTTTAAAGTTAACGGAAATAACGGACCCTTAAAAATCCTTTAAAATTTAAACTGTTTTGCAAACTTTCAAGCATATTGATTGTGTTAAATCGATCGCCGCGTGCCATATGATCTTGCGGTAAATAACATTTATTATATTCATGTGAAGATTATTCTGCTCGCGGGAAGGCACGCAAGGCACCCTCAATTTCTCCTAAATTCGCCACCGCAGGGCACTATGCATGTGTTATTGCCTGATCGATAGTATAATTTCGTAATAACTACGCGCGTCGCACATATTTTCGGAAAATTTTAAATAACATCGAAAATATTGGCACGCAATAATATACAAATTACTTTCAATCTGAGCAAAACTAAAGAAAATTTGAATTGAGCAAAATTCAAATCTTACTATGACATTGATGAAGCTCTAGCTGATGACTTTGGTATGTTATCATACTGGTATATTTTGTGCGTTTGTATGTTTGTTCAAATGATCTGTTATTATTAGAATATAATGTATGTATCATAACTATGTAAAAATTGACTTTTCCTAATGTAAGTATACGTATCAAGACAATAGTAATAAGTATCAATAGTATCAAGGAATAAATAATTTTGAATTTAAAAGAGGATGTAAAATTCATGAAAGTTATATTGTTTCAAGATTTACATAATGGCCTATTTTGGTTAAAGGTTAACTAAATACTGACTACCTAAAAGAGGAAGCCTATTTGCAGTAGTGGACTTCTACAGGCTGATGATGATGATTATTATTATGAGGAAGTACTAACTGACCTACAATATTTGTAAGAAACAATCAAAGATCGTTCACTCAAAACTGAACACCGTGTCGTGACAAACCTATAAAGTTGCTTTCCTTGTAAATATGTAAAATGAATGATATTATTACTTTTATTAATTTCCATAACAAAGATAACTCAAGAAGAAAGCCAGAAAGCTCGTTTCAAACAATATTCCCAGTTCCTGGACAAATAAATGAAGTACACGAACGAAAATCACGAGCTCTGAATTTTTCAACGTCACTCGCGGATCGAGATCGGAACAAGAGCGGTGACCACAAAGCGAGCAGTGATTAAACATTGAAACAAAATGAGAGCATAACTTAATTTTGAGCACAAATTGTTAATTCAATCCTTTCGATATCGATGTATCGAATTTTAATATCAAATTTATCGAATCGAGTCCTACGTACTTGCACTGGTGACATGACTTTATTTAGCACAATGCGATCGTCAAATCACAATGCTATCAAAGCAAACGGTCTGTAGAACCGATCTGTGGTTAATACAGATTGTCGGACTTTATCGTTCATCTACAAATGTAGAAAAAGTCACAAGTCATCACAATGAGAATAATAGCAGCAACAAAAGAATTATACTGTGAGCTGCCAAAATGTACAATAACACCGGCTCGTGGTACAGGTGGTTCTAGCGATTTATCGCTGGGCGATCCGAACGGTCGATAATGATGGCCGCGTTCGATCGACACGACGGCTTAAATGAACACGATGGTAAGTCTAAGTTTAGGCATTTTTACAGACAAACAGTCATCATCAGCCGTAAGACGTCCACTGCTGAACGAGGCCTCCCCTACAGGGGAGTTAGTACAGGTTTTGATAGTTTACGAAACTATGTATATGAAGTTCGTGTCCTTCCACACATTTATAATAACATTTTAAAAGTCAAAATAGGTGGGTGAAGGCGGCTCTAGACCAATCGTCGTAGTATTATATCATTATCATTGTCTTCACTAGCCTGTTTAAGTTCACTGCAGTTCGAGGCCTCCCCCATTGAATACAATGGGGAATTTGCCATAACCACCACGCTTGGCAGACGGATTGGTGATCGCAGTATTGGTGTTGAGTACTTAAGTGGATGCTACTGCCCATTCCCTGGTGTAATCCCTTAATCGGCTTTTACAACATCCACGGGAGGAGGAGGGGTCTTTTCTTAGGCCACGGCATCTACAGTAATACATTAATATCGCTTAATAAAAATAAATAAAGCAAATGAAAATATATTTCAAAAGGACTAAACCCATGAGTTTTCTTATTTGTATGTACATCTTTTGGTGAGAGCCAAGTAAGCAATACTACTGCAATTAAAAGTCTATTATCTTATTTTAAACTGCTGAAATTTTTAAATTTTTCACTTAGTGGGGCTTACGTTTGAGGTATGTCGCAATTCGCCGAATTCGGTCTGCCCGTCGGTCATCTAACGATGGAGCGATAATTAAGATCGGGCAGAGCATTATTTACGCCCGCAGCATCCTGGCTGACCCGAGAGTCGGTCACGACTTTTTCCATGTTCGATATTGAGCTCGTGTTTAGCTAGATCTGCTTGTACAATAGAAACATGCAGGCTTAGTGACAGAACCGCTTCTTAGTATTTATTTCATAATAATGGCGTGTTTAGCCGACTGCATAAAGCTAAATGTTTTTGATTTTGCTTTTACAACACTTTATACATTAACTCAATAATCTGTAATTCAACTCTCAGTTTCATATTTTATAATATCCCAAAAATTACAAACCAGGTGGGGATCGAACGCGCGACCGTCTCCTTGATACGGAGATGCGTTAACCGCTGCGCCACTAGCTGACTCCATGGCTGGTCGAAATAGTGGTATGGTATCACCGGCTCAAAGCGCCATAGCTTCATCTACAGGGGAAACATTACGATATCCAAGTTTGTTCAATAACTAAAATTAGTTTAGTTAAATTGACGAGAGGTGTCGTATTTGCTCTTATTTCATTCTCAGTTTAATTCTTAAACCAACATCTATAGTAAAAGTGTCTTTTAATTAAATATTAATTAGTAATTTTTACTCATCATCATCAGTCGTTCCATCATCAGGTGTCCCCCATAGAATGCAATGTGGGGTTTGCCATACTCACCACGCTTGGCAAGTGGATTGGTTATCGCAATATTGGTGTTGAGTACTAAGGTGGATGCTGCTGCGCATCTCCTGGTTGAATCCCTGACATTCAAGGAAGGAGATAAAGAGGTATATTTTTAGGCTGGACACACCACAGAAATGTTCGTACTAAAATATGTTATGAGACCTACGAACTCTACAAGTCACAAAAGCTTTGAAATCCGAGTTTATTGAACTTTGCCTCACAAAGTCCTAACTATCTTGATAATATGTAGTTATATTTTTACATAAATAATTTATTATTAGACACCTAAAAGCCATCGACATCGTGTTTGGACAGTCACTAATGGACTCCGGACGACGTAGGTGTGTTATCGCGGATAAAAAACATCTCTGTACCTACTAGTGTCGGACCAAAAACCAGTTTTCTGGCCGAAACCAAAGCCGAACTTTTTGCGCGCGTATTAGTGTCAAAGAAATTGAATAAGAAAAGAACTCACCTGAGAAACCAGGTTCTGCTGGTGTCCTTATATACTCCAAGTTATTATACCTACTAAAAATGCGATAAGGGGTTTTTTTTAAATCATACAAAGGAATGAATCTCTTTGAATTTAGGTGTAAAATGAGTTTGGAACCGGTGTGATGTCAATTTTGAACCTAAAGTAGCCGAATAGCTATTTTTGGTTTGTTATCTTTAAATGCAAAACTACTCGTTTACAAAACGATCCCATTAGTATAGTGATTAAGCATGTACACTATTAAATAATCGTAATTTCCATTGTAATTTGATGGATAATGTTTATTATGTTTGGGCATTTTTTGTGAAAATCGTAGAAAAACGTATTTTGTGAATTTGGGGTATAAAATAGGGTCAGTACCGGCGTGATGTAAGTTTTGCTGTATCATTAGAGTATAATTTTTAAGCAAAGCCGAAAATGCTACCTAAATTAGCCGAATCCAAAGCTTCGGATGCGAATCTTTACATACCTACTCGTTTACAATACTATCCTATTAGTGTAGTGATTAAGCATGTACTGCACATTATTAAATCAATTGCCATTTTCATTGTAAATTTATGGATAATGTTTATTATGTTTAGATATTATTTGTTCAATATTTCACATAGATACCTACACAGTCAAGCTGTAATAGGTATATAGCGAGTTATCTACTTCCTTAATGAATTGGCATTATAAAATAAAAATGTTCTTTTACGCAACTACGGCGAAACAAAAACGAGGGTTATGATTTTGACTGATAATAAAATTATTAATTAGAGACTTAATTTAACAGACACTAAATACTTTTTTTTTTAAATTTCTTTAGAATAAAGTCTCTTATTAATCATTATTATGTAATTATAATATAAATATTCTATAAATATCATATAATATAATATAATATGATTATTGCTTTACTTACATACTGCACTGAACCACTTTACTTATATAAACGTTTAAAAATAACTTAATCAAAATAAAACAAAAACATGTCCTCACAATATGCGACATGCTTACAATGATAAAATAGAAAAATGGTGAAGCAAAAATGTAGTTGCAAAAAAAAAACATTTTATTTCATTAAAATTCTCATTTTAACAGTAACGTAGAATGTTATCAATTGGGTCTAGAGCACACAATGGCGAGATCGTTGTCAGCGCACGAGGCCCGCGGGCGCGGGTTCGATTCCCGTTCGAAATCGGGCTAACGAACGGACCTACCTACTCGCGTTACCTAAATACCGTTTTTAACAGAGTTTTCTTGGTAAGTTTTAAAACAAATGAAATACTGTTTGATATAACTGAAATCAGATGATCAGAACAAGAGACTCTTGATTTTTTAAACTCTTTTGTTTTTTGTAGTTAGACCAAACTGCCTAGCGAAAGATGGTATAAATCTGAGTTTACCAAGCCTACCAGTCCAAACTACACAGATTTGAGAAAACAAACCATGTGTTTTTGCATTTAAAGTAATAAAATATAATATAATAATAATAATGTATAATATAATAATAGTAATCTAAGGTGTACGGTACGGTAGGGAAAGAATAGAATAGAATAGAAAAACACTTTATTGCACACCACATTAAAATTAAAATATTAAAGCAATCATAATTAAAATTATACGTATGGGAGTACAATGGGCGGTCTTATCGCTGAGAGCGATCTCTTCCAGACAACCTTGGGATGGACTGGAATTGATGAGAACGATAAAGGACGGTGGTGTGAAAGATCCTCCACTCCATGGACTAAAGACATTATAAACGTCGCAGGAAGTCAGTGGATGGAGGCAGCTCGAAATTTTTGGAATGGGTTGAGATAAGAATAGAAATTTAATAAAAATGGGTTGAGTTGATATTAATACCTAAATAGGTTGACCTTCATTGGGTTGAGATAAGAAGCACTCAACTGTTCGTCGTAGCATTCTAGGGGGGAGGCCTATACCCAGCAGTGGACTTCTACAGGCTGATGATGATGATGATGAGTCTAAGATCGATAGATTAGTATGAGTTACATGATCAGCCGTTAGACATCCACTGTTGGATGAGGCCACCCCCATAGAACAATGGGTTTTGTCATAATTAACATCCTTGGCAGGCGGATTGGTGATCGCAGTTTTTGTGTCATGTACTCAGGTGGATGCACATCCGTTGGTGTAATCTCCCTTAGTCTGCTTTTACGACATCCACGGGAGGAGACGGAGGTCTTTTCTTAGGCCGGATACATCACGGCACATATTTGTAATTGGATACAAATACATCAATGACTTTTTCAGTCTCATTTGCAATTAATTCGTAAATCACTTTACTCTGAGTCAAATAAATTCTCTCAAATGATACCTCGCAAATTTCTCGTATGGAAATTAACTTCATTCTATACATTTTTATTCGTTTAATATAAAAGTGACTTTTAAAATACGATATAGAGTGCTTAACAAATTCGGTGCGGTTATATGCAAGGTTCATTATCGTTGCTCTAACCTTAATCGAAAAGTTAATATAGAACCCTAAAATTGATGAGACCTCACCACGAAAATAATTCACACTCGTTCGGAGGCCAAAAGTAAAGGGGCTTGCATAACACATACAAGCAATTATATTACTTTTCTAAAAACTAAGGCATATCTATATATTATAATTTAGATATAAAATGACAAAAAGTACCCGCTTTAACTTTTGGGACAGTTTATTGAATCTATTTCTGACGGTTGATGATGATTATAAAGATTTTATTATAAACTAGTGCCCACTTGAGGCATCTCTCGAGAAGAACCAGCATAAAAAGAAGCTTATATTATCAACTATAATATAATATTGTATTAAGTATATCAGTTATCTAGTACCCATAACACAAGCTCTAGATAATGTTGTGTTAAATGTCCAGCATATATTTATTTATTATTTATTTATTTAATCTGGGAATCCAATTTCATCAAAATTGGTTTAGCCACTACGGCTTGATTGAGTAAAAAATAAAAATCTAAACTTTTGAATTTACAATAATATAGTAGGTTTTGTTTACAAAATCAAAACGGGTAATAATGATTTTCTTATTGATCGCATTTTTAATTTTAAAACTTATGTAATTTTGATTTAATTTAAACTACACTGTTAGTCAGAGCAGGCCCTTACTTTTCACCTCAGGGCCTACCCAGTTCATTAAGGATCGTTCAATCATTTTTCAAGAGCAACTCGCTTCTTCACTTTTGGCACATGTCTGTGATTCAATTTCATTAATATTAGGTACCCAAAATGGTAATTTCATTCAAACACTTACAGAGATTAAATAATAAAATAACTTAAGAAATCGTATTAAAAGATGACATACTGATAAAAATAACATAAGTCGCGGTAGGGGGTCGCTTGATATTTAATTGGCCGGACCCCTCACTGACACTGGTACATTTTTGAATAAATCCTAAAATTATTACGCTTTAAGCAAAGACCGAGGGGACAAAATACATTTTCTTCTTTATTTGTACTGATTTGGAATTTGTCACCTCCAGCGTTATAGTCGTGGAGCCATGACATTAAGTATTGTAATATCTAAGTAGCACTTTTATTACAGCTCCCTGTTGCTATTTGTTTTCCAGCTATTACAATTTATTCGTTACACGCCTATATAACATAACATAACACCCAACTGTCACATACGTAGTTATGACCCCACACTAGTATTTCATGTGTCGTGGGTTTCAGAAACTACGAGTACCATGGTACCATAATACCCAGACTATAATAATTTGTATGTTTGTTACACTCCACCAATTATCAATTGATTTTGTGATTCTTTTTTTTTACTTTAAAAATTTAAAAATTACATTCATTTTGTAAAAATGGTCGGTAACTTGTCTCTACACCGATATAGAGGTACACGAAAAAAACCTGTTTCTAGAAAATGTACCTTTTTATTTTTGAAACAAAATTGAATTATTATCTTCTTTACCGTGACCAGCTGGAAAAAGAAATGTTGGCAGACTGTACAGACGGTGGGCCGATGACAAATGGCTGGGAAAGACTGGATGAACGTAGGAAAGGACAGAGTTAAGTGGAAGAAGCCTTTACCCAAGAAGCGGACCATATCTCCGAACCTGAAGAAAACTAACCATACTAACAACTATGTATAAGTCAAAACTACAGTCTACTAACATTACTATCAATTTTGAATTGTATAAATATTGAAGAGATGGAATAATAAAAGGACTGTATTATTATTATTATTATTTACTGTGTCGAACATGGACTTCTTACAACGTAGAGCTGTTTGGATTGTTGACGCACCCAAAATTCACCAAGGAGCACCATGTCATTAAGCATACGTTGAGATATTGGTGCACGTAACGTAAAAGATTTTTAATGGGAAATATTCTGAGCTGTTTCAATTAATTCCAGCCTCACACATAAATACAACCGTACATCCAGCCATGGTCAGTGAGCTCACCCACACCCTTTGGATGCATTTTTGAGTGTGAGACCTCACTGTGCGTTTAACACACTCGTTTCTCCCGCGCGACTGCAGAGTGAGCTCAGATGTCTTCCCACTGGACTACAATTCTAAATGGTAAGCAACACGTTTGTTATACCGCGGGTGTTGCAGATGTTCATAAGCTACGGTAACGGCTTTCCATCAGGCGGGCCGTTTGCTTGTTTGTCACCTTATTATATTATTATAAATAAAAAAGACAAGAGCGAGAGAGACTCGCATCCTGAGGATTTCGATTCGATCATTCGAAATCGACAAAACCTTTTTCAAGTTTAATTTACTTTTTCCTTAACTATCCCATTTTACTGTTTTAGATCATGGCATTTTAAGGGGGAGGAGGGAGGGGATGTCCGGCAGTGGACTTCTACGAGCTGATGATGATGATGATGATTAGATGGTATTGAAATTTTTGTGTTTTCTAATGAATCTAGAGTTAGTTCCGTTTCAGTTGCTAAAGTATCTTCCGAAGCAGTAAAATAAGCCGCTCTATGCCGATCACGTACAGGGTAGGTAAAAGTAGAGTAAGCGTTTAACGAACTGACGCGTGCGCCCTACTTCGAAGATAGATAGCTATCAAGTAATTATTGTTAATTAAATTGATGGTAATCTGGAAAACTTGATTTGCAAGTATCTATGGGACATTGTAAAGCTAATTTTTGTAGCTGTAAAGCCCTCTGATTCAGATCTTATGATAAGTTTTGTATTTTACAATTTGAGATACAATTTGAAATTTTATTTTGTTGTAAACAATATAACAGTACTTTTATCCAATATTTAAATTTTTGACTCATTGTAATTAGATAGTTTTTCTTTTATTTGCCTAGAATGTTATGCTTAACTAGTTGCGCCCCGCGGTTTCACCCGCGTGAATAATGATGAAAATTTATGATGATGATGATGATGAAAAGTAGCCTATGTGTTAATCCAGGGCGTAAAGTACCTCTATTCCAAATTTCACTCAAATCCATTCAGTAGTTTTTACGCGAAAGAGTAACAAACATCCATACTCACAAACTTTCGCGTTTATAATATTATTAGTAGGAAGTAGGATTTATACTTAAAACAAATCTGCAGAGCAAAAACAAAATCTATAGTATTTTGCCAGATTGTTAGTACAGTATGAGTTCAATAGAGATAATAATTAAGCTCACTGTTTAATTCAATTAATGTTCTCTGAAATTAATATTCAATTTTATCATCATCTTCAACATCTGCCATTAGATGACCACTGCTGGACAAGGCCACCCCCATACAATGTAATGAGAACATTGCCCATAATCACCAGTCTCGGCACGCGGATTGGTGATCTCCCTCCTCCTTGCGTCGATATCCTCTCTGCTGAGGGTCGTAACCTTTATGCAGGACCTTTGTATGCACGATGTTCCTCCAACGGGATCTGTCTTCTGCGGAACGGATGGCATCACTCACAGAAGAATCCAGTGCTGAGCGAACTTGATCGCTCCAACGCATCCGTCCTCGCGACCTCTTTCCCTCCACCTTACCAGTGACCATCAGTTTTTCAAGACTATCACCTCCTTTCCTGGCAATGGATTTCCTGGCCTGGTGATCTCAGGTCCAGATAAATAGAACGTACTTCACGGTGACTAAGTCTAAGCCTTACTTTAAAATCGTCCCGTCACAGTCACACAAATGTTAAAACACGCGTATTAGAGTGAGACAGGGACGATTCAAAGTAAGACTTAGACTTAGTCACTGTCACGTTCTATTTATCTGGACTTCAGTATTGGTGGATGTTGCTAATGGAAGTACTCAGGTGTATGCTGCTGTCTATCCTCTGGAGATATCCCATAGTTAGCTTTTACAACATCCATGGGAGAAAACTAAGGGGTCCACTCTTAGGCCGGACACACCATGGCCATATTCAATTTAGCTTTAATTAATTCATCTTAATTTGTTGTACAATTACCACCAACCATAGTAACATCGTTTATCAGTAATCCATCAATATAGCGGTTCTACTGTCAAGCTAGGCCTATCGTGATGCAATCCGAGTTATCTTTGCGCCTTAGATCTATGGCATGACAACTGTTTACATATATCAGTACCTAACCGCTAAGCGATACATATAGGTAACTAGCTATCTAAATTGTAAGATAAGGGCTACCTAATGATTACAGTTGAACTCTAAAATAACAATATTTACATAGATATTACGGCTCATTTACCATACTTAATGTATTCTGTAAGGTTTCTTATGAAACGTAGAGATCAGATGACATGGTTGCAGTACTGGAAGAAGGAAAATTTTATGGTTCTTTCTAATTACCGTTGATTCGAGTTGGCAGTAAAAAGCAATGAAGTGTGGTTGCGATATATCCGTCTTTTGGTAAGGTTTGTTTAAGATAATTACGGTTAGCTGTCCGCCCTAAGCTGGCCTTGAGTTTCCCACTAATGGGCGCACCATCTTTCAAACCGTGCCACTCGTGTGACGGCGACATGGGTTCATTAGTGCTATCACTCGTCTCTACCAGAGATTCTGTACTTATCTACCGATGCTTTTAGCGCTCACTTTGCTGATTCACTTCTTTTAACTCGCTTCGCTACTATCTTGGAGTTTCAAATAGATTTTGTTATCGATCTTTCCGCTGTGAAGTGAACGCAATTAAAGTTGTTTAAGGAAAAACGACAAGAAGCAGCTTGTGTTAAAGTGATACGATGAAACTGTTTATCTATTTAAGCTGGCGCGGGTTAACAAATACAAAAGGATAAAGAATGGTTCAGTTTGGACCATGCTGAGACTGTTCCGTGCTTATCCCAATTTATGTAATTATTTTATGAAGGCTTGAAATAGCATTCATAAACTAGCATTCTTCAGCACATTGTCTCTGCAGGGTGCTGAAGAGTACTATATATGTGTCTCTGAATGGTTTGATCGGCTTTTGTCAGTTTGAGCGCAGTCTAGCTAAGAGCATCATTAGCTGTCACATAATTATGAAATTATATGTGTTATTTGTGTGTGTATGTGTATTTATATTATAATATTGTAAGTTAGGGTTATGTTTGTTTATGCATATTATGTATTTTAAGTACCTAATGTATGTATTTATTTATTGTTAGTGTGTTCCTGGTATAATGTTGTTTCATGTATGTTTACTTAATTTATAAAATTTATTATTGTGAAACTATACCTAAGTACTTGTAGTATTATCTAATTCTTTTCAACGTATTATGCACCACCTACATAAATTTATCCGCATTACACAAAGGTTAGCTGGTAGAGAATGCTTCCTAGCATTAAGTTCGCCTATGTACATGATTTGTTTTTTTGTGCAATAAAGAATATTCTATTCTATTCTATTCTATGTGTCTCTGTCTGTGTGTGTGTGTGTGTATATGTGTGGGTGGTTGTGTGTGTGTTTGTGTGTTATGTTATATGTATTAAATTATTCATAAACAAACACAGTAGGTATGTACACTTTGGCGGGAAAGCAGGAATGTGGACTGGGCCAAGTGCAGCACCGTACAGTAACGGAAACGCCGATTAATAATATGAGTTTATCTCTATATAAAAAGCAGCCGTACTTAAGTAAAAAACCACAAATACAGATGTCTGTGCTTTCAGCAGGGAAAGTGTTAAGTATTTAGATTTGTGAAGCCGGTCTGTCCAGCTTAAGAATAGACCCCTCCATCTCCTCCCTTGGATGTAGTAAAAGCCAACTAAGAGTTTATACCAGGGGATGGGCATCCATTTGAGTACTTAACACCAAACTACCACCAATCCGCCTTCCAAGCGTGGTGGTTATGGCATATCCCTCCATTGTTTTCGTAAGGAGAGGCCTCGTCCAGCAGTGGACCGTAAAACAGCAAGTGATGATGATGATGATGAAACGGATTTGCAAGTTAAGTGACGAGTAAAAAAAAGAGTGTTTTGTTCATAATTTAAAAAAAAAACACTGGTTTTTCACTTCTAGTCACAAGGCCCTTTTTGGGGCTAAAACCTCGTCCAACTTCCTTAACCTTAACCAAAAATTAACCAGTAATAATATGAACGAACAATGCGAGCCATAACATGAACATTTTAACATTCTTGTTGACGATGGCGAATTCCTATCTACAGTCTTTGTTAGATATTATGCAATCACTGTAGACTACTAATTAGTACACGAGATTTACTTTTTTCTTTTTTTTTTATGCTACTTAGCAAGCGAACAAGCATACGGCCCACCTGATGGAAAGCAGTTACCGTAGCCTATGGATGCCTGCAACACCAGAGGTATCACACGCGCGTTGCCGACTCTGATAAAGATAAAAAATCTCATGTGCCTGTAATTTCACTGGCACCGTACCCTTCAAACCGAAACACAGCAATGCGAGCACTACTGCTTGGCGGCATAAATAGGTACAGTGGTATTACTTCCCCGGACGAACTCTTTCACAAGAAGTTCTACTACTAACAAAACTCACCGAAGTTCTCTGACACAGGGACTTATTATTATAACACGGAGAATCATGTTATATTAAGAATCATTTCATTAATTTGTATAACAGAATTATTAACTGTTAATTATTTGTTTTTATTAAAAAAAAACTTTATGATGGATCAGAACTCTTGGAAGCTCAATAAAAGAACTGAACAGGTTTTATTCAATTGCAGCAAACGTTGGCCATTGGTTTTAACTACATAAATGATAATAATATAAGGGAAATAAAGTCACATTGAATCCATCGGGAGTAAGACCGAGACACGACGCGTAAAACTGTCTCGATAAGAATCAATTGCGAAGATACGGATCGAATCTCGTCCCAGGCTTAGCTGGACGACAGTTGCCCTGTACTGTGGAGAAAGGACCCTTCCAACTACCCATGATGAGAACCTTAAGACATTGAAATAGAGCGGTAGTTTCTTTGGCAATCGTTACACTTCATTTAGAGCTTAATACAATTAACCTGCAATGTTTTTGCATAACAGCATTATTGTAAACTCAGTTACAGCCCAGCAGCTAGTTTATTAATTTAGTATAGTGAGTTTTAATTACACGTGCCTTAATTTATAATAAATTCTGTGTAAAGATGGCTATCTGCTTTGATTGCTTATATTGATATTGCTTATTGCTTGTTTCATAGAATACCTATTGCATCGCAAAATTTCCAGATATTTCTTGTTCAATTCAAACTATTGTAGGTAGTAAAAATATGAATACTGTATACTACTACTTTACCTTATATTTAATCTAATTAAGAAAGCATATTATACCCTAGATGACTATATTAATTTTAAAGCCGCGTGACCTGATGTCACTCTGTCCCGCGACTGCTATAATGTAATATTTGCAATATCTTTACGTACCTATTTACGTGGTTTTATAAGATTGTTACTGACATGTATCTTATCCGTAACGTGTGCTAACTTTTGGTGATGCTCTTTACTTTTGACTACCTTTACTTATGGTTTTTAAGTTCTCATTTTCTATGTACCAACCAGCTTCTATGCTCCGAGGCACCACACAGGCGCATCCCACCAGTAGTAAAAAGCATCATCAAATTAAGCCAAACCGTGTTTGCTGCCCTGATTCTTCTATGCTTGCTCACGTTAGAACAGGAGTAATTTTAGTTTATTTAACAACCTCTGTGGCGCAGCGGGCGAGTATCCGGCTGAGATGCGAGAGGTTGCGGGTTCGATTCCCGCTGCGGGAAAAATGTTTGTATGATCTGCAAATAGTTATTCCGGGTCTGGGTGTTATGGTACCTAGGTACACGTAGTTCCTAATACAAACGATACAGGGAATCTTAGTGTGGGATCAGTAGGTTTAAAAAGGCCACTTTATATGAATCATAATATGAATCATAATACGATTCATTTAGAAGAATTGCAAAGAATCTGCTGAGAATTCGGAAATTGAATTGCTGCCAGATGAATTGCTCAATGTGGCAAATTCATCTGGTAGCAATTCATTTTCCGAATTCTTAGTAAATCCTTAGCAATTACTTTATATGAATCGTCGTATTATGATTCATATAAAGTGGCTTTTTTAGACCTCCAGGACTATGTAGGTATGTTGTGACTGTTATGTTATTCAAAATGATCCTTGTGATTTCAATGATTAAAATACTTTTTTATTTGATTTGATTTGATAATGTTCACTTCCTGCATTTAATATAACGGAAAGTAAAGAAAGCGACATATTATGTCATTGCTTTGGCCTAGTATAGGAGCAAGTTCTAAGGCCTGATAAAGGAGGATTATAAGGTGGGCCACATTTTACATTAGTTATGTAGGTACTAGTTGGACAAGCCGTTTAAGTGGACGTTGTAAGATCGCCGTAAGCTCAGACGTTCGCTCGTTCCCGTCCAATTTATTTACTTTTTTCCCGGGTGTAGTGTTACGGCTATAAAATTGAGTTTTTGTTGGTCGGGCGCATGCTCGGCTAGATCTCCCGTCGAGAGATATGTTGATTTACGTTTAACGCGCGTGACCCCTCGTCGGAGCCGATCATAGAGTCGATAGACGATTCGAACTGGCGCGCGCGCAGATATCGCCGCATCGCACTCGTGCCGATGTATCGCGGGAAATATTTCGCGGTTTGTACTTAAGGGTGGATCCAGGTTTTTTTTCTAAGAGGGGCACAATAGGGTCGGACGGGCAAAAAAAACAACAATAACGAACAAAATTCGTAATTTCAGCCAGAAATAGACAAGAGTTCCACTCAGGTTCTTTCTGTTATTTTATTCATATATTTGAACTACTCTGATAATTTGATTTGCTTCTAAGTATGTACTGTGATGGAATCTCCAGGGGGGGGGGGGCACGTGCCCTCGTGCCCTCCCTTAAATCCGCCCTTGTGTGTACTTTTGTATTACCGCCGGCTCCTGCTGGCCATCCGGACAGAGATTCCAAGATTTCTTTGTGTTTCACACGATTCATTTCGTGAAGATAATAGTTTTTAGCTTATTAAATCGAATAAAAGATATTCTATGTTTATATATAAATATTCAAAAAACTACTAGGTACCTAATACTACTATAACGTGGCCGTGGTGGTCTCGGCCTTAAAATAGGAATCCTCCCGTGGATGTTGTAAAAGGTGACTAAGGGATTACACCAGGGGATGGACAGCAGATTTATGGCAAATCCCCCCATTGCACGCTATGGGGGAGGCCTCATCCAGCAGTGGACGTCAATCGGCTGACGATGATAATGATGATAATATCATGATAAGTTCTGTTCTAAAGATTGTTTAAATATAAAGTAAGTAAGTATATTAGAAAAAATAGATGCTTTTTAAATAAATTATTAATAAAAAAAAACATCTACACCAATGCACTTATCTCACACTATTATTTAATTTTGTACACACTTTATTTGAACAGTATTCAATATTTTGATTAATTTATCAAGTTTTAATAAAATACTTTTTCACTAGACTAGTCTAGCAAGATACTATTATCTTACTAGTAAAATTGAATGCACTTTCATTCTAATTCAAATGCCGCTATGTTACTAATAAGTAATCATTTTACTAATGCCGCTATCTTACTGCGACATATACACTGCTTCATAAATTAATTAAGAAGGTGCATGTTCTGTAGACGTTCCAAATGGCACATGGCCGATTTCAATTAGCCACGCAACAATGTATTATTGTATGGAAATATTGAACTGGATACATTGAATTGGTCCTGCGTGGAAGCTGCGACAAGCTTTGACCTTTCTACAGTAGAACAGTTAGCTCTTTCACATTTGCGTGATCTTTGCCCAGAAATCTTTGAATCTGGATGATCTTTTTGTATGTATTATTCATTATGATAGGTATGTTTAAATAAAAATACTTACTTTTCAATTAGATAGGTATCTTTTGTAAAGGAAACTCCACGTACTGAGATACCGACTAAATTTCATCGGCTCGTAAAGTTTTATAGACTTCATACATATAATACCTCAAGGTGATTCACTAATTCAAAAAAACAACCTTTCCTGTTCTCACATTGAATCAACAGTAAGAAAATTCTCACGAAAATTAACATGCCACGATAAATTGAAAGTCAATTCAATTTTCAATATAATGAAATATTTTCACAGATGCACAGCTCCCCATTTACCACCATCCAATCGCAATAAAGCACAGTAAAGTTGGACATCTTCCGGCATCCGTCAAATGGTCAGAAGTGGGCACCGGTTGTGCAACCCGCCACCCAACTAGTCGGGACCAGACAGCCTCCAAGCCGGGACAATTGAGCGATTTGTCAACCGTTGCATTAGGCAACCGGTCACCGCGGCCAACAAACCGTTCCCTGCGAGCCTGCGACGAATGCAACTAAGGAAAGCGTCACGCGTCCATTACTTCTCACGTCCCATCGATTCAAATAAAAGTCCGTTTCAATACCGTAATGGATACTTCGTCAATCAATGGTGACGAGCGTTTGGTAGCGTGGGTAGAAGCGAAAGCTCACAACAATCGCAAGCTCCTTACGTAAGATATATCTGTAAGGCACACAATGGACGAGGAATGCTTGCAAAACAAGCTTTTTGGATATTTATTGGATAGATATTGTGTGGGATGGATTTGCTTTTGCGAGTTGCACGCACGCGCAGTCTAACGCCATTCATGTAACAATAAATTCTATTGGCTAACTTTATGGTGCTATATTCCCTATCCTTGCTTTGTATTATTTGTTTTTTTGAGCCTGACTTTTCAATATTTTTAATTCATATTTTGTAGTACCTGGGTGACCGAGATTTGCTCGTAAAACTCTGAAATCACGTTTTTCCAGAGATGAGACCTAGCCAGATAAATTTTTCAAATCGTTGGAGCCGTTTTCGAGATCTCAAAATATAGATTTATATAATATACACACAAATCAATATTTGTGTGTATATTATATATACAAAATAAGGAGCAATCTTGTTTAATAGTATTTAATAGGTAGATTTATGTGCTGTAGACAAATAATTTAAGCTGTGGACACAGCCATGAAACGTTAGCACAGAATATACATAATTAAAACTAATACGGACGAAACGCTAGTTGGCCATTATATACTTTACTAGATGCTCATAAAAGTAATTCGCCATATATCACCATTCACCAATCTATTTGCACATATTACTGCAGTAGCATTCTAGAGAGAGATTACTATTTTTCAAAATGTATGAACGCTATGAACTTCAAATAATTAATTATCTACATTATCTGATGATTCAGAGTTATGTCTGTACAATGTCCAGCCAAGCAATACAACAAAACTCAGGACAGTAGTTACAAAAGCAAATAAAACAAACACAGCAGATCGTGGTATCGAACATGCAACGTTGTACCCGTACTATCGGGTCAGGACGATCAAGTTGGGTGTCACTATCGGCACAGTTGCCGTAAATGTCTAACTGGTTCTGGAAATTAGGAGAAAATATTCTACGTACATTTAGCCATGTACCTATCATTAGTAGAAGTTCATTATCATCGTTTCTACTTGCCTTTACGTATCGAATGTGAAATAAAAGCTCGTTAGCAGTGATTCAACGCAGTAAAAACTTCAACGTTTTCTGTAAATGTTGTTATTCTAACTTGATTTATAATCTTAAATTGATACGTCACACGAAATGACGCAACGACAATGTCACAAGTTTTTAAATAATCTATTTAGAAAAGTTAGTGTAAACCAAGTAAAGAGTCAGTCAAGTAAATACCACGGTGTTTAGAAGTTGTCCGTATAGTTCTACCGTTAATTTCTACTAGTAGTAATCAACAGAGAAAAAAATCCATTTAGTCCTACTATCTGTAGTATGAATTTTAATTGGACTAAACGGACATTTAAGCGACGAAATAAAAGTTACTTAGTATATTTTAAAACTTAAACTGTGTAATTAAGGTTGATTTGAGGTTGCTTTGAGTTGGTTCAATAACTTTTCTGCTAATTTAGTTCTAACATTATATTGTTACTTTTCTTTCTTTTTTACTGTTTGAATTATTTAGTAATTAGTTTTTTAATCTGTGGTTTACTAGTTATACATACTGTTTGTTTTCCGAATAAAATAAATAAATCAAAATAAATAAATAAACACCAGCCAAATTTGAATTTTGGGATAAGTTGATCTTTTTCATAGGTAGAATCACCTTTTGGGGTAGCATTACCATCTAATTTTAACCATAAAATTTGGTAAAACTCTATACTAACTCTAAATACGCTTTTTTCTCCGGAGAGGTAAGCAGAGCCCACAGTGAAAAAAGGCCTATTAGGTATCCCACAATGAGGAACCTAGACGTGACCAGTGGTGAGGTGAACGCCACCATTACTTTTCCACGACCAATTTGGTTAACGCATTCTTCCAGTATACACTCTTAAATAAGTAAGCAGGAAGATGAATTCGTAAATTCTTATATAAAAAAAACTCAATATGTCCAGCAAATAAACTAACCTTTTGTCTAGATATTCATAATTCATTTGTATATCCATAAAGTCTGGCTTTTGACTAAAACCAGACCAAAATTGACCAAGAAATATTTACAAATTAACTAGCCCTGTCACAGGCAGGGTATTAACTAAGCTAATTTTAGAAATCGTTTACAATGATATCGAAATACGTACTCTATTCAAAGTTTGAAAGCAATTTCAACAAGACTGTGTAGAAATACTGGCTCTAGGTAGAGCAAATTAACGGTGTTAGCTACTATCATGCGTTGGTACTAATTCTATTGACACATACTAGGTAAGGTATAAGCTAACTAACCACACAATAGTGCCTAACGTTAAAATATTAGTTAGGTAACTAACTGCACGATGACGACCTCTGTGGTGCAGCGGACGAGAAGCCGGCTGAGATGCGAGAGCTTGCGGGTTCGATTCCCGCTACGGGACAAATGTTTGTATGATCTGCAAATATTTGTTCCGGTTCTGGGTGTTATAATACCATGGTACTCGTAGTTCCTGATACCCACGACAGGGAATCCAAGTGAGGGATGATGACAACGTATGTAACTGTTAGGTGTATGTTATGCAACACTCCCGTACTTTCACATTCTGTAATACTAATACTATACAATATATGTAAAGTCGTTGTGTGATTGACTACAGACTATCATACCCACACACCCTTAGCCTTAAGTATTGGAGACCTGAAATTTGTAGAGAAAATTGTTTTTGTGGTTTAGGCTGGCACTAAGAAAGTAATTTCCAAAATGCTTGCCTTAGGGAGTTAGAGATGAATTGGGGTGTAACGCATATCTTAAGCCGTAAGTCTTTGAGACTTAAAATTTAAAGAGTAGATTCTTTAAGTGGTCTAGGGGTGTATTATGAAATTAATGTCCAAAATTCATCCTCTTAAAGGGGTGCTGAAGAAGTGTTGAAGTTTGTAAGGAAAAACTCCATGTAGACAAAGTCGGGAGCGTTCAACTAGTTCTTTATCAAAAGTTTTGTTGGCAACAAATATGGGTATTATATTGTGCTTTAGTTTTTGTTCATTCACGAAAACTAGTTTCAAAATAATTGCTCAAGAATTACATCCGAATCGTTATTCAGCATCAAATGATATGCCATGACTTTAATTTAATATGATTGCGAAATCATAAATTTTAGTGTAGGTTGTTGTACGTGTAATATCAAATTTCATTATGGTCTTATTTGCCTGACCCGTGTAGACCTATTGCTACCCGACACCAGGCCAGGCCGGCTCTAGGTCGAAATACCAGCCTTTCTATACAAATGGCTATCGCAAACGAAAACTGAAACAAAAGCATTCCTCAAATGTTTGGGAAAAACATTAGCAATTGAATAGCGCAGACGGTCACAGATACAAATATGATTGCTGTGAGCGCTTTCTTGTAGTTTGTCGTTTTCGTTGGCCATTTGTCTATTGCGGCTGGATGGTAGCTCGCGGTGCAAACTATTTGTACCGTTCAAGCCGGCAGTTAGGGTTACATGTGCTAATCCAATACTCGATAAATGATACGCCTGGTTATGTGGGACGACGCCATTTTGCCTGCAGGGACAAATGTACGGTGCAAAAGTACGTATAATTTGATAGTGTTAGATTTCATCATTGCGTTAATACGCAATGACGCTTATCTTCTGTTCCTGCATTCCTTCTTTTCTTATTCTTTGGCATACTTTGGAATGTAACTTAAGTTTTGAATACCTTAAGTATGCCAATTTTTATCATAAGGCAGGCCACTGTTCAACACATACACGGATGGTTGAACGACTGTTTAGCTTGAACAATACTTTTTGACAGATGCTTTCATACATTATCTATCACCTTGACTAATGGTTAGGGTAAATGTCCGTTTATTTGTTCGTAAACATGGTCCTAAGTGAAGCGTATTAAGCAGAGTAATTTTGTCAGTAGAAAAGACTTAAACGCGCTCGGCCTTTTTTTTGCGAGCTTTAAAACAGTTAAGTTTAGTTTAGTTAGAAGGGTTAAATTCAGAGAATCCTACTTATATTTTAAGAGTGAATGTACGAATAAACTGCTTTTGATGAAATTTGGTACAAAGAAGCAATTCTCTTAATAAAAATAGTCAAAATTAAGTTGGGATCATGTTTTGACAGTGTCGATGTCATATGAATGTCACAAATGGTATTCTACTCAACTGATATTTCAACACTGTACAATATGAAATTTTGATTATATCGGAATGTGACCGAAACTTGAACGCTTATTTATCAATTGTTTCAAAGTTTTTCCGAGAATTTAGACTAGAATTATAGCTTAATAAACGCGTATCTCTTCACTCTTTCCAATGATTTATCGCTATCCTACTCTAATTTACGGTCGCTGTGAATTTCAGAGTAGACAAATTTTTTATTATGAAGGAGCAAAATAGGTAGGTACCATTTTTCAGTCAATTCATAATTCAGTCTCAATTCGGGCATTTCTTTGTGGTTTTAAAATGATATCAAGAATCGGCTTTCTTGATTGACACTAATGTTAATTTTTATGTTGATACCACGCAAGTGAAGCCAAAGGCTAATGCTAGTCATTCATTAAAACTAAAATTAATTCGTTAGTCAAGAATACACTCCATGATTGATTTCTTGTAATGTGCTTTTTCTTTTTAAACATAGTTGCTTCGTGACTTTGAAAAGAAAAACAAGTTCCATGTTTCTTGCACAATTTACCCCCCATAAAACACAGACATGTTTTGTTAGAGCCATGGATTGATGCGGTGCCTCTAACGGAGGAGTCGCCGCACCGTAGGCGTCTCTACGCAACCGTCTCTCCATAGATTTACGAGACACCTCTTACTTTATTGGGTACAACGAATCACATAAATCCACTAACTACGGTCCCAACGTGTAATTTTTAATGCAGAGTAATTTATTTTTGATATTTTATAGCCTCTGTGCCTCCTGGGTAATTTTTTATATCTATTTGCACACATTACCATCCCTTAGAAACCCAACACCGTTGGAGTGTGAAATTTGCCGCCTGTCTTAGTACGAGTACAGTTATTTGTTGGGGTATAATCTACTGGGAGATTGAATGACAGGACAGTCTCGGTCAAGCCGTCAGTGAAGCACACCAAGTCTAGGTTTGGACGCGTCCGTTAGGCATTCAGGCTTATACAAGCTACCAGGAATCTCACCAGATATCATCTGCTCACAGCTTGTTATTTGTTAGAAATGGAAACAACAAAGTCAGCTTAGACGTGATAGAAATCATTAGCAAATATTATTAAGTAAGGGAAGTTAAGGGAAAAACAAACGTTTCTTCTTATATTACGCAAAAACCGTAGAATCCATTGGTAATTAAATAATCATGATCCAAAAAAGACATCAACATTTTGAATTTTAGATTCCGCAGTTCAAAATATACTTATCTTTGGGCTTGCTTGAATCACTTTTTGAAACACCCATAAATAATAATTACAGTACTCTTGAGTTGGTTATACTAGCATAAGCCACAGTTAGATCCAACATTTATATTAAATTCAACCCAAAATTCAGTTCAACCCATGTCCTCATTCGGCCGACAAAGCAACGCCGAGTCTAAGATGGCGGTTTGAGCTAGTAAAGTGCGTTTCAAAGTGAGGTTTCAAATAGTACTTACATGTTACGGTTTAAAATGGTTTAAAAGCGTTATAAATCCACCACTGGCAGACAGCCTGATAACGCCACAAATCAAGAAGAACTTAATTACTGAGTGCACTCAGGCCGGCTGTCCACTAAAGCTTTAGAAAAGTGTTAGAAATAAATGCGACATTTACACACAACAACATACAAACTTGTAAATTGTATATAAAACCTAAAGGAGCAATATTTAATTATTTTCCAAATCAAATTCTGTTTAAATAAGCTAAAATACTTCTCATGACTTTATGTATCTTAACTTTTGAAACTATCATGGTTTAACATAATTATCACTAGAAACACTCACTTCACTCTTCATCACTTAGAAACGGGGTTTACCCGTGATCATGGCGCATGAAACTGTGCCGAAATATCGGGAATGCTCAAAAATCATGGTAAATATCCCGTTTCTAGTGATAATTATTTATGTATCTTCATCATCATTATCATTATCACTAGCCTGTTTACGTCCACTGCTGGACGATAGGCCTCCCCCATAAATACAATGGCCCATAAATACAATTGCCATAATCATCACGCTTGGCAGGCGGATTAGTGATCGCAGTATTAATGTTGAGTACTCAGGTGGATGCTGCTGCCCATCCTCTGGAGTAATCCCTGAGTCGGCTTTTACGACATCCATGGGAGGAGATTGAGGGGTCTTTTCTTAGGCCGGACACACCACGGCACCACAATTTAATTAATAGTTGTTTAATAATAGTGTTGTAGAGGCTTTTCTAAATAAAATTCGTGAATTTCGGCCTTTTATTTTTACAAATTCTATAAGTACCTACGCTTCATCTTCTCGTCTCAATTACGTCGAAATAAGCGTGACGATAACGAGCAACGCCGAAAAAACTTCAATAGCAACTGCCAAAGTTTTTGTTGACTTTCATAACTAATATAATTGAGTACAGAAAAAGAAGTCGCACGATATCTTCATCTCCATCGCAGATAAGTGACTTTCAAATCGGGTCGAGTAACGTTTATGTTTACAAACTAGTTAACCGACTGATAACTGACGGGTGTTTCTCATTGACAATCTTACATAAAAATAGTCTAATTAAGAAAGCATATTATACTATGGATGACTATTTTAATGATAAAGCCGCGTGGTCTGATGTTGCTCTGCCCCTCGACTGCTAAAATGTAAATTTGCAATGTTTGTACCTACCTAACTATGTATATGGTTTTATATTGAGTTGTTATTCGGTGTCTCGAAGAGTTGCTACTCTATCATTTTTGATAGCTTTAATAATCAAGGAAAAAGATATTTCCATTCTCTTGCTTCAACAATAAAGGAAGAAGTTTTTTTCTATCTTTCGAAGTGTGCCATATTCGACTTATATTTATTTAAAAGCTTTAACTATCAAAGAAAACCACTGTTGTTCCAAAATATTGTTACCCTCATCACTAACACGTATTTTGCCGTACTTAATTTGTAGAGCATACTTTACATAAACGCGTATATCTTTACATTGAGTAGGTGTTCAAAAATCAATTGAAAAGTTTCGGTCATTAAATCTAAATTATTATATCAAATCGTGTTTTTACATGCTGCGTTGCAATTTATAGCTTCTTTCAATGTTCCCAATATGCGCACGCAATAGGGCCTGTCATGGCGTAAAAATAAAAGTTTATGACGTTAAATAAAACAAAAGTTTTGCAACAAGCCTGCGGTTAGCATTTTTATATTTATAATCATCATTGAATACACGATAGGGAAACATTGTAAGTCCTCTTTTAGATCCCATGTGAATGGAGGAATGCGTGTGAAGTAACTACGGTGTATGAATAACTAGTAATATAGCTCTGTAGAACCTTTAAATTAATCTAAATTATAAATAATAAAGTAATAACAAAGTATGAGTAACTTATAAACACGGAACCAATATTTGTAGACCATGGAAACATGCTTGCAGCGGGAACCAAATCCGCATCTCTCGCTTCTCAGTCAGCTACTCGACCATCACGGCACGGAGGTCAAACTCTACTCATGGTCTTAAATAATAAGCCAGAGTACAATGCTTCCTTGACAAGACTGGGTACTTAACCAGTAAGTATGTAATCCAATCCAATCACCATGACTAGCCTATTCCGCTGTTTCATAGTTTTCAATATACCTTTAAAACACTAAACTTCATAACATATTTGTTATAGGTATCTTATAATTGCGTCATAAGTTTTGCCTTTTATGTACATACTAAAATTTTATGAGAAATTAGCTTCTGTTCCAACGTAAATTAGTTGATCAAACTTTAAATCATTCTTATTTAAAACATGATTAGTTTCATCTTCTTTATTCACTGCTGGATGAGGTTTCTCCCATAGCATGCAATGGGGGGATTTTCCATAATCACCACGCTTGGCAGGCGGATTGCTGAACGTAACTTGGTGATAAGTACTCTGGTGGTCTCCTGGCGTAAACCCTTAGTTGTCTTTTACGACATCTACAGAAGGAGTAGGAGTCCTATGATGACCTCCATGGCACAGAGGGCGAGTAGCTGGCTGAGACGCAAGAGGTTACTGGTTCGATTCCCACTGCGAGACAAATGTTTGCATAATCTGCAAATATTTGTTCCGGGTCTGGATCAACCATGATGGTACTCATAGTTCCCACGACACAGGGAATCCTAGTGTGGAATCAGGACTACGTATGTGACTATTGTGTGTTATGTTATGTTATTGTAAGGCCGAGACTACCAAGGCATATTTAAATAGATTATGTTAAAAACATATACATACAAAGGCTATATTATTATAAAACAGCAATGCACAAAGCTTTTATTTTAGAATCGCTAAACAAGTATTGCGAATATTACTTTGTTCATGTACACACTTAAAAGGAGTCTACTAATAAAGCGTGATAAATTTTTAAGCTATGCCCAGAGGCTATATCTTACGGACAGTTCACATTAGGTACAGCCTGCAGACCACAGACGATAAAGGAGGAGTCGACCATAGATAACAGTTTAATAAATGGAATAGTTTATTCCGATAGTTATAAATAGGTACTCTTTGTGATAAGTTGCTTCGATTTTTAAATATTTATAAAAAGAAACAGCTTTGTATGACTAATCTCTGAACTCCAATAATTTTTACAATGAAAAACCCCCACTAAACTGAGATTTGGCATGAACAGATTTTGTGATACAAATAGGTAAACGACAACCAAGGAAGGTCAAGTTTTATAGAATATTCTCCTAGTATACTTAGAATAGATAAAATATGTTCCAAAGTGGCATGGTAGGACAAGTTAGACCAAATAACGTTACGAAAAGCTCAGATAGTAATTTTTACTCTCACTATTTCTCAAGTGTGGAGTTTATTTACAAATGCATATTTTTTTATAACATCATGGCATAGCCTTATGAGTAAATCCATAATTTAAAAGTAGGTAAGGTTCAAAAATAGGTATTATCATAATCACGTACCGTTTATCCCATATAAGAGATAGGAGGAGCGTTCGTAGTTCGTTCTTACTCGTAGCAGTGATGTGTGTTATCGAAAAGCTAGATATGCGGATACGGAAACGAATGTGCCAAGATTCGTGAATATCATGTCATCAATTTCTTCAACTCCAGTTAGATATTTTTTTTGATAGATACAATTTGAATTCAGGGTCTAAGTAATGGACAAGTAAGTCTTAGCTAACTTTTATATTGCACAAACGAAATAATACAAAAAAATCACTTAGCGGATGTTTTGATTTTTTTTGTGCTAAACTCGCACAATTGTTTCCAAAATTTGAGTGAAAATTACAGTTTGAACTTTTTTCTTTTCAACATGTTTTTTTTTTAAATTTACATATAGATTGCAGTTTTTATATACTTATGCGGTTTTTATTATCAGTATTTATATATGCGGATACGGATGAGATACGGTTCGCTGGTTCAGCACTAGCTTGTGGCAGAGTTCACACGCAGACCGCTCCGCTATCACGAAATGCTATTTACTACCGACACACTTCTGTCCATCTGTCTAGATAATAAACAGTGCTGTTATGGCGCTTGTATTGTATAAATTGTTCTCGGTGAAGCGGTAAAGTGCATTTGTGTAAATCAGTGCTTCGTTTTATGTATTTAGCAAAAAATATTACAAAATAATAATACAACTTTTTATTATATTCCAATGTGACCCCGTAATACCGTTTTTAGCAGGACTCAACACGATGCGGTTCGCCTATAATCGGCAATTCCTTGACCAATTTGGCCATGAAAATGAAACATTTGTAGGTAGCATCTTTTGGCGCTTATCTGCGGCGTCTGCTCGTTCTACTCGAGTCTTGCTAGAACTGAATAATAGGGTCAGATTTAAAAAATAATTTTCTCCGTAAGGTGGTTTACACTTGAAAACATTAAAAACAATATTTTATGGTCACAATTAATCATTACCATTATTTATTATTCAAAAAACATAGTTTTTGTGTTTGCCCCCAGATTAGTCCAAACCTATCTGTATGCTATGTCCCTAACAATGATGCATATAACACAGTATTTATGCGGCGTGCGAAGGTTCGCCTGCGATGCAGGAGGTTGCGGGTTCGATTCCCGCCTCGGAACATATATTTGTACGATCTGCAAATATTTGTTCAGGGTGTTCTGGGTATTTTTCTAAGTATAATAAAAAATATCTATCTATGTAACGTATTGTATTCAATTGTAAGTATATCAGTTATCTAGTACCCATAACACAAGCTCTGCTTAGCTCGGGGCTAGATAATGTTTTGTGGAATGTGTCCAGCTTATTTATTTATTATTTATACCTAAAGTTGATCCTCGTAGTTTCTGATACCCACGACACAGGGAATGCTAGTGTAGGATCAAGACTACATATGACTGTTGGGTGTTATGATATGTTATGGTATGATGTAAAACGATGTAAAATATAGTACGTACTTGATACTCGCGTGTATTTACCGTTTATTATAAACCTGTGAATCTCTGAAATAGGTTTGTAAATCACGCGAACGAAGCTGTTACTTTTAAACTTGTACACACTTTTTGGATACGGGCACTAGATTCATTTTTAAAACCAAACTTTTCAAATCATATCAGTTATTATCAATGTTTAAAAACGAATTATTTTGAAGCAATTAACTAGAAAAATAGTTAAAACGTTGCGTTGTTCCACCTCTACTACGGCACATTGAAGATCATCAATATAACAATAAAATAACATAACACATAACACCCAACAATTACATACATAGTCCCTGATCCCATAATAGGATTCCCTGTGTTGTGGGTATCAGGAATTACGAGTACCATGGTACCACAACACCCAGAACCGGAACACATATTTACAGATCATGCACACATTTGTCCCGCAGCGGAAATCGAAACCGCACCTCTTGCGTCTCAGCCCGCCGCTCCACAGAGGTCGTCATAATATAATGAAAGTACATTAAATAATTATCAAATATTAAGAAGGCGTAATATGTGATTTTGCCCAACAAAATCGGTTTATAACTCGGTATGTACGGGTTCTACGAGTTAAATATTTTGGAATATGAAAATTTTATATTTTTGCATTTATTTTGTAAAGTTGAAAACACGATATGTAAAAAAAACCTCGATAGTTTTATTTAATGAAAAATCCTTGTTTCCCACACGTTTTGAAAGAAATCTCAGGAACCCTAAGGTTTTTTAAGAGAAATTTTACTACAACAAGTAGGTAATAACTATTTATTCTTATGCTAAAATTATTTTTTTGATAAACACTTTATTTTCGCCATAATAAACAAAAAACTTCATTTTTGTGCACGACACTCGCTAGCGCGTGCGAGATGGCGCGCGGGTTATCGCGTACGTTAAAGAGGGAGCTAATTTGTAGAATAGTGCCCTCTTAAACACAGTCTTTGATGAACATAATTTTCTTAACAGTTACATCACAAACACCTGAACAATGCGATGGTTAGGTACAACATATCAGCAATAAAATATATTGAAAATGAAATCACCCGTTAGATCAGTCAGGCAGCTTTGTTCTTTGAGTAGGTACCTACGTTTGATTGCTCGGTTCTGAAAAACAATATTTTACTCAGGTAATTTAAAATTTAGTACTTACTCATTACAGTATTGGCATCCTATGAAGTTGCTTTAGGCAGAGCAATTATATGGAGTTACTTTAATTTATGGATATAGTAATGTGGTATTGGAATGTTAGATGATGGGGTTAACGGAACGTTGTGATGAATGAGTGAGAGAGCAAATGGATAGACTGAATGGATGAACGGGATGGACGGGATTATGGAAGGGAGAAGCGTGGAAAAATTAAGATTAGAAAGCTGTTTATATTTAAATAAAGTTATTGTGGAAGTTACGGTTTTAATCATTTTCCCCCGTCCCACAGTAATTTACCTTATTTTATGGAAATAAACCGAACAATAACCCAATTTCATATCGTTCATGGAAAGTGCCGTGATAAACATCTACCTGAGTACTCAACACGAATACTGCAATCACCAATCTACCTGCCAAGCGTGGTGATTATGGCAATTCCCTCCTACTTTATGGGGAAGGCCTTGTCCAGCAGTGGACATCTGAAGGCTGCGGATGATGATGATCTTTCACGAAAATAAAATTATGTAAACTGATCTGTTTTTGGATCATATTTGTTGAATCTGGACATTAATACAGAATAAGGAACTTGAAAAGGTGCAATGCGAAAACGCGCAATTCGTCAGCGCTACAAACGATTCCGAATGGTTGGCTCGCGTGAAGTCTTGTGAAGTTGGATGAAGCTAGACGCAGCTGCTTGTGTCCTAAGCAAGGACCCCTCAAATTGAAATGATTATTAATCTAGAATGATAAGTTATCTATGAATTCGAGAAAAAATGACGTATGATTTTTATTTTTATCTTATTTATTATTGTAAGTTAGGGAAGAAAGGTTCTCAAGTGGAAACCAAAAACTGGTTCACGTGGTAAAGGAACGCCTCCCTCTCGATGGACTAAGGACATTATAGAAGTCACAGGAAGACAGTGGATGAAGAAGGCTCAAGACTGTTAGTCGTGGCATTCTATGGGGGAGGCCAATGTCCAGCAGTGAGCTTCTACAAGCTGATTATTATTATGGGCACCTGTCATAAAAACTTTTTTGGATGCTGGTACTTGGAGAAGGTAATCAACGAAAATCAATTATTTCATTTGGTACTTACAACACATTAAAAGTCTTGTAATAGCCCAGAAGCCAGCGGTAATTTGTCATGGTGCTGAAAGTACCGTTTCAGGTGATTCCAGAATGTGTTATTCGTTGAACTGTAAACACACTATGGGTGTTATTATAAAAAATGTCTTTAGTCTGGGTTTAAACCAGGACTACTTAGTCTTGTCTTAAATATCGACCTAGGGTATATACGACTGTAATACAAAAGCAGATGGTCTGTTTTCCAGAAGCAACTTTCGAACTAGATATGCCGCGCTCATGCCAAAAATGACATAAGCGTGGACTATCTCTGGTTTATCTAAAACCAGGCAGCCCCCTAGTTTAGCAATGGACTATAAATTGACAGTTGATTGCTTGTTAGAGGTAAGAATTTGGACATCTCAATTGTGATGTGTCACAATCCGTTAGTTTGATACTTTGGAAATTTGCGAAGTAGCGCGAGAATTTATTTCGGAAAACAAACCATCTGCTTTCGTATTTAAAGTCGCATATGCCTGATGTCGATATTTAATCCTAGACTAGTACGCCTGGACTAAATTCAGATTTAGTCCATGTTCTGTAATAAGGCCGATTATGTCATTTGATATGAATGTGGATATACCTACCTTCAAAAGTTAAGTATAATCCTAGTGAAAAGAAGCCTATTAAGAATCTGCTTACCCCTTCGAGGAAAACGGCGTGTGTCCATGTACTAATCCTCTATCCTCTTCCTCTATATATATAAAAATAAATCGCTGTTCGTTTGTCTCGCTAAAACTCTAGAACGGCTGGGCGGATTTATTTGATTTTGGTTTTGTTGTGTTCATAATTGTCACGGAAAGGTATAAATGTACCGGGACCACCGGGAACACCGGGACCACGCGAACGAAGTCGCGCGCGGGCAGCTAGTAACAAATAAAGAAAGCCACTAGCATGTGCATTTGTGGCACAAGGCATAAATTCAAACCAATAGCAAAGTTATTCGGTTTCGATGATGGTGCAGCCAATCCCCACAATGAACACTAATCATCAAAATAAAAAAACAAAAGATTTGATTACATCAGTCCAAATATTCATATTACTCTGTTGTTCAAAGAAAACCTTTTTACGTGTTTTTGAATAAATATTATTATAATTATAACAAATAAAGAATCATCAAAACCAATGCATAATTGACGAAGTAATCGCGTAAAAATGTTTGTTATCCTAAATAGGCTTCTTTTCACTAGGATTATACTATTTAATGTACAAAAAAAACATACTTTTCTATTGAGAACCTCTAAGAGTTAAAAAGTAGTGAGAAAATCTCATTCGTTTTTACGGCGCGTGTCTTCTCTATGTTTTTTTTGCACTCGTATCGTTGTTATCGCGAATAAAACGATTTAAAAAAAAGCATATGTAACTGTCTCAAATACAATGCAAAAATGAGGGTTAGTGTTATCTACAGATCTCTACGAGGTGCTGAGCCCAACCAAAATTGATGAATCACAAGCACAAGCGGCCGTGTAGTCTCCCCACTAATACCAATAACCGTTTCCCGGACGCCATCTTTGTTAAAGATTTACTTGAACCACAGACCACTAAAATAACATTGACACTTATTATAATAAACGTATTTTGAGCTAACATTAACTCATCATCAGTTTTAATGTTCCCCCTGCAGCTATAGTTATGTTTTTGGAAAATACTAGCTGATATATAATACGATAAATAAGTTTTTTTGAAAAATGTATTTTTCATAATAAGCTGTTATAAAATTAGTGATTGGAACCGTGAGCTGATCAACATGAGCCCAAATACTGCCAGGCTACTATTAATCATCTAAGAGTTACGTTGTCCACCTTCCGTCTCCATCATCACATCAGCTCGCCGTCACTATAATATTGTATTGTCATCTGAACTTGACAGGTATGAAAAAAATTCAGCTCAATCGGTTAAAGATAACTGATTTAAAATTCATTTGCTAGAACCTAGACAAACATACATACATTGCAAGTTAAATAAAAGCTTTTAATATAGGCTTGAATAAATACACATCTTATATTATTCCTTTAAACAGCCTCTTATATTTTGTAGAACTAGTGGCACCGGCGAATTCGTCAGCGTCGAGTTTTTCTAATACAAACCATAAAAGATTGCAGTGGTTAGGCCTCCCCACTGCAATACTTTGACAGATAGGTGGGACTCTCCGTTTCTGGGGCACTGGATAAGCCTGCATACAACACTTTTTAAGGGGCACTGCCCTGGGAGCTGAGGGTCGCTCGTATTTGTTTTTGTATGTCTGTGTGTGTGTGATTGTTATGACCTGTGTAATTATTTCACTTTTATATCTTTGACATTTGCTTTGAAATTTAATTATTATGATATTGTAGTGTAATGTTATTATTTAGTATTGAATTTGAATGTATTTTAAAATTATGGGCTTATAAGGCTTGAAATAAACGATTTTTTTTTTTACTGCACTCTTTATGGGGAAGAATTTCGGAAATTTATTAATGCACTCCTAGACCACAGAGAATTATACCCTCCAAATTCCAGGTTATATGACTTACGGTTTAGATTGTACATTGATAGTCATGATTTTATGTATTATATTAATATAATATAGCATAACAAGCTAAGCTTAAATCGTTGTTTATGTTAAACTAAAAATTAATAGTTCAATAAATCTAAGTGTTATATTTTTATACGGATACAGAGCACAACAAAAGAAGATACATAAATATAGTGAAGCTCCTATTAATATGATATAAACAGATGCCTAAATAAATGGTCAATATAATATTTTTAAGTCACGATTTCGACACAATGTAATGTTCAAAAGTTCTTAGCTCTGTGTAGATATTCTTGCAGCCAACAAGCGATATGATCGGACTCCCCGTTGCCTTATTGATAAGGTTTCCATACTTCCCGTGTGTATCGGAATGCTCCTGAGTTTATTTAATATGATTTCTATATGAGTAAGCTTTTATAAATAATTGTGTAAACGAATAAAACAAATATTGCTTTTGAGTTGCTGTAAACTTTTTTTTTATTGTCATCCTATAACATGATTTTTTGTTACCACAAGCTGTTACTGCCCTATAAGTACTTATGTTTAGAAACAATCTTGCAAGTTAATTTTGACGCAGTATACATGTTATTCATGTGCCGTGGTGTATCTGGTCTCAGAATAGACCTCTCCATCTCATCCCCTGGATGTCGTAAAAGCTGACTAAGAGATCACACTAGGAGACGGGCAGAAGCATCCACCAGAGTACTCAATATAAATACTTCGATCACCAATCCGCCTGCTTAGCGTGGTGATTATGGTAATTCCCTCCATTGTTTTTCAATTTGATGGGGAGGCTTCTTCCAGCAGTGGACGTCTAAAGGCTGGCTGATGATGATCTGTCATCCGATTGAGTCAAAATTTCCAACAACAAGCTAAACTTTAGCTGCAGAAGCCACATTTAAAAGAAGAAGAAGAAATCAAACTGATATGTATATATGAAGATGAATATTAGTAAACTTTGCTGATTTTGCTCTGGATTCCAATTATTAATTTCATAAAAGCTGGTTAAGATTTTTTTGTTACAAAAAACTTATCTTTAAATGTGATTTTGGGCTCATTTATTATTCATTTATATTTCAGATAAAAATTAACAATTACACATTTTTTTTAAAAGAATTTTTGTTTTGATTATTCGCAGAGAATTGCTTCGAAAGAGAAATGCATGAATGCATTCCACGTTGTATTGCTCACTTATATACCAAGTGCCATTGTGCGCATGTGCGCTGTTTGTTGAACAATTTCATACAACATCGAAATAGCGCCATACATCACCTGATAGAATAGCCACCGTAAATTGAAAGCAGCGATTATGATGGGCGAATAGATTCGCCCGGGGTCGAGGCGACATCACGAGCGCAGGGTTAAGGAGCAATCCTTCTAAGCTGGTTCGAGTTATGGGCCCAGCCGACACAATGGCCAATTTTATAGAATTTCCTTTGATGGATACGAACAGCCCGGAACAGTTAACGGGCTCTAACAATAGTTTAACGGTCGTAACTCTTGATTTATTTATTGTAATTTTATCACCCAATATCATAATAATAAACGGCGCGGCGTGTACATTTTTGACGAGTAAATGAATCATAATTGTTGTAACAAAACACTCGAGCATTTAAACACTGTTGAATAAATTAAAGTTTTCTAAAACTTGTGTCTGGGTTCATGTTTAAAAAATCGGTCACAAGAAAGGGTGAATCTATTCTCAGAAGGATTTGTCACGGGTGACGGGGCAGCCTGCATCGTCACGACTGAACCGGACGCCGACACGGGACTTACGAATATAAATTAATGAATTTTAAAATAAAGATAAGTACAGAAATATTTATTTTATGGTATTGGTGGCGAGTGGTGACCACAAACCGGACAATGCGGTAGAAGAAGACCCTACACTAGATGGACTAAATACATTATAAACATCGCTGGAAGTCAGTGGATGGAGGCGGTTCAAGACCGTTCGTCGTGGCATTCTGGGGGGAGGCCTATGTCCAGCAGTGGACTTCTGCATGCTGATGATGATGATTGGTATTTAATTAATTAAATTACTTAATTAGGATATTTTCTCTTAAGTTTGTTGTTTCATGTAGTTTTATGATAGCCTTATAAGATATAGTCATTTACATTCATACATAAAACATGTTTTAGTGAGTAATCCGACTTGTTAAGCAGAGGCTCCAAACGTGCACTGCAACCCTTATAAACCAGAACATCACAACGATTCGACACAACGCCGCTTGGCTCAGCGATCACAAAGCTTTCTCATTAACCGTCACCGGTCAAAGCCGTGACACTAAAAGTCATTTCGGTGAAAAAAAATATTCGACTCGTTTTGTTACATTTCTCGCTCGGGAAAAGAGCACAAAAGATTTTCTTAGTTGAAGCGTGACTGCCGTAATTAGGTGACTGTGAGTAAGCGTTCACTTACTGGAGAAAGTCATAAATAATTTGTCACATTATGGCTTCACACTCGCACGACACATTACGTGTGCACTATGGATCTTACAAGATAATCTCCATAATTAATTAACTTGTTCCAGCGTTATAAGTTAGTGGGTTTGCTTTTCAGCATACGTTACTTCACGTGCTCACTTAACTTTACATACTTCAGCATAAAAAAAGAAAAAAAGAAAAGATAAGCAGTCAGCTTTAGCATTATCCAGTTTTTTTTAACTAGTAGTACCTAGTATAATAGCTTAGTTTATAAATATTACCCATTTTGTTGATGCTGTAAATAAATTTATTTTCTTTTCACAAGTGTGTATGTTTCATGCGTGAAATAGTCCATAGGAATGTGTCCGCGAATACCGATGCATTCGAACTGCCAATCACGATGCCGCGTCGCATAAAACCGGGTTTAATAAGTTGCTTCCAATTTAAATTCAAAATTATTTTTAAGGCTGCTGTCCCTCAAAATGGGACCCGTTGGGGGCCGGATTATAAATCATAACTGGCACGTTAGCCGCCAGACGGCGGGCGAGTATCAAAATTATCGCCCGCGAGCCTTCTTAAAATATACAAAACAGTTTCAGGTTACCGCGTCAATTATTTATTTTGCTCTAAATTAAATGATGATTCACAGTTTTAAATGTTTTACTTTTCAGCGCAATAGCGTAACAATTTCTCAAAGAATATCGGTTAAATTAGTATTTGGCGTACCATTTTCAGATTATTTTTTCTCTTATAAATGGCATGGAAGCTTCGTCTCACTATGGGAATTAATTGTAAAATTCACATTAGCTAGGTGATATCACTTAGAAAATCACAATACCACGCAAACTAATTTTTTGTTTATTCATTTTTATTTATTTATTTTTATTTAATAATTGATGTTTTTTACAAAAGTTATTGTATTTAATGCTATTTACAATATACTTTTCACACCACCTGCTCGACAATGTCCAATTACATATCATGCAACCTCAACGTAAAGTAAAGCATTGTCTCTCTAGGGATATAAAGTTGTATGAAACTCCCTAGGTGTACGAATTAAAATGCGTGGGAAATGGGTTATTACTTGGTTTATTGTAATATTTTATAAATGGTCACGGTCAACACAGCCATTAGCTCAGTATTCAGTACAGGAGAGAAAAAATATTGCCAGAACATAAAATACTGTCACAAGACAAAGGTGTTGCTAGCACATTAACATAACTTAAGTTCATCGTACAACGATGCAATAATATGTTTAGATTGATCTGAACATAATTGGGGCCCAGCATGAATTCATTCAACAGGTAATTGACATAGCCGTTTTATTGATCTTCGATACACTTTGTTTTTCATTTTAATATCGGCTGCTCGTACTCTACCATCAATACCTGGATATGTTTTTACAATACGGGCCATATTATACTTTAATGGAGCAGTGTTGAAATCTTTAACAATAACCAAATCACCTTCTTTGAGGTTTGGTTGAGGATATTTCCATTTGGGACGGCTTTGAAGCTGTGTTAAATAATCATTAGACCATACTTTCCAAAAATCTTGTTTAAGTTTTGTACAAAGATTCCAAAACTTTAAACGATTAACTGAAACATCTGTTAGATCGACTTCAGGATAACTAGTCAGAGCTGTTCCAATTAGAAAGTGTGCAGGAGTTAAATATTCACAATCACTTGAGTTTGCAGAAAGTAGAGGCCTAGAGTTCAAAATTCCTTCAATTTGTACAGTGACTGTATTGAGCTCTTCATAGGTCAAACATAGGTTCCCCACTACTCTCTTTAAATGGTGCTTCACACTTTTAACACCTGCCTCCCATAGCCCTCCAAATTCAGGGGAATAACTGGGTATAAACCTGAAATTTAATAAGCTTTGAGAGCAAAACCCATCTACAGCATCCCTGTGGGTTTTGGAAGACTGTAGGTCATACAATTTTTTCATTTCATTTGAGGCTCCTTTAAAGGTTTTTGCATTATCACAAAATATGTTCGTGGGCATACCACGCCTTGAAATAAAACGCTTGAGACATGCTAAGAAGGCTTCAGTTGTAAGGTCTGATACAAGCTCTATATGAATGGCTTTGATAGCAAAGCAAACAAAAAGCGCGATGTAACATTTTCTAACGATAGGCTTCCTAACCCTAGCAACCTTCATGTCAAAGGGTCCACAAAAGTCAACACCGACATGCTGAAATGGCCTGGACGCTGTTATTCTTTCTTGTGGAAGAGAACCCATCAACTGCTTAGAAGCCTCAGCTTTTATACGAAAACATTTGACGCATTTGCGCACTACCTTCTTGACCTGTCCGATACCACTGACTATAGAGTACCTTTGGGAAAGAGAGCTCAAAACTAATCTGGGCCCTGCGTGCAAGAGTCGTAAATGTTCCCTTTCTATCAAGAGATTTGTTATATGAGCGTTTTTCGGAAGGATAGCGGGATGCTTTTTATCGTAAGACATCTCCTTGGCATTATGGAGCCTACCTCCTACTCTAAGAATGCCTATTTTATCAAGAAAAGGATGAAGACTACCTACACCAGTTCTTATTATTTTTTCCGCAGAAATTGACTCTACCTCCCTAGAAAAATGTTGCGCCTGAGTACAACGCACTATGACTAACATAGAGTCGCGCAGTTCCGTAGGAGTAAGGTTACTGTCCGTTATTTTATTCTTATTTTTCGAACAGTTATTGTAAAATCTGTAAATAAAACCAATCACTTTTTGTAATTTATAAATATTTGAATATTTTTCAAACAACTTTGTTGAGTATGATGGCTCTACCTGTGTCACGTTGCACAGTGTTTCTCGCTCATCATTTAATTCCAAGTCTTTGGGCAAATCAGACAATTTAGAATTTTCATAAGTGGTATGTGTGAAGTTTCTGTCTAACAAGTAGGTTGGCCCGTGCCACCATATAGAGCTTTGCTGCAATTTGTGCGGCAAAACTCCCCTCGACAATAAATCTGCTGGATTGTCAGAAGTCCTAACAAAACCCCACTGCGTCTGATCGGTCAGCTCTACAATTTGCTTGACTCTATTGTTTGCATAAACATTTGACTTTACACAGCCCGACATGATCCAGGCTAGCACTATCTGGGAGTCGCTGTACAAATGTGTATCGATATGGGAAAACCTACCCATCAGGACTCTACCAACTCTTTGTGCAAGCTGGGCCAAAAGGAGAGCACCATTGAGCTCAAGTTGGGGAATCGTCAGACTTTTATTTAATGGAGCAACACGGGACTTGGAGCAGAGCAAGTCTGTTTGCACTGAACCATCATTTTTTAAAATTCTCAAGTAGAGACAGCATCCAAAAGCTTTAATTGATGCATCAGAATATCCTACCAACTCAACAGTAAAAATATCTTTATTATTGACACACCGGTTAACTGTTATTTTACCCATAAGCTTTAACTTATTTAGGAAATTTTCCCAGTATAGAAACTGGTCATTGGGTACTATAGTGTCCCATCCTATTTGCAAAGACCATAGCTCTTGCATGAATATCTTGGCTTCTACTATTAGTGGGCCTACTAAGCCGAGAGGGTCAAACATTTTCCCTATGAAACTCAGTATTTTTCTTTTTGAATTTAAGTTATGTCCCTCTTCAAAATGAGGGCTTGAAAAGGTGAAAGTATCTGAAGTAATTTCATACATCAAACCTAGAGTCTTGACCAAATTGTCCCTGCTCATGTCTACATTCTCAAATTGCTTTTGCTCATCTGGAATATCATGCAAAATCTCTATGGAGTTAGAGCACCATTTATGTAGAGAAAAACTACCTAACTTGAGGAGCTCTACCAATTGGCTTTTCAACTCTTGAAGCTGCTCTACATTGTCCATACCACAGATTATATCATCAACGTAGGTATTATTAAGCATTGCTTGAGAAGCAAGTGGGAAGTTTTCTTTGTACCGATGAGCTAATTCTAGTAGGCATCGAGTGGTCAAGAATGTAGAGGCCTTCAGTCCATATGTGACAGTCTGAAGCTGTAGGCAGCTGATAGGCTTCATGGGATCATCTCGCCAAAGAATATTTTGAAGGCAAGTTTGGTGGCTATTGATAAACACGTTGCGAAATGCCTTTTGGATATCACAAATCAGTGTGTATATGTAAGTCCTGAATAAAATTAGAATATCAAAGAGCTCACTCTGTACCACGGGGCCATTCAGCATGACGTCATTAAGGGACACCTGGCTACGGGTTTTCATACTCCCGTCAAACACAACACGAAGTCGGGTTGTCTTACTTGCCTCGTTGATTACAGCATGATGCGCTAGAAAGTAAACAGGATCTCTATCAATGTCATAGTCTGCAATATCGACCACCTTAGCATGTCCCAGCTCAACATACTGCTCTATGAACTGTTTATATTGCTCTAGTAAAATACAATTTGTTTTAAATCTTTTTTCTAACATTAGAAATCTCTGATAGGCAACTGAAAATGAATCACCGAGCTGCAAGTTTTCCAGAGGAGTGATGAGAGGCATGTCGACATAGAAACGACTATCTTTTAGAATCATGGAGTTTTGAAAACTTTCTTCAGCCTTCTCAAACTCATCACAACTCAGCCTTGAAGACTCTGGTACCTTTTCAGACAGCCAAAAATTCTCCATTACATTTTCTAACTTTTTATGATCATGGATAGCAAAATTAGATACAATTTTACATGTAACAGTACTTACTTTGTTATTTTCAGACACTTTTTCATGAATGTTGCCACCAACTACATAACCGAACAGGGTATTTTGCAAAATGGGTCCATTTTGGATTTTTATGCAACCATCCAGTAAAACATCAAAATAAATATCGGCACCCAGTAACAAAGAAATCTCAGCTGGGATATTGAATTCGTCGTCTGAAAGTTTTATATTTTTTGGTAATTTCCACCCGGATACATTTATGAATTGCTGGGGCAACCTTGTAGTTATCTGGTCAACTATGTGACATTTTAAATTTAATTTTACATTGTTGTAGCATGGAAGCACACTTATGTTTACAAGTTTATTAATTTGTGTTGTTTTATTACCAATGCCTATAATATTATGGTGTTGATTTATAGCAATCAACCCAAGTTTGTTTACAAGGCTTGTTGTAACAAAAGATGCCTGGCTGCCTGAGTCGAGCAGTGCTCGGACAGAAATCTCTTCCCCACATTGATTAAGTAAATTTAGCTTTACAGTTGGAAGCAAGATGTTATTGGAAACAGGGTTCGACAACAAAGTCACTGCAGGTTCAACACTAGGACTGGCCTGATCTTCATGCAATAATGTGTTGTGACCTTTTTTACATATCTTACATTTGAAAATGAACTTACATTTCCCGCTATGTGTCTTCAGGCATGTAGTACATAAGTCATGTTTGCGCACAAATGCTAGGCGGGTCTCCAACGCTGCCGTTATGAACTCCGGACAGCTAAAGAGGGGATGGTCACTTTTGTTACAATGTTTACACAATTTTTTGACTTGTGAGGCAACATTGGTCACCTTTGATGGTGTAGATTTATAGAATCTACTTGTACTTTCATAGCAAGTACTCTTAGTGGGTGAACTATCCTCTAACGCTATAGCGCGCTTTTCAAGGAAGTGCAATAGATCTGCCATGGAAGGCATTTTTTCCAAATCCCTATCTAATTGATAAGCTCTATTGGTTATTGGATCGAACTTTCTTGTTAGAATGGAAATCAATAACATATCCCATGTATCGATGGGTTGACCTAGATTTTTCAATGCGTGCAATTGTTGCTGCACTTCTGACACCAACGACCTTATAGAGGCAGCGGTGCCTTTTAGCATTGTAGGTAAATCTAATAGTATACTGATGTGACTTCCTATTAACCGCGCTTTGTTATCAAAGCGCTTTTCCAACAAGTCTAATGCTTCCCTGTAAGACTGATTTACTAGCGGCAGGTTGACAATGACTGCTAATGCATCATCTGTTACATATTTTCTTAAATAAAATAGCTTTTGAACATCGGACAATGATCTGTTATTATCGATAACAGCAGAGAATAAATCGAAGAATGGCTTGAACTTTGTGAAATCTTTTCCATCATAAGGAGTTATGTCAATAGTGGGCAATTTACAAGTTGAAACATTGTGGCATTCTGAGACAGATTTTTTACCAATCTGTTTCAGAGAGGCATTGATTTTAGCTAGCACAGAGTAATATAGTTCTTCTAATGGACCAACCTGTTCGCAGTCGCTTTCATCAATACTTAGTATGTCCAATTGCACCGCTTCATAGCTTTTGAGTGCACTGATGAGCTTATCCTTACGCGCTTCCAGTATGTCCACAGTTGCGGACGCAAAGCTGATGGGATCATTCACAAACGTCTCGATGCGCGTAATGGTAGCTTTGCACTGGCCACGAAGAAGACGATATTTACGCAATATTTCCTTGGACTCCGCCATGGTGGAACGTATTTCGACGAAACGCTTTAGTAGCTACGATATTTACGAACACTCCGCGCACTATCTTAATAACTAAGCCGCACTTGACGATTTTGTTGACTTGAAAAATGTTTGTTTACAAACAAAAACGAACGATGTCACACTGACAGTTGGGTGAGTGAGTGACAGACACGACGACCACCTGAAGTTCGCGCAACTGACGCACCGCGCCCGTAGAGAAGTGAATCGCTCCGCTCCCGTCCGTCCCAATGATGCCAACACGACAACCAAACAGACTCGGAGAAACTTCAGGTTGTTTTTTTGTAGAATACAAAACCCGATGCTCAGAAAACAGCAAATCACTCGATAACTTGATGATCCGATGCTGGTTCTTGATGATGCTTCGTATTTTCGTTCTATTATAGATAGAACGAAGTTGCAGGCCTCGTACAACTGCCCGACAATGGCGGCTTGTATGGCAAGCCGGCTTTTACGAACACAACTTTCACAATGATAACTCGCGAAAACTGATCGGCACTGATTTTACGTTTTCGAAGGACCACCGCACGCATGTACGAATTAAAATGCGTGGGAAATGGGTTATTACTTGGTTTATTGTAATATTTTATAAATGGTCACGGTCAACACAGCCATTAGCTCAGTATTCAGTACAGGAGAGAAAAAATATTGCCAGAACATAAAATACTGTCACAAGACAAAGGTGTTGCTAGCACATTAACATAACTTAAGTTCATCGTACAACGATGCAATCCATAGGTCGCTGGTTCATATCCGGCTCGAAGGACCACCGCACGCATGTACGAATTAAAATGCGTGGAAAATGGGTTATTACTTGGTTTATTGTAATATTTTATAAATGGTCACGGTTAACACAGCCATTAGCTCAGTATTCAGTACAGGAGAGCGAAAATTATTGCCAGAACATAAAATACTGTCACAAGACAAAGGTGTTGCTAGCACATTAACATAACTTAAGTTCATCGTACAACGATGCAATAATATGTTTAGATTGATCTGAACATAATTGGGGCCCAGCATGAATTCATTCAACAGGTAATTGACATAGCCGTTTTATTGATCTTCGATACACTTTGTTTTTCATTTTAATATCGGCTGCTCGTACTCTACCATCAATACCTGGATATGTTTTTACAATACGGGCCATATTATACTTTAGTGGAGCAGTGTTGAAATCTTTAACAATAACCAAATCACCTTCTTTGAGGTTTGGTTGAGGATATTTCCATTTGGGACGGCTTTGAAGCTGTGTTAAATAATCATTAGACCATACTTTCCAAAAATCTTGTTTAAGTTTTGTACAAAGATTCCAAAACTTTAAACGATTAACTGAAACATCTGTTAGATCGACTTCAGGATAACTAGTCAGAGCTGTTCCAATTAGAAAGTGTGCAGGAGTTAAATATTCACAATCACTTGAGTTTGCAGAAAGTAGAGGCCTAGAGTTCAAAATTCCTTCAATTTGTACAGTGACTGTATTGAACTCTTCATAGGTCAAACATAGGTTCCCCACTACTCTCTTTAAATGGTGCTTCACACTTTTAACACCTGCCTCCCATAGCCCTCCAAATTCAGGGGAATAACTGGGTATAAACCTGAAATTTAATAAGCTTTGAGAGCAAAACCCATCTACAGCATCCCTGTGGGTTTTGGAAGACTGTAGGTCATACAATTTTTTCATTTCATTTGAGGCTCCTTTAAAGGTTTTTGCATTATCACAAAATATGTTCGTGGGCATACCACGCCTTGAAATAAAACGCTTGAGACATGCTAAGAAGGCTTCAGTTGTAAGGTCTGATACAAGCTCTATATGAATGGCTTTGATAGCAAAGCAAACAAAAAGCGCGATGTAACATTTTCTAACGATAGGCTTCCTAACCCTAGCAACCTTCATGTCAAAGGGTCCACAAAAGTCAACACCGACATGCTGAAATGGCCTGGACGCTGTTATTCTTTCTTGTGGAAGAGAACCCATCAACTGCTTAGAAGCCTCAGCTTTTATACGAAAACATTTGACGCATTTGCGCACTACCTTCTTGACCTGTCCGATACCACTGACTATAGAGTACCTTTGGGAAAGAGAGCTCAAAACTAATCTGGGCCCTGCGTGCAAGAGTCGTAAATGTTCCCTTTCTATCAAGAGATTTGTTATATGAGCGTTTTTCGGAAGGATAGCGGGATGCTTTTTATCGTAAGACATCTCCTTGGCATTATGGAGCCTACCTCCTACTCTAAGAATGCCTATTTTATCAAGAAAAGGATGAAGACTACCTACACCAGTTCTTATTATTTTTTCCGCAGAAATTGACTCTACCTCCCTAGAAAAATGTTGCGCCTGAGTACAACGCACTATGACTAACATAGAGTCGCGCAGTTCCGTAGGAGTAAGGTTACTGTCCGTTATTTTATTCTTATTTTTCGAACAGTTATTGTAAAATCTGTAAATAAAACCAATCACTTTTTGTAATTTATAAATATTTGAATATTTTTCAAACAACTTTGTTGAGTATGATGGCTCTACCTGTGTCACGTTGCACAGTGTTTCTCGCTCATCATTTAATTCCAAGTCTTTGGGCAAATCAGACAATTTAGAATTTTCATAAGTGGTATGTGTGAAGTTTCTGTCTAACAAGTAGGTTGGCCCGTGCCACCATATAGAGCTTTGCTGCAATTTGTGCGGCAAAACTCCCCTCGACAATAAATCTGCTGGATTGTCAGAAGTCCTAACAAAACCCCACTGCGTCTGATCGGTCAGCTCTACAATTTGCTTGACTCTATTGTTTGCATAAACATTTGACTTTACACAGCCCGACATGATCCAAGCTAGCACTATCTGGGAGTCGCTGTACAAATGTGTATCGATATGGGAAAACCTACCCATCAGGACTCTACCAACTCTTTGTGCAAGCTGGGCCAAAAGGAGAGCACCATTGAGCTCAAGTTGGGGAATCGTCAGACTTTTATTTAATGGAGCAACACGGGACTTGGAGCAGAGCAAGTCTGTTTGCACTGAACCATCATTTTTTAAAATTCTCAAGTAGAGACAGCATCCAAAAGCTTTAATTGATGCATCAGAATATCCTACCAACTCAACAGTAAAAATATCTTTATTATTGACACACCGGTTAACTGTTATTTTACCCATAAGCTTTAACTTATTTAGGAAATTTTCCCAGTATAGAAACTGGTCATTGGGTACTATAGTGTCCCATCCTATTTGCAAAGACCATAGCTCTTGCATGAATATCTTGGCTACTACTATTAGTGGGCCTACTAAGCCGAGAGGGTCAAACATTTTCCCTATGAAACTCAGTATTTTTCTTTTTGAATTTAAGTTATGTCCCTCTTCAAAATGAGGGCTTGAAAAGGTGAAAGTATCTGAAGTAATTTCATACATCAAACCTAGAGTCTTGACCAAATTGTCCCTGCTCATGTCTACATTCTCAAATTGCTTTTGCTCATCTGGAATATCATGCAAAACCTCTATGGAGTTAGAGCACCATTTATGTAGAGAAAAACTACCTAACTTGAGGAGCTCTACCAATTGGCTTTTCAACTCTTGAAGCTGCTCTATATTGTCCATACCACAGATTATATCATCAACGTAGGTATTATTAAGCATTGCTTGAGAAGCAAGTGGGAAGTTTTCTTTGTACCGATGAGCTAATTCTAGTAGGCATCGAGTGGTCAAGAATGTAGAGGCCTTCAGTCCATATGTGACAGTCTGAAGCTGTAGGCAGCTGATAGGCTTCATGGGATCATCTCGCCAAAGAATATTTTGAAGGCAAGTTTGGTGGCTATTGATAAACACGTTGCGAAATGCCTTTTGGATATCACAAATCAGTGTGTATATGTAAGTCCTGAATAAAATTAGAATATCAAAGAGCTCACTCTGTACCACGGGGCCATTCAGCATGACGTCATTAAGGGACACCTGGCTACGGGTTTTCATACTCCCGTCAAACACAACACGAAGTCGGGTTGTCTTACTTGCCTCGTTGATTACAGCATGATGCGCTAGAAAGTAAACAGGATCTCTATCAATGTCATAGTCTGCAATATCGACCACCTTAGCATGTCCCAGCTCAACATACTGCTCTATGAACTGTTTATATTGCTCTAGTAAAATACAATTTGTTTTAAATCTTTTTTCTAACATTAGAAATCTTTGATAGGCAACTGAAAATGAATCACCGAGCTGCAAGTTTTCCAGAGGAGTGATGAGAGGCATGTCGACATAGAAACGACTATCTTTTAGAATCATGGAGTTTTGAAAACTTTCTTCAGCCTTCTCAAACTCATCACAACTCAGCCTTGAAGACTCTGGTACCTTTTCAGACAGCCAAAAATTCTCCATTACATTTTCTAACTTTTTATGATCATGGATAGCAAAATTAGATACAATTTTACATGTAACAGTACTTACTTTGTTATTTTCAGACACTTTTTCATGAATGTTGCCACCAACTACATAACCGAACAGGGTATTTTGCAAAATGGGTCCATTTTGGATTTTTATGCAACCATCCAGTAAAACATCAAAATAAATATCGGCACCCAGTAACAAAGAAATCTCAGCTGGGATATTGAATTCGTCGTCTGAAAGTTTTATATTTTTTGGTAATTTCCACCCGGTTACATTTATGAATTGCTGGGGCAACCTTGTAGTTATCTGGTCAACTATGTGACATTTTAAATTTAATTTTACATTGTTGTGGCATGGAAGCACACTTATGTTTACAAGTTTATTAATTTGTGTTGTTTTATTACCAATGCCTATAATATTATGGTGTTGATTTATAGCAATCAACCCAAGTTTGTTTACAAGGCTTGTTGTAACAAAAGATGCCTGGCTGCCTGAGTCGAGCAGTGCTCGGATAGAAATCTCTTCCCCACATTGATTAAGTAAATTCAGCTTTACAGTTGGAAGCAAGATGTTATTGGAAACTGGATTCGACAACAAAGTCACTGCGGGTTCAACACTAGGACTGGCCTGATCTTCATGCAATAATGTGTTGTGACCTTTTTTACATATTTTACATTTGAAAATGAACTTACATTTCCCGCTATGTGTCTTCAGACATGTAGTACATAAGTCATGTTTGTGCACAAATGCTAGGCGGGTCTCCAACGCTGCCGTTATGAACTCCGGACAGCTAAAGAGGGGATGGTCACTTTTGTTACAATGTTTACACAATTTTTTGACTTGTGAGGCAACATTGGTCACCTTTGATGGTGTAGATTTATAGAATCTACTTGTACTTTCATAGCAAGTACTCTTAGTGGGTGAACTATCCTCTAACGCTATAGCGCGCTTTTCAAGGAAGTGCAATAGATCTGCCATGGAAGGCATTTTTTCCAAATCCCTATCTAATTGATAAGCTCTATTGGTTATTGGATCGAACTTTCTTGTTAGTATGGAAATCAATAACATATCCCATGTATCGATGGGTTGACCTAGATTTTTCAATGCGTGCAATTGTTGCTGCACTTCTGACACCAACGACCTTATAGAGGCAGCGGTGCCTTTTAGCATTGTAGGTAAATCTAATAGTATACTGATGTGACTTCCTATTAACCGCGCTTTGTTATCAAAGCGCTTTTCCAACAAGTCTAATGCTTCTCTGTAAGACTGATTTACTAGCGGCAGGTTGACAATGACTGCTAATGCATCATCTGTTACATATTTTCTTAAATAAAATAGCTTTTGAACATCGGACAATGATCTGTTATTATCGATAACAGCAGAGAATAAATCGAAGAATGGCTTGAACCTTGTGAAATCTTTTCCATCATAAGGAGTTATGTCAATAGTGGGCAATTTACAAGTTGAAACATTGTGGCATTCTGAGACAGATTTTTTACCAATCTGTTTCAGAGAGGCATTGATTTTAGCTAGCACAGAGTAATATAGTTCTTCTAATGGACCAACCTGTTCGCAGTCGCTTTCATCAATACTTAGTATGTCCAATTGCACCGCTTCATAGCTTTTGAGTGCACTGATGAGCTTATCCTTACGCGCTTCCAATATGTCCACAGTTGCGGACGCAAAGCTGATGGGATCATTCACAAACGTCTCGATGCGCGTAATGGTAGCTTTGCACTGGCCACGAAGAAGACGATATTTACGCAATATTTCCTTGGACTCCGCCATAGTGGAACGTATTTCGACGAAACGCTTTAGTAGCTACGATATTTACGAACACTCCGCGCACTATCTTAACAACTAAGCCGCACTTGACGATTTTGTTGACTTGAAAAATGTTTGTTTACAAACAAAAACGAACGATGTCACACTGACAGCTGGGTGAGTGAGTGACAGACACTGACAGACACGACGACCACCTGAAGTTCGCGCAACTGGCGCACCGCGCCCGTAGAGAAGTGAATCGCTCCGCTCCCGTCCGTCCCAATGATGCCAACACGACAACCAAACAGACTCGGAGAAATTTTAGGTTGTTTTTTTTTTTTGTAGAATACAAAACCCGATGCTCAGAAAACAGCAAATCACTCGATAACTTGATGATCCGATGCTGGTTCTTTATGATGCTTCGTATTTTCGTTCTATTATAGATAGAACGAAGTTGCAGGCCTCGTACAATAGCCCGGCAATGGAATGGCGGCTTGTATGGCAAGCCGGCTTTTACGAACACAACTTTCACAATGATAACACGCGAAAACTGATCGGCACTGAATTTACGTTTTCGAAGGACAAATCACATCAGTGTGTTCAGATCAATCTAAACATATTATTGCATCGTTGTACGATGAACTTAAGTTATGTTAATGTGCTAGCAACACCTTTGTCTTGTGACAGTATTTTATGTTCTGGCAATAATTTTCTTTCTCTCCTGGACTGAATACTGAGCTAATGGCTGTGTTGACCGTGACCATTTATAAAATATTACAATAAACCAAGTAATAACCCATTTCCCACGCATTTTAATTCGTACATGCGTGCGGTGGTCCTTCGAAAACGTAAATTCAGTGCCGATCAGTTTTCGCGTGTTATCATTGTGAAAGTTGTGTTCGTAAAAGCCGGCTTGCCATACAAGCCGCCATTCCATTGCCGGGCTATTGTACGAGGCCTGCAACTTCGTTCTATCTATAATAGAACGAAAATACGAAGCATCATAAAGAACCAGCATCGGATCATCAAGTTATCGAGTGATTTGCTGTTTTCTGAGCATCGGGTTTTGTATTCTACAAAAAAAAAAACAACCTAAAATTTCTCCGAGTCTGTTTGGTTGTCGTGTTGGCATCATTGGGACGGACGGGAGCGGAGCGATTCACTTCTCTACGGGCGCGGTGCGCCAGTTGCGCGAACTTCAGGTGGTCGTCGTGTCTGTCAGTGTCTGTCACTCACTCACCCAGCTGTCAGTGTGACATCGTTCGTTTTTGTTTGTAAACAAACATTTTTCAAGTCAACAAAATCGTCAAGTGCGGCTTAGTTGTTAAGATAGTGCGCGGAGTGTTCGTAAATATCGTAGCTACTAAAGCGTTTCGTCGAAATACGTTCCACTATGGCGGAGTCCAAGGAAATATTGCGTAAATATCGTCTTCTTCGTGGCCAGTGCAAAGCTACCATTACGCGCATCGAGACGTTTGTGAATGATCCCATCAGCTTTGCGTCCGCAACTGTGGACATATTGGAAGCGCGTAAGGATAAGCTCATCAGTGCACTCAAAAGCTATGAAGCGGTGCAATTGGACATACTAAGTATTGATGAAAGCGACTGCGAACAGGTTGGTCCATTAGAAGAACTATATTACTCTGTGCTAGCTAAAATCAATGCCTCTCTGAAACAGATTGGTAAAAAATCTGTCTCAGAATGCCACAATGTTTCAACTTGTAAATTGCCCACTATTGACATAACTCCTTATGATGGAAAAGATTTCACAAGGTTCAAGCCATTCTTCGATTTATTCTCTGCTGTTATCGATAATAACAGATCATTGTCCGATGTTCAAAAGCTATTTTATTTAAGAAAATATGTAACAGATGATGCATTAGCAGTCATTGTCAACCTGCCGCTAGTAAATCAGTCTTACAGAGAAGCATTAGACTTGTTGGAAAAGCGCTTTGATAACAAAGCGCGGTTAATAGGAAGTCACATCAGTATACTATTAGATTTACCTACAATGCTAAAAGGCACCGCTGCCTCTATAAGGTCGTTGGTGTCAGAAGTGCAGCAACAATTGCACGCATTGAAAAATCTAGGTCAACCCATCGATACATGGGATATGTTATTGATTTCCATACTAACAAGAAAGTTCGATCCAATAACCAATAGAGCTTATCAATTAGATAGGGATTTGGAAAAAATGCCTTCCATGGCAGATCTATTGCACTTCCTTGAAAAGCGCGCTATAGCGTTAGAGGATAGTTCACCCACTAAGAGTACTTGCTATGAAAGTACAAGTAGATTCTATAAATCTACACCATCAAAGGTGACCAATGTTGCCTCACAAGTCAAAAAATTGTGTAAACATTGTAACAAAAGTGACCATCCCCTCTTTAGCTGTCCGGAGTTCATAACGGCAGCGTTGGAGACCCGCCTAGCATTTGTGCACAAACATGACTTATGTACTACATGTCTGAAGACACATAGCGGGAAATGTAAGTTCATTTTCAAATGTAAAATATGTAAAAAAGGTCACAACACATTATTGCATGAAGATCAGGCCAGTCCTAGTGTTGAACCCGCAGTGACTTTGTTGTCGAATCCAGTTTCCAATAACATCTTGCTTCCAACTGTAAAGCTGAATTTACTTAATCAATGTGGGGAAGAGATTTCTATCCGAGCACTGCTCGACTCAGGCAGCCAGGCATCTTTTGTTACAACAAGCCTTGTAAACAAACTTGGGTTGATTGCTATAAATCAACACCATAATATTATAGGCATTGGTAATAAAACAACACAAATTAATAAACTTGTAAACATAAGTGTGCTTCCATGCCACAACAATGTAAAATTAAATTTAAAATGTCACATAGTTGACCAGATAACTACAAGGTTGCCCCAGCAATTCATAAATGTAACCGGGTGGAAATTACCAAAAAATATAAAACTTTCAGACGACGAATTCAATATCCCAGCTGAGATTTCTTTGTTACTGGGTGCCGATATTTATTTTGATGTTTTACTGGATGGTTGCATAAAAATCCAAAATGGACCCATTTTGCAAAATACCCTGTTCGGTTATGTAGTTGGTGGCAACATTCATGAAAAAGTGTCTGAAAATAACAAAGTAAGTACTGTTACATGTAAAATTGTATCTAATTTTGCTATCCATGATCATAAAAAGTTAGAAAATGTAATGGAGAATTTTTGGCTGTCTGAAAAGGTACCAGAGTCTTCAAGGCTGAGTTGTGATGAGTTTGAGAAGGCTGAAGAAAGTTTTCAAAACTCCATGATTCTAAAAGATAGTCGTTTCTATGTCGACATGCCTCTCATCACTCCTCTGGAAAACTTGCAGCTCGGTGATTCATTTTCAGTTGCCTATCAAAGATTTCTAATGTTAGAAAAAAGATTTAAAACAAATTGTATTTTACTAGAGCAATATAAACAGTTCATAGAGCAGTATGTTGAGCTGGGACATGCTAAGGTGGTCGATATTGCAGACTATGACATTGATAGAGATCCTGTTTACTTTCTAGCGCATCATGCTGTAATCAACGAGGCAAGTAAGACAACCCGACTTCGTGTTGTGTTTGACGGGAGTATGAAAACCCGTAGCCAGGTGTCCCTTAATGACGTCATGCTGAATGGCCCCGTGGTACAGAGTGAGCTCTTTGATATTCTAATTTTATTCAGGACTTACATATACACACTGATTTGTGATATCCAAAAGGCATTTCGCAACGTGTTTATCAATAGCCACCAAACTTGCCTTCAAAATATTCTTTGGCGAGATGATCCCATGAAGCCTATCAGCTGCCTACAGCTTCAGACTGTCACATATGGACTGAAGGCCTCTACATTCTTGACCACTCGATGCCTACTAGAATTAGCTCATCGGTACAAAGAAAACTTCCCACTTGCTTCTCAAGCAATGCTTAATAATACCTACGTTGATGATATAATCTGTGGTATGGACAATATAGAGCAGCTTCAAGAGTTGAAAAGCCAATTGGTAGAGCTCCTCAAGTTAGGTAGTTTTTCTCTACATAAATGGTGCTCTAACTCCATAGAGGTTTTGCATGATATTCCAGATGAGCAAAAGCAATTTGAGAATGTAGACATGAGCAGGGACAATTTGGTCAAGACTCTAGGTTTGATGTATGAAATTACTTCAGATACTTTCACCTTTTCAAGCCCTCATTTTGAAGAGGGACATAACTTAAATTCAAAAAGAAAAATACTGAGTTTCATAGGGAAAATGTTTGACCCTCTCGGCTTAGTAGGCCCACTAATAGTAGTAGCCAAGATATTCATGCAAGAGCTATGGTCTTTGCAAATAGGATGGGACACTATAGTACCCAATGACCAGTTTCTATACTGGGAAAATTTCCTAAATAAGTTAAAGCTTATGGGTAAAATAACAGTTAACCGGTGTGTCAATAATAAAGATATTTTTACTGTTGAGTTGGTAGGATATTCTGATGCATCAATTAAAGCTTTTGGATGCTGTCTCTACTTGAGAATTTTAAAAAATGATGGTTCAGTGCAAACAGACTTGCTCTGCTCCAAGTCCCGTGTTGCTCCATTAAATAAAAGTCTGACGATTCCCCAACTTGAGCTCAATGGTGCTCTCCTTTTGGCCCAGCTTGCACAAAGAGTTGGTAGAGTCCTGATGGGTAGGTTTTCCCATATCGATACACATTTGTACAGCGACTCCCAGATAGTGCTAGCCTGGATCATGTCGGGCTGTGTAAAGTCAAATGTTTATGCAAACAATAGAGTCAAGCAAATTGTAGAGCTGACCGATCAGACGCAGTGGGGTTTTGTTAGGACTTCTGACAATCCAGCAGATTTATTGTCGAGGGGAGTTTTGCCGCACAAATTGCAGCAAAGCTCTATATGGTGGCACGGGCCAACCTACTTGTTAGACAGAAACTTCACACATACCACTTATGAAAATTCTAAATTGTCTGATTTGCCCAAAGACTTGGAATTAAATGATGAGCGAGAAACACTGTGCAACGTGACACAGGTAGAGCCATCATACTCAACAAAGTTGTTTGAAAAATATTCAAATATTTATAAATTACAAAAAGTGATTGGTTTTATTTACAGATTTTACAATAACTGTTCGAAAAATAAGAATAAAATAACGGACAGTAACCTTACTCCTACGGAACTGCGCGACTCTATGTTAGTCATAGTGCGTTGTACTCAGGCGCAACATTTTTCTAGGGAGGTAGAGTCAATTTCTGCGGAAAAAATAATAAGAACTGGTGTAGGTAGTCTTCATCCTTTTCTTGATAAAATAGGCATTCTTAGAGTAGGAGGTAGGCTCCATAATGCCAAGGAGATGTCTTACGATAAAAAGCATCCCGCTATCCTTCCGAAAAACGCTCATATAACAAATCTCTTGATAGAAAGGGAACATTTACGACTCTTGCACGCAGGGCCCAGATTAGTTTTGAGCTCTCTTTCCCAAAGGTACTCTATAGTCAGTGGTATCGGACAGGTCAAGAAGGTAGTGCGCAAATGCGTCAAATGTTTTCGTATAAAAGCTGAGGCTTCTGAGCAGTTGATGGGTTCTCTTCCACAAGAAAGAATAACAGCGTCCAGGCCATTTCAGCATGTCGGTGTTGACTTTTGTGGACCCTTTGACATGAAGGTTGCTAGGGTTAGGAAGCCTATCGTTAGAAAATGTTACATCGCGCTTTTTGTTTGCTTTGCTATCAAAGCCATTCATATAGAGCTTGTATCAGACCTTACAACTGAAGCCTTCTTAGCATGTCTCAAGCGTTTTATTTCAAGGCGTGGTATGCCCACGAACATATTTTGTGATAATGCAAAAACCTTTAAAGGAGCCTCAAATGAAATGAAAAAATTGTATGACCTACAGTCTTCCAAAACCCACAGGGATGCTGTAGATGGGTTTTGCTCTCAAAGCTTATTAAATTTCAGGTTTATACCCAGTTATTCCCCTGAATTTGGAGGGCTATGGGAGGCAGGTGTTAAAAGTGTGAAGCACCATTTAAAGAGAGTAGTGGGGAACCTATGTTTGACCTATGAAGAGCTCAATACAGTCACTGTACAAATTGAAGGAATTTTGAACTCTAGGCCTCTACTTTCTGCAAACTCAAGTGATTGTGAATATTTAACTCCTGCACACTTTCTAATTGGAACAGCTCTGACTAGTTATCCTGAAGTCGATCTAACAGATGTTTCAGTTAATCGTTTAAAGTTTTGGAATCTTTGTACAAAGCTTAAACAAGATTTTTGGAAAGTATGGTCTAATGATTATTTAACACAGCTTCAAAGCCGTCCCAAATGGAAATATCCTCAACCAAACCTCAAAGAAGGTGATTTGGTTATTGTTAAAGATTTCAACACTGCTCCACTAAAGTATAATATGGCCCGTATTGTAAAAACATATCCAGGTATTGATGGTAGAGTACGAGCAGCCGATATTAAAATGAAAAACAAAGTGTATCGAAGATCAATAAAACGGCTATGTCAATTACCTGTTGAATGAATTCATGCTGGGCCCCAATTATGTTCAGATCAATCTAAACATATTATTGCATCGTTGTACGATGAACTTAAGTTATGTTAATGTGCTAGCAACACCTTTGTCTTGTGACAGTATTTTATGTTCTGGCAATAATTTTCTTTCTTCCTGTACTGAATACTGAGCTAATGGCTGTGTTAACCGTGACCATTTATAAAATATTACAATAATCCAAGTAATAACCCATTTTCCACGCATTTTAATTCGTACATGCGTGCAGCATTTTTCAAGTCAACAAAATCGTCAAGTGCGGCTTAGTTGTTAAGATAGTGCGCGGAGTGTTCGTAAATATCGTAGCTACTAAAGCGTTTCGTCGAAATACGTTCCACTATGGCGGAGTCCAAGGAAATATTGCGTAAATATCGTCTTCTTCGTGGCCAGTGCAAAGCTACCATTACGCGCATCGAGACGTTTGTGAATGATCCCATCAGCTTTGCGTCCGCAACTGTGGACATACTGGAAGCGCGTAAGGATAAGCTCATCAGTGCACTCAAAAGCTATGAAGCGGTGCAATTGGACATACTAAGTATTGATGAAAGCGACTGCGAACAGGTTGGTCCATTAGAAGAACTATATTACTCTGTGCTAGCTAAAATCAATGCCTCTCTGAAACAGATTGGTAAAAAATCTGTCTCAGAATGCCACAATGTTTCAACTTGTAAATTGCCCACTATTGACATAACTCCTTATGATGGAAAAGATTTCACAAGGTTCAAGCCATTCTTCGATTTATTCTCTGCTGTTATCGATAATAACAGATCATTGTCCGATGTTCAAAAGCTATTTTATTTAAGAAAATATGTAACAGATGATGCATTAGCAGTCATTGTCAACCTGCCGCTAGTAAATCAGTCTTACAGAGAAGCATTAGACTTGTTGGAAAAGCGCTTTGATAACAAAGCGCGGTTAATAGGAAGTCACATCAGTATACTATTAGATTTACCTACAATGCTAAAAGGCACCGCTGCCTCTATAAGGTCGTTGGTGTCAGAAGTGCAGCAACAATTGCACGCATTGAAAAATCTAGGTCAACCCATCGATACATGGGATATGTTATTGATTTCCATACTAACAAGAAAGTTCGATCCAATAACCAATAGAGCTTATCAATTAGATAGGGATTTGGAAAAAATGCCTTCCATGGCAGATCTATTGCACTTCCTTGAAAAGCGCGCTATAGCGTTAGAGGATAGTTCACCCACTAAGAGTACTTGCTATGAAAGTACAAGTAGATTCTATAAATCTACACCATCAAAGGTGACCAATGTTGCCTCACAAGTCAAAAAATTGTGTAAACATTGTAACAAAAGTGACCATCCCCTCTTTAGCTGTCCGGAGTTCATAACGGCAGCGTTGGAGACCCGCCTAGCATTTGTGCACAAACATGACTTATGTACTACATGTCTGAAGACACATAGCGGGAAATGTAAGTTCATTTTCAAATGTAAAATATGTAAAAAAGGTCACAACACATTATTGCATGAAGATCAGGCCAGTCCTAGTGTTGAACCCGCAGTGACTTTGTTGTCGAATCCAGTTTCCAATAACATCTTGCTTCCAACTGTAAAGCTGAATTTACTTAATCAATGTGGGGAAGAGATTTCTATCCGAGCACTGCTCGACTCAGGCAGCCAGGCATCTTTTGTTACAACAAGCCTTGTAAACAAACTTGGGTTGATTGCTATAAATCAACACCATAATATTATAGGCATTGGTAATAAAACAACACAAATTAATAAACTTGTAAACATAAGTGTGCTTCCATGCCACAACAATGTAAAATTAAATTTAAAATGTCACATAGTTGACCAGATAACTACAAGGTTGCCCCAGCAATTCATAAATGTAACCGGGTGGAAATTACCAAAAAATATAAAACTTTCAGACGACGAATTCAATATCCCAGCTGAGATTTCTTTGTTACTGGGTGCCGATATTTATTTTGATGTTTTACTGGATGGTTGCATAAAAATCCAAAATGGACCCATTTTGCAAAATACCCTGTTCGGTTATGTAGTTGGTGGCAACATTCATGAAAAAGTGTCTGAAAATAACAAAGTAAGTACTGTTACATGTAAAATTGTATCTAATTTTGCTATCCATGATCATAAAAAGTTAGAAAATGTAATGGAGAATTTTTGGCTGTCTGAAAAGGTACCAGAGTCTTCAAGGCTGAGTTGTGATGAGTTTGAGAAGGCTGAAGAAAGTTTTCAAAACTCCATGATTCTAAAAGATAGTCGTTTCTATGTCGACATGCCTCTCATCACTCCTCTGGAAAACTTGCAGCTCGGTGATTCATTTTCAGTTGCCTATCAAAGATTTCTAATGTTAGAAAAAAGATTTAAAACAAATTGTATTTTACTAGAGCAATATAAACAGTTCATAGAGCAGTATGTTGAGCTGGGACATGCTAAGGTGGTCGATATTGCAGACTATGACATTGATAGAGATCCTGTTTACTTTCTAGCGCATCATGCTGTAATCAACGAGGCAAGTAAGACAACCCGACTTCGTGTTGTGTTTGACGGGAGTATGAAAACCCGTAGCCAGGTGTCCCTTAATGACGTCATGCTGAATGGCCCCGTGGTACAGAGTGAGCTCTTTGATATTCTAATTTTATTCAGGACTTACATATACACACTGATTTGTGATATCCAAAAGGCATTTCGCAACGTGTTTATCAATAGCCACCAAACTTGCCTTCAAAATATTCTTTGGCGAGATGATCCCATGAAGCCTATCAGCTGCCTACAGCTTCAGACTGTCACATATGGACTGAAGGCCTCTACATTCTTGACCACTCGATGCCTACTAGAATTAGCTCATCGGTACAAAGAAAACTTCCCACTTGCTTCTCAAGCAATGCTTAATAATACCTACGTTGATGATATAATCTGTGGTATGGACAATATAGAGCAGCTTCAAGAGTTGAAAAGCCAATTGGTAGAGCTCCTCAAGTTAGGTAGTTTTTCTCTACATAAATGGTGCTCTAACTCCATAGAGGTTTTGCATGATATTCCAGATGAGCAAAAGCAATTTGAGAATGTAGACATGAGCAGGGACAATTTGGTCAAGACTCTAGGTTTGATGTATGAAATTACTTCAGATACTTTCACCTTTTCAAGCCCTCATTTTGAAGAGGGACATAACTTAAATTCAAAAAGAAAAATACTGAGTTTCATAGGGAAAATGTTTGACCCTCTCGGCTTAGTAGGCCCACTAATAGTAGTAGCCAAGATATTCATGCAAGAGCTATGGTCTTTGCAAATAGGATGGGACACTATAGTACCCAATGACCAGTTTCTATACTGGGAAAATTTCCTAAATAAGTTAAAGCTTATGGGTAAAATAACAGTTAACCGGTGTGTCAATAATAAAGATATTTTTACTGTTGAGTTGGTAGGATATTCTGATGCATCAATTAAAGCTTTTGGATGCTGTCTCTACTTGAGAATTTTAAAAAATGATGGTTCAGTGCAAACAGACTTGCTCTGCTCCAAGTCCCGTGTTGCTCCATTAAATAAAAGTCTGACGATTCCCCAACTTGAGCTCAATGGTGCTCTCCTTTTGGCCCAGCTTGCACAAAGAGTTGGTAGAGTCCTGATGGGTAGGTTTTCCCATATCGATACACATTTGTACAGCGACTCCCAGATAGTGCTAGCCTGGATCATGTCGGGCTGTGTAAAGTCAAATGTTTATGCAAACAATAGAGTCAAGCAAATTGTAGAGCTGACCGATCAGACGCAGTGGGGTTTTGTTAGGACTTCTGACAATCCAGCAGATTTATTGTCGAGGGGAGTTTTGCCGCACAAATTGCAGCAAAGCTCTATATGGTGGCACGGGCCAACCTACTTGTTAGACAGAAACTTCACACATACCACTTATGAAAATTCTAAATTGTCTGATTTGCCCAAAGACTTGGAATTAAATGATGAGCGAGAAACACTGTGCAACGTGACACAGGTAGAGCCATCATACTCAACAAAGTTGTTTGAAAAATATTCAAATATTTATAAATTACAAAAAGTGATTGGTTTTATTTACAGATTTTACAATAACTGTTCGAAAAATAAGAATAAAATAACGGACAGTAACCTTACTCCTACGGAACTGCGCGACTCTATGTTAGTCATAGTGCGTTGTACTCAGGCGCAACATTTTTCTAGGGAGGTAGAGTCAATTTCTGCGGAAAAAATAATAAGAACTGGTGTAGGTAGTCTTCATCCTTTTCTTGATAAAATAGGCATTCTTAGAGTAGGAGGTAGGCTCCATAATGCCAAGGAGATGTCTTACGATAAAAAGCATCCCGCTATCCTTCCGAAAAACGCTCATATAACAAATCTCTTGATAGAAAGGGAACATTTACGACTCTTGCACGCAGGGCCCAGATTAGTTTTGAGCTCTCTTTCCCAAAGGTACTCTATAGTCAGTGGTATCGGACAGGTCAAGAAGGTAGTGCGCAAATGCGTCAAATGTTTTCGTATAAAAGCTGAGGCTTCTAAGCAGTTGATGGGTTCTCTTCCACAAGAAAGAATAACAGCGTCCAGGCCATTTCAGCATGTCGGTGTTGACTTTTGTGGACCCTTTGACATGAAGGTTGCTAGGGTTAGGAAGCCTATCGTTAGAAAATGTTACATCGCGCTTTTTGTTTGCTTTGCTATCAAAGCCATTCATATAGAGCTTGTATCAGACCTTACAACTGAAGCCTTCTTAGCATGTCTCAAGCGTTTTATTTCAAGGCGTGGTATGCCCACGAACATATTTTGTGATAATGCAAAAACCTTTAAAGGAGCCTCAAATGAAATGAAAAAATTGTATGACCTACAGTCTTCCAAAACCCACAGGGATGCTGTAGATGGGTTTTGCTCTCAAAGCTTATTAAATTTCAGGTTTATACCCAGTTATTCCCCTGAATTTGGAGGGCTATGGGAGGCAGGTGTTAAAAGTGTGAAGCACCATTTAAAGAGAGTAGTGGGGAACCTATGTTTGACCTATGAAGAGCTCAATACAGTCACTGTACAAATTGAAGGAATTTTGAACTCTAGGCCTCTACTTTCTGCAAACTCAAGTGATTGTGAATATTTAACTCCTGCACACTTTCTAATTGGAACAGCTCTGACTAGTTATCCTGAAGTCGATCTAACAGATGTTTCAGTTAATCGTTTAAAGTTTTGGAATCTTTGTACAAAGCTTAAACAAGATTTTTGGAAAGTATGGTCTAATGATTATTTAACACAGCTTCAAAGCCGTCCCAAATGGAAATATCCTCAACCAAACCTCAAAGAAGGTGATTTGGTTATTGTTAAAGATTTCAACACTGCTCCACTAAAGTATAATATGGCCCGTATTGTAAAAACATATCCAGGTATTGATGGTAGAGTACGAGCAGCCGATATTAAAATGAAAAACAAAGTGTATCGAAGATCAATAAAACGGCTATGTCAATTACCTGTTGAATGAATTCATGCTGGGCCCCAATTATGTTCAGATCAATCTAAACATATTATTGCATCGTTGTACGATGAACTTAAGTTATGTTAATGTGCTAGCAACACCTTTGTCTTGTGACAGTATTTTATGTTCTGGCAATAATTTTCTTTCTTCCTGTACTGAATACTGAGCTAATGGCTGTGTTAACTGTGACCATTTATAAAATATTACAATAAACCAAGTAATAACCCATTTCCCACGCATTTTAATTCGTACATGCGTGCGGTGGTCCTTCGAGCCGGATATGAACCAGCGACCTATGGACCTATGGACCGCTGTACAAATGTGTATCGATATGGGAAAACCTACCCATCAGGACTCTACCAACTCTTTGTGCAAGCTGGGCCAAAAGGAGAGCACCATTGAGCTCAAGTTGGGGAATCGTCAGACTTTTATTTAATGGAGCAACACGGGACTTGGAGCAGAGCAAGTCTGTTTGCACTGAACCATCATTTTTTAAAATTCTCAAGTAGAGACAGCATCCAAAAGCTTTAATTGATGCATCAGAATATCCTACCAACTCAACAGTAAAAATATCTTTATTATTGACACACCGGTTAACTGTTATTTTACCCATAAGCTTTAACTTATTTAGGAAATTTTCCCAGTATAGAAACTGGTCATTGGGTACTATAGTGTCCCATCCTATTTGCAAAGACCATAGCTCTTGCATGAATATCTTGGCTACTACTATTAGTGGGCCTACTAAGCCGAGAGGGTCAAACATTTTCCCTATGAAACTCAGTATTTTTCTTTTTGAATTTAAGTTATGTCCCTCTTCAAAATGAGGGCTTGAAAAGGTGAAAGTATCTGAAGTAATTTCATACATCAAACCTAGAGTCTTGACCAAATTGTCCCTGCTCATGTCTACATTCTCAAATTGCTTTTGCTCATCTGGAATATCATGCAAAACCTCTATGGAGTTAGAGCACCATTTATGTAGAGAAAAACTACCTAACTTGAGGAGCTCTACCAATTGGCTTTTCAACTCTTGAAGCTGCTCTATATTGTCCATACCACAGATTATATCATCAACGTAGGTATTATTAAGCATTGCTTGAGAAGCAAGTGGGAAGTTTTCTTTGTACCGATGAGCTAATTCTAGTAGGCATCGAGTGGTCAAGAATGTAGAGGCCTTCAGTCCATATGTGACAGTCTGAAGCTGTAGGCAGCTGATAGGCTTCATGGGATCATCTCGCCAAAGAATATTTTGAAGGCAAGTTTGGTGGCTATTGATAAACACGTTGCGAAATGCCTTTTGGATATCACAAATCAGTGTGTATATGTAAGTCCTGAATAAAATTAGAATATCAAAGAGCTCACTCTGTACCACGGGGCCATTCAGCATGACGTCATTAAGGGACACCTGGCTACGGGTTTTCATACTCCCGTCAAACACAACACGAAGTCGGGTTGTCTTACTTGCCTCGTTGATTACAGCATGATGCGCTAGAAAGTAAACAGGATCTCTATCAATGTCATAGTCTGCAATATCGACCACCTTAGCATGTCCCAGCTCAACATACTGCTCTATGAACTGTTTATATTGCTCTAGTAAAATACAATTTGTTTTAAATCTTCTTTCTAACATTAGAAATCTTTGATAGGCAACTGAAAATGAATCACCGAGCTGCAAGTTTTCCAGAGGAGTGATGAGAGGCATGTCGACATAGAAACGACTATCTTTTAGAATCATGGAGTTTTGAAAACTTTCTTCAGCCTTCTCAAACTCATCACAACTCAGCCTTGAAGACTCTGGTACCTTTTCAGACAGCCAAAAATTCTCCATTACATTTTCTAACTTTTTATGATCATGGATAGCAAAATTAGATACAATTTTACATGTAACAGTACTTACTTTGTTATTTTCAGACACTTTTTCATGAATGTTGCCACCAACTACATAACCGAACAGGGTATTTTGCAAAATGGGTCCATTTTGGATTTTTATGCAACCATCCAGTAAAACATCAAAATAAATATCGGCACCCAGTAACAAAGAAATCTCAGCTGGGATATTGAATTCGTCGTCTGAAAGTTTTATATTTTTTGGTAATTTCCACCCGGTTACATTTATGAATTGCTGGGGCAACCTTGTAGTTATCTGGTCAACTATGTGACATTTTAAATTTAATTTTACATTGTTGTGGCATGGAAGCACACTTATGTTTACAAGTTTATTAATTTGTGTTGTTTTATTACCAATGCCTATAATATTATGGTGTTGATTTATAGCAATCAACCCAAGTTTGTTTACAAGGCTTGTTGTAACAAAAGATGCCTGGCTGCCTGAGTCGAGCAGTGCTCGGATAGAAATCTCTTCCCCACATTGATTAAGTAAATTCAGCTTTACAGTTGGAAGCAAGATGTTATTGGAAACTGGATTCGACAACAAAGTCACTGCGGGTTCAACACTAGGACTGGCCTGATCTTCATGCAATAATGTGTTGTGACCTTTTTTACATATTTTACATTTGAAAATGAACTTACATCCAATCAAAAATTCTAATGTTAGAAAAAAGATTTAAAACAAATTGTATTTTACTAGAGCAATATAAACAGTTCATAGAGCAGTATGTTGAGCTGGGACATGCTAAGGTGGTCGATATTGCAGACTATGACATTGATAGAGATCCTGTTTACTTTCTAGCGCATCATGCTGTAATCAACGAGGCAAGTAAGACAACCCGACTTCGTGTTGTGTTTGACGGGAGTATGAAAACCCGTAGCCAGGTGTCCCTTAATGACGTCATGCTGAATGGCCCCGTGGTACAGAGTGAGCTCTTTGATATTCTAATTTTATTCAGGACTTACATATACACACTGATTTGTGATATCCAAAAGGCATTTCGCAACGTGTTTATCAATAGCCACCAAACTTGCCTTCAAAATATTCTTTGGCGAGATGATCCCATGAAGCCTATCAGCTGCCTACAGCTTCAGACTGTCACATATGGACTGAAGGCCTCTACATTCTTGACCACTCGATGCCTACTAGAATTAGCTCATCGGTACAAAGAAAACTTCCCACTTGCTTCTCAAGCAATGCTTAATAATACCTACGTTGATGATATAATCTGTGGTATGGACAATATAGAGCAGCTTCAAGAGTTGAAAAGCCAATTGGTAGAGCTCCTCAAGTTAGGTAGTTTTTCTCTACATAAATGGTGCTCTAACTCCATAGAGGTTTTGCATGATATTCCAGATGAGCAAAAGCAATTTGAGAATGTAGACATGAGCAGGGACAATTTGGTCAAGACTCTAGGTTTGATGTATGAAATTACTTCAGATACTTTCACCTTTTCAAGCCCTCATTTTGAAGAGGGACATAACTTAAATTCAAAAAGAAAAATACTGAGTTTCATAGGGAAAATGTTTGACCCTCTCGGCTTAGTAGGCCCACTAATAGTAGTAGCCAAGATATTCATGCAAGAGCTATGGTCTTTGCAAATAGGATGGGACACTATAGTACCCAATGACCAGTTTCTATACTGGGAAAATTTCCTAAATAAGTTAAAGCTTATGGGTAAAATAACAGTTAACCGGTGTGTCAATAATAAAGATATTTTTACTGTTGAGTTGGTAGGATATTCTGATGCATCAATTAAAGCTTTTGGATGCTGTCTCTACTTGAGAATTTTAAAAAATGATGGTTCAGTGCAAACAGACTTGCTCTGCTCCAAGTCCCGTGTTGCTCCATTAAATAAAAGTCTGACGATTCCCCAACTTGAGCTCAATGGTGCTCTCCTTTTGGCCCAGCTTGCACAAAGAGTTGGTAGAGTCCTGATGGGTAGGTTTTCCCATATCGATACACATTTGTACAGCGACTCCCAGATAGTGCTAGCCTGGATCATGTCGGGCTGTGTAAAGTCAAATGTTTATGCAAACAATAGAGTCAAGCAAATTGTAGAGCTGACCGATCAGACGCAGTGGGGTTTTGTTAGGACTTCTGACAATCCAGCAGATTTATTGTCGAGGGGAGTTTTGCCGCACAAATTGCAGCAAAGCTCTATATGGTGGCACGGGCCAACCTACTTGTTAGACAGAAACTTCACACATACCACTTATGAAAATTCTAAATTGTCTGATTTGCCCAAAGACTTGGAATTAAATGATGAGCGAGAAACACTGTGCAACGTGACACAGGTAGAGCCATCATACTCAACAAAGTTGTTTGAAAAATATTCAAATATTTATAAATTACAAAAAGTGATTGGTTTTATTTACAGATTTTACAATAACTGTTCGAAAAATAAGAATAAAATAACGGACAGTAACCTTACTCCTACGGAACTGCGCGACTCTATGTTAGTCATAGTGCGTTGTACTCAGGCGCAACATTTTTCTAGGGAGGTAGAGTCAATTTCTGCGGAAAAAATAATAAGAACTGGTGTAGGTAGTCTTCATCCTTTTCTTGATAAAATAGGCATTCTTAGAGTAGGAGGTAGGCTCCATAATGCCAAGGAGATGTCTTACGATAAAAAGCATCCCGCTATCCTTCCGAAAAACGCTCATATAACAAATCTCTTGATAGAAAGGGAACATTTACGACTCTTGCACGCAGGGCCCAGATTAGTTTTGAGCTCTCTTTCCCAAAGGTACTCTATAGTCAGTGGTATCGGACAGGTCAAGAAGGTAGTGCGCAAATGCGTCAAATGTTTTCGTATAAAAGCTGAGGCTTCTAAGCAGTTGATGGGTTCTCTTCCACAAGAAAGAATAACAGCGTCCAGGCCATTTCAGCATGTCGGTGTTGACTTTTGTGGACCCTTTGACATGAAGGTTGCTAGGGTTAGGAAGCCTATCGTTAGAAAATGTTACATCGCGCTTTTTGTTTGCTTTGCTATCAAAGCCATTCATATAGAGCTTGTATCAGACCTTACAACTGAAGCCTTCTTAGCATGTCTCAAGCGTTTTATTTCAAGGCGTGGTATGCCCACGAACATATTTTGTGATAATGCAAAAACCTTTAAAGGAGCCTCAAATGAAATGAAAAAATTGTATGACCTACAGTCTTCCAAAACCCACAGGGATGCTGTAGATGGGTTTTGCTCTCAAAGCTTATTAAATTTCAGGTTTATACCCAGTTATTCCCCTGAATTTGGAGGGCTATGGGAGGCAGGTGTTAAAAGTGTGAAGCACCATTTAAAGAGAGTAGTGGGGAACCTATGTTTGACCTATGAAGAGCTCAATACAGTCACTGTACAAATTGAAGGAATTTTGAACTCTAGGCCTCTACTTTCTGCAAACTCAAGTGATTGTGAATATTTAACTCCTGCACACTTTCTAATTGGAACAGCTCTGACTAGTTATCCTGAAGTCGATCTAACAGATGTTTCAGTTAATCGTTTAAAGTTTTGGAATCTTTGTACAAAGCTTAAACAAGATTTTTGGAAAGTATGGTCTAATGATTATTTAACACAGCTTCAAAGCCGTCCCAAATGGAAATATCCTCAACCAAACCTCAAAGAAGGTGATTTGGTTATTGTTAAAGATTTCAACACTGCTCCACTAAAGTATAATATGGCCCGTATTGTAAAAACATATCCAGGTATTGATGGTAGAGTACGAGCAGCCGATATTAAAATGAAAAACAAAGTGTATCGAAGATCAATAAAACGGCTATGTCAATTACCTGTTGAATGAATTCATGCTGGGCCCCAATTATGTTCAGATCAATCTAAACATATTATTGCATCGTTGTACGATGAACTTAAGTTATGTTAATGTGCTAGCAACACCTTTGTCTTGTGACAGTATTTTATGTTCTGGCAATAATTTTCTTTCTTCCTGTACTGAATACTGAGCTAATGGCTGTGTTAACCGTGACCATTTATAAAATATTACAATAAACCAAGTAATAACCCATTTCCCACGCATTTTAATTCGTACATGCGTGCGGTGGTCCTTCGAGCCGGATCTGAACCAGCGACCTATGGATGTTCATCCATATATCGCTGTATGGATATTTTATAAATGGTCACGGTTAACACAGCCATTAGCTCAGTATTCAGTACAGGAAGAAAGAAAATTATTGCCAGAACATAAAATACTGTCACAAGACAAAGGTGTTGCTAGCACATTAACATAACTTAAGTTCATCGTACAACGATGCAATAATATGTTTAGATTGATCTGAACATAATTGGGGCCCAGCATGAATTCATTCAACAGGTAATTGACATAGCCGTTTTATTGATCTTCGATACACTTTGTTTTTCATTTTAATATCGGCTGCTCGTACTCTACCATCAATACCTGGATATGTTTTTACAATACGGGCCATATTATACTTTAATGGAGCAGTGTTGAAATCTTTAACAATAACCAAATCACCTTCTTTGAGGTTTGGTTGAGGATATTTCCATTTGGGACGGCTTTGAAGCTGTGTTAAATAATCATTAGACCATACTTTCCAAAAATCTTGTTTAAGTTTTGTACAAAGATTCCAAAACTTTAAACGATTAACTGAAACATCTGTTAGATCGACTTCAGGATAACTAGTCAGAGCTGTTCCAATTAGAAAGTGTGCAGGAGTTAAATATTCACAATCACTTGAGTTTGCAGAAAGTAGAGGCCTAGAGTTCAAAATTCCTTCAATTTGTACAGTGACTGTATTGAGCTCTTCATAGGTCAAACATAGGTTCCCCACTACTCTCTTTAAATGGTGCTTCACACTTTTAACACCTGCCTCCCATAGCCCTCCAAATTCAGGGGAATAACTGGGTATAAACCTGAAATTTAATAAGCTTTGAGAGCAAAACCCATCGACAGCATCCCTGTGGGTTTTGGAAGACTGTAGGTCATACAATTTTTTCATTTCATTTGAGGCTCCTTTAAAGGTTTTTGCATTATCACAAAATATGTTCGTGGGCATACCACGCCTTGAAATAAAACGCTTGAGACATGCTAAGAAGGCTTCAGTTGTAAGGTCTGATACAAGCTCTATATGAATGGCTTTGATAGCAAAGCAAACAAAAAGCGCGATGTAACATTTTCTAACGATAGGCTTCCTAACCCTAGCAACCTTCATGTCAAAGGGTCCACAAAAGTCAACACCGACATGCTGAAATGGCCTGGACGCTGTTATTCTTTCTTGTGGAAGGGAACCCATCAACTGCTTAGAAGCCTCAGCTTTTATACGAAAACATTTGACGCATTTGCGCACTACCTTCTTGACCTGTCCGATACCACTGACTATAGAGTACCTTTGGGAAAGAGAGCTCAAAACTAATCTGGGCCCTGCGTGCAAGAGTCGTAAATGTTCCCTTTCTATCAAGAGATTTGTTATATGAGCGTTTTTCGGAAGGATAGCGGGATGCTTTTTATCGTAAGACATCTCCTTGGCATTATGGAGCCTACCTCCTACTCTAAGAATGCCTATTTTATCAAGAAAAGGATGAAGACTACCTACACCAGTTCTTATTATTTTTTCCGCAGAAATTGACTCTACCTCCCTAGAAAAATGTTGCGCCTGAGTACAACGCACTATGACTAACATAGAGTCGCGCAGTTCCGTAGGAGTAAGGTTACTGTCCGTTATTTTATTCTTATTTTTCGAACAGTTATTGTAAAATCTGTAAATAAAACCAATCACTTTTTGTAATTTATAAATATTTGAATATTTTTCAAACAACTTTGTTGAGTATGATGGCTCTACCTGTGTCACGTTGCACAGTGTTTCTCGCTCATCATTTAATTCCAAGTCTTTGGGCAAATCAGACAATTTAGAATTTTCATAAGTGGTATGTGTGAAGTTTCTGTCTAACAAGTAGGTTGGTTTAAAGTGATTTGAATTTGGAACGTCAAATTCGTGTGAAAACTCGTGGAACACTCCAAGTAAAAACATGCCTATATGGCATTGTAAAGAGGTTTGTTCGAAAATCGACCTGGCCACCAATAGCAGAACTCAGAAAAAAAGAAATAGGCGCGATTTTAAAGAATGTGAAACATAAGAGATGTTAGGTTGGTGCTGTGTTTTTCTCAGTGATTTTTATTGCAATATTCTAGTAATATATAATTATGTCAATGGCAATATTAGTGTTAACAAAAAATGTCGAGCGATAATGATTCTACTCCAGAGTTCATCAAAACAGACAATACTTATTTTATGGAGCTCTGGCTTTTTTTTGTCTCGCAGTAGTGTGAAAAGTAGAGTATGCTCCTCTGGAATAAAGCCTGTCTTCGTCTTGGGCAGCTTGAACCCCTCGCTTCACTCAGGACTCTATATAACTCTCTCGCTACACTCGGGAGTTAACTTTAGAGTCCCTCGTTACACTTATGGTTCAATATGCCGCCCGTGACATAAGACACTGCTTTATTCCCTAAGTGTATAATCTACTATTAATATTATGTTTAATTCAATTCTATATAATGCATAGTTTGGGAGGTATTGTGGTTTTATCCCCTACCCTATTTCATTGCACGCTGTTTTTTGTAAAAATAATCTAGAGTGCAATGAAAAATAAAATGTTTTAAAAAATAACATGTATCATGTAGTTATAAATACAATTGCAGTAGTCTTTTATGATAATATAGCTAAGTTTCAAAAATTTTCGTTAATTTAACACATACGGCCTTATAGCAACATAATTTGACATGGTTTAAATCTGAGATTAACCCAGGACTACCAGTCTAGGCTTGAATATCGACCTTTGGTATAATATACCTTTGGTATAATATATACGACTGTAATACAAAAACAGATGGTTTTAATTTAAGATATAATAATATGTCAGTGAATTGCTTTGGCAACTGGATAAACCCAATCATAAAGTCAAATTAATTACTCATAGAACGGACCTCCCATGCAAAGTGTACTAATTACATACTCTCTCAGCCTAATGACGCGTGGCGTAGCAACCACTTTTACTTGTAATCTGGTCCAAAACTTCCGGACACACTACATGCATATTGTATATACAACATCGTATGTACGACAATAAAACAGAGAAAGACAAACAAGATCCTGTTACAGTGATCCAAATACAACCGCATTTTTTAAACAAAAAAAGAGAGTTAGGTAGAGTTGTCATAGCAATTTTGATCAATGAGTTATTGCTACTAGTTTGTGCATCGGCTTAAATGTATCAATAGATGTGAGTTTGGCTTATTCTCGTTCATGATGTTTTAAGGATTTCGTACCACAACATGAAAAAATAAGACCCTTATAGGATTACTTTGTTGTCCGTCTTTCTGTCTGTCTGTCAAGATCAAGATCCTTTTTCTCAAGAAGGAAAAAGGTACCAACTTGAAATTTATACCAAACTAGTTGCGCCCCGCGGTTTCACCCGCGTGAATAATGATGAAAATAGATGATGATGATGATGAAAAGTAGCCTATGTGTTAATCCAGGGCGTAAAGTATCTCCATTCCAAATTTCTCTCAAATCCATTCAGTAGTTTTTACGTGAAAGAGCAACAAACATCCATACTCACAAACTTTCGCGTTTATAATACAGGAAGGATATTATGGTCTGTGATTTTATAGTGCTGTAAAACCCAAGCTTTTTTTTAAAAGATATGGAAAATGTCTTATATTTTTATAGAAATCACGCAGTAAAGTAAGACCCCCTCCCTGTAGGACATCATAAAGGTCACAGGAAGTAGGTGGATGGAAGAGGCTACCTTTCGTCATGGCATTACCAAGTATGAGCGAGGCTTATGTCCAGCAGTGGACTTCTTTAGGCTGCAGAAGTCCACAATGCAGTAGTACAGATTACAGACTATGATAAAAAACAATTCCCATATCACATACAAACTAATATTTCAAGAACATTAAATAGCTATCAAGCAAACCTGCTGTTGAGTTTAGAATTGATTGTAGAATAGAACACTAGTTTGTATTTAAAAAAAAAGTTAGTTCTAGTTTCACACGGTAGATGCGCTGTTGTCGCGTCCTCCCTCCCGTAAAACGTATGGCTAGAAAGAAGATTAAAACGAATAGAATTCTTATTATATCATTACATTATAACTATCAATTCTCATAAAACTAACAGCTGTATATCAAGCTGTTGCGTTACTCATACGTGGGTAGAAGGTAAAGGTTCCAAGACGAAGTATATTATAATGTCAAGCATTTGACGTATGTCGCACACGTGACCATCGAAACATTGAATCGAAAGAGCGATAAATCTATCCTAGACTAGACTAGCCATCTAACCCATCATGATATTAGATAATAATGTTCATAAATGTTATATAATTTATGTATATTTAGTTTTATCTAGCATTACTCTAGCCTAATTATTATATTTACGAACAGATATCAGATAATTTCTTATTATTTACTGTACTGTAAATAAGTACGTGAAGTTGGCAGTAATATTCCACCCTCTTTTAGTGGTCCGTGGAATGATAGGTGTACTGGACGAGAGGAGTGTCCAGGCATATTGTATGGTCTTGCTTCTTTCTGCCCCTTTCGGTGTTCTCATGGAATTACAGTTGTCTACAGTTAAGTAGAGGTTTCCGGTAGGGCGCTTTAGCCCTTTCGTACGCAAACGAAGTTTGCTTCTATTTTGTTTATTACTTCATCAAACTCCATGAAATTAAACAAACTCACTAATATCTAGACCCATGGTGCGTCAGTTTTTTTAAATTAGTCTTTTTAAATTTATGATTTGGTTCATGGTGTTTTTAGGGTTCCGTTTCATGAAGTTTGAAGAAATAATAGCCAAATTACCTAATCATGACCTTCTAATCGTCATCGTTATATTATGCATGGATGAAATAATATAATATATATTCCTATTTGTCATATGTAAGTGTATCGAGACAGTTTTAGTAGAAATCTTTAACTGTACAGTAGTACTGTATTGTACAGTTCCGAAAGATAAATGATAAATTTATGTTATCTTTATGCAACCAAAGCTGTTGGTAAAAGTAGAACTTACCTGTTGCGGAAATCTGAAAAGTTGCGTGACCAGATAGCTAAATTGGCTCCGAATCGTGTTTAGGTGCGTAACAGATACCAATTTAGATTCATAAACATCATCATCAGTCCACATTAGTCCACTGCTGGACAAAGTGCTCTCCTATTTCGCACCACTGAGCCTGGTGTTCAGCTATTCTCATCCACTTTTTGCCATCGCTCCACTACGCCTCGGGGTACCCTACGCTATGCTATGTTTGCCAAGACGTTTGCAATTTGGATTAATTTATGTATTTTGTCTTTATTTGCTTGAAATAGGTACATACACGTTGTTCAATTAAAATATAAGACCCATAATCCGCTATACTTATAGTAAGATATAGCAAAAAACGAGCCGTGGTGTGTCCTACCTAAGAATAGACCCCCCCGTCTCCTCCCGTGGATATCGCAACAGTCAATTAAAGCATTAGACTAGGGGATGGGCAGCATCATCCACCTGAGTACTCAACACCAATACTGCGATCACCAATCAGCCTGCTAAACGTGGTGATTATGGCAAATCCCATCATTGCATACTATGAGGCCTCTTCCAACGGCTGATGAAGAACTTAATAACACTAGTAGTAATGTTTAAGAAATGTTTCGTTTACAGCAACCTGGTGGGATTCAGGCAGTCAAATGGTTAAGTCAGTGGGAATCAAAAAGCGAGAGTGTAAGCAAGCCACGTCGAATGTGTGGATTATACCAAACCCATGACGGACGTAATAATATTATTATAGACTGAATTGATCCTAACTAAGCTACTCTGGCCTCACGGCTCATGAATAGAAACATAATCAATTAGCAGCTCAAAAATGGTATTCTCCGGATATTCGCACTACAACACACCCATATTTTAAATAGAATAAAGGCAGTTTTCAAGTTAAAATAACCATATAGTTGGCGAGTAAAAACCAGCATAACTTGCAAAGAGGCTTTTATTGAGTCACGTACGAATCGCTACTATCGAGTAATTCTAAACCACGTAGGAAGTTAAATGGCGTACCCATTTCATCCGAGATAGATAATATGTCATTGGGATGTGGCAGCAAAAACTAGTGTTGGATCGCGACTGTGCTCGCCGGCCGGCAAAAACTTCTTACATTCACCTACAATTACAAACCATTTATGGATTGCTACGTGCCTTACATAATAGTAAATATCTAACACTTTTCTATTAAGATTGATATCGTCTACTACTGTGGTGATATCAATCTTTTTCTTGTGCTAATAATAATAGGAATGCGAAGAAATCAACTTCGATTTTTTAAATTCATAAAAAATTTAAAACGCTTAAATGCCTAAGTTTAATTACCTATAAAGGAAATGGTTGTCTATAAGATAGAAAAAATACAATATGATTTCATCAATGCAATTTAAATATTCCAAACTTCTATTTCTACATACACTATCAAGCACTTTTTAGTTTGAAATATAATATAACGATGAGTATTGATTGGTTCTTTAATTAAATAGACACCATGTACAAAACTATTGACGGAAAACTTTGCGATGATTATTACCGTGGAAGTGGGTATACGCTCCATATAAAATATGCTTTCACAAAGTCTTAGGACAAACGTCACAGCGTATCAATCGCGCCTCTTTGTATTTCGCTATTTCATAGAAAAACGGCCGGAGGCGAATAGCGTTGCAATTACAGTCGAGCGTCTACTGCTCGCTCGTCCGTCTGTCCATCCGCGATCCAAGATGGCGGCGCATGCCTGCCCAAGATTGACTAGTAGCTGAATGCTTCTTCGCCAACGGCGATCTAGCCTGAGTGGATCTATCTGAGGGCATGTGGCATGCGGGAATGAAGCTTTTGCCCCTCGGAAATTAATATACTTTTTGTTTCATAAGTGTTCTGTGATTATCTTAATTGAATGCAATTCAAATGTTCTGAACGTGTCATTAGATGAATAACTTTTATTATACACTTACTGTTCGATAGGAAGTTGCTCGTATTTATTACCTGGAACAAAACAAAATATTTAGCATTTTAACAATAAACGTTCTAAGTTTATAGCTGTGTAGTAGGTATAATTTTAAGTTAGAGCGGTAGAAGAAGGCCCTCACTCGATGGACATAATAAACGTCGCAGGAAGACAGTGGATGGAGGTGGCTCAAGACCACTCGTCGTGGCATTCTATAGGAGAATAGAAAGTGAGGATTATTATTTATTCTGTAGAGGCCTATGTCCAGTAGCCTTCTACAGGCTGATGATGATGAATTTTAAGTTTTGTGAAGAAAAGCTGGGATATCATAACGCTGTAATATAACAACAGGTTTTGGCTACAAATTCATTAAAAATTAGTATACAAAACTAAAGCGCCATTAATTTTCGAACGAGTTTAACAAATAACGCTTATCCAATCGAGTCATCGGCAAAAAAACATAATAATAGCGTTCACACATTAAACGGTCCCGCCTAAACTGCACTACCCCGTCATTACACAAATGCGTCCGTTAGGCCAAAACCACATAAGTCACATTTATCGCCGCATCAAAAAGCAATCAAGCGACAAAAGTAAGGACGAGTCATTCGACGGATCTCAAGAAAATATGGTTCAAACGGATCTAATCGATTCCACACCGAGGCCAAGGGCACAGGTAAAACCTGCCTTAACATAATTTACAAAGGTGCCCTATAAAAAGATGTGGCTTAAGGCTGGTTATAGAATCTTATAACCAACAATAAAATGCATTTATTTACGTAGCTGTCCCAATGTATGTGTTGGTATAAGTATTTGCTCATTGCCAGTAATTCTGTCTGCTACTTATAGTGCTGGTGAATTTGCGTAACATTATTTATTGAATCGATAAAACGGTATCTTTGCTATGAACTGTAATTGAATAATGCTGTTGCGTTCTCGATGCCGATAATATCAGACACGAAACTGAACCAATATGTTATCGATCAAGGCTAAATTAGTAATAGACCCTTTGCTTTGCAAGCTTAGACTTCCAACGACACTGGAATTTTATGCTCATTATAATAACATTTGAATCTGATTGTACCATTCTACTATTCGAAAGGTTTAGTAAAAGTTTGAAACTTCTATTCCTTCGGTACACAAATAAACATATAGATATGGTTAAATATAGCCGCCGTTTATCTTATAACTTTGGGCCACCCCCCGCTGTGTGAGAGATATGTTACCTGCGGACCGAAGGAAACAAACACTTATGTATTGACGAAGCTATAAATTTATAAAATGACCCTGCGTCCTGATTAAGAAACAAATTTCCGATGCTCTGTTGTGAGTTTTTTAAAATACCGATTTGTAGTTTTATTGTGAATCCAATAAAAACCATGTTTTATAATTCACTTTGCTCTTGCAAACCGCAATTTATGAAGTCACTTTGTAATTCTATTTTTTATAAAATAAATAGAGCGTTTCAAAATTTTCTTTTTGACAGCATGAATTATGTTTTCCTCTATTTTTATATCAGGTCAATTCAATTGAAAAGTTCAAATGAGAAATATCTTTTGAAAAAAGTGACTCTCTGAAATAGCTGTTTTTACTCAAATCAGGTTATGTCCGAAACACGTCATAATTGTTACGGGGCTTAGTCATTATATCACAAGAGAGTCACAAACTGTCATGTTCCAAAGTACTTATACGGTGTGAATTTCACACTTCATGTTAACATGAATGTGTTCAAATAAATCGTCAACTTTCAAATGTGATTTTGAATAATAACTACCTACGTCAAATTATTAAGGTGATTGTACTTAAAAATGTCAAACAGTTACTATGACATTGTTCCAAGATAATTATAGTTATTGATAGGTAGGTAGGTATTTTTAACAAATTTCCAGGTTCCAAAGCAGATCCTTTAAACCAATTCAAGTTGCAATACTACCGGCTGAAAATAGTTATTGCCTTTATATTTATTGTACGCATAAAAGGCGATTCAGTAGGAGGTCTCTAGAAAGCGGCCGCTGTGCTCACGCCGGAAGCCCCTTCAATACCCGCGGAGATTCTGTGACTGCTAAACCATGCTTAACCAGCAGATACCTACCAGTTAACCAAGGTAAGTACTGCCTTACTTTTGATTATATGGTAATTACACACTTGATTGGTGGGTTAGGCGTCAGCTCGGCTATTCAGGTTAACTTGTAGACAATGACACACATAAGGAGAAACTTGGAGAGAAAATTCACACGGTGTTTATCTTTGAAGTATACATACTGGTACATGTTGGTGCAATGTAAAGAACATTCTAGCTTTTAATCTATAGGAAGATTTTCAAAATAGCTGGTTTTTTATTGATCAAAATTCAAAAGTTAAAGATTAAAATGAAGTTGTATCATGGTTCTTGTAAAACGATTTGTGTAAATTTAAATTAAGACTCTCTTCCAGTTTAAAGTAAATAATTATAATAAATATCAAAAGACAGTATGTTTCCGATAAGTTGCGCAACGTATCAAAGTGGTATTGTGAGCCAAAGCCGAGGAATAGTTTAGTTGGTCTATAAAAATCTTTATTGCTTTTCTTCCCACTTGTTCACAAGTTCGTCAACCTCATATATTTTATTTTGAATTTACAATACATCTAAATATGTACATACGATTACCATCCAATTAATCAATATAAATATTATATGTAATTTACAGGTTTTAACTGGAAAATTATGACTTGATTTGACATCTTGCTTAGCTCAATTTAATTTACAAATTAGCACTGTCAAAATTAAAGGCTATGGACCCATTCGTAGATAAATTGTAACGCTTTTACTTCATCAGCAGCTTTAGACGTTCACAAAAGGATCACCAAATCAAGCCAAACCGTGTTTGTTGCCCTGATTCTTCTAGGCTTGGTCGCGTTGGAACAGAAGTAGCAGTTTAAGTACCTATATAAGACGATTCAAAATGATCCTTGTGGTTTTCAATGAATAAAATACTTTTGACTTTGACTTTGATTACTAGACGAGGCCTCCCTCATAAAATACAATGTGGGAATTGCCGTAGTCACCACGCTTGGCGGATGGATTGGTGATCGCAGTATTTATGTTGAGACGTAAGTGGATGTTTCTGCCCATCCCTTGTTGTAATTCTTTGGTCGGCTTTAACAACATTCAAGGGAAGAGATGAAGGGGTCTTTTCTAAGGCCGGACATACTACGGCAACCTATTTATACCTATTTAGTGACTGAAGGCAATATCACATTTCGAGCTCCAAGCAAGACAAATCTTCGCCAAAACATGGTATTTTACAAATTTAGTTATTATTGTTGAGATAAGAGCTATTTTAAATAATGTTTCAAAATTAATTAAACATAAAAGTGTCGTTATAAAATTTAGATTAGCTTGACAGTCAAGAGAACTGACAAAATTAAAAACCGGCTTCAATTCAAATAGCCAAGTCGCTCTAGTTAAAATGTTAACTTAATAGCACTCATAGAGTTGGCAATATATTACCTCAACACTTCATTAGGTACCTAACCAACGTTACAGTTAGTTTCTTACACAATACACAACGTTTGAAAAAATCATAAGGGCTTTGTTTGACACGATGTATTTGACAGGCAACGTGACAATTATTATTTGGTGTCAATAGTGAGAAGTCGTGAGAATTACATCAGTTGAGCGTGGACTCGTGACTGTTTATACATCAGGCTTTGACCACTTAGTTCTTGCGAGGCTTTCTTGGAGCATTGCATATTCCGTATCTATAATCATTGGTATTCAGGTCACTTGTCAGGTTATATAATAATTTGCCTGGAACTTAACAATACGGCTTTGTTTCGATTCGCGTTGATGCTTACCAACCTAGTTGCGTAGACCGTATAGAATAGAATGAGTACCTAAGAAACATAAATAAATAATATGTACCTACACAGAGAGAATACCACAGGTTAATTTAGCCAAAACTGCTTCGGTTGTTTTCGGTTGATTTTACTAAAAATTTGTAAATTTAATAAAACATATGAATTTATTGTAATCACCAAGAATAGTTGTTACTGTGACAAAAGTACAATTATTCTGTTAATATTTCTATATTTAAGTATTATAACAACAAAGTCAATTTTGTTACACTAACAAAAATTCCCAGTTAGCGCTATTTTGACGTGTAACTTTGGTTGTTCCAACCACTTGTTTTTCTCTGTGATAACAACGTGCTTTTATCAATGTCAATATTCAATGAGATTTAAATGGTTAATCACCTTTTAAGGTGTCAAATAATTTATTTAAATTGCTAACGATTTTAAGTGTTTCCAAAGCCATTGGTTCGTACAGATATCAAAGAAACAGTCTTAATAAATGTAGTCATGAATATATTTTTACTCTTTTAAATAATACAGTGATAATATGTCGATACTAGTGCCCTCATCATAAATTGACAAGTTTATATCTTTACAAACACATTATAAATATCTTGTTTTTCTACTCTACGTACACTGTCCGCAGTAATAGGTGTAGATTAAGTTTCACATCGGTATATTTGTGTTGCTTTAATTTTATAGCCGGTACAAGGTTTTTTTATATATTTTAAAAGCGGTGACTATTTTTTTGCTGGGTCAATTTTAAATGTCACCTTGAAAAGTCATAAATTAACGTTTTTTTAAACAAAATCTGCAAAGTTTTTAACAATTTAGAATCTTAACAACTGAATGTAAAACAAAGTACCTATTTTGAGGTATATTTTAGGAACATTATTATAGAGACCCTACTAAGTTTCACATGAAAATGGGGCTTAGTTAAAGCACCTTACATTATAATGCTAATTGTATGGGAAATACAGGATCCCATTAAATCACACAATTCAAAACACGCTACCGGCGCGCGGCGCCGAGGACTAATTGAAAATAGCGAATACTCGGTGCCTAGATCCAGCGTATTAATTAAAACTTAGATTCTCGCCTCTCCCAACGCTCAAATACCTACTTCCTCGCCACTATTTGTACTTGCTCCATGCTAGCATAAATTAAACATTAACACTCGGTTTTATGGATTAAATTCCAATGTATCTTCTCACACGCCCTACAGCCCATTCTAAACCATAAACAAGTGTTCTAAAGTTCATTTTGAAATTAAAATTGATAAGTATGAATGTGGAATCAAACAAGGAGCGTAGTTAATAATTTATTGATATAAGACATGCGAAGCCCATAAAGTTACCTTTGGCACACGTCTCGGTCTCTTTTAATTTGTAACTCGTTAGCATTAAGCGGCCGGTGTGCGGAGTACGCTTAGATTAAGATTTCGCCTTTAGTCAGGGGCATATTCAACACGGTCGTATTTCATGACTTCCAACAATATCAAGAAAGTTTGGTTTAATTTATGTCGGTCAATACCGTCCGTTAATTGTTTAATACAAATTCTAACACGAACAGGAAATTGTATCGAGAAATTAATGACTCAATTAAAATAACTTTTAGGTAACTGAGCTTCGGTGTCGGAGATTTTTCTAAGACTTTAATAGAATAGCGGAGTCATGTTGGAGTAACATTATACAGTTAGCGTCAAAAAGCAAACAAATCATTAGAAGGATGAAGAAACAGAGCTTCATTAGGCAAGCAAACACTTATAGCAAGCGTAACAAGCATCTGTGTGTCAAACAATAGCCATAACTGCTGAACAAACACAAGTTATCGCTCTTAGCGCAGGCGTTTGGCCGAAATAGAGGGGGCGGTGCACCGGAGAATGTAAAGAAAAACTTATAGAAAATGACAAGACACCGACAAGGACGGAGAGAGCGCAGCCATAGAAACGAGAAGGACGGATAGAAAACTCGTTCTCCGGCATTCCGTCGCATGGTGGATTTAGGAACGGGGGCATAACGATACGATTCGTTTATGCTGTTTTATTTTTGAGGATAGTCTAACTAAGTAATTATGTATCGATAACTAAGTGAAAAATTATGGCCTTGTGAGAAAACCGCCTCGGAGATGTTATTATATTTGATTTACAATGTAGAGCCACATTGCGAAATTGAATTATTAAATTGATAGTTTCCAGGAACGACCTTCTTCAAAGTATGCGAGCTAAAACGAATGAGGTATTGTCTATTTCATAAAATGTTTGCATGAAGTAATGTGCATTTCTATGCCTCTACGAAGCCCCTACGAGCATTCTGCTATATATTTTTCCAAACAACATGAACAGTAGTGCATCATTTGTATAACATTGTTAGGATAGATATTCGTAAAGTTAAGTATGCGTCTCTCGACTACTTGACGATCTGTTGTCGAGCCGCATCTCTTCCAATAGTTTGTATAGAATCTTTAGCAAAGTTTTGCAGTTCTCGGCTATTGTAGTGGCATGTCGTAAATATTCTTTCGTCGTATTTGTACGAGTCAGTCATTATTAGATCCAGAGAAAGCGCGATCGAGATCAATGCCCAATGTGCCAATATAACATCCGAGAATTGTACAATCTCTTGCAAAACCTTTTACAGTAGCAGGGTTTATTTGAATCATGTTGATGATAGGTATTTACAAAGTCCTGTTCTCAGATACAAAATTTGTCTCTAAATAGTTTCTACATTCCTTTACAAAGTATATGTAGGTTAGGTTATTTTCAATATTGTCAAAAGTTTTCAATAGCACATCATTCGCAAAGTTTTGTAGCCTGTGAGAACGTTCATTTTTAACCGACTTTACAAAAAGGAGGAGGTTCTCAATTCGGTAGTATTTTTCTTTTTGTGTTTGTTACCTCTTATCTCCGGCGTTTATGAACCGATTTGGAAAATTCTTTTTTTATTTGAATAGATATACTTCCAGATTGGTCCCATTTTTTTCAGAATCCAGTTCTGTTATGGAATCCATGAGGAATTAAGGGAACTCCTCAAATATTGTAGGCATACATATGGCGATTTTGATATTTTCAGCAGCAAACCAACCATTTGCATTCAGAAAGTATCATAATCTTTTCACCACTATGGTTCTTTCATCATTTTTTTTTTCATCCAAATATTTAGTCGAATACAATGGCGGAAGTTGGTTTTTTAAATTAAAAGTTATCTATTATAGGTACTACAGTCTTTTAAAAAAACAACTGTAACAAAGTGTTTATTGTTACTTATCAAATTGTTATGATAGGTATTGGCATGGCTCTGGGCCGACTATCAGACTGTCCGACCGCACCGCCTTCACGCAACACGCAACGCGGTGTCCGGTTGCTTGTCTTGTAACATTACCAGCGTGTAATGAACCTCCTCACGACATGTTATGACACGACAACAAACGCCGACGTCCAATAAAACGTTTAGCGAATACAGAGAGATGTAAAGAGAGCTCATTTCCCAACTTTATTCTATTTTGTTGCCAATACTGAGACGCTGTCAATGCCATGCCGCCATCCCAATAGGCTTCGATCAATTTTTTTTCGGACTTATTCCGCTTTTTTTAAAAGAGAAGTCGTCCATTTCTTTTTCCAAATGGTTGGAAATTGTGCACGAACATTCTAACTAAATATTTATATTTATTTTTATGTTCTAAAACTGCCACCGTTTTACTAGAATACGACTTCAACGACGACTTAATTCTATCAAAATAATATGCTTACTGACAAAATTGAGGAAATTTTCCTCACAATTTCCTCAAAAAAATACTTTTCATGTCGGCGTTTTATAATCTTAGCATATCCTTGACAAAAAAAAACATTTGAACAATTTGATAGCTTTGGCTTCAACTTTTCTAAGCCTTTGTTGATGCTGAGACTACAACCGCTAGACTCGGCTAGACAAACGATATTCGCTTCGAAGCGATTCTATTTCTACAGTCGTAATACAATACAATAGCCTACGTGACATATCGATATCGATAGCTTACGTCAATCTCACACATTTTTGACTTTTCTACTAGCGTCATCGCTATTAGAATGTTACTTTGTCTAAGGCCTCTGGTAGATAAAGGTGGAGCTACGGCCTGCAAAAGGTGGCTGGCCGATGTTCAAATGATGCAACAGGAAGTCTAAGATTGTGTGAGCACTTGATCTCGCATACAAATGTCTGCAATCATAAACGTGTAACTACGTATTTAGTACATTAACATAAAAAATACCCATAATAAACCCAATCGATACCCTACAACCCTCAAGCAACAAACACAGTATTTTTTAAAACTTAAAAGCGATACGTTATAAAAATTCCGAACATGGGCGCGACAATCTCCGATCAGAAAAGTGTCGTAATAATATGGCAATAAGCCATAAAATACTTTGAAGTACGTTTTCATCGTCTGATACTCATTATGAATAATTCGTCTGCGAAAAGTTTTTCAAAAAACTGTGTACACAACAGGAATTATTAAACAGGACCACCATTTTTTGTGCTCATTAAGCGATTGTATCGCGAAACAGTACCTAAACGCATTTGTGTTAACGTATAAAATTAAAATTATTTGGGTACAAATAGAAATGGTTTTTTTTTATGTTAGAAACCCCTTTTTTAACAGAGCTTACTAATTCCGATTACCTACGTTCCAAGTTTTACCTAATAATTTCTCTTCCAGATAAGAAACTTCTTTTTTTCATAATAACACCATCATATGCCGTATCTAGGTTAAGAATAGAGGTATCTTTTCGTCTCCTCCCATGGATTTCATATAAGCCGACTAAAGGATTACACCTAGGGATGGGCAGCAACATCCACCATTGTACTCAACACCACAATACTACAATCCATTACGTACAATCCACCTGCACAAGCGTGTTGCTTATGTCAAATCCCCCCCATTGCACTCTATGGGGGACGCCTCGTCTAAAAGTGGACGTCCAGCGGCTAATGATGATGGATATCATCAGCACACAAAAGTATCAAGTAAAGTTGTAGAGCACGCCGAGTCAATTTACCTAGCAAAAACTTGTTATTTTGGAAAAAAGTTAAAAAAAACTTACAGACTTTATTTTCTCGGAAGTGTCAGAGTCATTGTGCAAAGTAATAAAATAGTCGACAGACGCAGCAACAGGTCTGCTACAGAGACAATGCTAGTGTTTTTGTGAGGGCAGCTCCTAGCCTAGATCATTACAATAGCATAAAGTAGCCAGTTATGAAGCAAGCGAACCTTGTGAGAACTCACCACATAACCGGTTTGGACGCAGCTTTACGCTTTTTATAGGAAAAGGATTGTAACTTGAACAATTTCTAAAATTATCTCAGGAAGTACAAGCTAAGCGTCAATGTGAAAAGTTATTCAAACATTTTAGAAAAATTACGTGTAGACACCACGTACTTTACTATTCTCCTGCTGACGTTTCGTTGACCATTTTGAAGTCCTTCCTCATGAGCACCGACCGCGACCACGCTCAAAGGTCGTGAGACGGGAATAATTTTAGAACATTTTTATTTTAGGGGCAAATTTTTTGATCGTAATTTTAAATGATACCAAGCCTCGATAACTTCAATGATGTTATTCAAACAATATAAATATATATATAATATATATTATATCATCATCACCAGTCGGTACACATCCACTGCCGGATGAGGCCTCCCTCATAGTATGCATAGCGCGCAATGGCAGGATTTGCCATAATCACCACGCTTGGCAGTCGGATTGGTGATCGCAGTTTGGTGTTAAGTACTCAGGTGGATACTTCTGCCCATCCCCTGGTATATTCCCTTAGTCGCCTTTTACGACATCCACAGGAAGAGTTGGCGGAGTCCTATTCTTAGGCTGAGACTACCACGGCTCATATAATACATAATATTTTGTATAAAAATATAAATATATGGTGTTGACGATAAGTTCCAAATTCAAGGTTTTCCACATTATATATTTTCCAATTTCTTTGTAATGCATAATCTTTTTTTCATATATAATTATATAAATGTTTAGAAACGGCCATCGGTGAAGCATACCAGACTACCACTACCTGTATAGGAATTTTAACATAAAAGACCGATCTCGAATTATCGATACACCGCGAACAACCAATCCATAAAAGTCAGAAAAAGAAAAATGGAATATCGTATAAAATCGTATCGGTAGAGATAAGGGCGGCGACGCATTCGCATGGCGCGTAGCCCACGGCTGCAACTCAATATTTCATGAAACAGCCGATTTATATTCGCTGTTGCGGTGGAGCAAAACTTTTATACTCCACGTAATTACCGGCAAAAAGTGAATACCAGTAGATATGCACAAAAAAACAAGGTGAATCGACTGCAAATTATTTTTAGGGAGGAAAACATCAGTAGAAGCGACTCTAACTAACTTTAGGGGAAAATTTATAGGTTGAACATAGTAATTAATTCGTATAACTGAAATTTCACTCCTGACTGAAGTCGTCAGACTGCTGACTGAAGTCGTCAGACTGCTGACTAAAGTCGTCAGACTGCTGACTGAAGTCGTCAGGATTTCAGGTTGAATGCAATGACAAAAATTACACATGCAAAAAAACATAAGATAACATGGCATTTAAAAACAAAACTACCTACTTATATGACAAGAACCGCATATTCCTCTAGCTATTAAACTAATCCGGTATATTCATTAGGCAATTCCGATTTTATGATCAGCTATCGGAGTCCACACCACGTCTGACGTAAACTGGGATTGTGAAATTATATTACTCGTATTATTTTGATGGCGCTCATAAAATATAATCTTTCTTACACTAATAGGTGCTGATCTAAACATTCACGCAATTTTCAGTTGTGTTTAAATTCCTTTTAACACTTGTTTTTTAGGGTAACGTAAGGCAAAAAGTACCAGTGGAACCATTATAAGATCACTCTCTTGCCTGTTTGTCACAACCTATTTTCTCCGAATCTACTGAACGAAAATAGATTAAATTTGTTACATATAAAGAGTTAAGTGACCCAATTACGGATGTTTGGCGTAAATAAACGAATCCTGATTAAAAACATTAGTCAAGTGCAGCGTGTAGCGTGTAACGTAATTAATGGAAGGGATTGTTATTAAAAATACAAATATAATTTATTAAAATGCATAGTTAAAACGAAATTATATAAAATCTACCTACAACAATAACCAAATTTATATTAAATTTATAGAAATCTCTCTCAAAACGGTTTAAAACACTGTTGTAAACCTGCATAATCTAGAATCAAACAAAACGAGTTAGCATGGCCCAATGAGGGTTGGATAAAGCTCATATATTTGTATAGTAGGCTCGCAGTCCTAGAAATATGGTCAGACTATGTATATATAATCCGTGCCGTGGTGTATCTGGCCTATGAAGCCCCCTATATCTCCTCCCAGGGATATCGTAAAAACTTACTACGAGATTACACCAGAGGAGAGGCAGCAGCATCCACCTGAGTATACAACGCCGATACTGGCGTTCACCAATATACCAGCCAAGCGAGGTGATAATAGCAACTTCTCCCCATTGTATTTTATGTGGACGTTTTAAAGGCTGCTGCTGATGTGTTTAGCATTTATGATCTTTCTTATCATCAAAGGAGGCGCGGATCATCACGATTAGGAGGGTTAAGACACAGAAATGATTGCTTCCAAAACGGCATTTCTAACTGTTAGTGACATAACGATGTAAAGTTTACAAGAACATGCTTCGAATACTTTCATTCAGCTACTTCACTTGTCAGTTGAACATTATCTTGTTTGAATCAGAAATGCTTAAGTCGTCACTGCACCAGTTTACTTAAGATGCTTATCCGACACATTTTTGGATGCTCTTAGTTAGACAGTAGTACAGTCCCAAATGTTATTTTGTTTGTAGGTCCATTTTCATTTGATAGTGGTAAATAGTTGTCAAAGAAGCCAATATAAAAAACAGTAAAATTTACATTTATATTATATTACTTACCAATAATCATAACGTTTTACCTATTAAGCTGTAAGGTGGGCCTGGTGACCTGATATGCAGATTTTATCAATAAACCTTTTGGGCTGCACTAGCTCTCAAATACAATATGTTTTAGATTTAAGGTTACCTTGCTGTTATCTTAAGTGAGAGAAAAAAAAACCACATCGTACACGTTTTTCTCAGTACAACTACAACCATAATAATATATCATAATGTAGTTAAATATAATATCAACCACAAGTTACGTATTATACTGCACAAACTACACTGGGTTTGAATTTTATGAATTACTTTCATATGTAGTAAGTGCAGCTTTTCACCTATGTCTATAGTTATAAATCATGGGTTATTTCATGAAATACAACTACAAAATCTGCGTATGAATTGTTCCTGTAAGACATAATAAAAAGCCTAGATACTACTGCCACTTACCTACGATAGTAAAGTTATTTCTTGCGAAATAACAATTGTGTTGCGCACTGACTTATGATTTTACATCAGGGAATACAATAGAGTATTTGACTATATTAAAAATATGGATCGTGCTAATATAATCCAAGAAGATTATTAATTTTAAAAAATATTTCACAATATTAAAGTACAACATAAATACGCATTTTTGACATCTTTGCTCACGTGACATCAAAACGCTCTATTATAATATCGAATCTCTAATGACATTACATGAAAGTAAATAAACGTTTTCAAGTGTTTGTTTATTTACTTATTTTACTGAGAAGTGACGTTGTTGAAGTTATATGACCCACAGGGAGTGCAGGGAGTGTTTAAATGGTGTATTTGTATTTTTTTTATTAAAATTCTGAAAATGATAACATAGCATAACATAAATAACACACAAAAGTCAAATAGTTCAAAAAGTCAAGTAGTTACTGCGAAATTTCAAAAATAAATTATGGATAAAGATAATATTAGAACATAATATTGTTCTAATATAGATAGACAATTTGAGATGGTTTTATAAATCAGTAAAATACCCTGTTATTAAATGACACACGCCCCTATAAAAGGAATAGCTCCTAGTTAAATAGTTATAATCAAAGCAAAGAGACTCAAACCCCCGCGAACTTGCTTCAAAACTGCCCAGTTGGCAATGAAAGGTGTCAATAGAACCTCTTTTTATGACAACTAATAACGATTCCACTGTTAATACACTTTAATATAATGAATACCTAGTGGTTTTCTCCTACTTACATTTATGGCGTCTATTTCTGGCAAAGCAAGGGCGATAAATAATGCGATAGTAATCTATTCCATTTTTACCTTGTTTTGGATTCCGCCTTATGCTACTTCTCTTCGTAACTAAACAGGGTTGCTTTAGTTTACACAAGCTAATTTAAAACAGAACAGAACCTCTAATTACGGAAATACTACCAGAACTCTTAAGATTAAAGAAAGATTGTCGTCGACTGTTCAAATACGAATTTTAAAGTTCTTTGATCATGTTACACGCAATGAAGACTCAATGGAGCGTTTTGTAGTGCAAAGCAGGATGGAGGGTAAGAGACCACGCGGTGGTCAGACCTTATAAAGTCCATACAAACTTCCGAATGTTCTCGCAATGCTGCTAATAGAGCCGAGTGGAGACGCATCGCAAGAGCCGCCACTCAAGCTAGACCTACATAAACACGACCACTCTGTTAAGAGTGTACGACTACGAAGAAAATCAGAACTCAATAGTTTCAATCACTTTTTACTTCTTTTCTGTTTTATAGGCTGGGCAATTAAGTAAGGTTTTTTTTATTGTAAAACTCTTTTGAATAAGGTATGTCATATCCCTAGCACCGCATTTTTCCTTGGACCCTCAGTTCCCCGTCTCTTTTATTTTAAAATAACGGAACCCTATCCATTAGTACCTGCATGTTTTGTTTTTTTATTCCATGTATGACTCAAGCCTTAATACTTATTACTGTGACAGGTATATGCCCTTATCTGCGCCCAGTGTCTGATGGATCGATGTTAAAAAACCATTCTTGTTGCTTGTGTTCGTTCTCTAATCGACTGCCCTTTAATGGAGCCGCAAAGCTTTATTTACGCTTACAACATTATTGCTGTTTAGTTATGACTACTTTAACTCATCCTATAGACTGGGAAAATCTGTCTAGCATTTGTACTTGCTAAGAATACTTTAGAAAAATACTTTTTTATTTCGCGGTAGCGGAAGGCCCTCCACTCGATGGACTAAAGACATTATAAACGCCACTGGAAGTCAGTGGATGGAGGCGGCTCAAGACCGTTCGTTGTGGCATTCTAAGGGAGAGGCCTATGTCCAGCAGTGAACTTCTACAGGCTGAGGATGAGGATGATGAAGAATACTTTTTAACCGACTTCCCAAAAAAGGAGGTGGTTCTCAATTCGGTTGCTTTTTTTTTTTTTTTTAAATGTTTGTTACCACATATCTCCGGCGTTTATGAACCGATCTGGAAAATTCTTTTTTTATTTGAATAGATATACTTCCAGATTGGTCCCATTTTTTTCAGAATCCAGTTCTGATGATGGAATCTACGAGGAATTGAGGGAGGGAACTCCTCAAATATTGTAGGCATACGTATGGCGATTTTGATATTTTCAGTAACAAACCAAGCATTTGCATTCAAAAAGTATCATAATCCTTTCACCACTATGGTTCTTTCATAATTTTTTTTCATTCAAATATTTAGTCGAATACAATGGCAGAAGTCGGTTTTTTAAATGAAAAGTTATTAAAGCTATGAAATACTAGTGGTTCGGCCCGAACTATGACTTCGCGAACACACACGTTGTCGATTACCTACATTCTTTACCTTTCGAACCGACTTCAATATCATTTATGTAGGTATGGGGTTTATGATAACATTGGTTTTTAACGGTCTAACTTACGTTGGTTTTATTCGAGTATACGACTCGAGGTTCCGTAAGCTAAACCGGTAAAAATCATGAATACCACACTGACGAAAGTTTTTATCAAAAAATATGTAATTTATGGTTACTTTTTATTTTTTGCTTGTTATCTCAAAAACTGCAGTCTTAAATAAAATTTACAACTGTTTTACAATACCTAAATAACGCCCTTTCATATGACACCCCACTTGACCTGATTGTTTCATATTTAGTTGTCCTCTATTATACCCCAATATCTGACCTTACCTACAAATTTTACCAAAACTATCTATCTACTTATCGAATTTCATGAAGATTTGATCAACGGTTCGTAAGGTATCATCAGACAAACATAAATACACATACAACGCATACGCAGATTCTTTGAAGTTAACTCATAGAAATCACTTCGTCAAATACGTGTGCCTTTATCATCATCATCATCAGTCTGTATGAACGGTATTGAGCCGCCTCCATCCACTGGCATACTGCGATCTTTTGTGTCAACACAATATGTCTTCATCATTTCTTCTTCATTGGTCATTCTGTGATGATGCATTTGGACGATACTTTGTAAAAACATCGTTCCTGAGTAGCATATTTTCTATCTTTTTATTACGCAAGCGAAACCGTACTCAGAACCTAGCTTATGATCCATACTCATTCAGAATCGTTAATATAGTCTCTATAGCTGTGATATTTTTATTTTTTTACACACATTCGTTTGTGTGTTATGTGTATGTGGTTACTAGGAGTAAGCACGAATAGTTTTTGCCTTGAAATTCGATACAACCAGAATATTTCCTTATTCAAACGTATAGGTGAAGCAACGTAGAAGTACAACAAATGGTTGCCTTGTGGCCTCCCACTAAACGTATACCTGCTGCCAACCACAATAGAACCCGTCAGATTAAAAGATGAATGATTCGGATTGGCGTCCCACAAGGCTCTACCTGCGGCCCTTTTTTCAAATGTTTGATTTAAATACAAATTCATTTAATTTTGGTGTGGTAAAACCGATGAGAAGCCTTGCTGGATCGTGTATTCTAAAGGGGTTCTAGTTTGGCATGACTAATTTCAGTAATTTTTAGCAGCATAAGGAAGCAGCGCGCGTGTGATGCCTCTGGTGTTACAGGCGTTCATAGGCTACGGTAACTGCTTTCCATCTGGCGGGCCGTAAGCTTGTCTGCTTGCCAAGTAGCATAAAAAAAAAAAAAAAAAAAAAAAAATTGATGATAATGCCGCCGTGTGACCGACCTACGAATATAACCCTCCGTCTCTTTCCTTGGATGTTGTAAAAGCCCACTAAGTGACACCAGGGGATAGGTATCAGTATCCACCTGAGTGCTTAACCAATACTGCCAATACTGCGATCATCAATCCACCTGCTAAGCGTGGTGATATGGCAAATTCTCTCATTACATTCTGTGAGGGAAGCCTCATTCAACGGTGGAAGTCTATGGGCTATTGATATAAAAAAGGATATTCTGAAACATTCCATTTAAAAAATTGACCCATCACCAAAACAGGAAGTACTAATACTGAATTTATCCACATTAAACGCTTTGTATATATTTTACGAAGCAGAACGAACTTGTGACTGTTTCGCTATATGAAACACAGTGTCGACTGTACCGCTTCTAACAGTCGTTATGTGCTAAAAATCTTTTTCTAATCCTCATTAATTATTAGGCTATAAAATTTCCACGGCTGAGACTTTTCCATCCACAATTCCACAATATACAATAGCTTTTCAGCGTCTCTTACCTCAGGCAGAAAAAACTAGTAAGAATTAGTGATAGAAAAAGAAGGATAGCAACAACTTGTCACAACCTGTTAGATTTTTTTTAGCTCTATGGGTTTAGGTAGGTGCTCTTTGTCGTATTCTTCATTGGTCATGCCCATCTTCAAAAGCCTTAAAGAGGAATTGTCGAGGAGCTTCCTCGCTAATCTGTCTTTGGCTTGCCTTAAGTGCGGTAGTGACAGGTTCCCACGTAACCCTCGTCGAATTTTTCGGCTGAATTATTATCGGCTTCATCTAATTTTTGGGTTATTCTTGTAGAAATCTAGGGCACCTTGTATCTTGATAAGTGTTATCCAATTATATTTTAAAAAAGTTTATGAAGATCTGTCTTGTACTTTTTTAATTATAACTTTTCATTTAAAAAACCGACTTCCGCCATAGTATTTGACAAAATATTTGGATGAAAAAAAATGATGAAAGAACCATAGTGGTGAAAGGATTATGATACTTTCTGAATGCAAATGCTTGGTTGGTTGCTGAAAATATCAAAATCGCCATATGTATGCCTGCCTACAATATTTGAGGAGTTCCCTCAATTCCTCATGGATCCCATCATCAGAACTGGATTTTGAAAAAAATGGGACCAATCTGGAAGTATATCTATACAAATAAAAAAAGAATTTTCCAAATCGGTTCATAAACGCCGGAGATATGCGGTAACAAACATTAAAAAAAAAAAAAAAAAAAAAATACAACCGAATTGAGAACCTCCTCCTTTTTGGGAAGTCGGTTAAAAAGAAAACTAGAGCCAGACGGAACGTAACATCGTAGTTTCTCAAATTCTCAAAAAAAAATTACAACTATACTTGACTATTCTCCTGCTAACGTTTCGTTGACCATTTAGAAAAACTTCCTCATAAGCACTGTATCATCGATAATAATAACTTTTCATTTAAAAAACCGACTTCCGCCATTGTATTCGACTAAATAATTTTCGATGAAAAAAAATTTATGAAAGAACCATAGTGGTGAAAGGATTATGATGCTTTCTGAATGCAAATGCTTGGTGTCTTGCTGAAAATATCAAAATCGCCATATGTATCCCTACAATATTTGAGGAGTTCCCTCAATTCCTCGTGGATCCCATCATCAGAACTGGATTCTGAAAAAAATGGGACCAATCTGGAAGTATATCTATTCAAATAAAAAATGAATTTTCCAAATCGGTTCATAAACGCCGGAGATATGCGGTAACAAACATTAAAAAAAAAAAAAAAAAAAAAAAAAAAAAAAACAACCGAATTGAGAACCTCCTCCTTTTTGGGAAGTCGGTTAAAAAATAAAAAGCAATGGCGATATAAATATTCGAAAACTGTGTTTCGGCCTAAAGAAGGTCATAAACACAGAAAATTTGCATTTTAAAAACATCATAGATTCTTCATACTTTAACTACTTTACTAAAAATTTTGACCACGATCGAAGGTCGTGACGTGAGATGGGAATACAATGCCGAGGTGTGTCTGGCCTAAGAATAGACCCCTCTATCTCCTCCCGTGGATGTAGCAAAAGCCGACTTAGGGATTACACCAGGGCATGGGCAGCAGCATCCGCCTGAGAACTCAACACGAATACTGCGATTACCAATCCGCCTGCCAAGCGTGGTGATAATCCTAATTCCCCCCCATTGTATTTTATGGGGGAGGGCTTCGTCCAGCAGTAAACGCCCAATGGCTGTTAATGGTGATGATGAATTCAGCTGAAAAGTTCAGGTGAGTGAACATGTGAACCCTTGGTCAGACCAGTGGTGGTAGGAAGTTAAGTTTTTTAACCGACTTCCCAAAAAAGAAGGAGGTTCTCAAATCGGTTGTATTTTTTTTTTTTTTATTTTTGTTACCGCATATCTCCGGCGTTTATGAACCGATTTGGAAAATTCTTTTTTTATTAGAATAGATATACTTCCAGATTGGTCCCATTTTTTTCAAAATCCTGTTCTGATGATGGGATCCATGAGGAATTGAGGGAACTCCTCAAATATTGTAGGCATACATATGGCGATTTTGATATTTTCAGCAACAAACCAAGCATTTGCATTCAAAAAGTATCATAATCCTTTCACCACTATGGTCCTTTCATAATTTTTTTTTCATCCAAATATTTAGTCGTATACAATGGCGGAAGTCGGTTTTTTAAATGATAAGTTATTATTTCCAATATCATAAGAAGTGAGTTAATATAATTAAGTTACTAGGACCAAAAATAAATAACTTTTATACGTATTTAGGGCAAAGTTATGGCTTAATATTGAATCGAAAATTCATCAATGCCGTAGCTAATTACAGAACCGCGTATACTTGGGATTGGATTGTGCACGGGTTGAGCATTAAAAACGAGTGTCGGATATCCGACGTCAAGCTAGGAGTACAGTCGGCTTAATTATTACGTACCTAACACCGTGATTGGAGGTGCAGTGCGAGAAGAGATGCATAGGGAATATGTCACGGATCGCACCAAAAGAAGACCCTCAATTAGGGTTGAAACCTTGGTGCTTTCATCGACATACTGATAACACGGCTTGGTTTGATTTGATAATCTTTCTTACTACTAGGTGGGAAGCGCCTGTGTGGTACAAATTGAACTAGTAGAAGTTGAGTCATAGGAAAAGAGAACTTAAAAACCTTAAGTAGTGCAAATTTTACGCAATTAGAATCAACAAAAGTTCATAAGACAACCCACAAAATATAACGGTAAGTAAGTGAAAATTTATCGTTTTACAGAATGGACCTACTTTTTTTTGGCTGACTGTGACAGATCTTGTTAGAAGGTATCATTTTAAAGCCGTCTAAAATGCTGGACTGATTAAACATAAAAAACGGTGTTTTCCTTTTATCTTTCCGCTTTAATTCTTGACGACCTCTGTGGCGCAGCGGGCAATGAGATGCGAGAGATTGCGGGTTCGATTCCCGCAGCGGGCAAACGTTCCTATGATCTGCAAATATTTGGTCCGGGTCTGGGTGTTATGGTACCAATGGTTCATAGTTCCTGACATCCACGACACAGGGAATCCTAGTGTGGGATCAGGACTACGTATATTGTGTTTATTCTCAGGCCACTGTGCAGGTGTGTGTCAGGTGCTGTGAGTGAGTGAAAAAGCTTCTTTGAGCCAACAACACCTTCACCCGTTGACACAAAAAACAAAGATAAATTACCAATACGCAGATACTTATTATATTAAATAACCAGAACAAAAGCTGCTTATTCAATAGCAAGTTCAAGTTCAAGTCTATTCAGCTGCTTTGAACAGCCGGTTGAAGCTCTTCCTTCCTTATTTTCACTCTTCACAGACAGCTACTCAGGCATGTAAGGTATATCATAGGCGAGTAGACCTTTGGGATGCAAGAAGTGCGGATTCAATTCCTGCAACGGGACAAATGTTGGCATAATCTGCAATATTTGCTCAGGAATATTGTGGTATCATATAATGCAAGAAATCCTAGTGTATAGTCAGGCCTATGTATGAGAACTGTTGGTTGTTATGTTATCATGATACTCTTAGACCTATGTGACTGTTGGGTGTTATTTATTTTATTTTATTAATGCGTAATATGAAACAAAAAAGCATAAACATGATTCAATAGCAGAGCCTTTTAGCTCCCAAGCAGCTGGTTGCTGCCTGGAGCTGACTGTACCTCGCACCGAACAATGCGCGCTAATAATAAGGCGGCTGTATTTATGAGCATACGTGCCCGAGAGACGAGCAGACCTATTGTGCCTCAGACCTCCTATGATTATTTCGCCTCTCGCACTTTTCCACAAATCCCCATTTTAACTTTACATTTTATAGCTTTGGGGCTTTTCTCACCAAGTACGTATGGCTGTCAGCCTAAATCTCTTTGACAGATTTAAAACATGCCTCATACATTATCTGTTATCCTCAGTCAAAGGTAGGGGCTTTCTCACCAAGTCCTGTGTGGCTGTTAGGATAACTTAGGCTTTTTGACAGATATTTTCATAGTCATCATAATCGGTCATCTTAACTGACATGTAAGTTGTCTGCCACTTTAGGTTAAATAATTTTAAGAATATGGTTCACTTATAATGAGTTTAAGAACTAAGATTATTACTAACTATTAGTTACTTAAGTACTAATAGTATTCCAGCGATCTGGTGGTTACTTAAAAAATATTATCATATAAGTACATGTTTTTTTAAGTTTGTTTTTAAATACTTAAATATTCTCAATTTTTTACGTCATTAGGTAAGTAGTTGAATAATTGTGCACCCTCGTACATGTTAATTTTTCCATAATTGGTTCTATGTTTTCTTAGTTTTAGTTGTTTGTATTCCTTAGGTTAATGCTGTAAGACCTTTTCGTAAGTTCTATTTGTGTGGGTTTTCTGCCAGTTAATATCTTTGTATAAATGTAAAGCTGTTGAAAGTTAAATATTTTAGTTTTTTCATAGAGCGTACGTGTGTTTGTCAGGTAGTCGTAGTTAAACAGTGTTTTTATTACCTTATTTTGCGAGTTTTGATGGTCATTTAGATTTAACAGGAGCAAGTGGAAAAGGCTTGTAATTGAATTATAATCTGGTATTAGCCGCGTAAATCTAATTTACGATTTACCTAAAGTTTCACAGTCGTTGGCCATTTTGTAGTGTTTCGCTTTTATGACTGCTAAGATTGATATCATTGGACTTAGAGTATACGGATAAACATTTTTTTGTCCGTACACTCAATAAATCACTGAGGTACTCCGTAATATTTCGCCAGGTACGCAAATTGAAATACCTACTCCATGTATTTACATAATCAACAGTAATAAATAAACGCAATGATTTCATTGTGCCCTAGAATAGTTTCGGTTACAAAAGCTCACTAGACTAGACCTACGCTGTGACCTAAATACGTGTGCGCCTGCGCACCCGGCGCCCGCCAATCACGGTCCGCCATTCAAATCATGAGCCGGCGCCGATACTCGTATCTATAAATCCATGCATACCATAAATAATGGCTAACCAAGCTATTAAATAATTTTAGCAAATGCTCTTTAAATTATATTCCACTGACTCCTATTACTCGAACATTATAATAGCAACTACCAATTCACTGTAGGGTTACCTCGTTTCAAAGAGAAGCTCTGCTCTTTAATTCTCTTTGTATATAAGAAGAATCTTTACTTCTTTGATGCTTTTTTGTTTTAAGTCTTCAATTATTTGCAATAGCCTGACCTGCCGTACTCTCCAGTCAGCTGCCTTAGCCCAACACCAGCCGCTCCAAAATCTTGTCAAATTAAAAACCAAACCAGTTTAATTTTGTCATAATAATTGTAATAGACAGGCAGGTCAGTTATATTCATCATCAGCCCTTAGTTAGACTTCTACTGCTGGGCAAGGCCTGATCCATAGCAACGGGGGGATTTGCCATAAACACCACGCTTGGATTGGTGATCGCAGTGTGTAGTACTCAGGTAGATGCTGCTGCCCATCCCCCTGATCTGTCATCCCTTTTAGATAGCTTTTACGACATCCACGGGAGGAGGCGGAGGGGTCTTTTCTTAGGCTGGTGGCAATATGCATAATTGAGTGAACTAAATTCGGTCATAATCGGTTGCTAACCCTAGTAAAACGGAGAACCTTACCTTGATGCATGGCGCCTTGGTATCCTATTAGTTGCCTTCGAAAATTGATTCACTGTCAATGTATTGGTACTATCATAATTATTAGTTACCAATAAAATACCAAACCGGTTACATAAATTTAGCAAAACGTATAATGACTACATTTGTATTAGCCTTGAAATTATATACCTTTTAAATCAAATTATATACTTCTTTTTCTATTTGCACATCAAGTTATGTAAGTAAAAGTTTATTTTTTGTCTTCTTCATTACCCGTTAGACCACTGCTGGATGAGGCCTCCCCCATAGCAAGCATAATAGCCATACAAGCAATGGCGTGCAATGGGGGGATTTTCCATAATTTACACGCTTGGCAGGCGGATTGGTGATCGCAGTTTTGTGTTAATTTAATTGAATTATTTAATTAGTTATTAATTAGAACGGCCTAAGCCAAGGACTAAGGAAGGAAGGAAGGGGAAGGAGGAGGGGTTAAGGACTCCGGTGGATGCTGCTGCCTGTCCTCTGGCGGCAGGCAACTTAGTCTCATTTTATGACATCCATAGGAGAAGTTGGCTCAACAGCTCTTCAGCTGCTTTGAAGATGGTGAAGTTGGTTGAAGCTCTCTGAGCCAATTTCCTTAATTTCACTCTTCACAAACAGCTATTTAAGTATGTAAGGTATATTTTATTATGCAAGTAGCCATCTGAGACGCATGAGGTGCGGTAGGTACTAAATACTGTTTGGGTTGCTTAGTTTTTAGTGAAATTTAAAGAGATTCTCTTACGTTTTTTGTTTTACAAAATTTGTAGATATTTTAGCGTCAGACTTTATTATAAATACGTATATATCTACATTTTTTTTTGTAAATAGTGGCACTGTTGTTCATAACTCAAGGCAAAATTGAAAAATTAAAAGCTGCAACACCTTCTCTGCCACTTAGGGAACAAAAGAAGTTATTTATGTCATGAGTCGGTTTTTTCCCAAAATGCCTAGCAGGCACTAAAGTTTAACGGCCATGTTGGAGATTTGACTGAGATTACAAGCCATGAGTCATTTTCATGAGTCTTTTAATGTCTCATTACTACTGTTGTTTAATCTTGTGTTAGTTACAGCAAGGTATTAATAATAATATAGGAACCAAGGGTTATTTTTTTTTAAATAAATAAATACGTCCTCGACTTTAATCCCCACGGTGAACATCCTCAGATAGATAGATAGAAAATACTTGATTGCACCAGACAAAAAAACAAGTAGGTACCTACATAGGCAAACTTAATGCTAATTAGCATTTTCTTCCAGCTAAACTTTGTGTAATGTAGAGTGGTGGTAGTGCTAAGTTAAAATAATTAATTACCTGCTTAAAATAACTTATATATACCTTATACGCATATCCTTTGATATCTACTCAGTTTTAATCTGCAAGAATAGCATGCTAGGGGTAGTCAAAGGCAAGTCCGAACATTGTATTTGGCACATGCCTACTTATTGCATAATAGTTAGGATTCTACTGATGACAGGTTGTAAGCTCATTGGAATAGTGAGCACTTGAGCAGCAAATAAATTGAGTCCCGGCGCGGGCCATGTGTAAGCGCAGTAGAGGATTTTGTATTGGACACTGCTACTGCGCAAGTCACGTGGTACGCTTGACTTACCTATGGCAAATGTTTCGAATTTAAATTGGTTATAAGGCATGCCAGTTTCTTTACGTTGTTTTCTTTTACCGTTAATTGATAACTTTAATGTTAAATAAAAAATTGAAACTCCACATTATACTTTAATATTAAATTAAATACGGTTTTAATTTCACTGTCATGTATCTTTAACGAGAAAAGTTTTCAGTATATAAAACATCTTTACTTAGTTTACACGCGGGTGAAGCTGCGGGTTGATGCTAGTGTACAATAAATGGATATGTTTGTACAAACAAGAAAATACAACAAAGGAAGTTCACATAATGTACGGTTGATGTAATTGCATAGTTCCAGACAAGAAACATAAAATTAAAACAATTAAATTCCTCAACAATTTCATAGACCACAAAATATTAGTAGCAAGGGTATGCGAATGGAACAAAATACAACATCTCTGCAACTCTATAGAAACTTAAAACCCAGTGCGCTAGCGCGGTAATTTCAGTTGGAATCAACAGACGTAGGCACCAAAACAAAATATTATGTTTTTTAAATTCAAATGGATTAATTTAAATTCTGTTTCGAGAGAACTTTTTAATATCATCATCAGCTCGACGTCCACGTCCAAATTCAACTGCTTACTACACTTACAGTATACAATACACCAAGGCGTGCAGCAAAACAAAAGTACAGGTATAATTCTAGTTAATTATATATCACAGATACCTACTTAGCTTAGAAAACTGATAGAAGAATTAAGTATAACATGAAAATTTTAAAAAAATATATCGATATCTGGTTTCTGAGCAACCAGAGCAAAACAAACATAGCGCTGTTGTACTAGCTAGACCATAGAATGCATTATTTATTTGCCGTAATCACTAACGCTTGGTAGGCGGATTGGTGATCGCAGTGTTAGTGTTGAGTACTCAGGAGGCAGCTGTCCATCCCCTGGTGTAACCCCTTAGTCAACTTTTACGGCATCCACGGGAGGAGGTGGGGTTTATTATTTATAGCCAGAGACACACAGTTTGTAATGTATGCAAAAAGTCATAGATCTAATTGGTACCATTACGAGATGCCAAGCAAAATTTGGAATATAAAGAACCTACTTTTGAAAATAATTCTATTGAGGAGATTTTTTGTTTCCTATTTACTTTTCGTAAGGTTTTAGAATAAAAACTTAAAATTCATATACTTCTTGGAGTTCTGTTTGTAAAGAAAGGCTACAAAAAATGCTCACCTTTAAACGTGCGAAGGAACTTTTATACTCGGCCTCTGGTATGCACCAAGCAAGACAGACACATTTAAGTAAAACTTACAACAAAAAAAAACGTAACACGCAGACTTGTATCACAATATGAGCTTCGAGGGATGAGCATACCTTTTAAAAGCTTTTCCGAAGCCGCGTGAGGCATTAAGCTGAGGTAAAGATAGTGGTAACAACCTACCGACGATATGTTGCCAACGCCATAAATACCTCTATCTAGTTTGCTTTTGTTCCCAAGATAAATCGGGTCGTTTGACCAGAGCATCGTTCCCAGATTGAAATATTCTAAGTGTTCTGAGGCATTTCCACTTTGTCTACGCCTCGTTTTCTAAATCTCTACGCGGTCACTTGCGAATCTACATGATCTATGTATAAGACCCCAACTATTTTACCGTTTTATGATGAAGTTTAGTTACGGGGCCCGTATTCTCGTCTCGAACACTAACTCGTCACATCTCGTATGACGCCCATACAAAATTATGGTCATTCGAGATTTGACGTCATCACGTATACCCACATGTTTTCCGAGAATCACCCCCCCCCCCCTGGTAGTTTTATACAGTTCATTCCATTTAATGGTAGAATTCACTACAAAGCGATAAGACTGCCCATTGTATAACATAGTGAGTTTTAGTTTTTTTTTTAAATGTTTCTTTTTTTGTAAATTGTGGTGTGCAATAAAGTTATTTTTATATTCTTATCTATATCTGCAATCAACTCCAGAAAAGCTGTAGAAAATGAGCCAAACAAGGCATCGAGAAAAAATTATTAAGAAATATTTTAAATCAAATATTACAAAATGTGACTTTCGAAAATGACTCGCAGATAAAGTCGCGGGCGGGACGACTAAGGACGCTACCGTTTATGAGTGATTTGGATCAGTTGAGCTATCTTTAGATCGTTTTCATTTATAGTTCCACAGTTTAATATGATATATTTTAAATTTTGTAATAAACTTGTAGTATTATTATTTCTGTAAGTAAAGTTACCTACTTAGGAATATTTCAAGGTGTGATGTTCATATTTTGTTTTAGTTCCCGCAGCCCCTTTATGCAACTTTCCTTCAAAGTTTCCTTGAAATTGAGTGTAAGTACCTATTCAAAGCTCTCCTTCATGTAGGTATAACATAAAAACATGTTCCGGCGTTGTTTTACAAAACACTTAAAATCATTAAAGACCCTTGTCAAACAAATATTTGTACAAGTGCAACTTTACAAGCGCATTAAATTTTAACATCGTATTTATTTAAATGTTTGTTTTATAAATGACTTTAATTCCAAGCGTGTTTAAATAAAGAAGAATAAATAAACATGCCTTGGTCCCAGATAAGATGTAATCATCTACTTGGTGGGTATACGATATAGTACCATCCAAGTGTGGGCAAAACTTACAATATAATTTACCAGCAACGTAACAATCTCGACAAAAAAGATAGAATACTTAATCCTACGGAGAGCCAATAACACAACCTTTCTCGATCCGGAAACACATTCTTAGGTCACATAATATATGAGTGTCGCTTAAGCAAAAGTAACTTCGATATTTCAAGCTACAGCTAAGTTATTGGCTGTTATTAATAATGCACCTTTCTTAACTTAATCTGACTTGAAAGGCATTGAGACGTACGTCGTGTAGGCAATGTATTGTCCAAACAACAAATAGAATACTTTAGGAGAGACCTTATGTGGAAACCTTAGTACCTACTCAGGAACAATACTTTATACTGTCAATAAGACAAGGTAAAAACGTGAACGCAGGCTTAAATCATTTTGTTTTTATTTCCTCATATAACATGGGAGATTTCTTCATTCAAAGTTTGTATATTGCAATTATTACTATCAAAAATACAAGGGCGTAAATATTTCATGTAAAACTATTAAAGCGCTAACTGTTCCTTTACTTTTGACTGGTGGACATAATGGTTTCTGGTATTTTTGAATGAAATATAAATAAACGTATTGACTCCAATAGACCCTATTTGAATTGAATATGGATAGCTACAACGCGTAGGCGTGTCCTACCGACTTCTCATACAAATTTAAATGTTTTTTTTAATAAATAACTAAGGTTGTATAATTAAGTGATGTAAGAATTAATGGGATAGCATGACTCTTAACCACAGAGACACGTTGACGACTAATTATTAAAATAGTTACCTCTACACCCACTTTCTCACTTCAAATCTCTAATAATATCTACTCTTTGTATGGTTTATAAATTCAAATCTAAGCGCGCATCATTGTTTTCACTCAAAAATATCATAATTCTTACTACATAAATATAAAATAAAAGAAATACGCAATGTTTGTCGTTCCTACATTCGATATTATTTATAAATCATTAAGGCATCGGGTTATGTACTCAAAGGCACTCGAGTCAATCGTTACTCGTTAGCTGGCCGTGGTCGTGGCTCGAACTCAACTTCTAAAGAATCGAAGTATCTCTTGAAAATTAACGCTGTGTCATTGCTCCAAGTAAATAGAACAAGAAACACTGTGAGCTGTTCAAACTAAACGGGTATTTATTAATCAACGAAATACCTCCAAACCTCCGTCAATTACAGTAAGAACAGTAAAGTAGGTAATTTTTCTTAGCTACATCATTAAAAAACACAGAAAATTGTAATTCGATTCCTGTTCCGCTTGAAAAAATAATGTATGTCATATTATATTAACAATTAGTCTTTACGTTTTTGATGTACGTCACAACCTTATATATAACAATGTTTTATAATCCTATCAAGGCTTGTTTTTCTACTCTAACCTCTTCCCTGTGCTTATAGAAACACGAACGATTGAGTGGCCATAGGTTGGCGTGTGGGCCGTGGAGGACTATTGAGCATTTTCTTTTTTTCTACGTACGCACGTCGTGGCTCCGTCTCGGCCAGTACCGGCATTGTCCCCCATATACTAAAATAACCCGCATTTTACTGCCTAGCAAATGTACGAATAAAATGACATACGACTTGCTACATTAGACCTCATGATTTATATCGTGACTTTGTACCCCGACTTGACTTTAAATTGTTAATTGAAAAAGGAATTTTTATGCTCTGGGAACTGTAATAAATATGTTCAGTACCTATTCAAAGTTTTCGTAGCAATTAGGTTTTATCGTTCTTAATCATTTAGATGTCTTCTCGAGTAAATTAACCATGCTTCGGTCTAGAGAATGGTTCCAGTATAAAAAGAATGCTACGACAATCATGTAGTACATTTTGTGATAAATACATACAATGGGACTACATAAAAGCCGTTTTAATAGGAAATCATGTACGGTATCATTAATATAAATGTATATTATTAAAAGCGTTGTCTTTCAGTCTATAAACAAGTTAGATGAGTCCATAAAAATCACGTATCCTTCACGCAGCGAGATAGCCTCTATCTGAACTATTACTCACAGGGACATTCGACAAATAAAGCGCAACCCTATCTCCGCCTCAGCCATTGTCGTAAAACCTACACTGTACTTTACGCCACGTTCTTAAAAGTTCATATACAATTTATTATAATATTTTCCACATTCGAATATGCTTGGTCAAGTTCACAACATCAGAGAAAGTTGAACAAACTCTTAATTCTAATCAGTATAAAGTTTCAAAATATGGGCAAGATATACTGCGTTAGTACAAGAGGAAACTTAACAGCATATTAATACAATTAATTGATGTTTTTTTTTAATGTTATTTTGCTATTACTGCTTATTACTGCAAAATACACACACACTGAAAAATAATGAAATAGTGAGATGCAAGGTGTAACAAAAATAACACTTGTAAGTATTAAAGTTTAATAATAATTAATGGCAGGGAAGTAATTACCATTCTAGAATAGAGATTAAGAGAGCTGAGGAGAAATTTAAGCTATGCATGTTCGTTCGTAAGCCTCGATAAAATCAATTTTGTACTTTACTGTCGGATGTCATAATAAATACTGCTATATAGCTTTTCATTTCCAACTTTATTATGAATTAACTACCTTGGCCTCGTGTAACCGAAATCAAGTCTTACCCACTTTTATTTTAGTTTATAATTGATTGGCAAACGTTATAATATGATGTTATTATCTTTCTCATGTTTCGTGGACAGTATTTATTTTTGTGTGAGTCAAAATTCTTGTTAGAATCGAGTGGCGAGGAGGAACTGGTTTCAAATGTATCTGATATAATATTATGTAGACAGTAACGCCCCCGAGGTGATCGCTACTCTTGTAAAGTATTTCAATATCACCTAACTTTTCAAATGACAATATACTTAGTTGGCATCTTCATTAATTAGAATAGAACATAATACAGTCAATTTGAGAACCTCCTTCTTTTTTTGAAGTTGGTTGAACATACATTCATATACAGAGAGTTTTTTCGATATTCTATTTTACAAGGTTTTGGCAGCTTCACTCACGTTATGCATTGAAGTGAGTACCAGAAAATAAAATCGTGGAAGGTATTAGTGAAGAACTTCACAACAAATCAATACTTTGGACCGTCTGTGGATTTAGGCATGAAAGAATTTTGAAACCCAATGGGGCAAGTAAATAGGCCAAGACTCAAATAAGTAAGTTCTGTATGATAATCATTTCTTGAATGATTGTACAATGCCATACGAATAAATAAATCAACCAGCTTGGATTCTACGTTGATACATCAATCAAGACTTCTATTTTTAAAATCAAGAAGATACAATTGTGTGCTCTACATTTTGTTAATAATTTTAGAGCGTAAATGTATAATATGTATAAGCATAGAATGAATAGTTTCAGATATTTTGTGCACATCCTGGTATGTCACTTACCCTACACGTCAATCAGTATTCAGAGCTCATGCAGCTGTGAGAAGGAATTAAGGGCAACATCTTGTGATCCGGCAGAGAACAATAGAGACGAGATGGCGCAAAAAGCAGCGTGCAAGCACGGACGGTCGCGTACCTGTGCTCTTACCAACGTCAGGGGTATTAATTAGTTAAATACGGTGACAATGCGTTCAGAAAAAAATATATTAAATCACTCAAATAATACAAAAGACCCATGATTAATAATTATATTAGGTAAAATCTTAGATTATAAAACTCAAGATACGGATTTGGTGAAATGCAACTCGGACTGCGCGCATTTAGCGAGACAACTTTTTACATTGGATATATTTGTCGAGAGTTCGTTGTCCGGAAAATTTGTGGCAATCATGGTTGTACTAATTAACGAAAAAGTGTCGTCATTTTGAAGCGCCAGAAAAGGATGCCCGAATTAGAAAAGGATGCCCGAATTACTCGTGCATTGGCCGTTGTTAAACTCAAAAAACCGTTTAAAAATCACTCGCTCCGCCCCTGGTCCGCCCAGCGACTCTTGCGCACTTATGATTTATCGTTACGAGGACAACCCGCCCCCCGTACTAACTACCCGGCTTCCGTCTGCTAATTTATACGTACACATCGACCTCTCAAAATCGTAAATCGTATCGACAACACCGTGCCATAATCGCTTTGGATATGGCTTATTTGCCTAAACGTTTAACTACGATTTAGATGCTCTTCACGTTTTCCCCTCCTTCACTATTGAGTCTATTGCATCTTGAAGCATCTAAAATTATTTAATGAACGACTGTAATTCCAGTGAGTTTGATTAAAAAAACCTATACTGTCCCGCTGATAAGCAACTATTCCCGATTTTCAAACAGCTCTACATATTCCCTAAAAGAATCCACGTCGTCACACCAGTGATTCTTTGAGTGACCGCTACGTCTTCTACCTTTCAGAGTTTTATATATGGAAAGAAAAAGGTCATCATCATCATCATCTAGTAGAAGCCCACTGCTGAACATATTCCCCCATAGAATGCCACGAAGAACGGTCCTGATCCAACTCCATCCGCTGACTTCCTTGGTCCTTCATCATCATCATAATCAACCTGTAGAAGTCGAATGCTGAACATAGGCCTTTCCCCTAGAATGCCACGATGAACGGTCTTGAGCTGCCTCCATCCACCGACTTTCTGTGACGTTTATAATGTCCATCGAGAGAACCGTTATTCCCCAACGGTCCTTACCCTTGGACCCTGCCCAAGCCTTGCCAAGCCTTGGCCCTTGGTCCTTGGTCAAAGAAAAAAAAATTGTATGCGTAGAGGTGACGACCTCTGTGGCGCGGCGGGTGAAGGTTCGCCTGCGACGCAGGAGATTGCGGGTTCGATTCCCGCCTCGGAACAAATATTTGTATGTTCTGCAGATATTTACTCAGGGTGTTCTGGGTATTTTTCTATGTATAATAAAAAATATCTATCTATGTAATGTATTAAGTATATCAGTTATCTAGTACCCATAACACAAGCTCTGCTTAGCTTGGGGCTAGATAATGTTGTGTGAAATGTCCAGCATTTATTTATTTAATTATAAGTAGAAGCATTCTGGTTGTGCTGCTTAAGAGTTGCACTGTGGTATTATGGTTACTCAGTAGGTAACCATTTCCGTTAGGAATAGATCAAGATAAATAGGTGACAGGTACCTATAACTTATTGTTTAGAATATTATCAAAGGTAGATCACGATGCAGTATTTTTAAGGATAGCAGGTAGTGTCGGTTGGCTGTACGTGCAAAGTAACATAATATGAAGTCGTTCATTATTTTTTACTCATTCAGTAACAGGTCACGCATCAAGGACGTGGATTGAACGTATTCAGAATAATTTGGCATTGGACATGGCTGGTTCTCACGCTATTGGCATTCTCAGTAGATAACGCGTATTCGTATGCGTATTCATATAGTGGTATTTTATAATCTCTCACTATGTTGGCTAAGTAATTTGAGACGTCTCAAATGCCTCCAAACTTATAGCTTAACCTTCAAGCTATTGACGAATATTTTATTAACTGGAAGCAGATAAGCTTCTATAAATCTGTCTGCTAAATGTGTTGAATAGATAATTTGGATTTCTTATTTTTATAGTTAACTGGAATTTGTTTCCAATATTTCAATATAGATACTAAACTTGTCCTAGAGGACAGAAACTAGTAGATGACTAAAGCACACTGTACTTTCTTACATATTAATTAATAAAGGAACTGGCTTGTGGCCCACCAGAGGGCCTATTACGAGTTTTGCATTGCAACAATAACTTTTCGAGTCGTGAGTATTCAACGTGACTTACACGCCACTCAGTCGATAGAAACAGCACAGATTCATAAATAGTTTACTACTTAAGTCACGTTGAATACTCACTACTCGCAGAGTGATTGTTGCAATGCAAATCTCGTAATAGGCCCTCTGGTGTTAAGGCCCATTACAAACACAATTTCTCTTAGGTCCTTAGGTCACGTCTACGTAGGACATTATTACATTATTTTTTAAGCTCTGTAACTGCGTAATTAAATGTTACAAAACGATGGCTGAATGGCCCTGCGAGTTGCTGCAGCTAAAAAGCGAAAGGTAACGGGTTCGATTCCCACCCTGGAAAATAATTAAATGCCTACCTAGTACGAAGATTTTTAGTTACAAGCTGTCGTGATGTGTCCTGTCTAAAAATAGACTCTACTGTCTCCTCCCATGGATGTTGTTAAAGGCGACTAGGGAATAGGCAGCAGCATTCAGTAGTACTCATCACCAATACTGCGATCACCACTCCGCCTGCCAAGCATGGTAATTATGGCTAATTCCCCCATTGCATTCTGGGGGAGGCCTCGCCCGGTCCGTCCGTCTTAAGGCTGATAAAGAAGACTAGGATTTAGGTGCAATCAAATTTTATAAGATCTTGGAATATTTATGGGTGGATTCATTTCAATTTGTTTCAGACTTTAATAATAAACCTATGATGACTCAAAAGTGAATATAAAATCGCTGATACACAATCAAGTACAATAAGCGCAGTCATTTATTTAATTAATTTATATACCGTCCGGTCCGTAAGCCTTTTAGTGCGAGCGCATAAAATAGTCAAGTGTTATCAATAGATAGATACGATGCTCTGGGAATCAATATAAATAAATTGCCCAATAGAATTGCCTGAGGTACAGGGATCAGATACTATAACTCAACACGCAACATATCAATTAAGGGGGTATTAAACATTCTCATATTATGCAGTATGACTGAAATGTGTTTGGAGAATCAATGTTGACACTTTCGAAGTTTCTCTTGAATTGTGGTAACAATTTTATTAATTTGAATCAACATAAAGTTTTTATCAGTTCACAATCTTTGAAGAGTGATTTTGTCGGTGAGCCCGAATAATCTGTTTGTTTCATTAAACCCATTACTTTTTAACATACGATTTTCGTATAAGTGAGACGACTCGCGTTTTTTTTTTATTTTGTTGATATTCCCTCATTTCCACATATACATAATTGGAATAGTATAGACACGTCCAAAAGAAAAAAATCTAACGAATTTACACCTAAGTTTGATAAAATCTGATGACGTAATTTATAATTTATCAGATGTGTCCTATACAGTGGACCTGAAAATCTAACTTCCCACACATTTCACTATCTAAGGACAGTGTGGTTTGTATGGAACGTTTCAACTAGGAAAGTTTTTTCATCTATCTTCCTTCCTCCTTTGCTCTTAGACATCATAAAATGACTTTATTTGATGCTAAAATTAAAAAGAACCATTTCCTGACTAAATACTAAAAAGCCTAGCGGATCCTCCTACGGGACAAAGCCCTTCTTTCATTAATTTCAGTTTAGGGTTTCTGACTAGTTTGTAGAATGTGTGTCGAGTTCGTCCTACCATATCCGCTTAGGTTGACTACATGGCTTTATGTCAGTCACTCAGTCTATAAACCCACAATTTGTCTGGCAAAGGGACTAAGCGTCCAGCCCAGTACTACTTCAACTTGGCAACTTCCTGGGTAACATTACCAATTTTCGTCTTGGAGTGTTTGTAATGCAATCTGTAATTGTAACGTAAGGTACTACGCTCCATCGAGCTCTGTTCTGAGAACACCATATACCTTATATATGAATAATACTAGGCCAAAACTGCGAACTTCCTTCAAAAAAATGTAGCTTTGCCGTCAGTGGTCGGTACTATCTAACACATAGGTATCTGATCACAAAAGGCATTAAAATAGAGTTCAAAGCAAATTGATTTAAGGCTCCGTCTGCCTAATAGGACAAAAGGTGGTCATGCATTCTTACTGTATCGTAATAGCACTGTCGTTATAAATCAGAGAAAGATATTGATCGTAAATTAAGTTGCGATTTATGACAAAACTGAGATCTTGCGGCTAGTTGCGCATAAAATACCTAGAAGTGAAACTAACGACTATATAGTGTGAAAATATTTGTTCTCGCCTGTACATAACTGCCTGACGCGTAAATACTGATGAGGGGACAATGCAGCGGCATGTCAGGGGACCTGTAATCCGCATAAATTTTGCTGCTTTTAGACAGAAGCACCAGTCAGTACCAGACAGTCCTACTGCCTGAAGTGCAGAGGCGAAGTATTGTTACAAAATTTGTAGGTATATGACTTTAATTTCTCTTCCTGTGCGTCAGTTTCTCAAAGCGTATAGTCTCTTATTGTACTTGGTAATTCACATCTATACTTGCGGTCGTATTATTGCCTACTTTATAGTAAACTCAAGATCTTACAGCGTTAGGCCCGCGTGTTACTGCCTATACATGGTGTATGGCCCCTGCCCTTTACCCGATGGATACGGCAGCTTAAAGTAAATATAGAATGATAATGTTGCAACTAATGTACTCGGTGATCAATAGTAATCTTTATTTAAAAGGGTACCTATTTTAAAGAAATTAATTGTTAAATTGTGGTAATAGTGGCTGTGTAATGGTTTTTTCCCGGCACAAATCGATGTTACATGGCTTTAGTACAGACGATGTACAGGACGTATCGATTGAAACGGACGTATTTTCTGAGATATCAAGAATGCGTACGAGTATTTATTAAAACAAGACAATAAATCGAGCTCTGACGCGCTCATCAACTCGTTCAATTATATGCCACAATGAAAACAACAAAATGCTGCAACCTGCAGCCGCCGCCGGCGCAGTACTTTTTCAAGGATCGTTTATGAATAAGAGATGTGAACTATTATTTCATGTTTAAGTTTTAATTACCTATTGAATTAATTTATTTGACGATACGATTGTAAGACCTGAATTATACTTTAATATAGCGTGAAATAATATAAACAGTTTTAAAACTGCTTTTGCTGATAAATAACACACAAAGATAGATAGCGCCATCTAAATGTGGTAATTTTGATCACTATGAAAGCCGCTTTGGATATTTGGTGTTATATTTTTATGCAAGCCTTCTAAAGGCTAGTTGACAAGCTCAAACTTTTGCTTGAGCAGCAAACCCGCAATGGACGACAAAGCCATATGACTAAGCTATGTTAAAATCGTCCAATCAGCTCCTTTAATATACGTTCCATTAATACCATTATAACTCTTGTTATAACAAGGTACTAAATACTATTGCGATGTAATAATAAGCTTTACAATTTCATTACAAGCGGAGTCGGGTCGCGGGGTTATCGCGCGGTTACGCCTCTGATTCTTGTCAATGTCCTCTTAAGTACGCCGTTTCTTGTTTTAAATGGCTATAGCCTGGCTGGACCACTGCTTCTGGCTACTTTTTAAAATGTTAAAGCTTTTTTTAGGGACAACCTAGTACATTCAACACCAAGAACGGTTTAAGTGGAATAGATATGATTAACTATGCTAGAAACACGTTAACAAAGTTATTTACATCACTTCTCAACGTCATTTGTCAGTAACTCATGGTATGACATAAACCGTAAAGATGCAACTTCTTTTGGTGTATATTCGCAAATGTTTTCGTTATTTATCCAAGGCCAAATCAACCATGACTCCATAACAACACAATGTTGTTTGCCCTGGCAAAATAATGCAAACATTTACGCAAATACGCCAAGTGAAGTGCCACCATGAGAAATGTGTGCTAGACGAAATTACATTATATGCATCAGCTAAAACCTGTCTTTGCTATGGTAAATTCTAGATAGAAATCGCATTTTCAAATAGGTAATATTTTAAAATAGGTTTTTTCTTAAATATATCCCTATGAATTAATTTATACTTACTTGACAGACAGATTTATAGGCCGCTCCAGGGCAAGGCTTACCTGTAACAAAAAAAACGAAGCTATTATTTAAGACTCTCATACAATGGAATTATCTTCACTCTGTGCTATTGTGCTGCCTATTGCACTTTAATCCTGGCTGACACTGTTTAACTGTCATTATATTCACTACGGGTTAAATAATCCGGGCTCTACTACTAAACGCTGTCTAAGATTATACACGTCATAACTTATGATTAGCTTACTTGTTTACGTCATTTGGCAGTACCGTAGGTTTTAGTGTAAGCCTTAGTTAAGTTGGCAACAATCTGATAAAGTTAAAAAATAATACCTAAGGACACGATAACGACTCCTCTTTGACATTAACGTTCTTGATAACTTGCAACTGTCAAAAAGGAGTTGCTGTTGTTTTTTTTTTATTTGAATTATTGACGGAACTGGCATTGTGGCCCATATGTTTAGCGGTATCCATAGCCCATTACAAATGCAATATCTCTTAGGTCACATCCAACTAGGACGCATCCTACTTGGCATTGCATTGTACCAGTCATCCTAAGATATTAAGATAACAAGTTTAGTCTCATGTGCCTGTAATTTCACCGGCACCCATACCAAAAACCGGATTACAACAATGCTAGTACTACTGCTTGGCAGCAGAAATTGGTATAGTAGTAGTACTTCCCTGGACGTACTCTTTCACAAGGAGCCACTAACGTGCCCTTAGTATAAATAAAATCCAAGCTGTCAATTAATTTTCAAACTTATATAGAGACGATTTTTTTAATTATAAGAGCAACGTCTTTAGTTAGCCGCATGCACGATGTTTGAAAGTCAACAACAGTAAGCTTGTTTCGATCCAGTAATTCTAATTGCAAATGCGACGCTAGAAAATTCTTATTTATTTGTGTCGAAGCTCATAAACATGCGTTCTCTACATATTTACAAGCTTTTCGTGACCGGACCCATATCGCCTGGTCATTTGGATCATAAAACAATAGAACAGTTGCGGTCTAGAGAATGCATTGCACAGCTATGCAAATAGTAAGGAGTCGCGACCTTAAGCATGAATATTGATACAGCATTGTCGAGATTACAGATTTCCCTGCAGATAGCTCTACTCTCTACAAGCACGATTTGTTAGCGATTTAAACTGATTCTCCGACAACCGCATTAGATCTAAACAATAGATGTAATAAAGATACGTCAGAGTGATTTAAGCTAAAGCAAAAAAACAAACCGTAGGATAGTGCAATCCTTTAGGATAATAAGAATGGCACGAGGAATCAGTGAAGTGGTCACGCCACAATGGCCGGCCGGCTAAGAAATGACTTCGAAAACGTATATAACTTCGTCAAATGGTCATAAAATGAGACCCGTTTTATGGCGCACCTTTATAGCCGCCAGCTACGTAAGGATGAGCGGCAAATGCTTGGCCCAATGCCTCGCTGGCTCCAACTTCCAATGTTGGATCACACGGTATGCGTCACCATTTACATACAAATATATATAGATCTATTTATAATTTGTGACCCGCTTTATTACAAGAGTGCACAATAATTCAATAAACTGTCAATTTATAATAAAATGTGTTAGTAGATATCCCTCTCACTATATCCGAGTAATGAAATGACAATAGATAAGAGTGTAGGTGCTGTAGGTAATTATGATGAAAAAATTTAAAAAAAAATGAAAAATTATTTATTACAGTAAAACAAAATATAACAACACATTAATATTAATTAATGAATATACAATTTGTTATGCTGAGACAACAATATCAGGAAGGAGTTATTGGCGGCTTCCTCACTAGAAGTTTTTCCTTGCTTTCTTAATTCTATTTTTATATTTTAGGATGATTTTATGTAATTTACAGTATTTTAGCTACTCAAATAAGCTTTGTTATTTCATAAATATATTACTCGACGGTGCATATCATTGTCTCTCATAAAATTAGTGGAATGCAAATTTACTAATGGCACCTATCCTGAATGATTTATAAATTGATCTCCAACAACAGGTCAATTTCTAATGTTATTGTTCCCTAACAATAATCCCACTGTCGTCTATATACATAAATTGTTTTGATTTAAGGTTCGTTTGGAACTTGAATTTGTAATTATTTATAGTTTAAATGAAGCTATGTCGTAAATGTCCAGCTGATTTATTTACGAAGCTAGGGTTATTAAACCAAGCCTAAACACAGAACAGTTTTCTCATGGTCTTTAAATTAAATATATTTAAATTGCGATATGTTTTATTTATTTCAAGTTCATAAAATGCTTAGTCATTAAAAAAGTTGTTATGAAATTCAAATGTCAATATATAATGTCATTCGCACATCTATATATTTTAACAGCAACATTATAAGCCTGGTGCAGTTACATAACTGTCAAAAAGTCTAAACAAGCCATAAACCAAAAATTTATAAACAATATGGGTTTAAATTTTTTTTTTTTAGGATTTCTGAACTTCTGTAGATTATGTCGTGGACCTATAAAAAAATAATCTAGCGTAGAAGCTCAGTGTGTTTGCAAACTGGATGAAAATGCGACATTCATACGGCCTTGATGCCTGAAGCCGTTGTATGTTTGGCCAAGAACAGACCCCTCCGTCTTCACGGATGGATCCAAGAAGACCACACACATCTTTCATCCACATCTCTTCGTGGATGTCATAAAGCTAACTAAGTAATACACTAGGGGATGGGCAGCAGCATCCATCTGGGTAAACAACACCAATACTGCGATCACCAATCTGCCTGCCAAGCGTGGTGATTATGGCAAATTCCCGCATTGGATTCTATGTGGGAGCCCTTGTCCAGAAGTGAACGTCTCCTAGCTGATGTTGATGATTTGCCATCATTACCTACAGTTACAGCTGTCAGTCCATACAGCCTTATTTCGTATTGCACTCGTAGTCTTGTTGGGTGGATTTTGTCACTGCGCATACAAATGGCATTCAAGTGCGATTATCGTGCGGCAGAATTCTTGACCAGTTAAACACCACAGTGACTAGTTTTTCTGATAAACCAACAAAAATAGTGTTGGAGATTTTATTATCTCAACACCTACTTACAAAAGTTATTTAAAATTAAGTTCTACTTAAAATTAGTCCTGTCACTGTTTGTCATTTACATTATTCAGTGGTAAGAGATGGCAATGTCAGGCGTTATTATTAATATTTATATATTTTCATCATTATTTTGATGTTAATAGTATTTTTATGTTATTTTGGAATGTTTTGAGTTGATTGCTCAATATGCCTTATATACACGCGTTATATTCATAGACGTAGTAACTATTTATTACCTATGTCACGAATGCGTGATTTGTATATTGCACTTTTTGTTGAGCATTTTGATAAAATATTTAGAAATTAATATAAATACAACGTATAATTTTTAAAAAACATAAATTTCTGACTCTTCCGTCATTATATATATTTGAATCTGCAATGTTTGTTAGAAAACATTATGACCTGTTTGAACAAAGAGATAATACTAATTGGAGAGCTGTTACACAAAGACCATTAGTAATGCCAATACCGCAACTAAAACTCTATAAGCGAAATTGCGTTTACATGACAAGCAAAATATACAATAAACTGCCAAAATTGTTATTGGAAAAGAGAGGCAATGCTTTTAGTAATGCACTAAAGGAATGGCTTGCTATAAATTGTTTCTATTCAATTGAAGAATTTCTTGACATGTAAAATTATATTGTTCTGTGTGTATTGTGTTGTAAAATTGAATTGTTTTTATTTTTATCTCTTTGACATATATTTCTTAATTTTGATTTCAATGCGCATCCCAAAAATTCCTTAAATTGTTAATTATTAGGTACTATTATAATGACATGGTAATGGATGTATCTACCAAGTACCTACTTATGGGAACTAAATTATTTGTATGTCATAATGTATGACTGAGTATGTTGGACGTGTGAATTATGACCATCTATGTAAAATTACCATATTCAAAACAAATAAATTATCTTTATCTTTAATTTTATTTGTACAAAATAAACACTTTATAGAAAGCATTATCAAAAATAATTGACTTTCAAAAAATCAATTACTTGAGATAAGACGGCTGTAAGTAATTAAACTAGTCTATTGAGTCAGCCCGCGACCAAGATTGCTGTAACGCATTCGAAACGTCGGAAATAATAAATAATAAGGTAACACACGATAAATACCCGTAACAATATAAATAAATATGTGTTCTGATCGCAAAAGTTTAAAAATACTAATTAAACTAGTATATTGATGAAGTTAAGCTGTTGCTTATGTGCTCTACCTTGGCGTCGCGCAGTTATGGCTTATAGTAAGTGCTCAAAAATGTAGTAGGATAAGATCCTACAAAATTTTAGGATCTCAGGATGTCATAAAAACATGCTCAAGGATGTTATCTACAGTTTTCGTACTATAAATACGATAACGGATTTTTAAGCAAATAGGAAAAAAAACTGTTGGTATATTTTACAAGGTTACAGGGAGTTGGTGGATAAAGGCAGCTCAAAACCATTCGTTGTGGCATTCTAGGAGGGAGACCGATGGCGTGGCCTGATGTCGCTCTGCCCCTCGACTGCTAAAATGGAAATTTGCAATATCTGTACTTACCTATTTACATGTTTGTATTAGATTATTATTTATAAGTATAACAAGCGTAGCGTGTGCTGTCTTGCATATTTTTGCTGATGTTTATTTACTTTTGACTACCTTCCTAAGGTTTTTAAGTTCTCATTTACTATGTATCAGCAACTCCTTGCTCCGAGGCACCACACAGGCGCTTCTCACCTAGTGGTAAGACGGACCATTTATGTAAGCCAAGCCGAGTTTGTTGCCTGATTCTTCTAGGCTTGGTCGCGTTGGAACAGGAGTAATTTAATTTTATATAAGACGATTCAAAATGATCCTTGTGATTTCAATGAATAAAGTTCTTTTTGACTTTGACTTTGACTTTGACTTTGAGACCTATGTTTGGCAGTGGGCTTCTACTGGCTGATGATGATGATAATAATGATATTGTACAAGCACTTACTTTTACTACATCATAATAAAATGTAATGATTTATTATCTATCTATCTTAAATCTTGCAATTGAATTTTAAAGCAGTTCTACCCAACCAATTGAGCTGAAATTTTGCATACCTGTGAAATTCCAATGACAATACAATATTAACAGCGGGCTTATCTGATGATGGAGACGGAGGTGGACAACAGAACTCCTGAATGGAAAATAGTAGACTGTTCGTGTTTAGGCTCATTTTGATCAACTCACAGTACTACTAACAACTTACTTTTGATTACTAATTTTATAATCATCATCATCACTAAGAAGTACATTTCATGATAGCATGTTAAACTTATTTTATCTCTATATAAGTACGAGAGGAAAACATATTTGCAAAAAGATTAGTACCTGCAGTCTTTTATTGGCTTATTCACAGGATGTTTCTCCTACAATAGACACATTATTCCTACTGTTTTGCTGGCGAGTGGTGAATTTGACAATATTTGTGTCAGTTTGTCAGATATCCAAACCTTTCTTTACAAATAAATAAGTACACTATTACGTGATTGTTTGCAGAAAGAGACAAAAAATAAGCAAAGGCTTCTCTACCTGTTGCAGGTAGCTCGGAATTTATTAAAGGTAATAAATAAAGGAAGTGACGTCACTTTTCTCTAAGCTTTGATTTATTCTAGTTTTTATTCTTTATAGGGCAGTTGTACTGGTACATGAATTAGTAACATCAAAGTTCACCGGATCTATCTGTAACTACTACCAAATTTGGCAGCATGGCGGGGAATGCAAAGTAATTTTTATGAACAATTAGCAAATCTAAATATTCAAATAAATTGATTTTGAAATTGATCCGTTTCTCACCGGAACATATGGTACGTTATACTGTATGACCCGGTATGCTTATAATACTCACTTATTTATGCTAGTTTAATTAGTAATTACATTACCAAACTGTACCAGTTTGAATACATAACTTTTTTAGGGCAGTTGGAACATGCCCAAACAATGACACAGAATAAAAAATGCAAAAAATTTATTAGCAATTAGCGGATCATCCAGTAACTGCTTAACTAATAAAATTAGCAAATTGTGACAGTTTCGAATCCATTACTGTTTTCAAATGTTAGGCACATGACCAAACTATGCAACAGAGTGAAGAATACAAAGTAATTTGTGTAAGCAATTAATATTAATTTTAAATTGATCCGTTGTGATCGTAAAGTAAGTAAATTATCAGCATACCGGGTCATCCAGTAACTTATTATTATAACTTATTATTATGTAATTAGTAATTCAATCAGCAAATTGCTGTTACACTGCATTTTATGAAATAAATACAAAAATAAGAGTGCAATTAGAGAGTTGTATGCGTGTAATAGTTGGGGTATAAAATAGCTAGTATATTACGCTAGCAATAAAAACTTCACGTGATTTACGACTTTAGTACTTATTTAATTAGTACTTATATAATAGGTTCAGCCCTAGTAAACTGAAATGCCTAAACGTACTCATAAAGAATAATGTGTCTCAAATGGGAAACACCATAAAAACAACTAAAAATAATTAAAATAACTAATCATTATCTTCTCTAGTGTCAATGGTTCTTTCTTGCCTAAGTTGTTTTGACGACCTCCGTGGCACAGTGGGGGAGTAGCCGGCTGAGATGTAAGAGGTGCTGGTATGATTCCCACTGCGGGACAAATGATTGCATGATCTGCAAATATTTGTATAATGGTACCATGGTACTCGTGGTATCTGATACCCATGACACAAAGAATCCTATTGTGGGATCAGGATTATGTATGTGACTATGTGGTGTTATGTTATGCGTTAATTAAAAAAAAAATATCAGTATAAATATATTGAGTCCAATTATGTTCTGCCTTATAACTAGGAGATCAAATGTTTCACAGATTTCACAAATTTAGAATTGGTTTATCAATTATATAAAATTGTTGCATGATTGAATGCCTATCAACGCGCAGCCTTAACCGTAAGTCCTAAAGACATGAAATTTGGAGGTTACATCCCTTTTATGGTCTAGGGTTGCATTAAGAAAGGAATTTTCGAAATTAGGTAACCCCCTCGGGAATGAAGTGAAGATGAAGTGGGATTTTGAAGTTTGTATAGAAAAAAATCCCCGCGGACGATGTCGCCGGTGTTCCACTAGTTGATTAGATATAGTACCTAAACAAGATCTTTGATTGTGATTGTTGATAGATAAAACAAGCGTGGTGAAAGGTACGCCCCGTAGGAAGGTCTTCAAATTTTGTTGTTCTATAACATGGTAGCTTCCTCATGATGTTTTGTCAAATTAATTAGCCAATAGGTAATAAAAATATAATATACAATTGGTTGGTATAATTACTCAGAAAGCTGTCATTACCCTTATACAGTGCAAGGCCAGGCCATGGCACATGGTCTTCAATATTCACAGGATCCTTACATTCTTTTAGAACCGACGAACAAAAGACCTCATATCCTTTCATTCATGCGAATTAAACTATTCAATAGGCTTATTAGTAGAGACTGGATTATATGCAAATGCATATAATCCAGCATATATATATATATATATATATATATATGCATTTTAATTTTTGACTGTTTGAGATTTTAAGAAATATGCATTGTTTCGTTACAACAGGAAAAAACAGGACCGATATAGAATAACTTTTTTACTCGTTTTTCTTAACGGTATCAACTTGAATGTACGCCTAATATAAAGGTCTTTGAGCTTATAGTGTCGTAAAATCAAGCTAATAACTCAATACATTAAAAATAAATGGCAATGAATGCCCAATTTTTGCTTACAATTTTTTTTAAAAGCTTTTATTTATCTTGCAATGTATGTATGTTTGCCGAGTGGAATCTTGGAAATTAATTTTAAATCAGTTATCTTTAACCGATTGAGCTGATTTTTTTTCATAACTGTCAAGTTCAGATGACAATACAATATTATGGTGACGGCGAGCTGATGTGATGATGGAGACGGAAGGTGGACAACGGAACTCATCGATGATTAATAGCAGCCTGACAGTATTTGGGCTCATGTTGATCAGAGGCCCAATTCTCTAATTTTTAAACATTCCATTCACAATATAATCTCGTGTCAGTCGCACTGTCACGTATAGTAACTATTACATATTCTTAGCAAGAAACGCGAAGAATAAGTAATAGTTACTATACGTGACAGTGCAAACTAAGACGAGATTAGACTGCGAATTAAATGTTTTTAAATTAGAGAATTGGGCCTCAGCTCACGGTTTCGATCACTAATTTAATAAAAGCATATTAACTTCTAGGTACACTTATTTCCAATTTTATTTTGCATATTTTGGCATTGTGCTGCTTGCATATTTCAAGCATGTTTTGGCCGCTTTAAGTTGGGCATAATCCGGTCTCTACTTGGTAGGTACTACAACGTACTTACATTGTTTTATTTGACAAGGCAGGTTTCTCACACTTGTATTAAACATGTAGGTACTCTCGATTTAAGCTTATTTAATGAACACTTGAGCCTGTCAGTTTGACAAAAGATGCTCAAGAATACTAAAATGAAGAAGCTTTTATATCAATTGAATTTTAAATTTAAAAAAGTAGCGTGCAATCACATAGGCTAACATAGAAAAACCACAATAACTCGCAAACTATACAAGGTATCGAATTTTAATTAAAATATTATTATACGGCATTACACAATAAAAGAAACATGAGTTTGGGAGGTATTATGGTTTTTTTAAGTGTCGCTATTTCTTTGCACGCCAGTTTATTACAGAAAATATTAAAAGTTTTTTTTTAGAGAATTCGTGTCCTCGATTAACCATTACCAAATGGGCCCCAATTCTACTAAACAAATTGTGTTTGAATTTTTTTTTTTTTTTTTTTTTTTTTTCGTTAAAATCGTCACTTTTGACACTTAAAAAGTAAAAGTAGAAGTAAGCAAAAGTATCAAAAGTGACGATTTTCACAAAATTTCAATTTTGTGAAAATTAATTAACAATTCAAACACAATTTGTTTAGTAGAACTGGGGCCCTGGTTGTTTAACTTATCAGGTGGGTTACGCTCACAGATGGACATAGGCCTTAACGGACGGTCTTGAGCCGCCTCCTTCCACCGTCTAATATACACAAGAATAAAATAAATCCTGTATCTACTGTCAAATGTCATAAATGATATGTCAATTAATGACAGACTGTGGTAGGTAAGGCTCAAAGCCAAGGTAAGATCTTAGAACTGGACGCCGCAGTATAAGAAGGACTAAAAACATTATAAAGGTTGCAGGAAGTCGGTGGATGGAGTCGGCTTAGGGCCGTTTGGCATTCTATGGGGGAGGCCTATAAGCCCAGCAGTGGCCTTCCATAGATAGATGATTTAAAAATTTTAAACAGATAAAATTATAATATATCTTCATCAAACATTGAAAAATATTTATACAAAACCATCTTCACATTTTACTATTTGTTGAACACTATAAACATCTCCAAAGCCAATTGGACAATGAATTTATTCACAAGCTGTGGGTAGAACTATGTAAGGTAATTACGGGTTACGCGCTAACCAAATTAAATATTTTTTACGGCCCGTTTCCTCCAACTAGTGATGTGCCTCCGTTCACGATTGTGATTTTACGCTTCGTTAATTCTCTTTTTGTTTTGTTAACGACGCAGGTGGTAGAATCTTGGAGACTATACTAGTTGATTATTGTTTTTAAATCAATTATTAACTGGTGGGTTTCCTGAAATAGTGTCATATGGCGGTCGTAATATATCAGCAAACTACGTGAATATTAAAAGTTATAGGTTAACAAATTTCTTATTGATAAGCAAATTACTCGTTTATAATCTACTAAAGTTCTTAGTTACTAAAGTGTAATCTATCTAATAAATAATAAATAGTAAGTTTATTGTTTACACATACCACCCAACAGTCACATATCTGATCCCACAACTCGGTTCCCTGTGTCGTGGGTATCAGGAACTAGGAGTACCATGGTACCATAACACTTATCCACCGAACGGGCAGATCATGCAAACATTTATTGTGCTGCATCGGGAATCGAACCCGCACCTCTTGCGTCGTTATGAATTTGTTTAGTTACTTAGGTAGGTATAATTTGATTAATTTATTTTATTACGGAGGAGCGTAATTGCCTAAAACAGGTATCGACGAGTACCAGGAGGTTTATACTTAATAAAAGGTCTCAAAAACATCAAAGTCGCAAGCATATAAATAAATTAAATATTTGATTTAATTTGATTATGACGGTAGGTCCTGCTTTTAGGGATACCCTTAAAACTCAAGCCAAGCTTAGGTATATGTATAATTTAAATACCACGTGATCAAAGCCGCGGGTGTTTTCTACAATAAATTAATAAATTTAGTTTTTTTACATTTTTGGGTTGAAGGAAAAATAATTCACCATCCACGGTCATAAAGTTGAGTTTAAGAATCGATAAAATATCGATAATTTCATGCTTTCAGTTCCATCTCTAGTAACAAAATAGCGTTTAGCTGCCGTTTGAGGCGCTTGATCATCGACAGTCAGCCTTTGCGCCCCTACAATTAGTGGATGAAATGTAGCCAAAGCTGTTTTCTATTGTCTTTAACCTATAGTTTACGATTTCCCATTCTTTATAACTGTGAATTTATTTTAATCCTTGCATAAAGGTAAGAAAGTTCATTTTTGTCTGGGACTCGAGTTATCGTATAACATTTTGATATGCTCGTTTTTCATAACTTTAAATATCCTATCCTACTAGTAATAAAATGCAAAAGTTACGAGTTGTATTCGGCTGTTTGTGACTCAATCTCGCCATAAAGCTGATTGAAGCGATTTCAATATAGAAATATAGAATGCCAGTGTTTGCTTGCGGCTTCGCTCGTGTGGTTGTGATAAAAATCTCACTAATACTATAACGTTGACTATTATTGTCGTTGGGGAATAAAGGTTCTCGAGTGGCGACCACAAACTGGACGACGCGGTAAAGGAAGGCCCTCCGCTCGATGGACTAAAGACATTATAAACGTCGAGGAGAGTCGGTGGATGGAGGCAGCTCAAGGCCGTTCGTTGTGGCATTCTAAGGGGGAGGCCTATGTCCAGCAGTGGACTTCTACAGGCTGATGATGATGATGATGGTGAATACTATAAATGCGAAAGTTTGTGAGTATGTTTGTTGCTCCTTCACACTGAAACAGCAGGAACAATTTGGTTGAAATTTGGAATGGAAATAGCTTTTACTCTGAATTAAGATATAAGCTACCTTTTATCTCGATATTCCCACCGGATTGAGACTTAAGCGGGTGGAACCGTGGGGCACAGCTAGTAAATTATAACTAAATCCTGGTCATAATCTATCTTGGTACCAAATTTCATTGAAATCAGTTAGGGGTGATTTCACCAACAAATAAACAACTGTTTAGCCCGACCAATACTTTTTGACAGGTGTTTTCAAAGATAATCTGTCACCTTGATCAATTACGGTAAACGCTTGTTTATTTATTCTTGAACTTGGGCCTTAGTCGTTACGGCTTAACAAACAGCCGTACCTAAACATCTAAACGTCCCAACTTTCGCATTTATTATTAGGATTATTAGTAGGATTAGTTAAGAGTTGAATCCGCAAGCAATCCAGATATATACCAAAGCTGTGTGAAAATACCAATGCGAGTAAAATAACGGTGCTAAACCCGAGCGTGGGCGTAAGATTCTTAACATTTCACTACTGCCATTTGCATTTTACAACTTTTATCGATGTACTCTAAACGACATCTGCCCCGGCAGACAAGTGTTCATCATCATCATCATCAGCCTGTAAAATTCCACTGCTGTACGTAGGCTTTCCCTAGAATGCCACGATGAACGGTCTTGACCCGACTCTATCCACCGACTTCCTGCGACGTTTACAATATCTATAGCCCATCGAGTGGAGGGCCTTCCTCTACCGCGTCGTCCGGTTTGTGGTCGCCACTCAAGAACCTTTATTCCCTAACAGTTGCCAGTTCTGCGAGCTATACCTATGACCTGCCCATTGCCCCTTCAACTTGCTAAATCTGAGAGCTATGCCGGAGATCTTGGTTCTTCTACGGATTTCCTCATTTCGGATTCTATCTCGACAAGAAAAGTCTAGACGATCTAGACAAATATTCACCCCAGTGAAAGTATACGGGAAAAGGACGACTTTTGTCGATTAAATAATATGCTATCACATTACGCTTACATTCGCATGCACGTTTGTCTAACAGACCTAGGCCTGTGTCACTACAAATCGTCTTACATCCTAAAAAATTATGTTTACATGAGCATCACTTTTTGTTTACGTTCGTGTTATATACCTTACTCACTAGAACTGCCAACCGTTGGGAAATAAAGGTTCTCGTGTGGCATTCACGAACCGGACGATGGAGTGTCATTTATGGTCATTTATAGTCATGTATTCATAAACTATAATTATACGTCAAAAAGTGTTTCATTGGACCGCAGGAAGTCATTGGATAGAAGCAGCACAATACCGTTTGTTGTGGCATTATATGGGGGAGGCCTTTATCTAGTAGGAGATAGTGATGCCTATAATGATGATGATGATGATGATGTGTTACGTTGCATGTTTTAGTCTAAGTAGGACTTGATTGTCTGGGGAAGTACTACCGCCAAGAAGAAGTATTGCTCGCATTGCTGTGTTCCGGTTATGGCTGGAGAAATTACAGGCACATGAGACTTTTCATCTTTATGTCACAGCGTGGTGAGCTCAGTGCAATACCACAAAGGGCGCGTCCAAGATGGACGTGGCCTCTTAGGTAATGTATTGTTATAGGGAGAGGTTACCGCTGGATATCTGCTCGTTCCGTCACTTATTAAAATAAAATAAAAAGTTGTCTTGGATGTTGCAAGCTTAAGTTTAAATACACTCGAGAGCAATGAATCCGGGTCACTTAAAGAATCCTAAAAATCTCGGAAACTAAAAATGCTAGGTTAATGCAATAAATTGTATTTAATAGACAATGTAATACTCCTTAAATGAAGGTATTAAAACTTCTTAGTTATTGTAAAGTTATATCATAAAAAAATCAAATTTGAAAAAGGGCCACTTTCGAAGATGGAACTACGAAATTACAGCATTTGGTTTTGCTTTTGTTTGTAATCTGTCATTTATCATTGTTTGATTTCTGTTTTTTTGTTGTTTTTTTTCTGCGTAAACGCAGTAATGGAAGCACGAGGAGGCAATACGAAGTATTAAAATTCAAGAAAATCGTAATAAAGTTCAAAAATTTCATGTTTCCTATTTTTGTTTTAAGGAGAGATCAGCAGTTTTTTTCTTTATGTAATTTTGTGTTAATAAAATGTATGGTGACTCATATTTTTTTTACCTTCATTTAAGGAGTATTACATTGTCTATTAAATACAATTTATTGCATTAATCTATCATTTTTAGTTTCCGAGATTTTTAACATTCTTTAAGTGACCCGGATTCATTGCTCTCGAGTGTATTTGTGACATCCATCATTGGAGTGAAACTTAGGTTTTATAGACGAGAATTTCTACTATTATTTCACCTGTGACTAAGCTGGTGCCTCTTTCTTCTCCCGTGGATGTAGAGGGTTTTTTTTTGTTTTATTTAACCACAATATTTCGTACAGTACTTATTATAATATTGTACCTTAAAAACCTCCAAAGGTTTGATTAGGTACTCACATTCGTCATAGTTAATAGGTAAGTGCACACACACAATCTCATAACAAAACAAAATCTGTTGATGTAAGTATTTAAGTATCACAATCCTTAAAACAGCTAATTCACACTCATAATTCGTGCCAAGATTAATTAGGTAGGTAAGTAAATACATTGTATACATAGTTTTTTGTAGATACCTACTATATTATTATCAACTAAGTACGACGGTACTTAGTCGTAGACGGTCGTATGGTACACGATTAATAAAGTATAAGATTCAATTCAAGGAATATTTATGTAGTATTTTTTAATTAGGGGGATGAGCAGCATCCGCCTGAGTACTCAATACCAAACTGCGATTACCAATCTGCCTGCCAAGCTTGGTGATTATGGCAAATCCCTCCATTGTATTCAATAGAGGAGGCCTCGTTCAGCAGTAGACCTAAACGTGCCGGTGATAATGATGATGAGGCTAATGCGGAAGGCAAGAACTGCGTCTTCCATACAGTGTATATTATGACTTAAGGCGTAAAAAGATTAGCGCCTAATGCATGTACGCCTTAATTAGAAGATTTGTAAACATATTTTATAGCTGTGGTTAATGCTTTTGTTGGTATATACTACGAATGACTAAGTTGTGTTTGTGCCAGGCTAAGGCAGAATACTTTATTGTATGTAGCTTAAAATAAAAAAAAAACAGTATAAAGTCAAACCATTGTAAAATTTTTAGTAGCTTGAAGAAACATAAATAACATAAAATTTATAACATAACATAAATACTGAGATACCATGTAGATATAAATACTGGGTTTGAAATTAGGCACGCCACTTTGAACGACATTATAAGACAGTAACGGGCTAACGGGGACGCAACGGGGTATTATATATATATATATATATATATAAAAGAAAGTAGTGTTAGTTACACTATTTTTAACTCAAGAACGGCTGAACCGATTTGGTTTAAAATTGGTGGGGAGCTAGCTTAGAACCAGAAGACGGATATAAAAAAAACCTGAATTAGAAATTCATATCTATAACGTGTAACTATAAATTATTTGTATTTCCTAATAAAAAATGTAACTTAATAAAATAAAAAATATGCCCATTTATTGAACAGAACTCAAACCTCCGAACGGATTTGAGTGAAATTTAGAATGAAGATACCATATACTCTGGATTAACACATAAACTACTTTTCAGAATCATTATCATAAATTTTTATCATTGTTCACGCGGGTCAAACCGCGGTACGCAGCTAGTTACATATATATATATCGTAACCGTGATAAAAACCTGTACAGTATATATATATATATATATATATATATATATATATATATATATATTATATATATATATATTACATACTGGTATTATAACACGGTTTATCTAAAATAAGGTTTGACACCATCTTCTGGTACGACGAAATGAGTCTCATCTTTATGAATGTGGGGATGTAAACTTTTTACTGCTTCTGGTAGTTTAAGAAAGATACTCCAATATTATTGCCTCCTTGAATTTTCGCAGACCCGGATCAGTTAGTAATTTGAAAGCTGCCTGAAAATTTTACGGATCCTAGTAACATCAAAGTCTACTGGACGGATATACCAGTGGTTGTGATCAATCAGTAACTACTCTGTGTTATTGCTTAATGACGCCACGTGACCACCATTTCCATACAAACGAAGTAGTATGCTAGCACCGCAAGTTTTGGTCGGAGCTTTAAAAACCCGATATCTATGCTTTTATTTTAGTAACTTTTTCAAATGTAACTCGATTTATCCACTTTTTAAATATTCTATAAAAACTTATGAAAACCAACGTTTTTAGAAGCAGGTAAAGTAAAGTAAAGTAAAGTTATTCTTTATTGTAAAAACTGTGTACATAAAGGTGGTCTTAATTTTCTAAGTTGCAACAGTTTGCCATTTCGGACGTATAATAATTTTATGCTCTAGTAGAACATTATTTATATATACCTAGTTACAAGTAGGTACTTACATAATATAGCGAGATCTATAAGCTATAAATAATAATAATATCGATAGCAATAAGCATTTATAAATAATTATAACAATAACAACCTAACAGTCACATACATAGTCCTGATCCCAAACTAGGACTCCCTGTGTGTTACAAGAATTACAAGTACCATCGTACCACAACACCCAGAGCCGGAAGATATATTTGCAGATCATGCAACATTTGTCCCACAGCGGGAATCGAACCTGCACCTCTTGCGCCTCAAACGGCTACTTGCCCGCTATGCCAGGAGGCCATCAATCGAGTTGGATCAACCAAAACTGGCGGTGTAAGCATACTCCTTCGTTTTTATCGAAATTGTGGTCACGTGGTCCGTGAAGTGCAGCCATAGGTGCGGCCCAAAGATAGTTCTACTATTCCACTTAGAGCACCAATTAAAAATATGAATCAGTGCTCTTAGTGGAAGGCTTCTATAAAACGTGTCAGATTACCTAACATACTTAACAATAAAAATGCAAAATAAAGAACTACTCACGATCACAACAGCATGCGTTACAAAAGAAATGTCAAAACGATTGCCCTTAATTGTAATTTAGTAGGCATCATTGAATCCGATACCAAGATCTGGCGGCCACGCTTTATATTTCAGCCTTTCCAAAATTTATTTGACATAAGGTCATACACGGGCAATTTTTCGGATTAGTCATGGAGAGAATCCTTAGTCCGACCTAAGAATAAACCAAATAAGGTGACGGAGCTCCTCTCATAGATGCAGTAAAAGCTTTACTTATGAAATACACCAGGGAATGGGCATCCACCTGAGTACTTAACACCAAACCACTCGGCCTGCCAAGCGTGGTGATTATGGTAAAGCCCCCCATTGTATTCAATGGGGGAGGCTTTGTCCAGCAGTAGACTTATACAGGCTGGTGGTGATGATAATTATGATGCCCGACAACTAAGCTAAACTCGGTGGAGTAATATGAGATATTTTATTTATGTTTAAGTTAACTTTGAGACTTACCAATGGTATCTAACTTACACTAACTTGCACGGGAGATAAAGTTTTCGAACTGTATTTTTATTATAAAATTCCTAATCGTTTGATTATTTATCGCCTTAATACTCTATTATACAACTGTTTTAAAGTTTTTATCAAAATAAGCCATTATTTAATTTACCATAAATCCTATTGATTTCAGAGGCGTAGACAAAGTAACATTCTAATAGCGATGACGCTAGTAGTAAAGTCCAAAATGTATGAGATTGATGTAAGCTATCGACATGTCACGTGGTCATTTGTATTAAATTACGACTGTAGAAATAGAATCGCTTCAAATCAAATGCCGTTTGGCTAGGCCCTGGTGCATCACCAGTCGCTATGATTTCAATATCTATGGAGTGCTTTGGAATAATTATTGACCCGTATAGAACGTTGCCTAAAGTTGCGCAACGGGCTATAAAGAGATCTATGCTTCTATGCTCAAAGTTGCGTGAATTCGGTGGATGGAGACGGCTCAGGAAGTTCATTGTGGCATACTATGGGGAGACCTATGTCCAGCAGTGGACTTCTACAGGCTGAAAATGATGATGATGGTTATAAAACGTTACAAATATGATGTGGCCGTGACGTCAAAATTGCCGAGTGTTGCTCAATTTTAATCGCCCGTGTATGAGATTTTCGATGAAAAAAAGCAACCTCGCATGCACAATAACATATTAAATCATATCATTCATTTTTTTTTACTTTTAAACCGTAATGCGACTGAGGAGTGTCCAAAGCAGAATTAAAATGCAATAATATCGAAGCCGCGCCTGTAATTCTGGCCTGTCTCTGATATGCGGAGATTATCGTAAAGTATTTATTTATCCAGCGTTCCCTCGGGAGGTTAGATAACATCAGAAAATCAATTTTGCAACAAAATCGTGGAGGCGTAATGTTAGTGGCCTTTAGTTACAGGTGCGGCGAGATTTTGAATTAAAAGCTATCGACTAACTATAAATAAATATTCATGGCTAAAAGTGTTACTGTATTCATAGCATAGCTTATAAAAAACTTGGAACCTATATTCTTACATACATACATACATAAACACACGCCTTTCTCCCCTAAGGGGTAAGCAGAGCCCCAAAGGGCCTTCTTTTGTGGGTTGCACAATCGCAACCCACAGTAATCGCAATTATTATTTCTCTTAATTAATCTAAGTAATTAAGGTTTCATTGAAATATTTTATAATAGAAGTAACCTATACAGAAATAATCTAGAAATGTATGCGCTACATTATATAGATCATTTCACAGTAGGGTATATTCCAATTATCAAATTTATTCCATAGCAGAAGTATGTACCTCTTGTAGATTTTGAAATAAATCCTGACTAATAAACAAACATACAAACATATACACAACATGTATCTATGTAGTGGACACACAATAGCACAACAATTTGGGAGACAGTCAGATCAAAATCTGGATTAAAACATACACTTCTGATCCTGAAACTCAGTTTCCTTGAGACTTAATAAAACTGACTGACTTAAGGAAACTGAGTTTAATTTATAAATAACTTAAGTTCAAAACCCCAAGCAGGAAGGACAATTTTCTATGTATTGCCACTTTACGAATAGGTCATACGCCTTCAGAATTCCGCCGATCGTTTGAGCTGTAATAGAATCGTAAATGACGAAGTGCCTTTACATCCAATTACATCATTTATCACCGAAATTATACGAAACACATAAATAACCACAACTGTATCCATTCAAATTAAAATTCCACAGATTCTGATCTGATCTGAACGAAATTCAATAATAAGGGTTTGTAACGAGAATATTGCAAACAGAGTACGAATTGTATTGCATGCAAATATTTGTATTTCTTTTGCAAACACATTTTCAAACTCTGCATGCAACATTTGAAATGAATATCAAAACACGTTTGGACATTAACGTTATATATGAAATCCCTTACTAAGCAAAACATATAGAAATATGAGTATTCTTATGATGACGACCTCTGCGGCGCGGCGGGTGAAGGTTCACCTGCGACGCAGGAGGTTGCGGGTTCAATCCCGCAAATATTTGTTCAGGGTGTTCTGGGTATTTTTCTATGTAAGTATAATAAAAAATATATATAGGTAATGTATTGTATTAAGTATATCAGTTATCTAGTACCCATAACACAAGCTCTGCTTAGCTTGGGGCTAGATAATGTTGTGGGAAATGTCCAGCATTTATTTATTTTATTTAAACATATTATTGATCTACATTCCTTCATCCCTCGTCCACTAAAGATATGAACATAATAAAAATGACAGGTACAAGTCCGTTGCAGCTAAACTCCCATCACGCCTCCGTCAATGATACACAAATCATAATAAACTCCATACAAACCTATGAACTACATACACGCTCGCTCTCATAACCATCCGTACATAAACACCGATGTATGACTTAGAGAAGAACTACAGAGCGAACCGGTTCAGCCTCACATAAATGCACACATATAAAATGTCCAATTAAGCGACGCCTGTGACAGCATGATCATCTTCCCCGCAAATGCCTTCGAGAGGAATGTATGCGAGGGACGGGAGAGGTCACTCTCGACTGGTCGATATAGCGAGCAGTAATATGAAAGCGGCCGTCGAGGACTGTCAAGAAACAATATAAATTGTGATTGCTAGCAAATGCTTATCCAATGAAACTTCTAGGCTTGGCCGGAATTTCAGATTGGCGAAAAATTCCATCATCAGATCAGATCATCGTTTACATATAACCAATTTATGACAGAGCTTTAATCGAATGAGTAGAAAATAATAGTTTTTTTACGCTAAGCTTTTTATTTATTACTCTTGACCGCAGTCAAAATATTTTAAGAAAATTTCATGTATGATGATTCATTATGGTTTAATGTTCATATGATATCACTTCACTATTAAGTTTTTTTGTTAATTCAGTAACTCATTCAACTAAAATTAACTCATCAGTAAAAATGTGAGTCGTTTGGAATATACAATTAAGATTGCTTCATCAAATGTTTATTGTGAAACCCAACCCGAATAAAAGTTTTATGCTAAAGAACGGGTTCATGTTTGGGATAATAATGATGCACATTGAACATCATCATCATCAACATATAGAAGTCTTCTGCTGGTCTAGAGACACCTCCATACATCACCACCAGCAGCCTTTAAATTAGACGTCCAAAAAAATGCTGGATGAAGCCTCCCCCGTAAAATACAATGGGAGGAATTGCCATAATCACCACGCTTGGCAGGTGGATTGGTGATCGCAGTATTCGTGTTGACTACTCAGGTGGATGCTGCTGCCCATCCCCTAAGACGGCTTTTACGACATCCATTGGAGCAGATTGAGGGGTATATTCTTAAGCCAGACACACCACGGCAGACCGGCCCTATACATATACTAAGACATAATTATCGAACGACTCAAAGTGGATCAACCGACAATCTCTTAGTGAAATCGAGACAAGCTATCGTAATTTTCTATTTCGTTCCAGGTAAAGAAACCTAGATATCTACATAATATTTATGTGGGAAATGTAAAGAAATGTGAATTGGTACCTACTTTTTTAATATTAATTATATCGTCATTAAGTTATTAGATTGTGGCGTGGTGATCTCGCCCTAAGAATAGGACTCCTCCAACTCCTCCTATGGATGTCGTAAAAGGCGACTTGTAGCGATGCCAGGGGATGGGCATTAGGATCAATGTGTGTACTAAAATACCAATCCTACGTTCACCAATCTGCCTGCCAATCAATTTGACGACCTCTGTGGCGCGGCGGGTGAAGGTTCGCTTGCGACACAGGAGGTTGCGGGTTCGATTCCCGCCTCTGAAGAAATATTTGTGCGTCTGCAGATAGTTCTGGGTGTTCTGGGTATTTTTCTATGTATAATAAAAAAAAACTATCAATGTAATTTATTTGTATTAAGTATATCGGTTATCTAGCACCCATAACACAAGCTCTGCTTAGCTTGGGGCTAGATAATGTTGTGTGAAATGTCCAGTTTTTTTTTTTTTTTTTAATCGTGGTGATTATGGTATTTCCCCCGTATTCTATGAAGAGGCCTCGTCCAGCAGTGTACGTCTATGAAGCTTCGAAGAAGTTATTAGATTTTAAATGGACATATTACAAGATGTTGAAGAAAATTAGTATTGACAGAGAAAAAGATTATATTATAAGTAGGTATTGAAAACTGCTTGTATCAAGTATGTTTCAATCGAAAAACTTCATGGACTCGAGAACACCATAAAACACGTAATGGCCAGTTAAACATTATAATAAAAAGGAACCGTTTAAAAATGTTATTGGCAGCGGCTAATAAAATAACTGACACGTAAATCAAACCCCAATAATATCTTTTAAAGTTTAAGTATACTTAGATTTCTATAACTTAATGTCCTTAGTCAAACATACCACAGAGCTTCAAGACGAAAGTCTGTAATGTGCGTGTTGCGCTTGCGAGTGATGACATACGGCACTAAGACGTGGTCACTGACCGTAAAGAAAGAAAGAAAAATATTTATTTGCTACAAAAAACAGGTTAGACAAAAAGGGGAAAAAAAAAAGTAAAATAAAAAGGTACAAAAAATTAATCTTAAAAGCAGCTAAGCTAATAATAATAATAACATTAAGTAATAAAGGTTATTATTATTATAAACAAATCGAATAAGTATAGATAAAATAAAACTTGAGATCTGATTCCCCTGTGCGTCCCCGATCGCTGCAGCAAATAGGTTTCAGCTCAGCATTGTGCTGGATAATTTCCAAGAAAATATCTAGCGCTGACATACATACATTTCCGTACATACATACATTTCCTAAATACCTATTACAGAAAAATCGCTTCGGTATACTATCCCGAAACCCTAGGTGCACGGGTCTGACTTACACTATGGTACAGTACGTGGTTCTATAATCCGTTACAACAAGGGCCGTTTTCGAACGTCAAGCTTGTGTCAAGTGCCAAGTAAAAGTGGTGGAGGGGCGTTCAGTTTTAGACTAGACCTTAGATTAATTACTAGTCATTATTCTAAAGACTTTTTCTGCTCTTTCGAAGGGAGACGTCGCCCTTTTTTATTTTATTTCAATTTCTAGTGTTTTTTGAGTTATATCGTGTAATTTTGGTGGCATTTTTACCAGTGAATAATAAAGAGCACATGGTAGTGAATTTAAATAAAATAAGTGTATTGCGTGTCTTTTCGAAGGGGTGGAAATTGACCAGGAACATTCTAGTAAATTGCCATCGATTTACTAGAACATGACATGACAGAGTACTTGACGACTGCACATTGTTTGATAATTATCTATGCTACTTGACATTGGCAAAATTGAGTATAACCTCAGATGCCATTAAAAAAAATAAAAAAAATATTCTAAAGACTTGACGCACTCTACCTACCTTTATATATATATATATTTTTCGCTTTTGAGGAAATACTCAATTTTGCCATTGTCAAGTAGCATAGATTATTCAAAAAATCTCAAGTCGTAAAGTCCTAAGTCAAGTCATTTTCTAAAAAAGCGATGGCAGTTTCCACCCCTTCGAAAAAACACGTAGGTAATACACTTATTTAAATTCACTACCATGTGCTTTTTGTAAGCTACACCGGTTAAAATGCCACTAAAATTACACAATATAACTAAAAAAAACACTAGATATTTAAACTAAATAAAAACGGACGACGTCTCCTTTCGAAAAAGTAGAAAAAGACCCCCCTCCCTTTATTAGATCCTTACTTACTTGACAAATCAGTGTTGCCCTGTCAGGACGTGATGTTCTACGTATGTAGAACTTTTTGTATAAAATAGTATTTCTAATGTTTGCCTCGAATATTGTTTTCTGCATTAGTATTAAAACTATTTTTTGACAATTCCTGTCCGGGTATCCGCGATACAGGCTTGACCTAGTGCGGAGCCCATTGAAATGTAATCATCAGATACTATTATTTTTGTAATTTTTTTTTTTCTCTTTTGTTTGTTTGTTGTATGTAGAATTGTATGTTGAAGTCTAATGTGCTTGTAATTTCGTAATCGCCGGGGCAATACGAAGAAGAGCGTCGTCCGAAATTACCAATTTAAGGCCGCTGCTTAAACTTATTACCGTTTCGTTTTTTATCAATGAATTTATTGGCGGACTTGCACTTCATGCACCAATATTCATTCACCACATGACCACCATTTCCATACAAACGATAAAGTATGATAGCACCACAAGTTTTGCTTGTATAACTTATATATAACGTGTTAGATCTATATATATATATTCATGATATAATAAGTTACTTTTTAACATTTTACTCAAGGTATAAGTTATATTTTAAAGCTATACGATCAAAACTTGCGGTGCTAGAGTATGATACTCTATCGGTTGTATGGAAATGGTGGTCACGTGGTACCGTAAAGTGCAACTTTAAATCAAAGTTGAACCTGTTACCTTGCCTAAATGCGTTCCGAGGCATTTGATAACGAGTTTGGGTGGCGAGGTCCTTACAGCGTTATCGAAGCTCTTGGCTCTTGGTTCCCAAAAAGTTTTCATATCTCCAAAATGCATTAAGTAATTTCCATCCATTGATTACAATTTACATACCAACATGAGTTATGCGCAAATGGTAGTCTTCATGTTGGATTGCCGGTCCTTTTCGAACGAGCGAAGCGAGTTCTCAGTTGTAACTAGAGTGGTGTTGGATTTCGTGGAAAAGGATATGGGGTGTATATTCTGAGGCCGTGGCCTCAAAATATTAATATGAGGAAATAAAGTTAATTCGTGAGGCATGGTGGGCGAATTGCCGGCTGAAATGCAAGAGGTACAAGTTTGATTCCCACCGGGACAAATGTTTGTATGATCTGCAAATATTTGTTCCGTGTCTGGGTGTTTGGTACCATGATACTTACGAGTACTAAGATTAGGTGTCGTGGGTTCCTAGTTTAGGATCAGGACAATGTATGTGACTGATATAAAAAAAAAAATGTTAGCGGTCTTTCGTCATCGGGTAATTTGGTCATCAGAAAAAGGGTAAATTAATTTTATTGAGAAAATAAATGTAAAACTCTATAGTCTAGATCTACAGATTCTGGGCTCACTTTCGAGTGTATAATAGAGTAAGTTTTCTGAATGGCTTATTGTTTTGCGCATATTATCTAAATCTATTCTAGTCAAACAAGTCTTCTGTAACAATATCTAAAGCACTCATTCAAGAATTTGCCTCAAGTCATGGTGTTTGTGGGACCGTAATCAACACGCCCAGTTCTAGGAGTTAGGTTTGTGGTCAGACCACTGGTCACGACAGAGGCCGTAGGTCTTCTTAATAATTACAAAATGTAGTATCTTCTATCACCAGTAATAGGCCAAATGATTGGCCATTGTTATTCGGCATATGATATAGAAGTTTAGTAAGTACTTAGAAATAGAAGCACCATTTCTTAGATCAGATTTATCGTGTTCAATTATGAATATAAATGAAATTATCTTTGATACCGCTGAAAACGGCACTGGTATCGGTGTAAGACTATATTCCAAAGCAAAGTAAATTTCCCCTAATTGATACCTACCAACAATTCATTTTTCTATATCTTGTAAAAATGGTTGAAAGACCTGCCCCCCTATTCTCTATCTTGAAAGTCATTCAGTGGCCAACGTTTGACAAGTAAAATAAAAATAAATTGACAATTTTTAATGATAATTTTGATCAATTTGTGGTCATTTTACTTGTCAAACGTAAGTCACCGAGTGACTTTCAGTTAGGGAATAGGGGGGCAGATTGGGGGGTTAAAAGTATAGTATGTCTGAATTGTTCCCGGCATGTCGATTCCACGCTACATCGACTTCTCGTTATATCGAGCTCTATTACGTCGAGCGCGCTATAACATCGAACATTTTGAAGGCCGACATTTTGAATTTATGTCCGGTCTAAGAATATACCCCTCCGTCTCCTCCCGTGGTTGAGAAGCAACATTCACCTGAGGCCTCGTGCAGTAGTGAACAGCAGTTATTCCCATAAAACTCCAATAAACGACACCCATACCGGTTTAATGAATATATTTGTGTCTAACAAAGAATGGAACTAACCCTCGGCCTCTCTGTCTTCTATGGCAGACAGAAAAAAAGAAGCACTCTATCCTAACGCGTAGAACTATTAGTATGGGCGAAATAATGGTACCCAATGTTACAGTAAAACGTATCTTGTACGTTCATTAAGGCGAGTGTCGATGCCCGCGCGTCGGTTGCAAGTTGCATAAATCAGGCCGGGAATGCAGCCAGGCGGCGCCCTAATGCGCTTTTGGTGTTACTGATAGCTCGATAGCTGACCGCACCTGAAATGCGTCTAAATTTTTGGGGGTTATGATTTTGGAGAAGGACACGGAAATTCATTTAGCTTTTTTTAATATCTAAAATCAAGATGAGGCTCTCCTAGACAATGGTAGAGTGCTTAGTTCATGCTAAAAACACGCCTTTCTCAAGCTACTTGTCATTCAATGATTCAAGAACATAAAAATAATTAAGAAAACTCTCACATCCAATCTGAGTTGTGAAGCGTAGAAGTTTTTTGCCGTAACTATGATACATAGAGTAACGATGGGAGCCCTGTTTTTAAAAACTCGTTTTCTTGCCTTTATTTATATTTTTACCGTTACGAGCGAGAATAATGGTTGGGATAGTAGTATATTTTCTATTTATAGCAAACTATTCAATTCTATCAACAATGTAAATATTATTATTTTTATGAACTTTTGCATTGGTGGTCTCGGCCTTTGAATAGGACTCCTCCAACTCCTCCCGTGGATGTCGTAAAAGGCGACTAAGATTTACGCAAAGGTATGGGGTAGCAGCATCTATCTGAAGAACTAAGCACCAATACTAATCCACCTGCCAAGCGTGGTGATTATGGCAAATCCCCAGTCTCCCCATGGAGAGACCTCGTCCAGGAGCGGAGGTCTTTCAGAAGTTCAGAACTGATGAAGAGATTTATTAGCTACATTCGATTCCATAATGTGATGAATTACGGACGATATTTTTTTGTACATTGCTTTGAATATTACAAAAACTTTAGTAGAAGGAACCTATGAAATTAAATCGTAAGGAGCTTTATAAGTCTTAGAATTGGCAATTCCAATATTACGGTAAATAAGATGTTTGATAATAAAATTAATTCAAATCCTGAGTGAGTGTAAATCAACCAACCAAATGAATGAGATTGTAGTAATTTAAAATTAAAAATATATTAAATAGCACCATTTTATGAAAATATATTGAGTAGTAAACGTGACACCTCTCACTTGCATCGGCCAATCGTTTTCCGTTAATAAGCAAGATATTCGATTGGTGTATTCAAATAAGTGTGCCCAAAGTTTTAATACGCTTTTATTATTTCTCTCGGTTTTAAAGTTTTACAGCAAGAGCAAGGTATGTGAGTCGTTTTGGTTGGCGGTTGAGATAACGGTGGTGTCAACGCAATAACTCGAGCAGTTTTATGATCCAGCAGATGATGGCAATGACGCGATACACTCGCACCTAATTAAGTTTTTTTTCTGAGTCTAAAACATATTTTAAAATTTTGTCTCTTGCCTATAAAATTTTAGATAAGCAACCCATTTATAATGGGCCAGGTTCCGTTACGAATCATAAAACTGATCTTTTTACATTATCATTAAGCAAGTGAGAAACCAATAGGTACTTAAACTCATGATTGTTTTGCTGACTTATCTGGACTAGAGTAGTGTAAGAATAGTAGAAAAATATTATGTTACGTCGATAATATATTATGCCATGTTAATTTGTATGTAGATGCATGGAAAAACTCATATAAAGCTAAAACTGCGCTTTTGAACTGAAAAACATATATTATATTGCACACATATTTTTTTTTACTTTTAACCGGTTTGCTTCCTAACAGACCATTGTCCACGGCTGAAGTTCAACATTTATTCGTCAAAAGGTGAAGAGCAGAATCGTAAGCGTAATACGACGAGATTTTACGAGCATAGGACCAGTTTAAGTTACCTTTTTATTTTCCCCAGAGACATAAAACTACACTTGAATTTTGAATTTTTTTGGTTCGAAGGTTAAATGTTCCATGTGAAATCACCTTAAGTACGGTTGTTTTGTATTTTAGCAAAAAAATTTGCATTAATACTCATTATTTATTATGATTATTCAAGTAGTATTATAGATTTAAAGGTTTTGTAGAGCTCCGTGACCATACGTTAATTTAAAAGCAGTACCTATAAAGTATAACATCTTTGTTTCTGTTTTCATGGAGATAGAATATTCAGTAAAACGTAAATCAGCCATCTCAAAAAAATGGTGGTGGTGCTTAATTATAATGAAGTGATACGAAACCAACAAAGTTATGTTTCGCATATACATAATCTTCGAAAGGTTTCAGAACGAGTGTTTCTGATATCGTTTGCGAGAAGCGACTTATCGTAATTTAGAGCCTCCGATTAGACTCCGCCGACCGACATACGCTAACGAGCAACTTTAAATTTATTTTTATTTTAACAACAGTATGGTGCCGATGTTTTGTCTTCTGCCGACGATTGTGCTAGTTAATTGGATTGTGCGCTTTGAAAGGCTAACTGTGGTTATTTAACTGACAAAATCATGTGATATCACACTCCTTTTATCTCGTTCCTGACATATTGAGTCAAAGTTTTATTAATCAATCAAACTCACCTTAGTTGTTGTTGTTTTCAGCGGCGTGCCAGATGACACTGCGCAGATTTCAACCTCATATCTGTCGACACCAACTTCACGGTCCAAAGGCACTGCCGTGGACAAAATTCCCAACGAAGAATCGATGTCAAACAACCTGTCCACTTGTTTACCGTCACCTGTCACATTCACTATATAGTATTCCAAGCCCGATTTGTAGTTATTAGTTAAATTTAACACAGCTGTTCCTGCGGGTTCATTCTCGGATACAGAAACTGACTCAACGTTCTTCCATGTCACACCCGCTAACTCCGTACCCCCCATTATAACACTCACGTAAGTCTCGGTACTTTTTTGTTCACTAAGCACGGCTTCATCCGTCGCCTTTATGACAAGGTTCCATCTGGCTTCAGGTATCGCCGGAGGGTACCGCAGAGTCAATGCACCGTTGCTTCTATGCAAATCGAATAAATCGTTCCCACCGTGTATGAGTTTATATGTGACCAGTCCATTCGTTCCTGAATCCAGATCACGAGCCAAGACGTTCATTATAAATATTCCGCGGCTGATGCTCCTAGCCATCCTTTCCAAATTGATCACGGCTGCGTTCATCGAAACGAATATTGGAGCATTGTCGTTGATATCTTCTACGATCACGGTAACTAATTTCTCTGCAGATAATCTCGCCAACGGTGGCTCGGCTCTATCGTATGCGACCACAGTTATTCTGAACGTGTCAATGCTTTCTCTATCAATAGGCAATAACGTATGTATGACCCCGGTAACGTTATTTATAGCAAAATGTCGCTTGCTGTTGTTAGGCTCTTGGTGTGTGATCGAGTAATAAACTTTTCCATTCAAGCCTGAATCTGGGTCCTCTGCGGTCACTGTCACTATAGGGGTATGCTTTGGAATACCTTCTCTAATTTGACGCACAATAGCTGTGTTGGTGAATATTGGTGCATTGTCGTTAGCGTCAATTACATTTACAGTAAACGAAATACTTGAAGACATACTAGGGCTTCCGTTGTCAGTTGCTGTAATATTTAGGTTGTATGAAGTTATATCTTCATAGTCCAGATGTTTATGTAGAAAGAGTTCCCCAGAATAGCTGTCGATGAAAAACGCATCCTTTCTATTGCCAGAAGTAATTGAATATTGCAACTCTTGATTTATTCCCAAGTCTGCATCGGTAGCATGGAACTGTATGATTTTCTTGTTGATTGGTTCTGTTTCTAAAACAGATACGTTCATTTGTGTCTGTGTGAACTCTGGAGCATTATCATTTTCGTCTAAAACAACTACCGAGATAGACGTAGTGGCTGAAAGTTGAATAGTTTGACCAGAATCATGAGCCAAAATCTTTAGCTGGTAGCGATCGGTAGTTTCTCTGTCCAGAGGTCTGTTTATAAGAAGCTGTCCTGTAGCTTCATCTAAAGAAAACTTGTTTAAGTCATCGCCATCAATGAGTTTATAATAAATATCGCCATTCAGACCCTCATCTGCATCAGTAGAATATACTCTCATGATAGAAGCACCAACAGCAGCACCTTCTAATACTTCTACTTTATAAGGTGTTCTCTTGAATATAGGAGCGTTATCATTGACATCTGTTACATAAATTGTTACTCTAACAGAATCCGATAACTTCACCTTCCCATTATCACTGACCGTTACTGTGAGCGTTATGTAATTTTGCCCTGTGTTGTGAGCTAAGCTTTCTCTATCAAAAGTTTTAATAGTTCTGATAAAACCATTTCTGGAATCAATTCTGAAATCATTTTGCGCTATCGGTAAGGAAAATGTGAGTTCAGCGTTTCTTCCTATATCTCTATCAGTAGCAGTTAATTTTCCCACAAATGTATCAGGAGGCTCATTTTCTTTTATTTTGAAAATAAAAGTAGTATTAGTAAACTGAGGGCTGTTATCATTTTCATCCAATACGTGTATCACAACTGGCACCTGCGATGATCTTGGTGGATCGCCCTGATCAGCTGCAATAATTGTAAGTGAATAATAGTCTCTTTCCTCTCTGTCTAGTGAACTTCTTACATACAAAAATCCATCTGGGAATATGCCGAACTTTCCATCTGTATTTCCCTCGGCTATGTCATATGAAATTCTTCCATTCACTCCAAGATCCGCGTCGGAAGCTGATATAGCAAAAAATCTCGTGTTTACTAGAGTAGATTCCAGTAAAGATGTTTCGTATGACGTGTGGTCAAAGACTGGAGTGTGGTCGTTTACATCATCCACTATTGCTGATATAGAATGTTTAGTAGCAAGTGCTGGTGTTCCATTATCCGTAGCTGTAACTTCTAAAAACAGAACACTACCAGGCTCAGATGCAATTGGCCTATTTAGGTAAATAACCCCTGTTGTATCAGATATACGAAAGTACTTATCCAAGTTATAGCTCAGCGTATATAATATTGTTCTATTTGATCCTGAATCACGGTCTGTTGCTCTCGCAAAATATACTTCTTGACCGACGGCCATGTTTTCCGGGATATGAATTTCATCTTTGTCTTCTATGAAGATCGGGTAGTTGTCGTTCACGTCTAATACTGATATGTTTACAGTGGTAAACCCAAATGCTACCCCAGTTTTAGCCATGACTTTCAAATAATAAGTCATTTTATCTTCTCGATCTACATTAGCAGCTGTAGTGATGATTCCTGTTTTTTCATCTATTTTAAAAATATTTTTTAGATCTCCTTCTAAAATATAGTATGATATCGTATCACTGGAAATTCTGGCGCTTATTTTACCAACAAACCTTCCTATATCAGCTTTGGAAACACCTTCATCTTCTACTATCTTGAAAGTGTATCCGTTATACCCATCAAACTGTAGCCTTTTACGTTGCGATACCTTGACTATTTCGACAATTGCATCTTGCGAAGTTTTGCGATTTCCCTTATCCTTACAAGATATTTTCAGTGAATACATGGTCTCTGGAGCATTATGAAAGTCTTTGTGTAATAGCACATTTCCAGTCGAAGGTGCAACATCAAAATACCCTCCTCCACCACTCTCGAGTTTATAAATTATTCTTGCGTTCTCTCCTTCATCCAAGTCGTAAGCTTTTACCTGAAGAATAATAGTACCAGGTAGCGCATCTTCACTGATTGTTTCAACGTATCGTTGAGGATAGAATACCGGATCATTATCATTTGCATCAATAAGTTTAAGGTAAATCGTAGCTGAAGATGATTGTGGAGGAAATCCTTGATCTTTAGCAATGACTGGTAATTCATAATAAGGAATTTTCTCTCTATCTAATTCAACTACTGCGCTGAGCTGTCCAGTAATAGGATCCAATGTAAAGGTATTAGGATACTTTCTTTCAATACTCGATGACAAATAGTATGAGACTGAACCATTCGTTCCTTGATCATAATCAGATGCAGTAAGAATAAGAATTTCCTTTACGGGTTTTATATTTTCTGCAATTGAAGTATTTATTTGTGTTTGAGGAAAACTTGGCGCTTCGTCATTCTCGTCCAGTACAGTTATTTTTAGCCTGGTATATGCCCATTTTGGATTTGGTCCACCATCTCTAGCGGAGACGTTCAATTCCACTGTTCCTTGAATTTCACGATCAAGCTCAGTCTTGGTTGTGACAAGACCAGTCAAATGGTCGATATGAAACCATTGTTGTTGATTACCATCATAAAAATCATAAAATATTTCTGCATTGACTCCTGTATCTTCATCAGTGGCAGTAATGCTGGCTACGTACGTCCCTGAAGGGGATAATTCAGTAAGTATCGCTGAATATTCAGATTTTTCAAAAACCGGCTCATGATCATTTACATCATTTACGTGAATAACCAAGAAAGATGTTGCAGTGCGTGGAGGTGAACCCCTGTCTGTAGCTACCACAGTCAAATTGTATTTACTGATTTCTTCTCGGTCTAAAACGCCATTTACATGCACAATGTAAACACTAGATGAATTTTCTAATCTGAAATGGTTTAGTTCATTACCCGACACTATTTCAATACTAGTGATTCCGTTCAGGCCAGCATCTAAATCCGTCACAGTTATAGCAGCCACAAGTGATCCGTTTTTGGCATTTTCGTCAACGGTTGCAAAGTTCGCAGTAGGTGGAACATACGTAAATGTTATCATAGGGTCATGATCATTCGCGTCGATTAGGTTTACTGTCACATACGTCCGTGCATCTTGTCGCGGAACGCCGTGATCTTTTGCAATGATAGTCAGTACGCAGGTCATGTTGCAGGTTGTATTACTGCAATACTTTGGACAATTCAGTTTTTTCATTGTCGTTATGACACCAGATTCAGGATCTACTGCGAATTGTTTTTCCATGTCAGTCACTTCGTAAGTGATTTTACAATTATCTCCCAAATCACTGTCTGTAGCGGTGACTTTTAGGACTGTAGTTCCAGGGGGTACACTTTCGTTGAGAGATACAGAAAAGTCACTTTGATCAAATATCGGTGGATTATCGTTTACATCTAAAATGGTCACATTGACTTGAAGATATCCATATTTTGGAGGATTACCTCCATCACGAGCCGATATGTTGAGGATATAAAAATCTGTTGTTTCCCTATCCAACTTGCCAGTCGTTTCTAAGTGCAAATAAGAAGTTTGACCACTAGGATTTCCAGTAACATTTAATCTAAATTTTCCCTCACTGTCACCATCCACTATACGATAGTCATTAGTGATGCCATTTTCTCCTAAATCCTTATCAGTCGCGGCATCAAGCAGTAACTTAGTCCCAGCTGCTGCGCTCTCCGAAAAAGGAACAGCTATGCTCAGTTCAGGGAATTCAGGATAATTATCGTTAACATCAGTCACCCGAAGCCGCACTTCAATAGGATACGTTGGTTGACTCGAAAGCACCACAAACGCATAGCGATCTACGTGTTCTCTGTCTAGAATAGCATTAGTTCTAATTACACCTGTCACCGGGTCAAGAACAAACTCTTTTGGAGGCTCATTGAATCTGTAGGTGAAGCCGGGTTTTGTAGGGATCCTTCCAACGACGGTTCCAATGGTCTGGTCTTCAGGCACTCGAAGGTCGACACCAGTGTCGACGGCGCGCGACTGCATCAGCTCGGCGGCATCGCGCGTTGGCCAGGCGAGCAGCGCCAGCGTGACCAGCGCCACGTGCCATCGCTCCATTCTCGTCATGACACCGATAAAAACATTGCAGGGTCTGTTCCTCGTCAAGGAAAGTCGACTCGTGCCGGGAGCGGTCGCTGTGTCCCGTTCGCGCAGGCTAGCGCGCTCGCTCACGTCAGGTATGCAGCATGGCCGCGACGACCTGCGCGCGCACGAATATCTCACGGAGAGTGCGACCCGCCGCGGTTGCGCCTACGCCGTCACATTCATTGGTAAACACACGTGACACTACACTGCCTATCTACTGTCTGATTGATCCATCCATATAAACACACTTTAGTTTTAAGTCCGATCACGTTAACTTACAGTCACAAATCACAAAAGGAGAGCTTTTTAGTAATGTTTTGTTCGTTCGGTAGTGTGTTCGGGAGCGCGATACGGCATGCGGGCTTCGTCGTAGCCGGCGCGGCACTGACAGTCAGAGGCTTCCTCGCCACCCCGCGCCCCTCTCTCAGCTCTCTCCCGCAGCTTAGAGCTCCCACTGTGGCTGCGTGATGATGATGCTAAGATAATGGCGGCCGAAGGACTCCACTATTTATTGTTCGATACGAGTTACACACCGTTCTAGGAAAGGTTCACGGGAGCACAGGTAGACGTTCCATTTTTTGAATATTTTTCAATAATAAGGCTTTTATTTAAATTATTTAATAAAAACGATTACTTACTCAGGAGAGGCAATGAAAATAAATCCAAATGCTAATATTTATTAGATGATGTTTATCGAAAAGTTTATCCTGGCTGCTTGCTTATTGAGGAGTGTGTTATTCCTGGAAGCAAGTGTTAGCCGAGTTGCTCGTGGGAAAGCAATGTCGGCGATGAGCTCACCACTGGTCATATTTATATTCCTGCGATTGTACGACCCACGGTGATAAAAGGCCATTGAGGCTCTTCCTACCCCTTCGGGGATAAAAGCATACAGTGTCTATCTATGAATGTATATTTGTCGGAACTAACTGCAAACTGTTCTGACAGAACTTGGGGAACAAAAGTTCTCGAGTGGCGACCACAAACCGGACGTAGAGGAAGGCCCTCTACTCGATGGACTATAAACGTTGCAGGAAGTCGGTGGAAGGAGAGGGCTCAAGACCACTCGTCATGGCATTCTAGGGGAGTGGCCTATGTCTAGCAGTGGACTTCAGGCTGATGATGATGATAATGTTTATCAGAAAAAAAAACTTTTTTTTCTTTTTGCCTAGAATTTAAATCAAATTAAAATAAAATAAATTATGAGAATATAACTTGCATGTACTTATTGGTAATTATATTTATTTTTAAAATAATTATGATCGTCCATAACAACAAAATTTAAAAAGGCTACTTAATTCTAAAAGCAAAAATGCATATTTTGGGCTAAAAAGCATGAGTCAAGTGCGCGTTGATGTCTATTGTATGGCAGTGCGCGCACGCAGCCGTAGAGCTTTTCGTAGAGCCAACTTCTACGCATTGAGCGAGACACCGATACAATTACAAATAATATATTTTGTTGTACCTAGGTATTCTTAGAACTATTTATAGAGTGTGTAAAAGACTACTCAAAAATGTATACAATATTACAGTCATTTATAACTCGAAGCATTGCCATGATCCCAATCCCAGGGGCTCCTGAAAATACGTTATTTAGTTGAGAAGGCAGGACCAATAAAAAAGTTTACATAAATAGAACATCCACCAGGAAGAAGTGAAATGCTGTGTCATGTACACCCTTTAGTAATAATAAATGCACGTGGAAACACTATTATCAGAACATAAATATCATATACTTCAACACTCTATCCAACACTTGTATTCAACGTCGTTTGAACTTTTAATGATTTTGGGTATGCTCCCACTAGAAACTAAGTGGGTAAACCGACATGTTCTTTTTATTTAAATAACAATACAATACAAGATGCAAATAATATGATAAAAATAAATCGTTTGTAGAACTGAAAATTATAATAAATAAACAAAATAATCATTTATAAGTAGTTCCCTCTACCAGAGTATTTAAAAGCTTTTTTGAGTTGATGAGAGCACCACTCGCGTTTCCGTGGAGAGTTTGAACCACAAGCTTTTGGTACGAAAGCTTTCCAAATACTTTTAGGAGACGCCGCTAGATGGTGCTTACATGTAATCAACTCTATTTTATCCTAGTTAAAAAAAACTAAAAAAAAACAAACTAAGATAAAATAGAGTAATATTTAGAGAAATATTTCCAATTGGAAATAAAAATAAGATGAACAAACTAGGATAAAATAGAGTTGATTATATGTAAGCACCATCTAGCGGCGTTTCCTAAAACTATTTGGAAAGCTTTCGTACCAAAAGCTCGTAGTTCTTTCTCTTCGTAATTACGAAGATTTTTTTGGGTTGCGCCCGTGCAAATATCAAACATATTTATAAAACCTTATTTATTGTAATTTAACCTAGCTAATTGTTTATCGTTAGATCAGTTAGTTAGTTTAGTGTTTGTTAGTAGTAGCAAACGCTAATTTTAGTTTCTAGATGAGGTACAACTCTATTAGTGACCAAATTGTAAATATAAGCAGTTGTACCTTCAGTCATCTCTATACCTATAAAAACAGCAAGATGTACAATGAAGCATGATCGTCTTAATATGAGGTCCTAGTATGATCTTCACGCTTAGTCATGATAAGAAGACGAAGGAAACATAAATTATTATTTGACGCATATATTAACAAGTTTTTTCTTGAAAAATTTATTTTTGAAAACTAGCTTTTATTAAGTTAGTGATCGGAACCGTGAGCTGATCAAAATGAGTCCAAACACTGCCAGGCTACTATTAATCATCGAGAAGTTCCGTTGTCCACCTCCTGTTTTCATCATCAGATCAGCTCGCCCGTTACCTTAATGTTGTATTGTTATCTGCACTTGACAGGTATAAGAATCATCTCAATCGGTTTGGTTGAACTGGTTTAAAATACAGTTTCACGGTTTGTCCTACACTAACTAATAAACATACTTACAAGTCGAGTGCGCCCGTATTTATCCCATGAATACATCCCACGAATATTTATTTCCAGATTCTGCCCAAGATAAAGGCCGTATTCATCCCACGAAAAACATAATTGAATTTTTCTCCGTATTAATCCCAAATTGTTGTCCAAATTCATCCCATAGTCTATCTATAACAATGTATATTGGTATATTCAGACAGAAAATGCAAGATCTTAACCTTAATCACCTTAATTATACATTATTTAAAAAAAAGGAGGTAAGTATCAAGTTAAATAAAAGCTTATGGGCTCACGCTATGTTAAGGTTGATTCAACAACCTAACATAATATGAAGGTTACGGTCAACGTTTCTAAGGAAACCAAGACTTAAGGGAGATTACCTACATTTCAATGAATAGAGTCTATCCATCTATTGAGCCTGCCTACACTGCGTTGTCTGGTTGCGTGCGTCGGTGCGTCGGTCAGTCGGTCAAAGGTCGTGGGATGTCGGTGTATGGAGACAACTTAAAACTGTTCACCTGTGACACGATATTGGGAAGGCTTATATCCTATAGTGGACTTCTACAGGCTGGTGATAATGATGCTACCATTCCAGTCCGGATACTATGGAAACTAGATCTGCGTAGTCACCTTCTGCCGACTGCGCGAAAATACCGAGCGTCGCCAATTTGCGTGGGTGTTCTCGTTCATACTTATAACTGCTATACTTGATACGCTTTCATTAGCTTTATAATTGTGTTTATATGTTTATTGATCTACTTATACAAACATTTTTACTTAATATGATGTAGACTATTAGGTTTTATGTACTACCGGACTTGTAAGGTTGACCCACATCGTGCTGAGTCAGTAAAGGAACTACATTTGACGACCTCTGTGGCACGGCGGGCGAAGGTTCGCCTGCGACGCAGAAGGTTGCGGGTTCCTCTGAAACAAATATTTGTACAATCTGCAGATATATGTTCAGGGTGTTCTGGGTATTTTTCTATGTATAAAGAAATATATCTATTTATGTAATGTATTGTATTAAGTATATCAGTTATCTAGTACCCATAACACAAGCTCTGCTTACATTGGGGCTAGATAATGTTGTGTGAAATGTCCAGAATTATTTGTTTTATTTTTATTTTACATGCACTCCAAGCAACCTGACACTCGCTAGGCTCAAACGTATAATAATTATTATCCCTTATGATCGAATTACCTTAAACGCGAGATGCCAATGAGGGCATTATACCTCATTTTCTATTCGTCGTGCAGTGTCCAACTTAAGAGGAGGTTACCTGTAGAGCGCTTAAGCCCTTTTGTACGCGAACGAAGTTTGCGTCTATTTTGGTTATTATTTCATTAAACTGCAAGAAATTTTGTACACATGATCAGTACACTATTATCTAGACCCGTGGTGCGTCAGTTTCTTAATAAATGGTTTTTTGTTTATATATGATTTGGTAACCAATCATAATAATAATTTAACCAATGATAATTTTATAAGAAACCAACGAACCACGTTAAATCAAAAACTTAAATATAATCAGAAACAAGATCACCCCATTTAATTTGGGGCGATCTTCATTTACCACGAAATAGCCTTCAATAACACACTACTTTCTTAAAATAAAAAATATTCCAATCATAAAATCTACCCACGCTTTCTGCCCAACCAATCATAAAGAAGAACTTAAGTATATTTGAATCTTTGGCGTGTTTCCCCAAATATTTGAATACGGAGAAGTACCGAATACCTTTTATGTGGTCCGTTAATAACTAGGTCATCTATAACTGTACCAATGGATTATGTCCCTGAAATATTTGAATGAGAAGAACCTTCTTTTTGAGGGCTCGGCTAAAAATGGACTTGGTCTTATTGGTAAGTCATAAACCTACCAGGCTGTTAGGCATATATTCTTTGTTTGAGTAATGGTACTGGCACTTTACATCAGGTGGTTATGTAAAGTTGTGACCTCTGTCCATTATAACTGCTGAACCACTTAGGTCATGTCCTCCTAGACGCGCCCTATGAGGCATTGCACTGCGCCCGTCACCCAGATATAGAAAGGTGAAAAGTGTCATGTTCCTGTAATTTCACCGGCACAACCCTTCAAATCATAACACAGCAGTCCGAAAGTTACTGCTTATCAGCGGAAACAGGTATCCACCTAATCGATGTTGCATTTAAATGTACACTCTGCATAGATAGATTATAAAATCTTTTATTGCACACCATACCATGAAAAACAATTTTACAAATAAAAACTAAATCTAACCATGGGCAGTCTTATCGCTTATACTAGACTTCTTTTAAAATACACCTATATATAGTTTTATGTCACTCGCACTGCTCAAAATTGATCCATTCAAGCAGAAGATATCTTTCGAACCAGCGTTATACGCGTACCTTTCGATTTTTCAAGCCGTTTGTAATTTTTTCGAGAATCCGATCTTCAGTCTGCGGCTTTCGAGTTTTTGAGCTACACCCGTTAAAAATAGCCTTGGTCTTATACCTACGTTTTATGTTCACTTGTTGCACGGTTTGACGTCAGCCCTCGTTCCAGCTAGCTGTGCGCTGATGGGGGGCGCACCCCCAGTGGGGCCGGCTACTGACGCACCTACTTACATTCATGAATGGATTTAGCTCAGACCCATCTTCTTAGTCATTATATCATACGTTTAATAAATGTGAAACCTATGAGTAATATTCTTGTGATTCATTGATACTTTTGTATTGTATTATGAACTCCCTTTTCCGAATTTGAACTATCTGTTGGTCCCTAAGATTCATTGGTACTATTTGAAACTTAGCTGCCGCGTTGAAAAATTGCCAATTTTTAGAGAAGTTTTGTACCTGGAGCCCCTCGGGATATCATTTTTAACCGATTTCTTTGAATGTTTTTATCATTGGCCAAGATTATAACAACTTCATACAAAATGTTAAGATTTCAACTCTATGTCTTAAAGCCAGCTGTACAAACAGACAGACATTTAACTTATTAATAGAGCACCGTTGGTATCGTTTGGATCGTCATCATCAGCTGTTTGACGTCCACTGTTGGACGAGGCCTTCCCCATAAAATAATACTTAAAAGCGTACTTACATGCACCTTTGACAATGTATTACTACACAGGTTACGACCACCTAGGACGCGACGTGCATGGCACTACACTGCACCTGCCAACCCTGAGCCATAAAAATGCTGAATGAGAAGTCTCATTATGCTTGTAATTTCACCAGCACCCCCGGAACATAGCAATGCATTACTGCTTGGCAGTAGAAATAGGTATGGTGGTACTTCCCATGATGAACTCTTTCCCAATTAAGCTCTGCTACTAACAACAGCTGCTTTCTAGTTGCTGGGGCCTACTTGCTTCTATAGCTATGTCAAAAGCTTGAGTGCAAAACAATCTCAATGCCTACTAGCTCGACCCGTCCATCTGGTACCAGGTTCTATAAATAGCAGATAAGAAAATCGATCGGCCTCCGAGGCACTATATTTGTTTTTGCTAAGGTTGCGCAACTCAAATGATACATCACAAGACGAGATGAGATGGGGGAATGGCTGCTCAGTCGGTTATATTAAAATTTTTCTTTGCTGAGATCATCTAGCTATCTTTTATCATAATTATCATCACATAAGGTTACATATAGCTGTATGTGATTTCAATTTGGATACATCCTTTGATTTTGTAGAGTTAGTCTGAAGATATTTTTTAAATAATAACAAATTATGTTTTAGTAACGTAAAGCAGGCATTTTAGTCAGTAGCAATGATGACCTCTGTGGCGTATCCATGCGAGAGTACGGGTTCGATTTCCACCGTGGGACAAATTTTTGCATGATCTGCAAATATTTGTACGGAGTTTGGGTGTTGAAGTATTATAGTACTCGTAGTTCTGGATACCCGCTTAGCGTGGTAGCAGGCCTATGTGTGTAACTTTTGGATGTGATGTTATTTTATGTTAATGTTTGCTCAAACTTATGTTTATTAATATCGTTCTGCGAACCTATGTTCGGCCCGAGATGCTTACGTATATACCCAGCGTACTATCATGATCATCATTAGCGAATAGATAGCGATCAGCAGCGATTGGACGAAATCTTCCACATAGAATGCTATGGGGGGATTAGCTATAATCACCACACTAGTACCATTTAGTATTGGTGTTGAGTATTTAGGGATGCTGCTGGCCATCCCCTGGTCTATTTCCTTAATCGGCTTCTACGATATCCACGGTAGGAGACGTAGGGGTCTATTCTTAGGCCAGACACACTACGGCAATGCTTACTACATCTGTTCATCTTGCTGCCAGATAATCGAAATTTCTGTACCTAGTTCTTAGGCGCCATTCAGTTCATGTTTTTCTCCAAATGTCGTTAAAATAAAGTACTTTATTCTACTTAATGGAAAGCAATCCGCTAAAATTAATCTTAATTTAGCACCAAGCACTAGATTCTATTTAGTAAACGTTCTCTCATTATGCAAAAAGTATCTTTAACCTATGACTATAGGCAAAGCTTTGTATAGATACTTTAAAACCAGGTGACCTAGCAAAGCAGGTGACTAGAGCTGATACATAGGTAGACTTTAAAACTTGAGTAATCAAGTCTTTTTTAAAATTAATGCCTAAAAAGTAGGAGGGTGACTTATACACCTTGATAAAATAACAGTGTTTCTAAAAGTAAGGCTAGGTTTTTTTGTATGCTACTTGACAAGCAAACAAGTATACGGCCCACCTGATGGAAAGTAGTTACCGTAGCCTATGGACGCCTGCAACACCAGAGTTATCACACGCGCGCTGCCGACCCTGAGACATAAAGATGAAAAGCCTCATGTGCCTGTAATTTCACCGTCACCCGTACCTTTCAAACCGAAACAGCAATGCTAACATTACTGCTTGGCGGCAGAAATAAGTACGGTGGTAGTACTTCCCCGGACGAACTCTTTCACAAGAAGTTCTACTACTAACAACTACTTCAACAAGGTACTTCTTCTGATGCAGTGCTCGAGTCGTGCAAACGTTATAGCATGTATATGTTTTGGGGTATATAGATCTCATGATGAATTTTGATGGCTAAAGTATTTGCATCGAAAGCTTTTTTTAATTAATGCCAAAAGGAGGAGGGTGAAATATAACACCTTGATAAATAACATTGTGTCTGAAAGTAAGGCTAGGTTCTTCTAATGCAGTCTTCGAGTCGTACAAACGTGTAGCATGTCTTAGTTTTGGGATAGAACTTTTGATGGACTTTGATAGCTAAAGCTTTTATCAATTTAATTATAAGATCATTTGAGCTCATATTTATTGTCTCCAACCCCTACAATCCCGAATCAAAGTTTTATTTTTTTTTAATTTTCAGGGTGTTTGGACTAGGCTCGCGTAGGTAAATCTCATAGACATCACTAGTAAGACAGGTGCCATTGAGCGCAAACTATGTCAGGTCGAGAAACTAGGTCGATCTTGTTTAAAATACTGGAAAACTCATTGCTCTTTCAAGGTTTTCTTGGGAGGCATAATATAACATAACATAACACCCAACAGTTCACATACATAGTCATGATCCCACACTAGGCTGTAAAAGCCTAAATAAAGATATGTAAAGGCTCTGGCCGAAAGGTGTCAAGTTTAGAAGGTTGATCGGACGCGGTGCGCCGCTGCATTTTCGTATCTGACACGAGACACTGCGCAGTTATGTTACCAGTGACGTGAACAATAAACTCTAGTTAGTACAAGGTATTTTTTTTTAAATTTATTTAAAGGACTTTGTCGCTGAGCGACTACATCATCCCGTAAATCAAAACGTAGTACATGACACAAAAAAATGTTTTTAAACAAAATCAAATAAAATCAACTCTTAGCTAATCCTAAATCTGCCAATTTATACAAAATTTTTGCCTCTTCTGTTGATGGACAAGCCAAAATAAGTACAAGGTATAAGTTAAGTATAAGTGTACTTTAAGTGTCTGAATCTAAAGTATACATTTCTATGGGTCTTTGTCTGGGTTTGTCATCATCATCTTCAGCCTATAGAAGTTCACTGCTGGACATAGGACTTCCCGTAGAATGCCACGATGAACGGTCTTGAGCCGCCTCCATCCACCGACTCCCAGCGACGTTTATAATAAAGTAGGATGTTATATTATCATCATCATCATCATCAACCTGTCTACGTCTACTGCTGGACGAGAACTCTCCCATTGAATACATTGGGGAGATTTGCTATAATCACCACGGAATGGCCAACGGATTACTTTAGTTTGGTGTTAAGTACTCAGGTGGATGTTGCTGCCCTTCCCCTGGTGTAATCCCCTCAGTAAGGCTTTTATTACATCTATGGGAGGACTATCGCTTCATGCCAAGGCGATAGTAATCTCGTAGATATAACATAACAGCCAACAGTCACATTACATAGTCTGATCCCACACTAGGATTCCCTGTGTCGTGGGTATCAAGAACTACGAGTACTATGAGTACCACAACACCCAGACCCGGAACAAATATTTGTAGATCAATCGGACAAATCCGGAATTGGGGAACTGGACCGATAGGTACAAATGTTTGCACGTTTGTCCTGGAGCGGTAATCGAACCCGCAACTCTTACGTCTCAGCCGGCTACTCGCCAGCCACACCACAGAGGTCGTAAATACGGTGTGGTTGGTAACAACATTATTATAGCTAAAGGGCTTCTGAAAATCACTGAAACGTATAAATCCGGCCACTGTAATACAAATAATTAGTCTATTTTCTTAGTAAAGTTATTCATGAAACCTACTCCAACGCCTACGCACTATTTCTGTGAAATGCTTTGTAAATGTTAAGAAAAGCTGATGTTAATTAAGGAAGTAAAATTGTATTTTTCTAATTAATTGTTATCCACAAAAATGTTAGCTTTAAATTCGCTTCATCATACTCTATATTTTTAGGGTTCCAAAGCCAAATGACACAAAACGGAACCTTTATAATCTCATCCTATCCGTCCGTATGTATTTTACTTGGAGACTATCGAGTGTGGTTGCAGTCAATCAACATGAGGAAGGACCTTTAAATGGACAGTGAAACGTTAGCAGGAGAATAGTTACTATTCTCCTGCTAACATTTATAGTAAAGTAAGTGGTGAATAGTCGTAAATTTTCTAAAATGGTAACAAGCCACATTTCAATTCTATAATTGTTTAATTATTTAATTTCCGTAGACATCAAAACTGAGTTTAATGAAAGGTTTAGCAAGCAGCAATCCGTTCCGTAAACTTACTCCATCCACCGAAATCCTGCGACGTTTACAATGTATTTTGTCCATCGAGTGGAGGGCCTTCCTCTACCGCGTCGTCCGGTTTGTGGTCGCCACTCGAGAACCTTTATTCCCCAACGATTATCAGTTCTTCGAGCTATATGACCTGCCCATTGCCACTTCAACTTGCTAATTTCTATGCATCATATAACTTTTCATTTAAAAAACCGAAAGAACCATAGTGGTGAAAGGATTATGATACTTTCTGAATGCAAATGCTTGGTTGGTTGCTGAAAATATCAAAATCGCCATATGTATGCCTGCCTACAATATTTGAGGAGTTCCCTCAATTCCTCATGGATTCCATCATCAGAACTGGATTCTGAAAAAAATGGGACCAATCTGGAAGTATATCTATTCAAATAAAAAAAGAATTTTTCATATCAGTTCATAAACGCCGGAGATAAGTGGTAACAAACATAAAAAAAATAAAAAAAAATACAACCGAATTGGGAACCTCCTCCTTTTTGTGAAGTCGGTTAAAAAGAGTTTCAAACAAGGATAGTTTGAGTGATTGTCATTTAAATTCAAATCATCATCATCATCTTCACCAGCCCCTAGAATGCCACGACGAACGATCTTGAGCCGCCTTCATCCATTGACTTCCTGCGACGTTTATAATGTCTTTAGTCCATCGAGTGGAGAACCCGATACCACCACCGATACCCACCCGATACTCCACCGTGTTGTCCGGTTTGTGGCCAAAGTCAAATAATATACCTAAGTGCCTAAGTATGAATAGAACATCACGTAACGTTAAAACGAGGAATTCCTGAACGCTTCGTAAAATAATTTCAACTAAGCCAAGCAGAATTAGGCAACAAACACGACAACCTACTAATTCTATACTGTGGTATCTTAGTAAGATAGCAAAGGTAATCTGGCAGATCTCGCTATTAGCGATAAGGCGGCCAATGAAAATGTTTTGGATGTAACCGCATGGTGATAAATAAAGAGTTATCTAAACATCTAAGTTGATGTTTTTGCATAGAAAACGAGTAAAATCAGTTTAAGTTTTAATAAGAATGAAGTTGCACTTTTTGGTGTTTTAGCGAGCATGTACAATCTAATCAATTCTATTCTTAAACTCACTTCGTACCTATATATTTATTTTTTTCAAATCTTGTACCTTAAGAACAGCCAAAGGTACTTATATTCTTTAATTTTAATTCAAAGTGGTCCCTACGTTAAAATGGTATCTTCATATTTTAACCTCTATTAGGTACAACTTGTTCATAAATACTTTGGTGGACTTTTCTGTCAGTAGAGTACAGATTCAAATCATGAATTTGGTGAAACGAAACAACCGAAACAGGTAAATAATTTAAAAAATACTTATGTTAGTCACGTTTTTGCGAAACCGTAAAAACTCAATTAATTATTTACTTGTTACTTGTTACAAATTATTATGGTTTTCTGTTTTTATTTTTGTGTGACTTATTGGCAGCGGCGGATACACAGTACCTTCATCGTGATATTTTATGTAAAAACAATTCAATAATACTTATACCTACATCTACATAGATCACATGCAGATGGTTTATACACCCATTCCATTTTCAAAATTATTAAAAAGTAAAAAAAGAGGACATAATAAACAAAAGATAGCTTCAGAACTCTAATTTGAATTTTGCATTGATGATAGTTTAGCCTCAGAATAATTTGTGTTCGTTTGCCTGGCCCGGCATGTGGTCAGGGTCCGAAAAATACACTAAATGACTAGACTAGACTCATAACCAGAATCATTATCTACCACTTTTATTTTAAATGTACAAGAGAGGTACATCATAAGAAAAGTATACAAACTTGAAGAGGCTGGGCTAGATATTCGCTTTCAGCCCGGCTACCATTTAAAATTGGACAAGCACGTTATGTACCGAAACTATTCTGGTACAGAAGAAATGTACGCTATGAATAATGTATAATATATATAATATACAGGTTATTTCAGAGCTTTAGCTTTATAAATAATTCTTTATTGACCTGGATAAGAAGCCGAATTATCCCTGAATTAAACAAAAACATATGCATCATGCGGGTATCAAATAAAATGTATGTTTTTTTTTTATAATTTTGAAATGCTTGGATTAGAAAATATTAAAGAAAATTTGCGAAAAACACATGTTTGGAGAGTTCCAGGCATAGAAAGCTAACTCCAGCACAAGAAGTATATTCGTACAAAGGCGGGACAGCCATGATTTGAGCGGGAATTAGATTAAGTGCGCGAACCAATTTTTTTTTTTTTAAATGCCGGAATTAAGTCTTAGTCCTGCGATCATCCCTCACAAGACACAGAGTCTAAATTGGGCAGAATTTCAGCTCATTCATTATAATGCCCCTCCACACACTACGCTACTGGTGAGAGTTCAGTAATGTTCCTTGGACTGGTATCAGTCACCAACTATACTTATAAATCTGTGTTAGTCACTATCGATCACGCTCGGGGGACGCGTTGCAGCGGAGAGCTTTCAGCAATTTCCCGCCAAATTTTACCACAATAGACAATTATTTGTTTTATTTGAAAAGAACATGAGGCCGCATACCGCATACTCACTCCTCCATTTTGTTTTTTATTTTTTACTTGCCACAGATACAAACACACATTAATTTTTTTCACACAATTTTTTTATTACACAATATTTTTGTTCGTTATTGCACATAAGTAAACACATGAACAAAACTAAAAGTAAACAAGAGTTACCGAAAATGTACAAAGGTGAGCTTAACCCTAAAAAGAGTTTTGTTCCAGCAAACCTTTGAAGCTAGAGAGAGGTAGTAGTAGAGGATAAGATTATACTTTTAATATTATTGTTTTTTAGTTTGTTTTTTATTGTTTTACGGTTGGATTTAGGTAATATCAAACAAATGTATTTTTCAACACACTTGCTCATAAAGTAGCTCTAATTTCACCGCAATTAGGCACATAATGACACCTATAATCAAACTGTGACTTTTTCATTGCTCTCCATAACTCACAAGTGAGTTATAGAGTTTTTTTTTATATCAAACTGTGACTTTTTCATTGCTATAACTCACAAGTGAGTTATAGAGTTTTTTTTAATTTATTGGTTAAGTTGCTTTCCACTGATCCCAGTTGTCCCGTTTGTTCTTAAAAAAGTTTCGATACAAAAAAGGTCGTGATCAATAGAACAAATAAATTAATGTACCTATTGCTTGCTCATTTCATGCAACTTCGTATTATAATAGATAATTTCAAATTGTACGTGTTTAATAAATAAAACTTTCACTCAAATGTAACTTTTGTTTTCTCTGTAATAAAAAAAAAATTAAAAATCCCCATTTTGTACGTTGCTAAAACGCTAGCCGCGGAAAGCAAAAAAAAAGAAACCTCATTCTTTTAGTCTATGGCCGATCGCCATTGTTAGATGCGCGCACATAGGAAAACAGATTAATTTTTCCCGCCATAGGGAATTTTTTTTCACAACTCGTTTTCACTGTTAAAATTATAGTTATTTTCTTCACAAGTGTGTTGAAAAACATCGTATGATACACGTGTGTATTAATGATTACCGTCCTCGGCTCTCTTAAGACCCTCGCCTGACGGCTCGGGTCTCAATGGCGCCTCTGACGTAATCACTAACTTTACACACTTGTACCATAATGTACTATTATTAAGTACCTACTGTTGTTATAAAGCATAAAATAAGACCTAGTACCTAATACCTAGTTTTCTGAAGAAATGAATTATAGTGTTTCTAAAAATCAGCAATATGTTGAATACTCCTATAATAATACTGAAGATAGAGAATAGACTACAAAATGTTGATGTGTGTACATATGGAAAGTATCTGTACGTTGGCTTTATGTATGACAGCAATGACTGTTTGTTTTATTCATGAGTATGACCTTTAAACTGCTGTGGAATATTCCCGGCTCAACCCCTCAAGAACAGGGTAACACTCTCGGATTAATTAATTATTTTGATCAAAGTGCTAGGGAATATTCTTATTTTGTTTCCTTGGCAGCCTATTAGTTGGGCACTTTAGTTGACAACATTTTTTTGTACTCATTTTGACCTTAAAAACTGGGTTTGATGAACTCACATAAAAAAATGCCATCGGAACTATAAACACAAGATTCAAAGTTTGATTCTCATCTACAGGAGCTTTATAAGCATAAGATTGTCTTTGAAGATAGACATATTGAAGATAGATTGGTTTTAGATCATAGAATCATCTTCGGCAATTTTTGATCAAATGTGTATTACCCCAATAGGGCGGAAGTTTTCTGAGGCACCATTTATCATCATGTGGGGTATCATAAGAAAGGGATATGTCTGTACATTCTAAAACTATTAAAAACTAGTTGCGCCCCGCGGTTTCACCCTCGTGAATAATAATGAAAATTGATGATGATGATGATGAAAAGTAGCCTATGTGTTAATCCAGGGCGTAAAGTATCTCCATTCCAAATTTCACTCAAATCCATTCAGTAGTTTTTACGTGAAAGAGTAACAAACATCCATCAATACTCACAAACTTTCGCGTTTATAATATTAGTAGGAAGTAGGATTTTATTCTTGGATGTACAGTTTTTGAAATAAAATGTTTTTTTTAAATACCTATAATCCAATATAACGTGAGCTCTCATTTGTTAGAGTTTCTACGACTTTGTGGTTCAGGTAAAATTAGGTATGTGCTAGATCGCTCTATTGCTGCTTATCTAAATTGTGCTTCAAACTCAACGATCATCAAAGAATCCATCTGATCACAATTGTTGCAAAAACGTTTGTGCTCGCTAGGTCTACTGTTCTCAGAACTACTAGTAGTGCTTAGTAGAACTTTTAGGTAGTAGTAGAGCTTTTAGTAGTGTAGGTAAAACTTTGAGTAGTGATGCCATTTTTAGTAGTAGTGGAGCTTTTTTGTGAAAGAGTTCGTCTGGGGAAGTACTACCACTGTTTCTGCCACCAAGCAGTAAAAAAACACGAATAAGATTTACTAAAATTAGCAATACAATTGACAGCCTTATCGCTGAAAGCGAAGTGAATCCCACCTAGGTTTTTATAACGTGGATTACCAAAAAAAAAACCAGCTCGTAAATCCAGTTTTTATGCCAGCCTACTAAGCATTGCGATTGTAAAGACTAGGCGTACCTATCTTTACATTTCGCTTATAAATAGCAGAACAATTACGTATAATATTGGTGAGCAAAATCACAATAAATGTTCTTAATAGTGTATAGTAAGTAGGGATTACTAGAAATTAGTTCTTGGTCATCATCAAAGTTATCATCAGCCTGTAAAAGTCTAGTGCTGGACATAGGCCCTACAATACCACGACGAATGATATTGATTCGCCTCCATCCACTGACTTCCTGTAACGTTTATAATTTCTATAATCCATCGAGTGGAGGGCCATCCTCTACCGCATCGTCCGGTTTGTGGTCGCCACTCGAAAACCTTTATCCCACAACGGTTGTCAGTTCTGTGAGCTACATGACCTGCCCATTACCACTTCAACTTAATAATTCAACTTAATTTGCTTATTAGTTCTTGGTACGTCTAACTAAATAAATTACCATTTTGTAGGAACAGAATAGACACTTGATAATTCCATTGACGTCAATGCTGATAGCATCGATAAGTATACAACATGAGTTTCATGGAAAATGTACGTAAACACCAACTTTATATAGGTTCTTATCAAAAATCATCAAAGAAGCCTGCTTCGTGGAATGGGCTTATCAAAGTTAAACGCATTTCATTTCCCATACCAAGGCCCATACTAAGGGAGTAAAGTAGTGTCTTACGTCGCGGGCGGCATATTGAATCCTGAGCGTAATGAGGGACTCTAAAGTAGAGGGTTATGTAGAGTCCTGAGTGAAGCGAGGGGTTCAAGCTGCCCAAGACGAAGACAGGCTTTATTCCAGAGGAGCATGCTCTACTTTTCACACCTTCTGCGAGACAATAAAAAGCCAGGGATTGTTTTGATTTTTAGTTAGTAGATACTTATTTTTGGTAGTAAATTATTAATAATCTCTAAAGCATCTGTTTTGATAAACTCTGGAATAGAATCCCTATCGCTCGACATTTTTTATCAACAAGAATATTGCAACAAAATTCACTGAAAATTACAGCACCAAAGACCGTCTTTTGTTTCACATTCTTTGTAAACGCACCTTTTTTTTTGAGTTCTGCTTATGGTGGCCAGTTCGATTTTCGAACAAACTTCTTTACAATGCCATATGAGCATTTTTTTACTCAGAGTTTTCCACGAGTTTCCACACGAATTTAACGTTTCAGTTTCGTACAACTTTATTTAGCAATTATTTAATCAATATTTTTTTTAAACAGGTAATGCTTTACTTATTGAGGTTGCATGCTATGTAATTGGACATTGTCGAGCAGGTGGTGTGAAAAGACCTTTTTCATCCCATCTATTCGAAAAGGACGACTTGGTTCGCCTTTAAGTGCACCCAAAGGTGGTGTTTTCTGTATGAAGCTTCTATAAGTGCGCCGCAATTATCTTTGCCGCGCACTTTTTAAATTTGGAATATATCGAACTCAAAAAGTGCGCCGCAATTATCTTTTACGGCCCTTTTTGAATTTGGAACATCTTGAAAAGAATCAAACACAAATAAGTGCGCCGCAATTATCTTTTCCGCGCCCTTTTTAAATTTGGATCATCTTAGTGTTCAGCGCCAAAGAAGGCGAACGCAAATATTGTTTAAATAAATACTGGCTGGTACGACGGCCCATAGTCGCGCCACCGGCTGAATAAAAAAAAACAAATTAGAAACGACGGCCCGCGATTTCGTCATTTTTAACCGACTTTACAAAAAGGAGGAGGTTCTAAATTCGGTTGTATTTTTTTTTTAATGTTACCTCATAACTCCGGCGTTTATGAACCGATTTGGAAAATTCTTTTTTTATTTGAATAGATATACTTCCAGATTGGTCCCATTTTTTTCAGAATCCAGTTCTAATGATGGAATCCACGAGGAATTGAGGGAACTCCTCAAATATTGTAGGCATACATATGGCGATTTTGATATTTTCAGCAACAAACCAAGCATTTGCATTCAGAAAGTATCATAATCCTTTCACCACTATGGTTCTTTCATATTTTTTTTTTCATCCAAATATTTAGTCGAATACAACGGCGGAAGTCTTTTTTTTAAATGATAAGTTATTCACGGATTGTTAGAAATTCATGGTTTTGTTTTGAAATAAAATATGAGGCACCTTTTATTTTCTCATAGTGGGTGATGAAAAGTAGAGTGTAACACTCGGGCGCAAAATATATTTTTGGCTCGGGCGACGTACTTTGAATCCCTCGCTACGTTCGGGATTCTACTAAAGAATCCCTCGCTATGCTCGGGATTCTACTCTAGAATCCCTCACTTCGTTCTGGATTCAAAAAAGCGCCCTCGCCGTAAAAATATTATTTTGCTCCCTTATGATACAATCTACTATTTCATCCCACCATCTCGGAAAGAGTATTTTTACTCTTCGATATCTGAGCGTAAAAGCCATTTTTATCCGCTAGAGGATAAAGTAAATTTGAATTTAGAACATCGTCTGCACTAAGTTTGTGAATTCAAAACATTATTAACCTATTTACTTCTACCTCCATGGTGCCGATATTATCATACAACCTTTTTTAATTTGTTAAAAACTCAGATTTGGAACCTTCTTGGTTTATTACTTTTTTTTGAATTTGCTTTTATGCGCGCCATTTTCTTTTCACTTTCATATTGTTAAAACCTTAGGTAAATAAATAAATAAATGCTGGACATTACACGCAACATTATCTAGCCCCAAGCTAAGCAGAGCTTGTGTTATGGGTACTAGATAACTGATATACTTAATACAATATATTACATAGATAGATATTTTTTATTATACATAGAAAAATACCCAGAACACCCTGAACAAATATCTGCAGATTGTACAAATACTTGTTCCGAAGCGGGAATCGAACCCGCAACCTCCTGCGTCGCGGGTGAACCTTCGCCAGCCGCGCCACAGAGGTCGTCAAAAAACTAGGTTAAAAACTAGAAACTTGAAAACAATTGAAAAACCTAAAATGAGTGATTCTAGCAACGAGAAAGTTTATTTGACGCCAACAGAATTGACTAAAACTGTTAAAAATGCGCAAAAGTATCTTGTGATTGTAAATGTTTTTTTTTTGCATTCAGTCATTTCCTTGCTGAGGTGGGATGAAAAGTTACGTGTTGCACTCGAGTGCAAAGATTTTTCACCTCGTGCTCTTTTGATTCCCTCGCTGACACTCAGGATTCTAATTTTAAATATTAGAATCCTTCGCTTGCTCGGTCAACAAAATTGAGCACGCGGTTAATAAGCAACTTTACACTCTTGTATAAAAAATAACTATTATCATGCTTGGGTGGCCGAGAGTGCGCTCAAGTCAAATAAATGACGTCACACTAAATTTAATATGGCGAAATATAAAAGCAATTTTCCAACATCTAAATTAACATAGTTAAATACATACATGTGCTGTGGTGTGTGCCGGCCTAAGAATGGACCCTTTCGTCTCCTCCTAAGGACTGAAAAAAAAACCTTACTAAGTGGTTACACCAGGCGATAGGCAGCAGCCTCCACCAGAGTAGAACAACAATACTGTGATCACCAATCGGCCTGTCAAGCATGGTGGTTATGGCAAAACCCCCCCATTGCTTTCTATGGAGGATGCCTCTTCCAACAGTGGAATTTTAACGGCTGATGACAAATTTAAATATAATGAGGTTGGTATCAAATGAAAGGTTTTGACAAGTAAATTCTAAAAATTATATAGCACTTCTTCAATTCACTACCTGAGTACTGAATAACTACTCCACTAAAAAATAATTTTTCAAAAGATTTGGACAATGCAGACTGACAAAATGATAGAGATAGATAGATAGATAGATAACTCTTTATTAATTACCACACAAAAATACATTTACATAATAATAATAAACAAGAAATAATATAATGCTTATTTTTAATAAAAAAAAACTAAACCCGATTTCTTTCAAAAAACGCTGAATCAATTTCAATAAAAATTATTATGGGACTACTCTCTTCTCCTTTTTTGTTTGAACTCATCAACCAAAAAAATTATCATCAAAATCAATTCATATTTGGCAGAGTAATCGCGTAACAAACATACAGTGGAATTGATAACTTCCTCCTTTTTTTGAAGTCGGTTAAAAAATTATTCCCATTTGTTGCGTTCCCCATTGCAATTTGCTATACGGCCTAAAATATGCATAGTACAAATAGCACGCGGATGAAGCCGCGCGGGTTAAGATAGTTGCTCTTATTTTGTTTGTAAATAAATGTAATTTAGTAATCAAGTAATGACTGCTAACGGGTGTAGAATCTTACCCCCTTATTCATAATCATTTTTTAATCCTATTTTAGTTTAAAAAAATTGTCTTGTTTTGACATATGACATTTTACATCAGAGAGAACAAGACAAAAGCTATTTTAACTAAAATAGGTTTAAAAAATGATTATGAATAAGGCCCAAAATCTTCTTGCTATTTATTGTAATGTCTGTTTACGGTTACGGTAAGCATCGGATATTATCTTTTACTCATAACCATTTCGTCTTTCAAGAAATAGCAAAATTTCTTAAATTTATAGATATTGTTTGTGCAGTTTAATTTAAGAGATATTATCGACTTACCGCAGTCTTGGGGGCGCCGAGCGGTCGTTAACCCCTTGTTTGTCGACTTCCGCGCCCAAACCTGACGATGCACCTACTGCAAGTGCACCCAGTACCCCCTCCAGCCTACCCCATAACACCCCTGTGCTATGCAGCCTTTGTGTCTGACTGAGTGGGAATACAAAACCATATAGAAAAGTGCGGATTACCAGTCCTTTAGAAAAGATTCTCAACGACACGATAAAACGTGTCGATTCATAAGCAGTACGAAAAAACTACAACAAGCTTTTTTAGATTTTTTACTCAGTGAAGAACTAAACCAATAATTGTTACCAATAATTTGTTTAAGAATAAATCCATTTTCATGAGCAATATTGCTTTAATAAACATTGCATTATAAACGTCGTAGGAAGTCGGTGGATGGAGGCGGCTCAAGGCCGTTCGTCGTGGCATTCAAGGGCCGGCCCAGCAGTGGACTTGTACTGACTGATGATCATGCTGATGAATGCTTTAATTTTGGCGTCCGTTCGTTCGTCGTGTCACTGAATCTTTTTTGGTAGCCCTGTGTTAGCTCACTGACCAGGCTGAGAGGTGACAGAAAAAGAGCTTGTCACCGATGGTAAAAAAATAAGTGAGCTGAAAGGATTTTAAGCGTCTCGCAGAGCACACAGATACACATAACATATACATTTTTGAGGTAAAAAATCATTGAATTTTTGTCTATAGAAGTCCCTAAAATACAAATCCTATCCTATCCTACTTCCTACTTCCTTCCTACTAATATTATAAACGCGAAAGTTTGTGAGTATGGATGTTTGTTACTCTTTCACGTAAAAACTACTGGATGGATTTTAATGAAACTTTACAATAATATAGCTTATACATCAGAATAACACATAGGCTACTTTTCATCATCATCATCATCAATTTTCATCATTATTCACGCGGGTGAAACTGCGGGGCGTAACTAGTATAACTATAAGATCATAACGTTTTGCTACTTTTAAATACGAAGACAATCCGGATGACATGCTTCTTGTTGGGTAATAGTGCTCTATATTCAACTTCATTGGCACATTCAGTCATGTGTGAGTAAGCAGTGCTGATTAACATATAAAATGGTCTAGGATTAAATATAACACCATAATTTAACCGGTATTTTGACTGAATATATTCGACCGTTTCTTTAAAGAAAAAGTTATATAAATTCCCATTTGAAATAGAAATAGAAAAAGTTTATATGCAAGAACAAAAAATAACTAAAATACAACCAACGTATCAAGAATCACTTTTAAAAACCCATTACACAAATCCATACTAAACTTATTAACGGGAAACTTAACGCAAATTGGCAGGTATCTTTGACTTATCTTTGATACTGTACCGAAAACTAAAAAAAAAATTGGTGAACTTACTACTAGTTACTTTTACCTAATTCCTATTTTTGACTAGCCTACTCACTAACCTATCTAATTTAATGGATTTGTCGTTCGCTAACTACTAATTAACATAGAAAATTGATTTGACTTGCCTACCTTCTTTTAGTTTTGACATTAAAGTTGACTTACCTAACCATTTCTACTCTTATGTGGTTATGACATTTTTTTATATTGCTTTGACTTTTATTTTAATTAACTAACATAAGTATTCTGTTGTAATTTTTAATTTGATTAAGATCTTGACTCCTTATTGCAGCGTCCTAACGGGGTTCATGTACCTACCTAACAAACAGTAGAAATAAGACCTATAACTAACAGTATTGTACGTAAATGTGAGCAAGAATAAATATAAATAAAAAATACTAGTTGTAACTAAACTATACAAATCAAATGAATGAACTTTCATTATTTCAAGTTTCACAATGACTTATTCTATGTGGGTGTGCATACCATACTAGTTAATAGCAAATATATTGCTGAAATCCAGTTTACTGATGGGAATGATAAAATAAAAGATCTTGCCATTTGGCTATGGTTACCGAAAAAAGTATTGTGAAGAGAATTTAAACGTTTTAAATTCAGAACGAATATATTTTGGCGTAGGTGGTTGCAATACATGATATAGTGAAAAGCTCGCGCCACAATGGCGGACGGAAAACTATAATGTTGTAGAATAGCACACTTTTCTTCCTACCATGACGTAATCCCGAATATGAATGGGGATACGTTATCATGTGAACTTATGTGGCTAGCCGCAGAACATAAAACTGTTTTTGTTAGTCGAAGGTTAATGTAATAATAGCTATCGAGTAACTCCTCATAGTCATGCCCTACAGATCACGCCAAACTTAAATTCGCCTCAAGAGCGCGCTTCTCTGTAAGCTTTTGTACGTACTTCAAAATCGTGTTGTCTGCGTGCAAGTCAAAATGTTGTTCAAAACAATAAAATTTGTTTCGTATTAAAAAATTTATAGCTTAACAATATTGCTTACAGATTTTATTTACATATACTTACACAATTCCAACATCTTTTGTATGTAATTGCGTGTCATTGCTATTGTATGTTGTTCCTTCAAAACCCGTACTGGAATTTGTTTCGAAGCGAAACCATACATGGAATCTATTATTGTAGCTTTTAGAACAAAGTAAAAAGGTATTGCGTAGTTTCTATTATTAACTTTATAAACGACAAACGTCGTAGTTCTAAATATAATTCTAAGAATCAATGTACCCAAACTACGTGCTTCGACAGTTCAGGTGACCCAAACCGCTGCGCCGCTTCGCATGGAAAATTATTGCCCCCTACGTCCTCCCTACCGTCATAACTTATAAAAACCTATGTATCTAGCTTTTCTGCTTGTTTGCTACTACTTTTCATAGCTAGATTCATCGCCCAGCCAGAATTGATGGAGGCAGAGCATGTCAACATTTTGGTAGTAAGAATATTAGCAGAACGAGTAAGATGAATATTGTAGCAGCACGATCAATAGCAGAATACCGCGGGTTCGGGGGCTTGGGGGGGGATTGCGGGGGTGTAGTGACGGGGTGAAGGGTGGTGGAGCGCTGGGGTTGTTTCATTGAGAACGTGTGGGCGAGTGCGTGGGCGGCCCTCTTATAAAGCCGCCTGGTCCTCCCATCCCACGTACAGTCGTGCTCTAGCAGTGTTTGAAGTAACATCGAATAAAGTGATTGTTCAACATGCATCCTGCTACTTCAAGGTTGGTGTTTAAATACTCATCATTATTCAAAATGCCTGTTAAATAAACTGCATTTATTTTCTTAATTTTTTTGACATGTTTTTTTTTGTATTATCCCCATTTAATTATAATCATCTACCAACTACATATTCAAAATAAATTTAATTTTGCTTGCGACTGTAAATAACCGGTGAAATAATTGTTTTAGACTGTTGACGCTCTTACTCGGCTACTTAGTAGCTCAAGCGAAGACATACCCGATGCAAGCTTGGCCTATGTACCCACAAAGCCCAAGAGAATATAACGATGATGAATATTACTATGCACCAAAAGTTCAATATTACTACGATGCCCCAGCAATGAGCCTCTCGGAATCTCACGGTCAACTTCCGTATTACTATGACCCATACGGTAATTTTGTGCCCAATGATATCCCTAAAGAACAAGAAGAGAGAATGGCGGCACTTCCCATCGGTCAGGAGACATGGTTCGAGAGCGACACCACGCCCAACTGGAGAGCCAACGACGTAGATGACGTCAATGCGGCTTTCCTCGACAACCTAATCCTTACCCAAATGGCCCAAGATGCACAAAGGCGACGCGAAAATGCCCGCGCAGCTTTCGCGCCTGTTGATTACGAGCAGAGAGATCTCGAGGACGAGGACGTTAGAGAACTAAAAGCGCTTGCTGGAAAACCCCTCTTACACGAGCCAAAAACTGTACCAAAATTCGAAGACGAGGACTATCCCGCCGAAGATGGATTCATTAACTGGAACGGAAACAAGAGAAGTGTCACCACAGCCGCCCCTACCAGCACGCAAGTGACTCAGAAGCTCGGCCAGGATGAAGTGATGGTGCCACGGCCCGCCCAAACACATCACCAGAATAAAAAGGAACAAAACAATTTCTACCAGACCATTACGCAACTACTAGCAAACAAATCTGCTAAAACACGATCACAAGTAAGTTTTACGATGCTATAAGAATTCCATATTTATTAAAGTGGGGTATCAAAGATATGTAGATTCGTATGTATTAAATATTATCTTGCGCCGTTTGGGTGCTGAGTGGAGCCATGGAAACCCCGAAGTCTAAAAATAGCCTGCCGATGCCGGGCCGAGGGGTGGCGGTAGGTGGCACAGTGCCGGGGCCGGGTCAAGCGGGCGGGGGAAAGCGCAACCACCTATTTAAAGCTTTCTAAGTCACTTGTTGTTAATCTGCGTCTAAGTTTACCACTAAATTGATTTATTTTGTTAATTCACATAGTAACAGATGTCTTCTTTTGTCCATAGGAATCACCAAATGAGCGAAGAATTGAAAAACGTTTTATCGCCGGCGACTCCGATTTAGTCTTAGAACTGCGAGGCCTAAAACATCGTATTCCAACCTAAATCAAAAAGCATCTGAATCATCGCCAACTAACATGAGACTGAGTATTATGTAGAGTATATAGAAATTTCATGAACGACTTTTCAGTCGTGTAAGGCCATCAAAACCAAAAATAAAATATAATAGGTATTTTCTCAATTTCCTAAAGATCTGTCCTCCAATGTTCTCGGTTTTGCAACTTACTAAACGATAGTTTCAAAATGGTATATCTATGCTCTTTCTTTTTAAAAAGTTTGATGCTACTTTCCAAAAAAAAAATGGAATGGTGTAGTTGGGTATTATCGTACAAATGTGAGTATAATAGTTCCATGAGAATAATGTGTATCTCGTAATCATGAATAATTTAGGTAGGAGTAGTGAATAAAATTTGCTCCCTTCGACGTGCAGCTATGATATCGCACAAGTGTGCATTGTAAATATGTGTAGATATTTAATGTATATTTAAGACTTAAGTATTTATATTTAGATTAGATAGAAATCGAAACATTAATCATTAACATCAAATTTAACTACCAACAAAACGCTGCTACCTAAGAATTTCAATTCAAAGCTACAGTAGGTACCTACAGCTATAAACTTCGATATGGCCTAATACATTTTTAGAGCCTAAGTATTACCTATGTTAAGAGCCGATTCTATTTTCGGGTGCTAAAGTTGTTTTTTATCTTCATAAAAAATTACGGTCTACGCGGACAATACATGAAAATTTTTGCAAAGCAAAGTCAAATAATGTATACATAATGTCTAAGGCAAGCAATTCTCTCGAGAACGGAGGAATTAGTACGTGATATTTTAGCTTTATCGCTTCATAAGTAACGATTTTAAAATGGACGGTCTAAGACCTTTTCTTAAAACTATTAAAATAATACTTCGTACGATAATCCATTCTTGCATAGTAATTGTAATGTTTTGTAAAATAAACTTAGGATTTTCATCCTTTGGCTGCCATTCGTCGTACTCTATTTGGCTGCATTAAATAGAATAACTTTTGATAATTATATATCTTTCTAAAGCACATATCTACTAAAAATAAAGTCAAATTACTTTCCTGTGGGGTAGAAAAGGTATTTTTCAATTTTTTTAGTTGGGAAAAATGTATATCAATTAATAGATCTGTAAAAGTATTATTAGTCAAAGTAAATAATTGGTGTTGCTAATAAACATGTAAAATTACAATAAGGTGGATAGAGACATCATTTTATTATTTTGAATTTTCTTTGATTAAATTAGAAATAGAATTTTACAACCAAACCTGATAGTTAGAGGTTTACTACCTACAATATTGCTCATTTTTCTCAAAACTAATAGCTCCTTGTGAATGCATGGCTATTTTTTGTGTATCTCTTTTATATTAACCTTGTAAAACCGTATACTTTTAAATTGACGCCTAATAATGTAACTGTATAAGAGATAGGTAGTTCCTAGTAAACTTTGACAAAGATGTACGAACATACTTATTGAAAATAAATAAAAAAAACATGATGAATCAACAACTTATTTTTTACCCTTCTTCGACCTTACCGGGATCATACTCGGCTACCCGCACAAACATACTATCTCTTTAGAAAAATCGCAGAGCTACCTCTAATTATTGGATATTTAAAAAGCTTTCGTTTAACTCAGGTGTATGGCACAAATCTCGCAAGCTGATTTTGACCTAGTTTCCCTTTTGTGGTTGAGTTTAGCGTACCTGACAAATTCCGGTGACTATAATGTTATGGTAACAGCGAGATGATCTGTTGATGGCGACGGAAGGTGTACAATGGATGGAACTCCTCGATGGATAATAGTAGAATGGTCAGAAAGTTTTTTGCCGGACCTTAGCCCGCTCTGGCTGAAATCACTCTAACATGACCTAGTTACCGCAATGCACGCACGACCTACATTAAAGATTATAGATCGCAGGTCGCACACGGGTCAGATTGAAGAACCGACATGGGTGGCCCCCGCCCGCCCCATAAAAATATAAGTAGAAAAGAAAATTTAAGTGCCTAATATGATTAAAAACTCAATATGGACCACTTGTGTTCGTTCAGTCAAACAATAGAATAGCTTACATGAGAATAATAATGTAAGTAAAACGATGCAATAATAAAGTTCAGTTCTACGCCGTAGCACCTGTGCTACGACGTTCAGTCCCAACCTATAGTCTCCAGCTTATTGGTACGGTGAGTGAAAACCTTATGCCAAGCCGTGTGAGTGTACAATAGATTTTTGTATGGAAATTAAGGTTTACAAAATATCCGCGCTAGGGGTGCTTTTCGTGTTTGCAAAAATCCGTATTTAATTACACCATACGTCCATATCACTTGCTTTTAAAATTTCCGGGTTTCAGATGGAACCAACACACAACAGTCGTAGGAACCAAATTAAAATATGTATTTATTTTTTAAATATAAACGTAGTATCTATCTGGGTGACTCGGAAAAACGTGTTTTCCAAGAGATTAAATCGATCTATTTTTTGCCCCCAAAAACCCCCATATAGCAAATTTCATCGAAATCGTTGGAGCCGTTTTCGAGATCTCAAAACGTATCTAATTACATACAAATACTGCTCGTTGAATATTTGTATTTGTATTTATTAATTGTCAGTATGTTATGTATATAATTTATAGCTTAGGTCTAGGAGTAGCTTATGTAAGTGCATTGTACCGCAATTTGTGCGCTGCAATTTTAATATTTTAATAGAGTTAAATAAAAACAAATAAAACAATATGCTATTTAAATTCATAGAAATATACATTATATTATAATAATAGTGTAGGATGTTGCTCGTTTAATAGTATAGGATTAATGAGATAAACTCTATTTAGAGAGAATTTTACAATATTCAAAATGTACTTGTGTGCAAAAAACATACATCAAATTGAGATGCCGTATGCCGTGAAAAGTTTTGAATAGGTATTTTGGAAAATAGTTCTATCGAAGAAATTTTACTTAATCGTGATTTCCTTTCGAGAAGTTTTAAAATAAAAGCTTAAATTCATAATACACTTAAAAATTATTAGCAGTACAATGTGCGGCCTTCTCACTGAAAGTTATTTCTTCCAAGCAACCTTTTTTGGATACACTGGAACGAGTGAAGAAGTAACGGACGGTGGTGCACAAAAGTAAAAATAATAATAATAATATTAATAGATGGATAAAAACAACTTTTACATAACTCTGATACTTAATATACTTTTATAAAATACTTAGACTAATTTAATACATAGTAATGGACTTAAATACTACAACTGCTACGCGAAAGAAAATAAAAAAACACCACTAGGTATTCCACTTATACACTCACAGGATACTTTCACATTTCTATTAAACAATGACAAGATGATTGTGCATTGCTTGTTTAAAAATTACGCCTTGTAAATATCCTTAATAATTCTTGGTTTGACGAGGCCTAACTCGAGTTAATGTCTTAAAATAGGAAACTGTAATAGAGTAGGGCTTAGTAGAACTTTCTCGAAGACCTATTATGACTTCACGTAGGTAGGTAGGTACATACATATATGTAATGAGGACCCATGTTACAATAACTTATCTATAAACCTACATCAGAACAAACACTAAGTGCAGATAAGGCACACTTTACCTATGACCTTTCGTAGCTGGGCCGCCCACGCGCGTGCCCACGTGATATTTTTTACAAAATATGAACCTAATATTATAGATAGCTATTTAAATTTATTGAAAACGAAACCCACCAAAATAATACTTTTGCGTAGCTTTTGAAAAAAACTTTTACGTTGGCAAGAAAATTACCTATAAGTATTAAATAAAACATTTTCTAAACATTTGAGTCATAAGCAAAATAATTAAGCATCAAAATCCATGGAATCTGCTCCTGCTTTATTACGAACAAATAATTAATGAATTAATTAATTTAACCTCCTTTTTTTCTCATAAACAATTGATACCTAGGTAGGTTAGGTACTATATTATAAAAAAATACTTCTGGTTTTTTGTACTAGTTATCACTTCTAAGATGATGTGAAACCGACGAACCGACAACGAACAAAATACAATGGCAAATTATACGTTGGGTTCGTTGTTTGACCAAAAAACCTTGAATATAAACAACATTGTTGATTGTATTTCGGAGTAGCGTCGTAGGTCGAATGTGAATTTCAGAAAACGGAAACGGAAACGGTTGGCGGTGGAAGGTAAGTAAGGAGGTAAGTAGGTTGATTAATTATTTTTCAACACATTTGCTCAATAAATGCATTTACGAAGCCTGTGTGTATTATATTGTTTGAAAGTAAAAAATTACGCACCATGGAACGGAATGTGCGGTAAAATAGGTACTCTCCGTAACTTGTACACCTGTCTCTCACCCATCTCTCACCTAAGCTAAGAACCTATTATATACCTGCATTACCGCATACTCCGTGGCATAGCGCCGTGCGTATCCTTTACGGTTTGTTTTTAATTTCCATAAAAAATATATAACAATTCCACCAAGGAGTTTAATATTACGAGAATACATAAATAAAATGATCAAACCTCCTTGGAAGCACTTTTGCTCAATACGTTTGACTCACTTTAATGCTAAAGAGAAAATGAGATGAAAGATGTAGTTCTAATTTTCACCACGCGCACGTGGCGCCATTTGCAGGTTCATTTCAAGGAACTTATTTTATGTTCCTTGCTTCATTTTAATTTACCCAAGATGGTACATACATTGTAGGTAGCGCCATCTCTGAAAATAGCTTTGATCTATATTTTTGTAAACATGCACTGTGTCTGATTTTAACAAATAGATGGCACAAGTATTGTTGTTTACGTTTTAAGTACTGTTATTATAATCCATGAGTTTATTACGTTCTGATTATAATAGAATGCAAACTCAAAATAAAGAATGCAAACCATGATATGGGTAGGTAGATAAACACTCACACATAAATAACAAAAAAATAAACAAAAAAATTATATACCGGGTACACTTATGTAAGCCACCTTATGATTTGCCGAATAAAAATTAAACTAATGTGGGTTCGCTAAACAGAGCTAAATTGCCAATCAAATTATTTTCTATTATAAATTATTTGTATTTTCTTTTAGTGTGTTTTTGGGTGAGTTGTTATCTCAGACAGGTTGTGATTTATGTTTTCTTAGAGAATTTATGTGAATTCTCTAAGTATGTTTTACTTTTATTTATGTTGTGACGACTAAACAGACAGTGACATACATGACAATTGACGCACGTCAGAGATGGTTGATGAAAGTTGATTGACCTTTGATTGAAACGAACGAAAACACGGCACGCACGGCATCAATTCATCAATCATCAAAGTCAAACAAACCACATCAAAATCAAATCAAACCAAATCAAAATAAAACTGTTTTTAAAATTTCGCTAGTAATTTGTGTTTATAAATTAATCTATGTTAATTATAATAATACACTCCAGCTGTGTACCTAATTCATACAAATTAGCAACTAGCTCACTAGAATGAATAAAATCGTAGTGTAACTGTTAATGCTTACTCCCGTTAGTCGGCAATCCACGTCAGAAGTTTTTGTTTCTTTTTCTAATCAAAATGCGCCGCCCCAAGGGGTATCAGGATTTAGATGATAATGCGGTGGGTCCTCGAACTCAGGCACTTCCAATGCCTCCACCCCAGGAGATAGAAATGGCTTCAGTGTCGGTGGTTCCTGATGGTATGTTCATGATCTAGCTAGATCTAGCTTCACGAATAGAACTAGACAACTTAAGAAACGCTGCAACTCTGATGATGAATCATTGAAAATACTTGGCACTTAATATGTTAAGTATATCCAATCACTTTTCACCATCTTTTCATTCTTTGTGTACCTACATATATACACATCTAGTGAAATAGTTCTGCTTGTCAGCTACACAACCAGCTTAAAAGTATGCAACGGACCTGGACCGAGTCAGCAAATCATCCGATGCTCGCAACAGCAAATGACTCTGCCTGCAGTCCATAAAAAAACTTGTTCTAATCACAGATACGTTCACCGTGACACAAGCTGTGAATGCACTCGGGTTCGGCTGGTTCCAAGTAAAGCTGTCTCTATGTACGGGGCTGTGTTGGATGGCAGACTCTATGGAAATGACTATACTGAGCATCTTGTCACCTGCTTTGCATTGTGAATGGAATATCAGCAAGTAAGTTCTTTATAGTCTCTGTAGAATCAGAATAGTGGGCAAAGACAACCTTTGTTCTGTCCTTCTCTAGTCATGGTGACTAACATTTTTCATACCTAATAACTTGTTGCAGATACCAGCAGGCTCTTACCACAACAATAGTGTTCCTGGGAATGATGTTGAGCTCCACATTTTGGGGCAACCTTAGTGATAGATATGGAAGGAAAACTGTAAGCATACAACTACATAAATAGGCAATATAGTATAGTGAGCCCGCAACCACGATTGCTGTAACGCATTTGAAACGTCGGGAATATTAAATAATAACGTAACACGCGATAAATACCCGTGGCAATATAAATAAATATACATAGATAGGCTCAAAACAGAATATCTTCCAATCTCTACTCCGATCTTTTAGATTATTCTATTAGGATAATCTGGAGTAGTCAAAAAGCACATTCCCAATTTTTACCCGACTACAGCAAAGCAAAAGGAAGATTATGATTTCAGCTGTCTATGTATGTATCTAAGTTTGTTAATCTGTCTCCTCCTAGCTCTTAAACTACTTTTTTAATTTTGACAAATGACTATCGTCATAGTTTGTATCCTCTTGTAGAATATATGACATTACAGTAACAAAACACATTGAAATAAAACTCAATTTTCCATACTCGAAAAAACATAATTAATAAATATAAATACAATGAATTTGGTATCAAATGAAATGGCTTGATAAGTTTATTCCAAGAAATATATCACACTTACTAATATTAATAACTCCACAAAAAGTTACACCTACGCAAAAACTGAAAAAAGTTCAAGAAGGTTTTAAAACTGTTTTTGCGTACGTTGTTTGGTAGGGTTTGAGTTCTTAAACTTTTTAGAATTCTATATGTGACAAAATACATGCCTAGCTCCGCTTATTGGAATGCAAATAACACACCCATTCACCTAGTCAAATCTGTTGTTTTGGAATATAACAGAACTTTTGTCTTTCACCAGAACTAATAAGACTTTTTGGTTCCAGTTCTATGATAGAACCAAGGCAACCAAAGTTGTCCCAATAGTCATGAATGCAAAAAGTGCCTCTAATAAATACTTACGGGGAATAATAAATCAAGTAAAAAGATTTTGTTAACCTGCTGGACAACTATATGATGAAATATCTGATAACTATCTTAATAATTTGTAACCCTAAAATGTTTTTGATCTTATTTACAGGCACTCAGTATGTGCGGTGTGCTGCTCTTCTACTACGGCTTGCTGAGTTCTATAGCGCCGAATTTCCTCTGGCTCTTATTTTTGAGAAGCTTAGTCGGATTTGCTATAGGCTGCGTGCCTCAATCGTAAGTACCCATCAAAAGCACGGTGTAGCCCATATATTTTTTATACTACTTGCAAACTAGCAAACGGCCCACCTGATGGAAAGTAGTTACCGTAGTCTATGGACGCCTGCAACACCAGAGGCATCACACGCGCGCTGCCGACCCTGAGTCATAAATATTAAAAGTCTCATGTGCCTGCAATTTCACCAGCACTCATACCCTTCAAACCGAAACACATCAACGCGAGCACTACTGCTTGGCGACAGAAATAAGTACGGTGAATAAGTAGATACCTACTCACTCTTCTTTTGGATACAACCAAATTATAAGTTTTAAAAGATTTACTTAATTAACAGTAGTTAAACTTGCTTTCATGACATCATGCTGGTATTTATAAGAAGCATAATTTATCATGACCACTTCACTGAGCGTGCAAATGCCTTGTTTGTTTCAGAGTGACTTTATATGCGGAGTTTCTACCAACTAGACAGAGAGCTAAATGCGTTGTGCTTCTTGATGTAAGTAAATACTTCACAACAAAGCAATCTCCCCCCTCCACACCCCCGACCTCTGAAGTTCCCATGATAGTACATTATGATGGTGGCAGCAGCATCCACCTGAGTATTTAAAACCAATACTGTAATCACCAATCCACCTGCCAAGCGTATCCCCGTTGTTGCGTTGTCCCCTCATTGCATTCTATGGGGGAGGCCTCGTCCAACAGTGGATGTCTAACGGCTGATGATTTATGATCATCAATATAAAATTATTACGTGACTGACTCGACTCAGTCACTGACTACCAGCGCACAGTCTAAACGGTCCTAGACCTGAAATTTGGAAGGTACATTCCTAATTGCGGCCTAATTGCGGTGCAGTAAGAGAGGAGTTTTCGAAATTCACCCCTATTGGGGGTGTGTTGTTGCTGAAGTTTGTATGGATAAAACCCCACGCGGACGAAGTCGCGAGCGTTCCACTAGTTACAAATAGCCGGCTGAAACGCAAGAGGTCCCACTGCGGAACAAATGTTTGCATGATCTGCAAATATTTGTTCGGGATGGTACCACGGTACTCGTTGTTTCTTGATACTCACGACACAGGTAATCCTAGCGTTGGATCAAGGACTGTTGTGAATGTTGGGTATTTTATGTTTATGTATAAATAAGTGTTTTATTTACACATTTTTTTAATAAAAAATATTTTATTTTGGTTTCAGTGTTTCTGGGCGCTAGGCGCGTGCTTAGAGGTGGCTCTGGCGCTGGTCGTGATGCCTACACTGGGCGTGCACTGGCTTCTGGCTCTCTCCACTATACCCCTACTGATCTTTGCAATGATATGCCCTGTAGGTACAAGCTTTTACTACTAACACATGGTTTGATAATCACCTTTGTGCACGAAAGGAGCCTTCGTGAGGCGCACGTCATCCTTTCACCTCACTAGTTATCTTGTATCATCGCAATCGCAAGGCTCTTCCACACCCTGATTATCGACTTAACGTAGAGTGACCAAGAAAGAACCAGTTATTACCAATGAATTAATAACAACCACGATTTTATAGTATCGAACTCATGACCCCATAACTTTGTACCACCTAAAATGGTTTTTTTTGTAACTCTTCATAAGATTTTACGAAAAAAATATTTTAAATGTAATAGATTCACAGTCTAAATAATAAGTCTCGATATAAACGTCGCAGGAACTCGGTGGATGAAGGCAAGTCAAGACCGTTCGTCGTGGCATTCTAGGGGGAAGGCCTATGTCCAGGAGTGTACTTCTAAAGGCTGTTGATGATGATTATTTTTATTTATTTCAGTGGCTGCCTGAGTCGGCGAGATTTCATGTAGCAAGCGGGCAACCCGACAAAGCCCTGGCTACACTTGAACAGGTAACTATTTCAGTCTGGACAACACTAGGGTTGCCACCCGTACTTTATAATAAAGTATTGTACTCTATTTTGGCCAATCGTACTTTATACTTTATGAGGGCAGTAAAGCATGTGAAAATACTTTATTTTTAATTGTGGAGATTTTTTAAATGGACTGCTCTTTTTTACGTGTAACGCGTTCCGTTACTGCTTTGGAACGTAACCTAAAACGTCAATGTCAATATCATGTCATGTCATCTTGTCATTTGAATGGAAATATGTATGGAAGAGAAATAGTCTGGTAAATAAATAGTACTTTATTTTCAGATGTTGTACTTTTTTTTAGCTAAAAAAATAAATTTGCTCTATTTGCTTAATAAAAAGGTGGCAAAGTAGCAAAACTTCTTGTGAAAGAGTTCGTCCGGGGAAGTACTACCACCGTACCTATCTCTGCCGCCAAGCAGTAGTGCTCGCATTGCTGTGTTTCGTTTTGAATGGTACAGTTGCCGGTGAAATTACAGGCACATGAGACTTTTCATCTTTATGACTCAGGGTCCGCGCGTGTGATGCATGTGGTGTTGCAGGCGTCCATAGGCTACGGTAACTAATTTCCATCAGGAGGGCCGTTTGCTTGTTTGCTTGCCTAGTATTTAGAGACGGATGGAACGAAAAAATTTAGTTTCTCATTAATTTAAAAACGATTCATAAAATATTGTAGATATAATTGGATAAGAGTTATCAAAGTAGAGTAGTCAGAAAGAAGAGTTCGTTTGATCTAAAACTGAACGCCGCTCCACCACTTTTACTTGGCACTTTGCACAAGCTTGACGTTCGAAAATAAGCCTTGTATTTACAAAATAAGGAATATTTTGAAGTAGTGTTAGACTGGACGCACTCTACGAGGTTATATGATATATAGATTGTTTAAACTATGAACCAGTTTTTTTTAAAAGTAATTGAAAAATGTTATAAGTAATACAAAGTTCAAAAAGGTGAACACTTTTTTTTTTCATTAATAAAAAGGTAATTTCAGTTTTGTGTTCGGTGATCATAATGTACCCTCAGACACCGATTTTGAAAGCAACTGGTCAAGTCACTAAAATGTTTAAATGTTTTTAGATAGCTAAGGACAACGGAAGACCGATGCTGCTTGGTCGGTTAGTTTGCGACGACTCCGTCGGAATCGGGCAACGCGGCCGCTTGAAGCATTTACTCATACCGCAACTGAGGAATACCAGCTTACTTCTATGGTTTATTTGGTAAATATATACAGTTTATACAAGCTTTTATTTAACTTGCAATGTTTGTATGTTTTTTGTTTAGGTCTAAAATCTGAAAACTGAACAAATTTTTGGTAAAAAAAATTACCAGTCGATTGACCTGAAATTCAGTTCAGACCTGTCAAGTTCAAATGTCCATACAATATTATAGTGACTGCGAGCTGATCTGATGATGGAGACGGATGGTTGACAACGGAACTACTCGGTTATTAACAGTAGCCTTGCAGTGTTTGGACTCATTTTAATCAGCTCACGAAAGCTAATTTCAGAAGAACTTGTTTTGAAAAATATATTTTTCAACAAAAAACTTGGAAACGGCTGTGTGTTTTACGTGTACACGAAATTATGTGACGCAGCGAAACGACCTCAAATGGCGATGCTTCCTCTCTCTGCCGCGTGCGATACGTCACAGTCCTCACTCAACGTAAAGAACCTTTAGCTATCGAGTGGCGTAATTAAATTTTTCCGTTTTTTTAACGTAGATAATAGATATGTAGCTGCAACACCAAACTGTATTCCCCAATTTTGTTAGCATCAGTATGGGATTACCTCCCACTATGGAAGCAAATTACGTATTCACGTCAAAATATTTAACAGGATGGCATGCGCCTTCTGTTACTACGGCCTCGTGTTAATGACTACTGAGCTGTTTGAGACGTCACCCGGCTCCCTGGAGGAGCCGTGCGCCGCCGACTGTCGCCCTCTGCAGACCACCGACTACATGGACCTGCTGTGGACCACACTAGCTGAATTCCCTGGTACGAGTTATATTAAATCTGAAGCCAGCTCATTAAAGCTCATATTACATTGAGCTGCTGGTCTGATTGGCCTCTCGCCGAGTGTACGAACCATATTCAATCTAAACTCATCTCAATAAAGCTCATTTTACCTTAATATTAATGCTTAGTAATCTACAGCCTTCTAATAAAGCCCTGAGTCCCGGCAGCGAACCATATTTAATATAATCCTCCTCTGACGACCTCTGTGGTGCGGGGGGCGAAGGTTCGCCTCCGACGCAGGAGGTTGCGGGTTCGATTCCCGCCTCGGAACAAATATTTGTACGATCTGCAGATATTTGTTCAGGGTGTTTTGGGTTTCTATGTATAATAAAAAATATCTATCTATGCAATGTATTGTATTAAGTATATCAGTTATCTAGTACCCATAACACAAGCTCTGCTTAGCTTGGGGCTAGATAATGTTGTGTGAAATGTCCAGCATTTATTTATTATTTATAAAAATTCGGCGCCACTAGCATTAAGCCCAACCAATCACAACTGTACTAAGATATCACAAACTTTGCTGACACCTTCTACAAATAGTGTCCTGTAATGTCTCTTCCGTGCCGTAGCGTGTCCGACCTAAGAATAGAGACCCCTCCATCTTCTCCCGTGGATGTTGTAAAAGCCTTACTGAGGGACTATACCAGGGTATGGGCACAGCATCTGAGTACTTATCAACAAACTGCGATCACCAATCCGCCCGTCAAGCGTGGTGATTATAACAATTTTCTCTAGTAAATAACAATAAATATTGTTTATTACTTTGTTTTACTAGAGAAAATTGTTAGAAAATATTTTTAGAAATCGAAATAAAAAACTAACGTATCCGATCGGAAACCCATCCGAACGTTTTAAAATAGTCTTGCTTATCTCCATCTGATATAAGGTTAATTTTTCAGGTATCTTCGCTACGATATTTATAATTGAGAAGTTTGGAAGAAAGAAAACTATGGCGACGCAGTTTGTCATATTTGCGATTTGCGTTTGCATTTTGGTATACAATGGAAAGTGAGTTTCTTTTACATTTTTTAATTTATTTATTTGAGTAAGTGAATGAACTGTCTGTTGGCCCACCTAATATTATGCAGTAACTCCTGGCTATTACAAATGCAATACCCCTTAGGTCACATCATCCACCAAGGATTTGCAATACATGACATTGCTCCATGTCCACCTAGGACGCGCCCTACGTGAAATTGCGCTGCGCCCGTCACCCTGAGACATAAGGATAAAAATTCTCATGTGCCTGTAATTTCAACGGCATTAGGTACTGCTTGGCGGCAGAACTAGGTACGGTGGTAGTACTTCCTCGGGCATAATCTTTCACAGGGAGCTCTACTACTACTGGCTTGTTCACTCTCACTATCGAGAGTAGTTCTAAAACTTGGGAAATTTTGATGTTCACAACATATTTTTTTCTATTCTAGCCGGACATTTTTGACCTGCATATTATTTCTGGCGAGAGGTATCATCGCGGGTCTTTTCCAAGCTGCATACGTTTATACGCCAGAGGTATATAAATATGTATTTTATTATTATGGGATATTTAATAAACAATTAAAAGTATACTGCAACCTTTTCCCGTACGCCACGAAGAACAAGAAAAAAGGCATTAGCAAAGAGAGGCCTACGCCAAGATAAAGATAATTTGATTTGTTTTGAATATGGTAATTTTTCATTGGTGGTCATAATTCACACGTCCAACATACTCAGACATACATTATGACATGCAAATAATTTAGTTCCCATAAGTAGGTACTAGAGTAGATGCAGTAGTGCCTAGCAGTTGCATGTTGTGTGATGATGATGATGGAAAGCCGACTAAGGGATTACACCAAAGGATGGGCAGCAGCATCCATCTCAGTACTTAACACTAATACTGCGATCACCAATCCGCATGCCAAGCGTGGTGATTATGGCAAATCCCCCCATTGCATTTGATAGGGGAGGCCTCAGCAGCAGTTCAGCAGTGGACATCAAGCGGCTGATGGTGCAAATGATCCGGCACGAAGGACCAAACATTTCAATGCAAGCGTGCACTGTACGAAGGAAACAATGCTTACTTATTTTTACTATGCGCACACACATGTTTATGTTACGACCAAGATCAAAACAATAATTTTTGTATCTCTTTTTTATTTTTATTTGTGGTTGTAATGTGTTTTGTGCGTGTAAAATAAATAAATAAATGCTCAAGCCAAATTAACACTATTCGAGACACGAAACAATATCTATTAACGTAAATTTTCTATATACAAAGTAAGTAAATAATAAAATGAGTTAATTTGTTGGTAAAATGTGCCTCTATCTCGCGATAGGTTTGCAACAGGCGTAAATTGTGCGATCATGGCTGTCAAACGTCGCTTTTCTCATACAATAGTTACCGTTTGACAGCCCTGTGGGGTCAGCACGAAAAATTTACGTTATCAAGACGCTAGCGAGACGATCGCAAATGTCAAATATTGGCCAATGATATCAGGGTAACTTGAAATCTTAGTAAGTTGATTGGTTCATATTTGACGTTTACTATCGTAACGCTAGCGTCTCGATAACGTTAGATGTTCGTGCTTGGGCCTCAGATTGCACAATTTACGCCTGTTGCAAACCTGTCGCGAGATAGAGAATAGCCCTGCCAACTTGCTCGGCAATTTTTGTTGGTATAAGATTTGTCCTGGCTGTTGGCTTATTCAAGGATGTGTTGTTACTTGATAAAAGCGTTTGCCGAATTGGTCATAGGACAGCAATGGTGGCGATGAGCTCACTACTGGTCACGTCTATTTTCTAACGACTGTGTGACCCAGTGAGAAGTCGCCCTTTGAGACTCTTCATATCTTTCGAAGAAAACGGCGTGTGTATGTGTGTATGTCTATGTTATATCGTACCCTATCTTAACTTAGTAATGCGTTTCAGGTTTACCCGACTGCGTTGAGGTCGACAGCAGTGGGTGCTTGTAGCGGCGTGGCGCGACTGGGAGCCATGATCACACCTTACGTAGCGCAGGTGAATAAACTTTCTGCTACCTTTATAATCTCTAGACCATCGAGAGGGACTTCCTCTACTGCAGCCTTTCCCAAAGTGGGCGATAACGCCCCCTTGTGGGCGCTGCAGGCCAAAAGGGGGGCAGTAAGAGACGCATAAAAAATGGGGGCGTTGTGTAGACTTGTAGAGGCTAAGGGGGTGATTTGTAATTTCATCTAGTTAGGAGGACTCTTAAACACCGACTGAGCTCTCGACTCCCGACTACAACTTGTGAACATCAACTAATATTGATTAAGAGATTGCTCAAACTAACTCGGTTCGATATTTCTCTCCGTGAAGTTCATATATCTGTCCTGTTTTATTGAATAAATATGATGATTTAACTTTCCGCTAATATAGCTCACAATTATTCATTTAATTTGAAGTTATAGTAGTTTTTAAGTAGGTGAAAAAATGGGGGCGCTAAAAAATAATTTATTCTCAAAGTGGGCAGTAGACAAAATAAGTTTGGGAACCCCTGCTCTACTGCGTCGTCCGGTTTGTTGTTTCTGAACAATTCAACCGGCTACCTCTAACAGCTGCCGAGATATACCCCTGTGACAGAATACAGACAGACAAACGGTCGGACCGACCGACGCGTCGGTCGCATAACTGAATAACTTGAACCGTAGGAGTCTGTAGACTTTCTGCTACTGTACCTTTAAATATAGCTGCGGACATCACGGAACCGATATTTTGTACTAAATAGTTTTAAATTGAATCGCTATAAGCTCATGCTAAGGCCCCAGAACACTAAAAAAGACCCGTTACATATAAAATTGTTAATTAATTTTTCAGGTGCTGCTCAAAAACTCTATAGCTATTGCTACTGGGGTCTACTCTATAGCGGCGTTATTAGCAGCTGTGGCGTGTCTACTGCTGCCCATCGAAACCAAGGGCAGAGAGATGAAGGAAACTATAACTCCGACCATGAATTGAAATGTTTTTACAACGAAATAATACTAGCATAGAACAGAAACTTAATTGCTATGCATACATGAGTGTATAGCGGCGCTATTAACAGCAGTGGCGTGATTACCTACAAATTTAAATCAAAGGTAGATACGAACAAAACTCACGCCGACCATGAATTAAAATTTCACTACTAAATAATATTAGTAGGTAGTGAACAGAAACTCGCAGAGTACGAGCTAATTAAGTTACTTTTATGCGAGCACACTTCTGGCAGTGGGCAAAAGTACTTATATCGTCATTTGTATTCACAAAAGAGATTCGGATCTATACGCTGCTAGTATTGTTATTAGTAATGAAAGAAGACGTAGTGACAAGCATTGATAAAAGTAAACTGAGATGGTTTGGTATGTAGAGAGAATGAACAAAGAGGAAGACCTCGGTGAACGTATGAAGTGTGTGATGAGAGTGAACGCACCAAAAGAGGTCAGGAACGTAGCAAGTGGAAATCCGTGGTATCTGCCTACCCCTCCAGGAAACAGGCATGAGTTCATGTATGTATTATTAGTAGTATGTTTGGATTATCTATAAACTGTGCGTCTTAATTAAGAATATCTTCTAATAACCTGTACTTAAGTACTTTTGTAGGTATTAATTTGACTGGTAGAATCTTAAAGTAAATGATGAGTCTCCTTCTATTAGATATTTTATATAATTGCGTAAGAAAAGTCTATAGGTGCTATGTACTTAAATATAATAGACTATAATCACTTATTCAATGCATTTATAATGCTGTTATTAAACGAATCTCGTGTAACTTGTCTAAGACTGAATACCACATAGTGGTTATGCTAGAGTTGTGTGCTATATAAATATTAGGCTGTGTTTGCACTGACAGGTGCCTTATTGAACGAGCGAAGCGAAGTTATCTTTTGATTAGAGGGGTCGGCGTTCGTATTTATGTGAGTATGTTTAATAGTAGTTTGTTCGACGATAGTTTTCGAACCAATATCCAATGTCATGAAATTTAGTAGGTTAGTGAGACTAATACAATTGGTAAGTTCGTATATGAGCTTAATCGGTAAAGGATTCGTTAAGACGCTATAGGTTCAACGAAAATTTTTGTATGAACTAAAGAAGGCGAGCGCACGCTCTGATACCTTGGTTTTGTGTATAAAATAATGGTATAAAAATTCCCTTTAAAGTTTTGTTAGATTTTGTTGATGAATTCACTAACCCAATTTGTAACTTAGAAGTTACCAAATGTTCCAAAAATTAAAACGTTAGAAGTTAGTCTGACATTAGATTTCAATTTTAGAAAGGTTAAAAAGGAGGTATCCTTGTTTATTTTTTTTATTGAGTGGATAATTCAAATTGTGTACTGAATTTATGATTTCACTAGATAAAAAGCTTAAGAATACGTAATTTTTTTTTTTACTTTTTGTAAACTTTAAGAAATCATATCAAGCATTTAAATATTCTAGAGCTCATTAAAGGCATTTTGTGAACCTATAGCGTCTTAAGGGCGAATATCGAGACATCGCGAGTTCTCAGTTCGGGACGAACTAGTTAAGTGTGCGTTTACCTAGGCGTCCTCCAATACGAGTTTGGCATTTTATTTACAACCGATAAATAATGAGTGTCACAGTACTTAAGAAGTTATAAAAGGTTGAATATGGTGACGCTGACTTGGTCAAACCAGCAAGCGACTACCCAGGGATGGGTTGTATAAAGCTAATTATACAAAACTAGTATTGCACACCGAATTAAGACCTCGCGATGTTTTGATATTCGCCCCTATTCAACAAATCCTTTACCGATTAAGCTCATATACGAACTTGCCAATTGTAATTGATCCATACGAACACCAATCCCTCTAGTTACCGCAGAGAACTTCGCTTCGCTCGTTCAACTATGCAGCAGGCCCAAGACTAGCGCGGCCGAGCACTGTGTGAACAGTTATGTATAACAGGAACAATACTTAGTATCACAGAATGTTTTTTCTTAAAATACTATAGGCGTTTCGCTTAGGCACCTGTTAGTGCGTACGCCTTATAATGTTTAATACTCCCGGACAAATAGGATCGAATCAAAACGACTGGATTTTATACATTTTCGTACCTCTTTGGAGCCTTTACCTAGTAAGTAGGATAGCCGCGAGGAATAGGTGTAAATTCGCCTAGGTAGTTTATAAGTAATAAGACGGTCCGAAATAATCATCGTTGTGATTAAAATTAATAAAACAGAGTTTGACACATCTCGGCTTTGCTGGACCAGATGTACCTGAGTAGCTTTTGTTGGCCAAACTTCCCTTTTCTACTTGAATATAGATCTAGGAATCTTCAGAATGTTTTTTTCTGAAATCAGACTGAATTTGTCATGTAACTCCAGCGACTTCGTCCGCGTGGAGCTTTTTTCATATAAGCTTCAACACACCCATAAAAGGTGAATTTCGGAAATTCCTTTCTTAGTGCACTCCTAGACCAAAATACAAATGTACCCTCGAAATTTTAGGTCTCAAGGACTACGGTTTAGGCTATGCGTTAATAGTCAGTTACACAACGATTTTATAATATTGATGATATTTTTGTTACTTATTGTAACTTATGAATCTCGTGATTTTACGCAGCTGTTAGGTATATTTTATGTATATTATTCTAAGATAACATGGTCCGCCCCTCCACTAACGTCTGCTTCTCCAAGGTTAATTGTATGTTAAGCAGAACGTTTAAAGGTACGTTTCAATCGTCATTTTGAGAAAAATAGTTGTTAAGGCGCGGGCCATGTTATAGCAACTCGCACATTAACCTACTACTTTATAAACATTATGGTATATTACTGTACCATAGTAAATTGTATGATTATACGTCTAATTTTGTAAAATATTAGACTTGTCTGTAAGCTTTTCATAATGTCTTCCAGATGACTTTGTCAGTATTAAAAATACACAATGTAAGTACCTAAATTTCACTGGTTGTGATATTATTCTAGAGATATTTATTGTAAGGTGAATAATTTATTACATTATAACCGCGTAACCTTTAAAATAGCAATATCACGATTTAGTTCGCCCTGTAATTTATACGATACTACAGTATGCTACGCAATAATCCTTAAAACAATAAGCGCTTAGTCGTGTGCGCACGTCATTTTGGTACAGAGCATTACCAATAACGGCCGCACAAATAAGCGTAAGAGATACTAAACTAATACCCGTTAAAAATAGTCAATCGCAGCTCGTAAAATCTATCCCCAGTGTAGATTTAAGTAGCAATGTATCTCACAGTCGCTTGCTTCCTTAATGTGTGAAAGCTTTTTGGTTGCCGTAGTTTTTTAAGGGCATTAGTTTGGTACATCCACAAAATGCGCGCCGCCGCTTTACTTAATTTGTGTTACAGCCCCACAAACTTATCTGGCCTGGTGGCGGCGGCGCTATTATCAAAATTTAGGCCGAAATTAATAGAGCTTACTTAGCACGTACAAATACATGCCTCAGCCTTAGTGTTCGAATAGTAATCAAGTGCGTGGCTAGTTCCACTTTTGGCCACAGGGCCAGTTAAGTTTGTGGGGTTGTATCCATTACGCTACTTTTACCTCTACTTGTTTTTTTATTTATCAGTGAAAAATCTTACTAAATGAGCACTGATGTGACTGACGTTTTGGCAAAAAAAGTGTAAGGTTATTTGTGTGGCCTTAGGACAATAAGAATTGTCCTACTGTGTTGTTGTGTTGTGTTTGTTTGTTGTTAATTGCGGTGTTGTGTATTTACACGACACCGCACAATGGGGAGTTTTCAGAGAGGCAATTAAAAAGAAAAAATAGTTCTTAAAATTCCGGTAGATGGCGGTGACTCGCAATGGTTGTGTCTTCTGAAGATTTTGCAAAAACACTACAGAGAACAAATTCTCTTTGTTTTATCTTTTTTTCCTCCAAGTTTAGCGTTGCGATTCTGAAGCTCGTTTTTCAAGTCTACAATAAGTCGGTCTATTTGGTCCGGCTTCAAAAATAACAACAAAAAATTATAACAATAATAACAAATATATCAGAATTTCAACAAAAACTTTACGTAGATACTTACATGACCCACTTTACTTCACCAACAAACAGCATGAGCGAGTGAAGTCAGTGACACTGACAGTTGGTGGCTGACCGACAAAATTTAGACAACCATTTCTGGATTGCGCCATCTATGCATGGATTTAGAACTATTTTCTTTCAGCTGTCAGAAAACTTCCCAAAGGATAACTTCGAATCGTGATCTTGTCTTGCAACATCGCGGAATTGCAGCACCTTGTTTTGTTATAACATGAGCTAACAAATAACAAATGAGCTACTCACTGACACCATGAGCGATGTTTATGCTAGCAGCACACGTCCGCCCGTTGGAAAAAGAACGCAATAGAATAAACGAGACTTAACAATTGAAAAATTCTTCATGGCTGGCATCGCATCGACAATGCCTCCGGTGTTTATAAGCAACGCTGGCCACTTTGCATTAGGTCGAAAGCTAAGCTAGAATGTCAATACATTAATTCATAATAAAAAAGATAAAAATAAAATTGGACCGATGGTCAAGCAAAGTTTTATACCTGTCTCGCTCTAGCTAGCTTATTCAATGATCATTCTACTTCGTTCTTTTACTGCCCGTTGGGGACTTCGATTTTATACCTTACTCTTTATTAATGTGTAAATTATGACCTAAGAAATTATTTAAAAATTGTACATAGGTACTTACCTCCTAACTTTTTACAGACTTTTTTGAATTGTTTATATTTATTGTAGATTTTAAGAAAGACATCTTTGTGTAGTCTTCCTATGCGATAATCAGGATAATATCTGTTTAGATAATAGTGATTGAATCACGTAACTCACCAAATATTTTTATCTGCTTAGTTTTTGTTAAGTTTTCACTGCTAATTTTAATAAATATGCACGCTAAATTATAGTATTTTTCTCTTCATTTAAAGAACCTACCTCCTTTACACATTAAAATAAAAAAATGCATAGAGTGGGAGAATTTATATTCTGAACTAATTATACTATAGCTATAAGTAACAAAATAATACTCACACAAGTACTTGATTAATAAACATAAATTTGTCAGCAGCAAAATTTTCAAATCACAGTACAAATTATCAACTAAAATAAAACTATCCCTAAGTAATTTCTACTATTTTTAGATATTTAAATTAAAAATTCAGTCGTATTGGCATAAAATAATAACTCAACGCAAGTGAGACTACCTAATAAATGTAAAAAATACTCTGTACATGAAATTGAGCCGTCTATTCCACAGTATGATAATATTGAGACCATAAGCTCATTGTCTCAACTCCTTGAACAGAGCCTAGTTTACGAGTACATTTCAAAGCAAAATATCCGCGGCATTCTGAAAACCTACAAAACATGGTTTAAATCTGAGTTTAGACCAGGCTTACCAGTCCATTTTTAAATATCGACCTTTGGTATAGACGACTGTAATACTGTTTTCTTTGTTTCTCGAGCTAGATAGAACCGAGCTTATGTCAAAAATAAAAAAAAAGATGACAAAATCTCAGACTACCTCTGGTTTTTCTAAAACCAGGCAGCCCCCCAGTTTAGCAACGGTCTAGAAATTGTCAGTTGATTGCTTGTTGGACAAAATGGTGTGCCCCAGAATTTTGACATCTCTAGTGTTATGTGATACTTTCCTAAAGGGTTCGTCAGTTTGACACTTTGGAAACTTGTGAAGAAGCGCGAGAATTGCTTTCAGAAAACAAACCATCTGCTTTCGTATTAAAGTCGTAAATATACTTGAATGTAAGTATTTAAGCTTAGACTGGTAGGCCTCGTCTAAACTCTGTTTTGTTTTTTTTGTAATAAGGCTGAAAAAGTACAGTAAGCGGCGTTTAACGGCACTAAAGAAAGCCAAGATTTGTTTTATAAAGCGCTCTCTGTCACTCAGATTCTAAAACCAATTAGCGTTCTTTATGACGTGCCATGAAAATTATAGCTCTTGTAGATAAATTGATATTTTTTACAACATACCTTACAACCTTAGCTTACGAAAACAGTCGCTACACAATTAGGTACACATAAATGCTATATATTAAGAGTTCACCAAATATAGCTACTGAACAATTGAACAATTTTGCCCAAAATATTAAATAAATCCTTTGAGGCTGTGAACACACCTGGCGGCTTCATGCCGGCGACACACCTAGTATTTCCATGGCAAATTTTATGCGGCACAGTAGTGCTTAGCAGTGGCTAGGGACTTTGAAAATGATGGTGGCCTATTGTGTTAATTTTTCCTTTCTCTTCAAATTACCTAATTACAGAATTAGCTCAAAATCGATAGCGTAGCTATGATACAATACTTATCTTATGAATGTCAAAATTAAAAATAATAACTTACTGAATACAAATTAACTTTTAATGGAAAATAAAACTAAACATTAGTGCGCCTACATACCTTAGCCTAACCTTACGCCTAGTCTTACCTAGGTACATAAATATTATTAATTGATAGATAATAATACGTTTAAATATAGGCTTACATAAATTTTGTTTACATCGTATTTCGGTAGTCAGTTTTATAAGTAGCAAGCATTTCAAAAATATGAGATCATTAACCAATACGAATGGGTTACCTAACATGGATTTTTCAAACTAATGAACCAAATATGTTGGTGGCATGTGGTATGCTTAACAGTTTAGTGACACAAAACACAAAATGAGAATATTACAATCATAAAAAATAACTAAAACCGAATTACATACCTATTTAAAAAATAAAAGCCCCTACATACCTACCTACTCTTTAATGCAACTCACTATGAGCAAAATTTACAAATCAAAATCTTGACTCATAAATTGAATAGAACATGAAGTGCAGTTGGCCAAATATGTGGTTTACCAATGTCTTTATTCCATCCCAAAACAGATTTATAGGTATATCTATAAATCTATTTTTCAAAGGTGGTAAACCACTCTTTTTTTCTTTTTTTTTTAAATAATAACTATGAATATTTTTAATCTTTAAATTGTAGATTTCAATTTTACTTATTTCTAAATATGTTTCAGTGCAGAAAATACATAAGCTACAATTATTATTATAACATTTACCACAAGCCACAGTAATTGGATTAAACGCTGTGCTAGTGAAAAATAAAAATAAAACATACTTTGCTGCATAGTAGTTATTTGTTACATGATGGATATAAACTTTTTTTTACTATTATTTTAATTTACTAGGTGGGATACAAACATTTAATTTAACCACTTAATTACATACCTAATTTAAATACTTGGGTAAACTTCTGACTCTAAACAGCAATAGATAAACCTTCAAATGATCTGTATTTTCAGACATATTTAATAGACAATTACATGCTACAAACGTCCACTGGGCTGTTTTTTTTTTTTAAGAAATTAGAATAACTTTCAGTTACTTGAATACCATCAAATTATTATTCCATACCAAGCCAGAACACCGGCTAAAATAAACTCTAATCATCATCTAACTCTATTACAATAAGTTCAACATTTTGAGTGGCCTTATTATAATAGCTCTTTAACTGTGACAGCAACGTACACTTTGGTATTTTCAATTCTTCAGCATCATCAATCAGAACTTTTAACTTTTGTAATCTTCCAATATCGGGAGAAGTGGGAAGCAAAATATTTTTTGTTTCTGTCATCCACTTGTCAAAACTATTAACCCTGAAGTCAATAGTCTGCAGCATTATGTGCAGTTCATCCATATCGTAGCGGTAAAAGATTGTCTTTCTGTCTAATGGACAAAGGCATAGATCATTTGTATGTTGCAAACAAGCCATTTGTTTACAAGCACTACATGAGACTGAAGACAGAAAACATGTAGTTTTGCATACTTCACACAAGCGCTCATCATCACCCAGCAACTCAAAAGCAGTTCTTCTGGCACTCTTCAGTCCCTGTTTAGAAATTTTAGCTCTTAAAGAGCCTTCATCTTCTGTGGCGCGTACAAGTTCTTTTTGTGTTTCCAAAGCTGTTTCCAAGTCTAAGCGGTCACCTTCTAATGCCATTTTGCATATCAGTTCGTCATGTGAGAAAACACAGAATCGTTTTAGATTTTTGTAGTGGATTATGCATTCTCTGCCAACTTTAAGCCAATCCGGTGGAGCAAAATTTACAGCTTCAGCAAAGTTATAACCTTGGTTAAACCCAGCATGATATGCCCTGGGAAATGTGACAACAAATTCTCCAGCTTGTTGGTCAGTTCTATATATTGGAACACCTGCAGCCATCAATATGTTAGGATTCATTATGGTGACTAGTTGATGTAGCAAGTCAGGCTGAGACTTGAATAAATCTGGTGCAGCAGCTTTCATTGCATTTTCCAACACCTCTGCTCTGCCACCAGGAACTCCATACCAGGTCTTGGCTTCTCCCCAATGCAAATAATTGATGGAGTAACTCCAGTGGTCCTCATTGTGCCAACAGAATGCTGAGAAGCACATTCCCACATACATCCAAGGCACAGTCATGCCAGATATATCAGCATTAATAAACCTCAGTACAGAACCGTCTAAGACTGGCAAGTTGTTTAGATTCCACCCAGAATCAACGTATTCCTGATCACCAGGATAGAGGTTTAGTGAAGATTTTGTTGGAAAACCAGAACCATGGTCCATAGAATGTAGATCAGCTCCATATTCCACTGTGACATCTTCTTCTACTGATGATATTATTCTCCAAAATTCTTTTTCAGCAACAGAAGTTGGTACTAGGTGACCAGACATGCTGAAGTAATCAGATTTGAATTTATCTGCCATTTCTCCAAATTGCTGCAGTGTGTACTCTCTTTCTGCTTGAGCAAATCCATAAGCTTCAGGGGGCTTATGAACCTCTTGAACTATACAACACGGGCATCTCCAGTCACCATCTGGCACAGAGTTAAGTGGAGGCTTCAGACAAAAAGTATGGTAAGTGTCTGAACAACCATTGCAAATCAAAAGTAAGTCATCTCTATCATCTTTTTGGCATATGGCACACACATAAATAGCCAAAGGGTCCATATCATAGCGAGGTCTTTTTCTTGATTTAGTTATATCAAACTCTTCATCATTAAGGCCTGGCATTTTAGGCCCGGGTCCATAGCAAGTTAATCTTCTTAACTCCCTGTTATATTTTATCTCTTCATTGACAACATTTGTTTTGGTGGTATCCGGAGCGAGCTTTATATCTGATCCTGTTTTAGTTTTTTTAATGCTGGTCTTTTCAACTTTCATTTCTTTTTTCATCTGAGTAATAGATTCTATTGATACTTCTTTGATCATTTGCACATCAGAACCACTATCATGTTTTGCTTCCTGCTTTAGGCCTTCTTTTAATTCAGTCTTTTTTACAGTTTTCAATATATCAGCTTTACTTTTCTCGAATATTTCGTATGGTAGCAGGATTTTTTCATAGTTACTCCTTAGGAAGTTCATGGTATTTGCACTTTGACTGTACCCCATTGCAATCGAAATTTTACGCCATTTTTTTGGTGTGTTACAGTTTTCAAATCCGCCTTCTTCATCAACCCAAAACTTAAGACAGTATAAATCAAGAGTTTTATTTTCTATCATGGGAATTTTCAAGGGGGAGCCCTGAAGATCCCAGAATTTCAAAATTTTCTCTAGAAACAAAAGTTTCAATCGCGTTATGGCTTCCAACTCATTGACTTTCTGTATTCTGGGAACAAATTTTAATTTATCCACATCTAATGAAAATGGTGGCTGCCAGCGTGATGGTGGTTTAATTTTACATATTCCTGTTTTTTCTGCGACTGGGCGGATCTTAGCGATGTAACCCAGAGGATCCGAGAACTCTTCAAGTGTGGGCTCAAACACAGGCGCTTCAGGAGGTGGAGTAAAAGTAAACTCTGCAGTTTTTTGCATGGCATTTTTCTGAATATTTTTTGTATCCATTTTTTTATCGTTAATACATTTATGTTTATAATAAAAGAAACTCGTATCTTACTCTGTTGCACGTTGCTCTAGCATTGCAGTTTGCAGTAGATTTATTTTCACTTTCAGTGTTGGTAGGTACCAAGAGTGTAGGTAGTACGTGACTTCTCGTCGGGTGTAAATGGCTCCTAAAAATTATCTTTGACAAGAAACCACACTTCACCAAATCCAGTTCATATAATTTCAGAGTTTTAGGAGAACGATAGCCACAAAAATACTTCACAACACTAGATATACAATTTAGTTTTACTTAAAATCGCAAAGTAGGTACCAACTTGCCACCACGAGAATCAAATCAATAATTCACAAACATCGCGCAATCGTACCGTACATAGAGAAGATAAATACCGTCGTAAACGTAATACGCATAAAAACAAGCCCTGCCGGGTAATCGCACTAGTTTTGTTCGTTGATTCGTTCCTTTCCATTCCTCATCGCGAGACGCGCGTCGTGTTCATCATCCATCTCTCTCTCTTTTCTCTTTGTTCATTCCGCCCCAAGGGAAATGTTCCGTCCAGACAAAACAAACGAACTACAACTTGTTCCTTGTGTCAAGAACTACAACACATAACACTCGAACCTTGAGCAAGGAACAAAAACTCGAACGAAAGTTCTTACGTATAGTTATTGCATCCTCTTTGGTTGTCATTTTGCAAGTTAGGCATAACGGCATAAGGTTCTTTAGTACTATACTTATAAATCTGTGATAAGGTTGCGTTTTCTAGTCTGGCTGCGGTGGGCAAGGGATTTTTAAGGTAGGGATCCATGGCGAGGGGAAGCCAGATTTATCCATGGGATTTATTAGGATTTACGGATCCACTCAGAGAAATAAGAATGAACTGAAAGCACGTACCTAGTGAAGGCGCTACGATACGTACGTAGTTACATGAACGCTGTTCATGTTGGTATTGGTACATGGTAGTATTTTTTTGGCATGCGTATTATCCATCATCATCATGACCCTGTAGAAGTCCACTGCTGGACATAGTCCTCCACCCTAGAATGCCACGACGAACGGTCTTGAGCCGCCTCCATCCACCAACTTCCTGGAACCTTCATAATGTCTAGTCCATCGAGAGGAGGGCTTCCTCCACTACGTCGTCCAGTTTGTGGTCGCCACTCGAGAACCTTTATGCCCAACGGTTATTAGTTCTGCGAGCTATATGATCTGCCCATTGCCACTTTAACTTGCTTATTCTGACTGCAATATCGGTGCACGGATTTCATCTTTTAAAATTTTATCACGTAGAGAAACTCGTAGCATATCTCTCACTTTTGTTGGATACTCTCTGTGATGCCATTGTCTAATGTCAAACAACTGTCAAGTATTCTCAATTCTCAAATGTCAAACTGAGCCAAAAACAATTCGATTCGAGTTTGAGTTTTGTGATTTACTTTTTAGGTTAGGTTAGGTTTCGATTCGTCATTTCGTTCGTCATATTTGGCTGTAGTTTTCGTTATAACCATTTGTTAAGTTAATAAATTATAGTCAATAAAGTGCGAATATAAGTACTGCCTAATTTCTGAAAGTTAATGAAAAAATGTTGAGTACATTTCGGGGAGCATTGATAACCAAAGTTCAACTTCAGCAGCTTCGCTATGCTCACAGAGTCAGAGGAAAAGCTCCTATCTACTGTAGAACATTAAAAGAGCGGATAGATGAATTAAATTATAAAGATGAACTCTATACAACCAAAACGAATATTGGTTTTCCTCGGCCAAAGTAAGTCTAATTCTAATTCTGAGTGTGTTTCGCACCGTAGTAGTTTAGTGTTTTGTTTATCTGTCCTCACGTCAAGACAAGATTTTACCATACCTAAAATGACATCTGATTTTCATTATTTCAGGGCATCGGCTGAGGAATTGCGCAAAGTTAGAATGGAGCTATTAAAAAAAATAAAGAGTGATAAAACACTGGAACAGCTTGCCCGCAATGCCACACTTGAAGTAGATCTCAATGAAGTTAGAAAAGAATGGTTGCAAAACAATGGACCTCTTCACAAAAAACAGGTTGCAGATCACTATGCTATCTTCGACCATCTTTATGGTGAAGGATATTTTATCCCATATCTGGATTTGGACATAACTTATGATCTGAAGAATGGTTCCAACTTGCCAGCTTATTCTGGAAATGTCATCAAACCGTCCGAGGCATTAGAAGCTCCTTCAGTATATTATGAATCAGATGGCAATACTCTATGGACTCTGGTTTTAACAAGTTTGGATGGAAACCTAACTGAAAATGAAAAGGAGTGTGTCCATTGGCTGGTTGCAAACATTCCTGGCAATGCTGTTGAAAAGGGTGACACTCTTGTGGAATACCTTCAACCTTTCCCACTGAAAGGCACTGGATACCATAGATATGTGTTTGTTCTTTATAAACAAGATGGAAGAGTATCCTATGATATACCAAAAGGTAACCAACAACCATGCCCTTTTGTTACTTTCTTCATCAGCTGAGATGTCCGAAACGTGGACGAGACCTCCCCCATATAATGTAATAGAGGGATTTGCCATAATCACCACACTTGACAGATGGATTGGTGGTCCATTAGGTGGGTGCTGCTGCCAATCACCTGGTGTAATCCCTTAATTGGCTTTTACGATATCCACAGGTGGAGATAGAGCGGTCTATTTTTGGCCAGACACAACATGGAAAATTCTAGAGAGAGTCTATATAAGGACAATTCAGAACTTAAGAAAGTGACCCAAAATTAGACATTCCTCACTGTGTTGATGTAAACATACATCATATATCAGCAAAAGCTGCTCGTCTATAAGTAAATAAATAAAAAAATATTTAGCGGTGAATCTCTTTGGTCTGATGATGACAATACTTGATGCATCATCAGATCATCATCAGCCAATAGAAGTCATAGGCATAACATAGGCCTCCTACGACGAACGATCTCGGGCCGCCTCCATCCACCGACATCCTGCACCTTTATTACCAGGAAAAGCGAAGCCGCCGCCGCGGATGGGGGCCATCTTATAGTTGTGTTTACCGTACTGGGGAGGTTTGCCATAATCACCATGCTTGGCAGGCGGATTGGTGCATGCAGTAATTTGTGTTAAGTACTCAGGTGGATGCTGTTGCCCATCCCCTGAGGCCCAATTCTCTAACTAAAAAATAGTTAAAATAGAGTTCCGATCATGTTTCGATCTTGTGTCGATGTCTTAAATGTCAGAAATGGTATTCTCCTAACTTAAAATACAACACTGTAATGAGACAAATCTAAATGTGACCGAAACATGAACGATTCAAAGTTTTTTTCGATAATTTTAGCATAAGTATATTGATTCTCACTTTACTCTTTACAATTATATATATAGCTATCCTACTCTAATTGTAATGAGCGAGTAGAATACCAACTCTCTGTCAATTCACAATTCAGTCTCGATTCGGTTATCTTTTGTGCGTAGTTTTAAAATAACTTAGAAAATTGGGCCTCTGGTGTAATCCCTTAGTCGGCTTTTCTACACCCGCGGGAGGCGAGGGAGGGGTCTATTTTAGGTTGAACACATCACAGCACGTGATTCAGAAAAAGTATTTTATTTAATCAATTTAAAAAAAATGTTTCATGTTTTAGTGACATCATCATTACCGAGTGACAGAACCTTTGTAACCAGAGATTGGTATCAAAAATATCAAGACAATGTCACGCCAATAGGGCTTGCATTCTACCAGTGTGATTGGGACACCTCAGTCAAAGACTTCTTCCATTCAAAGCTACAGACTAAAGAACCTGGTGAGTATTTAATACATCCTTAAACCCTGGTTTACACAAAGTTGTAGTAGAGTTTTGTGGGCAAAAGTATCACTACCTGTTTCTGTATGAGGGGTGTTTGCTGGTGAAATTACAAGCACCTAAGACTTTTCTGTGAGATTTAGGATACTTGGTCCCTTGGGGAGGTTAAATGATACAGCACATATGTATAATGATTGAGCGGAGATGACTGCTCGTATGCACTCGCCGTGCTTCGCTCTAACATACGAGTCAGTCCTGTAGCGCACACACACGCTACAGAGGTATTGCAGTTTTATGGATAGGGGTCATTGATACAGGACGGGCTGCCCCACCAAAACACCCAGGAATTTCATAGGAAGTCTGGCCCCCCAAAATTATATCCTGCATCTGCCCCTGGTAGGGGTTACCATTTAAGATTCCCACAACACCTCTGCGAATTTGTTTTCGTCTGAGCTTAAGCTCTTTAAACATTTTCTGGTTTATTATTTCAAAATTCTGAAACTCTACGTCTTATAAGTCATATCCAATTATTTCAGCCGAAAAAATTTACTTACCGCAATTCTCGTATTATTTGACATTGAATTCACAATATAATCAATAAAATAAGAATAAAGGGGGCAGGGGTGCGTGATGCCAATTGTCAGTTTCGTCAACCAACATTTTGTACCAAGAAGTTTCAGTCCGTGTATGTGCGTGCATCATCTGACGACGTCTGTGGCGCGGCGGGCGAAGGTTCGCCTGTGACGCAGGAGGTTGCGGGTTCGATTCCCAGAACAAATATTTGTTTGATCTACAGATATTTGTTCAGGGTGTTCTGGGTATTTTCTATGTAGGTATAATAAAAATATCTATCTATGTATTGTATTAAGTATATCAGTTAAGTATCTAGAACCCATAACACAAGCTCTGCTTAGCTTGGGGCTAGATAATGTTGTGTGAAATGTCCAGCATTTATTTATTTATTTATCTAAATTGATGATACATCATTTTGAAACTTATTTTTTTGTTTTTTTTCAGTGTATGAATATGATTTTCCGGCACCATATATAAGACAACAGGAATGGTTCCCACGAAGAAAGCCATTCAACCTATACATGGACAAGTACAGAGACCCAAAGCAGATAAAAAAGGAGTATTTACTGCGTAAACTCAAGGATGAGGATCCATTCAAGCAACCAACACCACCTTTGAAGTTTCCTAACGCTCAGCCATTTCCTAAGAGCATGCCATCTTGGTTGAAACTTCATGAGAGAAAGATTAGGCTGTCTTGGGGTAGAACTAATGATGTTTGAATGTATTTAAATAAATAGTATAGTTTACAATGCAGTGTTATGTTTTTCTGCACTTATGCGTAATTTTAATGCAAGCCAGGGAAACGAGCGGCTTGTCAGTGAGTCTGGCTCCTTACCTTGCTCCTACCCTACATGACCTCTTCTCGTATAGAGATTATAACTTATCAACGGATGGCGTCTTGTAGCTTCTCATCTATGCTCCAGCGAAGCTAAACCATAGAACAGATAAACTATCTAATTGTGCTTCTTAGGTGTGTAGTCTAAAACATGTCTAAAACTAAGGCTTTTACAGAGACTCTAGCAAGACGAAAGTCTATAATCAGTGCGTGTTGCCCACAGACAAACAGATGTACTAGGTAGTGTTGCCAGTAATGTCGCCTACTATTGGCCTTGTACACAAACTCGGTTGCGCAGCATGCTATGGAGAAATCTATGGTGGGAGCAGTGAGTATTTCACTATGATAGAATTCGAAATGAGAAGAACCAAGATTACCGAAATAGCTCTCAGAATTGGCAAGTATCAATTTAGAAAGTTGAAGTGCCATATAGCTCGCAGACAGAAACCGTCGGCGAATAAAGGTTCTCGATTGGCGACCACAAACACGAAGACAGTGTAGGGAAGGCTCATGATGGACTAATGACAGGACGCAGGATGAAGGCGGCCCGAGACCGTTCGTCGTGGTTCCCATGGGAGAGGCCTATGTCCAGCAGTGGATTTTGCTAGCTGATGATGATGATGATCATCAGTTGTGTAATATAGTGATATATATGACGAGATATTAATATAAAAAAAATCATATAAGATTGTAATGTTTTTTTTTTTACAAAAATCTTATTTTTGCTAGAAAAGCTATTCGATCAGAGTTATAAAATAAAAGACTATTAATGTTACATGCTATATTTAATAACCATTACATTTTAAAATAATCAGACCATTATGTGATATTTTCTCTACTCAGGCACTAGTAAATGAAAATATAATGCAGTTATGGCATTATGAAAAGCTTATAATTAATGGACTCATAAATCATGGACTATGAGGAAACCTCAACTAATTTGATCTTACAATTTTATGAGTCAAGATGCAAGATGTAAGGAGCATGAGTCATGAGTCTCTAGCAATCTAACATGTTCCATCACCATTACAATAAGACTTAGACAAAAGAAGATTTCAGCTATCATTATTTTATGAATGATTACTTTTTGCAACAGTATATCATCATGAAAGCATTTAATCATTAAACACATTTAATCAGAATTTTGTATGACAATACATTTTATTTGGCAATAACTTTGAACAATTTTATGCCTTTTACAGTCTTAAGAATTAAAACAATTGCAACAAGACCATGATTCTTAATTATATAAGATATATGGTGCCTTCCTGAATACTATTAGCAAATTACATCACATTTATACACATTCCAACCAATAAATAATGAAATGCGCAGAATGCCTGTATACTTAAATGCATGTATGTATCGTATGACAGATGATCTTGAATCATGGCAAGTGTGGCGATTATTTAGTCGAGACCCACATCGTCATTATCGGAGGGTTTCTTAGGTCCTGACGGTGGAGTTCCGGCACCAGCACCTCCGGACCCTGAAAAAAAAACAGAACTTAAGAAACTGCGTTCGTAGATAACCGTACACCCCTAAGCCAAGGCGCAAACGAAGAGACAACGCGAGGACCGAGAGTCGAAGATGTGGCGCCCCTTTTATATGGTTAAAAATGATTTATTTCTTAAAAGAATTTTATATTTCACTTGTATGAGAACTAAATTTTAAGGTAAGTAAGTGCTTCTAACTAGTCTATTGTATGTAACTTTTCATTTAAAAAACCGACTTCCGCCATTGTATTCTACTAAATATCTGGATGAAAAAATATTATGAAAAAACCATAGTGGTGAAAGGGTTATGATACTTTCTGAATGTAAATGCTTGATTTGTTGCTGAAAAAATCAAAATCGCTATATGTATGCCTACAATATTTGAGGATTTCCCTCAATTCCTCATGGATTCCATCATCAGAACTGGATTCTGAAAAAATGGGACCAATCTGAAAAAATGGGCGTGGCGTGGTTTGCCATCCCCGGCATTCCTTTTTTTACATCTATTTACAAAACTTATATACATTTACAATAGTTATTGAACAATATAAACCTAAGCAGGTTTTTTGTTACAATAGGTCAGATAGAAACAGAAATATCTCCGTCCAGTCTCTTCTAAATAGGATTAATAGAAAGGAGTTGTTTCCCCTGATTTTACATCTTACTGCAACATATACACTCCATCTTGCATCGCTTGTTCGTTTTCATATCGTTTTTAGAAAGACTACAAGCACAGCTCGACTAGCTCTTGGTCAATTTATTAATTGAAATCTAAGGAACAGAAGCTAGGTTACTTACAAGGAAAACCACCCTTTAATCCATCTCCCGTTTTGCCAAACTTCTGCTGCAGTTTTTCGATAACAGCCGTAATCTTAGGATTGTTCTGGTACTTCACGAAGTTAGCCGGGTTCGAGGACACATCTTGGAATGCAGTTGCAACTTCCGGATCCTGAAATAAATATTGACAGTTTAAAGGAAAGGCGCAGTATTGCGAGCGCGCGTCTTTTGTTTTTGACGACCTCTGTGGCGCGGCGGGCGCAAGACAAGGGCTGAGATGCAAGAGGTTGCGGATTCGATTCCCGCTGCGGGATAAATGTTTGTATGATCTGCAAATATTTGTTCCGGTTCTGGGTGTTATGGTACCATTGTACTCGTAGTTCCTGATACCCACGACACAGAAAGAAAGTGAAGTGTGGGATCAAAACTACGTATGTTATGTTTTAAGAGCCTTTTTAAGCCTTGCAGGGCTGGCAACATCAAATTGTGTGATGCAATATTTTATTGGGAACTAACCCCATATTTGTATGTTTACCAAAATACTAAAACACTAAAATGTAGTCTATCCATGTAAATTTGCTTCATTACCAGCCGTAAAAAGTCCATTGTTGGACGAGGCCCCTACTATAGAATGCAACGGAGAGAGTTGCCAGTATAACCATGTTTGGCAGGCGAATTGGTGATCGCAGTATTGGTGTTGAGTACTCAGGTGGATACTACTGCCCATTACCAGGTGTGATTCCCTAGTCGGATTTTGACGGAGGGGTCTATTCTCAAGCTGGACACACCACGGAATTTTTGCTTTAACCAGAATAAAATATTGCAGTACTCAATTCTAATCAACTTTAAATACAACCATGCAGGTTGTTAGTAGAAAAACTACTAGTATTCAAATTAAATCATGAAAAACAAATAACTATTCATTTAAAAAACCGACTTCTGCCATAGTATTCGACTAAATATCTGGATGAAAAAACCATAGTGGTGAAAGGGTTATGATACTTTCTGAATGCAAACGCTTGGTTTGATGCTGAAAATATCAAAATCGCCATATGTATGCCTACAATATTTGAGGAGTTCCTTCAATTCCTTATGGATTCAATCATCAGAACTGGATTCTGAAAAAAATGGGACCAATCTGGAAGTATATCTATTCAAATAAAAAAATAATTTTCCAAATCGGTTTATAAACGACGGAGATATGAGGTAACAAACATAAAAAAAAATACAACCGAATTGAGAACCTCCTCCTTTTTTGTCGGTTAAAAAAAACGTGACGTCGGCGTCGCCTACCCGACTAGGAATAAAAGGCACTTCAAATTCAGATTTATACCTGGAAGGCAGCCATGATCTCAGGGTCCATGAGCAGCCCAGCGAGGTCCTTCGGGTCAAAGGAGTCTCCCGTCTTAGGCTCAGGTTTCGGCTTATCGGCCCCCTGACCTCCTGGGGCAGCGCCCCAAGCATCAGCCCCGAAGCCTCCGAAGGGTCCGGCGCCTCCGAAAGGTCCAGCGCCTCCGAAGGGTCCGGCACCGGGGAAAGCGTCCTCACCAGCAGCTGCTGCCGCTTCGGCCGCGGCTTTAGCTGCGTTGGCGCGAGCTTCCTGTGCTTTGCGGGCGCGGCGAATCTTTTCGCGGTGCTGAAACGTTTCAATACATCTATTATCGAAGATCCTACAGTAGGGGCTTAGGGTTAGGGATTTTAAAAGTAATCTGTCCAGTAAAAGAAAAGTTCCAAATGGCGCCTACTTTTTTCAATTCGTATTCTCTAAGCACAGGAACTCTCAGATATCTTTGTAATTTTTGGAATCAGTTTGATAGTTTTGAAGATTACCCCCACACAAACAAACAATGAAAGGACATGTTCCAAAATGGCCTATATCGATGTACACCAGACAGAGAATGGCGAAAAAATCAGTGATTATCGTAAAAATACTCTTACTCTAATTTGAAGCATAATTTACTGCACAGAAATGTTTTATATTCGATTTTTTTTACAATGGTAATATATTTTCCTGAGCAGCCATGACAGGGAATGTCACGTTTATTGCTCTGTGGTTGCTTGCTTTATTCTTTCGTTGAGAGTAGTTTGTCTACATAGAATGCGTTATTATTGCCTACGCTAGCTTTATTACGATTATCACATCAGTACAAGTTCTTCAATTCAACATTTCGATTCTACGCGAAAATATTTTCCTTGCTCCAAGACCTTGGAGCCAAGACGCGAACGAAATACAGTTCTGGTCAAAGTTGCAAACAGCTGTCGAAACATTTTACCACAGAGTAAATTGTATCCGCCCCGCCATATTGTTTTGTCTTGTGTTGCTCTCCGTGAGAAAGATATTTTAGGAACCTGCATTAAATGTGACAATGGGAAAAGGTTTTACATATATTTAGCCACGTTTACACAAGTGTACACTGACAAGGGCTAGGCTCTATACATCTTGGAACAACACCTTTTACCTCTTTATAATATTAGTGTAGGTTTTGTTTCCTTCAAATATCGAGGACACCATACTCAAACACAATTTGTTCATTGAGATACCAAATACCCCTTCTAATTCTAAGTGGGGGTGTTAAGACCTGCACTGACGCCCCGCTGTGGGGTGTATTGTGCATTGTCCCCCTGTGCTAACCCTTTACCTAACAATACCCCTTAAATTACCTCTTTCTCTTCCTTCTTACGCTGCGCGCTCAGTCGGTGTTGGCGCAGTTTCTCCGCATTCGGCTTCACCTCCTGCAGCCACTCGTTGGTCTGATCTTCGTAGTCAATCTTCAGAGACTCACAGAGATCGTGAGACGCCTCCTCGAATTGTCCCAGTAGCCTTTAAAAAGACAATTCATCAGTAAAATACTTGAAAACATACAGTTGTACATATTTCTACAATAAGCCTATAGAAACCAACATCACTTGAGAGATTTTGTATCGTTACTGCTTCTTTATAGCTTATAGCGTCGGTAAACAATGCCAGCCAGAAATCCGGTTCAAATAGAAATATCTCCTCCAGGATGTCGACCTCTGTGGCGCGGCGGGAGAGTAGCCAGCTGAGATGCGAGAGGTTGCGGGTTCGATTCCCGCTGCGGGACAAATGTTTGTACGATCTGCAAATATTTGTTCCGTGTCTGGGTGTTATGGTACCATATGGTACTCGTAGTTCCTGATACCCACGACACAGGGAATCCTAGTGTGGGATCAGAACTATGTATGTGACTGGTGTTATGTATCTTTGTACTTCGCCCGAACCTCGAGAGCGTAGAAGTCAGTGGCCCGATTGGTCTCCAGCCGCTAGAGGCAGTCGAATCGCCTTTAGTCTGGCTCTGGCTCCTCACGAACCGGAGGACTTTATCTCCTTATGTCTTCTCGCTTATTCGGGAGGGATAGATCTTGATCGTCGGCTCAACTGCATGCTGTGTTATCGACTCTGTCGGCATCTTATCGGTGCCGCGTTGAATGCGACATGGTCTTCTAATTCATTAACTGAAGTTCCGCTGTGGGGTGTATTGTGTCCCCCCCTGTGCTAAACCTACCCCAACCAGCCCAGCTCCTTTAAGTAACGGAGCAGTACTTTGGGTTGGTGGCCGTTGAAGTGTGTCCGAAGACGTTGATGATGGAGAGCAGGATAGAAGTAGCTCCTGCAAACCTGTCTTGGCACTGGTCTCTATTGTTTGGCATTACCTGTAGGCGCGGCCTCGGAACTTGTAAGCGGCAGCGCTGTCGCAGTTCAGCTCAAGTGCGTGTGTGCAGTCTTTGATGCAAGAGTTCAGTTTATTCAACTTGAGGTACACCTAAAATACATAATTAATTAGCCATTTGCATTATGTTGTCTTTTGACTGACAAAATTTGTAATTTAAATTCTTGCGTTCGGTGTAACATTATCAGGACCCAGTAAATAAATTAACGAGCAGTCAGTCAGATTGTTTTTCAAGGTCATATTCCTTCATCAATATTCAAACAGTTGTTGTGCGATTTTTGAATGTCACTGAATGACTAAATATCATCAAAAAGGCCGCAAATCACCGTTTTTCAGGAGTAGGAGGCACTTGTATTGATAACATAGGTATAACAATTTTAGTCATCAATGAGTTTCAGATATATAATGTATAGACGTTTAATCACGCAATGACTTTCAAATATCGCACCCCTGGCATAGAATACGTAATAACCCCCTAAGTCAGGCCAGTGACCAGAGGCCCAATTCTCTAAAGTTATTTTAAAACTACACTGAAAGTTGACCAAATCGAGACTGAATTGTAAATTGACTGAAAGTTTAATTTCTAGTCCCTCATAAATAGCAATTTAGTCTACTTTCAATTCATGGTGACCACCATTAGAGTAGGATAGTTATATATATAATTGGAAAGAGTAAAGAAAGACTCCATCTACTTATGCTAAAATTAACGAAAAAACTTTGAATCGTTCAAGTTTCGGTCACATTTCGATATAATCACATTACAGTGTTGTATTTTATGTTTAGAGAATACGATTTCTGACATTTAAGACATCGACACAAGATCGAAACATGATCCGAACTCTATTTTAACTATTTTTTAGTTAGTGAATTGGGCCTCAGGTACGTAGTGCACATAAATATTTGGAAATTTATCTTTACTAATCCAGTGAACACTGGGGAATAAAGGTTCTAGAGTAACCACCATGAAGACGCAGTGTAGAGCTCTTCACTAGAGTTATGACATTGTGGCGATCGCGGGAGGTCGGTGGATGAAGGCAGCCGTTCGTGGTGGCATTTTCTGGAGGAAGACAGTCTAGCAGTGGACTTCTTGCGGTTGATGAGGATGACGACGAAATCAGTGATTATTATCAAGTCAAATTCTCACCTGCCCTCTCTTTGCAAAGAGAAGTGCACTCTGAGGGTTCAGCAGTATAGCCTCAGTGTACAACTTGATAGCCTCATCAAATTGCTGCTGCGAGAACGCCCGCATAGCCTCAGAGCGCTTTTCATCAGACTGATCGCGTTCTTCCTCTGTTGTCTCCTTTGATAAATCGCCCATGTCTTGGGAATCATCCAGTGGTTCCGATACTGTGATGCCTAAAGTTAAAAAGAATTTAATCATTGTTTAGTTCATGGATTATGTGCTTCCGTAGCGCGGCGGCAGAAACGCGATAGGGTTCGATCCCTGCTGATGTATGCATGAGTTGCATATTTTCATTCGGGGTCTGGGTGTTGTGGTACCATGATACCATATCGTAGTTCCTGATACCCACGATACAGGGAATCCTAGTGTAGGATCTGTGCGTATTTGACCTTATTACTGGTGCCGTAATCAATCCGCAAATCAGGTAAGCTGCATTATTTTAAAACATTGCTTTTATTGACATTAGTACAAAAAAACTTCTTCAGAACATAGTTTGACTAAGACTAAGTTCTCAACTTGACTGTCTGCAATCAAATGCCGCAAGTCCCGTAGCAACCATTGGATATGAACAAGAAAACAACAACATGACTAAGAAAGACATTGCTGCCAATTCATACAATACTGTGTTGATACAATATTTTGTAACATAAGGACTTATTGGGCAATTTTAGTTGGTATAAGATTTGTCCTGCTCCCCTACTTCATAACTGAAAGTCACTCAGTGACTAACGTTTTACATAAAAGAATAAAAAAATTGCTGGCTTATTTAGGAGTGTGTTATTACTGGAAGAAAGCATTAGCAGAGTTGCTAGTGGAAAGCAATTGTTACGTCTATATTCCTGCGACTGTGCAACCCACAGTGAAAAGAGGACCTTTGAGGCTCTGCCTACACCTTCAGGGAAAAAGGCGTATGTTTATGTAGATATGTATGTAGCTGTGTAGCTCTGTCCAATTGTCTGTGTCACTGAATAGCTGACGCAAACGAGCGCCTGTCCGTTTTATTTAGGGGTGATTTCACCAACCATTATTGGTTAAACAACTGTTAAGCTAACCAATGCTTTTTGACAGGTACAAAGATTATCTGTCACCTTGACCAATGGTTACCATAAACACCTGTTTATGTTTGTGAACTTGGGCCTTAGGAATACACAAATTAGACATACCTGCCATATCTAGCTCCACATCCGATTCCTCATCGGAGTCTTCAGAAGATGCTGCTGTTTCTTCAGTGGTAGCATTGTTGCTGGAGTGGCTAAAAAAACGCATTACAGTTTAAATACATATCTGATGAATTGAAATCCCCCCTTTTTGCTTGATTACTATTGTCAACGACCTTGAGTCAATGCCAGCCAATGGCAGCAAGCAACCGAGTTCGACTGACGTCCAAACAGCCGGGCCTGTAGTGCAAGTTATATTTTTTTTCCTAGGAACATTTTATCATATTTGAGAAGCAAAAATCTATCATGGGGTAGTTTTTAGATTTCAATATTTTCAATAACACAAAATGACTGCAAGGGCACCAACAATTTTTGAATGTACCCATTATAACCATCCATGTGGATACATACCATATTATGTGGATTATCGTTTAGAAGGTCTTGTAAAATCAAAATGAAGTTTATTTTGGATTTTGCAATGAAAAGATGCACTTGAGCCAAAAAACTATATGCACTTATCAATTTCACAATGCCAAATATAAAACACTAGTTGCGCCCGCGGTTTCACCCGCGTGAATAATGATGAAAATTGATGATGATGATGATGAAAAGTAGCCTATGTGTTAATCCAGGGCGTAAAGTATCTCCATTCCAAATTTCACTCAAATCCATTCAGTAGTTTTTACATGAAAGAGTAACAAACATCCATCCATACTCACAAACTTTCGCGTTTATAATATTAGTAGGATTACCTATCCAACTAATAAACTACGTACTTACTTGAGGCAACACACCTATTATAGTAGTAAGAAGGATCATCAAATAAAGTCAAGCCGTGTTCGTTGCCCTGATTCTTCTAGGCTTGGTCGCATTAGAACAGGAGTAATTTAAGTTTATAAAAAGATTCAAAATGATCCTTGTGATTTCAATGAATAAAATACTTTTTTAATTTGATTTGATTAAACTACTTACTTGAGGCAAGACAGCACACCCTTCCTCGAAAGGCATTTGCACATGATAATATCATTATTCTATTACAAAATCAGGGTGTACAATATCATCACAAGTTGATAATACACTACCAATTAGGTATAATAATAATACAATCTTTTGGTTATAGGTATGTGCAAATAGTACTGAACAGCCTGTTAATTGGAAGCCCAGGTTTGGAATATTGGCTGTGCATTATCAGTCCATATGTATATTATCTGGTTGTACAATATACTGGTTAATTTTGATAAAAACTAACCAGGGTAGCTTAACACATGAGTTAATTTACAGTTATTTTGTACAGCACCATTGTTGACCAATATAAAGGTTGGTGCAATTGAGGCTTATGGAACCATTGTTTTATACAAATTTTGTCTGGGGTTTGCTCAGGTTGAGAAAGTTTACAACACAAGTGTAAACTTGCATTGCATTACTGTGCTCAAACTTTCAGTAAGTATACTGATACATGGAGCTTAGCAAAAAATTACTACTAATGACGGACAGAATGGTACTTATTACAATATGGGTAGATGAATATGTGTCATATAGCTCCCAGAACTGACAGACGATGCAGTAAAGGAAGGCCCCCCCCGTCTTAATATATCAAGGACATTATAATGGTCACAGGAAGTCAGAGGATGGAGGAGACTCAAGACCGTTCGTCGTGGCATTCTATGGGGGAGGCTTATGTCCAGCAGCGGGCTTCTACAAGCTGATGATGATGATACCCGCTTTCACCAGGTAGGATTTAAGTCCGTATTGTTACTTACGTATCTCCAGATGGTCTCGCGCTGAACGTAGGAGCCGGCGGAAGCACAGCGCCCAGGGACAAAAGAAAATCTTTAACGAAATTCAATTTAGGATGGTGAAGTATAGTGGGTTCAGCTTGGCAAACGCTGAAGAATGCCTTCAACTGCACGAGTTGCTCGGCACTGAAAGGGCAGCTACTCATTTTCCCAGGTTGTTTCTCGAAACTGCCGGTGAATGAATTCCAATCTTGATGACACTAACTTTCGATTCGCAGACAATGGTACTTTGACCCCTGGAAACAATTACGATTTACAATATTTTCAAGCCGGAGATTATTTCAATCTATTATCTACATAAATACCATGCGTACTTTTTCTAGAAAATGTTAGATGATTTATCACCAAATCGTGTCTCTTCAATTTTTCAACAAAACAAAATGTCATCCATAACATCCATTTCCTTAGTGATGTAATTGACGACATGACGGGACAGGAAAGTTTGAAACAAGCAATAATCGACTATAAATAGTTATTGATCGAGTCGAGCGCCATTTTATCTTTGCTTGACATAGTTTGATTTTGTCAGACACAGGCACAGGGCACAACCTTACTTTGAATGTAGTTCGAGTTGTCACCAAAAGATGACGTGTTTCAGTAAATTTCGATATCAGTAACTTACGCATAACAAGTCTAGATGGCATTGCTGAAGAAATAAATAAAATACGACTACTCTCAGGGGCTGTAGGTAGGGTCAGTAAAAAACATAACGTTTTTTAAAACCAGTATTAAAAAGAACACCTTAGAAGGGTTTTTAATAAATTATCTATCATTATAATGGGAATTATCGGTCTGAACGTATGAATGATTTTTGAAGTGTAGGTAGGTACCAGTATTTTTTTATTTTTATTGAAAAAATAGCGAATAAAATTATCTTTAACTTTACCTACTCTTGAGGGTTTTAAAATAGAAAAGATTTATACGAGCTACAGTTTTATTTCTCTATGTACATACCTATACCTACCTACCTGGAAACTAAGGTGGTACCTAAATATTAATTATGGTAAAATAAATAATAAGTATAAGGTTCACATCAAAAGAAATCTCGGTAACGAATGAAGAATGCGCGTTCCTGCACTTCTGTAAGTAATATAGTAGATATTTAATATATCTACTTACCTCTTTCGAAAGTCCCGCAGGTTTGCAAATAGCTACCTGTTTGGTAACGATCGCACGTCTCCGACCGATTGTCGAATCCACTCTGCGGGTACTAAATCGGAACTGTCGTTAAGCTTATCGGCTACATGTGACTCGTTCAGGTAAAATTACTTCGTCATTTCAATAATGTAATGAGCCAAGTTTCTGCGTGATAGATATGTGCGATAGATAACATACTGATGTAGAGCTTGTTTTGAATAATATTTTTTAGATTACTTAACTGTGTTTTGCCAATAAGAGAAAACTATTTAAACCATTCAGGCAAAACATTGCAGGCAATGCACAGAACGGCTCCATATTTTATATTCATGCCTTCGCACTGCGTGGCAGTCATTCCATACATTAGGACCATGTTTTTTTGTATTGGATGATGTCCGCATGCAATGCGATCGTAGGTACAAACCGTTCACCGTAAGATGTCCCCTAATATACCAACCATTCCCAGACAAGGGATATCTTACGGTGTACGGTCTGTATGCGTCTTAGGCATATATATTATATATATTTGTGTTAGTAGTAGAACTTCTTGTGAAAGAGTTCGTCCGGGGAAGTACTACCACCGTACCTATTTCTGCCGCCAAGCAGTAGTGTTCGCATTGCTGTGTTTCGGTACGGGTGCCGGTGAAATTACAGGCACATGAGACTTTTCATCTTTATGTCTCAGGGTCGGCAGCGCGCGTGTGATGCCTCTGGTGTTACAGGCCTTCATAGGCTACGGTAACTGCTTTCCATCTGGTGGGCCGTAAGCTTGTCTGCTTGACAAGTAGCATAAAAAAAAATAGGTACATATGCGCGGTGCTGATGACATTCCATGAGACGTTCCATGACATTTAATTTTCCCTTTGATAGCTTATAGTACGGAGGAATTGGACGGACGTGATGCTGATGCCTAATACAGGGCGTAAAAAGACTACTCCCGAAAACTGAAACAGTGCATTCAGACCATGATTCCGAAAATATTGAAGCTGAAAAAAATACGAAAAAAAATGCTCACTTTGCTGCTTTTTTCGTGTTATCTTTATAAATATCCTAAAAATATCGTAAAGGAACACAAAAACCTAATTTCCATAATTAAAAACACGTTAATATATAAAAACATCAAAAAAGCAATGAAAACCACATACAAAATATTGGCGCTACGGGTCGATCAGCTGACCGGGAGCGTTGAACTCGCGCGGCCGGAATAAATGCGTACATTTCTGGCTGACAAATACGATACGAAACGAAAAAAGGTTTTCTCCGGTTTTCACCTCTCAGGCGAAAGCTGTTATATATAGCTATGATATAGATAGCTTTACCGGTACCTTCAGTATTCGGGAGCCATCTTTTTACATGCTGTATAGTGATGCCTGCGTGTATTGATGTATTCTAAACTTAACTATTCACTACATAGATACAGTAAAACTTCATTTTGTGAGAATGAAGATCTTTTTATATAGTTACGTTAAATGGAACGTACCAGTGCTTGTAGGCTTTTTGCTAGTACCTATATACCTACTCTGTTCGACGATTATTAGTATCGTAGATATCTTACTTTTAGGAAAGTTTTGACAAATATTAATAAAATTTAGGATGGTGAATTTACTAAAAAATTGGAAAACTACGAAGCCATGCGTAGCGCCGCGTAGCATACGCGTAGCACGCGTGTAGCACGTCCCTGCGTAGCACGCGTGTAGCACGTTCCTGCGTAGCACGCGTGTAGCACGTTCCTGCGTAGCACATTTTGTAAACACATGGCTTCATTATTTATAGTAAAGTTAGTTATAGGTAGATAAGTACTTATTTAACCCACTCCTAACATTTAAAAGTTATCAAAATTCCCACGAGAACAACGTGAGTAAGGGATGTTCTACAAGTGGGCTCTAACAAGTTTATAAATATTTGTGTATTGGATTTGTTAACTTCTAATTTGAGAAAGGGATAATTACTCACGCGCTTTTCATCTACTTACTTGTGCCAGGAAGATACAGTGATTCACCTTATTCGTATTACGAATAAGAATAATGGTTGGAAGATTGATTTGAAATAGTACCTACTAAGTAGTACCCACCTAAACCATCGAAATGAGCTCGTAACGCATCACTCAGTTGGGTTGAAAAATTGAAACTTCGTAGGTAGTTAGTAAGAATTAGACTTATGAGGAAGGCTTTTTGAAATATCAGAACATTGATACTCCACAAAGCCTTCCATAATTATCTATCGGTTGGTTCAAAATATATTTAGCCCTACTCAATGACCGATATTTATGCGATTGAGCTGAAATATCGCATAAATATGCAAATAGCACTATACAGAGACATGTACTATACAACATTATCTATGATATCGATGATGCAAACTGCAATAGAGTTTGATGATACTGAAATGCAGATGATTTCGGACACCGATTTTTATTACCAAAGAACAATACCGTATTTTTTTTCTTGAATTATATTATTTATTTATTTCTGTTACCGTTTTTTAATTTTTTTTTATCGTTTTTTTATTCAGGTTTCAAAGCTAGTGTCTACCATAGCTTGGATATTACATAAATAATAACGTGCAACGTTGCCTACCTATCACTGGTAGAAGTCTATTTGGTACAACATGAAAATGCTTAGAAATTCTGTACGTTTTCCCTGTGAACAAAGACATCGAAAATAAAAAGCGAGGGAATACTTAACTTCAATCTGATTTGTATAAAGATGTTCAATAAATGTGAGGCACTTGGCTCCTTTGATTATAAAAAGGTGAAGAGAGGTGCTGAGGCTGAGGAGGCAAGGGTGGTAAGCTAAAGGGTAGCTATGGAATATTGTTAGAGAACCCTTGAGTAGATCTCGACGACTGAGTGCGTTTATTATTGTCATGCCGCCTGTTAGTTATTTTATTAGATCATCGGCGGATAAAAGCCTTAGTATTTCCCCATAGGTATGAAATAGAAAGCCATTTCTACCTAAAATGTGATCTATATCCTAAAGCATAAGATATTTTGTGCCATTACTCGAATTGCCTCTAGCAAAATTTTCTTTACCAAGTCTACTTCGTAAAAATCGAAAAATGACATTTGGCGACAGTAAAAAAGTCCAATATGCATTTCAATGAGTAATATCCAATGACGTCATTCCCTCCGGAAGATTAATTGCTCTGTAAAGTCGATGCGCGGTCACCTCTCACTAAGAAGCAAAAAACTAAGTACTTAATTGCCCGTTGGGACAAATTAAATTGTACTTCATAAAAATGAATTTTAATGTTATTTTAATACCAAACAAAATACATTTGCGATATAAAAATAATAACAACAATACAAATTCGTAGCGTCGATTGAAAAATAATATGCCGAGACCGAAAACAACGAAGATCAAAATAAATTACGTTTTTTACGTAAACTCTGACTCTGGCTCTGACCTCCGAATAATAATATGCTTCAGTTATTATTCTGAGGCTCTGACATAATTTTTCACGCTTGTCGAGAAGATACCTATTTATCTTCGACTTCTAGATTGTGTGCATCGAGGGAAAAAGACGCTGGCTATATGTGCCAGGATACCTAGGTACTTATTTATTTATTATACTTATCAAACTGTTCATGAGCCCTAGTTATAACTGTGTTAATTAAAACAAACAATATTCATATCAGTAAATGAGTTATTTACATTTCACTGTTTTGATTGAAAGCTAATGAATGGGTTTATTAATAATAAGGATTCCGCACCTCAAAAGGTAACTACGGAACCATTATAGGATCACTCAGGTGTCCCATAATCTGGAACTATCAGTCTATCTGTCAATCTACCTGAGCAAAAAAAAGTTGAAATTCGGTACATGTTTGGATCACGGACATAAACAAATTCGGATTTCAGGGTTTAATTGGGTGCAATCCAGAAAAAAAAAACTTGTCCAAATGGTTCATTGCAACGATCTTTAATACTCACATAGATATCGGGTCGGCGCAATAAAAACGTCTCGGTGAATATAAGCTCACTTGAAAAGTGAGATTGTATTTGATTTAGTTCGCTTCAAACAAAGCCAATGTAAACACGTGTCACAATGCCGCAATGTATATTTAAAAGTTGCAAAAATAATCCCCGAAAAAACAATTTAACGGCCGGAGTGTCTTACTTTCGTCAAGTACATGTAGAATAAGTTGTATTTTAAGCTTTAAACTAACAAATAGTATGAAATTTTGATCAAAATTACCGATTTTAAACCACCGCTACAAATGTTTGGCCAACGTTGACGCAAAATTGTCTGTAACAGAACAGTAGATACATGGAGTAGATTTGTATTGTAATAATTTGTTTTTACCAGAACTTTAAAAAAATTTAATACTACTTTTGTGTCTGTTTGTTGAACTCTCATCAGATACTTGGCTTTCCTTTTTTTTATTTTAGCTTTCCGAGTAATCGGAACGAAGAAACGAGACAAACGTAACAGAACATATATTTTTTATATTTGAGCTTTTTATAACTAGGGCTTCATTATCAGCCTGTAGGTACGCAGAATGGAAAATTTTTAATGTTGAGCTGTTTTAAACATTTTGAGTTTTGATCAAATTATTGCACTAAACTGTACTTGTATTATAAAGATTGTAAACATGAGTATAAAGATGTGGAATTTAGTGATATTTTTATTTGTGACATCCAGCGATAGACACCTTGGCCAAAAACATAAACATACACACAACAGAACGTTAATAAAATAACAAGTATATATACTATCAATATCAAACATACATGCCCAAAACATAAATAATTTTAACTTAACTTTAACGTGCATATTATAAATTATTTAAGTGATCAACGCGACTCCATACCTTCTGTAGTTAAATTTGAAGAAGCAAACAGAAGCGAAACCATGGAAACGGAAGGATGTAGCTCGCAAGGTAATAACGGGAAAAAGAACTTTATTTGTAGCTCCTTAAGGGTGATTTCACACTAGTTGTTTAACCTATGTCTTTTGATTTGACAAGTGACAGGAGTAATATAATTGCTTTGCTCGTTTTTTGTGACGAATGATCGTAAGTGTAAGATAATATTTTGAAGATTTGCTACTTTATTGCTAGGTGTCATGGTTGTAATTAGGTTGAACATAGAACTGTTTTAAAACTTTCATCTTTGTTCGTTAGTAAACAAATGTAGCTGTATAAGTATGTATACATGCGGACAGTTTTTAGCTTTCATTTTGTACGTGACCCTGCATCTATTGTGAATTATAAGATCGTTGGTTCATTGTGACATATCAAATGAAAGAACTCGTTATGACAAACAAAACTAACCTCCTCGACTTTGACGACCTCTGTGGCACGGCGGGTGAGTAGCCTGCTGAGAACCGAGAGTTTGCGGGTTCGATTCCCGCTACGGGATAAATGTTTGTATGATCTGCAAATATTTATTCCGGGTCTGGGTGTTATGGTACCTTTAGTTCCTGATACCCACGCACTTGACTGGTTTATTTATTTTGGGATTCATTACAATGATATCTTAAAATTCACGATTATTCTTAACGATGAAACATCACTAGGTATATTTTAATCATGTTCATCGTTGCCTGTTGATATTTATTAATTTTTGTGGCTGTCGGGACTCTATATAGTCTCCTACATAGAGCTATCTCTGTGGATCTCTGCAAGGATGTTGTTTGTCGATTATGCCAGTTTTCGTGAGAGGTTTTATATTTTGCAATATAATTGGATAAGTCTTATCAAGGTACGCAGGATTCTAAATTTTTACAATAATGAACCAATAAAAATTAAGAGTAATTCAGCCGCCGAAAAGTTCTACGAGGTACTTAAACAATCAAATAATTGCAAAGTAGGTAGTATTATGTCTTTATCCTTCCAAAGAATTAAGAAGCTCAGTGTTTGCTAAGTCTCGGCAAACACAATTAAAACGGCGTCTCGCATGTGGACGAATTCTAAGAGATTTGGGTATAATTTTCCAATGTAAATCCGGGCTTTAAGGAGCCCTCCGAATTCCCTGTCTGCCCTAAAGGAAATTTCAACAGTACCTACTTGATTCAAATTGAGCTGTTATCATTGGGCTAAAAACGTATGTTTCTATCAGGCTGATTCAAAAATTACTGTGGAATTATACAGTAAATAATACACCACTTTTGCTCATTTTTTATAATTTTCCATTCCTATTTAAATATTTCCACAAAAGCACACGTTTTAATTTTAATTTGAATATAAAAAAAATATAACATCTATGATAGTATTATAGACAACATTATAATACAAAAAAAAAACAATAAATGTAATTAGGTAAGTATGATGAACAGCAGATCTATCTTAAGACCGTTGCAAGCAAGTTAAAGTGGAAATGAGCCGGCTATGTAGGTATCTTGCAGAACCGACTAACCGTTGGGAATAAACGTTGAATGGCGACCACGAACCTGATGACGTTGTGTAGAAAGAGGGGAACTCTCGATCGATCGACGACATTTTAAAGGTAAGTTGGAGATTTAGGCGGCTCTAGACCGTTCGCGGGGGCCTTGGTCCTACAGTAGGTAAACTTTTAAAGGCTGGTGATGGTGAGTGACCTATTCCGTGAGGAATTTTGTAAAACTTCATAATGTATTTACACGTGACTGTACAATATGTGATCCATGTGCATTAATTTAGATGATAAATATATAATTGTATGAAGTAGGTATACTGAGCTTGATAAACTGTCTTAAAAACGTTTGAGCAGCTATTTTATCAACATCCTTTTAGAGCTTGTCCAGATGAGGCGATTTACGCGCGATTCAACTCGCGCGTAAATCGCCTCATCTGGACAAGCTCTTACAATACGATGGAATAATATTTACTTGTATTGTTCTATTTCAACACAACTGAGAATAATAGGTATCGATATGATCATACACTACCATACGCCATGGCAACCATCTGACGAAGTAATAAGCTTGTCCGGTTCGTTAGACCGATTCGCTTTCCCCGTTCTGATTTCTCTCTGGCTTGACCCCACCCTTATTATATCACTAATATACAAAGCAACATTTGTCGAAAACGATTTTAGTAACTAGTTCTAAAAATTAAAATTGTTTCTATTCATGTCAGAGTACAAAAAAAAAATTATCTACAAGCTTAGCTTGTTTTGTTCACAGCTTTGATAAAATAGCGTCGGTATTGCCATCATATTATTATAACGGGCGTAATATGGTGGTGACTCCACTATTAATATTTATTTACTCAACGTCAAATATTGTTTATACTAAATATAAATAGCGCTGATGTTCATCACCGCTAAAATAATGAACGTATAGAACTAGCGAGAATAGACGGGCCGTAATCAATTACACAGGATTGTTTATTTCGATAACGTTTAATTTAGATTAGCTGGTTCACCGTAACGTTGTTCTGAGTGCGAGTTTCGTTCGTTTGCACACGCGTTGAACGCTGCGAGAACAAAATGTATCGCCAAAACGAGCCAATAGAGGCGTTGTTTAGATTTCCATATAAATTAAAGTTATAGTGAACGTGATAGAAACAATGAAATATTACACTGAGCATACCGGCGTTAATCGTAGTGTGTCCGGCCTAGAATATACCCCTCCCTCTCCTCACGTGGATGTCATAACAGTCGACTAAGGTATTACACCAGGGTAAACGCAGCAGGATTCACCTGAGTACTTAACACCAATACTGCAATCACATCCGCGTGGTGATTACGGCAACCCCCCTCCTCACGGAGGAGGCTTGTGTCCAGCAGTTGACTTCAATAGGCTGATGATGATGATGATGATGATACCAGGCATAATAGTTCACTATGCACGAAAGCAAAATGAGGTGCTAGATTCTTCATTTTCTGAGGTCCAATTCTCTAAATTATTTTAAAACTACACTGAAAGTTAACCAAATCGAGACTGAATTATGAATTGACAGAAAGTTGGCATTCTGCTCCCACATAAATAACAATTTAGTCCAATTTCAATTCACGGTGACTACCATTAGAGTAGGAGTATTATATATATATATAACAATATAATTGCAAAGAGTAAAGAGAGACTCCATCTACAATGCTAAAATTATCGAAAAAACTTTGAATCGTTCAAGTTTCGGTCACATTTCGATATAATCACATTACAGTGTTGTATTTTATGTTTAGAGAATACCATTTCTGACATTTAAGACATCGACACAAGATCGAAACATGATCCGAACTCTATTTTAACTATTTTTAAGTTAGAGAATTGGGCCTCTGATAAGCAACGCTTTACTATGGTGGAAAGGCACCTTTACTTTATTAAATTAATTAGATTGATAGGGACTAAAATTCTCTGTATCCCACCAACTTCCAGTTGCACTATAATAATACCGGAGTACTTATTATGAAACTTTATAATTAGCTCGCTGTCTGAGCTACTTGCAGTTCCCGCGGTGGTTAATTGACGTACGTACCTACGTCAGAGATACTTTACCGGATGTTAAGTGCATGAGTTTTGAGCAGGGATATAAGCATGAATCCGTCTATTCATTTGGAGACCATGGGTCTAGATAGAAGGGACCCCTACTTCTGTTTCTAAGATCGTAGGTTTAGATCCTGGTTAACCAATTCATCTGACTAACTAACTAACCAATTAACCAATGGACTAACTAACCTACTAATAGAATTGGGATTCCAATGTAACATTTTTCAACTTGGTTCCGACATACTTTATTCCCCAACGGTTGTTAGTTCTGTGAGCTATATGACTTGCCCATTGCCACTTCAACTTGCTTATTCTGAGAGCTATGTCGGTGATCTTGGTGGTTATGTGTTTCCGTTGAATTGTGTACATAACATAACACATAACACTCAATAATCACATACATAGTCCTGATTCCTCACAAGGATTCCCTGTATCTTAAGTATCAAAGAACCACCATTGTATCATAACACCCAGATAACCGAAACAAATATTTACAGATCATGCAAACATTTGTCCCGTAGCGGGTATCGAACCCACACCTATTGCTTCTCAGCCGACATACTCGTTCGCCACGCCACCGAGGATAAAAATAAATAGTTAAACAATTAGTTCAGCTATTATTTGCCTCAATTAGGCTTTTAGGAGTAATAATAAGGAGTAAATAAGGTTAACTTCTAATGTAACTTATATAACCTATAATATACCTATTTGTAAACAAGTAGGTAAGTTTTAACCTTGATGTCACTATACTCACGTTCTTTACAATCCAGTGCATCCAACGGTTGCCTGGAAGAGATCGCTCTAATCGGTAAGGCCATCCATTTTGACGAACTCTGTGGCGCAGCGGGCGAGTAGCCAGCTGAGATGCAAGAGGTTGCGGGTTCGATTCCCTTTGCGGAACAAATATTTGGATGATAGGAAAATTAAAAAAAAAAATTGTAAGACCCTGAACTTGTCTGTTAGTTTTAAACGAGTTTGTGAGACAATAGGTGAAAACTGACTTTCAACTGCTTTGAATCGGCTCAAAAGATTTCGAGTCTGCAGAAGTTTCAACAAATTCAAGTTCTCTCGATGATACGCATCAGAACTTGTTTTATACGGGAATTTCGATCAAATTTCACTTTCTGAAAATTCCTGGGCATTTGTTTGAAGGCAGTGTTTTTGATATAAACAATGCCTCAGTGATTTAACTAAAAAAATCAAAACATCAAAACATTATACAGGGTTTTTTTTAATTGAGTAAATCACGGATCTGGCATGGGGCCCATCTGTAAACGGTAATCTCAACCCATTACAAATTACAAATGCAATACCTCTTCATGGTCACATCCACCTAGGTCACACAGTAGATGGCATTTCACTGCGCTCGTCATCCTGAGATATAAAAATGAAGTCTCATGTGCCTGTAATATCACCGGCTGAATATTGTCCTTCAAAACAGAACACCAGAAATTTAGCGGCAGAATTAGATATGGCTGTAGTACTTCCCCGGAAGAGCTCTTACACAAGAATCTCTACTACTATTAAGCTTGGCTTGTAAACATAGCATGCTATGGTGGTCTTCAGTTGTGTCTTTTCAAAAGAGACCATTAATCAGATGGTATTTTTGTAAATGTAATAATATTATGCTTACATATAACATAACATAACACCCAACAGTCAAATATAATAGTCCTGATCCCACACTAGGATTCCTTGTTTCGTGGGTATCAGCAAGTACGAGTACCATGGTACCACAACACCCGGACCCGCATAAAACATTTGCAGATAATGCAAACATTTATCATCGGGAATCGAACCCGCACCTCTTGCGTCTCTGCGGGCTACTCGCCCACCGCGCTATGGAGGTCGACATAGATTCTGTCTAACCGTATTATTACATTCATCAATCAAAGCTCACTGTGATTGAGATGTGTTGGCATGATCCTACTAATATTATAAATCCTATTCTACTAATATTATAAACGCGAAAGTTTGTGAGTATGGATGTTTGTTACTCTTTCACGTAAAAACTACTGAATGGATTTGAGTGAAATTTGGAATGGAGATACTTTACGCCCTGGATTAACACATAGGCTACTTTTCATCATAATCATCATCATCATCAATTTTCATCATTATTCACGCGGGTGAAACTGCGGGGCGCAACTAGTAATTAATAATTACTGTCGCGTTGTGCCTACTTCTTCTTCATCAGAAGTTATTCACTGCTGGATGAGGCATCCCCCATAGAGTGCAATGGAGGGATTTGCCATAATCACCATGCTTGGCAGATGGATTGGTGATCGCAGTTTGTTGTTAAGTACTCAGGTGGATGCTACTGGCCATCCCCTGGCGTAATCCCTTAATCGCTTTTTATGCCATCCACAGGAGTTGGAGGAGTCTTATTCTTAGGCCAAGACTATCATGACACTGTGCTTAGTTAAGTAAACTATAGGTTACACTTACGTTTCTTATGGTATTGCTTATTTATTAACCAACTTCACAAAAAAGGAGGAGGTTCTCGATTCTGTTGTATTTTTTTATTTAAGGAAGACCAACAGCTTAAATTAGATACAAAATGCCAACAAAAATAGGCGTTGGAAAAGCCAATTAATGGTCTCACGGCTTGATACAAAGTAGCCAGAAAAAACGCAAACAAACATTTGATATTTATGTTTCTTAGTAATAAGCAACAATAGAAATTACTAAAGAATTTACCTTACCTAGTAAATGAGTTGGATAGCTTTAGCAGGCAGGTACGGAAGACACCTACACAATTAGGTTAACAAGTTAGGGAATTTTATTTAGATTGTGAATTACTTGTGACATTTTTAATGTAATTTGTAATTTTATGTTTGTACTGTTGTTTTATATTTTTTTGACTTTAAGTGATTTCAAATACGATTTGTTTATTAATAAAATGAATTTAATATATATAATATCAAAAAGTAACTTTCGTGAATTATATCATTCATTTTGTAAAAACGGGAAATTTCACGTACCTACTTACGTATAATATCATTTACAATTTAAAATTATATACAAAATAAGTTTTTTAGAGAATAGCTTGGCTAATGGAACGCCGGCCATTTCAACCGCGTGGAGTTTTTTGTATACAAACTTCAGGGGGTTAATTTTGGAAACTCTTTTGTAAGTGCATCCCTAAACTACAAAAGGAATGAATCTTTAAATTTAAATTTTACTCATATTCACTAGGCCTGTGCTAGATGTGAGCCAGTCACGCAACGATTTTATATAATTAAATGGTCCATGATGTTCCCACTGCTGGGACTCTGGGTCTACTCTCATGTGCTTATATGGGATGTTGGTGCCACATACCTTCAAATTTCTGAGTCATGCTTGTTTTGCTCACGATGCTATAAAACTTTTAAGGAAAAATTTATCATAGACCAATTTTTTTTGTGGATTTGTAGATTTGTCCACTGTAGTTTGGAGCCCGAGTGACAGCAAGGGCTCTAAAACTCAAATGCAACAATATGAGACTATAGCTGCACTCACAAGATTCGAACCCACCTTCAGATCGGAAGGCAGGGAACCTCTCACTAGGCCAACACAGCTATTATTTGTATGGTTAATACAAATAACATGAAAAGACAAAAATAGCTCAGTGATTATGACGTTTTCCGGGGAGCCTGTGACCGGGATAAAGTTTTCAGTTCAGTGGCTTCGAGGTGGATAATAAACGCATTTAAAAATGCATTCAGAGCACACCTCAGCTTCTGCTAAAGTGCCTACCCAATTACAATTTGGACATTCAGCCACAGTTTCCATATCTAGAGACTAGAATACTTAATACATAATTTTAAAATAGTAGATTGTATCATAAGGGAGCAAAATCATATTTTTACGGCGAGGGCGCTTTTTTGAATCCAGGCGAGGGATTCTTTAGTAGAATCCCGAACGTAGCGAGGGATTCAAAGTACGCCGCCCGAGCCAAAAATATATTTTGCGCCCGAGTGTTACACTCTACTTTTCATCACCCTCTATGAGAAAATAAAAGGCGCCTTATATTTTATTTCAAAACAAAACCATGAATTTCTAACAATCCGTGAATAACTTTCATTTAAAAAACAGACTTCCGCCATTGTATTCGACTAAATATTTGGATGAAAAAAAAAATATGAAAGAACCATAGTGGTGAAAGGATTATGATACTTTCTGAATGCAAATGCCTGGTTTGTTGCTGAAAATATCAAAATCGCCATATGTATGCCTATAATATTTGAGGAGTTCCCTCAATTCCTCATGGATTCCATCATCAGAACTGGATTCTGAAAAAATGGGACCAACCTGTAAGTATATCTATTCAAATAAAAAAAGATTTTTCCAAATCGGTTCATAAACGCCGGAGATATGAGGTAACACATATTTAAAAAAAATACAACCGAATTGAGAACCTCCTCCTTTTTGTAAAGTCGGTTAGAAATGATGAAATCGCGGGCTGTAGTTCGCGCGTTTCTAATTTGTTTTTTTTTATTCAGCCGGTGAAGCGACTATGGGCCGTCGCGTCGTACCAGCCAGTATTTATTTAACCAATATTTGCTTTGCGTACGACTTCTTTGGCGCTGAACACTAAGATGTTCCAAATTTAAAAAGGGCGCGGCAAAGATAATTGCGGCGCACTTATTTGTGTTTGATTCTTTTCAAGATGTTCCTAATTCAAAAAGTGTGCGTAAAAGATAATTGCGGCGCACTTATTTGAGTTCGATATATTCCAAATTTAAAAAGTGCGCGGCAAAGATTATTGCGGCGCACTTATAGAAGCTTCATACAGAAAACACCACCTTTGGGTGCACTTAAAGGCGAACCAAGTCGTCCTTTTCGAATAGATGGGATGAAAAACATATTCCTCTTTAGCCGTTGCCGTGGTGTGTCCGGCCTAAGAAGATATCCCTCCTTCTCCCGTGGATGTAGTAATAGACTTACTAATGGATCACACCAGGGGATGACACCAAACTGCGATCACTAATCCAACTGCCAAGCGTGGTGATTAAGTATGGCAAATCCCTCCATTGCATTCTGTATGGGGCTTAGTCCAACAGTGGAGGTCTAAAGGCTGTTGTTTATTTCTCTTAAAAACTCGGTTCTATAATATTCTCCAATCATCATCATCACCAGCCTCTTTACGTCTACTGCTGGACAAGGCCATGAGTGCAATGGATTTGCCATAATTTTCTTGCATACGCTTGCATACGCTTGGCATACGGATTGGTGATCGCAGTTTGGTGTTAAGTACTCAGGTGGATGTTGCTGCGCATCCACTGATGTACCTTATCCCTTAGTGCGGATTTTACTACATCCACGGGAGGAGAAAGTGGGGTATATTCTAAGGACGAACACACCACAGCGATTCTCTAATAGTGAGAAGAAATAGGCCGTAAATTAACACACTTCAGTACATCAAAACAAAAATACAGTCCATTATTAAAAACCGTCCTAGTCTTCGAGTCTATAATACGCACGTAAAGTAGGTTTATCCACAGTTTTCAGTCAGGTAGCACACAGTGGAATATTGCACTCGGGGACTGTAATAAAATAGGGATCATCTGTTATGACCTCTTACAAAGTACAACAATGGCACAAAAATAGCGGCCTCTTTATTATGATTGAACTACCAATAGATGCAGCGTGAGCTAAAATTGCCTGGATGAATCTAGGTTTTCAAATATCTGTGAAAGGAGAATCGTTGACTAAGAAACGAAAATCACCGTTCGGTATCCAATATTATCCATTGGGACAAATATTTGAATGCTCAGTAAGTACTTATTTGTTTTGTAGATATTGAGACCAAGCTTTGTGGCTCGAGCAAGAGTTACCTACAGCTAAGTTTATTTATATCAGTGAGTCCCCATTGGTTTTTAAACTTACAAGCATAATGTAAGGTATGCACGGAAATTGTACTTACAACAGTCCTTGTTTTGCACCAACATTGGTGCACAGATATAACCGAAGAACTTAATTCATTTTAACATTTCGCAAATCGAAAAGAGAAAATAAAAGAAGATAATCAGGAACAGGTGTCAAACAATCCTTTTATATTGGTCCCGACCGCACTCGCCAACGGGTAGTCGTAAAAACTTACCACTTCATCGAGTAGGTTTCATGAATCGAGTTCAGTTCCGAGATCGGGGTAGTTCGGGGAAGCTCGGCTCAGCTCGGCTCGAATGGGCGGGTGGAAATTCAGTCTTCATACCCCGCTACAGAGGACTGCGCGTCTCTCCTTCCCTCCCTCAATTCTATGTAACATCGTTAAATACAAAATTATTCGGTTACAATCAAGATCGTGATCGAGGAAAATTGTTTCTAAACTTGAACTGTTTTAAGTTTTAGTGAAAAGTGATTACGAGTTTAGTGAAATTGGATTGTGAAAATTAAGTTACGGAGGGAATATGTTGAGGCGGACTTATAGTATGACATTTGCTGAGGTAAGATATTATACTATAATAGATATAAACTTAAGTAAGTAGGTACATATTAAGTAATTTTTTTATGCAACCGCTGTGCAAGTGCTGTTTTTGTGTTATGATCGAATTAATTGCTGTGAAGCTTTTAAAAGGGGATAACGAGATGTTTTTTGATCAGAGCCGCACGAGTAATTGTATTAATTCGATTAGAAGGAGCTTGAAATTAACATTATTCGCTAATTGCCAGGCGTCTTTATTTACAATTGGACTCGTTTGAATAAACGATGTCTCTAATTTAATCAGGCCGAGGTTTGGTTTGTGTTAGCGTGTTTCATCACTTTTTAGGCACAGTTATAATGTTCTTTTAGGCTATAAAATGTTGTTTATTCCTAAATTTATTCCTAAGTACGGGCTTTCATTTTATTTGCTCTATGTAGAGCAGGTATGTACATATGTATAGACTTAAGACTCAAATTATAATAGCAGGTAGTTTTATGTAAAGCCAGGAAACCCTTTCAAACCTTTCTTTTCTTTTCAGGGAAATGTATTTTAGTGGCGATAGTACTGTCATAATTATAATGTAGGTAGGTACAGGTAGGTACCTAACAAATGTGAAGTTACAGAATCATGTGCAAGTTACACATTAGACATTCAATTTTAAATCTCAGGGTAGCCGTGGCAGTGCAATGTCACATAGGCAACCTGCTTGCTTGATCAAAAAAAAAGAAGTTTTTGTTTCAAAATTAACCTTATCAAATTAAATCAAAATAATTTTATTAATTGAAATCACAAGGATCAATTTTTTAAGTAATGTTCTTCCGACCGATGATGATCAAATTGCAATCTAAACTTTGAGCTGATCAAAATTTTTCATCACGAAGTTCCGTAGTCAACGAGTCAGCTTGCTGTCACTAATATATTGTATTGTCATCGAAATTTCACAGGTATTCAAAATTTAATCTAAATCGGATGCCAGCAATTGGTACTTACTTGAAAATTTTAAACCGGAAATATTAACATACGAACAAACCGGAAATACGAATAAATAAGCTTTTAAAAACGAGTGCTTCTTAAAAACGTAACAGCAGTGAATCACGGCACTATGGATATTTGTTTGACGTTGGGTTATTAATCACTATCATCACTATATTACAGCCGTCACAGGCGGTACCCTTGCTTTAGCTTCTTTATACCATATTTCAACTGAAATAAGTAACAATTCCCGGATTCCTTAATGATATTTTTAGGGTAAATCTGTAACTAGCGTAACAACTGTAGTTGGGTGTTATGTTATGAAACTAAAATTAACGATGAAATTAGAAGGTAGGTACATAACTGCCTTGGTAATGCTTCAGCTTGCTGTCACCATAACTTTGTATTGTCATTGGAACTTGACAGGTATGCAAAATCTCGGCTCAATCAGATGCCAGCAAGTGCTTGAAAAATGGACTACAAACTTTAAACCAGAAGGACACACACATACAAACGAACTGGAAAAATAGACATACGAACAAAGCAAGTTAAATAAAAAGGTTATATAAACATAACAGCGGTGAATGACGTTACATACGCATATTTTTATTGACGTTGGGTTAATAATCACCATTACGGCCGTCTAAGGTACCCTTGTTTTAGCTACTTCAAACCATATTTCAACTGATATAAGTAACAATTCCCGGTTTCTTTAATGATAATTCAGGGTACAACTGTAACTAAAATTAACGTTTCAATTAGATGGTAGGTACATAACTGCCTCGGTAATGCTTCAGCGTGTTACCGTAATTAGAGCCGTGCTTTATGGCAACTCGTCACATTATTTTAAGCAATTAAGTCTGTACTCAGTAGCGAAACATCGCTAGGTATGTGATGTTTGACGTTTTTAGAAATAGGTACCTAAGTTTTAACCAGGTACATGCTAGAGCTCTTACATGCATGCAATTGTACGACTACACTTTTATACCTTTAAAGGTAGATAGAGCCGTTACTTTGGGCTGTTTTTTAGGATTTTGTGGGGCCAAATGGCAAAAAACGGAACCCTTATAATTTCATCATATTTGTCTCTCCGTCTGTTTGTCTATATGTCACAGCCTTATATGACTTGGAGACTATTGACACTAATATAGATTAAATTGGGAAAGTAGGTGTATTCTATGAAAGGCTATGAGAAGTCGTAGATGAATTACGAAAATAATTAGGAATCGCACTCCATGCATATAACTATATCATATAGCTGCTAAAGCGAAGGTGATAGTGAGGCGCGCTCTCACCAAAGCAAACAAAACTCTCCTGTGGAATGCGCAGCAGAAGCTACGACCAGCCTTCAAGTACGTGTGGTTATAGGCAGGAAAAGTGCTAGCGAGGAAAGGTGATGAAGATAGGCCTATTGCCATTTGGTGTGAGGAGGACCTCACTCAAATCTCATCATCAAAAGTGGCGTATGTTTGTAGTCCGTTTGCTATATATTTATATCTATGTGACATATGCCTATAGTCCCCATGTAAGCAAATTTAATATTACTTTAACTAGGTATGTCTTATGAGCTCATTTCAGAATTAATGACTTGAGTAAATATTAACGATTGCTCACGAGAGTACCTACCTAAAAATCAAGGTAACCTAAGTATGATACATATTAACATCCGATCCCTCATTGAATATAAAAAATACTACATAAATATTCCTTGAATTGAATCTTATACTTTATTAATCGTATACCCTACATACTTAGTTGATAATAATATAGTAGGTATCTACAAAAAACTATTCCTACAATGTATTTACTTACCTACCTAATTAATCTTGGCACGAATTATGAGTGTGAATCAGCTGTTTTAAAGATTGTGATATTTAAATACCCACATAAACAGATTTTGTTTTGTTATGAGATTGTGTGTGTGCACTTACCTATTAACTATGACGAATGTGAGTACCTAGTCAAACCTTTGGAGGTTTTTAAGGTACAATATTATAATAAGTACTGTACGAAATATTGTGGTTAAAAAAAAAAAAAAACTGAGGGATGGAGAAAAAACCAGTGCATATATACAAGCATGTGGGGTACTTTTAGATAGGTCTTCAAAACAGATTTCAAAAGGACTTGTGATAATGAGTTGTCGAAAGTTGGTGAGATATGCACTTCTAAATTCGCAAAAAGTGTGTGTTCCCTAGACACACTAAAAAGCCTCTAACTTTTCAACATAGATGTGAAAAACAGTTTTATAGAAAATTAGATTAAATAAGATAAATTGAAAAATAATTAGATTTATTTCCATAAAAATTAAAATACAAATGACAGTTAAGCTATCTAAAGACCGTTGCAAATGATCTAAAGATAGCTCAAAATATGTTTGCTGTCTAGAATTTATACATGATGGATGGCGAACTTCGTCAACGCTATTATATTCCCAATAATGGTTAATCATATCCCGAACATAATTACTACGAGTAAATTGTCTTTGAAGATTTTTCGTATTATGAAAAGGCGAGCTTAATCCTTACAAGAGTTTTCTTCCAGCAAACCTTTGAGGCTAGAGAGAAGTTGATATACCTAGTTGGTAGTAAGATATTGGTATATCTATTTATGTGTTCAACCTAGCTCTTGCAAGCCATACCATGCCTACACTAGGCTGTTAAATACGGTATATTTGAAGTTTTATTAAATAGGCCTTTTAATATATACTTAGTAGAAATAAGGCGATGAAATACTTTATGTATTGTATGCTTTAGAGAAGGGTTGTTTGCTTAGGATTTTGAAGTCAATGTATTTTTAAACGGCTCCAAAAATGGAGGCTCTCAATTTGTATGACTTCTTTTATTCTTTGTTCTGCTCTCCTTGATGAGTCAATAGATTTTGTTGGTTCCTTCTTCACTTTAAGGTTTTACGTTCCTATTTATAAAAGGATCCAAGTAAATATTTTAATCCTGAATGAGGTACTTTGAACAAAAAAATTGTATAAGAGTGACAAGGCCGGCGAACAAAAAAAAACATTTATTAATCAATTGTTGTTTAATAACCATGATAGTTTCAAAAGTTATATCCATCATTTGTTATTGATATGTTACCATATTAGGGCAGCAGCATCCACCTGAGAACTTAACACGAATACGTGATTGCTAATCGGCATGTCCACTGTGATGATTATATCAATTCCTCACATTGCATTTTATGGGGGAGGCCTCGTTTAGCAGTGAACGTCTAATAGGCCACTGATGATAATCATAATGATGATTAATCCGCATTAGACGTGTTAAACTTGTTTTAAACCTACTTTGTAGAGGTAAGACCTACAAAATATGTCAACATCATCATCATCAGCTTTTAGACGTCCACTTCTGGGTGAGACCTCCTAAATGTAATGTGAGGAATTGCCATAATCACCACGCCTGACAGACAGATTGGTGATCACAGTATCAGGTGTTGTTTACTCAAGTGGATGCTGCTGTTTATTCCCTGGAGTAATACCTTAGTCGGTTTTTAAGAAGACGGAGGGGCTTATTCTTAGGTCAGACACTCCACGGCCAAATCAGTATTTATTATAATTAATAATGAAACTGGCGTCAATGAAAAAGACTCCTTGAAATAAATTGTACGAGAAATACATTTATAAATTTTTTAAAGTTATTGTATTTAATGCCATATGAAATATTATTTTAATTTGATTTTAATTCAATTCGATATCTTTTTTTTGACGTGACAACGTCTTATAATTCGATAGAGCCGGCTGCACGCACGAAAAAACATGACTCATGCGGCGTTACCTCGCTCTGAGGCGTTCCATGTAAGGCTTGAAGTGCAAGCGAGAGCGCGGAACGAGCGACAAAGAAGCACAATCGGCCTTTACGTTGTCACGTTCAACTATCGTCAGTAAACCGACTTTACAGACAACCAATTTTTTTTTTCTTTTTTTTTTTTGCTTCTTGTCAAGCAGACAAGCTTACGGCCCACCAGATGGAAAGCAGTTACCGTAGCCTATGAACGCCTGTAACACCAGAGGCATCACACGCGCGCTGCCGACCCTGAGACATAAAGATGAAAAGTCTCATGTGCCTGTAATTTCACCGGCACCCCGTACCCTTCAAATCGAAACACAGCAATGCGAACACTACTGCTTGGCGGCAGAAATAGGTACGGTGGTAGTACTTCCCCGGACGAACTCTTGCATAGTTTGGGAGGTATTATAGTTTTTCTAAGTGACCCTATTTTAGTGCACGCCAGTTTTTATTACAGCATTTCTACAGGTTAAAGCAGTAAAATCCCCAATCAATAAATTTATACAATTTATTAACCTACTGTTTTCCCCGAGAAGAAATGTTAAGATAACTTTATCAATTCGCATTGTGTAGGTAATTCAATTAATAGAAGACAATGGTTGTTTAATTAGCAGTGAGTGGAGAATAAGAGGAAAACCCTCCGTCCGTGCTTATATTCTGGAGGTCAAGATAATTAGGTAGGCACCTATCTATGTAGACCTGTGTAGGTAAATCTTATTTACATTGTACAAATACGTTACCGCTGAAATTCCCTGAAACTAAAACATTTTGTGGTAGACATTCAAAAATATTTTAAGCTCGCTCGCTCCACATTATAAATTGTTCGTATGGTTTTGGCACCTTACTTAATTAAAGCTTGGAAACAGATCCCAAATTAAAATTATATTTTCCGAACCCACATTTTAAGAATGTGCCAACAACATACCTACGTATTAACATGTGAATCTCTAGGGGAACTCACTGAGCATACCGAAATTCATACGGGATATCTTCAGACACATCATTTATCATATTCTTTTCGGTTCACTATACAAGGAGGTCGATCTGTGAACTTTCATTACATTTTCCTGCTACAATATTGATATTTTCGATGAAATTGGTAATGTTTTGTATGAAGGAAAAATAGAGCTTTTGTTAGGTATTTTATTTTACTAGCAAAACTCAGCTAAACGATCTACTGGCAAACATTTACATTCAACAATTTTATTCTGCGCCGCGAACGCCGAGAATCTCTCTATTGGAGTACTGTTGTGGACTATTTTCGTTTCGAGAAAACGAACTAAACGTTAGCGAACAGGGGCCTTATTCTCTGTTAAATCACGATGAAGATTAAAGATGAAGTCAAATCTCGATTAAAAAACATTATTGTATGGGCGTCGACAGTTAAGTAAATTTAAGCGAGTACTCTCAACCACCACACCAAGATATAAATGGCCTGATGGCAGATCAACTCGGACTAATTTTTTATTTTTTTTGTATGCTACTTGGCTAGCAGACAAGCTTACGGCCCACCAGATGGAAAGCAGTTACCGTAGCCTATGAACGCCTGTAACACCAGAGGCATCAAACGCGCGCTGCCGACCCTGAGACATAAAAATGAAAAGTCTCATGTGCCTGTAATTTCACCGGCACCCGTACCCTTCAAACCGAAACACAGCAATGCGAACACTACTGCATGGCGGCAGAAATAGGTACTGTGCTAGTACTTCCCCGGACGAACTCTTTCACAAGAAGTTCTACTACTAACCTAACCTAACCATGACCAAAAATCTTTGCTCAAAAATTTAAAATCTGTGCCTGTACCCATGACTGTGTCTCGGAGGTAGCGTAGAGTAGAACTCAGAGGACAAAGATTGTCTTCGTATGTCTAAGCGTTGTCTCGAGAGCCTATCAGATGGTAGTTACAGCCAATCAGTCAAATATTTGCAGAACATGCAAACAATTGTCCCGCAGCGGGAATTTAACCTGCATCTCTTGCGTCTCAGTCGGCTACTCTCCCACCACGCCACCGAGGTCGTATGGAAATTTCTAGAGCACGAGCCAGGAATAAAATCAAATCTGGATATTCAACCTACGCGATATGTTAAAAGCATATCTCTTCAATTCCATTAATTGACAGGCCGGTATTTATCGGGCTGTTCAATTTATTGGGTTACCTGTGAGCTGTGACCATTATTTAATTAACGTTCAAAAATATTGGTCACGTATTATTTAATACTTTCCATTAACAGACAAACTTTTAATTACAATGTGTTAATTAAATTTTCAAAACCACTGAACCTAATAATTATGATTTCTTTATCATGATAATATTGTAAATTATTTACATACACATTTACATAGAAGATTTAGGTATTTTTTGTTATTCGAAAAGAGAGAAAAATGAAATAAAGTCGATTTTAGGGTGAATATTAAAGTAACCTGGAAATCATTTATTACCTAGAGTTGATTTATTATTTCTATATCACTTCTAAGTATGTTTTTTTATGTGGTAGGAACGTATGATTCAATGAAGATACTGGTTTTATACTACAAAATTATAAAGCACTATACATGATATCTTTATACAAGTAGCTATATTTTAAATAACCGTTTGCTAACATTCAACATAACCAACCCGGCAAATGGCCCTCGTATTTATTATATGCCGTCACCAAACGTTTGTTTACACACGGCTAAGCAGAAGGATAAACGGGTTTTTATTCATTTTTAGTGATGAAAAATGTGGTCTTTTACGTCTGGTATTTATTAAGTTATTATAACTTATCATATCACCCAACAGTCACATAGGTACATAGTCCAGTCCAGCCCCCTATTTCCCCTATTCCCTAACTGAAAGTTCTGTGGTGGTCTTCTGCAAATATTTGTTCCAGATTTAGGGTGTCCATCAATTGCTCAAAATTATAATTTAAAACTGTCAATTGATGGTCATTTTTCTTGTCAAACGTTAGTCACCGAGTGACTTTCAGTTAGGGAATAGGGGGGCTGATCCCACACTAGGATTCCCTGTATCGTGAGTACCAGGAACTACAAGGACCATGGTATCACAATACCCAAACCTGGAACAAATATTTGCAGTAGATGCAAACATTTGTCCTGCAACGGGGATTAAACCCACACCTCTTGCGTCTTAGCTGGATACTAGCCCGCCGCGCCACGGAGGTCGACATCTTTATACAGTTTACCATTATTTCTTCTTATTAGTACCTATATTTTTTTTTCTACCGGTGACCTCCGCTTAAGTACTCTGATAGATGCTGCTGCCTTTCCCCTGGCGTAATTCCTTAGTCACCTTTTAAGATATCCAGGTTAGGATTTGTAAGTACTCAGATGGATGTTGCTGCCCATAATTTCTTAGTTGCCTCATACGACATCCACGGGTTACGTTGGAGGAGTCCTATCCTTAGGCCGAGACCATCATGGCCATTGAAACACCATGCCAGTAGCAAGTTGTAAATATGAATAAATAAATGCTGGATATTTAACACAACATTATCTAGCCCCAAGCTAAGCACAGCTTGTGTTATGGGTACTAGATAACTTGATATACTTAATACAATACATTACATAGATAGATATTTTTATTATACATAGAAAATACCAGAACACCCTGAACAAATATCTGCAGATCGTACAAATGTTTGTTCCGAGGCGGGAATCGAACCCGTAACATCCAGCGTCACAGGCGAACCTTCGCCCGCCGCGCCACAGAGGTCAAAGTCAAAGTCAAAAATAATTTTATTCATTGAAATCACAAGGATCATTTTGAATCGTCTTATAAACTAAAATTACTCCTGTTCCGTTATTAGGTCGTCATATATAACGTGGTGGTAGGAATGTAAGTGGCACACATACTCGAGCGTAGATGTTAACACTGTCGTCCAGCACGACCAACACGTCGATAATCCTTTTAGCCGGTAACGAAGTAGCCAAGTGTCGGACAGATAACTAGCTATTGCACTTTAGGCTGTCTCCAGCAGTAAAATAGAGTTGAAAAAGCTTTCAACGCTATCGCAGTGCGTTTGTTGGCGTGTTAAAAGAAGCTTCGTTAGTCGGATCATATTACGTAGAATGTTAAGTTTGCCTATAATATGACGATATTTTTATATTTTTATATTTTCACGTTGTATTTATTTTCCTGTTTTGTACAATTACTACGAACTTTATCACCTTCTCTCTAGCCGCGAAGGTTTGCTGGAAGAACACTCTTTTAAGGCTTAAGCTCACCTTTGTACACGTCTTTCTTTATTTCTTATTCGTATAATATTTTCTGTGTGTGCAATAAAGATATTAAGATAGATAATTAAGACGATGGTTTTATAAAAAAACATAACAATACATAACATCCGTTTTAGTTTCGGTCTCTCGAATAGGACTCCTCCAACTCCTCCTGTGGATGTCGTAAAAGGTGACTAAGGGGTTACAGCAGGGGATGGGCAGCAGCATCCATCTGAGTACTTAACACCAAACTGAGATTACCAATCCGCCTGCCAAGCGTGGTGATTGTTGCAAATCCCCCCATTGAATGCTATGGGGGAGGCCTCATCCAGCAGTGGATGACTACCGGCTGTTGGAGAGACCTAACATAATCGTCATTCCCATAATGGAAGTGACGTAAGTACAATGAGTAGCAAAAAAACTACATTCAAAACTGTCCAGTGGGGTCAGCACGAATAATTTACGTTACCAAGACGCTAACGAGACGATCGCAAATGTCAAATATTGGCCAATGACATCAGGGTAACTTGAAATCTTAGTAAGTTGATTGGTTCATATTTGACGTTTACTATCGTCTTGCTAGGGTCTCGATAACGTTAGATGTTCCTGCTTGGGCCTCAGAGGCCTTACCATGAGCTCTTGTAGCGATTCAGTTCAAAAACTATTCAGTACAAAATATCGGTTCATCGTTGACATCCGTCATCATTGAATAACTTTAATCGCAGAAGTCTAGATCTTCTGCTATACAGTGCCTTTAAATATAGCTACGAACATCACGGAACCGATATTTTGTACTGAGTAGTTTTTGAACTGAATCGCTATAAGAGGTCATGGTTAGGCCTCTCTGTGCTTATTAATTTAATTGCTATGCATTTTCAAGGGCATCCAGATTTATATTATTATCAGCAACCTTAAAACGTCCACTGCTGAAAGAGGACTCCCCATAAAATATAATGGGAGGAATTGCTATAATTACCACGCTTGGCAGGCGGATAGGTGATTGCAGTATTCATGTTAAGTACTCAGGTGGATGCTACTGCCCATCCTCTGGTGTATCTCATCCCTTAGTAGGCTTTTAGAACACCCAAGAGGCGAGATGGAGGGATGCAGACCGTGGATCAGATAACCTCTCCTCTCTAGAAGTGCTATTTTTTTAGGTACACCATCAATGCCCCATGTTAATTTTATTCAGTCCAGCCCATCCACAGGTTGCCTGGAATAAATCGCTACAGAGCGATAAGACCGCCCATTGTATAACATAGTTTTAGTTTGTTAAATTGTTTAATTTTTTGTATATTGTGGTGTGCAATAAAGTATTTTCTATCTTCTATCTATTTACTTTCTTCTCTTTGTGCGTGCCACAATGCCACCGAGATAAATACCTACTTCCCCCTAATGCTCCTCGACGCCCCACGTTCACCCACAGCGACCAACAGGGTTGTCTTTCCTCATGTTATCCTACCTACTTTCAATCATTATAAGTAGGTTCTAATCTAACTTAACCTTAGATAATTTCAAACTCATAATTAAATCGTAGTCTATTGCGTAAGTAAAATACAATTTGTTTACATCGTAACTGCGTGGCATGTAGCGCGCCACCACGCGCCAGCCCGCATTGATTAGCAGACTTAGTATGCGCGAGTGAGTGAGGTACCTAGCGCAGTTTTGAGTGCGACACTAGCGCCAGTGTCATTTCTATTTGGTTATTGGCTATTCATATGGCCGGACACTACGGCAACGGCCTTTTTTTTATATGTATCTCTATTCTATGGTATCAAAAGTTATTTTACTTCGCTAAGATGATGAGTTTGAGCTCATTTAATTTAATTTCAGTAGATAAGTAGGCTCTTGAAATCAAATTAATTTTGTCCCAGCAGCATTGATGTTAAGAGGTAATTGGATTTTGTACTTAATTAAATGCTTCATAAGAGGTTATTTTAATTACCTACCAAAGTCATTGTGAAATGTTTTAACTTTTTCTCATTATCATCATCACAGCCTGTAGAAGTCTAATGTTGGGCTTCTCTTATAGAATGTCACGACAAATGTTCCTGAACCAACTTTAAAATTTCGTAGGACATCGAGTGGCGGCCTTCCGATATACTTATAGTTCAAGTCATTTTCATGTTGGTTTTTTAACCGACTTCACAAAAAGGAGGAGGTTCTCAATCCGGTTTTTTTTAAATGTCGTTTATGAACCGATTAGGAAAATTATTTTTTATTTGAATAGATATACTTCCAGATTGGTCCCATTTTTTTCAGAATACAATTCTGATGCTGGAATCCATGAGGAATTGAGGGAACTCCTTAAAAATTTTAGGCATACATATGGCGATTTTGATATTTTCAGCAACAAACCAAGCATTTGCATTCAGAAAGTATCATAATCCTTTCATCACTATGGTTCTATCATAATTTTTTTTTCATCCAAATATTTAGTCGAATACAATGGTGGAAGTCGGATATTTTAAATAAAAAGTTATGATCGACTTGATCCATACAACCAGATGTCTTTCAGTTTTCAGATTACTGAACATTATAATTTTTTGAACCTATTTTAGTTAAAATAGCTTTTGTTTTCTTCTATCTGATGTAAAATGTCATACGTTAAAACAAGACAAAAGCTATTTTAACTAAAATAGGTTTAGAGAATGATTATGAAACAGGGTTGAATCTATTTCACGTCTATTTAACGTCAAAGTCAAAAGCATTTTATTTATTGAAATCATCATCATCATCAGCCTGTAGAAGTCCACTGTTGGACATAGGCCTCCCATCCCTAGAATGTCACGATGAAAGGTCTTGAGCATGGGTTTGCCAGAATCACAACGCTTGGCAAGCGGATTAGTGATCGTTGTATTGGTGCTAAAGTACTAAGGTGGATGCTGCTGCCAATCCCCTTAGTCGGCTTTTACGGGAGAGGTCTATTCTAATTAATTGATTCAAGCGTGACTTTGCGGAAATCCATTCTACAATATAAAATAGACGAACAAATATATAGTAACAATTCCGCTCCTCTCCAACGAAAACTCTGAAAGAATTCGACACGTGTTTCGCCTCTCAACGAAGCATCCTCACTAGCTAGAACGAAACGTTTTTCGTTCTAGCACGCAGTGAGCCTACTGTTTCCTGAGGGTGCTTCGTTGAGAGGCGAAACACGTGTCGAATTCTTTCAGAGTTTTCGTTGGAGAGGAGCGGAATTGTTACTATATATTTGTTCGTCTATTTTATATTGTAGGTCTATTATAGGCAAGAGGTATTTATTGAAATCACAACGATTAATTTTAATTGTGTCAAAAGTGAAAATTTATGTTTATTAAATTGCATCATAAAAAAGTTACACTAATCTTTAAAAGAGTCACCTAGTAGACTTGTCAAAAAAAACATAGCAAAAGAAGTCATAGCATCCTTCTTATTTTGAAGTCGGGAAAAGTACCCTTCGGCAGAAGTAGAGATAGCAAAGGATCAAAGTATGTTCGTAGCTAATCATGCCTGAAATACCGATTGTACGAGTTACTATAAATCTTGTGCCGTGAAATCTCGGAAACTTCGTAGGCGTTTTCCTCAAAGTATCTCCAGGGAGCAAAGTTTCGTCCTGTCGTTTTCCGTAAAAAAGACAGGCAAATGAAGACCTCTTCTTATAAAATAGGAGATAACTTTGATCGCGGTCCGCGTGATGAAATTAGACTAGGTACCTACTTTGTAGCCACCGTGATATGAAATAAGTTTTTTCGTCGAAAAATATGTATTTCAGAAAAGCTTTTGCATAAAAGAGGCACGCACTACTGACAGACCAGGTCCCAATAGGAAGACTTCAGGTAGCCAATACTGATTTACCTGGCTATACCCCACATAGATCGCTATAGTACCTATACATATACTTCATTCATAATAACTTTTTAAACCTATTTTAGTTAAAATAGCTTTTGTTTTGTTCTCTCTTATGTAGGTAAAATGACATACGGCAAAACAAGACAAAACTTATTTTAGACCTATCAAAGGTTTAAAAATTTATTATGAATAAGAGGGTAAATCTTTAGTTTAAATCTCGACATCTCGACACAAAATACTAACACCGCCTTTAGGTAGTTTGTGAGTAAGTTTGGACAGGTGTGTTAGTTCCTATGGAGTTTTGCATGATATATTACGTAGGTTATAATGGAAATAAATTGAACAACAAAGCAATAGTATTATATACACTTATAGGAAGAAAGAAAACTGTTTTATTCTATTTATTATCATGGAATTTCAATCAGCTTTCAGTTCATGTGAGAGAGTGTAAGTGTCAAAAGTTTCCTACATTTATAATGTGTTAGTTTCACGGTGGCCCGAATTCTTGATGTTTTTTTTTGCCCGTTGCTTAAAATCTTGTATCGAGGTGGCCGGAAGTAAATGAGTGGATTGTAAAAAGCGTCAGCCATCATAATGATAGCATGATTTGCCAAAAGAATGTGTGAGCGTCGTTTGGTGCCCGTAATATAGTGGCTTTATTACGACCGTCATATGACGGTTGCCGCTTACTAGAAATACTTGTTTTACGCCTGCACTAGGAAGACGCTTTCTACTTTTTCGAAAAAGTATAACAGCGAGGAACAGACGTAAACCATTAAACATCAGAACAAAGGGCCATTTCTGGCTAGCACACATTGACGTACTAAACGTAACGTTAATGTTACGGTACTCCTCTAAGGTTTGCTGGAAGAAAACTCTTTTAGGGTTAAGCTCGCCTTCGTACATGTTCTATGTGTATTTTTTTTTGTCTGTAATATTGTGTACAATAAAGAATTAAGAATTAATGTGTGCTTGAGAATGCGTGAGAATTCACGCAGTTTCAAGCATAGCGAATACTTTGCTAGTTTCCCATCTGCCTTATGAGTTTTTGAAGGAAGCTTATGATTAAACACTAAAACTACTTGAATTTTATTTGTATAATCTATAGGTATGTATGAAATGGTTGTGTGACTGACTCATTGACCGACTACCAACACACAGCCTAAGCAGTAAGTCCTAGAGACTTGAAATTTGGAGGGTACACTCCTTTTGTATCTAGGGGTGCACTAAGAAAATAAATTCCGAACATCATCCCCTATAGGGGGGTGCAGCGGGTGCTACACATATTAAATCTACGCCTATTTCAACAAAGCTCAAATCCCTTCTTGTAATGCGAGATCACGCTGGCTCGGTAAAAGAAAAGACGCATAAAGATTAAGGAACACGGGGAAATGTTCTTGAATATTATTTCAAAGATTTTGCCCCAATCGAAGAAAGACTTTACAAGTCCGCAGTCTACATTCCATTGTCAACATACTTGTTTTGTAAAGCAAACTATGACTGAACTGCAGTGAATGAACAGCCCGTGCACAAAGCAGAGATGTGAAAGAATTTTTTACTTTCATACAAAACTTATCACAAATAACTAAAGCTGTAAAAGACACAAAATAAATAATTTTACTCTAAAAAGTATATGTACCTATATTTGTTTATATTGTCACGGGTATTTATCGCGTGTTACCTTATTAATAGTAATATATAAATAAAGTAACACGCGATAAATACCCGTGACAAATATAAATAAACATGTGTTCTAATCGCGAAAGTTAAAAAATACTATATGTACCTAGTACGAGACTGTAGAGTTTTTTTCGAATGGGCCCCTGTCTGGCATACTGTGCATATTGTGTGTAAACGAGTAGGATGGTTTGAGACGTGGCGCAAGTGGCCTAGTTAGAGCTTTTGTCCTGTGTAAACAGTTGCTGCTATGACACGTCTTTCCTACCCCACTTGTTTCTTGTGACATCAGCAAATGCATGTTAAACTTGGTTATTTCTCATTGACTATTTTGCATTTTGTGTACGACGACCAGTCAGACTTTCTCCATGACTTCATGACTATTTAGACAATATTATTTATTGCTAATAATAAGGAAATATTTTTATAAAGGAATTATTTTTCAGTAGTTCAGTAGTTAGTTTTTAAAGGGGTCAAAACGAGGGTCAAAGGTATTACAAAAATTTGTACCTCAGATACCGTTGATACTATAGAGTCTATAGTATAGACTTTTTAAGGACGCAGGAAGTTGGTGAATGGAGCGGTCGTCGTGGCATTCTATGTGACCCTATATCCAGCAGTGTCTATAGGTTGATGATGATGATACACAAAGAGCTACACAATGACATCAAAGTTTCATTAATAACACGCGTACGATGTCGCGTGTTATGTAGATTATGAAGTTATACAACGTTAACATAAATTTCTAGATGGTTATATTAAAATGATCACAATAAATGTAATAAATGTCAGGACCTAGAATTTTGGAACAATTTATTGGAACTGTTGTAAAGGCCAAAAATAGTTGGCGCTGGTCGAAGATTTACCTCCTACAATTCATTGGTTCGAAAAGTTCGTGGTCACCAACCATTAAGCTTTAATAGCGGTTCTTGAAATCAATAATAAAACACCACAGCAAAACAGGTCTCGACAGTAAATTATATTTACGACAGTTAAAATAGTTAAATGGATACTATAGAATTTGATTTGTGTTTTCTTGTCAAGGGTGGCATTGTTTCAAATGTTTGCAAACGAAGCACGTTCAAGTTTTGCGTGTGCCGAATGGCAACATAACGTTTTCAATATTTTTGTTGGAAGCCGAATAGGTAAGCTACATTAGATTACCAAACTAAGTACTTTGATATTGATTTGGTTTATGTTTAGGTATGCTATTGTTAAATCAATGTCACATAGCAATGACGTATTTGTTTGTTGGTTTCTGACTTTTACTATGTTAAGAGCAATGTTAGTTTTCCTGTCCTTTTTAAAGCTTTTGTTCTTGTCAACCTCCGTGGCGAGGCGGGCGAGTAGCCGGCTGAGACGCAAGAGGTTCGGGTTCGATTCCCGCTGCGGGACAAATGTTTGCATGATCCGCAAATATTTGTTCCTGGTTTGGGTGTTGTTGGTACCATGGTACTCGTAGTTCCTGATACCCACGACACAGGGAATCCAAGAGTGGGATCAGGGCTATGTATTTGACTGTTGGGTGTTATGTTATGTTATATGTTGTTTCCTGTTATTGTAAATTTTATAATCTTGTAACTGCCTTCTACATATTTACTTACCCTTACATTATTAAAATGACACTTTGAACGAGTCCCTTTCTCGCTTAAGTTAAATAATATTATATATCTAAGAGGCGTGACGGGCCTGACTTTGAGATAAAGGATCTCTTTTGACAAATTTTAAATTAAAATCAGGCTCGAAAAGAGGCATATGAATTATTTAGGTTTCATTATTCAGCGTTCAAAGGTTTTTCGTCGACATTGAAGGAACTAGGGAGATATTTTATCTATTTTTCAGAGGCTATCATAAAAACTCTTTTGGTTGTTGTTAAATGTGTCTTTAATTTAATTTTTAATCTTTAGATTTCCCAACTGCCTTGCTTTAGATTAAAAACTGACACTTCTCAGGGTTAATTTAAGGGTAACCACAGTACCTACTTATTACTATCAAATACATTGTAAATAGCTGGCTTATCTTAAGGTATTTTACAGCCAATGATTATACCTATATAATAGGGTTATGATTGTTTATTTTTATTTTAAGTTATTTCAAATATGATTAGATTACGAATTGTTACCGAATAAATAAATATGAATATAAACCAAAGTTTTGCCGAAACCACAGAATAATATCATAAGCTGCCAACATTACATAATTTACATTAAGTAAAGTGACATACTTGCTATCTACATAATATACATAGGTACGTAGATAAGGAATTCCAGTAGGTAATTGGATTGAAATTGGATTAACCGTTGTACATTTTTGGGGTTTCACCAAATCTCGCTGTGGCCCTGTGGTTTACTGCTATTCTGAAAGAGTTTTTAATTAAAAATACTTTGAAGTATTGTCGTGAGCAACATCTGTTTGATTATGTTGTTCAGTGGGTACTACAACCTATCTAACCTACCTATCTAATTTAATGTATTTGTCATAATTGATTTGGCTTGCCTACCTTCTTTTACTTTTGATATTATGTTCATGTATTGTATGCGTGATATTAAATGTGACTTACAGCTACCTATTTTTACTCTTATGTGATTATGTAATTTATTTAAATTGCTTTGTCTTGTAATTTAATTAACTAACATAAGTATTGTCTTGTAATTTTTAATTTGATTAATATGTTGACTTCAAATTGCAGCGCCCTAACGGGGTTCATGTAGCAATAAGACCTATTACTAACAATATTTAACGTACATGTGAGCAATAAATAAATAAAAATACTATCCTATCCTACTAATATTATGTTAATGTAAAAGTTGTTGAGGATGGATAGATGGATGTTTGTTACTCTTTCACACAAAAACTACGAAACGGATTTTGATGAAATTGTTCAGTATTATAGCTTATACATCAGAATAACATATAGGCTATAATTTATAATAAAGGTTCCATGCAGGAGGAGCCGCGAGTAATTGCTCTATAATAATAAAGGTGAGATTAAAACTCAAATACTACTGTAACTAGTTTTTATAGAAGTACTTAGTGGTAACCTCTATTGTCTCTATTGTAAAATCAATTGTATAAATGCAGCTTCGAGCATAAAAAGTTGCCAGCATTCAAAGAAATTCTGTGAAAATTACAAAATCCCTTTTAATAAATAAAGAAATTATTTGAGGAAAGGATCTAACGGAAAATATTGTGGCTCATTTCGCGAAACGGCCAGGTATTTTTGATGATTTATTATTTTTTGGCGGTCACCTTTTCTGCTTTTGTTTGTTCATAAGGTAATGAGAATTGTGGAATGGTAATTTTATTCTTCAAAGAACGTTTAACTGCATAGCACAAATGAGATTTAATTTATTAGTGTGATTAACATTGGCGCTTATAATTTTTAACATAACAATTGGTGCCATCAGTCGCTTTGCGAGCTATGGAACGAGCTATGCTCGGAGTTTCTCTGTCAGATAAAGTCCGCAACGAGGTTATCTGGCACGGATCTAAGTTCATTGACATAGCTCAGAACTAGCAAGCTGAAGTGTCAGTGAGCTGGACACATTTTATGCCAAAAATGCCGACGTCCATTGGTTGGGTAAACCTATTCTTGAATGGACATAGCGTTTAAGCGCCCACCCAAAAACGTGAAGGGGTGATCTGCGCCAGGAGGCTGGTAGAAGAGCTGAGTTTGACAGTGGACTTAATTAGTCAGATTATGATGATAATGATGATGATGAAGTCAAATGGAAGCCAACAAAGAGATTGGACACTCTTATTTGCCTAGATGTGTTAGGCTTCTTTCATTCACATGTATTTTCTGTGATTTCCGCGTCTTTTACCGTTTTTACGATTTTTCATACTTTAGAAATTATGTTTTTAACTAAACTAAGCCGTGGTTTACCATTCCTCTCTTATTTCCTGTGTCATCCTGAATAATCGATAAAAAAGCTTGTTTCATTAAAACTTATTTTAAGGCGCTCTTACTCCCCCATAATTACCCAAGTACTCATTGCACTGTTCAAGGCAATTTTATAAGCACTAAACGTGAGACTGCACATTCAGTAATTCACTGCTAATAACAGAGTGCCTTTGTGGCTTTAACTCTCGATTTTATCCTTGCGTACATCGCAAAACAAACGCTGCTCTGTTACTGTTTCCACACTAGCAAGGCCACTACGTGCCTACGAGTTAAAATTGAAACTTTCGTGGATGAGAATCATTTTAAATTAAAAAAAAACGGCTAATTATCACTGTGTTTCGTCACTTTCGTTTCGTGTTATCGTGTTTTTTTTGTTTTTCAACGTGTTAAAATCTAAAACGAGGAAATCCGTATAGAAAAACCAACATCATTGATTAGCAAATTATAGTGCTACGTGACTTACTAATGAGATGCAAAAAATAGTGTAGGTAGAACAATATACTAATAATAGTTGTAACAAAAAAAAAATAAAAAAAAGGCTGGATTTGCAAATAATTATTGCACAATGACCACCCTAAAAATGCCTTGGCATTCAAATGCTCTTAATTTTGAACGGCAACAACAAAAATTTGTTTAATAATTAAATAGCTAGCCTTGTATTTTAAAATTCTAACCGCATATTTTTGTCTATGATTTGTATATTTCGAACAAATCAAAAAAATCCTCATAAAACCAAGGAATTTTATACTACGTACCGTGCAAAACCAGTTTCATCGTCGAATATGACATGCGATTTTTAACTGTATGCAAAGCCGTTTGGATAAAATAAATAGATTTTTGGATGTTTTGATTTTAAATAAATCCTAAAAAACCCTTTGGGGTAAAAAGACATGCATATCTTTTTGATGCCTTAATGCATTAAAAAGATACGGCAATAAATGTCTAATATTTGTATGAAAATCACAAAAATGCAAAACCTCTTCAAAAAAAATTGGGTACTTCCATTGACAATTCTGAAATTGGAATGATAGAAGGCTTTCAATGATGGAAAAAGTCTAAAGTTAAGGAAATTAAACTGTTTTACTCCTTATATGGGGTTTTTGTAGGAAAAAGTATCTGATACTCGAAGTCACATAAATTAGAAAAAAAATACAGATTTGTACCCAAAAGCGTGAGTCTGACTCGCACTTGTCAGTTTTATTTACTATTACCACACAAAAATCAAATTATCACGATCGGGCTATAAACGAGTCTGTATCATAGCTCGGTAGGTACACTGTTAACGTAATATCCTCTGGAAGAACTGTTTTCATCAAAAACTTGTATAGGAATCGCTTTGTTGGGGCCGCTTTTAAAACTTCTCAAACAAATACCCTCCCAAAAGCAATCCCTTGGACGTTTACATGAAACCTTCTACATAATTATGTAGTTATTGTGAGTGCTTGGTGCCTTTGAGATTGAAGTCGTAGTTTCAGGCTAAAACTAGGATTAGGATGAAAGAACTATCATTAAAATAAAGTCTATTCCTTATCGTAAGGTTCAAAGGATCTACAAGGTTTGTCATGTTTAGTAAAATGAGACTTTTGATAGTGTCAGAGGGTCATTCAAAACTACTAAATGTGACTTAATTTTACAGAAACCTAAAACTTCACTAGGTACTTAGTTGCGCATATCCTTGGTCGAACTCTTTCCTCTACTAGGTACTACTATAGATACTTTTACCTCCGTCATCCTCGGTCATTTTAAACCACAACATGCCGTGGTGTATCCTTCCTTAGAATAGCCCCTCCATCTCCCGTGGATGTCACAAAAGCCGAGTAAGGGATAGGCAGCAGCATCCACCAAGTAAAATGAAAAGTCAATACCCACCCATACTGCGATCACCATATCCGTCTGCCAATCGTGGTGAGTATGGCAGTGTATGTGTAACGGCTGATGATGATGATGATGATGATGATGACAATACAACTAGTTGGTTAACCATCATCATCAACAGCAGCCTCGTGACGTCCACTGCTGGACGAGGCCTCCTTCAGAATGCAATAGGCGAACTTACCATAATCACCACGCTTAGCAGATGGACTAGTTAGTTACTCCTAGTCTCTGTCTGTCTTATTATGTATTTATCATAATTGGTTGAAATATAATCTTAATAAAATTGAAAGTGGTAACGACTTTTCTAAATTAAGGTAAAGAGATGGGTCTTTGGCTCTTCACCACGATAAATCATATCGTTTAAGACTTAGGAAGGAAGATAATGCGATATTCTAAGGCTATTGTTATGCATCCTGCAAAGTTTTGTGAGAAATCGGAATATTGCTTGGACCGGGTTTCGCCGTACCTTAGGCTGCATTCACGTAGAAAGTAGGCCTCTATCTAATAGTGGAAATACAGTAAAATACATAAATCAAATAATTATCTTATACATAATTCTTATACATTGATAAGAATTATGTATAAGATAATTATTTGATTTATGTATTTTACTGTATTTCCACTATTAGATAGATGATGATTATGGTGTATAATAGGCACCTACCACTCATTTTTGGGATACTACATCGTGTGCGAATAACTGAACTCAAAGTTGTGAAAAAGGTAAAATGTCAAAAAAACGGACAAATAAAGTGAGACTCGCACACTGAGGGTTCCGATCCGTAAATTATTTTGAAATCCCCGGAGCCTGTTTCGAGTTTCAGCCACTTTTTCCTACAAACTTCACCCATTTAATGGGTAAAATTCATCAAACTTTAAATTTCCTTTATTTGTGTCAAAAGCCCTGTTAGCACTCTAAATATCGTAATTGTGGGGATACCTGGAAGTAATCTAAAAAAAAAACATCCCCGATTTCAATATAAAAATTAGACATTCATTGCCATAGAATTGCATTGAGTTAGAAGTTTAATCTTTGTACAGTAAGTAATATAAACTCACAGACTTTTAAATTTGGTATCAATTTCAAGTTGGTACCTTTAGCCATTCCTGGGTTGGTTGGTTGGCCACAGACGAACAGACAGAGGGATGGACGGAGAACAATATGGGCTCCTGTTTTTTTATGTTGTGGTACGGAACCCTAAAAAATAGTTACAGGCACTTTTTCTGGATAGACTATAGTTAGAATAAGTTTGTAAGAATATTCAATGTCTAGCAATATTCTGTGAGAGGATAGTTGATTCATACGGCAGTGGTTTATTCTAGAAGTTTTGGTTCTTCAGATACTTAGTTCTTCTGCTTTATCCTCTGTTTCATTATTTTACGCTTATGTTGTTTAATGTAAGCGAAACAAACATTACCCGAAACTTCTTTTTTTTCTGAATTTTATTTGAAATTCTATTCTTGATAAGTACTTTATTTGCGGTGTGTTACATGAAACAAATAATAATATTAAGTGTTTGGAATAATTAGACAGTAGGCTTGCAGGGTCGTTCGTGAAGACTGTTTTCTATGTAAAATCGTTATCTACTGTCAATGCCTTAAGGGAAATTGGGGCAAATAATCCCCATAATAATTATTCACATCACGAATTGAATCAGAGCTCTTTGATCCAGCCCGATTGTCTGAATTTGTGATCTAAAAGTTTTAACTCGTAGATTATTTTGTTTATCGAGGTATTTTTATTTTACTTTTAGGTCCTAAGATAAAAGTAGTACTCTTCTTTTTCTTTCTGAGGGTCCCGTAATTGCATACATAGTTGGTCAAACAGTTAATACCAGAAAATATCTTAGATCTTAAAAACATATCATAAGTAAGCTAATTTTCGTTGAAAGTGTCTTTAGAGTTATATATATTTGTTTTTGATATTGTGAATTTGAGGTTTTTTTTATTTCAATATTTTTAGTGATGACATTTGTGATTTATTTTGGTATTTTATGTAACATTTGCTGTAATTGTATCCCAGACATGGGAAATGTGAGCCACCTGAATAATCTAAACATAAGAACTTTGTATGTACCACATTTTTTTGCAAATAAAGAATTTTTATTATTATTATTATTTTTAAGTTCTACTTCTTCCAATTTTTTTAGAATTTTCTAAAATTCTATGAACCGCAGTAAGTGTAGATAAATTGCAAAAAAAAAATAGCCAGCTGGCACTCTAAGAAGCAAAGAATAATAAAAGCGTGGGGGTTGTTTTAGATAGGTGTTCAAAAATGATATAAAGGTTTCAAAATTACATTTGTTTTCAATTAAAATTGTTTGACAGGTGGTGAGGTATACGCTTCTAAATTCGTAATAAATGTCACTCTCTCCCCCTCTATTACTTTTCAACTAAATTAAAAACATTCTAAATTTTCAACATAGAAAAAAAAAGTAATAGTGTCCTCCCCCTCCCCCCTCTTGAAGTGACCCCTCTCTTTTTACACGCTATATGCACTGGATATTTTTTCACTGTTTGCTTCTTGGAGTGCCGGCCAAATTTTTTATTTTGCAATTTCTTTACGCAATAGCGTAAATAAATTGAATCCACAATAGTGGAGCGTTTATAGGATACCTTAACCGAAATTAAATCTCTAGTGCCTCCGTGAAAACATCTGAAAGCCAACTAAGTGATTACACCAGGGGATGGGTAGCTGATCCACCTCATTGTATTTATAATAATAATAATTAGCAGTGTAAGTTTAAGGGCTGTAAAATTATATTTTTCAGAGCTTAGGAAGATAAAAAACACTACACTGTATACCAAATTATTCTGTTCTTCTGCTTCGATTTTCCTGCTGTAAATCTATTTTTTCCGCCACTCCACAGTTGGCTTATACGTATTTTTTTTAAAACGACTTAAGAGTACCTTTTGCGAGTTATTATAAATAGCATGCCATACTCACTGCCGGTCGTCTTTCAGCGACAGATTGGTTTAGTCGGCGTACCCGCCATTTTGCGGTCACAGCCATCTGAATTAATACAATTACACGATCCTTCTCAAACGAACAAATTGAAAGCAGAATTAAGCATTCTGCTACCGTGGCTGGCTGGTTTTTTCTTGGTTTCTGCCTGAGGTACATGCCTGCAAAGATTCAATTGGTAGTTTTGGTAGAACTAACTAGTGAGTAAAGGTGCTGTTGAGAAAGAAGTATTCTTATCCATATTTTTTATTTTTTTTCTTTTTGGTTCTAATACATGCCAGGTCCTAAATATGTTTTTCTTTATTGTTTGAGCGTTCGTTTTTTTATTTTTTTATTTAAAGTACCTTGGCGACCAAGCTTTGCTCGGAAAACTCGGAAAAACGCGTTTTCCCAGAGATGAGAACTAGCTAGATCGATTCTTCCCCAAAAAACCCCAGCAAATTAAATCAAAATCGTTAGAGTCGTTTTAAAAATCTCAATATATATACTATACTAGTGGTTCACCCCGAACGATGACACCTTTATCAGCCCGACTTTCCATATTTTCCATTATTATTTTTTAAAATTTTCACCTCGAGGTAATTTTCTATATATCATCGAATAGGACTAAGCAACGGGGCGTACACACTACATACCTGTTTGTATATCAATTAACTGACGAATTAATTGATAACGTCCTTTTGACGAACTTTTTTTCATGCAGATTATATTAACGGTTGGGAAGTTTTTATAGGACAAACATACATACATACATACATACATACGTACATAAATACATACATTCATACATACATACAAACACTGATTCTCCCAAGTTAATTCAACACGCTTCGATCAACAACATCATCACCAGCCGTGTTTACATTCTTCGTAGTTTTGTCGATTTTGTATTATTTTAAAATAGTTAGGTACAAAATTATACGAACCAGTGGATCGCAGTGAAACTTTACAGTCTTCATCATCATCAGCCTATAAGAGTTCACTGCTGGACTGCTGTAGAACGCAATGAAAAATGGTCCTGAGTCATCTCTATTTAAAATTTCGTCGGTAAACGTAACTTTCTAGTGAACTTGTTAAATCGAATTCAGAGGAAGTGGGTAAATTGTTGCACACTATTTACAGGTACCTACTGATTTGGAAAGTTGAGATAAAACATTTTACCCTTGTCATGCGGCCGAGAACATTAGGGACGTATATAGTAGTGACATCTCAAATTATGACGTCACAGTTTTGTTGGTCGAACTACGTCAACCTACCCTGCTCCACACACAGTATACAAGGGACACATTAGCAACTCCTTTTTGACACAACGAAGTTTCGTAAATGTTGACAGTCATTGGAAAATGACAAAGGAAAAAGTGTATTGTGAATTTATTATTTTCAATGATGTTTCAGAATCCAACTAAAAAATTATTAATGTAAAAGTTTGTGAGGATGGATGGATGTTTATTAATCTTTCACGCAAAAACTACTGAACGGATTTTGATGAAATTTTACAGTATTATACCTTATACATCAGAATAACATATAGGCTTTAATTTATAATACTTCCATGCGGGCAGAGCCAATAGATGTTCCACGCGTGTGGAACAATGCCCTGCAAGTTCCTTTTATCGTCTAAGAAATCATAAGATTTGTAGTAAAAGACAGTTCATATCACCTCCTGCCTGTTTAAGTCCACTGCTGGACGAGGCGTCCCCCATTAAATACAATAGAAGGATTTGCCATAAGCACCACGGCGGATTATTCGGATATGTATTCTTGCAAATAAATGATTGATTTGATTTTGATTTTTTTGATTTGATTGGCGATCACGGTTCGTGATAAATACTCAGATGGATGCTGCTGCCCATCCCCTGGTGTAGTATAAGGTTTTTGCTACATCCACAAAAAATACAATAATCCATAAAAGACCGTTAGTAGCACAAAAATACAACAGTTTGCTTAGCAAGCTGCAGCAGTCTAGTAACTTGACTTGTTTTACAAATATGTACCTACTTAATGATGTCACGTGATGTCACGAGTAGGATGATTATGAATAAATAGACAAAAAGGTTTGTACAAATACAGCAGTTCACTGACCCTCGTCAAAAAACCGCATGATCCCGACAACATAGTGTCCACAACACAACTAATTAATCTCAAATATGGCCGAATTATTTTGTTTTACGAACTCACACACCCTACTTAATATTTTGTGACCTTTTTTAGGGTCACATCTTTCATGGAAATGATTTTGGTAGGATGTAAGTTTACGTATCATACATTGTATACGTAACAAGTAGCGTTTAGTGAAACTGCAGCACATCTTCAACACCTTTTAGCCGTCCACGCCAACGTTGCCTTTTACGCTGCCTTCATTGTCGACACCTTTAAGTTAAATGAACGGCAAGTCACCACCTGCTTATACCGCTTTCAATAATTTAGAATTAGCAGGTGCCCGTATCTTACTATTATAGCCCAATAAATATTCAATTAGCATGTTCTCTCTGTAATAGCACAAACTTTAATTATTTCCGCAATAGTTTAACCATTCATCCACCATAATTTTTATTTTATCCTAATTATAAAAGGACCTCTTACTGTTGGCTAATATGGTCTCAGTAATGACTCATATATATAAAGCTTTATTTGAAAATAAATAACGTAAAATAATAATACATTTATTTCAAAAATATCATATTATAATCATTAAATCTAGGTAGGTCAAAATAAACATAAACTTCATTGTAATGGTCTATATGTATTCTTTTTAGCAGTATTTTAGAAATAGAATTGACATTATCGTGCCTTGGTATCGTTTTAGAAAACTTACGACTTTACAGCACATACTTACTATTCTCCTGCCGATAATTCATTGCCAATTTATAAGGAGGTCCTTCCCTCATGAGCACCGACCGTGATCGCGCTCGAAGGTCGTAAGACATCCCGTACCTACGTGGTGTAAAGTCGTAATTTTTCTTAAAAGTATTGTAGAAGTTGTGCTTTAAATACCGCGCTACCTTCCATTTATTAAATCAGTTGGAAGTTGTGGTTTTTATATGGTGAGTAAGTACAAGCCTACAGTAATATCCATCAATTGTAATAGTATTCACTGATTCAATCCCTTATAAATTCAAATACTGCATTAAAATTGATATATAACGTTGATATGTAAATATAAGTTAGTCTTATTTGAGTAAATGACGGAACTGGAATTTGGCCAGAAGCAGTAGCTCCAGTCTATAACAAATGCCTCTAAAATCACGTCCACCTATGTGCCATTGCACTGTGCCCGTCACCCTGAGTCATAAAGATGGAAAGGTTCATGTGCCTTTTATTTCACCCATACCCTTCAAACCGGAACACAGCAATGCTTACATTATTGCTTCACGGCAGAAATAAGTATGGTGGTAGTACTTTCCCAAATTTACTCTTTTACAAGAGTTGTTTCCGGATTTGTTGGGCAATTTTCGTTGGTATAAGACTTGTCAAGCAAAAGCAATTTTTTTAAGACTTTTCTTAAATCAGTGGTATGTATAGTATGTGACCAATCATAATTAATAATATATTAAACACACATTATAGTTTATTAATTCAAAATAAAATTAAAGGATATGCCTAGAATTTTCAGCATTCAAATCCACCTACAAACATTTTTATCACGTACTATTTGTATATTACATACATTACAGTACATTCAAGTATGAAGTAAATTTGAATAACAGCTATGCAAAAATGACTGCAAAAGTACTCGTTTCAGCCAGTGTCAGCCATTGAAACATTGGCGAGAAATAGAGTAACGATCACTAGATTCGGATTCCTGTCGGTGATTCCGGGAATACTCTACCAACTCTACATAGCATGGGCGAAAGCAATAAAGTTGTTCAATGGAATCGAACGCTCCGAACAGAGAGGTGGGTACACAATACAAAACAAACAGTAAAGACACTTGGGTGAGACAATGTTTCTCCACCCGTCCTTTCCTCCTCAGGTGATTTCTAAATACAGGCCCCTGTAATAACACCCGGTTAGCATGTTTTACATTCAAAACAAATCACGAATACCGGTAGACGCGTGTTTTTATATGCTAACCAAAAGAGCCTTCAACCAATATAATATTATCCAGCAAGCAATATAATATTATAGCACTAATTTTTCGAATTAATTGAACTCCTTATTGCTAAAATTATAATATTATTTAAATCATTTCTAATAGTAATATTTTTCAAATTACTCAAATAATATTATAATTGTTCATCAATAACATCAGACATAATATATCAAAGACTTTATTATTATGTAATTACAGCTCACCAATGGATAAATACAGAACCGTGCTGAGCGGAGTGAGCACAGCAATTATTAGTGTGCGGACATTGGTATTATTTGCTAGTATCTGCTACTACTGCTTCTCACTGATATTGTGGCAAGCAGACTGCTCCAGTCCAACACGCGATTGCGTGACTGCAAAAGGGCACACTACAATAATTACACCACCGAACGGCCCTTGCTCACTCCGCACGCGACTGCTAATAAAAAAGATACCCAATTGCCGTATAAAAAATCAAAAGAACGATGTCCAACTCAACTATGCATTGTTTTCTGTGAAACAAGATTGATATTTTTAGGAGACAATTTCATTTTTCATTTCCCCACGATTTGCCTGACAGACATTAACATTTAACACGCTCGATGGTTTTTTATAGCCGCAGTTGTACACGACAGAAGCGTCCAGGCGGAATGTTGGTTTACATATTTATAGGCACCCTATATGAAACAATTTATTGAATACATTGTGTTAAAAAACACAAAATCAAGAGAGAAATAAGAATTTCCTGCGAGAAGTTTAACATTTCAGTATAACGCCACGTGACGTTAGTACTTTACCTACTTCTTTAAATAGAAGGATTATGTCAATATCAATATAATCAATATAATGGTATGGCTACGGAACCCTACAATATGCATGACCCTACACGCATTTATCTGTTTATTCATTTGCAATGTTATATTTTAACAACTTGCGGTGGGCACCCCGGAATACTGAATACGCCACAATATAGTTAGTGTATATTGAGCGTGTGTAGATCACCACTTATATACCCTGTTGGTATGTAGCGTGAAGAGAACCAGAACACAAGTGCCTAGCTTACTGCCGGATTCTATAAAAGATTGAAGTGATGGACTGGCAGACTAGATTCACTCTTACATGTTTTCACGTTCAGTACTAAAATAAAGACGTCTGTGTTTTTTTTTTAATTGCAATTCATTTTTTTTTCTTTGTGTGATGTGGCAACATGCAGATATTTGTGTTTGCCACGGCGCTACTACAGAGCGGCATACACACACGGCTGTGTTTCAATTAAAAAATACATTATTATTATTATTTAAACGCGAAATTGCGGAAAAAAGTTCGCATTGAAAATGTTGGGCTCTCCCTTACGAGTATGTTGGTAATTTATCACTCACTTAACAAAGTTGCAGGTAGAATTAAGTAAGACAACTATCATAACTAAGAGCATATTCATTCACTGGGTCTACTAGGTCCGGTATTGTCATCGCTTTGGGACCGAACAGGTAATAGCGGAGTTAAGCTTACCTAAGCTGTATAATAGGGTCCATTGTCTCTGTGTGCTGAAGTGTCCATCTCCCGGAGTTCACCTAACGAGCTCTACATACAATCTTAGGTACTATATCTAAACTGTTCCACTGGATTAGTTAAACACCTTTGTTACGTCCAGAACCAACATGAAATTATGTAACAAACGTCTCAGATCAGTGTGACAATAGCGTTAGTATCCTCGTATTCACTATATTCTGAAGGCCCCTTACTAATAACTTTGAACCTAAGTTTTGAGATAATAACATAACATAACTATCTCATTATCATGATCTGCAAATATTTGTTCCGGGTCTGGGTGTTGTGGTACCATAAGATAGTCCTCGTAGTTCCTGATAACCACGACTGAAATCCTAGAGACTTCCCAAATTTTAACTTTAACTCAAGTCTTCGCTCAATGAACAATAGTTCGAATTGATTAAATAACTTTTGTGTTAGTTTTTTCTTCTTATTTTAAGACTAAATAGATTTTCTATAGTTATTCATCTATGTATACGATGTTAACTAGGCCAAGATAAATAGACGTTACTTAGCACGTGCTTAGCATTGCCCCCGTCACTCTCTAAAGCTGCGGTTCTACGGCCTTATTTCTCACAGGTACATACAGACGCAAAATTACAGGCGACACGCCGTGGGAACAGCTCGCCTGCAGACGCCTGTCGTTGCCTCAAGACATCGTCCAATCAGCATGAGTCCGCACGCTCCCTCTCCACCATCTTGTACCCGCCGGCACAGGCTGACGGATCGTTGGACAGGGCACGTCTGTGCCGACGCGCGGAATCCATCGCGGTCAGGGCCCCAATTCTACTAAACAAATTGTGTTTGAGTTAATTCATTAACAATTCAAACACAATTTGTTTAGTAGAATTAGGGCCCAGATTCCGCGCACCGAATACCTGTGAGAAATCAGGCCGTGGGACCCCAGCTTAACATTGTTGTGACACTGACGGTGACAGAGATAGTTCTAATAGTACAGTCAAATTAGGTTATTTTTTGCAAAAGTGTGGAACTAGTTAGATGTAGTCATGAAAACTTTTCTAATTGTTTTGTATGGCTTAAAAATCACCTCTAATAATTAGCATCAGTAATTTCACCCTCCGGAACAGGGTGAAATAAGGTGAAAACCTTATACGTTATAACGTTATGATCTACATTTGCACCAAGTATTTTTTAAATCCGACATACGGAACATACAAAAAAAAATCATTTACAAAAAAAAATTTTGTGGGTATTGCGGCTCCGGGAAAATTAATTTAGTCTGTGCAAATCGATAGACTTATCAGAAAAATGTTCGAAATACATAACCAGGTTTGCACCTTGGTGCGTCTCACGGAAGGCACTTTTCCATATTTTATTGTCGCTCTACTTCGGGGAAAATTAATGTAGTTCTGGAAATTGACTTAATCTTATTCATTTAATTAGTACTACAACCGCCGGAAGTTTTATACTGGTATTTATTTACAGAAGATGCATTTGTTCAACACTGTGTTCCCTACGTGCACGTGGTTTTTATTAAAATCATAATGTACTAAGACAGTCTCTCTATACGTAATTTAACTTGCATCAAGTAATTTCTTTCTATTTTAAAATTTACGGCCTTTTTAAGTTTGTACCTAATATTTAAAAGGGTTCCGTAAGCGCCAGAAACGGTGCAAACCTAGGGTAAGCTTCTTTTCGTGTCATCTAACGTTTCCATAAGAATCCACGACTACACGACTTAAGTCCATACTTTTTGCTAATTTGCCTGTACTATAAACATTAGTGCTAAGCACTCCCTAATTATCTCGGCCTTAGTGTTTTAAATTTTGTCTTATGAGACAATACTATGTTATCCGTTATGTTTATTAGGTACCTATCCGAAAAAAATAAAAATAATAAATTTTCAATAACTAAACTTTATCTGAGCAAATTTCTAGTATGTATAGTACCTAATTAAAGTAATTGTATCCAATAATGTTACTCGTTTCCTTTCAGATCACGACGAGCAATCGAAGACCAGGAGTAGTAAAAATTTGAGGTGAGTTCATGCAAACTTCAACCTTCAAAGATTCCAAAATCCACTGAGACCCAAGCCTACTCACAACTAGCAAAGAATACTAAATGTACGCAAGTAACAATAAGTAGGCCGCACTTGTAATTGAAATAAGGGCCCAGTGCGGTTCCCAATCATGCTAACAAATGACCATGCGTAACGCAATTAAAACGAAAATATTATAATCTCAACAACTACACCGTGAAACTAACGTTTACTGCGTCAAAATAAATGAATATCAGGCCAAAACGTAATGTGTACTTTTTTACACAGAAAAGGTCCTGAATTTGTTGAATGTTAATAAAAATAAGAGTTTTAAGAAAAAAAATATAAAGTGGTTAGACTGGCAATACTGCGGGCGTTTTGGATTGCTTGCTCAAATCAAACGAATAGTTAGTATAATAGTTTCTTTAATCGTCGATCGATCGACGATTTTAAATGCATTTATTAGCTATAGCACGTTTTGACGACCTCTGTGGCGCGGCGGGCGAAGGTTCGCCTGCGACACAGGAGGTTGCGGGTTCGATTCCCGCCTCGGAACAAATATTTGTACTGTCCGCAGATATTTGTTCAGGGTGTTCTGGGTATTTTCTATGTTATAATAAAAAAAATATCTATCGATGTAATGTATATCAGTTATTTAGTACCCTACCCATAACACAAGCTCTGCTTATCTTGGGGCTAGACAATGTAGTGTGAAATGTCCAGCATTTATTTATTTATTATTTATGGTTCAAAAAATTGTTATTGTTTTCTTTACATAATCATTAGAATGTTAATATCATATGCTTCATTGAGTGACGTCTTTGACTCAAAGATATTTGTATGGGCAGTGTGATTTATTGATTCAGTGAATTCAGTGAGATTCTCCGAAATTCCATCCCACGTGACATTTCAAGGACGCACCTTTCTAAACATAATTATCAGAAGATAAACGATAGGCCCAAAATTGATAACAAATGGTCCTTCGTACTCGATAGACGATAACAGAGCGAGGGTCCCGGAGATATTTTGTAATAATAGCCGACAGTCACTGTCTACGTACATCATACACATATAGTTATGATACAGGGTGTCCTCCAGATAGAGCATGTGTTTTTAGCCTAAGCCAACGAGCATGTATAAAAAGTGTGATGGGAGTGAATGAATTAAAAGAGGATCGTATATAGCAAGTGGAAATCCGTGGTATCTGCCTACCCTTCTGGAAAACAGGTGTTAGTTTATGTATGTGCGTGTTTTTTATTATACAGTTATGAATGTAACTATTACTATTGTGTACTTACATAACCTAAATAAATAATAGCCTTTCGTCGTTTAAATGAAAAAAAAACAATGTCTATAATTTTTTTCCGAATAAATTATTTATAAATCAACCCTTTTTGATCTTGACCACAGTCAAGTTCATCTTTGGCAATTTTATGTACCTATCTAACTTTGCATAAAGACATCAACATCGACAAAACCACGGTAGGAACGTTGCATAATATTACATTGCAACAGAAAGGCACTAACTTAAGCATCAATTTCAAACGAATAACTAATCGAATTATTTAGTTGCTTAAGTACAATATTTATTTTATTACGCACTAGAAAATCCAAGCGCGTGGACACCCTGTATATCATACTCGTAGCTAAGTACGTACACTTATAGGTATTATATCAACGAGTTATAGTTTCTTACCCTTTCGGTCTGGCCCACTTTATTTGGAACACCCACAGAGCTTTTATATCGGTTAAGCACATTTTGTGGGTTTTATTATGGATTTTATTAACGGTTTTATGGTCCTGCCGCAAGGTCTTGAAGGTTCTCTATGTGGGTCATTTTTAGATTTTAGGATTTCATTTAGAAATTACACACAGTCGTATTTTTTTCTACGTTGTCGGTAGAAATAACTTCAGGGGTTCGATTGATTTGTTCATATTCTTTAGGTACTACCGCTACCAGCTGTCTGTTTACCACTGAGGGAGGCCTCGTCCACTGCTGGACGAGGCCTCCCTCATTGAATACAATGGGGGGATTTGCTATAATCACCATGCTTGGCAGGTGGTTTGGTGTTAAGTACTTAGAGGAAGCTGCTGCCTATCACCTGGTGTAATTCCTTATTAAAGCTTTTCCTACATCCACAGAAAAAGATCTGTCTATTTTTAGGGCGGACACACCACAGCACTTCTCTAAGTACTGCCTGTAATTTGAACATTTTAAACTTTTTGTCGTTTTTAACACATTTAAAAACACTTTTTTAAAACAATTGGAGCCCATAAACAAGTAAAGATATAATTTAACATAATTTAGTATGGGTTGGATAACGGAACGTCACACGGTCACGATAGCGAGTTCTATACATAATGGATCGAATATCTACGAACGATTGTGTCACGCAATAGACTAATCTACAAAACTACGTATTCTTTATTATTTTAGTGTCCATTGAAACTTTACCGACACTATCTTCTGGCTACCTAGTTTCAAAAGACATCATCATCATCATCGGTAAAAGTCCAATTCTGAACATAGGCCTCTCCCATAGAATGCCATGACGAACGGTCTTCATCTGCCTCTATCAACTGACTTCTAGCTGAATCTTTATAATGTCCTATGGAGAGGTTTTCCTCTACAGCGTCGTCAGGTTTGTGGTCGCCACTCGAAAGCCTTTTACCTAACGGTTGTCAGTTCTACGAGCTATATGGCCTGCCCATTGCCACTTCAACTTGCTAATTCTCAGAGCTATTTCGGTGACCTGGGTTCTTGTACAGATTTTTGGATTCTATCACGTTGTGAAACTCCTAGCATAGCTCTCTCCATAGCCTGCTAGTTGATTTTGAGCTATTTTTAAAAGGCACAAAATTTATTCAATGGTTTTGTAAATTTTAATAACGAAAATACTGCTAAGCTCAGGAAATAATTAATTGACTGCGCCAAAACAGTGACCCACAATAAACCCAAATAATTTTTGCACTTCTTTGCAAGACATTATTTATTAAATATGGTTAATATTTAATAAATAATGTCTTGCAAAGAAGTTATTATAATGATTTTTTAAACCTATTTAGTTAAAATAGCTTTTGTCTTGTTTTGACGTATGACATTTTACACCAGAGAGAAGAAAACAAAAGCTATTTTACCTAAAATAGGTTTAAAATAAGATTATAAATAAGGCCCTAAATGTTTCTTTCTCTTACTAGTTTTTTTTCTAAAAATATCTACAGCATTTTAATATTATAGTAATGACCTGTAAAATAAAAGGCCTCTGAATTGCCTGCAGGGCTGGTATTAAAAACTTTTGCAATATAACGTCAACACCGTTGTCAGTTCAGCTCAAAATTATGTAGCACTTCAAACAGGCCACAGGTGCTTCAGGTGCCGCAAAAATTTAAACCACTAATTAGTTAGTTCGCTAATGTCACTGTCAATTTATACAAGAAGTTTATTCATGTATACAATATCTTCAATAAGAATAGGTATTAAAGAGGCCAACTGGCGAAGAGAGGTGTGTAATAAACCAATATAGTTATGTCAAACAATGTGGTATTACATCAACTAATCCATAAAAGTTATCGTTAATGTTATTCAAACATACTTTTTTTTTAATACCTACCAACTCTTGAGAACTTGACTTACTAGAAAGCGTCGAGGAGTTACAAATGAATGTCACTCACTACATCGCCGCTACTCATTATCAGCCTGTAGAAGCCCACCGCTGGACATAAGCCTCCCCCCTGGAATGCCAGGACGGACGGTCTTGAGCCGCGTCCTTCCTGAGACGTTTATAATGTCTTTAGTCCATCAAGTGCAGGGCCTTCCTCTACCGCGTTATCTGGTTTGTGGAGAACCTTTATTTGCCAACATTTGACAGTTTTGCGAGCTATTTAACCTGCCCATCACCCATTGCTGCTCGTATGGCTACTACTGTGTAGCAATTAAACTGAATACCGACATAGGTAACGACAGCTTCATTTCGCTCAATCGGATCCACGGCCTGAAGCTCTCGCCGAGCCATTCCAATGGCAGCACTCCACACGTTCGGACTCCCTCTGTAAAGGCTAAAAACCTGTCCGTTTTCAGGCTTGTTTCACTCCAAATTGTCTTAAAAAAAGTGACTTACAAAGTGAACCTTATCACGCTGATTTTATAGTCAATATGGCTCTGATTGAGACGTGGTAGTCTCAGCCTTAGAATAGGACTCCTCCAACTCCTCCTGTGGATGTCATATAAGGTGACTTAGGGATTACTCCAAGGGGTGGGCAGCAGCATCAACTTGAATACTTAACAACCAACTCACCAATCCACCTGGAAACCATGTTGATTATGGCAAATCTCCCCATTGCACGCTATGCATGCTATGGGGGAGGCATTATCCAGCAGTTTACCGGGTGATGAAGATGGCTCTAAGGTCTAGGTAGCTGGTCCAGCTTTGCAAATTGGAGCCCTCGGGTGTGTGCCACAGTCATAGTGACGGCCTCCGTGGCGCGGTGGGCGAGTAGCTGGCTAAGACGCAAGAGGTGCGGGTTCAATTCCTGATATGTTTGTATGATCTGCAAATATTTGTTTCGGGTCTGGGTGTTGTGGTAATATGGTACTCATAGTTCCTGATACCCACGACACAGGGAATGCTAGTTTGGGATCAAGATTATGTATGTGACTGTTGGGCGTTATGTTAATATTATATTTAGTGTGTTTCACTATAGTGGGAGTGAAACGTTTATACGTTTATATTATTTCTTCTGTGTCGGTATGGAGTACCACTTTGCTTTAGCTAGAATGTCAAGTTTCAAGGAGGATATTCGGCTTTCGATTTGATACACGAGCCCGTTTAAGTTGAGCGCGAGCTTGACAACACAGAATTTAATATCCTTCAGTTTTCACCTGAAACGGTTGTGACGATGTTTTGAAATTTCCTAAAATGGAAATAAATAATGTGTAGCTTATCTTTTTTTATAGTTTTGTCACTCATTTTGAGTGATGAGTGGATGTTTAGATGTATTAATTATATATAGTTAAACTATGGAAGTATTATTATGTAGGAAAATACACAATATATTTTTTCCTTAAGGTTTAAAAAGCACATCGTGATTGACTGATAACTAATATTATAAGCTAACAAATAATATTTATTTAAAAAAGTAACTATTTTTGTTACTAAAGTTACGTCATGCAGTAAAAATTATACACAAAAATTCAAGCAAATTAACCTAAGAGCATGTCCAGATGAGGCGATTTACGCGCGATTCATCACGCGCGTTTGATTTTATGTTGCGCCCAGATGACGCGTCTTTTAACGCGCGACGGCGTGTGAACGGAATGTATGAAGCTCTAGTATTTCAGAATCGCGCGACTCGAATCGCGCGTAAATCACCTCATCTGGACAAGCTCTTAAATTGAGAAAGATATTGATTATTACAGTATTGACTAGGTAAAGACTTGTGTCTTTGTGTAATTTGATTCTGTACAACTGAATCACAATGTGTATCTGTAATGGCAATAACATACCTAAGGACTACATTTTTGCAAACCTTATAGTTTTTTATTGGAAAGCAGGAAATTGTTCTGCAATAAGCAAATTATAATAGAACGCGCGTCGCTCAGTCGTCAGGTGTAAGTAGTTAAGTTTTCTCTACCAACAATATTGAATTGAAGTTTGAGTAAACTGTTGTTTCTAATTGTTTTGCAACCGGGGACCCACAGCTAAAACAATATTTTGTTTTGTGAGTCCGCTTCAAATTGCGTTGTGTTGATATACCTTGCTTATGAAGATCAGACGTTCTAAAACGGTGACACTATCAGTAGAAACCTATACTATAAACTTTACGATTCGCGTTATAAATGACGCTCGCAGCTACGCGCGCGGCGTGTTACGACGTACTACGGCACCAACAACTTGCTACGATGCCTACGACGTGCTACGGTGACTATGACAAAATAATAATTATGCTTAAATGCATGCTTGTGTATAAAAGAATAAATAAATAAATAAATAAATGCTGGACATTTTACACAACATTTTCTAGGCCCAAACTAAGCAGAGCTTGTGTTATGGGTACTATATAACTGATATACGTAATACAATACATTACATAGATAGATATTTTTTATTATGCATAGAAAATACCCAGAACACCCTAAACAAATATCTGCAGATTGTACAAATATTTGTTCCGAGGCGGGAATCGAACCCGCAACCTCCTGCGTCACAGGCGAACCTTCGCCCGCCGCGCCACAGAGGTCGTCAAAAGAAGAAGAGAGAGAGAGAAGTTAAGCTAGGCGTTCTAAATCCTTTCAAAACTTTGATTATTTCACCAACTGTCTCAAATCTCTTTTCAAAGCCACCACACCACTACCTGTCACCGAAGATTAGTATAGAATAGAATAGAAACTACTTTACTAAAATAAACAAAACCTTAAAATAATAAAAATAAACAACATTTTAATTAAAATTAATAGTAAAATGGGTTGTATTATTGCTTAGCAGTGATTTCTTCCAGACAACATTTGAATGTAGAGAGTTCTGTAAGATTAAAAGAATAAACCTACATACATACCATAGATACATAATATAATAATACTTACCTAAAATATATACCAACGAACTAATAGTGAAGTGAAGGGAACGATAAGCGATACCTACTATGACATTTCTGAAGTATAAAATAACTAGTTGCGCCCCGCGGTTTCACCCGCGTGAATAATTATGATAATTGATGATGATGATGATGATGAAAAGTAGCCTATGTGTTAATCCAGGGCGTAAAGTATCTCCATTCCAAATTTCACTCAAATCCATTCAGTAGTTTTTACGTGAAACAGTAACAAACATCCATACTCACAAACTTTCGCGTTTATAATATTAGTAGGATTTAACTTGTTTTAAGCATGGTGACCAAGAAAGAATCAGTCACATGACGAACAAACGAACAAATACATGGTAGAAGTTGTAATGAACAACAGGCTTACAGTCAGCATTTGTACTTACACCAGTAAAGTTGCTAATTACATATTATATGAAATGGGCACTTAATTTAAAACTGATTAGCAACATTGGCCGCTAATTATTGGCTACAAAATCACGAAACTGTTTCCATTGTAATTAATATGAAAAGGATTTCCATCATAGTAACACAAAATTAATTGGTTGATCGCATTTATTATTAATTACATACTAATTGAATTTTCATCAAAAATTCAAACCTTTATTTACAGAAAAAATAATGCAAATAATTCAAGTACAACATTTTAAAAGTATATAAAGCAGTTATGTTTTCAAAATAACGAAGTAAATGAACTATTGATAGCACAAACTGATCCAAATCATAAAATTCAACACTTATTCTCCGCCTAGTATGCCGTTGTTAAATAAATAATATAAAAAATGCTGGACATTTCACACAACATTATCTACTAAGCAGAGCTTGTGTTATAGGTACTAGATAACATTACATTACATAGATATATATTTTGTATTATACATAGAAAATACCCAGAACACCCTGAACAAATCTGCAGATCGTATAAATATTTGTTCCGAGGCGGGAATCAAACCCGCAACCTCCTGCGTTGCAGGCGAACCTACGCCCGCTGCGCCACAGAGGTCGTCAAAGGTCACCGTTGTGACACGTGAAAAGCCGATTTTTGCATGAATTGTGCTCAGTCATCAAGATCATCAACCTATTACGTTCCTACTGCCTACTCTCGTCTAGCGACCGTATTTTTCCCCCACGGCCCCAGTGTGGATTGGTGGTTTTCATATGCATTCGATTTGTTGCACCTACTCTCCGGTAGGTACGCTACTTGTCCATTCATTCGATTACTATCCTAATTAAAACCAATGAACATTAATCCAAGCTTTTTTAGCAGAATGAGCCTGTAAACTAGTGCCTGTTCTGTACGAGAAAACACCCAATTGAAGTCTAATTAATATAGTCAATTTTAGTCTCATTTTTCTGTGAAACATTACCATAATTATAAAAATTTCACATATATTCACCATCGTTGCATTATAACGTGCATGATCGGTGATATCTTGAAGCCAGATTGAAAAATAAGTATAAAAAGTTATCATTTACTGCCCCGTCCAATTAAAATCTATCGCCAATTTACAAATGCAGTCATTAGTTTAAATCACTGCATTTGAATTGTAAAAGGACCAGTTTGTAAGAGAAGGCTACCAATTTTTTCAGTTTATGCTGTTTTTTGGTGCGACACAGGCTGAACTGGAGGGTGGTGAAATGGGGTATTTCATCACGATTAAATATAATGTTGTTATATAATGTGTATCAAAATACCTCTATAAACCCATAGGGACGGTATTCCACACGTCATGGCAAACAACTTTAGTTCTAAGACTTTATAAATTTCGAAGTTTTTGATTCATGAAATGCCTCTTAAACTTTCCTCCAGAAACACAACAGTACAACAATATATAACAGTCAAATCAAATCAAATCAAAAATAATTTTATTCATTGAAATCGCAAGTATCATTTTGCATCGTCTTATAAACTAAAAATCGTCTTATAAACTAAAACATCGTCTTATAAACTACAAATTGGTCTTATAAACTAAAAATCGTCTTATAAACTAAAAGTCATCTTATAAACTAAAAGTACATTTATAAAAAGTTATTTAATTAATTGATTCAAGCGTGACTTTGCGGAAATCCATTCTACAATATAAAATAGACGAACAAATATATAGTAACAATTCCGCTCCTCTCCAACGAAAACTCTGAAAGAATTCGACACGTGTTTCGCCTCTCAACGAAGCATCCTCAGGAAACAGTAGGCTCACTGCGTGCTAGAACGAAAAAGACACACTACTGCAAAAACTCCGCAGCCATGTTGCCTCTTCGAACGCCGAACAGAAAGTGAAAACTTCTTCTGCACTATTTAAAGTTTAGGAAGCATTTCATGAATGAAAAACTTCGCAATTTATAAAGTTGTTTGCCATGACGTGTGTAATATTGGCTGCCCTATTACTGCATTCAGAGTTCACACATAGAGATCAAAAAGACAGCTGTAATAAGGCAGCCTTATTAAGTACTTTTCTGGAAAAATGTTTACGAGGCATTTCATGAATTAAAAACATCGAAATTTATAAAGTCATAGAATTCAAGTTGTTTGCCATGACGTGTGGCATACCCTCCTCTCAGGCTAATAGGTGTATTTTGATACACATTGTATAGGCACCTACTTTTGGGGTACCTTGTACCTACCTAACTAAATAGTGATGGCTTTTTGTATGCCGACATTTTATTAAAATCTGTGTATGCTATGTACAAATCAATGTATTAATTATCACAGTGTCCTATATAAAAACCAAGCATTCTAGCAACTCGTGTATGCTTATTCACATTTAGATCTTTTTGAGCTAATTATTTAGCAAAACAAAGTTCTCATTCATATTCATTGAACAAACCATTACTCAGCGGCTATAGTAAACGGACAGAAAGTCCTTGTACATTACTTACATCTTTTCGAGCTCACAAAGCCGGCCTCTACCGACATTATCTACTTTTGTTACCAAAATGAGTTTCTGATATCATGTGACGTTCTTTTCTACCTAAGCCTATTGTCACCCACACGAGTTGGAATGGATTTCTGAGCTGACCACTAGCTATTGTACACTGTACCCACTGGTTTCTAAGGTAACACCATTGTTGTTTGGGCTTCCTTGCTAAAACCATTGTTAGGCACAAAAGTTTGCTTAAAGATTTTCACTTTCAATTCATAGCTGTTGCTTTTCAATTCAGGTTTCTCAACAACCTTCTGATTTCCAAAGTAGTATAACTTTTGTATAATCTTCTTTAACATCACCCTTAATTTGAATAAAGTGACAAAAAAGAATATATTTTTGCCCATTTTTGGTAAATTAATTGTTATCCGTTGCTATTATCGTAGACGGTAACTCGGTGGAACGATGCCATTTCAAAGATCGTAAGAAGTGGGTGGATGGAGGTGGCTCAAAATCATGCATCCTTGCATTTTATGGAGAGGCCATGAACTGCAGTGGACATCTATCCACTGCAGATGATGATGATGTATGTGTTTCGATATGTATCGTAACAATTTATATCCAAAACGGTTGTACCTCTGGTGATTTCCGTACCTACGTTCAATACCAGCCCAGTTTACGTCCACTGCTGGTAAAAGCTTCACCATCACCACTCATCACTTCATGTGGTTTCATCACCACGCTTGGCAAGCAGGTTGGTAATCGAAGTTTGGTGTTAAGTACTCAGGTGGATGTTGCTGTCCATATCCAGGTGTAATCTTTAGTAAAGCTTTTACTACACCCACGGGAGGATGTCTCCTCCCGTGGATGTAGGGATTCTATTCATAGGCCGCTACACAACGGTACACTAGTATCTAATAACTAGAACCGTAATGTTTCTCGAATATTATGTTCCAATAACCAAAACATTAAAATAGCTTTTCATTTAAAAAACTGACTTCCGCCTTAGTATTTGACTAAATATCTGGATGAAAAAAAAATGATGAAAGAACCATAGTGGTGAAAGGGATATGATACTTTCTGAATGCAAATGCTTGGTTTGTTGCTGAAAATATCAAAATCACTATATGTATGCCTACAATATTTGAGAAGTTCCCTCAATTCCTCATGGATTCCATCATCAGAACTGGGTTCTGAAAAAAATGGGACCAATCTGAAAGTATATCTATTCAAATAAAAAAAGAATTTTCCAAATTAGTTCATAAACGCCGGAGGTATGAGGTAACAAACATAAAAAAAAACCGAATTGAGAACCTCCTCCTTTTTGTGAAGTCGGATAATAAACGGCAATTATTTAATCAAAATCCAAATGAATCCAAATTTCACAACGCGCGACGTCAAGAGCGATATTAGTATTCCTACTCCGTCCCTCTAAAGATAAATTTTATCATCGTCACCGTGATGCCAGGGTGTGTCCATGGACGTAGTAACTCATATTTAATCTATGCCATAGATACCACCAAACCACCCTTATTGCCTGCTAGTTAAAGCGTAAGTTCCCACGGCCTGCATTAAACGGCGATTTGTTCAGGTAGTTTTAATCATTAGGGGATGCTCACGCTTACTTAAAAAAATTATATTAGTATTATTTTAGCTGTCTATTTAGACAGATATTCAAATAACTATGTTTATTCAAGATTTGGGGACATCTTGGAACGGAGCTATGTTATTAGGTAACGTAAGTAACTGTTCAAAAACAAAATAAGATCAACAGGAAAAAAATATGCAATTTGCATTCAGCAGCAGAATTGGTTAGAAATACAAATGTGAAGGACATTTTTTCTAACAAAAAATATTCTTACTTTATCGCTCTAAAAATACAACGTGTTTTATGTTCTATTCTATTTCAGTCTTCAAAGAATAAGTAACACAAAAATAATCATGTTATCATTATCCAAGTTTTTTTTTACTACTTGGCAAGCAAACAAACTTACGGCCCACCTGATGGAAAGCAGTTACCGATCTTAACATGTTAACATGTTAACATTATGCAATTGCCAAGTAGTATAAAAAAAATGCCGTTATTTGTCAGGCTTAAGAATAGACCCCTCCGTCTCCTCCTGTGGATATCGCAAAAACTGACTAAGAAATTATACCAGAGGATGGGCAGCAGCATCCACCTGAGTACTCAAAAATAATACTGCGATCACCAACCCGTCCTCAATCCACAGCCACTTCAACTACAGTGGACGTCTAACAGCTAATATTGATGATGATGATGATTATTTAACGGTGGTATAAAGCGGTACTTCATCAAAGCTAATGATTAATCATATAGCGGTACAGTTAAATGACGCCCGTGATATAGCGTCGAGAACAACCCTAATTTTAGTCGAGCATCGTCAAATGCATAAATTACTCATACAAAACTAGATGTATTTCCCAGTCATATCATTTAACTCAATTTATCTTATCTTGCTTTACAAAACCACGACGGAAGTCAAAAACATTATAATTCTCATAACTAATCCTGGGGTCCCACAAGCGCACTCATTCAGCGCGGCTACATAAACGTGGCTTAATTTTAGCGCTTTACTAAAGGAAGCGCAATAAAAACGCGCTTATATTCTCCTTGGAGAGTTGGGAGGTCGAAGGCGAGCTCGTAAATAATCGGAACATTCAACTGTGGGCTACGTTTATTAAGGGCTATTCACATATATCAGGGACGTAATAGGAAGTGGAAGCGCGGTGTTCAGTCAGTAGCATTAAAACTGCTAAGTTGTATCAGGGATCATCATCATCATCATCATCATCAGCAGCAGCCGCCAGAAGAAGTACACGCATAATATGCTTCCCCCCAAAACAATAGAGGGTTTGCCATAATCACCACGCTTGGCAGGCGGATTGATGATCGCAGTATTGGTGTTGAGTTCTCAGGTGGATGCAGCTGCCCATCCCCTGGTGTAGTCCCATAGTCACTTCTTGCTACATTCACTAGAGTAAATGGAGGGTATATTTTTTGGCGGCACCGCTAGGGCGGCGATACGAAATCAAATATAAAATAGAATACTCTGATTTTAAATCTTGGACAATTTTTGTAAACAAAGAAATGTCAAGATATGCCACTGTGTGTTTAAGTGTCATGTTTATCCTTCAGTCCTTATTCTAAGTGTATATCATACGTTTATATACACATACATGACACTTATACACACAGTGACATGCTTTGCTTACAAAAATTGTCTAAGATTAAAAATCAGAGTATAAGTACTTTTTGTTCATATTTAGATTTTTTTATGAGTCATAAATTTTCTTCCGTAACTTCCGGCTGCAACAGCACAAAGTAACTTCTGGTTTGATAAAAAACTCAAGATTGGAAGTATTAATATAAAAATAAATAAAACATTTTATAATAATTAATAAATAATATAGAATAAGTAGTAAAGTATTTAAAAAAAACCGAAAATTCTAACAATACCTACGTCTCGTAGTTGGCATTGAAGAGTCAAGTGCCTATCCACCACAGGTATTTGGCAACATAGTTGAAAGAGAGCAAATGTGTTGACGCAAGTAGCCATTTTCCCTTCCACGTCCCTGATACCATCCGGATGTCTGTAAATAATCTTTGAATGGTAAATTCATCCCATAAACGTAGACAGAGTGCCAATAAGAAATTACTTAGCAAGTTTTAAAAGAATGGACCCTCAAAGAACAATCAGAAGTTTGGAAAGGGCATCGGAACAATCCAATTGATGTTACATTATTCACAGATTTTTGGGGATCAAGATATTTTTCCGACAGATTTTTATTTGATCCGATTACATTCTGAGCCATCGATACTATGGCTCAAATGTTAGATATACTTAAATCATAAGTCAGTGGGTGCTCAATGTACAATTGATGATTTATAACATAATTTTAGCAAGCCACAAAGCTTCGCCCGAAGACGTTTTTTTTTTTTTTTAATGTTCGTTACCGCTTATCTCCGGCTTTTATGAACCGATTTGGAATTGAATAAATATACTTCCAGATTGGTCCCATTTTTTTCAGAATCCAGTTCTGATGATGGAATCCATGAGGAATTGAGGGAACTCCTCAAATATTGTAGGCATACATATGGCGATTTTGATATTTTCAGCAACAAACCAAGCATTTGCGTTAAAAAATTGTCATAATCCTTTCACCACTATGGTTATTTCGTAGTTTTTTTTCAATTAATAGCGGAAGTCGGTTTTTTAAATGAAAAGTTATATTAAATTAGTCTTCGGACTGATGATGATGATAAAATATGTATTGGAACCCGTCAGTTGATTAAAATCATCATCATCAGCCTTTAGACGTTACCGCTGCTGGAGGCCTCCTCCATTAAATGCAATGGGGATTTGCCATAATCAACACGCTTGGCAGGTGGATAGGTGGTCGTATTGTGGATTGGTGGAGTATTGGTGTTGAGTACTCGGGTAGATACTGCCCATCCCCTGGTGTAGGTAATCTTTTTATTGGCTTTTACGGCATCTACGAGAGAAGACGGAGGGGACACCAAATGGCTCAAAACTCAATAATAATAATAATAATAATAAATCCTGGACATTTGACACAACATTATCTAGCCCCAAGCTAAGCATAGCTTGTGTTATGGGTACTAGATAACTGATATACTTAATACAATACATTACTTAGATATATATTTTTTATTATACATAGAAAATACCCAGAACACCCTGAACAAATATCTGCAGATATAATATTATATAATCTCAATATTACTATGGGAGTTTTAAAGTAGGAAGAAGCTAAACTGGCGTGCAATGAAATAAGGTCACTTAGAAAAACCGCAATACCTCCCAAACTTAACAACAACAATAACTTTTGACAAATAAATATTTCATTATATACATTTTATTTCAGAGACCTATCTCGTAGTTTCGGAGATATCTTGGCTCTTTCATTGCACACCAGTTTAGTTAAATAATCCAACCATCTAATCAGATGGAAGGTTATACTTTATACATTAGATCTAATGGCATTTGTAATTTGACCTCTTTCGTCCTCACAACATAGATTTATCTATACACAAGGAAAATGTCCAAAGAAACGTTGTGATACCGACAAAATTATTTGGCCATCAATTTATGGGAACAATGACGCGAATGGTTGCTGCTACACAATATTGTGACGATACACGCCGTATTGACTGACGTAAATCGAAAACCTTTCACGTTTCTGAAACATTGCCAAAAGTAATGAAAGATTGATAAACAATGAACGTTTCAAACCTGGTTGCATGTTTCCTGCCGTAGCTAAATTTTCTGATCCAAATGGGTATCTAATGGGTATCTAATCTGGTTAAAATAATACAAAATTAGGCTCACGATCCTCATGGTGGACAGTTTTATATATTTATTCAGTACGAAGTTGCAGTTTTTTGTCCTTACGAGACAGGTTGCAAGCCCATAGCCGCTAACATACTGGTTTAAAAAAAGATGTCTTCATCCGTTTGTGGAGTGTCTTGCCTAAGAATAGCCCCCCTAGCCCCTATGTCTCCTCATGGATGTCATAAAAGTAAACTAAGAGATTACACCAGGGGATGGATAACAGCATCCACCTGTATACTTAACGTCAATACACCTACCAAGCGTGGTTATTATGGCAAAAGCCACCATTGCATAGAAAACCGATTTCAATGAGTTTTCGTAGAGTGATTGTAATAACACAATATGGATCCTAGTACATTGCAGCAGATAGTAATAATGTATATAAAAAATAAATTTTACTAGAAACTGCCAATTGTTCAGCATGAGTAGAACGCCCACGACTTCGTCCGTCTGGAGTTATTTCCAACCTTTTTGTTGATTGTGTAGCAGCTATAGTGGCTCTAAGTACCAAGACAAACCTTGTAGAGTTTTTATGGTACTTATTTAATTGAACGGTATGTAAACCACTTTTAGATGAATAATTAAATAAAAAAATATAAATTTCAACGCCCTTTCAGGGAATTTCATTTTGGAAATTTCTTTCTTAGTGCATCCCTAGACTACAAAATGAATTGTACCCTTTAAATTTCAGGTGTCTAGGACTCATGCTTTAGACCGCGCGTTGATTGTTAGTCAGTGAGTCACGTCACGATTTTATATAATGTATATGCTATAGCAATATTCTACCATATTGCACGATAAAATTCCTATGCAGTATAGTTTATTACTGTCTGAACAAATGCCATAATGTACATCACGACCTTCCCCCATCAAGCCGGGAACGGAACCAAATGAGCCGCAGCATGTTAGAACTTTTTGTTAGAATTTAATGTTTATTACAAAGGTATAGAGTTGAGCTATAAATAAATGCATGCGGTTTACTGAACCACGCAAAAATCGTGTTATTATTAAAACAGCATGTTAAAATATGGGGCACGCTAGCATCGCGTGACTCAAAGGACAATCAACAGTATTAAATGTATTTGAACTCTTAATTTGACTTAAGTTGATGAAGGCGGCTCAAAACCGGTAATCGTGGCATTTTTTGAGGGTAACCTATGCCCAGCAGTGAACTTTACCCGTGATAAGATGCCTGTTTAAAACGGTACTCCGATCAGGAATATTATATCAAGAATATAGAAATATGATGACGGTTTAAATGGCACGCATCGCAAAAGGTCTAAGTCTAACAGTGGCAGGCTAATGATGATGATTATGATGATAGACGTACAAAAATATGGTAGATATATGATGGAGGCAATGTTTCTTTGATACCGTCTTCTTATATCCATACCTACGTACATTGCCCATCTCAAGTGCTCATACAAACCATGTTCAAAGCAAAGGCCTCGGTGACTATACCAATACCGAAGTACCTGTGTCAGGCAGCGAGGTGAAACAATGGCTGTGGGTACTTTAGACGCCCATCCGTATTTGCATAAAAGCCGCAAAGCTGTAAACTAATACTTGGCACGCAAGCTTAACTATTCAAAATTGTAGGAAGGTGTATCCAATCTTAGGGTGCTAGCAGATGGCTTTCAAAGATACATTCAGGTAAACTGCACGCTTTCAACTGCATGCAGTTGTAGATATTGTCTATTTATACGCACTATCGAATAATAGAGCACTGCTAAACTATGGAGTTATTCGGTCCGCACGTTTGCTCAGCTGCAAACGTGCCCAACTATATCATAGAATCTACTGCTAAACGTATACGTACAGCTTCTCGATAGCACGCAGTCATGTAGTCAACTATAATAGTCAAAGTGTAAATTGAGTGTAAACTGCAAACATGCGTTCTGCATGTGCTAGAGAAGTCTGTTAGCACCCTAACTCGTTACACAGTGCTGCCCCTATTATTTTAGCACGTGCGCCCGTTTCATCAAACTGACAATAACTTCTGTAAGTTTCAAAACTCTGTGTACGTTCGAGCGCAGGATGCGACTCTCAAAGCTTTTTCCACATTTTACGCTTTCATGTTAGCCTCACAGTTTGTTGCGAAATGTTTCGAGTGTGAATATATTAACAAAAATAATAGTTTGTTGTAAAATAATATTTTTTTTGACATTATAAACGTTGCAGAAAGTCGGTGGATGGAAGTGGCTCAAGACCGTTTGTCGTGGCATTCTAAGGGGGAGGCTTATGCCCAGCAGTGGACAGGCTGATGATGATGAGGATGATACATTTTTTACAAGCCGTGATAGACTCGGTCTAAGAATAGGACTCCTCCAACTTCTACTGTAAATGTCTTAAAAGTTGACCAAGGGGTTACGCCAGTGGACGGGTAGCAGCATCCACCCACGTTTTTAACACCAAACTGCGATCACCAATCTGCCTACCTAGCGTGGTGATTATGGCAAATCCCTCCATTTCACGCTATGGGATATACCCTATAATATACCTATGCTTGCTATGGGGAGACCTCATACAGCAGTGAATGTCTACCGGCTGATGAAGAAGATACATTTTTTATTTACTTTTTGTCGATTGTTGTGAATAAACATTTACTCTATAGTGACTGAATTTTAATAAATATTTTTTGTTCGTAGGTCAGACGCAATCCAGGGGATGTCGCTTGAGGCCGAAGACGAACGTTGTGGCGCAGGGTGAGCTGGCACCCGGCACTCGCTCGATGTGGGTGTGGGTAATGCTGACGCTGGCGGCGGCCGCCTCCGCCGACTGCCCACGCCACTGTGAGTGCAAGTGGCGCAGCGGCAAGGAGTCCGCGCTGTGCGCGCGTGCCTCCCTCGTCTCCGTGCCGCCGCGCCTCGACCCAACCACACAGCTTCTCGACCTTTCCGAGAATCGGCTGCCCGCACTCCGTGACGACGTCTTTAAGAGCGCTGGTCTCCTCAACCTCCAACGCCTGTACATCCCCGGCTGCAGCCTCCGCAACATCCGTCAGCACGCATTCCGAGCACTCGTCAATCTGGTCGAACTCGACCTCTCTCGCAACCGCCTAGACAGTATACCGTCGCAATCTTTTGACTCGATTCGTGAACTCCGAGAACTAAGACTGGGTGGTAACCCAATTGCCAAAATTGGAGATGAATCTTTTATTGCACTGCCGCATCTAGTAAGACTTTCTCTCAGCAGTTGCAAGATATCAGAGATAGATCCGCGAGGTTTCGCAGGCTTAGAGTCTTCGCTGGAATATTTGGAACTTAGTAAAAACAAACTGCAGGTGCTACACGTGGCCGTTTTGGCACCGCTGCGGACACTTAAAGGCTTGGAACTGGCGAGTAATCCTTGGGAGTGCACCTGTGCGCTGAGACCACTACGTGATTGGATGATTAGAAAGAACGTTCCGGCGACAGTTGTTCCAGATTGCGCTTTACCTCCACGCTTGATGACTCAGTCTTGGGATCGATTGGATTTGGAAGACTTTGCTTGTCAACCTGAAGTCAGCGCACTGGTGAGCCACTTTCAAGGGTTGGAAGGAGATGCGGTTACCCTGGTGTGTCGGGTGACCGGCGTGCCGGCGCCGCGGGTGCGGTGGGTGCGCGCAGGTCGCTTACTCGGTAACAGTACGACGAATGTCAATTCCGGTAGGGCTTTTATGTTACGTAGTGAAGGTCAAACTAGTAATTTAACTATAAAATCTGCTGACATCCAAGACTCTGGTTCATATACGTGCAACGCTGAAAATCGAGCTGGAAAAGCGGAAGTGATTTTAAGTTTAGCTGTAGAAAAGAAACCGGAGAGTAAAAGTTTCGGTGGACGTGCTTTGATGGCAGGGATGGCGGTATCCGCAGTGATAGTGCTTAGTTCGTGTTTAATAGGGCTGTGCGCGTATGAAACACGTAAGAAAAGACAGTTGGATAGATGGAACGAGCAGATAGTGGCAACTAATAACCGTGAAGAAAGTTATGAGAAAATTGACGCTAATATAAAAAACAGTGCAGAAGTACCGCGTGTGATACCTTCGGACAGTAGTCGCAAGCGGGGGGACTATAGGAATGTGCCATTGCATGACCCGGAGGATGATTACGAGGGATATGCGAGGGGAGAACTGAGGGACGAGAGGGAACGGTCCAGCACTCCTCCGCTCGAAGCCGGGTGGCGACGAGTCGAGTTCGAGTCGAGTGGCAACCGAGCCATACCCGAGCGAGACCTTCACATACCCCGGTTCAGCGATTACAACTTACGGTAATTTTTAAAGAGCTCCATACTTATAACCTCATAGTTGCCAAGAATGCTTACTAGACTTGAATGAAACCAATAACGATCGGTGCGTTTAGCTTAAAGTACCTAATTGTTTGATGAAAGTTGTTTCTATAAGGTGGATCGTCTCGCAATTGGTGCGAAATTCAAATTTTATTATGTTTTGGCTCGTCACGCCACTTTTTGACACTTTTTGAGATAGTAAAAACTGATTTTGCGAAAAATAGAAGACCCAACATACATGTTTTAATTTATACTACTTATCTCATAAATATCATTAGTTTAGCTACGAATATCCCTGAACCAACACTAATTAATTGAAGGATATATTTGTAGCTAAACTTATATTCATTGAAAAACTTGATAAGCAAAAAACACGATAAAATTTGAACTATCAACTTACGAAACGCTCCACCTTAAAAGTAAATTTTAAGTAAGAAAGTAAAATTTTACATACTTACGCACACATGTAAATCCGTTCAAATCTTTCAAGAAGAGTAACCCTTTTCATGATACTTACACATTCCAGAGGGCCTAGCCAAACGGCATTCGCTTCGAAGCGATTCCATTTCTACAGTCGTAATTCAATACAAATGACCACGTGACAAATCGATAGCTAACGTGAATCCCATACATTTTGGACTTTTCTACTGGCGTCATCGCTATTAGAATGTTACTTTGTCTACGGCCTCCGGAATGTCTTTCTCTCAGCGATACCCATTATTTTGATTTATTACAGGTCTGATGCAACATCCGAATCAGTGCAGAGTTCAAATTCAACGAGCATTATAAACCCTCACGTGGAAATATTATCAGAAAACAGTAGATACAACAACAACCCCCGACACGGTCCACGATCTCGCACACGTGATCGCCTAGATAATGAACTTTCCGGCAGCGACAGCGAAAAAAATTATCCCGATCTCATAGAAATGAGCGCATTAGGAACTTCCTCGTATCTACGCAGCGATAAACACGACCCCTACTGTTTCTATACGATGCCGCGTAGAAAAGACGGCGACAGCCGCAGTCCTCTTTTGAGCAGCAGAAGAAATAGTTCCGGTGGCGATTCAGTCACATTCCTCGATAACAGACTGTACGACAAGTCTCGACAGAGAACGAACAGCAGGCGATCGAATAGTTTCTTAGATCTCTCTGCGGGTAGCAGTCGAATACGCCGCAATCCTAGCCTTCCCGCGTCACCCTCTAGGGAACAGCCCACCGCAGTGCCGTCCGCCACTCCATTACTGGATTTATCCGGTCTCCGAGATTATTCACGAGCAAGCGCCGGCCAAACGATGGAAGACTATGATTTCCGCGCTTCTCAACTCGAAAAATTCTTAGAGGAATACAGAACTCTACGAGAACAACTTTCTAGGATGAAGGAAACGAGAGAAAACTTGCAAAGGTCACGGGCGGTAGAAAATGATGAGCTCCGTTCCATTCTTAAAGGAAAACCAAGCATAGCTGTAACTGAAACATCATCGTCAGTAGCCTTGGCTGATGCGGCGTCCCCACTGGCTCTCAGCCCACCAGAATATAAACCACAGCAGCCGAGGCCCGAGTGGTTGAGGACATTATTGTATCGAAACTAGTAGATTTTTATAATACATACTAGCGATTGTGGGTACCATAATAAACGTTTAAACATTTTAAATCATTTGATGATAACATATTTCAATTAGACAACATTTTAGATGTTAAGTATTGTAAATAATTGAACTGACGTTGATGGTAAGATTGTTTGTAAGTAAAATGCAAACGAGCATTCTTTTAAATGTTGAAATAAATTAATTTCAATTTGTTCGTTTTGTTTAAATAAGTTGAATTCCGACATTTTAGTATTATTTATCGACCGTGTTGGTTGGCACAGAAGATAAATAGATTACATATGGATCAGTTTTGTTGAATATTTACCTACCTACTACAACATCAGGTTTTTGCTCGCTAAAATTGCGATGCTAAGCCGTATAGTATTATTGGCTTAGGGGCTTGTCGTCATCGGACCATATTTTTTACCTATATTGATATCCTTTGAACAATTTTAATTAAAATCAACAGCTTCATAGAAAGCAGCAAGATAAATAGGATGCTCGCTGATTTATTTGAACCAATTCATATCAGCTCTGCGTAGATACAAAGTAGTACTATCTTGAGAAATAATGAGCTGCTCGATAAGGGATAGGATTCTTTGTTTGTGATTTGAAACGTCTCCCGTGCCTTCAATAGCTTTTGGAACGAGTATTGGATACAGGATAAACTCAATCGAAAAGTATTTTGTATTTTGAATTACAAATAGTTTCATAACTGTCTTTTAATTTGATTGGCTGTGGTTACGATATACATTGTTAAGATTGTATTTAACTATTTCGAAGAGTCGCAATAAAATTTTAGTAGCTTTCTAAACCATCACAAACGAACTAGGCGAAACGATGCAGGGGAAGGATTTGACCAGATTGATGAACAAAGACGCTGACGCGACAGCGTTATAACTTATAACTTTTCAACTTAAAAATTTAAATGTCCTCAGACCTCAGCGTATGGTTGTCACCTAGTATGTTTTTATTGTAATCTCAGAATTTATCGAGTACTACAGCAAATTATCTAAAAATAATGGTATAATTTACAATTTGACGAATTAACAAACTTCCTCTTTTTTTAAAGTCGTCTAAAAAACATAACTATGTAAGTATTATGAACAAAATATATCGGTTCGTGCTTGGGCATGATAAAAAACGTACGGATACTTATTTAATTCTCAAATGAAAATTCAGTCAATATCTTTTTCATCTGTTCCTAAAAGTAACCAGGTCATTTTCCTAAAGTATGTAGGAAGCACTTATTTAATTATGCACTAGTTTCCCTAGTTTTGCCAACGTATAGATAAGATTCTCATAACGTAAATGTATCCAATGGAATTATGTTTTAAAAGATGGAGAGTGTTGTTTGACAGCGACAGATGTGGCGGGAAAGCTACAATGTAATTACACGAACTGGCGGACATAGTTTCCAGGAAATAATGTCACAGAGAGGATCTTTCGTTCATCGTGTTGAGGAATAGAAGTAAAAATGTGGATAGAAAATTTAAAATATTGAGGTAAAAATGTGGTGAGAATATTATATGAATTTTAGTAACTCTGAAATGTAAGCAGTGGACGTAATACAGGTTCGTTATCCGTTTTAATGAAGACTTTAATTGTGACGAATCCCTGTGATACACTTAAAATGTCAACTAACATTTTTTTTAGGTCATACGTTTCTCGACGTTTGTATGCCACGGGCCCGCTACTAGGTACAAAACTCTCCTTCTGACGCATAATGCCAACACGCTTTTTGACTAATTTTAAATACGCATCTTGACATTTACGCAATATGTGCAATACGCATAATGCCAAATTAATTCATATAATAACTCTTTACAACAGCTACAATTATGAAATTGAAAGAATGGCTTTTAAATAAAATTATTATAAAATTACTATTAAATTAAAAACAAATGCTTGGTAATTTTTTGATAAAAACTTTCGCAAAAGGTTTTCATGATTAGATAGATTTTAACCGGTTTAACATACGTAGATTTTATTCGAGTATACGACCGGAGGTTTCGAGCAATTTAGATGCTCTTAGAAACCTCGGGTTGTATACTAAAATCTATCAAATGCTTTGTAGTTTTAAATTAGGTAGGATTACCTACCACGTTATAAAGTAGTATTAATTCCACGTTGATAACGTGAGTTTTGGTTGTAGCTTTAAAAGCTGAGTCCAATAGTGCAAACATTTAGCTGTTTAATGACAATGATGATGACCTTCGGCAGTCTTTAGACGTCCACTGCTGAACGAGGCCTCCCCCATAAGATACAATGGAGGGAATTGCCATAATGACCACACTTGGCAGGTGGATTGGTGATCGCAGTATTCGTGTTGAGTACTCAGGTGGATGATGTTGCCTGCTGGTGTAATAGTCGGCTTTTACGTCATCTATGGGAGGAGATGGAGGGGTCTTTTCTTAGGTCAGACACTACGGCCAAATACTCTAAAATAAGATGCAACAAATCTAATTTTTATGACTCTTTTATTTTAAAGTGCCAGAACTTCCCAAGTCCATCATTTGACTACAGTGATAAAGTCACCATTAACGTCTAACACATCTCCGCTTTAATACGTTCTTAAAGTGATAAACGCTGCTAAGAAAACTTTAGCAGATAAAAAAATGCTGTACTACGAAGACGAAACATTCGAAGGTGCCTTCGGAAATTGTGAAGCTACAATATAATAAAGAAGGTGAATTTAAATAAATTGTGCTCGTGGCTTGTTACCGGCTCCAGGATACTCCCGATAGTCTGTGTCATTCCAAATCAGCTTTCAATGTCAAATGAACTTTATTGCCATGTTCTTAGATTCAAGATGGCATGGGTACGGGTAATGCAAATTACGAAAAATTTGCTTTCCATCGTATCGTCCAATTTTGTCAAATGGAATTGAGCTGTCAGCCTGATATGCTGCCTTTAGGCATGGATATAGTACCTATTATAAGTACAAATAAGTTTTTGTTGAAAAATTTATTTTTCAAAACATGCTTTTATTATTTTGATTGGAACCGTGAGCTGAGCAAAATGAGCCCAAACACTGCCAGGCTACTGTTAATCATCGAGAAGTTCCGTTGTCCACCTTCCATCTCTATCATCAGATCAGCTCGTTGTCACCACAATATTGTATTGTCATCAAACTTGACAGGTATGCAAAATTTCAGCTCAATCAGTTGGGTGGAACTGGTTCAAAACTCAGTATCAAGATTCCACCCGGACAAATATACATACATTGCAAGTTAAATAAAAGCTCTTAAAAATTCTTGCCTTTAGGTATGTTAGGTATTCATAATTTATAGCTGTTCTTATTATTTATTCTGTGGTAGAAGCAACCTATAGATTTGTACACCAGGAAAACATTGCTAGAGTACTACGGGCAGACTTATCGCTGAAGCGACGCTACGGACTTTACAGGCTACAGCTACGGGCGGCGCTATATCTAATATGTCTTTGTTACTATCACTCAACGCATTAGGTAAGGTAATCTCTCGCGGTTATGCAAATGTCTCATTCATTTGAGAGAACTGTGGCCAATGACCCTAACTTCCGATCCCGAGGTCTTAGGGTCAAATCCCTGTGATGCACTACCTCGTCCAACGTGGACATGTAAAGGCTGCTGATGATGATGATGATGATGAACTATGTGTACGTTTTAACGTCATCATTACCTACTATATTATATTATACCTATACCTGAATGACATGTAACAATTAGCTATTATTAATAAATAAACTATGAACTAATACTTTAATAGTACATAATCATGTAATAGTTGTGCTGCCTAAGGTACGTATAGAGTTGTACAGCGTTCATTGCCCCGCACCGATGCAGCCTACCTGGACTAGAATAAACGAATCCGTCTCGTCTGAGTGACTATGCTATGGGTACTACATAGTAACTACATTTATAATGCTACGAGCAGGAAACGGATAGTTACGACGCCGACGGTGGAATAACATATGCTGATAATTTTAGTAATTATCATCATCAACCTGTTTACGTCAACTGCATGTCTATGCCTCCCCCATTGAATAGAATGGGGGATTTAACATAATCATCACATTTGACGACCTCTGTGGCGCAGTGGGCGGAGGTTCACCTGCGACGCAGGAGGTTGCGGATTCGATTCCCGCCTCGGAACAAATATTTGTACAATTTGCAGATATTTGTTCCGGGTATTTTCTATGTATAATAAAAAATATCTATCTAATATCTATCTATATATAATATGTAATGTATTGTATTAATTATAACAGTTATTTAGTACCCCTAACACAAGCTCTGCTTAGCTTGGGGCTAGATAATGCTGTGAGAAATGTCCAGCATCTATTTGTTTATTAATTATTTATTATTTATCACGCTTGGCAGGTGGATTGGTGATTGCAGAATTCATGTTTAGTACTCAGGTGGATATTTTTGCCCATCCCCTTGTGTAATCTCTTAGTCGTAATCTTTAACGATATCCACAAACAAAAACACAAAACGCTTATTATAACTTTGTAATTTAAAGTGTTTTAAATCAGACGTGCATAGTCATAAGTTCGCGAGAGTTTTAATGTGAGATACCTGTGTGACGTTTTTCCGTGCTGCAAGGCTATTTTAAAACGTTCGGAAGGGTTTCCGATCGTATTCGTTAGCTTTCACTTCGATGTGGTAAGTAACTAAAACAATTTTCTCTAGTAAACAACACAGTAAATAACTTTTCATTTAAAAAACCGACTTCCGCCATATTATTCGACTAAATATTTGGATGAAAAAAAAATGATGAAAGAACCATAGTGGTGAAAGGATTATGATACTTTTTGAATGCAAATGCTTGGTTTGTTGCTGAAAATATCAAAATCACCATATGTATGCCTACAATATTTGAGGAGTTCCCTCAATTCCTCATGGGTTCCATCATCAAAACTGGATTCTGAAAAAAATGGGACCAATCTGGAAGTATATCTATTCAAATAAAAAAAGAATTTTCCAAATCGGTTCATAAACCGAAAAAAACCTCCTTTTTTGGGAAGTCGGTTAAAAACAATAAATACTGTGTATTACTTTGTTTAACTACAAACAATTGTTATTACTTACCACATCGAAATGAAAAACTAACGAAACCGGAAACCCTTCCGAACGTTGTAGAATAGCCCTGCTGGTCCCGTCACAGCATGGATAGCCGCTAACGCTAGGATCTAAATTACGCGACCAATAGACACTACGAGAGTTCGCAATTACAGCTGTCCAGGCGAATTGTGTGTTCGACAATAAAAGCGATACTTTTATTGTTGTTGTAAATTGCCTTCCCGAGACGATGTCGTCGCTCCCCCGTTGCGTATTCTCGCTAAAACTTCATGTTGATTTAATGTTATTGTCCAGTAAATCCAGCACTGGAACAGATCAATGGCTAAAAAGCTCAATTGCACGCAGTGGCAATTTATTTACATTTTAAGTGCTTTTATATATGACACGATACTTTTTAACGGTAAAAAGTTTTGTATTTTTTAAGCCCTCTCACTCAACACTCTTTAACAATGAACAATGGGATTCATATTGCGATGCTTTTAGGGTACCGTACCTCAACAAGAAAAAATGGGAAACTTATAGGATTGACTTTGTTATCCGTCTCTCTGTTGGTCAGCCTGCCTATTTGTTTGTCTACCTTTTTTCCTAGGCTAACGGCTAATAATTATGAACTTTACATTTATACTAAATATAAAAACCTGTGAACTTATCATGCTGTAATACAATCAAGCTTACTCAATGCATTTAAAAGTTATGGTAATTAATGTCGTATTTTGGTATTGAATTCGCTAAAAAAAACCCCTAGGATAGGTTACTTCCAGTAAACTCAAAATTCTAAAATTTAGAATGCTAGGAAGTTTTGTGATAACAATAAAGGAAAAAGTCAAAAATTGAGGACTTTCTACTTTTTATTCCTTTAATGGGATGGTCAAGTTTTTAAGAAAAAGTAGCTAAAACTTGAAACGTCGTCGGCTCTGACGATTTTGAAATAATTTAGGGATCGGTCCAATCCGTCCTTTTATTTTTATAAAAATTCAATTGAAAATTCTGAATTGAACACCAAATTAGTACAATAGCGAAATAATGCTTAAAGCATTCTTTACCAGCTAACCTATGAATATTATTATTATTATTATTAGTTAATACACAGGCAGCTCAAAGCTGATGCGTGTATATTTTATATATTGTCAGTGCACTATTATTATAGGGGGTAATAAGGTGGGAAAAAAATGTGTCAGTGTGCACAGAGAACTAGGGAATCAGAAAAATGCTATATTATAAGATAAATAATTAATAACATGCAATAAATAATATTCACATGTCTCTCGTTAGTAAAATCATTAGATTTTACTAACAAAACCATCTGTGTGAATTATGCACCACCTTAATTAAGGTGGTGCATAATTCACACAGATGGTTTTTAGAAACCCCCTATAGAAGCTTCCTTGAAACCACTTGTCTAAAGAGTTTTCTATAAAGAAACGTATTCAGTATATGGTGTTTTTCCAACGGCTTTTGAGGCTAAATCCTAAACTATAATATAAGCTACAAATTTTATATAATAGCTATACCGATCTACTGATAGGTAGGTCTTTACTTAATATTTCATAAGAGGTAAGGATTTACCTCAAAAATAGATTGAAGGGTAACGTAATCTCTGAACTGCAAATTAAAGAAATATCTGCGGTTCATTCTGCTGAATTGGTTCATGAAAAAGAAAGATTTCAACCAAAAGAGCATTTTGCAATAAAAGAGAATGTTATCGAAATTTGAATAATTATCGCATTCGCATTCTTGCCTTGCAAAGAACGAGTGTGCGAAATGTTTATTTCAATTTTGGGTCCATAACCTGACTAGCTCTGTCTTTCAGTGCGGTTGGGACAAGTTACGGGGAGTTCGGTCGGACCTATCGTAAATAGAAATTGACATTGGTATTATTTTCGTTGAAGACGGAGCTAGCTTCGGCCGGGGGGTTGTTGCCTTCGTTTTTTCGGCCGCATCTCGACCACGGCACACTCCAACCGCTGCTCGTTTAGCAAAATGACGGACGGACCTTTTTTATCTCGTCCAACCGCAATTTGTAGCCGGCGATCTCTGCTTGCGATACACGAACTCGGTTGCGTACCCGAAACACATTTCAAATTCCTCTCCTATAAATATTTAGGCGTTTCAATGTTGACGATCCATTTGGATTTTTAAGTCTTCACGTGGCGAGACGAGATGAAAGCTCAAACAATCCGCGTACACCTCAGCCATTTGGATGCTTTATTTTTATCCAATGGGTCGTGAAAGCTGGTGAAATGTGAATGAAAAGTGGAAGCTAATTTTATTATGAAATGCGAATCTACTCCAGTTAATGAACGAAATGTTTGTGTAGGCGAAGTTGTTAGTGGACATTCTGCAGTAGTAAAAGCTAGAATATAAATTATATTTGAATTCATTCAACATGATTTTCGGTTTGAGTAAGTACAATAATTCTCCTCAATCGGGTAAAAAGATAGAAAAAGTTTGCAGAGATTTTCGTTAATGTAACTTGGCAATTCGGATATAAGACTTTTTCAAAAAGTACTGTGTCGTTTGCAACAATAGAGCTTGTCTGCGCCGTTGCGGATTTTCCTCTTCAAACTTTTCCAATTCATGCCATGTTTAATATAATTTTCCATAAAAGTGAGCCAATCTTTTCACATGCAAAGAAATAGCTGACGCTTTCAATATTCACAGTAGATACTAACCTTCAAAAAAGTTTGGTTCTATACAGATAATACTTTCCTTCTAACTGGCGAAGTAAGGTGCCCGAAAAATGTTCGTTAAAACTTTGTAAAACAGGTTTCTGGGTTACTCGTATTTTTTATGACCGTAATAAACGAGCCCATAAGAATATAATTCATAGTTGGAAGGTATTTTTAAGTAACTTTTCTTTTTCAGTATTTTATAGGGGTGCAATGTACTTAATACTCATAAACTGAAACGGTATGTAGCTTTTTCAAAGACAAAAAGAGATACGACTAAGGAGACTAGGCTTTATACCCATACACACATGCCGCAGAGCTTCAAGACAAAAGTTCACTGGCACTGAGTCGTGGTCACTTACTATTGACCGTATAGACAAGCTTAAAGTCATGCAGTGGTTTATATGGAGAGAGCTATGCTAGGATTTTCACCATGTGATAAAATCTGAAATGATAAAATCCGTAGAAGAACCAAGAATACCGACATAGCTTTAAGAATTAGCAAGTTGAAGTGACAATGGGCAGGTCACGCTCACAGAACTGACAACCGTTGGGGGATAAAAGTTCTCGAGTAGCGACCACAAACCGGATGACGTAGTAGAGGAAGGCTCTCCTCTCGATGGATTAAAGACATTATAAAGGTTGCAGGAAGTCAGTGGATGGAGGCGACTCAAAATCGTTCGTCATTAGTAATTGGCATTCTATTAGGGAGGCCTATGTCCAGTAGTGGACTTCTATGATGATAGATGATATAGCTGATGATGATGATGAGGGCTTTAAATAAGACTGTCTGAAGAAAAAACCAGCTCTTTTTAGTTTAGACGACAGATTAACAAAGATCACGATCTGACCTGTTTTTATCTTCGTTGGTCTTTATTTATACAAAAAACTAGCTAAATACGATAACTCCTGAATCTGAAGTTTTATTCCAACATTGTTCATTATTTTTCAATCCCAGAGCACTATAATTTGAAAATACAAGAACGTTTGCTCGTACGCAGATTTCGTATTTTGCTCGTTTGTAATGTAAATTTACCTTTCCTTAGTTAACGGGGCCGGGTGGGACCAGGATGCCCAAAGCCAGGAATTGCCCGAATGCCACTTAGAGAGCCGGATTGCTGGATGTAAACTTTTAACTCCAGCATTGTGATTTGACAACAATGTTACGGGATTTAATGAGTGGACTGAGTTTGTTGAAATAGCTAGGGTATTATTAATATGTTGTGTTGTATGGTATGTCTTGGGAGTTTGTAAGGTCTCTAGCGTCTTTAAGTCTTTAAGTGCCAGGAGACTGAAAGTTGGCACTTTTTTATGTACAATTTTTTAAAGATATATATTTAGGAGTGAGCTAATTTTTAGTGTCATACTAGAAGCCATTTAGTTAAGTAGTTTCAATCGTAAATCAATATCATTTGCCTACAAAAACTATACAAAATAAGGTGAGCCGCGGAAAAAAACCTTACGTTTTAAAGGCTTCAGCGATTACGTTATGATAAAAAAACCCACAGTTAGATGAAGTGCTGACTTAGAAATGATTTCGTCAATTAGATAAATACCGCTTTTAAAACAAGCCTTCCTAATTTCAAAAGGTTCGACATATCACACGGTATACTCGAATCTTTTGAAACATGTTAGGCAATCGGTATACCGAAACACTCCACTCGAGATTTTCAAAGCTACATAATAGACACTTAAGTCACCGTAAGTACACACTACGCCCCGAGCAAAAACTACCTCAATAGCCTTTGTTCACCCCAGACGGAAGAATGTAGACGGCACATAGAGTCAATTTTCAAAAATGGCATCGTTAAAAATAGTAAGGAGGTAGTAACAGTGTTCAAGGGAACTCATTACCGAACTCCTTGAGGTACTATTTCGGGTGAATAGGAGCGGCGCGGCTCGCCGAGATAGCGCGCTTATGAGCGATATCGCGACAAACGAAGTGTACCCTCCCAGCCCACCTTGCACCCGCTTTGCTGAGATTGAAGCGAGCAAAAAAAACTGCCAACATACCTCAGAGACCGTTTGTTGAGGATACGAGTTGTTGGCTAAGGATGTGGTGCCAAACTTTGCGAACGTATAAATTGGAACCGGATGTTTGGGCTTAGAAACGCGCTTGTTATTTTGTTTGTGTTATAAAGTTTCGTAAACCAGTAACCGCATGGTTTATCGAGGCCAGGTCGGTAATTTGAATACTGTGAGATTGAAAATGTATTAACACTTGCTGGGTAAAACACAAACCAAATGCGATTTCAATGACTACATAAGCTGCTGGATTTAGTAATAATATTAATTCACAAAAAACTTACATTAACACTCTACTGTGTACGCTAAAATTCTAAGTTTTGAATTACGTGGAGCCAATAGAAGCGACATATCACTTCCGTATGTGTGGAAATTACTAAGTTGATAATTCAAAATTGGCAAATTATCTTTAAAAAAAATTTAGTTAACGTGGTTATGTGGTTATCTAATAACTACACTTTTCGGCTTTCCTACCATTTTATGATCTTGACCGTGCATGCGTACCTACCTACTGTGCAAAAGATCTGCATATAAAATATGGATTCGGATTGGTTTGAAAACGGCATTTAATTGCTTAAAAACTAGTCTTAGTTAACTGTGAATCCTCGATTAATAAAATAAATAAATAAATCTTGTCTCTGAAGTCGTGTCCTCGCCGTTTTTAGGCCAAATCAAAGTCTAGGAATTATATTCGCTGAACCAAGGCGTGATTGCCAATCTCTTGGAAGGTTGCATACGTGGGTGCAAATGTGCTAAACGGTAATTAAGATTGCCTTATAACTAGTATATTCTAATCCCCGACATTCCTCGTCGAAGTTACCCTCTCGGGTTACTTTATGGCTTTTCCTGGGAAATAGTTTCTGGGTTATACTTATTATAATAGAGTGACGAACTTAATGATAAAGGGTTGTATTTGAATTTTCAAAATGTGGTAGATTCAGGGATTGCCATATCATTACCGTTATATGCGGTGACTTACTTTTGTGATACAAGGGTCTTAATTAAATAGGTTACAAATGGGTTGACGTTAGTTAGTACAATTGTCACTAGTTTCAAATAAACTTTATGCCCGGTGGTATACGATTTTTTTCAATACATACGCGAAAACAGGTCATCTGGTATTTTTTTAGTAACAATATAATTTAGGGTAAAAATGAAAGTACTAACAGTGTTTAAGTGGTATTAATAACTTATTTAATGATATAAAAAAATTAAATACAAAATCTGCGGTAATTAAAAAAAGTTTATAATAATTTCAATCAATCATGTTAATTAATTGCTTATTGGTTTTAAAGTGTTAACCCACACTGATGTTTCAGATAACTGTGTGTTAACTTAATACATATTTTAAAAACATTAACTATCGAATTAGCAATATCTCTCATCAATTTAATGGTTTCCTTAATTTGACTTAAGTTATTGAACAGGCTTGGATAACGCGTGTTAAGAAGCTGATTCGATCCATGTCTGGTTCGTAATTTTTAGGATAATATAAAATCTTATTTATTTATTTTCTATGGCTACAGAGCCCATGCGGCTTTACCATTAACTTATTTTACCTGTGCATTCATCGAGAGGTTTGCAAACATTTGCACACTATAAGTAAATACATTATAAAATATTTTTGCCTGTTAGTCGGTCTCAGAAATCAGAAATCAGTCTCGATCCTGTTCTGTTTATACGACCAGAGTATAGACGTGTGGTAAAGTTAATTGCTTGTCAATAACATGATGTAGACATGGTTGTATTGATTGTAAAATCACATTGCTTCTCTTATCTACGTTTGTGAAAACAATTTTAAGAGTGAACCAATACACACTGAGAGCGGATATAAAAGTGTATGTATGAGTCTAAAAGACTATCTTTTATAAGTACCAACATCTACACAAGAGAACATAAAGTAAGTATGACACTAAAGGTTTAGATTATATAGGGCCTATACAGCCGCAAAAAATCTTACAAGAAGGAAAAAGCTACTAAAACTTTATAAATCACATTATGATGGCTCTCAAAAGATATATTGAAGTCGTTTCGTCGCTATACGACGGGAGTGGTCGAATGGCAACGACAGCTGTACCAATTATGGTGGATACGGTCGCTACGACCATCACAAGATCGGTTTTACTGCATTCCATCTTTACCAATCTAACAGTATTTTAGAAAAACGGGCAGGTATGATTCTGAGTTGGATTTTAATACGCACTACGGTATTGAATCAACTTTTATCGCATATTATTTTCACCTTCGGCTGACTAACGATAGCGAGTCACTAGCGAGCTAGGATTTTTTATACTACGTACTATATCCATGCTAGCGAGACGATTGTAAATGTCAAATATTATGAAACATATAATATAGCCCTTTTATTTCCATAATAAGAAATGTACAATTCATTTAGTATCTAGTGTAATAAATTAGGTTCAATAAATTCATGCATAAGAATGCATTCGTAATATTTTTAAATAATTATTTTGTTTTATGTTCCCGATGTGTCCTGTCCATGTTGCTATTTAAATAAATAGCAACATGGACAGGACCATATGATAAAAGAAACAGGGGAAGACCAAATGAGAAATGGTTTGATGAAATAGACAAAACTACTGGCACGTACTGGATTAATAAAGCAAAAGATATGCTTGGAACAAAATCGAGGAGGTCTTTACTCGTTTAGGGGTCCCTTATAAATTTTTATTTTTTTTTCTTTGGAAAACAAACAGTACTTAAAATCTTATAACTAAACTAAAAATTAAACTATAGACCATTAAAATTATTATTTAGGGGTCCCTTATAATTAATTATACTACTATAAACTATTAATTGAAGTCTATTTAGTAAATGTAAAAATCTAATTACAAAGATTTCAAGCTACCCCGATGTCATTAGCCAATATTAACATTTATATTTTTTTCGAGGTTCGAAAATTGCGTTTTATTTCGGCCATGTTGAATTTAGTGTGACGTCACACGTGGAACGTCAAGACACTTCATAATAATACCTCATATTTTATCAAAATCCACCAAGTAGTTTCGAAATGATGATCTACAAAAAATAATGAATGATGAACAAAACTCATTACTCTCTTTTTGCTTTGCCATAGTAAGGTAAAAAACGTAGGTATTTAAAACTATTAAACTAAAGGATGTAGCGTCTTGACTAGACTGATGTGCAGTGAGCTATTTTCGGTCTGCAAAGTTTTATCGCTTGCAGTGGCTCAATATAGTGGAGTTGTTTGTGATAGATATTTTCATATCTTTTATTACAAGTTTGCTCGCTATAATATCGAGTAAAAGAAACCTCGTAGAGGGGTCTACGAGAAAAATTCTCGTAGGCATTTTTTAATAGAAATACCTACGCAATTAATTTGACGATACTGTTGTGTGCCGATGGAACTGCTATTATAGATTTGATTTTAACAAATAAGTAAGTGCCATGGTGTGTCTGGCGTAACAATAGAACCTTCTTCTCCTCCCGTGGATAAAGTAAAAGCCTTACACCAGGGGATGAGTAGCAGCATCCATCTGAGTACACAACACTAAACTATGATCAGTAATCCGCCTGATGCCAAGCGTGGTGATCATGGCCTCTTCCAGCAGTGGACGTAAACAGGCTGGTGATGATGATAATGAAGTAAGTATTTATGAACCTACGTCCTGCATATCAAATTAAATGAGGGGTTTTATAAGTTTGTGGCCATAGTGTGTTTGTTTGTGACCTCATAGCTCTGGAACGAATGCTTTGATTTCAATGTAATTTTTATATGTGAGATGTTATTTTCGCCATGGTTCTTAGATATCTTTGGTGGCAATTAGTGTGTAGCCGTTTTCAGAATCATCAGCCCGCAACAATTTTTTTGAAGGGAACTTGAGCTCAAAACAGCAATTAACTCCAGGGTCTGGTGAAGACCAGGACAGTAAGAACAGAACCTAGGGTACCGCAGGAGCTGAATCTTCAAAATTGAGCTCAAATGTTAAACAAAGATGATATGACATGTCTTTCTCCTGCAGACTCCAGAGTCTGATGATGACCAGCATAGGATGAATACGATATAAGGTGCATCGATGTATTCCGTTTTTTCAATATGCATGGAACACTGAAAATAATTAATTTGTTATATAGTGGAAAGACGTGGTCGCTAACTATTGGCCGTATAGACAAGCTCAAAGTCACACAGCGGGCTATAAAGAGAGCTATGCTAGGAGTTTTACTACGTAATAAAATCCGAAACTAGGAAATCTGTAGAAGAACCAAGGTCACCAGCATAGCTCTCAGAATTAGAAGGTGGAGTGGCAATAGGTATGTCATGTATAGCTTGAAGAACTGATAACCGTTGGGGAATAAAGGTTCTCGAGTGGCGACCACAAACCAGACGATGCGGTAGAGAAAGTCTTTACACACGATGGACTAAAGACATTATAAACGTCGCAGGAAGTCGGTGGATGGAGGCGGCTCAGGACCGTTCGTTGTGGCATTCTAAGGGGGAGGCCTATGTCCAGCAGTGGACTTCTGTGATCAGCAGTGGACAGGCTGATGATGATGATGATGATGATAGTGGAAAGATTTAAGCTTAACCCTACAACGAGCAAGGCTTGTGCGTGCCTTATTTTTAACTTTAGCTGTGAGGCTCTGTTTTAATGATGACAATTCGAGACAAATTCTACGAATAATCCTCACTTACATAATACAAATAAAGCTTTGTCTGTTTGTGAGTGTGTTTGTTTGTTTATCGTGTGAAAGCAAACCAACTGGAGCAATTTCGTTGATGTTTGGTACAGGAATATATCAAAACATGGATTAAAATATACCCAGTTACCACAGGAGAGAAATTCGGATAAAACCGTGGGCTCTATAACTAGTACTGTATGAAGTAGGTACTTACGTCGTTAAATATATTTACGAAATATATACCAGTCTATTCTGGGTAACCAACCATCTTGAACCAAGGTTGATAATTAATTAAATTGCTTATAGATTTGTTAATAGTTGGCTTGTACATAGGTAACTATAATTTGTAACTATATAATGAAAAGTTTTAACTAATTACTTATTATGAAAAACTTATTCATTAATTCGTTTCATCATCATCATCAGCCTGTAGAAATGTACCTGCTGGGCATGGGCTACGATGAACGGCTTGAGCCGCCTCCATACACCGACTTCCTGCAACGTTTATAATGTGTTTAGTCCATCGAGAAGAGGGCCTTCCTCTACCGTGTCGTCCGTAGTACCAAAAAAAATATGTTAGGTATTTCATGTTTTGTATTTATGATCGAACAAAATTATTGGTGTTTTGTCAGAGACATATTGAAAATATCTATCATTACCGCCTTCTCTAATTAATTTACAAATAACTTTTCATTTAAAAAACCGACTTCCGCCATTGTGTTCGACTAAATATTTGAATGAAAAAAAAATTATGAAAGAACCATAGTGGTGAAAGGATTATTATACTTTTTGAATGCAAATTCTTGGTTTGTTGCTGTAAATATAAAAATCGCCATATGTATGCCTACAATATCTGAGGAGTTCCCTCAATTCCTCATGGATCCTATCATCAGAACTGGATTCTGATGATAGGATCCAATCTGGAAGTATATCTATTCAAATAAAAAAATAATTTTCCAAATCGGTTCATAAACGCCGGAGATACGAGGTAACAAACAAAAAAAAAATAAAAAAAAATACAACTGAATTGAGAACCTCCTCCTTTTTTGGGAACTCGGTTAAAAATACTTTTTTCCAATTCCCCTTACATTTTAAACTTGACAAAAACAGTAAGATTTTGGAGAAAAGGGATATTCAAAACAACCACTCGGTCGGTCTGCGGTCTGGAGAAAATAGAACGAGAAACAAATTGCAGCCCGACTAAGATAAAAAGGGCCCGTCATTTTGTTAAACGACTTTGAGGAGAGCGGCACAAATAACGCAGACACTTAAACCGCATCAATACTCAGCTGTACGAAGACAGTATAATTACATTATTAAATTTGATTGAATTTGCTGAAATCGCACGACGCTTGTTAGGGTTTGTTCGTGAAAGTGCCTTAACATTATGAAATTTAATGTTGTTAGTAGTAGAACTTCTTGTGAAAGAGTTCGTCCGGGGAAGTACTACCACCGTACCTTATTTCTGCCGCCAAGCAGTAGTGTTCGCATTGTTGTTCGGTTTGAAGGGTACGGGTGCCGGTGAAATTACAGGCACATTAGACTTTTCATCTTTATGTCTCAGGGTCGGCTGCGCGCGTGTTATGCCTCTGGTGTTACAGGCGTTCATAGACTACGGTAACTGCTTTCCATCTCGTGTGCCGTAAGCTTGTCTGATTGCCAAGTAGCATAAAAAAAAAGTAATTGGAGGCTCAGTATCATCACACAAAAACACATTTCGACTCTGAGGACAATTTTCGCAATTAAAAAAAAACTTGTAATAATACAGGGAAACATTATAATTAATCTGCGATAATAGAGATGAATTTGTGGTCTATTGTGTAAAGGTTCACATGCCTACATCCAGAAGTTTGCAAACTTGTGGGTCGTAAGCCGTTATCACAACACGCAGCCTACGACGACGGGAGTATGAAAGCCTCTTTCATTGCGCATTCTTTGTCTATCCCCAAATTCATGTGTAGTGTGTAGCTGTCGAGGGAAGCAAGCCCTGATGACGCTAAAATAAAGTGCTGTACACTCGCTGGCAGTGAAACCAACACATTTGAGATCTTTTACTGTTTACGAGTTACGACACTTGAGTGTACGGGCATGATTTACGGTCGCGGTAAAGTTTAACATTTTCGCGGACCTGTTAAATTATAAACACAACCAGTGTAGAATGCGAGAAAAATAGTCTGAGCTAAAGTAAAGTTGTACTTTATTAAGTAGCTAAACGTAGTTAGGTACTTTTTGTTTTCTCAGATGGAATGGATTTCTACGTAAAGCTGGGTTTATTAAAATAGTGGAACCGTCATGTCACGGCTGTATTAGTATAGCGGGAAATGACGTCATTATACAAACGATTATTTTAATGATCGCAGAAAGTTGTTTTATGAAGATGGCTCAAAACCGTTCAACGTGGAATTATATGGTGAAGGCCTGTCCAGCAGTGGACATCTAAAGGTTAATGATTATTATGACACAAATTATTTTAATAATCACCGCATAGATGGCACTGATTTCTGAGAAAACCCTAGCGGTAATTTATAAGATAACAATATTCAAATTTTACGGAAAAAAAATAATGAACAGGATTTGCTGGAATTTATTAACAATTGTTTCACAAATTGTTTGATAATAAGAATTTTTGTATTCCAGCAACGCAAACAAAACAATTCACTTAAGCTCTTGAATACACTAGAGACATTTATTCTAGTTCCTAAAAAATTCTTTGACATTCTCGTAATTTACTTTAGGTAAAAGATCTTTGTTCTGAACGAGCGATCACAAAGATATAACAAAGAATTAGATAGTAATCTTGTAAAGTTATAAAATAATCATCATCACCATTAATATCATCAGCATGTAGATATGTAGAAGTCTGCAAGACATAGGCCTCATCCGAAGAATTCCACGACGACCGGTCTTGAGACGCCTCCATCAACTGTCTGCGACCTTCAAAATTATGTAGGTCCACCAAGTTGGGCGTCCTACCAAAATTATATCACGTAGTGAAACTTCTGAATAGCTCCCTCCATAGCCTGCTGCGTGACTTTGAGCTTGTGTTAGGCAAGAGCTGGCTCTTTCTGGCTCAACGCATTAGTAAAGCCATTCAATGTGGTAATGCAGTAATGCCAGCGTTTTGGGGACGCTTTGATCTGGTGGTAATTTTCTCAACTGTTACAAATATATTTATTAAGTTTTGTATATTCTGTGATTGAATTATTCTTTTTTTAAATAAAGAAGTTTCATTTATATCCAAGCCTATCACAGGTAGTCTACCGTCGCATTGACAGTGAATCTAATACGATCCTAAAAGCATTTAGGATTAGCCGCCGCCGAAGCGTCGCGAGCTAATGGAAATTTAAGGTTATTTGTCTCGCTGAGTATCAGTTACAGACTTCGAGAAGTAATATTGACATAGTGCCGTGGGCGAGCTCTTAAGTTATTTTTCTTTAACGAAATAATTTATATTTTTTTTATAGACTTTGGAACTAAGGGATTCTAAAACATTTTACGTAACATAACATACATAAAACCCAACAGTCACATACGTAGTCTTGATTCCCTGTGTTGTGGGTATCAGGAACTACGAGTATCATGATACCACAACACCCAGACCCGGAACAAATATTTGCAGATCATACAAACATTTGTCCCGCAGCGGGAATCGCAACCCGCAACCTCTAGCATCTCAGCCGGCTATTCGCCCACCTCACCACAGAAGTCGTCTACAAAAAAACATCCAATTATTATGCTCGTCAGTGTATCAGCCGTTAGACGTCTAACTGCTAGGCGAGGTTTCCCTGATGAGGGGATTTGCCATAATCACCACGCTTTTCTTGAGGATTGGTGATCGCAGTATTGGTAGAACTTTTTAAACTATCATGGATATTAACATAATTATCACTAGAAACGGGATATTTACCATGATTTTTGAGCATTATTGATTCCCGATTTTTCGGCACAGTTTCAGTGATCAATAATGCTCAAAAATCATGGTAAATATCCCGTTTCTAGTGATAATTACGCAGTATTGGTGTTGAGTACTCAGGTGGATGCTGCTGCCTATCTCGTGGTGTAAACCTGTTCTGATCACGTACAACGGCAACTAACCTGACCAAAAAAGGCAATGTATAAATTCATACCTATTTCCCGGAAGGTCTACTAAGAATACAAATTTCTGCTTCCTAATTCCCGCCCACTGACATACTTTTCACCAGAGATCATGTATTTGAGAAGACATTTCATTCACTGATCCATTAATTTCGCCAGCCGATGTCAATCGATTTCCGTAATGTAATTCGTGATTCATTTCGACGAGGGCCAGGGATTGACGGTGGGATTAGGGAAACATGAGGTATTCCATTAAGCATCTGAGTGACGAACGCTACGAGGAATAGTTTGCTATTTTTTGACCTTTTGAATAAACCTCAAGGTTAGGTAGGTATACCTATAAATCCTACTAATATTATAAATGCGAAAGTTTGTATGGATGTTTGTTACTCTTTCACGTAAAAACTACTGAATGGATTTGAGTGAAATTTGGAATGGAGATATTTTACGCCCTGGATTAACACATAGGCTACTTTTCATCATCATCATCATAAATTTTCATCATTATTCACGCGGGTGAAACCGCGGGGCGCAACTAGTTAATTATAAATAAAAGTTTGATAAAAATTAAAATCCGACTACATAAGCAAAAGCAAAAGCTGAAAACATGTATAAAAATAGTATTTTTTTAAACTTACGCGATCAGAACACATTTTTTTGTATACTGTAATAATTTCAATGTACCTATAAAAATGTTGTAAAAGAAGGCCAGATTCACGATTCTATATTATAGTTTTATTCGGAGGCTTATCTAAATAAAAATCGTGTATTTGACCTCCGACTATATCAATTATAAAAGCAAAAGTTTACTTTTTAAATTTTTTTAGTGGTGTAGTCTGATATACAGCGTGTAAAAAGACAGCTCCCGAATACTGAAGGTACCGGTAAAGCTACCTATATCATAGCTATATAAAATAGCTTTCACCTGAGAAGTGATTCATACCGGAGAAAAACTTTTTTTTCGTTTCGTATCGTATTTGTCAGCCAGCAATGAACGCATTTATTCCGGCCGCACGAGTTCAACGCTCCCGGTCAGCCGATTGACGAGGAGCGCGAGTATTTGCTTTTGTGGTTTTCATTGCTTTTTTTGACGTTTTTATTTATTTACGTGTTTTTAATGATGGAAATTAGGTTTTTGTGTTCCTTTAACGATATTTTATGGATATTTATAAAGAAAACACGAAAAAAGCGGACCAAAAGTAAGCATTTTTTTTCGTGTTTTTTCAGCTTAAATATTTTCAGAATCATGGTCTGAATGCACTGTTTCAGTTTTCGGGAGTAGTCTTTTTACTAATATATATTTTTGGAATTATTACTAATCAAGTTCTTTCATTTGGTAGCAACCTTATTTATATCTATATTAATTATTTTTATTTCCGATATGTTGAATTTACGTGACGTATACGTATGCATATGTACATACTTATTTACGTATGTATATATACATATTTATGTATAATACAAAGACTGCTAAAATAATAACCCCTTCTTTTGCTTTGCCGTAGTTGGTTAAAAAGTAGGTATTCTTCTCCACTCGCGTTATGTACTAGTTCTTTCTTGATCACAATGAGATAAGAGGCTCTGAAAATAGCCCTTAATTTTGGCCATTGGTAAGGAGAACCAGTATGGTGGAAGAAAAGGGGTACAATCATTTATTATCTGAATATACTTACCTAAATTCTTACAACTTACCCTTATGTATTTAAGTATTAGCCTGTTTGGGTGCCTAGCTTTATGGGTAAGTGCCTAAGGCCTAGTTTATAATAACGAGTTCTCGGTGGTTGTTTTGCTGTTTCCTTTGCTGAAACAGCAGATAGCTTCCGAGTACATGGCTGCTGTGACGACAGCAGCATTCTAAGGTGAGGCTGAAAAACAGCGTGGCTGAGCCCTCGTCCTTTTCTCGTACACTAACTATTAAACTTTATTATAATTGTACCTATGTAACTAAGATTAGTGTAAGTGAATAAATGCCCTTTTATTTTTATTTTTTTATTTATTTAAAATCTCCTATAATGCACATGGTGATGATAATGATGATAGGTGCAAGAGAGATGTGAATTGAAGTAGTTAACTCAGCCAATCTTAGTCAGTATACACTCGTACTAGTTGCAATAGTAAATTAACCCGTTGCCTGCCGAGGCAGCATGCTTCGTGCTTGTGGCATAAGCAATTAAGCAAAGCTAAATCACAATAACAGGTACCAATGCAGATGCAGAACGCACGTAGCTATGTCAAGCAGGTTGCCGCCGACTGTCTACCGTCAGTACTTAGCTGCAGTTTACAGTGAAATTAACACGTTGCCTGATACGACACCATGCTTCGAGCATTGTAGTCTAACATACTCGTAGCTTTTCAACCACAATAATTATCTGTGTAGATGCAGAACGCACGGTATGACCGCATTCACCTAAATAGCAGGTTTTTGTCTCTAACCGGCGTTTAGAGTATTATTCTGTATCACCACTGTCCGTAATTCCACGTCGATATCGTATCTACTGCCGTTTTCTTTTAGAAAATGAACTTAATCCGTGTGGTTAGGAAGCATGGATTTATATAGGTCCAACAAAGTCGCACTCCTTTGACATTGTACCTGAGTGAGCTTGATTTACTTTGAACTAAGCAACATGTTGGGCAATTTTCGTTGGTACAAGATTCATCCTGGCTGCTGGCTTATTTAGGAGTGTATTATTACTGGAAAAAAGTGTTAGCCGAGTCGATCATGGAAAGTAATGGCGGCAATGAGCTCACCACTTGTCATGTCTATATTCCTGCGATTGTGCAACCCATGGTGTAAAGTGACCCTTTGAGGCTCTGCCTACCCCTTCGGAGAAAAAGGAGTGTGTTTATGTATGTATGTACGCAAAGCTGCATGGTACGTTAGCGCCCAAAGTACTGTATTTTTTTGCGACTATTTCAGTTTACTCTCTTTTACATAAAGTGACTGTATTAGTAAGCTTTTATTAGCTCAGCTCTGACCGCATGAGCTCACTATCCTAAAACAACCGCATTAAGTGTACCAGCTCGCGTATACCTAATCCGTCATCGGCCGAAGTTTGCTCGGACGACGACGGCCGAACACGGACTTTCGAATCAAACACTTGTAAAAAAATGAGATCGTGTACACAAACACGATCGTCATCGTCCGATGACGCCCGAAAATGACAACAAATTAAAATGATGACGATGTACACTGCAGTGTAAGCACATTGACGCCCGAGTTACTCGTCCGGGTAGTTCTGTCCATCATCGGCCGACAAAATCGGTTTTGCTGTACGCTTACCGTAGTAGTTTATAACAAAAACAAGTGTGACTGTCTCTCGTGTTTTTCATTTTGCCTATGATGGTTTGGTCTTGCAATTCTGCGTGATAATCGGCCTCTAAAGCTGAGAATGGCTTTGTACCGGTAAGTGCCGGAAACAAGCGCCGGCAATCTGCTTTTAACGTGAATGCGACTGTACCATGCGTGGCCTTACAAGCGTAAAGTGATTATACCCACAAACCAAGCTGTATCTTGATTTAACTAGTACTGTGCCCTTTGTTAACTTGCTCGGTATGTTTTGACAACTATTAGCTACATGAATGATGCTTCATGATAAGGTTTAAGGAGGAACCGAGTGTCTACCTGTTAACCTAGATACACTACAGTTACTACTCATTGGCAGATGCTCTGAAAGACGTTAAATTTGGTTTATTTATGTCCTAGCTATAATTATTTTAACACAATTTTATTTTGAATTGCATTTATATTTTACACATTCGACAAATTAATTAAAATATAACATGGCAACATTATTCTTGACCAATACCAGTATTACATGTAGCTTGGTAAATTTGTTGTAAACAAAATTAATTGTTAATTTATTATTTTCTCATGTACGTTACTTACCTAATTATTTGTTTGAACATTTGTATTCCTTTTTTTTGACGTAACTAAGTGTTCCTTGTGATCCTATGGTGGAAATAAATGAAATTAAATGAAATGAAAATGAAATATGTGCTTATCTCAACGTGTATTTACCAAATTTTCTTATATGAAAAAAATATAAGAAGTTTTACCCGGACTTGTTGGGCAATTTTCATTGGTATAAGATTTGTCCGGCTGCTAGCTTATTTAAGAGTGTGTTATTGCTAAAAAATGCTTTAGGCAAGTTAGTCATGGAAAGCAATGGCGGCCATGAGCTCACCACTTGTCACGTCTATATTCCTGCAACTGTGCAACTCACGGTGAAAAGAGAAGCTTTGTGAGAAGGCTTGCTTAAAAAGGCGTGAGTTTATGTATATATGTATGTATGTTAAGTCAGTTTCGCTCTCAGAGTTAGCAAGTTGAAGTGGCAATGGGCAGATCATATAGCTCGTAAAATCGACAACTGTTAGGTCCAGATAAATAGAACGTACTTCACGGTGACTAAGTCTTAGCCTTACTTTGAAATCGAATGTTGACAATTAGCGCTCTCACAAACTTCAGTGTACAATTGCAAAATTACATTTATGTATACTCATACTCAGATTTTACTCAGAGTGGTCTTTGTAGTAGGTAAGTCTTAAAAAAAACTAGTAGTTTAACTAGTAAAACTATTCGGTAAGACTACTGGGAACAGCCGAATTTAAACGGAGTTATTATTGTAGCTACAGTTGCTACATAATAATTTTCCAGCAATTCGATTTGCTTTCGGCTTGGTATCACAAATCTAAACGTTTCCGCTACGGCGCTATGTTGGATTTTTCCCGCCACGGCGCTATCACAGCGCTATGTTATCATTGAAGTGTAAATTGTTGCATGTTACACTTCGTAAGTCACTAAGCACATATACGCACCATGAAGAATGTTGATATCAGTAGTATGGCGGTGGCGTAGCATTAATTATTCTCGGGCATCAGTCATTCTTTTTATTATGGCCCGGCAGGTCTATTCTCTACCTATTTTTTAGGTTTACAACAGGCGTAAATTGTGCAATCATTACTGTCAAACGGTAACTTTTGTATTAGAAAAGTGACATAATTATCACTAGAAACGGGATATTTACCATCATAAAAATCATGGTAAATATCCCGTTTTTAGTGATAATTATGTTAATAACCATGATAGTTTCAAAAGTTAGAAAAGTGACGTTTGACAGCAATAGTCAAATGGATTGGTGGCGATTTACGCCTGTTGCAAACCTGACGCGAGATACAGAATACGGCAACCGGTCTTATGCAAGGAAAAGTTTTTTGTTAAGATCCGTGATGCTATCGAGATTAGTCGTCTGCCTGACTTCAGGTAGGCCTAGTGTGAGCATCGCGTTTACGTGACAACCGCGTAAACGCGCGTTGGTTGAGTAACCGGCAAAATTAAAGTTATTAACTGCTCGCACTCCGCAGTTTTTACGTATGCTTTAATTTTGCTGTTATTCAACCAACGCGCGTTTACGCAGTTGTCACGCTCACGCTAGGCCTACAGAAGAGGATGAGCTTATCGGCCTCGAAATCCTGTCTTTATGGGACACACCATAGTAAAGTAGTTGAGTCCGGTAGTGACCAGTAGTGACGACGGGAGTGCAGCAACGATGAAGGAGCATCACAAGTCATCACACCAGTGATGACACGATAATAAGCACGATATCACGGCCGTCGAGCTGGGGGAATATGCTCGTAGACGCAGTGTAAGAAATACTCGGAGGGAGTGTTGTACAGATTGTGCATTCACCTTGAAGACGACCCTTAGTTATGGGTTGAACCTGTTGGTGCCTTCACTAACATACCAGTATGTGAAAATTTCTCTTTACAAAATTAACTTTGTAAGTAAAAAGTAAGTGTTACAGAAGCGCATGCAGTTTGCAGAGTAATAAAGATGAAACGGATGGCGCAGCAGCAGCTCTCTAAGCTAATTTATCTAGTTCAAGAAACTTTAAGCAATACTACGTAACAATGAATAGGTATGCCACAGGATAAATAATAATAACTTTCAGAAGTTTCACTTAGACAACCATTAAACACCAACGAGCGATATTTAAAAGTAAGGTAACATAACACCCAACAGTCACATACATAGCCATAATACCACACTAGGATTCCCTGTGTCGTGGGTATGAGGAACAACGAGTACCATGGCACGTATCATAACACCCAGACCCGGAACAAATATTTGCAGATCATACAAATATTTGTCTCACAGCGGGAATCGAACCCGCAACCTCTCTGACAGCCAACTACTCACCCACCGCGCCACAGAGGTCATCAGTAAACACCAACACTGCAATTTCTAATCCACCTGCCAAGCATGATGATAATGACAAATCTCCATTTCTTTCTACGGGGGAGGCTTTGTCCAGCAGTAGACGTCTAAAGGCTGCTATATCCTTGTTATCACCTTATTGCAGTCCATTGCTGGTCATAATTCGCTTCCATGGCGCGACTAAGATCATTTAATTTGTGTTCTTCCTATAGTTGCTTCATCTAGCCGGAAGGTGACCTGCGTTTGTTTCAAAGCGTTTGCCGAGACACGGTCTTCACTCAGACTCATTTACAGCAACGGCTATTGGTTCTTTGAAAGGCATGACCGACTGACAGATGTCTGCTGATCCCGAATCGTATCAATTAATGGTTTTAGAGGAGAATAACTTTGTTAGTAGTAGAACTTCTTGTAAAAGGAGTTCGGCCCGGGAAGTACTACCACCGTACCTATTTCTGCCGCCAAGCAGTAGTGTTCACATTGCTGTGTTTCGGTTTGAAGGGTACGGGTGCCGGTGAAATTACAGGCACATGAGACTTTTCATCTTTATGTCTCAGAGTCAGCAGCGCGCGTTTGTTGCCTCTGGTGTTGCAGGCTTCTATAGGCTACGGTGACTACTTTCCATCAGGTTGGCTTGGTAAAAAAAAGAAATAGAATGGTAACAAGATGGTCAAGCAGATTTGCAGTGACTCAGACCCGGTCACACTGCAGAATAAATGAAATTGCTCAGCTGATACAACGGAAAAAATGCTCAGTAACTGAGGAAGCGCAGTTTGATTAATTACAAAGTAAAACACAAAAGAATGACGCAAAAGATCTGAGACGGCTGCGTACTAAGTTCTTGTTATTCTTGACTATTCTTCCGGCTCCAATGTTTAAACTTCACTTTGATGGAACTAATAACGCCATTGGAAATAGTGAATTTATATAAATATTACGTGTGAGGCATATGGCATAATTTGAAAGCTGAAACAGTTACTAATTAAAAACCTCATGACGGTAATAATAGGGCATTGTAAATCGATGCCACCTCATTTATAATTATCTAGTGGAAAGAATATTGTGCAGAATAAGCTAGTTAAAGTGGCAATAGGCAGGCCATATAGCTCGCAGAACTGAGAACCACTGGTGCTCCAGTAGCAACCACGAACAGGAAGATGTACTATAAAACGGCCCCCCACTCGATAGACGTACAGAGAGAGAAGAGAGTATTTATTACACCAGTGAATTTCTAGACGCTGATGATGATGATGGTGATGGGACTTACAGATGTCCCACCATGTGAAGTGGTAACCTCTACTTTATAATCAACGTCAACGATCAACGTTTGCATTGCATTGCGCCTGTCATCCTGGGACATTGAAAAGTCTCAAGTGCCTGTTTCACCGGCACCCTTCAAACTGAAACCAACTATTTTTATACTAATCCATGACTGAAACACTAACCCTGCTTGGCGGCTGTAATAGCTATACAGGATGTTGAACTGTTCACACGCCATATATACGGAGGTTACAATTCCCGATATCGTCAAGAATAATCTGTGTATATGCCAATCCATATTCAGGAGGAAAATCCACCTGTCCATATTTTGGCGACTAAAGACAGTGCTACTTGTAACTTTGATTGCAATTAAAAAACACAGATTATTGTCAAGGATCTTAAAATGAGATCTCAGGGGAGAGAAAACTATGTAACTTTGGCACGTGAACAGATCAACACCCTGTTTATCCGGTTCCAATAAGACCTGACGTTGGAGTTAGTTAACGAGTCTAATTGGAGCCGAGGGTAATGCATTCTCTTATGGCACAATACCCATAACGAACGGATTTAAGTTTATCCAGAAAATCTACGTAGATGTGCTCAGTCGCGGTCAAGAGCTTAAAGCGATTACTCTTGTCAATGACCAACGCCAGCCAGTGGCAGCCCGCGACTGAGTGGGGACTGTCGTTTGAGTACAATCTTTTTGTGAATACCTACAGGATGTTGTGAATAATCAATTCTAGTCATTGGAATTGCAGGGTTGAAAATGCTTTTCACTATTAGTTTATATCTCACTAGTATGATATTTTACGAATATGTCAAAAAACGTTTTCCATCCTAGAACGCGACTGAGTGCGACTGACGGCCAAGCCCCCAGGCCCGTAACGTAATATATACTATTTCCTTGGACTATTTTATTATATTATATTATTTTTTAGTACCGTAGTGAGTCCGGCCTGAGAATACTTAGAATACTAGTTGCGCCCCGCGGTTTCAACCGCGTGAATAATGATGAAAATTGATGATGATGATGATGATGAAAAGTAGCCTATGTATTAATCCAGGGCGTAATGTATCTCCATTCCAAATTTCACTCAAATCCATTCAGTAGTTTTTACGTGAAAGAGTAACAAACATCCATGCTCACAAACTTTCGCGTTTATAATATTAGTAGGATATCCGCCATGCTGGAGGTGCCCACTTGTAGGATCAACCTACTTAAGTTTGCCCCCATTTCACTCGCTATCTACTTACTCAATATTATGTCCCAAAACAGCGTTGATATATTTTATCTTAACCTGCCGAAAGCCTTGGAAATGGCACAGCTTGTTATTGAAACAAAATGTTAATTAAGTAGTATTTATTTTGTAATAAGTTAATATAAGTACGTGGATGTAACATCGCCTGAGGGCTTAATAAAAAAAACTGGAATGATGTTAATGTCTCAATCAATAAATAAATAAATAAATAGGCCCCTTCGTCTCCTCCCGTAGAAGCCAACTAAGGGATTATGCCAGGGGCATGTGTATGTGCTGTAGCATCCACCTGAGTACTCAACACCAATACTGCGATGACCAATCCACCTGCTTAGCGTGGTGATTATGGCAAATCCTTCCATTGTAATCTATGGGGGAGGCCTCGTTCAGCAGTGGACGTCTGTGAAACAACATTGAAACCGATTGAATCTAGATAGAAAATACTTTATTGTACACCTTATGATAATAAAAAAATAAACAAAACTTTACAAGATAATTATAAGTACAATGGGCGGTCGCCTCCGTGTTAGTTGTACCGAAACGATTCAATATAACATATCATAACACCCGAACGGTCACATACGTATAGTCATGATTCCTAGGATTCCGTGGTTCCGTGTCGTGGGTATCACCATTGTACCATAACTCCCTGACCAAGAAAAATATTTGCAGATCATACAAATATTTGTTCCGCAGCGGAAATGGAACCCGCTACCTCTCGCATCTCAGTCGGCTACTTGCCCTCCGCGCCTTAGAGGTTGTATTACTTCGAGACAATTTTTGGATGGAGAGAGATCTGTAAGATTAGAAGAATGGCCGGGGGTGTACGTAAATTTTATAAGATTATACGAAAGAAGAGAGTCTAGAGTTCCCGGAAACCTATATAATTATATATTCACAAAATGCCTGTTCCGACGGCTGTCTATAGCTTCTGTTTTTGAAAAGCCCAACACGTCCTCCCGTAAGCGTCAGTACGTGGGGCGGCATAACAAACAGCTAACTTAATTATGTCGTTCAGTCTTATGTGGGGTGTTAAAACGTCTTGGCGAGGAGTTCATAATTTAATAATTATATTAATGCTTTCATTCAAACGTATGACTTATGATGTGTGAATTAGAATTTAGATTATTCACTTTCTGATTATTTTCTCGCAGGAATGAAGGCCATTCACTTAACAGCAAACTGCGATCACCAATCCACGGTGATTATATGGCAAATCCCCCCATTGCACGCTATGATTGTACGCTATGCATGCAACGGAAGAGGCCTTTTTTTTTTTTTTTTTTATGATTCTAGGCAAGCAGACAGGCTTACGGCCCACCAGATGGAAAGCAGTTCCCGTAGCCTATGAACGCCTGTAACACCAGAGGCATCACACGCGCGCTGCCGACCCTGAGACATAAAGATGAAAAGTCTCATGTGCCTGTAATTTCACCGGCACCCGTACCCTTCAAACCGAAACACAGCAATGCGAACACTACTGCTTGGCGGCAGAAATAGGTACGGTGGTAGTACTTCCCCGGACGAACTCTTTCACAAGAAGTTCTACTACTAACCAAATCCCCCTTATCCTGCAGTGGATGTCTACCGGCTGATGAACATTAAAATGCTTTCATTCAAACTTACTACTTATGATGTGTGAATTCAAATTTAGATTATTCACTCTCTTATAATTTTCTCCGCAGTGATGAAGTCCGTGATAGGTCAGTAAGATTTTCAAGCTTCCGCCATGCCAATAACAACTTAAATATGGATTTACTTCTATATTTTTACGTCTCTTTCTAAAAGAGACAAAACTTGTAGAGTCATTAAAGTACGAATAAAAATGTGACCTTGTGTTAAAACTTATGCTTAATTACAAAAGTTACAGGTTAATTTTATTTATTTCAAAATTCGAGCTTTATTATAATCATTTGATCTAGGTACTATTGACTTTATATAAAACTGATTCCTAATTTGGTTAGGCACTTTTTGAAAATTACGGTTTCCTATAATTTGTGTAAAAGTGTGATTTGATCCGGAAGCCACATATCTGAGCCAATAGGTCCCAGTAGAGTTTATTCATAGAATCCTCACTCACGCTTCATCTGCCAATTAGAACAGCATATTATATTGTATTTATTACCTAGAACCTAGACTGGATAAATTATGCTAGAGTTACAGGAAAAATATTGCCCGGTCTATGGAGAGCAAAATCAGGAGGTAAGTATTACCTATTTAATATATCCATGATTCACAGATAGCAACGTTCATAATCATAATGAGATAAAAACACATCAACAGATAGTGGGTTCATAAAAAGTTGAAAATGGCATTAAGAGCACTTTAAACATAACTATTTGCCAGGTCTTCTTTACCTGTAATTTCACCGGTAAGCTCTCTTCCACTCGAAAACTGGAATAGAATATTAGTGCATAGTAAACTCAGTAAGTACTTAACTGTTAATCTCTAAATACACTGATATGTGGCCGGCTTAAGACCGCAAGACTGGGTCACAGATTTGTAGTACTAACAGAGTGCTAGAACTAAGTACGGTAATACAATTAGGAAGAGAACTTAGTTCTGAGTGAAAATGCAGTTAAGTAAGCACTACCTTTAACTTTTTAACAGATTTTCACGAGCATAAAACTGTTGGATCCTATCCTAAAAGCGAAAGTTTTGATGTTACTCAATCACGCGAAACGACTCAACCAATTTCCATGAAATTTGATACATAGATAGATTATGACCTGGATTGAGCTATAGGGTACTTTTTATCTCGATAACACGCAAGTGAAATAACGGGCGGGCACAGGTAAATAATAAAGTAAAATATACTCAGAGCATTTCTTAAATAGGTACTTGTAAATATAAAACAACGGACCTTACGACAAAATACGGTCTATGACTTATAAATTAATTTTAAATCTTACTTGGTTATGTTAAAACAACGTCAAGGGCCTGTTGGTTTTTCTTATTTGGTTTTCAAAAATTAACTTCTGTTCTGTACAAAAAGTTATTATATCAAATATGTGAATGAACACCTTCATTGATTTCTCTCTCTGGTTTTTTTGATATGCCCAACGTGGGCAGTTAGTTAAAATGTATAATATTTTCCAGTGTTGAGTAAAAGGATAATAAATAATTTTACATATTGAAATCCTTAAAACATCGTTTATTTTCATCAACAACTCATATTTTCAATAGGGCCTTTGTTAAACTTAGTTCAAAATGTATAAGTAAATGGCGCTGTTAAAATTTACCAATCACACACTATTGATGCGTTTTGGGAAATTAGTGACATGCCTAGGATAACTTCGAATAAAATTAGCCAATTAGTTCAAGAGTGCTTTTATATTTAAACCCCTACCTAGTACAAAGACCTAGCTAAACAGGCTTCGCTAATTTTAAACCAGATTCGACTTGCTATAAAAGTTTCAGACTTCTAGATAATATAATAGAGCTAGTAGATACAGCTGGAAACACTGTAATGAGATTATTAACGCCATCAATAACGTTCGTAACACCGAGGCAACTTCGTGAATCTTTGATGGATAGCACAATTTGTTTTCTTAATATTTTATAGAGCCATTTCATCCCGAAATCCACCCGCGGTACCCTGACTTCATCCAATTTACATAGTAAATTAAAAATTTGCGGTATAAGGTGCAGCATAAGTAACAATAATAATAATGTTTTTATTCAAACAGCTTAGTCCACAGTGTTATTAAGCTTAAGATTAAGGGTTAGTACCTAATAACTAATGCAGATTTCGTCCTCTGGGAGAGCTTTCACACCAGAGGACATTCAAAATTGTTTGCAATTTCATTCCGGATCAGTGCTGGAGTTACAAATTATAATTCAAATTTCTTTTACATTTCATCATATTCTGATTTTGGCATTATATTATTGTAGTTGCACAACAATGCACAAAGAGAAGGTAGTTCCTGCCTGGACAAATCTAGCAATTTAGTTTATTGCTTAATATAAGATATTTGGTGTGGGTATAAACACAATGACACACTGGATTTCAACTCAACATTTTGATCAGCAACTGAGACCGCTTTAGTTAAATTACGATTATGATTAGCCTGCTGTGTCCCTCTGCTGGCAATGGCTTCCTCTTTCTCTCTTTATATATCTTGGTGTCGTGCCAATTGGACCCACGCTCTGTCAAAGCTATCAAGATCTCATTTTTAATCTGCTACGACGCAGTCTCACCATCTCAGGGCTCCAGGCTCAGGGCAGTGGTTATAAAAAATAAATTTACAGCTCGTCCAGGAAGTGATTAAAAAAATATAGCTTTTACTTCACCAAAAACTCTACACTTCATCACCATCAATTCATCATTCATTGGTGCTTGATTCATCATCATCATCACCAGTCTGTTTACGGATCTGTTTGGGGGATTTGCCATAATTCACCACTTGGCAGGCGGATTGGTTGATCGCAGTTGGTGATAAATGCTCAGATGGATGCTACAGCCCATCTCCTTTTGTAATCTCTTAGAATGTAGTAAAAGGTTTACTTTTACTACATTTACGGAAGGAGTAGGAGTCTATTCTTAGGCCGGACAAACCACGCCACGGCAGAGCTTGCTTAATTAATTTTAATGCGCTTTTCTAGGGAACCACTTCTGTTTAGGTTAGCTTTTAATTTCCGTCGCTTAGTAAATAAATGGAAAGTCATGGGGCTACAACACGAACAGACAAAAAATAAAAGAAGCGAAATAAAAGAGTGTCTCAGTCTCGGCCTATTTCAAATGTAAATCTCTGTCGTTGTAACGGGTCGACTCTCCTGAAAAATAAGACATAGGGTACAGAAGAAATAGTACTAGCGTACAGAAGTTTCACTCCAGTGTCTTTATAATACGAACGATCAGTCGAGAAATTAAGAGTCACAGAAAGAATGATGGAAAAAGCTCGAAATATCCTTGCGGGACGAGGAAAAGGTACGAGTGGATACGGTGAAAAACAAACCTTGTGAAGGTGATCAAAATGGACAAGACCAATACTTACCCATCATGGTACAACTGCGTGACACTACTAAACATAAGTCGGTGGACAAGAAAAGTCAGAGAATGAACACCGTGGACAAACACGACGATATACGATATAAAGTTACAGTTACGTTATAGGAGGCCGTAACTGTATGTTGAAGGCAACCGATCACCAGGCATGGAAGAAAAGAGGCCTATATCCAAAAATGAACGAATTAAGGCTCACGATGATTATATTGATGATGTTGCCAACATAATAGTAATCTGTTGAGTGACGATTTTGTGATTTATAGTGTGGCTTGGATGCAAGTTAAAATCTTCGCAACTCCCATTGAAAAAAATAAAGAATCCGCGTAAGACAAACTGATTTTTTGATTATGAACTTTTAAAAATTGGTGGCACCACACAGCACTGATAATTTATTTATTTTTAAATTATACAGCTGCTTACATTATAACCAAAGCGCAGTTTAATTAACACTTTAAATAAAAAACTGAAATGTACAAAAGATAAAAAACAAAGAAGCATAAGCATAAGTTCAAAAACTTATGCCCTAAAACCCTACCAGGTGATCGCTAGCATTACGTACGTGGTGAACAACCGACGCTGATGTACCATCAGCACACACTTGTTAAATTAGTGATTAGGAAACTATCTGAAAGCGTATCTAAAAATATCAGCATGATGGATCTCATTTGTCACTGAGACCCGATTTGAAGTGACACAGGTCTGACATAGGTCGGCGATATTGCTGCTTGCTTTCGTTGACTTGGAACATTGAGACGACGCTTTCGAGCCTTCTGTAGGATTTGTGCGATGTGTATCGCTCAAAGTGCGAATGTGAAACAATAGAGGGATTTGAAACAACATCAATATTTATTGTTTTTGTACCTACGTGATACAGAGTGTCCATGAGCTTAGATTTTCTAAGAAAGATGAATGACAACAAAATTTATATTGTTCGTGACAGACGTAATATTGCTCCAATTCCCAAATGATAGAGGCTTTCTAGTGATTTTATACACTTTAAGTTGTCGTATAAGGTTATATGTTGCACTCAACAGTCATAAGTACAATATTTGCAGACACTATATTACCGTCGGTTCTCCAATAAACTAATACGCAAACAATCACAAGAGAATAATATTTTGAGCACTAAAATAAGTATAAGAAAGTACCTACTAAAAGAAGAAGAAAGAAAGAAGTGTGATTTAAATTTAGTTTTTTTTTAAATATTATTTGTTTTGATGACATACTATAAATACATGGTACTGGTCTATGATGAATGATACATACAAATACCAAAAATAAAAGTCATAAAAAACCAAGACTTCTCTCATTTTCATTAAAATTCCAAACATGTTAATTCCATTTAATTAGTGTATTAAGAGAAAAAGATTAGTTTTTCAAAAAATTAAACCCGTCTTTTTGGAATTGGTGAAACTTGCCAGGACGCTTCACAGTGCACCCTTTGCTTTCAGGCCCTTTGTTCGTTGCACAAATGAAACGGTCCACAAATACCTACGTATAATGCAGATACGTTTCAAGTAAAATTTATAATGCTTTTACTCTATACTATAGGAACAGGCGGCAAATTGACTTCGTTACAGGGATTCCTCAAATATATATGACAATCAAATATTGTATCGTTTATCTAACATTGTGATATCTGTTTGTACACTTTAGTCGCAAAGTAGATAGGAATTACTTACTGTGTTATTAGCACAAAATTATTTTTATATAAAATAAAAGTACCTGCTCTATCACCCTTATCTAAGATTAAAATATGTACATTACCTACCTGACTTAACAATAAAATCTTACATTGGCCAAATGGATTATCTGAGGAAAAAGTTTGAATAGAATAGAATAGAATCATTTATTGGAACACATTAACAAGATTATTATTCAATAATAAGTACTAAATTAAGTGCTACGTACTACGACTTGTCAATTCCGGAAAATAGGTTCATAAATAGTTTTCATTCATAAAAGTGTCACATAAAATTTATAATAAGACATAAAAATAAAATAAAAAATTAATATAAAAATCCCCACCCACTATAAACATACCATTTAATTTCCGCTGTATAGGGGCGTCATACATAATCCGTCGATCCATGTCGTCACCAAATGGCAATGCTGGCGACATTGACACGCTGTGTGGCAATGTTCATTCGCTGGCCAAAATAAAAGCCAGTATTTTGGTCAACCGTAGTCTCTGTCTCTCCGACAGCTTCTTGTAGATTTTATGTGCCCCTGGTCCCCATAATCCTAACGTCTCTACTTCAAACCGCTCAAATATCTCTCTATCGAAATACACATATATGCGCTGTTTTAATGCATGGCCTACGGCATAAATAAAACGCTGAAACAGTTACTAATTTAAACCTTATTACGGTAATGGCGAATTATAAATTTATGACACCTCATTAATATATAGTGAATATAGGATTTATCATTTATACCCATTGTCTCGATAGATGTGCATGAAATACTTGAATACACTTCGTAAGTTGCAAGGAGGCTATACATCGATCACACGACCTTTTCTGTCACCACTACCATTAACCAGCAAGATGACGAAGAAATAATCAGTGACGCGAATAATAATAAAAATATTATAAGAAAAAGGGATGCTCATCAAATGAACAGATTTTCAGTAATCTATCCAATTTTCTATCCAAGCAGTTTTAAACCTTGTTAGCAGCTTCGTAAGCTTTTGAATAGTATGTACTTATCCCAAATAAACGTTTTAAAATTGAAAAAAAAAACAGCTAATTACCACTGTTTTTTCGACACTTTTGCTGACGTTTCGAGACTGAGTTCAGAAGCTGAGTTCATAATGAGCACCGTCCGCGACTGCGTTCAACGGTAGACCAGCGTTTTTTCAATTTTAAAATGATTCAATTATACAAATAAACGTTTTTGAAATGCAAGTTAACCTAGCCCTATGTTAGAAACCTAGTGATCCAGGATAAAAAGAAGCCTGTGCGTTTCAGGTCTCTCTGAACCAAAAAACGGTTCAACCGTTCAAGCGTGATTGATAAACAAACATCCACTTTCGCATTAATAATATTATAGTAGGAAGTAATATAGGATAGAACACGAGCATAGCTGATAAACTGTATTACTACGTAAAGTAACAAGTTTATCTATTTTATAGCACTGGCATAGAATGTCATAGAATCCTTTCATAGTGAGTATGTTCTTACAAGCTGAAAGGAACATTCATGTAAAATTTCAAGTTTGTAGCCTTGTAGTTCTTGAGATATCGTGATGAGTCAGTGAGGGGTGATTTGCCTTTTATACATCACATCACAGAAAGTGTCACGATCCTCAGCAGAAGAAGAGAACGTCAAAGGAGGATAAAATAAATAGAGCATTGAAACACAAATACCTATTATATAGTTACAAAAAGTATTACAAAAGACGTCATCAAACGCTATTATCATCGAATATTCAGAGATAATGAAACGAATCACACCCAATTAGTATGAAAGGAACCCATTATCCTGTATTACAAGATACTAAGATATTTATAACTCTTTTATGTCCTTATTGCGAAGTTTGCTAAGAAAAGATACAATTTTTCCTAGCTTCTTCCAAAATACATTACTAAGTTGCATTCTATTTTTGCTTGCAAAAAAAAGGAAAATTGTAAAGATCACCGCTGGCAGACTACGTAAGCAAAAAACTAAATAGTTGGTGGCAAGGATGAGGCATAAATTCACCTAGTTTACACCAGACGACTATAATTTTAATGAATAAATTTAAAAGACGCTAAACAGCAGACAGCGTATTTTTTAATAACTCGAAAGAGAAGTGGTGAATTGATTTAAGAATCAATTCAATTCAAGAAAAAATAAGAATGAATATTTTATAGGGCTATATTATTAACACTCTACGACTTTCTAGACTAAGTAAACCAAGCAAAATGAATAAAACTTATAAAGCAAGCAAGAAGCAGTAAGCACATTTGTGGGGAAAAATGAAATACCATGTACCTACTTGTCGTGCTAACCCTGTCGTACATAGCCATTTTAAAAAGGAACTTATGAACGGTTAAACTTGGAAGTTAAAGTACACAGACTTGCAACGTAACTCTAGGAGTGAATAAACATGAAATATGCGGTCGCCTGTGTTTTGTTTTAGCGTTTATAAAGCGGGGAGCCTTTATGGTTTATAGCTCAATAATATAGGTCGTAAAAGCTCCGGACCCTCAGCCGATCTTACTCTGTTTCACAATTGAGTCGTCCTGGCGAGTCCCTTCGACTCCTTTAGGACTTCTTGAATAATTCCGCTTTGTAGATACCTAACAAGATGGAAATATTCTCTGTTCGTTCCTTTGTTATCTGTTATACACAGAGTCATATTATCTGTTGTTTGGGAGTGCGTGAAGTATGTTTTAGTGTATGCGTTGGTAGGAATAATTGTGGTGACTGCATAAAACATATCTATAATGTTTTATGTGTTAAAATATAGTACCAATCACTCACCTATAACCAAATCTTCGAACCAACAAACTTGAAATCCAGAAATACCGACTCCATTTTTGTCCTTCGTAATAAAGGTATGAGTTGCACAAGGGGACGTAGAAGGTTGAAGTTTGTATGAAAAAACCAACAAGCGGACAAAGTCACGGACGTTCGACTAGTATCAAAACATAAGTACTTTTTATAGAAGCAAAAAGATTTTGGTCGCGTCAGTCCAGCACAGTTCAGATTGGATACATTCTGTCTGAATCTGTGTTCATAAATACACTAAATACCTTGAGTATGCCCCGAGTCGTCTCTTTCTAAGACAGTGCATGGTTATCAAGCCTCTCATTATTGATAAAAAGTTCTCTTGGAATGTGATCTTTCTGTTTACAAGCTTTTGTTTAACTTTATTGCTGATTCAATTGTTTGGGTTAAACCTTACAAATAATTTGGACATGTTTTGACGACAAGCTGGCGTAGACAAATGGTATTCGCTTAGAAGCGCTATGGCTAGCACAGAACTGCAAGCACAAGCTGACTAGCATTACCATGACGCAATAGCGAGATGATTGCAAATGTTAATATTGCCCAATGACAACGGGGTAGCTTGAAATATTTGTAAATTAATTGGTTAATATTTGATGTTTATTATCATCTCGCTAGTGACTTTCTATCGTTACTATCGTTAGCCTGAGCTAGCCGTACAATTATATTTCTATTTTTTTTTTGTTTTCTATTTTTTATATTTGTATCGTTTAGACGCATAAAGACCACGTGACTTATTACAGCTTGCGTCAATCTCATACATTGTTGGACTTCGCTACTCGCGGCATCGCCAATAGAACTTTACTTTGTCGAAGGCATCTGATATTTAATCGGTTTCAGTTTTTTTAACCAGTTTCATCTCGTTAATCGGATTAAAAAATATGCCAGACTTAAGTATTTCAATAGGCAAAAAAATAGGATTATGAAAAACTTTATGCTTTGTAAGTAGCATAAAGTTAGGTACTGCATAAACCTTCTTAGCACTATTTATAATCTTAACAGCGATGACGACAATGTACCAAGTATAAAGTTTTAACTCAAGTTAAGCTTCGCTTTAAAAAACTAAATTAAATTTTAGTTTAATTAAAAGTTACAGAGCATTTTTGCCTAACACTAACGCTTCAAAACGTAGAGTGCAGCCAACCACAGCAGCAAACAGCCGTACAATTGTCGCTTGTACGCGTCCATGCAGTGATTGCTCAATGATTTTCTAGCCCAAACTGAAACTGACGTATTCGTGTACAATGTTGCCATGTTTAATCGTACGATGAACGTTTATTAAAACAAATGTTAAATATTGAAATATCTAAAATAAATTCATTAAATTTTAATAAACTCACAAATGTTGATATATTGAATGAACACTTAAGTTAATTTTTTTTTGCTTTGCAAGGGTAGCACTAACCAGAAAAAAAACTGTTCATCCGATCGCTAACAAACTTCACAGAATCACCCGCTTGGCTAATTTGAAGATTTCATCAAAATCGGTCCAGTCGTTTCGGAGTCCATAGGGAACATACACATAATCGATCGATTTTTATATGTATATCAATAGACAGATTGTTATTTATGTGTATTAATTAATTAATTTAAAATACTTATTATTTACTGTTAAGGTGTAATAATTGTTTCTTAATAAATAAATAAATACATACATAATAATTGTGTAGTATTTTTTAAAGATTTATAACTGCAATCTTACCTTAGTAGGTGACGATGCCGATGCGGCCATCGATGGAGCACGAAGGTAGATAATTTTTTTTATGGGAATTTTGAAATTAGAACACACGTCACGATCGTTATCTGAGTCAAGTTCGTATGGAATTTTGAAATTGGAACACACTCAAGATCGTTCTCAGAGTCAAGTTTGATTTATTAATACGGGCCTAGATGTAAAGTGTATTTAGGGTGTTTATTATCGCGAAGAGAATTGACACAAACTTATCTCAATCAGAACTAAGACAGAACGTGTATACAGGGTGTTTACTAGGGCGTAAAACTCGGATCGTCCAATAGATAAGTCCCGTGGAGTAGTTATCGGACCACAAGGGCAGTAAAAGCTAATTGGTGGGGTGGTAGTAACCGGCGGAACGTTCCAGCCGCATTCCCGACGAAAACAGGTTACCGGCGCTTGTATAGAGGTGCAATCTAATGTGCTGATTAGCTGTGTATGTGGTCTAAAGGTGAGTGGGCCCATTCGATGAAAAACTCTACTGTGTCTATGTGACACTAGACTCTATATATGCTGCAAATTTTAACTAGCTATAATAGAATTGCCAATTTCGTACATTTGCCACTACAATTTTTTTTTTAAACGATTTTTAAGGTTCTCAACTCAACCTCAACCTATTGAAGGATCACTTTTGTCCGTCTGTCTGTTTGTATACAAGGTAAAGAAATCGCGAAAATGAAAAATCTTTAGGGTACTTCAAGTTACCTAACAATTATTGGATGCTAGGAAACTTTGTTTCTAAAATTGAGAATTTTCGACTTTTTTTACCCCTAAAATGGGCCTGGGATGACGAAATTTGTAGGAAAATGTGGCTGATACTTGAAAAGGGCTCTGAAGATTTCGAAATGCTTGCCATAAAATACATTGGGGTAGATTTGCCATAATCACCACGCTTGGCAGGCGGATTGATGATCGCAGTATTCGTGTTGAGTACTCTGGAGGATGCTGCTGTCCACCATCCACCACATTCCATTAAAAAAAATATTTATAGTTTTTTATAGCTATAAAATGTATTTTTACTATCTTTAGAATATTGTATATGCAACATTTCAATTAGTTAATTAGTATTAGTCATGAATTTATTATCATTTTATTGTACCCAATGAATAATAGGGACGTAAACATTTGCATGCTTGTGAAGCAAGAACATATGCTACTCAGTATAATATAAGACCTTCAATGTATCCTACCATGTTCTAGCAAATAAATTAATTTAATTTCATTTACACCCTGGTGTAAAAGGGGAGGGGCAGATTTTATTCCATTTCTAAGTACACTGAAAAAAAAAATTCTTTGCGCAAAAAGTATACACTAAAAATTTACACAGTTGTTACAACATATTTTTCAGTGAAATCTTATTATTTTACACCGTTGGGACAACTGAAAAAAAATCAGTTTAGGAAGAAAATAGTAAATAAAGATGCATAAATAGTTACAGGAAGTTTTTGGTTCAATAATAGCAACGTATCCTGAGAGTAATTGTAACCATTTCACTCAGTTACAGTAACAACAATAAATTGATTGACACTGTTTAAACCAGTAAAATTAACTGTTTTACTTAAACTGATTTTTTTCAGTTATGCTAACGTGTTTAATGTGTTGGCTCCATTTTAACCTCGCAAAACAGTAACTTTTATCGGTTTTCGGGTTACTCTAAAAAGTATACAGTAAAAATTTACACAGTTGTTACAATATATTTTTCAGTGAGATCTAATTATTTTACACCGTTGGGACAACTGAAAAAAAAAACAGTTTTGGAAGAAAATAGTAAATAAAGATGTATAAATAGTTACAGGCAGTTTTTGGTTCAATAATAGCAACGTATCCTGACAGTAATTGTAACCATTTCACTCAGTTACAGTAACAACAATAAATTGATTGACACTGTTTTACCAGTAAAATTAACTGTTTTACTTAAACTGATTTTTTTTCAGTTATGCTAACGTGTTTAATGTGTTGGCTCCATTTTAACCTCGCAAAACAGTAACTTTTATCGGTTTTCAGGTTACTCTAACTGTATATTTTTTCGGTGTAAATGCGTTCTAACTCGCCTCTACGATTGGCAAAATTAACCTCTTTCTCGGCCTGCCCAATTGGCGGCCTATGATTAGTTTGTAATTTGTGATGGGCTTTTGTGAGTTCGACTTGAATTACTGCTCCGGTTTGTGCAAATGCAAATGGGAAATGGTTCTAGGAATCTATTTAATCAGTGCACTAGTTCGATTAAGCCTGCCTAGATTTTAGTATGCTGTATTATTTCAATGGCTTCCGTGTTTTAAGCGTGAAGGGTGAAATAGAACATCTCTACAAAATTAAGATAAATAGACGTCTTACTTAGCACGTACTCATGCTTACCATTGTCCCTGTCACTCTCTAGCACGCGTGTTTTAAAATTTGTGTGACAGTGACAGGGGCTAAGCAAAAGTACCTACGTGCTAAGTAAAATCTATTTATCTCAACCTGAACCAAAAGTTCAAAGGCACAGGTGATAGGTGTGACACCTATTAATTCAAACTGACCCTCGTGGTGCATTGCTGGATAATCTATTGCATAAATATATCTTTTCTGCGAGGCACAGTAAATACATTCACCACACTTGGTTGTAAGTGACTTTAAAAAAAACAGGCTGTAACGCCCGCAACTTTGAGTTTTTAACCGACTTCCCAAAAAAGGAGGAGGTTCTCAATTCGGTTGTATTTCTTTTTTTAATGTTTTTTACCGCATATTTTTTTTTTATTTTTGCTTAGGCTTTTATGAACCGATTTGGAAAGTTCTTTTTTTATTTGAATAGATATACTTTCAGATTGGTCCCATTTTTTTCAGAATCCAGTTCTGATGATGGAATCCATGAGGAATTGAGGGAACTCCTCAAATATTGTAGGCATACATATGGCAATTTTGATATTTTCAGCAACAAACCAAGCATTTGCATTCAAAAAGTATCATAATCCTCCCACCACTATGGTTCTTTCATAATTTTTTTCTCATCCAAATATTTAAGTAGTCTAATACTATGGCGGAAGTCGGTTTTTTAAATGAAAAGTTATTCCATACAAACTTCAACAACCACTAAGGGGGTGAATTTCTGAAATTCCTTTGATAGTGCACCACTAGACCACAAAAGTAATGTACTCTCTAATCTCTAAGCCCTTAGGACTTAAGATTTAGGCTGTGCGTTGATAGTCACTCAGTCGCAACGATTTTATATACATCGTCATCATCAGCCTGTAGAAGTCCACTGCTGGACATAAGCCTCCTCCTAAGAATGCCACGATGAATGGTCTTGAGCCGCCTCCATCCACCGACTCCCCGCGACGCTTATAATATCTTTAGTCCATCGAGTGGAGGGCCACACATACATTATTTATATAAGTACATAATAATGATTAATAATAAAAATGTTACTACTAGAACTAAAACATTCACCACATAAAAAAAAATAAAAATTCCAAAATTTTTTTATTTTGCACTTAACAGTTTTTTCTTAAAAGCACTCTTGCAATGAGATATTGATCAACTACCTACTTATTACTTAGTGCAATTTGTGATACCAAACAGCCAGCATCTGTTTCTACAGGTTTCCAAAACATCAATCCCTGCAAACGTAGCAAATTATATTGTGACTAACGATCGGAGTCACAGGAGTAGGGCATTCTGTATTTTATCTTCTGACGTCAATTTATCTGCCAAAGTTTTGAAAGAGCATGGATCAATTTTGTTTATGGCAATCTTAAACTAAACAAAATCTTTTGGCTCGTCTTTTATATACGAGACTTGTAGTACTCTTCAATTTTTTTATGCAAAGTTCTTATTATCTTGAGCAATTAATAGTTGGAGTTTCCTTCCCATCCTCCTCCCCACCCCACCCTCAAATACATACATATATATATATATATATGTACTTATATACCCTTATATAAGTCCCTCCAATCTTATTATGAAAAAAATATTTGTAACTTTGTTTGTTGAAACACCACAAGCGGTTCTTTTCTTCGCTGGTATATTCCTGAGGTATGACTTTGCGACCATTTGACCATTAATTGGCACGGACCAGTGTGGTGAAATAATCAGGGACTCTACAGGAAGGAGACAGGAAGGCTCTACTGGAAATTTCAAAGTATATTCGATGCCCCGCATTTTAAGATTTCTTTTTTGATCTGGTATAAAAAATGCAATAAGATAGATGCCGTTTGAAAATTTAATATCAATTGAAGGCGTGAACGTGTTGCGCTTGGCAGTCCCTGAGATCACTATACGATGTGAAGTCACGTAGATATTTTCCACATTGCGTTCAATAATTGAATATTTACACGTCACCTAAAGGCATTTAGGTATGCCCGTACAAGTCATGGTTCAATAATGTATAGACAAACACATTTGTAGTAAAAATTCCACCCCTCTCCACCAAAAGCTCAGAAAGAATTCAACACGTGTTTCGCCTCTCTGCGAAGCATTCTCAGGTTGAATCGCTGCAAGCTTCCTGTTCAGTGCGCAGCGAAGCAACTTGTTTGCGGATTGTGTCGCGGAGATTAAGAACTACGAGTACCATTGCACCACAATACCCAGACCGGGAACAAATATTTACAGACATTTGTCCCGTAGCAGGAATCGAACCCGCACCGTTTCAGCCAGCACTACGCCACGGAGGTCGTCAGAAATCAAATTCGTTTCCAGCTTTTCCGTAGTTGGGTAAGAATGACGTGGAGCCAAAGCGTAGTAGCTTGGAGAATTGGTATGGATCCGCATGACGCACACTCGACAGAATTTCGTTAAGATAACGGCGATGATCGACACCGGCGCAAATTGGTTCGATAATTCAACATCGTTTCACGCTTCTGCCTCCACCCCTATTTTTAGAACATGGTTTGAAACACTTTGATGAATTAGATGTTTGACAACATAAGTATATTACCAACAGAGCAGGTAAAAAGTCTTAAGTAAACTTTACACAGCGAAATTTTTTCGCGTATATTTTTCTACATACTTTTTTGTAAGTATTCCTTTTTAATTTACTCGCAAAGTATTCAATGCTTTCAAAGTAACATTTTGGTCAAGTGCCTAGGGAGGAAATATGTTCAGGTAAGAACACAGGTTTTTCATGTAATTAAAAAGAAGAAGTGACCTGATATTTCAACAGAAGTCAGAGTATACACGGCTCTAAAATTCATTAGAGAGGCAAAAAATATAGGTTGGATTATTTTAATGATCACTGCAGTGCTTGGGTTGTGTGGAAGATCGCAGGATAGATAGATAGATTAACACTTTATTGTACACCAGGAATACATAATAGGATACCTTATCGCTGAGAGATTTCTTCCAAACAAACTTTTTTTTTGCTGTTTGTATTTTTATGTTAATTTTCTTTGTTTTACGAACTTAAGCTGAAAGCAACTCACCTACACCAATAAAAAGTAAGCTATTAGTACTTAATATTTGTTGAAATACTTTTAAACAACTGACTTTATTTAATGTAACTGGAAAGTACATTATAGCATAAAATATCCTTTATCAAACTGAAAAATTTAAAGCGTATTTAGGAGACGTACCACTTTCTTGATCCGTGAAAATCTGTGAATAATTTAGCATCAATTGGATTGCTCTCATGCTGGGAAAACCCGATATTCTTGAGTTTAGAGAAGGGTCAGTATTGGCCAAACTGGGATGCAGCAAAGATGTGCAAAATTAAATAAATAAGCACCTGATCAATAAAATAAAAACCTTAGTTCTGTAGTATCTTTTGTATTTATTGTGTTTCTTTTGATGTTTTAGGGACAAAAAAACATAATATGTGAGGCAATTTTACGGCTCTATCTCTATCTCTATTTGACATATCTTACACCCTATGATGACTCTATCTCACTATCCGTGTGAGATAAAGCCGCGTGGCATGATGTCGCTCTGCCCCTCGACTGCTTAAATGGAAATTGGCAATATCTGTACTTTCCTTTTTACATGTTTCTATTAGAATGTTATTTATAAGTATAACAAGCGTAGCGTGTGCTTGCATACTAGTTTTTGCTGATGTGTATTTACTTTTGACTACCTTCCTAAGGTTTTATAGTTCACATTTACTATGTATCAGCAACTCCTTGATCCGAGGCACCACACAGGCGCTTCTCACCTAGTGGTAAGACGAACCATTTATGTAAGCCAAGCCGTGTTTGTTGCCCGATTCTTCTAGGCTTGGTCGCGTTGGAACAGGAGTAATTTTTGTTTTATATAAGACGATTCAAAATGATCCTTGTGATTTCAATGAATAAAATTCTTTTGATTTGATTTGATTATCTCAGCTGATTTAAAAGAAGTCTCACCACACCTCAGCTGCTGAGTACACCTCATAGAGGTTCTTTCATGCACAAGCCTTATGTCTTCCAAGTTTCGGTTCCTAGAATAACGCTTTCTTCATATTTGAGACATTGCACACACATATTTTTCAAATAGTTAATCTATTGATGAACGCTCGGCATTCGTACTTACGACCTAAGGATTAGAATTTGGGGTCACTAGCCACCACACCATCAGTGTTACCCCACCCATTAAATTTGGCCCACAGTTGAATGTGCCGATTATTTACGAGCTCATCTTCGACCTCTCGACTCTCAGAGGAGAATAATTAAGCGCTTTTTTATTGCGCTTCCTTTAGTAAAACGTTAAAATTAAGCCACGTTTATGTAACCACGTTGAATAAGTGCGCTTGTGCGACCGGATTAGTTATGAGAATAATATTAAGCTCGGTGCCACCACGAGGTAGGTGTGGTAATAAGGATACTCTATTACGTAAGTAAGTAAGGTTTATAAATACAACATGTACTTAAAATAAATATCCTAGGTTCCCTTAACATGTAAATTACGTTTGTTCTGTTATTTTTAAGTAAAACTAAAATAATAACATACGTAGCTTTAAGCGTTTGCAATAAAAACAATACAACGTTGCATAAATGGCATCAGAAGCGATATCACTTTGCTGGAAGCATATCTGCCTGCTGTCTGAGCGCCTCCTACAATTAGTGTCGAGTCTAGCAATCTCGTTTCATCGTTTATCGGGCCTTGCGTCAGTCGCGTCGGTGTTGCTTCCGTACTAACAATATTGTTATTTTTAGTACGTATGTTCTATACACTACAGTTTACTGAGAGCACGGATGTTCTAGTAAGGGGTTCAAAGAATCAAATACCGGTTGTGTCAATGGATTTTTCCACTGGAAAAATCTATGTGCACATTATAACGTGCTCTCAAACGATAAAGAAATACATCGTGACAACCGACATGTCAAGTAAAACCCGAATAGTGCCCAACAAAAATCAAAATTTTATAAATTTCATCGTTCATCGTTTTTGTAGCCTCCGTGCTCGTCGTAGTGTGCTTTGTGGCCTTCGTGGTCGTAATGACCCTTCGTGCCGTGGTCGTGCTCGTGGTATCCCTTGTATCCCTTATCACCATGTCCACCGTGCTCGTGGTGGTGGTCACCGTTGTCTTCAGCCACCCCCTCCCTTATCTCAGTGATGGAATACTGCTTTCCAAATTTCCAATATTGTTGTGTGACGAATTTCACATAAAATCCTTTGATTAATAAAAATCACTACGCACTATTCGGTAACCCATACCGTATATCAAGATAATCGTTTCTGTAGCTAGATAAGAACAAGACAGTTATTATAATGTCAGTTGTTTAGTTTCGCTTCAGCATCAGTAAGATTGCCACGTACAGTACATTAATATTGCAAAACGGTTTTGGGTAAAGTTTAGGATATACCGCTTCTAAGTTGTATGTATTACAAATCATGGCAGCTAGTTGCAGCTATGTTGATGTTGGGAACATTGCATATTAGGTTTTAAGGTCATCGAAGTTTTATGCGGAATTACGCTTAAGTATTTTCTGGTTCATTGTTTCTAAATTTAAAATCTAAAACACTTCGTACCTTTATAAGTCTTAAGCGATTTGAACTACACAATTTTATGGAGATCTTATTTTATTTTATTTATTTAACAAAATCCACAGCTCCTAAATTGTACATGCTAAGTCTAACGCACTCAGATTTAAATTTTTTAATTTGACAATACGACTGTCACTGGATGACTAAACTTATACAAAACTATTTAAAAGGTAAATAAAATAAAATAAAATACCCATTTAAATCTGACTTGTAGTTTCTAAATTAATGAGAAATTAAGTTTTTTTGTTCCGTCTGGCTCGATAGTTTCCTTTTACTTTAAATACTACATTCAAATCTCTTCGTGCCTTTAAAAGTCTTATTAAATTTTAACTAAAAAAAAATATATAGATCTGACTTGTAGTTTTTAAAATCATGAGAAACTACGTTGTTTCTCCGCCTAGCTCTAGTTTACTTTTAATTTAAAAACAAAGAGGTGATGCCTTTGTAATTGACTTGGCGTAATCAGGTGGATTAGGTACATGCTAGTTCCGTCTATAATGATAAAAAGAATGGGAGGCACATTCATGCAAATGGTAAATGTCTTCGTTATTTTGCTTCTAATGCCAGTTTTCTCAATTTCCTTTACCGCATGATACTTAAATACATACATTTGTTAGATACATAATATTATTGAATACTTACTTGGAATATTACAATAATCATTTGTTTATTTAAACGGGGATCAACAAACGTTTGTAGAATATAATCTACAATTACGAAGTTAAATCCAATTTTATGATACTGAGTTCGAGCTTAAAATAAATTGGATTAAAAGCTCTAATGATTCACGTTTGATTTCAAAGCTTTATGGGATCAAATTTAATGGTTTTTCATTCATTTTAATTGCAAATCTTTTGAAATGGATCCCGTACGAGGTTCTTGGCGCTGGCCTATCAAAAGGCTTTCAATCGGTTTTCAGTTTTAATTGAAAACTCTTATTGGACCGAAGCAAACGCTCTGAACCATTAAAGTGGATGACAGTGATTGAATTCATTCGAGATTATAATTTAACGATTGATCGAGTCTTTGTTGTGTTAATCTTTGAAACAGTCGAAAAACAAGCTCGATACAAAAGGTCTGTTATCCTCTGTGAAAGAGAAACACAATTACTGTTTTGACTACAATGGAATTCGCCAATAATTGATTATTTGTGTTTTGTGAGTATAAGTGCCACAGTTAATACTACCTGCAGTATTGGGATGGTGGTTGATATCAACCCAGCGTCATTGTGATAAAACATACCTTATACGTACCTACCTACTCATTGAGCGTCAATATGACGCTAACTTTAATTGGGAAAAACACATAGGAAAAAAAATTGGTATTTTTGTATGGGAATTGGAACTTAATTTACTTTCAATAGATATTCGTGGCGGACCTATCGTTTGACAGCACCATACATACTTAACTGTTATTCATTCCGTGCGGTTGTTTGAAATCTATATTTATTTTAACATAAAATAACACCCAACAGCATACATCAACATACATACTCCTGATCCCAAACTAGGATTCCCTGTGTCGTGGGTATCAGGAACTAAAAGTACCATGGTACCACAACACCCGGACCCGGAATATTTGCAGAACATGCAAACATTTGTCCCGCAGCGGGAATCGAACCCGTACCTCTTGCGTCTCAGCCAGCTACTCGCTTACCGCGCCTGAAAGGTCGTCAAAATTATGAAGAGTTACAATCAAACCAATTTTAGGTGGTAAGTCACCGGTTGTTCTCCGGGTCATTAAAAATAGCCTTGCTTACATATAGCTTGATAAAAAACAGGCTTTATACAATATCGGCATGTTAAATTACCTATTGTAGTCAATCAATAAACACCTTCTCAGCACTGGTTTGGGTAGGTATAGGTAATAAATATACAAACAATAGATTATCAGACTTCCATTATACCACTAATTGCCCGTCTCTATATTATAATTAATGTGATTAACAAACAAGTTTTTAAGTGGTTTCAGTACAAAGAGTCTGTATTCTGCAACGAAATAATTGTATAATACAAAACGTGCCAATTGCCAGCAAGGCATGTTTGTTGAAGAGTTTATCGAAACGCAATCAAACGCTTATTCAGCTTCGTTTGGGAATTAGGGTAACGGTGCGAGCTACCAGGTGAATCCTCGAGAGTTTCGCAAACAAATATCACAGCCCTTGAGTAAACAGCCCCGTGATTGCACAGAATACCTACCTATTTATCACAGACTAGTGACTGAGCACGGCTTTGTCTGTGCTTTAAGTCTTTAACATCGTATCAATCAACATTTATGTAATGTTATGTTGCATAAAATAGGTACAATTTTGACAATCTCTGTGGCGCCGCGGGTGAGTAGCCGGCTGAGATGCAAGTGGTTGCAGGTTCGATTCCCGCTGCGGGACAAATGTTTGTAGGATCTGCAAATATTTGTTACGGGTCTAGCTGTTATGGTACCATGGTACTCGTAGTTCCTGATATCTACGATATAGGGAATCCTAGTGTGGGATCAAGGTATTATGATAAGTAATGTTATGTTAATTCCCAAAAACAAACAATCACAAATGACTACCCACTCGACAGTGTTGATGATATATAAAAAATATCTACCTAAGTGAATATATTATATACTACCTACCTATCTCTTCATTGCAATTCTAGCTGTTTCGTATATAATACTGACGTAAGTTGGTAAAAGAGCAGCTTTCCACTGGATATGCCAGTAACATAGCTATGCTAAAATTAAACTTTGGCCAGGAAAAAGTAAATAAGCATAAAATGAATTGGCGAAACACGTGTAGGTAAGCTTAATACGAAGAATTCTGTTAATACATTTTACTGGATATTATGTCAAAACAATTTTATCCTAATGTAATGAAACGTTTTCCTCAAAATACGAAGAGAAATATGGTAACATTAATCGAGCCATCAAGACCTTTTCAAGGAAAACCCAAGCTTCCACAAAAACATGTCTGAAAAAATTACTAAATCGCGTACATATTCAGCTTTTACTTGCCGTTCCTCTCACGGACGAGTAATACAGACTTGGATTGGAGCTGGTAAATTCTCCTGGTAGCGAGGCAAAAAAACGGAAAAGAAATACAAAAGGCGCAAACTGACAAGATTACTCCAAACCTTACGCCGATGAAATATCTACTATGCGGCGAAGGAAATAAGGGTCATATACAACCATGTAATATATTGGCAGACATGTTCGTGAGCTTCATTTGGGCAAAGGGAGGTCAAACACTTAAACTCCGGAGATACAAGATTGCCGACGAGTTGGGCCAAACGAAGCAAGCCTTATGAATCGCTTTCATGCATGCAAGGGGGATTTTTGAGGGCCCTGAGGAGGTATGTTGTAAACTAGGTTCGTTCTTATATCTAGTTGGAAACCTCATTTCGTGTTCGTAGATGTTTGGAAATATGAAAAAGAGGCTGAGCACCGCTGAACTAAGTTGCACCAGAAATGCGACATACCATTTTCGAAAGGAGTCTATAAGCTAATAATTAATGCCGCCATAGGGCGTAAAAATCCGTAAAAAAAAGACGGCTGGCTCAACATGAAAAGATACCGGTCAAGTGTAAGTCGGACTCCCGTGGAGTGGGTTCCATACAATGAAGCTAGCGTAGTTACCACTAGACCATTTAACGTATTAGAAAATCAACACAATTGTATACGCATTTTCTCATTACGTATTTTCCGTTTCCCGTGGGAATTTAAGGATTTAGGATTTTTAATTAGGTTTTCCAGTAAACTATGGGTATGGTTCAATATTCTTGATTCTTAAAAAACAAATTGGCTCATAAGTTTCGTAGATGGGGGAATGTTACATTTTCGCATATTTTCTTTTAATATCTCTTAAACTAAGCATTTTAAAATGATAAAATAATGCATTTGTATTTCGCATTTTGATGTCACATGGTATACAATTTTTTTTGTACTTTTCTAGTTTGCCCCCCGGAATTAAGATCCAAAATCAGAATTTGTTTATTTACGCTAACATCCATGATTGGTCCAAATTATGTACCAAATTTCAACTTTTTTGGTCCGACAGATTTAGAAAAAATAGGCTGTTAGACAGACATCTGAGTGGTCCTATAAAGGTTCCGTTTGTACCTTTTGAAGAAATAAATAATACTTGAGAATAGGTTAGCGTGGTATGGTCATGTTATGCAGTGGAAAGAACGTCATGTGACGAAAAGAGCATTCAATATGAATGTAAATGGATATAGAAGTAGAGGTAGACCAAATAAAAGATGGATGGATCGTGTGAAATATGAGATGAGTAAAAAAGGAGTGAGTACCGAGATGACGGCTGATAGACAGGAATGGAAGAAGAAAACATGTTGTGAGGACCCTACCGAACACCACCCAAAAAAATAAAAATAAAAATGTACCTTTTACCGTGGTAGCTATATACTATCTACTTTTGAATTTTATTTTGTGCACTACCATGAAATTGTTTTCCACATACACTAAGGTTAGCCGGAAGAGAATGCTATAGCATTAAGTTCACCTATGTACAGTACTTTTAGGTTGTGCAATAAAGAATTTTCTATCTATCTACCTATTAGTGGGAAAAGGTCAAGAAAATGATGATGTAGTTAACAAATGACCCTAACTAAAAACTAAATTAAATATAGCATGCATGAAACACTGCTATGTTGGGGCCACATTATCGGACTACGGCGAATGATCGCTTTGTGCGTCTCTGTTTGTATGCATCATTCGTAAAATGACAGACAGGGACACAAAACGCAAACATTCGCGGTAGCCTGATAATGTGGCCCCAGCATTATGGATATAGTACTTAAAAATAAAGATAGATCTAATATAACTTTATAGTACACCATAAACAAAAAACAAAAAAAAAAGATAAAAAGTTTAAGTAAGCTTATGCAATGGCTTAAACTGTTTCACTAAGTAACCCATATTACGCAATAAATGATTTAGGTTTAGTTTGATTTGAAAAATTGCATAGTAGATGTGTTTTCGGTTTTGTGTTAGGGCGTTGAAAACTGTTTGTTAATGTACCTAAATATAAATAAATAAGTGTCAGAAAGAATGTCTTTAAGACTAGTGGTCCGCTCATCATCCGCATATAGTCCGCGCGTAGTTAGAAACCTTTCCTGCTACGTGTTGACAACAACTCACTAAGTTTTATCGCATTTCAATAAGTTATAATCAGAATAGGGGTTTGGGAAAGCATACGAGAAAAAAAAAGTACATTAATTTTTAAAGTAAAAGTCAAAAGTATTTTATTTATTGAAATCACAAGGATCATTTTGAATCGTCTTATAAACTTAAATTACATCCTGTTCTAACGCCACCATACTGAGAAGAATCAGGACATCAACCATTTGCCGTGATTTGATGATCCTATATAAATAATCCTAGATAGAATAAGATAATACGTGATTGACAGCAGATAATGGATAGTTGCTGGGATACCAAAAAATTATAGGCTTTTATGCCATTTTGGTCAATCGCCAATAAACTTTTCCCAGTCTTTTTTTACGATTTAAATGAAACCGTGTATGCAAATATGTAATAAGTTAACTCACACCAACAAAACAAAAACTACGACGAATGAATCTCTCTACATACACTGTTTGAAGTTAAAGCAGTATAGTTACACTATGATACCAAGAGCCGTTTGAGCAAAAAGAAAGATGGAAAATGTGTGAAAAAATAAGCCTTTTTTCCCCTTCGAAAGGCGTGAAGGCAACGCATCACCTGTTTCTAAAGAAGCGTAAATAAACGCACGTTTGAAAGTGCGTCTGAACTTTGAATCGACACATACGACTGTCCCCTATGTCAACAGAAGTCAGCTACTTATATAGGAAAAGGATAACATTGCTAATTTTTCCTAGGTTCAGTTTCTTTAATGATTTTTCATTGATTTGTGGTCTTGCTGAGTTTTATTTGATGCGGCGATGGGCTTGCTACCTGAAAATACAAATGTTTCAAATTTAATGCAAATTTAAAATTTGCATAGCAAAGATTCATACGCCAATGTTAATAAAAATGGATGTAGAATAGTGAATGTCTACCTACTAACGAAGTATTCGTATTAGTAAGGCCTATTTTACTTTTAAAGTTTTGATTCAGTTTTAAAATTAGTTCTAAATGTGGGTAGCATGAGTCCAATCAATGAGTACAACTAAACTGAAACTAAACTATACTGAGCCTTACCACGTATATAAATAAAACGGTTAAAGCTTTCAAATTTAGCTTATGAAACCAAATATGAGTTTTTTTGTTATTTAATAGCATGTTCATTTTAAAGTTTATTTGTACGTTAATAGTCTATAGTAAATAGTGCCTTAGTGCCTACTTTATATGGGCAAAAGCAAGTAAATGTATATTTGCATTTCAATAATCAGGAAATGATAAGAGGAAGGGATCTAAAGGATTTTTACTCTCGCAAAATCGAAGCCATTCCTCTTATCCCTGAAACTTTCCCCTTCGCTTTCTCCCATGAAACAAAATTCCGCTTCAATGATAACTTATGGTTTCTGTGAATGTCTTACCAAAACTTTTATGTGAGTGTGGGTGTGTGAGAATGTAGCTGAGTTACATTTCTCAGCAAAAATAAGGAACACTTTGCTGGCAAATTGCTTCAAATGATCTCTAAAACTTTTTAATTTGACACCATTACTTGTAAATCAAAGTTCAAAATGCTTTTTTGACAAATAAATTCTTACCACTGGTTGTGTTAGCCTCTTAATTCTTCAGCTGACTTCAAATGTATGCATAATAATTATGCATGTTACTACTTCCATGCGCCGTGGTGGATCCGGCCTCAGATTAGACCCCTCCATCTCCTCCCGTGGAGGTAGTAAAAGCCTTGCTAATAGTACAATCAAATTAGGTGATTTTTTGCACAAGTGTGGAACTAATTAGATGTAGTCATGAAAACTTTTCTAATTGTTTTGTATGGCTTAAAAATCACTTCTAATAATAAGCATCAGAAATTTCACCCTCCAGAACAGGGTGAAATAGGGTGAAAACCATAAAAATATCCGTAACTTAATGGGGGAAATAGAAGTAGTCGGTGCAATTTGGCATAGACTTTGAACCGTTATGATCTACATTTGCACCAAGTATTTTTTAAATCCGACATACGGAACATTTACAAAAAAAACTTTTTGTGGTTATTACGGCTCCGGGAAAATTAAGGTAGTCGGTGCAAATTGATTGACATATCAGAAAAATGTTCGAAATACATTACCAGGTTTGCACCATGGTGCGTCTCACGGTAGGCACTTTTCCATATTTTATTGTCGCTCTACTTCGGGGAAAATTAATGTAGTTCTGGAAATCGACTTAAACTTATTCATTTAATTAGTACTACATCCGCCGGAAGTTTTATACTGGTTTTTTTTTACGGAAGATGCATTTGTTCAACACTGTGTTCCCTACATGCACATGGTTTTTATTAAAATCATAATGCACTAAGACAGTCTCTCTACACGTAATTTAACTTGCATCAAGTAATTTCTTTCTATTTTAAAATTTATGGCCTTTTTAAGTTTGTACCTAATATTTAAAAGCCTTCCGTGAGCGCCAGAAACGGTGCAAACCTAGGATAAGCTTCTTTTCGTGTCATCTAACGTTTCCATAAGAATCCACGACTACACGACTTAGGTCCACACTTTTTGCTAATTTGCCTGTACTATAAGGGATTACACCAGAGGATGCGTAGTAGCATCCGTCTCAGTAATTAACACCAAACTGCGATCACCAATCCGCTTGCCAAGCGTGGTGATTATGGGGAATCCCCCCGTTGCCTCCTTATGGGGGAGGTTTCGTTCAGCAGTGGACGTCTAAAGGCTACTGATGATGCAAACGAATTAAAGTAGGTATACAAAACAAAACGAATTTTCTAGTTTAACAAATTATATTTACTTAGTTGAAAGAAAATCACCAGTCGGGTCAGCACGAACAACTAACGTTACCGAGACGCTAGCGAGACGATCGCAAATGTCAAATATTGTCCAATGGCCTCGAGATAAGGGATAAGGGCAAGACAATGATGATGGCCTCGAGGTAACTCAAAATCTTTGTAAGTTGATTGGTTAATATTTGACGTGTACGATCGTCACGGTAACGTTAGATTTTCGTGCTTGGGCTTCAGGCATTTTTAAGTTTTGCAACGTCATTTGTTGGGGTTTAATCGGGCGTGATAGTAAGTTTTTTGTTGAATTTTATCTTTCTGCTGCTGAACAAAGGATTCTCACAAATCGCTTAATTTTTCTTCGTTAAAAATATTATACAATACAAAGATGCTATGCTTATAAATACAAAAAAAACACATTTTACAGAATTTTTAGATCACCAGTTAATGGCATGTCTAAATTTACGTCATCATCATCATCATCATCATCATCAGTCTTGAGAAGCCCAAAGCTGGACAAAGGCCTCCCCCAAAGAATGTTACAATGAAATAACTTGAGCCTTTATCATTCATCGACTTCCCGCGATCTTAATAATGTCCTTGGTCCATTGAGAGGAGGACCTTCCTATACTGCGTCGTCCAGCTTGTGGTCGCCACTTGAGGACCTTTATTCCTCAACAGTTGTCAGTTCTTTGAGCTATATGACCTGCCCATTGCCACTTCAACTTGATAATTCTGAGGCCTATGTGATCTTGGTTCTTCTACAGATTTCCTCATTTCGGATTCTATTACATAGTGAAACTCCAAGCATAGCTCTCTCCATAGCCCACTGTGTGAGTATGCAACCATGTCTCAGTGCCGTAAGCCACCAATGGCAACACGCACACTATACTAGAAATAGACTTCCGGCTTGGGGCTCCGCGGTTGAAATTTATGTATAATTTTAAAAACAACCAGACCCTTTTTCATAAAAAGTGAAATCATAATATATAAACTTTCCGTATAGTACAATTTTTCCAATACTTTGGTGTTGTAAATTAGAGGTCCCGTATAAACGCATATTTTTAAGTTTAGGCACTGGATCTGTCTCGTTCCTTCGCCCATCTTCTTTCAAAGATGTCAAGATGATCACGCCAAATAAAACGTTTTTATCATTATAATCTCTACATCGTTCTATTCTAAAATTGAAAAAGTAAATCAAACCTTTCCATTAGTAAGTTCTGGAAGCTAAGTTGTAAATCTTGCCGGCGAACGAGCATTAATCGTCCGCACAGAACAACTAGTTCCTCTAATTATTTCCTCGCCTTCGACCCTCCTGTTTTGTCTCCCAAACACAGAACAAACTATAGTATTATCGTACAGAAGTTTCACTCTGACGTCTTTCAATAGCTGTATCCTATTGAATTTAGATTCCAAAATAGCTGAAGGCGACAAAAACATGACTTTACTCTCCCTGGTGGATATCTTCAAATATCTGCTTAGTACACAGATCCTTACGGATATCCTACTAGTAAGTAGTCACAGAAGGTCCTACATTATACACTCGAGAGCAATGAATCCGGGTCACTTAAAGAATGTTAAAAATCTCGGAAACTAAAAATGATAGATTAATGCAATAAATTGTATTTAATAGACAATGTAATACTCCTTAAATGAAGGTAAAAAAAATATGAGTCACCATACATTTTATTAACACAAAATTACATAAAGAAAAAAACTGCTGATCTCTCCTTAAAACAAAAATAGGAAACATGAAATTTTTGAACTTTATTACGATTTTCTTGAATTTTAATACTTCGTATTGCCTCCTCGTGCTTCCATATAATGAATATAGAGCACTATCAACATGGTTTATGTACCCACATAAATGACAGATTACAAACAAAAGCAAAACCAAATGCTGTAATTTCGTAGTTCCATCTTCGAAAGTGGCCCTTTTTCAAATTTGATTTTTTTATGATATAACTTTACAATAACTAAGAAGTTTTAATACCTTCATTTAAGGAGTATTACATTGTCTATTAAATACAATTTATTGCATTAACCTAGCATTTTTAGTTTCCGAGATTTTTAGGATTCTTTAAGTGACCCGGATTCATTGCTCTCGAGTGTATTTCATCATCAGCAGTCTTTAGAGAGGCGAGCTGAGACGCAAGAGGTGTGGTTTTGATTCCCTCTGCGGGACATATGTTTGAAAGGGTTTGCAAATATTTGTTCCGGGTCTGGGTGTTATGGTACCGCATTGCACGACACAGGGAATCCTAGTGTAGGATCAGGATTATGTATGTGACTGTTGGGTGATATGTTATATTATGTTATAATGTCTCCTGGATACAGCTCATTTTCCATTGAGTAGCGATTTGGAGTGACACAGGCCTGCCCCAATTGCTGCATTCAAGTAATGATACTTACCATTAATCCTCAACTCCAATTGGATCTTTTGACTGGTGCAAAACAGAACAAGACGTTTGCGCCAAATAGTTTTTGGTACAATTGGATACAGTGCATTCTCTTCGAGAAAAAAGTCTTAGGTATAAATATAGACGACCTCTGTGGTGCGGCGGGCGAGTAGCCGGCTGAGATGCAAGAGGTTGTGGGTTCAATTCCCGCTACGGAACAAATTTTTGTATGTTGTGCAAATATTTGTTCCGGGTCTGGGTTTTATGGTATCATTGTACTCGTAGTTCCTGATCCCCACGACACAGGGAATCCTAGTGTGGGATCAAGACTACGTATGTGACTGTTGGGTGTTATGTTGATAGGCTACTTTGCATCATCATCATCATCAATCAGTGTGAGGGAGGGTGATTTGGGCCATGGGGACATAGGTAAAAAATTGCTTATGTTCCGTAGGCTCGTAGTGACTCCAGTCGGACTCGGTAATGCCGCTTGTATAGTAATATTTATTATTCATGAAAGTTATTTTCGTACAACCACGTATTTAATATTTCTCCGAAATGAAGAGATCCAGAGAAGAACTGGGATCACTGACATAGTTTTCAGAATTAGCAAGTTAAGTGGCAATGGGTATATAGGTCATATAGCTCGCGGAACTAATAACCGTTGGGGAATCAAGGTTCTCGAGTAGCGACCACGAACCGGATGACGCAGATTAGGAAGGCCCATCTCGATGGACCAACGACATTTGAATGCTACCTTTAAGTAAGTGGATGGAGACGGCTCAAGACCGTTCGTCGTGGCACTCTATGGAGGAGGCCTTTGTCCAAGGACTTCTACAGGCTGATGATGATGATATCTGTTACAAATATGATGATTATGTTGTTTTTTACTAAAGAATACAGATCATTTAAAAATGCACTGAAATGCATCACTGCAACGACTGGTTATGTAACTTTTAAACCACTTTCGATGTCAAAGCGACTCTATTAACTAAATAAAAGCAATGGTAAAAGAAACTTCCAGCCACAGACAACATAATATGGTAACTAAGCAAATAACTTACTGGAAAAGCTTTCTAGAAGCAAAGCCTTATTTAATGGCCCCATGTCGTTATTAAAGGCTTTGAAAAACGTTTGCTTAGTTTGTGTGCCCAAGGAATCAATAATAAACCGGCCATGCGTCTCCTCTCGAACTAGGCATAGTGTAGGGTTCCGTAGAGTCAAATCATAGTCCTCGAAAAGTATTTATAACGAGATAATTTTTGGAGAAAATCACTGAATTTTATCAAAAGCTAGTTAATTATTTAAACAATCAAAATAATAATGAAATTTGTAGACAATAGAAGCAGAGTCAAAAAAATTACAAATGCTAGCATTTTTTTGTTTACATGAGGTTTACTAACGATTTTTTTCCTTGGTACAAGAATACTTGGAAGCCCAAGCTAAGATTTGGTTTTTTGCATTTTTATTATGCATTAATGTGCATATGTATGGTTCATATCACAACAACATATTATAATCTGTAAAAAATAACTGGCGTCGAGATACACCCCTGCGACAGAACACAGATTGACAGACAGACGGACGGAAGGACAGTGTAAGCTTAGTAGTAGGGTTCTGTTGGCACCCTTTGGGTAAGGAACTCTAAAAAGTATCGTGCAAGGAAATGAAGGCTTTAAAAAAGACTTCAGAAGGAAGAAAGTGAAGTGTGAAAAAAGTTTACAAAAGTTTTCACCTTTGAACTTTTTCAATTGAGAGTCAATTGAGCGTGTGCTACGCGGATCAAACATGTCTAACAAGGAGATTAAGACAAGAATTTCGATTTTACTTGGAACTAGTGATCACCCGTGGCTTCATTCGCGTTATTCTCCAGAGGGAAATCAACTTCGGGATTAAAAGTATTAGATGTTTTAATCCAGGTCTATTACTACCGTAGTTTTAATCTATCTCTGCACCAAAATACATCTAAAATTGCCCAATATTTTTTTCGTGAAAGCACCACAAACATTCATACAAACAGATAAACGGACAACGTTCTAAATATAATTGTAAATATCATGGTATCATTTTAGAAAAATGACTATTCTCCTTAAAAAAAAATACTTACTGCAGCAATCTGGAACGCACAGAGGGAATCAAATCTCTAGATAAATTTTATCTGTATTTGATTTGCTTAGTTGCTTTTTAGTTTAGTTTTTTGTGTACCTTTTTTACCTTTTTCATTTGTTTTTGTGTTTTGTAGCAATTTTTATTTATATCTTTATCTTCTACTTATATTACTTTTATATTAATTAATCTCGTCCTTATTGTGTACTTTGTAGTTTGCACAATCATTGTACTAATCGCTGTCACAAAAAAAATACAATAGTGTAAAATGAGGAAGAGATTATTTCCCATAATTGAGGATATACGTCACTTGGTAAGTAAGTCCGATCTAGTTAATTCTCCTGCTGACGTTTAAAACGTTCTATTTTTTATATTTGTAGGGATAGTTTAATTTAAAACATATTTATTTTAGGGAAAGTGAGTTTCTTTGATCAAAATTCGCAAGATTTTATTACTTTCAGACGAAAACGTACTTACATGTAACTTTAGATTGAGGGCCGGAACAGAAACTTCCCCTTCTTGTACCCATATCTCATGTGGCTACATATCTACCTACATTATGTAATACGGGTAATGTACCGGCAAACTATAAAACCACTGTTGGCAGCTGCTCTACTATCAAGCGTTGAATGAATCCTTAAAATAACGCTGGGAATCAATGCCAGCTGACCAGGGGGCCGCCGATTTGACTATTTTTAATGGAAAACCCATTCTTAGACCATGCTATTACAATTCAATTACGATTGTCATTAGAAAAGGCAGTCTGCTAAATTTGTGATTGTATTGAATTGTTGTACTGAATTGAATCGAGTGTTTCTGAATGGTCGTAATTATAATCCAATTGAAAAACTATTGAAGTTAGTACAATACCAAAAGTGTCAAAAGTGACATTTTTGAAATAATTCATTAACAATTCAAACACAATTTGTTTAGTAGAATTGGGGGCCAGAAATCCAGAACATGTATCACATCCTTGTACTTCACCTGAACCTAGAGACGGCAGAACTTTAAGTTAATGACCTTTAATTGGTATCCAGCCGCTGGAGAATCATCGTCATTAGTATTATAATATTCCATAAAAAATAGTGGGCTTATAATATTTAAGCATTGTATTAACAATATTACTATTACATAATACGGTTCAGCGGTTTCAGGGTGCTGATGGGGCTGCCGCGGTTCTGTAGCGCATCAGGCATGTTCGCTGATGCGCGCGTTGATGACTTCTATGCCATCATACGCAACAGAACGGCATCAATGATGAGTCGCGTCCGCGATAGTTCCAACAGCATGCTGGCCATTGTGGCAGACCATTTTAATTTTAATTCCGGCATTATAGCTCACTGGGTTTCGAAACATCAGCCAGTCGCCCAGCTTGTGACTCAATAAGTACCTGACATCATTATATATTGACTATTTTTAATGTGACTGAATTTGAATTAATATGTTTGCTATTTATTATAATTTTGTATACTTACTAACATTATTTTTAAGACGTAATTGCTAACAAAATGGATGACATGTGAATTACTCTGTGTGAAATCTGAATAAATAAATAAATAATAATAATAATAATAATGTAATACAACAGGAATAATTTTGAGCAATACATGAATTTAAATAACATTTGTAAGTATGGGGATGAGTTTTATATAAGTGTTACTGTCAAAAGTGATTTCATAGCTTGTCAGTACCATAAGTTCCTAGCTTGCCTGCCTCTAAATCTCCTATATCTGAATGAAATGCGACAAATGCAAGACGAAAAAACGAGTGTAACATATGGCAGCACTTTTTCAAAGGTTCTCGTAGTACGCAGCACTTTGTGCTTGTAAGTGTGCTATAAAAGTAACTCGTTCAAATAAATATTGTTGATGAGAATGTATATTTGGGCGTCTATCTTGTCCCACAAATCAGAGTTAAATGGAAATTTCCCTCTTTACACAGCTTGCTGTATAGCTAGCCTTATAAGTTGGTAGGTATGTGCGTAACAAAACTTAGTGAAGGATCTACGTACCGTGACTTCATGTTCCAACCTATTCAGATGTACTTAACGATATTCGAGTTCTATTGTTTTGAGATTAGCCTTTAGTAACTTCTGATGCCTCTTTTTTAGTATTCTTACAAGCTTTTATTTTTTTACCTTTTATTTGAGTTGTTAGTTAGTGTGGGACAGATATTTAAAATTAGAATTAGTGACCCTATTCTTAGGTTTACGTAGCAATGCACCGAGTGAAATCACTAGCTGGGTGAGCGACCAATAGCCTTGATTTTAAAAAGGTTTTGCACCGGCAAAACTACGTAAATTTTACCATGAAAAGTAAAATGCTACATAGTTTATTATTTATTGCCTGCGATAATCAGTTTCTTTAACACTTTTGAGTTCAATTTCGCAGTCAGGTATTTATTTATTTTTTCTAAATTCTGACAACCGGATGTTTTCAGAGATCACATCGATCAGAATAAATTCTGACAGTAGTCGATGGATTAAGTAAAAATTTAGAAAAATATCATGGTGAACATAAAAATAGGCTATTTGCTGAGGAAAATTTTGCAAAATTTTCAAAAATAAAGGTTTTTTTTTTTATGTCAAAGTTAGCGGATCTTTTTCGCTAGGTTAACTGGGAATTGTAAAGTACCAAAATCAAGTCAAAACCTGTTTTGTTGCCCTGATTGTTCTAGGCTTGGTCGCGTTGGAACAGGGGTAATAAGATAATTTAAAATAATCCTTGTAATTTAAATTAATTATAGAATTAATTGTCTTTGACTGTCCTACTTTTATTTATGCCATTAGTAGGTACTTAAATTTCCCAATCTATCCAAAACAGTACTCGTTACAAATGCCCTCTGAAACGATTACCTGTTCCGTTACGTTACCTGCACGTTAAACGTGTTCGGTTTGCACACAGCGTTTGTGAAATAGTGCCAATGTTGACCGATTGCGGGCGACAGTCAACGATTACCGTGGTGTATTGACGGATTATACGCTCGGTAGAGCCGGGCCTACACATTTATTAAGTGCTACGTACAGGATATTTTGCACTAAATAAGTACCTATATAGCTGAAAAAATTAGTGTAAAATAAATCAAAATCAAATCATTTTTTATGCTAGATTAAAATTTTAGCAACGCAACGCAGAGATCTTTAAGGCGAGTATAGCTGGATAAACGGTGTTTTGCATAGTGTTTTATTTGCAAATGAAAGTATTTAGATTTAAAAAAAGTACATTCACTCTTTAATCTAGATATTTCAACCGTTCGATACAAGATATTTTGCTGCATTGAAAAAAATGGTGTCAAGTGGCGCGCGGTGCATTGTGTGTACAAGTCGAACGCGCTTAGGTAGCTCAAAATACCTACCGTTGTCGAAAAGCCTCGCCTTAACATGTCTTGGTCTTTATCGCATTTCTGTATCGTTCGTATCCATAGAGACATATATTATGATACGTTGAGTTTCAATTGTTATTATTACATACATACATATTTATATAAACAGGAAGAAATTTTAGTTTATAAGACGATTCAAAATGATCCTTGTGATTTCAATGAATAAAGTTCTTTTGACTTTGACTTTGACTTTAAACACACGCATTTTTCCCCGAAGGGGTAGGCAGAGCCTTAAAGAGCCTCTTTTCAATGTAGGTTGCACAGTCACAGGAGTATTAGACGACACAAGCCTGACGTTCAAAAACGGTCCTTGTTGTTACGGATTATGGAATATTTTATTTTGATGTAATGGAATAGCGGGGCGTTCAGTTTTAGGTAAGGCTTCATATACACGAGCGGCACGATGCGTCAATACACGAGCGGCACAAATAGTGGTAGAGTGCGTCCAAGTGCTCTTCGCTACGAGCGGCACGATGTCAACGGCAGGGGCAACTGCACCCGTCGGCGGCAGCCGTCGACCTATAGCGACGTTTGCAGTTGCAGCAGCTGTCAACGGCTGCCGCCGACGGGTGTAGTTGCCTCTGCCGTTGACATCGTGCCGCTCGTGTAAGAGCACTTGGACGCACTCTACCACTATTAGTGTTTTATTGTCATGATGGGGTATCATGTACAGAATACAGTGTAGAGATAGCTCTATATTTTTACAAACCATTATACAATACTCAAATTTAACGATTTAAATTGGAATCCATGAAGAATTAAGGGAACTCCTCAAATATTGTAGGCATACATATGGCGATTTTGATATTTTCATCAACAAACCAAGCATTTGCATTCAGAAAGTATCATAATCCTTTCACCACTATGATTCTTTCATCATTTTTTTTTCATCCAAATATTTAGTCGAATACAATGGCGGAAGTCGGTTTTTTAAATGAAAAGTTATTCACTATGGAGATTGTTTTAGGAGGTTTGTACACACTGTGTACTCTATCTTTGATAATAAAATACGCTGTCTCTTTATCTCACAACTTTACTCTATAAACATGACTAGATGGCGTTTTTGTGGCGTTTAGTACATAACACAAGAGTGATTTTATTAGTCTCAATGTTAGCGTCTGTTTGCGATTGTTCAAAGCGTTCAAGCGAGGTGAATCATTGATTCTATTGTGTTGATTTGATCAGTGACAGTTCAGTGTGCTCTTTGGTAGGTCATTTTTGGGACTCGACACGTTATATTTTTTGACTGGTAAATAGGAGGTGCCTTTCTTTATCTCCTTCTGCATCAGCCGGTAGACGGACAATTCTGACAAGGCCCAATTTTGGTTAAATTATTTTACTTACAATTTTCGTTTGATAAATTTTGTGGATTAAATCGTTAAATAATTGTTGTCCTTGTGTTAATCAAACTATTTTTGTTTTTAGAGCTTGTTGAATTTCATATAATCTACATTCATGTATTTTGTGATACCTACTTAATATAATAACAATGACATACTGAGAGTTATTATAAAACAAAAAAATAACGTAAGTACTTATATAAATAACTAATAGACAGGTTGGATTTTTTAAATGGGGCAGTAAGGGCAGGTACCTAACCGTTGTACCTAACTAGAGGGAAAAATACGATAATATCGACGCATCAAATGTATGGGAGAAGTATTTTTGCGGTTTCTCATATTTCTAGTACTCTAACCTCAGTTGGTCGTTATGAATTTTTTGATCTTTATAACAAACGGAATCGGTTGGCATAAAAACACATTTTGTGTAAATTTCCCATGTCCTTGCTGACCGTAATTTTTATTCAAAATCTGTGAATGCTGGTCAAAATGTCTCAAAAAGTTAAGGACAGTCTTCTAAGAATGTTTCCCTCTAGTTATAACGGTTAAAGTTACTGGTCCAACTCAAAAATCCACTTTGTATGTAAGTACCTATATATTATACGACAGTAGGTAATAAGCTTTTCGATCTCATCCCCGAATCGAGATTTTACTGTTTTTCCGACGTTTCAGCGATATTACTACAGCCTTATTTACTTATACTTACCTAGACTTTTATTAATCCTACCAATATTATAAACGCGAAAGTTTGTGAGTATGGATGGATGTTTGTTACTCTTTCACGTAAAAACTACTGAATGGATTTGAGTGAAATTTGGAATGGAGATACTTTACGCCCTGGATTAACACATAGGCTACTTTTAATCATCATCATCATCATAAATTTTCATCATTATTCACGCGGGTGAAACCGCGAGCACAACTAGTCTTTTATAATTATATTAATGGTTTGAGTTTCAGTATTTCAAGATTTAGCTCAGTGTAAGTGGGCTCAATTTGAATTGTCAAACATCAAAGAAATTACACGGGTCTCTCTTAGAACAAAGGCTTTCTTAAATCTTTCAAGATCTTTACTTTATATACGTAATATATCTCAGACTGATGAATGATAGTTGGATTTTGGTGTCTTTTTTGTGCCTGCCAATTCTGGGAAGACAATCCAGCTTTCAATCCATTTTGGCCACTACAATACCTTACAATTCTGAAATTTTATACACAGAGACAGAGATACAGGAAAAAGTCTAAAATTGAGGAACTTCGACTTTTTTACCCTTTGTTTCTACGGTACTAGACTTTTTACTTTCGCGATTTCCATAAAAAAATTAGACATTTATTACCATATATGTCTTATAATCAAGTTAAGAGCTTGATTTTTGTACATCACTTTAAGCTCACAAACCTTTATGCATAGTATATATAAATTTCACGTTGATACCCCTCCGTCTCCTTCCATAGATGTCGTAAAAGCTGACTTAGGGGTTACACCAGGGGATGGGCAATAGCATCCACCTGAGTATTCAACACCAATACACCTGCCAAGCGTGGCGGTTACGGCAAATCCCCATTGCATTCTATATGGGGGAGCCTAGAGCCGTCGTCCAACAGTGGACCTCTGACGGCTGATGATGTTGATGACCTTTAGCTGTTCCTGAATAAAAAGGTCTTGACAGACAGACAGACAGACGAACAACAAAGTGATCCTATAAAGGTCCCGTTTTTTGAAGTACGGAACTCTTAAATATACATAATATTATTATTTTTTTTACTTTTCACAACCCAACCCAGCCTGGAATTTAAGGTGCAACGTTTCGCATGTGGCGCGAAATTCAAACTTTATTGTGTTTTTTGCTCGTCACAGCTCATCAACACTTTTTGAGTTAGCGAAAACTGGTTTTGCGGGAATCATCAGACCTAACACACATGTTTTAATAGAAAGTATCTCATAAATATCTTTATTTTTGCTACGAATGTCAATGAACCAAAATAACACTATCACATAACACACACACACACACATCACACACACACACACACACATCACATCTCACACACACACACACACATCACACATCACATCTTAGAAGCCGCTAAGTTTGTTAAAGAGCAATTGAGTTTATTTACAAAAGCAAGTGACCTTTATCATAGATGTGTAAGAAACCCAGATAGAATTGTTCTTTCCAGAGTACCTAGAACTAGTCTTTATCACAAAAGTTGTTATGCTATGTGTGGTAAAATATTTAACAAAATACCCAATGAAATTAAAGACTTGCAACAAGGCTATTTATAAGGAAGCTAAAATTATGGCTAGTTGACAGAACCTTTTACAGTGTTAACGAATTTCTAAATAATGACTAATTAATGACCAACTGTGATTGTGTTAATGTTATGTTATTATTGTTTAATTTATTTGATAAAATTGACTAAAATTATAGATACCTAAGTAATTCAATTGTATAATATTAATTTCATAATTTACAACTTTTAAAATTTGCATGCCTATGTTTTGGTGAAACATGTGAAACAACTATTTTGTAAGAACTTTTAACCATGTTTCCAGCAAATAAACCATTTCATTTCATTTAATTTCATTTCATTTACTATACAAACCATTCATTGACATTCGTAGCAAAACCAATGATATTTATGAGATACTTTCAATTAAAACATGTGTGTTAGGGCTCCTGATTCCCGTAATACCAGTTTTCGCTATCAGAAGAAGTGTTGATGAGTTATAATGTGCAATAAACACAATACAATTTGAATTTCGCGCCACTTGCGAAACGTTTCACCTTAACGTAGGCTCCGCGAGCGCGGTCGCTTGCAGGACTCTGATAATAATACAATTGTATCAAATGATAAAAGTCATTCGGTGGCTAGTAATATAATATAATATAAAGCCTACGTATTAAATACGATACTTTCCATAAATATACGGCCAACGCTAACGAGCCAGCCATGAATATTCTCGATTTCTTGCATATTCAACAGGGTTATGAATCATAATACTTTTATATTTTAGATATTAAAAGGGGTGAGCCTAAAGTTCTTTGTTGCCAAGTCGCTATCGAGGCTTCATTTTGCATATTTTTTGTTGAAATAAATAAGCTAGCAGAAGTTCATCATGGAATATTAAAAGATGTTTTTTTTTATGTGAGAAAGTGATGGAATACTCTGACAGTACCTACGGCTGATGCCATGCGGCACCTTGCATTAACTCGTAAGTCGCATCTACCTATAGGGTCCCTTTTGCACAAACGAAATCTAGTCTTTAATCTACAGTTTTGTTTCTACTGCTGATACTTGAGGCCAGTACCAGTACCAGTTGAGGTTTGCTCAGCCTACGAACGGCCAATGTTCGGAGACTCAGTGAAGGATGAAATGCGCAAAGAAATTTTATATATCCGGCGGAGATTTTTGTAATAGCTATTATGTACGGATCCTTATAAATGACACCGCAAGGCTCACAAAGCAACATCAGGCTGCTAGAGGATGACAAATCAAACTCTGCACACCACTGACTGGTGTTATAGCTAGCTAGGTAAGTATATAGCAACACAGTGGTTATTAACTTATAGGTACTATCTATCTAAGCACTAATATAAACTCAAACACAATTGATTTCTAATTCAATGTATTAGTGGTTTATCTCCTAATACATCGAATAATTAGTAACATAACATAACATAGCATAACACTCAACAGTCACATATACATAGGCATGATCCCACACTAGGATTTCCTGTGTCATGAATATAAGCACAAAGCTACAAGCTACAAGTAAAAAATAGTAAAGAAAAAATTGTTTATTCAGAACAAGTTACATTAATTGTGTGCAAATTATATATTATAACGATGACACTGCAAAAGTTGTAAAACTGTGTAGCAGCCCTCCTGAACCTATGAGCAAAGTTCTCTTTGTACAATTTTAAAGAAGTTACAAACTAGATAATATTAGTTAGACAAATAAGAAAATATAAGAAGAAAAAGGAAAATATAATGCAAAACGATAATACTGGAATGAATGTATAGTGTGTTTTGGGCCTAACTGTAGTAGGTAAGTATCGTACCTACGTAGGCAGCTGTAGCGATTCCGGGTGTAGAAAATAAGCAGTCCAATTTAGCACTTGCAAAGTTTATTTGTATGCACAGGAATAGTTCACAAGCAGAAGGAAGAACACACAGATATATTTAGAAGGAGAAATAAACAGAATTAAAGATAAGCAGAAAGCAGTAAGCACAATAAATACGCGACAAAATTTGTATCAGCTATGAGAGCTCGCGCGACGTGTATACAACGTCAGATGTCTGTAGCGGACTGACCCTTGTACCAGCGCATACGCGTCTCACAGCTGAGCCTGGCACAGGTTAATGATTAGTTAGTATGGAAACTCTGAACCGGTCTACGTTCCCATACTACTACGAGCGGGCGCTTGACAACAATGTTCTATGTGTAATATATCATACGATAAATATCATTTTGATTGTATGTGGTAATTATTTGTTTATTTATATATATACTATATTTCTGTTTATATGTAAGTAGATCATTTATTAAGAGTACATAGATATGTAATATAATTTATTTATATAATAATATATATTTTTAATTATGTTTTATATTTTATGTAGAATAAATGATGTAGGTATTTATTTAAGTATATCTTAGTTTATATATAACGTAAATAAATATCATAAGGTTCACCACATCACTCCCCCCCAGAGACCGCGTCCAGCGGGCGATAATAGTCCGGAAACCGAACTTGACGCCCAGAACGAGTTGTTTTGTTTGTTTGAATTGGAACAGAAGTTGGTAGTTCTGGAGAAGTGTCATTAGAGGGTGACAATATGTAGGCTGGTTTTAATCGGTCTACAGATACCGTCACCACTTTGCCTTTCACTCTAATTTTGAAAGTTTTGGCACTTCTCTCGATCACTTCATGGGGGCCAGTGTATGCTGGTTGCAATGAACCTCTCAATGCGTCTTCTCTAAAAAATACGTGAGAGCAAGACGAGAGATCTTTGTAAATAAAGATTTTATTGTTTGAATGGTGTGAAGTTGGGACTGGCTGTAAATTGTTTGCAAATGATCTAATACGTGCTGAAAAATCAGTTATATCAGTCGTGCATGTGTCAACTTTATCGCCAAAAAATTCACCGGGTAGGCGCAACGGTTCACCATAAACTAGCTCGGCAGAAGAAGATTGAAGATCTTCTTTGTAAGAACTTCTTATGCCGAGTAGTACGAAGGGTAACGCTTCGGTCCAGCTACTATCGGCGGCGTGGCACATGATCGCCGCTTTTAACTGCCGATGAAACCTCTCAATGAGACCGTTGCATTGGGGATGATAGCTGGTGGTCTTGCGATGCTTGAAACTAATTAATTTTGATAGCTGATTAAATAGCGCCGATTCGAATTGCCTACCGCGGTCAGTAACAATGTCGGTAGGACAACCGAAACGAGCTATCCATCCCATCAGAAAAGCTTTGGCCACTGATTCCGCTGTGATATTGGTGAGGGGGACAGCTTCAGTCCATCGCGTGAAGCGATCGACCGCTGTCAAACAGTACCTAAAATCACCAGACGGAGGTAATGGTCCGATAAGGTCTAGGTGGACGTATTTGAATCGCGCTTTAGGTAAATCGTGGGTGCCTAAAGGCGTAGATACATGACGATTTACCTTAGTGCGCTGGCAAGCCAAACACGCCCTAGACCATTCGCGACAGTCTTTCCTCATCAGTGGCCAGACGAGGCGTTCTGCTACTAATTTGGCACTTGCGTTAGCACCGGGATGGCTTAGCGAGTGCAAGCTATCAAAAACTTGTTTGCGCAAGTTCTTGGGTACTAAAGGCCTGGGAGTCGTTGTGCTGACATCGCAGTACAGTTGGTTGCGACTTCCAGGTATAATCAACCTTTTAATGTGCAAACTAGTTTCCTGTTTCAAGAGTTCTGCTATTTCGGGATCAGAGTCTTGGGTTTTGGCAATCACCTCTAGATCTACAGGACTTTGCAGTTCTTCTACTCGGGAAAGTGTGTCGGCAACGACATTATCTTTCCCGGCGATATGTTGTATGTCAGTAGAGAACTGTGATATGTAGTCTAGATGTCTAAACTGACGTGGGCTACAGTGTGCCTTCCTTTCATGGAATGCGAAACACAATGGCTTGTGGTCGGTATAGATAGTGAAAGAAGTAGCCTCTAGCCAATGACGGAAATACTTTATACTTTCATAGATTGCAAGGAGCTCTCTATCATAGGGTGAGTATTTTTGTTGCGTAGGGCTCAACTTGCGAGAGAAAAACGCTAGAGGTTGCCAGTTCCCGTCCATAAGTTGTTGCAAGACTCCACCGATGGCAAAATCTGAAGCATCGGTTACGAGACCTAACTTGGCTTTTGAGTCAGGATGAGCCAACAATGCTGCATTGCAAAGGCTTTCTTTGCATGCTTCGAAGGCTTTAAACGAATCGCCACTTATGTCGACAGGCTGCGAAGCTTTTATGGAGCCGGTCAGTAAGGCGTTTAAGGGAGCTTGAATTTGGGCTGCTTGGGGGATAAACCTCCTATAAAAGTTTAACATGCCCAAGAACCTCCTAAGCTGTTTGGCCGTCTTAGGAACAGGAAACTCCTTGATGGCCGCCACCTTGCCTTCCAGAGGCTTTGTTCCGTGTTGTGAGATGTGGTAGCCTAGAAATGTTACCTCTGACTTACCAAAAACACATTTAGCCGTGTTTATGAGCATGCCATAATCCTTCATCCTGGTAAAGATTTGACGAAGATGATCTTCATGCTCAGACTCACTATGGCTAAATATCAAAAAGTCGTCGAGATAGGGGTAACAAAAATCTAGGCCACGGGTCATCTCATCAACGAACCTCTGGAACGTCTGACCAGCGTTGCGCAAGCCGAAAGTCATATAAGGGAACTCAAAAAGACCAAAGGGCGTCGTTATGGCGCACTTGGGTATGTCTGCCTCAAAAACTGGAATTTGGTTGAAGGCCTTTACAAGATCAATCGTAGAGAAAACCTTACAACCATATAAACTGTCAACTAACTGCCATGTAACTGACCTAAGTGCATGTAATGCGTGCCTATTGAGAAATAAATAATTTGAATTTGAATTTGAATTTGTCAGCAAAGTCATGTATATGACGGATAGGGTACTTATCTGGTATCGTTCGAGCGTTGAGCATACGGTAGTCACCGCACGGTCGCCAACCATTGTCTTTTTTAGGAGCAAGGTACAGTGGTGACGACCAGGGGCTCTCCGACGGACGAGCGGTACCACTCGTTAACATTGCCTCGAACTCAGACTTGGCAATCTTTAACTTGTCTGGTGCCAGTCTACGAGGGGTGCATGATACTGGGGGACCTGGTGTGGTGCGAATATAATGGACAGTATTGTGTTTGGGTGTGTGATGAGCGCCTGCTGGTCGCGTCAAGTCTGGAAATTCAGAAAGTAAATTATGATACTTAGAATCCCCAGTCATGACCTTTACACTTGAAATAAGGCTATCATTTACAACACTTATGGTAGCTACAGTTGACAAACTAGTGGTGGCATCAACTAACCGCTGATTACGAACGTCTACTAACAAATTAAAATAGGATAAAAAATCTATGCCTATAATAAGTTTAGTTACGTCAGCTATAATAAAGCGCCACACAAAATCCCTACGGAGACCTAAATTGAGGTTCATCTCAACCCAACCGTAAGTGTCTATAGAGGAACCGTTAGCAGCACACAATTGATAGTCTGTCTTCACACGTTGTCGAAACGCCGATCGCGGTATGACGCATAAGTCACTTCCTGTGTCCACTAGAAACTGGACAGCCGATCTGCGGTCTGTGACGAACAGGCGACCAGTAGTGGAAGGGCAATCTTGAGTCGCTATTACAGACTGCCCTTCTCGTTTCCCGACTTGTAGTCACAGGGTTGGATACACGTGTCTGCCTTGCTGCCGAATCTATAGTGGTACCAGCAATTCGGGAACTTCCTATAGCTCGACTGGGATCTTCTCGAGGGTGTACGGCTGCGCTCGACACGTCCTCGTGACATCTGTCGGTTACGGGGGCGGGACCGGTCATGGACTTCCGCCGTGAGGGCACTGACCTGCCTGGTTAGCTCCGTGATCTGCCGAGCCATGATATCCAACGCCGAATCTGCACTGGAACTGGACGCCATTGCCACTTGAGGTGAGGCAGGTGCGATATCGTGAACACGATCAGCCAAATCAGCGAGTTCACTGAGTGATAGGCTCATCTGCGAAGCAATGATGGTCTGCAGGTTGTTCGGCAGTCGGCTCGTCCAAATTGACCTCAGGAAATCTTCTGGTATAGTGGGGCCAGCCAATTGCTGCAGGTGCCTCAGAAACTGCAAAGGTTTGCGATCACCCAACTCTTCAGACTGTAGGAGCTGTTTGACCTTCTTCTCCTTGGATACAGAAAGACGCTTGATGAGTTCACTCTTAAGCTTCTCGTACTTGCCAGTGGTCAGAGGTGAAGTAATGACATCCTCGACCTCCACTGAGTACTGCCTGTCTAAGTGCGAAAGTACGTAATGGAACTTTGTCAGGTCATCTGTGATCCGCGCCATGCTGAACTGACCTTCTATTTGGGAGAACCATATTGTAGGTTTTTCTGGCCAAAATGGTGGTATCCTTACGCCAACACGAAAAATCTCGGATGGATCTTCGGGCGGGACAATGGAAACGCGCTCACGTTTTTTCTTAGGCGCTCGAACCGTCCGTGCCGATTGTGCCGTGTCACTGCTGCCTTCACTAGCGGCGCCGTCACTGCTCATTTTCTGAAATGTTCTTCTCGGGGTCACCAGTTATAGTGTGTTTTGGGCCTTACTGTAGTAGCTAAGTATCGTACCTACGTAGGCAGCTGTAGCGATTCCGGGTGTAGAAAATAAGCAGTCCAATTTAGCACTTGCAAAGTTTATTTGTATGCACAGGAATAGTTCACAAGCAGAAGGAAGAACACACAGATATATTTAGAAGGAGAAATAAACAGAATTAAAGATAAGCAGAAAGCAGTAAGCACAATAAATACGCGACAAAATTTGTATCAGCTATGAGAGCTCGCGCGACGTGGATACAACGTCAGATGTCTGTAGCGGACTTGACCCTTGTACCAGCGCATACGCGTCTCACAGCTGAGCCTGGCACAGGTTAATGATTAGTTAGTATGGAAACTCTGAACCGGTCTACGTTCCCATACTACTACGAGCGGGCGCTTGACAACAATGTTCTATGTGTAATATATCATACGATAAATATCATTTTGATTGTATGTGGTAATTATTTGTTTATTTATATATATACTATATTTCTGTTTATATGTAAGTAGATCATTTATTAAGAGTAGATATGTATGATATAATTTATTTATATAATAATATATATTTTTAATTATGTTTTATATTTTATGTAGAATAAATGATGTAGGTATTTATTTAAGTATATCTTAGTTTATATATAACGTAAATAAATATCATAAGGTTCACCACAAATGAAACTGAGTTGTGTGAATGGTGAGTAGGTGTGTTAATGTGCGTGTGGTGAGTAGAAGTGTTGTTGTGTTGTGGGGGCGCATGCGAGTGTGTGTGTGGTGTATGTGGGGGTGTTGTATGTGGGGGTGTGTGTGTGTGTGGTCTGTGTGGGTGTATGTGTGTAAGTGCATGTAGGAGTATGTGAGTATAATGTTTGGCTCTCATACCACTTCCAGTCTCAAAAGAGACGGTATCGCAGGATTCCGTCCTACGGATACGGACGGTATCAATGTAATTGTGATAACAAACCTATTTGAAAGTGACCAGGAAACGCTCCGTTTCCTCATATGATAGAGATAGTATATAAGTACATGGTACCACAATACCCAGACCGGGAACAAATATTTACAGATCATGCAAACATTTTTCCCAGCGGGAATCGAACCCACACCTCTTGCGTCTCATCCGGCTTCTTGCCCTAGTAAGTATTTGTGGTTCAATTTTGAATGATAGAGCGAGAAACAGTGTGATAAGAGAGCGTTGTTATGTGAAACAAGACATAGTGATAAGCATTGAGAACGGTATGGTAGGTGGCTTGGGCATGTAGAGAGGGTGTGTGAAAGAAGATTGACGAAACAGGTACATAAGGCGAGTGTGAATGGGCCAGTTGGAACCCGGCGTACTTATTCAAAATCAAAAGTACCCTAAACCGACGCGCATGTATATTATAGAATGTAATTAGAGTGAATGAAGCTAACAAGGTATGTCAGGATCATAGCAAGTGGAAATCCGTGGCTCTACCTACCCCTCCGGGAAACTGGCGTGATTTTATGTATGTATGTGTGGTAAACAAAGACAAACCTTAGTTCTCGCATAACTATTTGCTAAGACATTGGCTCATATCCAAATGATAAGAGAAACTGGTGCTTGGAGCTTAACAGGTTGCTTGTGAGGGGTAAAACTGTACCTATGCATATGTTATCTGTTCATGTGTATTGGGAACTGGATTTGATAACTTACGTGTATGTCCTAGTTTACTATTTTGTAGAGCACTCAAAGGAGGATTAAGCCCAAATGTGCACTCACATAGTAGGTCAGTAGGTCTTGTGTGTGTACCTTCTGGAATACAAACTTCTGTTGGGTAATATTACAGAATAATTAATATCTAGTACCAGGTTTGTTAATTATTCTACCTACTTGCTAAGATTATATTACCAAACAGTCTTGCATAACAGACACCGTGATTTTCAACTTATTTAACGATGTACGGAGTATAATTTACTTCCGCCACCGAGGTATCCACTGCGTGGTTTACAATTATAAATAATCCTGTAATGGCTTTATAATTTTGGTATATCTAAAGTTAAGTTGAGTATACCTAATGTGAACTTTGATATACGTAAAGGTAAGTTTGATATACCGGAACGTTAGTTTGGTATACCTAAAGGTAAGTTTGGTATATTAAAGTAAGTATGGGATACCAAAGATAAGTTTGGCACACATAAAGGTAAGCTTGGTATTCTTAAAGGTAAGTTTGGTATATCTTAGTAACTTTGGTATTCCTAAAGGTAAGTTTGGTATATCTAAGTAAGTTTAGTACACCTAAAGGTATGTTTTGTTTACCTAAAGCAAAAGACAAAAGAGTTTTCAAGGTTGATAACATTTTATACCTGGAAAACTCTTTTGTAAAGCAAAAAATTGTAGCGAGTACCAATCCATAAAAAAACAAATACAAACATAAACTTGTGTATGTTTGTATTTTTACCTTTTTTGTATTAGTTTTAATCTACTATATTATAACAGAAGATTCATCCCAACATGTTCAATTCAGTAAACTTAAAACATGCGTGCATAACACGATTACAGCCATGTATAATGTACGCGTTTGTGTACAGATGTTTTCTTCACCTTGTTCCCCTGACTTGAGAGCTGCCTTATTTTACATACACGATAGCTACGTTTTAAGTGGCAAGTTAGGGAAAGGAATTTCAGAGCTATTACTGCTATTACTACTGAAATGTTTATGTAGAGTAAGAGGTAGTAATTTTGTATGAGTTGATACAGTGTGAAATACAAACTAATCCAAAATTACACTTACACTTGGGTAAACAATATGTAAAACTTTTAATTTTGAAGAAACAGTGTATGGCGTTATTGTTGGTTGTTTGTATTGTCTGTTATCACTTATACCTAAGGGTTAAACGAATTTTTTCAATCATTTAGGATAACCTCAAAGAAGGTTATTAGATACATTTGATTGCAACGCGTTTCTAGGGGGGCGCATCATACAATAGGTGAAGGAATGACTCGGAACGATAACATTGAATGGAAATACGTCAAATGCACTTCAGAGAAAGTAAATGTAGAGTTTTCATAGCTGATGGAATTAACTTCAGGTCGTTATGACTTGACTTTTGATTTTGTGAAGGCCCTCAAAGACATTGTAAACGTCATAGAAAGTCAGTGGATGGTGGCGGTTCAAGACCGTTTGTCATGGCATTCAAGAGAAGCCATTTCCAGCAGTGGAATTCTAAAGGCTGATGATGATGATGATGATGATGAAGCCTTTGATGAATAAGTAAGGTTTTTCTAAAATTTATTTTATCCAAAGGTTGACTGGAAGAGATTGTGGTTTAATGATGATACTGAGTGTGCAGAGTTACTAATAATTAAATATTGTTTTTGTAGAGTAGCTAATGCACCTAATAAAAAATAAACACAATGTAATATTTTCCAGCTCTTCACAAATTAACCTACATAAGTTGTATCTCATCTCAAAAATGTCTACACAGATTGTTTAAAACGTGTGGTACCTGGCGTCGCCGTAATGATGGTCGGTAATTTAACGGTGAGTGCAAATTTCAACCATACACCAATTAAATACAACGCAACGGGTATCAATATACCCGTTGCGTCTACGCCGTCTTATGACCATACCCGTCAAATGACGGTTGCCGCTATTTCGAATAACCTTCACTATACGGATGTAGGTACGCGCAATAATGAGTAATTAATTTTGTTATGGCAACGAACGCTTAACTTCAGTATTCCGTACAGAGTAAGAAAAGTTCCCGACTTGACAAATACATGGGGAAGAGTGCTCGTATGGAGTACGAGCTTTGCGGTTTCTAAAAAATATTTCATCATCATCATCATCATCAGTCTGTAGAAGTCACATAGGACTCCCGAATGCCACGATAGTGGTCATGAGACGCCTCCATCCACTAAGTATATTATATCCTAACCTGTATGTACCTGAATAACTATATCTAATTATAAATAAGTTACATGCTTTTTTAAAATACAAATAAAATACCCCAGTAGTTATTTGGTTCTACACTACATTTTCCAATTATTAGCTATGCTAGCTTTAGGTTGATAATAGTAGATTATGCACTAAGGGAATAAAGCAGTGTCGTATGTCGCGGGCGGCATATTGAACCCTGAGCGTAACGAGTAGCGAGGGAGTTATATAGAGTCCTGAGTGAAGCGAGGGGTTCAAGCTGCCCAAGACAAAGACAGGCTTTATTCCAGAGGAACATACTCTACTTTTCCTTTTCACTGCGAGACAATAAAAAGCCAGGGCTTGTTTTGATGTTTGCAGTAGTAGATTATCAATAATCTCTAAAGCGTCTGTTTTGATAAACTTTGGAGTAGAATCACTATCGTTTGTAATTTTTTATCAACATGAATATTGCAATAAAATTTACTGAAAATCAATGAAAAAAATTTATGTGAAAAGCTATGTTTCACGTACTGTAGTTAGGTGTTTTTTTCAATGTAAGTAAATGAAGGTGTTATTTAAGACCAGGCATAAACTCAAAAAGTTATATCGAAATTGAATGTATACCTAGGAGTTTCCATTTCATCAGAGGTCCAAATTGCATAGTCGAAATTATTCATGCGTAGTCATTCGGGCAACTGATTTTGATTAGCTCGCCCTGAATAAACTGGCGTGTGAGGTTTATTTCGGCTTTTCTGTTTGTTTAGGAACATTTAACCAGTCTTGAAGGGCGTAAGGACAACGAATTGAATTGAAAAACTTCTATCTCATTAATTCAATGTTGAAGGTATACATATGCTGGATACACTGATCTCGAGAGACCCGTCCCGTGGTGGGCAATGCTGCATAATAATATAATCACACTATCCTATCCTTCCTACTAATATTATAAACGCGAAAGTTTGTGAGTATGGATGTTTGTTACTCTTTCACATAAAAACTACTGAATGGATTTGAGTGAAATTTGGAATGGAGATACTTCACGCCCTGGATTAACACATAGGCTACTTTTCATCATCATCATCAATTTTCATCATTATTCACGCGGGTGAAACCGCGGGGCGCAATTAGTAATATTATAAATGTAAAAGTTTGTGAGAATGTTTGTTACTTCTTCACTCTCAAACGGCTGAACGGATTTGAGTGAAATTTGGAATGGAGATACCTTATACCTTGTATTAACACATAAGCATTAATCATAATCATAATCAGTTTTCATCATTGTTCACGCGGTTGAAACCGCGGGACGCAGCTAGTATTTGATAATTGAAAGACAAATAATGTAGGCTCTTAATTACTGTCACTAAATAATCTGATGGAACCTCGGTGGTGAAGCGAGCAGTTACGTTTGTTATTTGATGAAATTCGATACGAAAATACATCCAAAATACATAGACTCGGAGTGGACTTACCTGGTTTCCTCCTTGTAGCACCTCTGGTATCAGGAGTCTCTTTGAATGATCACATACTGGTAGTAACCGAGGCACTTTGTGGTTGGATGTGTGCAGTGCACTGTGGAGTTGTATATTATATGAGATTTTACGTGAAGTTTCAGACGCAAGCATCCATCTTTCTTTTTTGGCGTCGTGCATTGCGTGCAGCCTTTTGTTTGGCTTTCAAATTAGATTCAAATTCAAATGAAGAATCTGTGATTTGAATTCAAACTTAACAATACGTAACTATACTCTGATTTTTAATCTTAGACAATTTTTGTAAACAAAGATATGTCACTGTATGTGTTTAAGTGTCATGTATGTGTATCATTAAACACACAGTGGCATATCTTGACATTTCTTTGTTTACAAAAATTGTCTATGATTCAAAATCGAGTATAGTGGCATCTTTGTTACATCACGTTATACGCCTTCCAATCATCATGTGTTTCTCAAACCAATTTACATACTGCAAATAATAAGATAACACATTATACATTATTTTTTGATTGCCTCCACGCTCAAATTTCTCAAAACACCTAAAATATCATCTCAAATTTTCCTAAAAATATAATTTGAGGAAAATTTTGTCCCAGTCTGTAAGTACACCGCGTCTTTTCTAGTGACAGGCGCAATCTGTTTTCAAATAATTACTTCTGAAAGCCGAGACGAAGGAAATTAATTTCTTTCTTACTTTTAACAGCATCGATGCGGTATCTGCTTTGTACTTATTTAACTTTGGAAATATAGGCAAAGTAATTCGTCATCTGAGTGTCTTTCATGGATAATAATTTCACCAAACTTTTTTTATGGAGCTGTTTTTATTAAGTTGTCTGTATAATTTCAGCTGGCTAACGTTCACTGGTATATATGACTGTCTCGAAGAATACTACAATGACCAAGCTTATGCTTCCTCCATCCACCAACTACCCGTAAACTTTACAATGTTGGCGGTAAAACAACTGTGGGGCCATCCTAGAATAAATGGTTCGGTTCAAGGGCGCCATTTAGAAACTTGTATTTATAAAAACCACAACGGTTGTCGTTTTTGCCAGCTATATGGCATGCCCACAGGCGCTTCTCACCTAGTGGTAAGACGGACCATTTATGTAAGCCAAGCTGAGTTTGTTGCCTGATTCTTCTAGGCTTGGTCGCGTTGGAACAGGAGTAATTTAATTTTATATAAGACGATTCAAAATGATCCTTGTGATTTCAATGAATAAAGTTCTTTTTGACTTTGACTTTGACTTTTGCCCATTACCTCTTTGTCTTGCTGATTCTGAGATATATGTCGGGAGGAGAAGGAAAGAGACTATTCTTAGGCCGGACACACCCCGGCATTGGGTTTGAATATGGTGCAAATCTGTGAGTTCTAGAGAGGTGCGTTAATATACACACTGACTGCCAATTCCATACCGCCTCTTTGATATAAATATATATAGAAATAAAATCAAAGCTAAAGAGGTTCCTATTTTCACTTTTTAAGGTTTCAATCCTCCCCCTAACTTTTAGTTATTAAATTAATAATAAACTACATTTTTAGGCTCCGTCTAGGTCAAGTTTCCGTTTAATTAACAAACCACAAGTCAGATCTTCATAAAATGTTGTAGATATAATCGGATAAGACTCACTAATGTACGACATTATCAGAGGTTTTGAAAACAACGAACCGGCCCCGTATTCTCTATCTCGTGACAGGCTTGCAACAGGCGTAAATTGTGCGATCATGGCTGTCAAACGTCGCTTTTCTCATACAGAAGTTACCGTTTGACAGCCCAAAGGCCGTAGACAAAATAACATTCTAATAGCGATGACGCTAGTAGAAAAGTCCAAAATGTATTGGATAGACGCTAGCTATCGATGTGTCACGTGGTCTATTGTATTGTATTACGACTGTAGAAATGAAATCGCTTCGAAGCGAATGCCGTTTGGCTAGGCCCTCTGATTGCACAATTTACGCCTGCTGTAAACCTGTCGCGAGATAGAGAATAGCCCAAAACATTTTAAGAGATTTGAAGCCGAAAAGTTTAACAAGCTGTATGAATGTACACCAGTTAAAATATAAACAGAAAAAGCAGGATATCCTGATTACATTTTTCACAGTGGCCAACAAAGGCACTTACTTCGAGTCACCTTAAACCACTCTAAGCGTTTGCCTGTCTAAAATCATAATGCGGTTATTATTTCACCCTGGCTCGTAGCAAGGCTCTGCTGTCGACAAGGCGGCCATTTTCGCAAAATTATCGCTACTCGCCCGCTCCACGACATGTACCCGCGAACTTGTACGACGCATTAGCGAAAAATATTATACCAAGAATACCCTTTTCCTCTATATTCCAGTTTCTATATACCGTGCTTTGTTTTTGATTATCTCTAGCAAATCTTTTCCGGTATGTGACATCTCTTTACTTCTCGTAATGGTAATGACTAATAACCAGCTGTTCAGTTTCAACACTTCAAATTTGGGGTGTTTGTATGAAGCAAATTGGAGGGGCACACCTTGTCACTAAAAGATCTCTTTTTGTCTAGTTTTGCTAAAAATACTGAAAAACAAAACTAAAGTTAACTAAGTTTAACTAAAGATAAGCTAACGATACTGGAAGGTTAATAAAGGTACTCATATAAATATGACACAGTATTAGGTCCGTGTATCGAAATTATTATAGTACATTACAGTACATTACATTACATTTTTCAGTGCAAATAATAAGTATGTAAGTATTTACAAAAAATAGGTACTTAAACAATTATACATTTTTTATTTTAAATAAACAGAAACAACTTCTTTCAAAAAGAACCGAATCAATTTTAATAAATTTTATATGAGACTAACTCTGAAGTATCTACCAAACAAAAAAATAAATATTTAAATGAATTCATACTTGGCGGAGTAATCGCGTAACAAACATACAAAAACATACAGTTGAATTTAGAAGCTCCTCCTTTTTTTGAAGTCGGTTGAAAATTAAAACCGACCAAGAAGCCAATAGGGTCGCGGAGGCTAAGGCTACAGAGAAAGAGAAACCTCCTGACACTGCGTGTGTGTCCAGTAATATCGCCTTCTAAATTATGATCCTTGACCCAGCCGCTTAGCGAGAGCCAAGGTATTGGTCGAGGCTCTTCGCCATTAGACCGTTCACTATTATTTTAAATGGAGGTATACGCACGAAATACGAGTATGTATAATATAATTGTAAATATCACGATCATTTAGTAAGCCGGTAACAATGGAACGTAATTAGCCCACGTCAAACCTCGGCGTGAGAAGGGAAAGTTAAGCGAATGTTTATTTTGGGACAGTTGGAATGAGCTCCTTTTTACATATGAGCGGGCTTGTTGGTAATATTTTTACACAAATAATAAATACTAATACTGTAGAAATTTTTGTAAAGTAAACGAACAAAAATGTCATATTGGTCATGATACGAGTATGTTGGTACGAGATATTATGGAATTCACAGTTTGCGAAAAAGGTTTGTATGAATAGAGCAAGTCGAAATATAAATATATATAGGAAATCATAGTCTTTACCTGGCTGTGTGAATTAGTTTCATATTTGTAAGACTTCACAAGTTTTCTAATGGTTATCGTCTAGAGAATTTTCTTTAAGTTTTCTTTTCATTTTAAATTTTCTTTTTAACAAAAATTCTGGGATTTGCTCGTGATTCGTGGAATATTTGCAGAAGAAAGCAACTAAATTTAAGAGAACCTTGCAAGATTTAGTGCTATATGACGACAAAAGCAGCGGAACCGAGGGGCGGGCTGCGGTGAAATATATCTAGCACTTGCCAAATCTCCGGGTTCAAATAAAATTTGTCATGATACATTTTACCTGGATATATGGCTATTTAAATATTATTAAACAAAAAACTCGATAAAATCCATTGATTAAAGGTTTTAAAACATGAGCTTCTAAAATTGTTTTATAAGTTTTTTACAGTAACATTTTACCTAAAAGGTTTCAGTTACAATCCTCTCTCAAAAAATTCAATTCATTCTAAAAATACTGGTTCCAAATTCATCGAAGTAAGTACAGGAATGGACAAAGGTCGTTTAAGGCACAAACTAAATGTACGAAACGCTAAAGCTATTTTATGACACCACGTTTCAGTTTAGCATAAACCTTACAATAGCTTTCTTTGAGAGAAACCCTAACTTGATCGAATCTACATTGTAAACGTCGAGAACTAGCTTTTCACAATGCTCAATCTTATTGAAGCTTTGTAAAAATACAACATTCAATGTATATATAATGTGTGGGAATGTTGGTATTCGATATAGTTAATAAAATCTTTTGCCTATGGATGGAACGTACATTTGAAAATAAATATTGAATGAATGGAAATGGATGAATGGATATTAAACTAATTTGAGTAAAGATTAAGTTAAGGTAATAAAAAAGATATAATTTTAAGTTAACCTCCCGTAATCTAACTACCATACGTCACACACGTAGCAGACGCGGTAAGATATCTGTATCTGAGCGCGTATCTGTCTATATCGCTCTCTATACTAAACTCAAGGAGCAACACACACGTAGCAGATCACTTATATTTTACCGTCAAGCATCTGTAGGCACCGACATATATCAAAAGATGGACAGATGATATCTGTGTATACAAATTGAAATACAATACAGTTTGAAGGTTTCCGCATGAATGTATCATTTTTGTTTATTATCGTATCTGCTACGTGTGTTATACCTTCAGATGCGATAAGTTTTTATACGCATATAAAATATTACCGCATCTGCTGCATGTGTGATGCACTTAAGTCATTGTTGTGACTTCAAAACCGTCATCACAAAATGTAGTAATTTGAGTTAGTAGATGTGGCTTCCAATCACCAGACCAAGATGAGAATGGCCTGATTGTAGATCAATGCAGAATCATTTTTCGTCTACTTAATCATAGCACCAGGAATGTTTAAAGGCACCTGTAGAACCAAAACTGACCCGTCGGCACCACGTAAAGCATCTACCAGGAAACAAAGATAGTCTCCGTTTGACCAATGGGTCAAATGGTCCCAAACGGGTTTGGGAGCCTATGAGAAGGTAGTTGCAGTTAACCAGTATAGCCACCAAGGTCCACGGTCACGTTCGGTGTCTATAGTAATAAAGAGTCGCACGCTGTGAGCACTGTGCAGAACAGTGAAAGTTATTTCCAATATCCTGTGAAGAAAACTTAAGTAGTGAAAAGTGTGACTTAAAAACGGAATCTTACACCGGAAAACCCAGTTTTTACGGAAGTGCGTAAATGTATTTTTTTGCGTTTGCAAATTGTAAAAAAATCACATAGGTACCAAATAATTTCAAACCCACAAACTTTTCTGCAAGGAAAGTTATTAAGTGCATAGAAAAACCCCAAAAAAACCTCGCTTCTCTTAATAGCTTCATCATAGCGGTTTGGAACTTTAGACTTTATGGCCTGAAAACTTAAACTTAACCAACAACTTAAACCGCGTATAACGAGTTATTTATGTCACAGGAGATTTATGTTTACGACAGAGAAGGTAGGTACCTACTTATATAACTAGGCTTATGATATATATCTTTTGTAGGTAATAAGAACGTAGATTATAACTCAAAATGAGACCTTTGCCCATGCGAATCAAGAGAAGAATATTGTCTAAGTTTTAACTATGTACTTACTTTGTGTAAGTTTATACAACTTGGATAACATCAAACTCACCGAACTACACGGCACTTTAACCAACTTTCACTGGAAAATAGGTAACTGAATTCAAAAGGATTTACAGTTTTAGACACATCTTCTACAACACATTGGTATTCTAACATTTGGGCAAGTGTACACAAGGCGTATTTTCACACACAGCTGATTTTCTCTGAACAAAAAAAATACCATAAACATAATATTTTCTGTACATCCTCAAAACATGACTCCATAACTCTACTTTTGTAAGTAATGTGTATTGTACTATTAATACAGGGAAAAGTGGTATAGTTTTTCTATTTCTTCTCAGGTAGAGTCTCGTCGCCTGTGATCTATTGAAAGCATTCAAATCGTTCGCTTCCCGAGGTTCCTGCGGTTACAATTTACGATGTTGACGTCTCAAGAATGTGTGCTGTGCACTCATTGTCAGCAGTTGCCCATCTACTTGAAGCACTGTTATTTTGTCTAAATAGCAGTTAATTTTGGTACAAAATAAACTTCTACATAATATTTAGTAGACCTAATAGCAGGTAATATAAATTACAGTTAAACGTTTATTGAGAGTGTTTCAACTTCATAAAATACAATGGGGGGAATTGCCATAATTACCACGCTTGGTAGGAATGGTTAGAGCAGAATTTATGTTGAGTACTCAGATGAATGCTGCTGCCCATCCCCTGGTGTAATCCCTTAGTCAGCTTTTACGATATCTACTGGAGGAGAAAGAGCTTAGGGGCCTATTTTTAAGCCCTTGCACTATTATTTATTCATTATTTTCATTTTAATTATTTCACAACACAATCCACAGCTCTTAGAAATAAGATATTAAACCAATGTTCCAAACTGACAGCATTATTATTAATTGAGCAAAGTTATATAATGACATTAAGTATTTGATTAGGCGTATCACGAACCTAACTCTTTAAATGTACCAAATTTCACCTTTTTTTTGTCAAGTATTTTCGGAGAAAACAGGCGTTGACCAGATATACAGAAGACAGACAAACAGAGAGACACCTCCTGTAGTGGTTCCGTTGGTACCTTATGGGGTACGGAACCCTATAAAACGGGAGCTATAAAATATTTGCTGTCATAATAAGATAAATAATATAGTAATGATATACAATTTATTAAATTTGACTAACTTCTGCTGCTCAGATTTTATTCTTCCAATACAATGAAACAATCCTGACATGAAATTGAGTCGATACGCATAAAAAAATGTTTGATCAAACTACTCATTTTTATGGAGAACTCACGCTTAACCAAAAAAATAACTATGCCAAAATCATTTTCATACAAAAAGAGCAAATGGTTCTAAAGACAGTTTACCCGTATCTCTTATGGATTCGGATATCCCCATACTGTCACATTTAAAAAAAAACACCCTGTATAAGATAGTGATGAACAAATCACACTATTCTGTTTACAGCTGCAATAGAAAAAATACTTGTCAATTTATTTTATTTTAATAATAAATTGCAATTGTAGATACACCCTAGAGCGCAAAGCAATCAGAAATCTAAATCGCGTAAGAAAATACGAAATCGATATTACCTTCTCGAGGATCAAATAAAATTTAGGGTGGAAAGCAAAAGTAATCCTCGCACAAATTGAATACACGATTGTACCGACTGCTGTTTGCTTACATCTCCACGTATTTCCCTAAACCGTGTCGATTTCAACGAAATGCTCCATGATTGAAATAAAATTCAAATTCTCGAATCGGGCCCTTAAGCTCTGTTTCTGTTTCCTATGAAGCAGAGGCCATCATATAACGCCCTTAATATAAACGTGATGGCGGCCTGTCCACTAACGTTCATTCCTACCGGAAACTAATAATTGCTATGGATTATCCGTGTGTGGAAATTGCAAGAAATAATTAGGTATTATTCAGGTACATTTCAAAGAAAGACACGACGCGAAAACTAAACATCCTATTTCCGTGCACATTGAACGACAGGACAAAATCAGAAAGAATAAACATTATTTATTGAATATGCCACTGTTGAAAATAGCTTTCATTAAACCACAAAATACGTATAAGAACACCAAACATAAAAAAAAGTCACATGTATAGTTTTCATAACACACTAGGATCCTCTGTGTCAGGAGCTAAGAGAAGGTATAGAACACACAGAAGCGAAAAAAAATTTGCAGATCAAGCAAACATTTGTCCCGCAGTGGGAATCGAACCCAAACATAGAATATATTACGACTCTTATAAAATGACCGCCGTTTTTATGAAACCAGGACTTTACATAGAGATCCAATCAAATAAGGATCATTCCTAGTACCACACATTGTCTCATTTAAATAAAGGAACATGATATCCTTAAAGCTACTTACGAGATCTGAGCATTACAAGGAGAAGTGGATTTACAAGAATACTGACTTCAATTTCTTCGCATTCATTTCGAGCTCTGAAATTAGAAAAAATATTATCAATGGGCTTTTATTCATGAAACTGTATATTAGCATGCTGAAGTAGAACAATAATTTACCTTATATAGTCCTCGAAATGCGAAAGCTTGTTTGGTTCTCAATGACGTCGTAATGACGGAACCGTATGTAATTTAACACCCCAAACAGACATACTCATATACAACACATACATACACATGCCACACTAGAGTTCCCTGTGTCGTGGGTATCAAGAAACTACGAGTACCATGGTACTAGCAACACCCAGACTCAGAACAAATATTTGTAGGTTATACAATTTTTTGGAATCATACCAACACCTTAATAACACAACAACACACCCGTAATAGCCCACCGCGCCACGGAGGTCGTCTTTGACAGATAGATTATAACGGATTGAGCTATAGGCTACGTAGCCGCGGATTATATAGCTCCTACTCATGTTACCTATAGCTTACTAATAAATGTAGCATAGACATGTAAAACTATAGGTAGAATCACTTTCGAATTAAGTTCAAAGAAATAAACACTTTGGCATTTCTAAAACTTACTCAAGGAACTTATTCAAGGTCATTCATTTTGTAAAAACGGGAAATTTTCACGTACCAATATGTTGGTGGAAGCACCAATAGTGCTTCCACCAACTTATACCAGTCAGTGCGAGGAAGGACGCGGAGGGAGTGTAGCGCGGATCCTATACCCACCCTGATGAAGACCCTCGATTAGGGTCGAAACCTGTTGGTGCTTCCACCAACATGTCGGTACGTGAAAATTTCCCGTTTTTACAAAATGAATGATATAATTCACGAAAGTTACTTTAACTCAAAAAGGGCTCTGCTGATTTCAAAATAACATATGAATTAGAACCCTCAGGGCTTCAGTCTCGCTCACACTCTCCGTTTTTTTATAAAACGACAGATCTACCTCTACACTTCCTTAAAATAACAAATTAAAAATACCTTCCTACCGTTAATTTTCGTGCTACGAAATTACTGCTACGATGGACAGAAGACGAAGTGTGATTAATTCGACTCAGCCCTCTTTTGCGGAATTGCTTGTTAACATGAAGCATTTCAAGCCAAGAATAACAGATAGAGCAAATACAGACACAAATTAAAAAAAAAAAAAAAAAAAAAAAAAAAAATTCAGAAGATTATAATTAATTAATCATTTCTGAAAATTTTAAGTAATTACTTTGTCTAATTTTGACTTCAAAAGCTATCAAACGCTGAACAATTTGCCTACGTCTTTTATAACTTTTAAAATAAAAAAACGAAATAATTTATTGAATTTGTCTGTATAATTAGATACTTTTTGATATTGTAAGCAAAATTACAATTCAAGGTTACTTAACAAACAAAACATCCAAAATTTCACATATATTACATTTGTATGAAATACTAGATATATTAGTAAAGGCTTATTTTAATGAAGTATCATGGGACCACCCCGGTGAAATTTTCTATCTTCTTCATCAGCCGATTGATGTCCACTGCTGGACGAAAGTATTTGTTATTTGTCGGCTTCTACGACATCCATCGGAGGAGAAGGAGGACTCTATTCTAGGCCGGACACACAACGGCATTTCTCTAAATATTAAGATGATTCAAAATTATCCTTGTGATTTAATGAAAAAAAATATTTTTATTTGATTTGACACAAAATACCTCTAATCAAACCAGCGACGACGCCACGGCACAGCATAATCGGTGTTAACACGTAAATTTAATAAATATACATAGATGAATTGATAACCTCCTCTATTTCCATTTTAAAGCGTTCAAACCTGATCTTATTTTATAGTTTAGTACCATTTTTGAATAATTTTAAGCGAAGGACTATAAGTGGGAATATAATAAATGAGATTTAGTCAAAGCGCAAGTGAAAATCCTATTTGAAAGTGGCGACAAAAATGTCTAGATATATGAACCACTCTTTGCAATAACTTTAATAAGCCGTAGCTACCGACTGGAACTCTTGAAATCTGTACGGTACGGAATGAAGACTTATTTTATACCAATTTAACTTAGAGTTTCCGCTTCTCGCCGTCAAATCAAACGCGTTTGTCAAGCGTCGAATTGAAAAGCACTCATTAGTTTGTGCAATCGAGTGTTCGACGCTCGCTTTAGAGAGAGTAGCTACCCAAGAAGTCAGGCTACGCCCTTATGCGCATAACAAGAAACAATGGTGGCTCTGGAAACTCTCTAGTTTCCTTAACAAGAACTTGGATGACAGCCAAAACAACGAGCTTTATTTTAGGCTGGATTCAAATTCAAAAATACGACCTACGCTTTTGCCGTTGTTTCTACGCATAGTATTTTGAATTATAAAATGGGAGAACCCTTACTAGGACTGAAACGATATTTGTAATGAATGTCTAGACTAGATTCTACGGAAATGAAACATTCCGTTCCAAGCCTGAAATACGAAGTTTCATCTGCTACTAAGTTAGCCTGTTAGCTGTTGGTGAAACTCACAGTTGTTAGTAGATACTTGTCTATCAAAGATAAGTTTGAGCATTATTGAATGGAAAAATATTGCCACTTTACAGTAAAAATATAAATGTTACCACCAATGGAAAAAAAGACAAACGATTATCAAATTAAAAGTCAAGAGACAGTGGGAGTTTCGGTTCAGAATACCTTCTTCGAAGCATGTACGCCGCTTTATTTCATAAAAATATGGTTGTAACATCGAGCGCGGTCCGGGAGGGCATGGCCATTTAATTTCCTTTAGAAATCCATAAACGGCATCCCACGTCCCTCGAGCCGCGATGTGTTTAAAGATTTTAATAGACCATTCCGATATTAATTGCTTGTGAAATAGCTTCTGATTTGAATGATGTTGGTAGAGTTTGGTAAATTGATTTTCAAGTAGCCGTGGTACTTTTGGAGAAAAGAGAATAGTGGAGTATTTTTGATGTCGACGTTCGAAGTGATGGAAGAGGAAGAGAATTATGCATATTGATATCAAATCAAAGTTTATCAAAATTTTCCTCCCAAATTACTTCACAAAAAACAAAATACCAAAGCACTACTTACGATATATTATTATCACTTGTTCACTTCCTTTGAGGCAGCGAAATTACAACGATAGTTTTAGACGTTATTGGTTTTGACGAAACATTTAAAAGGTTTCTTTGGAACGAAGTTACAATCCAAACACTTGACGAATGAGAGCTAGGACGAAATTAGTTTTTTGTTGATAAATGTATTTTTCAAAACAAGCTTTTATTAAACTCGTGATTGGAACCGTGAGCTTATCAAAATGAGCCCAGACACTGCCAGGCTGCTATTAATTATCGAGGAGTTCCGTTGTCCACCTTCCGTCTCCATCATCAAATCAGCTCGCCGTCACCATAACATTGTATTCTCATCTGAAATGTACAGGTATGAAAAATTTCAGCTCAATCGGTTGGGTGGAACTGGTTCAAAATTCAATTTTTAGATTTTTCACACACTAACTAACATACATAATAACAGGTCAAGTTATATAAAAGCTTGTATAAGTTTTTGATTAAATTTTTTTTTTATAACAATCTTTTTTTAAATTAGTGATCGAAACCGTGAGCTGATAGTGAGTGAGTTATAAAAAATAGTGTAGACTTCCGCAACGACACTTTAATTCTGTATATAACATAACATAACACCCAACAGTCACATTACGTATGTCATGATCCCACACTAGGATTCCCTGTGTCTGTGTCGTGGGTAGGTATATAAAAATGCATGGGTATTTTCAATTTGAAGCTACTTCGATCTTGATTTACTCAGGTAACATTCAAAATCTACGTTTGGAATTTTGCTTTAAGCACAGACTTAAACACGCAAGTGTAACCGGTTCGTGCTGGTGAATACTTTATTTTATTTTTGAATATATTTAGATACCTACTACCAATGTGTTGTGTAGTGACATGCGACTCATATAAGCGGCAGGCAATAAAATTGAACTTGTCTGTGTAGTCGTAAAACGAGAAGCGTTAGTATCGTATTATGTCTTGCTTGGCTTATATGAAAACGTTTCCTTATCCCGGAGTTGCTGAAGCTTACAACTCAATTTCCTATAGCAAATCCTGGATCAACGGAGGTGTACGCTACTCAGCTATTTCATGAATATATCAATGCTCAAATCAAATTATTGTGAGGGTAATCAATACATTGTCGGTGGAGTTAGATCGTACTTGGTATATGTTTGCTGTATAAAGGTTTACAGTCATCTATGTGAGTTACCGAGAAAACTGCAAATTTCAATAACGAGCTGGGTTTTAACATCACTCGGATGTCCACGTTCTTATAACCCCTATTTTTTTGACAAGGTCGTAAACACACAGCCACTCGTTTTTGGTACAGCCGTTATTCAATAAGTTGTAATTTGACGAATCTTAAGAGTACCTAAGTGTTCTTAAGAAACATATCTGCCCCCCTATTCCCTAACTGAAAGTCACTCAGTGACTAACGTTTGACAAATAAAATGAAAGAAAGAAAGGAAGAAACCATGAAAGAGACCATCAACTGCTTAAAGTTATCATTAAGAATTGTCAAAACGATGGTCATTTTACTTGTCAAACGTTGAGTGACTTTCAGTTAGGGAATAGGGCTGGTACTAATTCAATTCAATTTATTTTCGCGTTTGGTATGTATAAAACTGACCTACATTTGACACAAGGTTGATGTTTGAAAACGGTTTTGTAACGTTAGTGCAAGCGTAAGTCAGTCAGTGCTAGCCGTACGGCTAATGGAATATTTAATTTTGACATAATTAAATAGGCTCTCAGTTTTATATTAAACACAGCCTAACAGAGCTTTGACAAAAACTTGAACACTGTTTTTGTTTCCTCAATGGGCAACCATCTATATAGCTAGGGTAAGTAATAGTTTATTTATCTAGCCATCTAGTTTCATAATAATCATTCTTGGATATTTTTTCAAACTCAACATGACCGAACAAAATATTCTTCCTCCATAACAATGCGTACCTACGCCTGTGAAGTTAGCCGTTGTATTAATTAGCGTTTCCCTTTAATTAAATTTTCACACGAGACGTTATTTTGACTCGGGATGATTATGTCACTTGTCGTTACCAGAATGGCGGTGGTCGTCATTAAGTCGGAGTGCCCTCGTTTAGGTCTCTGGCGCGTGGCGCTCGCGCGTAAACACAGCGGAAGGAAGGCAGGCTAAAAGCCGGGCCGGTGCAGCTCGGAAATTAGCCACGCTTGCTGGTTATAACACGTGAGGCTAAGAGATTACTTTCTGCGAACTAGGTATTTGCATACTTTTGTACCATTTTGATTCTTGTTCTGCATTAATGTTAACTCTCTTGTGTGTTCTTTTGTTATATTAATAGAAAGTTAATACCAACGTTATCTATTTTCTATCGTGATAATTTATGTAAAAAGCTATTATGTGCAGTTTTATTTAAATTTAAAGTGCACTAAAATTATCGCGTGCCCTTTCTAATATGTAGATTGAAATAAAAGGGACCGCGATAATTTTAGCATAGTTTAAATTTAGAGAATGATGTATATAATCGCTATCTGTTTATATAAAATATCAATTATTACAAGGATTTAAGAACACCACCACCAATCTACCATATATAGGTTAAAATAATCTTGGGTTGGAAACTGGAATATTTTAAGATAAAAATAAATGATAATACGATTTGGAGGTGATTTAATTATGAACTAAAGAATACATGGTCGTCCAAGCACAGAGGGCTGTCTAGTTCAATTTGTACTATTATTTATTCTGTGGCTTAATCTAAGGCAGAGGGGTGAGGGTTATTCATAACTAGCTCCTCTCCATCCAAAGGCTATGAAAGAGTTTTTTAGGATAAGACTGCCCATTGCTTTTTTTTATCCTTAACTAGTTTGTAAGGTGTACAACAAAGTGATTTAATTCATTCATTAATAAATTTAATACACGGCTAATGGATGATGATCATGCAACAGCTACAATTCAATGCAAATACAATTGCAATGTAATTTCTGCATCGAATTGCTTATTTGCCGTTCCTTCCTCGTTGTCGAACTTAATGGTCAAACTGATTTGACCACGAGGAATTCTGTTCCGGATAGTCAAACTACTCAGTTTAACGAAAAATACCCTTTGTTGCATGTAGTTTAACTTGTACATACGTATTACATAATTTTGCCTAGAACCATAATAATATACACCCAGAAATACCCTAGAATTGGTAGTGTCCTTTTGAAGCAGCTTTTATTTTTCGTTATTTTATGCATTATGGCCCGTATTCTAGAACTAAACCTCAAACTGAATCGAGACTCAAGCATAGATTTTTTGACAGACTTCAATAAAAAACTGTCATCAAATCTATGCTTGAATCTCGATTCACGCTTGGGCTTGGTTTGGGAATACGTGCCTTAATTTAATTTTAAATGTACTTTATTAGACAATATAGCAGCAACAAATTGAAAATCGAGTATTTGTATAACTTGATAAATAATTAGGTTTAAAGAACTTTTGTTTCTCATAAAAACTAAATAGTTCATTTACAATGAGATATAAATAATACTAATATTATGTTAATGTTGTTTGGCCTCTAGAGCCTTAGATAATATACTTATACTATAGAATATATATATACTTCTTAAGTTTATTTTTTATTATTTAATTCATTCATTATTTTTTTATTTGCGTGGTATGTATGTGCTCTATCTGTGGATATCGTAAAAGCCGAGTAAGGGATTATACCAGGGGATGGGCAGCATCATCCATCTGAGTGCTCAACACCAAACTGCGATTACCAATCCGCCTGCCAAGCGTAGTGATTATGGTAATGCCTACCATTGTATTTTATGGGGGAGGCCTCATCCAGCAAAGGACGTAACTAGGCTGGTGATGATGATGATGGAGCGCCTTAACGTTCCTCGTGTCATAGGCTATGTGACGTCACACTAAATTCAATATGGCGGAATATAACTTTTCATTTAAAAACCGACTTCCGCCATTGTATTCGACTAAATATTTATGGTGAAAGGATTATGATACTTTTTGAATGGAAATGCTTGGTTTGTTGCTGAAAATATCAAAATCGCCATATGTATGCCTACAATATTTGAAGAGTTCCCTCAATTCCTCATGGATTCCATCATCAGAACTGGATTCAGAATTTTCCAAATCGGTTCATAAACGCCGGAGATATGCGGTAACAAACATAAAAAAAAACAACCGAATTGAGAACCTCCTCCTTTTTTGGGAAGTCGGTTAAAAAAAAGTTTAAACTTGTTTTCATCTTTTGCGTAGTCTGGTTTTAGTTTAATAAGTGAAATGCTTCTCTCTTTTAAGCGCCCTTACAGATATATTTAAAGCTATCTAATTTACTCGTTAAACTATATAAATGAATGACGTAACAAAGTGTTCAAAGTTGTTCCTACGGTTGTAGCAAGTTAGGGACCATAGCGGCCGAATCCGCCCTCAAACAATTAAAAACATTATTATTGTCTTAATTTTCTGGTCTTGAAGAAGTTAATAAATGAGTATATTACATACGTGAGGCAGAGATAACTTTCTATGAACTGAGTATTTGCATAGGACGGTCGCGCACCTTTTGTAGATATATACCTTTTTGTTTCCTTTTCTCTATGTTGGTGTTCCTTTTATCTCGATGTGAATGCTTTTTTGTTTCTGATGTTCTATCTTCTCTAAATGAGGTATTATTATTTTCTTGACCATTCTCGGGTCGTGGTCCAACTATTATGTCCAACCAGTTGGACTACGGGCCTTATGACGGGTAAGCGGCATATTTAATACATGCTGATTGGACCATGGGTCATTGTCCAACGAAAATGATAATTGGACCACTAGGCCCATAGTCCAACTAGTTGGACAGAATAGTCGGACCCCGATCCCGGAACTATCTTGACAAGTTGTCATGGCATCAGTAAAATCATCATCATCATCATCATCATCAGCCTGTAGAAGTCCACTGCTGGACATAGGCCTCTAGAATGCCATGATGAAAGGTATTGTGCCACCTCCTTCTACAGACTACCTGTGCCGTTTATTATCATTAAAATAATGGTCACGAAATTCTAAATACCTATTTACATAACCTAACGAGCTAATAACATAGGTAAGTAATCCTAAGCTTTACTTAAGCTCAAAGCACCCAGTATTATCTTAAAAGGCTGGCAGATGTTATGGCCTTTAAAACAATATTTCAAACATGTCGAATTCTGATGCTCTATTAAGACAAATCCTCTTAACATACAAGTAAAGTAAGTTTCATCGAAATGCTCTGTTACAAGTAGTCACAATAATTGCATTCGCCAGTTTCTTAATACGAGGACTGATCTCAAAAGTTGTATTTTTGAACGCCCAGTGCGATGTGATGAGATTAAATAATGTAATCCAAAAAATAGTGTAGGTAGAAAAATATACTAACAATAGTTACAACTATTGTTAGTATATTTTTCTATCTATTTTTTTTTATCTGACTTTTTTCAAAATTCTGTTCGGTTACAACTGAACAGAATTTTGAAACAAGTCAGATTTTGCAAAAACAAAAATCGCTCTTATGACCACCCTGAAAAAGCTTTGGTATTCAAATGCTTTTAATTTTTAAAGGCATCAACTCAATTTTCAACAGCAAATTTCTTATGTATGATTTGTATATTTCCATTAATTTAATAAAAAACCCTTAAAATGAATAAAGTCTGAAGTGCAAGCCAATTTTATCGTCAAATATGACATTATGCGATTTTCAACTTTAAGCAAAGCCGTTTAGATGAAAAAATAGATTTTTGGATGCTCGGATCATACCGCGCCTTAAGAGGAGTGCCTAGGGCTCTGGACACAAACGAAGTGAGCTCCTATTTTGTATATATTATTTCATCAAAGTCCATGAAATTTTGTTAATTTGATTACAACACTAATATCTAAGCATTGACTTAAATGAATTAATATCCAAATGGGGAGCAAATTTCGATTTAAATGGAAAACTAAACAGTTCTCGTAAAAAACAGCAACCGTAATATAGCGAAGTTGCAGTAGCTTTAACTTTTTTATTTGATGTGAGGTTTAAAATCTCACTCACCTCTTAAATATGGCCGTCATTGGCGGTGGCTTCCATTCGAAAACCCAGGCTTAGCCGCTTACCCTTCAGGCTTGGTACTTTGTATACATTGTGCAGGCCATAACTCACTATTTGTCCCAGGAGGACTGTCTGAATGTTGTACAAGACGCGAGGGTACAATGTAACCGAGTCTGTCTAAGATTTACCGCGGTCAAAGTTTGACGTCAGTCCCGGGGGGACGCAAAACCAACTGTCGACTTGCGGAAGTATTTGATGTTTGTACTCAGAGATGACATTTAAACTGAATTTGCATTGAATGGTTAATAAGTAGATTTTGAGTTAACATTTTTGAATTTAGAACAATTTAATTAAACAACTATTAAGTTAAATGGGTACTATGAGTGCTGCCGAGAAACCTACACGTTCAGTTAGTATGAATATTAGAAAATATAATGTCTTTTATTTGCTCTCAGAGTTAACAAGTTGAAGTGGCAATGGGCAGGTCATTATAGCTCGCTGAAACTGACAACCGTTGAAAAAATTAACCAAACGATGCGGTAGAGGAAGGCTCTCCACTCGCGATTGACTAAAGACATTATAAACGTAGCAGAAAGGTGGTGAATGGAGGCGGCTAAAAACCGTTCGTCGTGGCATTCTGGCTGATAATGATGATGATGTTGATTGGAGCAGATCTCCAATCCAAGATCAATCAGAGATGAAGGATTATAATTATGAGACAAGAAAGTTTCATCGGTAACTCAGTAGTGGTTCTTCTTTAGTTAAATTATACTGTCCTGCTGCACGTGCTGGAAATAAATTGGGTTGATGGGCTGTACCGTATCAAACACAGCACAGCACAAGCACAGCACAGCTTATTCTGGGGGCACACCCGTCATCTATACAAAGATTCACAGATCGCATTCAGCACATGACGTTCAAAGAGCATTGGAATGACCTCTATTTTGTTTTGACGACCTCTGTGGCGCGGCGGGCGAAGGTTCGCCTGTGACGCAGGAGGTTGCGAGTTCGACTCCCGCCTCGGAACAAATATTTGTACGATCTGCAGATATTTGTTCAGGGTGTTCTGGGGATTTTTCTATGTATAATAAAAAATATGTATCTATGTAATGTAATGTATTTTATTAAGTATATCAGTTATCTAGTACCCATAACACAAGCTCTGCTTAGCTTGGGGCTAGATAATGTCCAGCATTATTTATTTTATTTATTTACTTTCGGTATTAAAAAATATAAAACGAAATATAAATGATACGACGTCGAGTTTAAGTAGCGGGCAGGTGAGTTGGCGGGGAAGGGGAAGTACTAAAATAATCAATAATAATAAAATATTTTTACATTTTGACAACTGTCATCCGAAATTAAGATTTCATCCAGACCTTTGTAAAGATACGACTATTATTGGGTCAGTAGGTTTCGAGATATGACGCTTTTAAATGTTGGTCCTAAAATCGTCAATCCTACGAAAATATAAATTACTAGTTGCGCCCCGCGGTTTCACCCGCGTGAATAATGATGAAAATTGATGATGATGATGATGATGATGATGAAAAGTAGCCTATGTGTAATCCAGGGCGTAAAGTATCTCCATTCCAAATTTCACTCAAATCCATTCAGTAGTTTTTACGTGAAAGAGTAACAAACATCCATCCATACTCACAAACTTTCGCGTTTGATGATGATGATGATGAAAAGTAGCCTATGTGTTAATCCAGGGCGTAAAGTATCTCCATTCCAAATTTCACTCAAATCCATTTAGTAGTTTTTACGTGAAAGAGTAACAAACATCCATCCATACTCACAAACTTTCGCGTTTAGAATATAAGTAGGATTAAAAGATTAGATATAGAAGTAGGATTTATCAAATTTTGAAAAAAAAACAATATATACCTTTAAACTTTCTGAACACGTACATGTAGAATTAAGAAAGAAAACGCATATAAGTTTAGATTTAAGGTACACAAGGTACCCAAAAAAAAATACCAGTTCACAGCCTTTTCTTTATTTTTCAAAATATACACGACTAACTATACATTTGTTTTGTGGAGACTTCATCAATACAAACATTTTGATACGTCAATCGTCTATATTGATTTACAACTTCCGGAGATAGGCATGTAACACTTTTACTGTAAAAGGGGACTTCAGAAACGATCGAAAAAACATTTAGAATGTTAAAATCAGGGCTGCCAACCAGCACGTGTTGAAGCCCCACATGTACATGCACGGCTCGTAGTGTTTGAGCATACACCATTTTGTTTGATGGTACCGACTATGACATGTTCGTATAAAGCCTGTCTGTTGTTCGCGCCTGTACAATTTACTACGGCGGCAGGGCATTGTGTTGCGTCTCGTGCGTACTTCCGCTCCAACGGATACAATAAGAATTGATATGTGCGAGAGTGTAAGGACAGCAATATGTGCTATTTCAATCCTCCCTATGGCCCCATTCGAGCGAGAGCCGTGTTGGCCTAGTGGGAAGTAACCCGATTTCCAATCTTTCTTTTTCTTCTCTGAAGGTCTAACATCTAAACCGAGAGGTTTATTCTAGTTCGATCTGGTCTCTTCCATTTGGATGTCGTAAAAGCAGATTACGGGAGATGGCCAGTAGAATCCACCTGAGTACTTATGACCGATACTGCAAACACCAATCCACCCTGCCAAGTGTGGTGATTATAGCAAAATCCCTCATTGCATTATATGGGGGAGGCTTCAACTGTGGACGTCGACCGGATGATGATGATGATTTATAAAACAGTAAAGTAAATTATGGTGCTAACATATTTCTGTTTAATAAGATCAAAAAAGTGTGATCTAAGTAGCTATTATTTTGGAATATCCTATTTAGAAACTCCTAATGAAAACGCAGTGGAACTAGCAATCACAAGGCAATTAAAAGATCGACAAACTACACTATAATCTTGTTTTTACGAACACCCCTGGCTATTCTTCTAATCCTACAGATCTCTTTCTATAAAAGGGTTCTTATCACTTCTAATCGATAAGACCACCCTTTTAATTATCATGTCAAGTTTTGTTTATTTTATACCTTAAAGTGTACAATAAAGTATTTTCTATTCTTTTCTAATCTTCACTAGTTTTTAAATTACTTGTTCGAAGTGTTGGTAGGAAAGTAGCAAAAAGTAATGAAACCTATTATGTTTAGCGACAAAGTTTGAAATTGCATAAAACTTCCATGGCAAAAGTACATAGAACTAAATGTTAATGTAAAATGTAATATAGACTTCCGAGCTACAGCAGGATATTGAAAACTCTGCATTCTGTACGTACCGGGAAATTTAAAAATACTTAATGCTTTAATGCGATTTGAATACGTTTTATATTGATTAAATAATTTTAAGGTCATCCGTCCTAAATATAGACCAGTAACCCACATTCAGTGAGTAGAATTACCCACTTATTAGGTAGTAATTCAAAATGGCTAGGTCAGTGAAAATATTTCACGCAGGTCACTATCACGCGATAGAGCCGCGCATCAGTAATACCCAGTATCGCATTGCTCTTATGTCTTTTATGATTGAATCTGCGAAAACGTTATTGCATTAATATTTTGAATGAAATTTATATATTCTTGAATATTATACACCTCTACACTCATATCGGGTTTATCAATAAGAACTTGACAACTTTCAAATCAAAAGTGTCAAGTTACTATTGAAAACCCCTTTATATGGACTACCGAAAAATAGTACAGGCAAATTAGCAAAAAGTGTGGACCTAAATCGTGTAGTCTTGGAATCTTATGGAAACGTTAGATGACACGAAAAGAAGCTTATCCTAAGTTTGCACCGTTTCTGGCGCTTACGGAACCCTTTTAAAAATTAGGTACAAACTTAAAAAGGCCGTAAATTTTAAAATAGAAAAAAATTACTTGATGCAAGTTAAATTACGTATAGATAGACTGTCTTAGTGCATTATTATTTTAATAAAAACCACGTGCATGTAGGGAACACAGTGTTGAACAAATGCATCTTCCGTAAATTAATACCAGTATAAGACTTCCGGCGGATGTAGTACTAATTAAATGAATAAGTTTAAGTCAATTTCCAGAACTACATTAATTTTCCCCGAAGTAGAGCGACAATAAAATATGGAAAAGTGCCTTCCGTGAGACGCACCAAGGTGCAAACCTGGTAATGTATTTCGATCATTTTTCTGATAAGTCTATCAATTTGCACAATTAGAAAAGTTTTCATGACTACATCTAATTAGTTCCACACTTGTGCAAAAAAACACCTAATTTGACTGTACTACATATAAGAATTTGCGTTGATAGCTTAGAATAAAGACGTCCTTATTCTAAGGTTCATAGTCAGTCAGTTAATGTATTGGCTTTAGAGCTGCCAACCACAAAACAAAAATACGGTTAGAAATTTAAATCCAGCGTTCAATCTGGGTTACCCTATAACGTAGAGAGAGTAACCAATAGACAAATGGTTGTCGTGGCACATGTGAGATAGAACGATAGATATAACTTTTACATCCGAATACACTACACTGAACCATTTTTCGAAGGAAATTCATTATAGGAATTTGTTTTTCACAACTAATTCAGCGTGTATTTCCGTGCTCACAATCTATTTTACAATATATTTTTCATACAAAGCATACAGAACTGTTAGCACAGTAGTGTGCTGACCTTCGAAAAACCGGCACGTGACATGCGACAAAAACTCATATCATTCTGTTCCATTTCTTGACATGACGTAAGTATTCTCTTTCTTGTATGACTGGAATGGAAGTTATCTAGTTGTCTAATTGGTGTTTCTTTGTCTACGCCCTATGAATTCCCCTACATAGTTAGCGAGGAATTAAATAGGAGTAAATTTACCGTGTTTAATACGATTCAAAATTATCCTTGTGATTTCAATGAATAAAACACTATTGGCTTTGTCTTATACCTATACCACAGGTACTGTTGGATTTGCTTCGAGAGAATTTCTATTTCTACTCTTGGAGGTCTAGAATCTAATAAAATATTACCAAAGCTAACATTATAAGATAGATCTTGTGAATTTGACGACCTCTGTGGCGCGGCGGGTGAAGGTTCGCCTGCGACGCAGGAGGTTGCTGGTTCAATTCCCGCCTCGGAACAAATATTTGTACGATCTGCAGATATTTGTTCAGGATTTTCTAGGTATTTTCTATGTATAATAAAAAATATCTACGTATTTAATGTATTTGCATTAAGTATATCAGTTATCTAGTACCTATAAATATACCCATAACACAAGCTCTGCTTAGCTTGGGGCTAGATAATGTTGTGTGATATGTCCACCATTTATTATTATTAAATCTCGGTATCTATATATCATCATCATCATCATTCTATGTAGAAGTCCACTACTGGATATAGGCCTCCCCCCTAGAATGCCACGATGAACGGTCTTGAGCCGCCTGCATCCACCGACATCCTGCGACGTTTATAATGTCCATCGATTGGAGGGCCTTCCTCTATATACCGCGTTATCCGGTTTGTGGTCGCCACTGGAGATTCTTTATTCCCCAACGTTTGTCACTTCTGCGATCTAATTGTGACCTGCCCATTGCCAATTCAACTTGTTAATTCTGAGAGCTATGTCGATGATATTGGTTCTTATACGGATTTCCTCATTTCAGATTCTATTACGCAGTGAAATCATAGCTCTCTCCATAGCCTGCTTCACGACTTTAATATAGTATTTCGGTATCATGAATTGCCATGTTTTTTTTTGTGGAATTTCTTGTACTAAAATGATTTTTTTTTCGATTCTAAAATTTTCGATGATAAAAGAGATTGCAATCCGAATAAGAAACTAATTAAAAGAGCCTAACATAATGTCAATAAATTACATTAATTTTGTTAAATATCAAACAACGTTAATTAACTGTCTGAAAAAAGATTTTTCAAGTAATCATCAAATTATTATATAAGAATAAAAGTCATGACTGCCTTACATACATACATTGCAGATTTAGAGCCCAAACCTAGAGCTAAAGCTAGAGACTTGAAATTTGGAGGGAGTGTTACTTTTAGGATGAAGAGGAGTTTTGAATTTGGAAAATTCGTCCCCTAAGGGGTCCAAAAAGGGTTTTCAACGTAAAACAATTTTTTTGTGAGACGCTTGGTTTGAAGATGAAAGCGGAAGTGGCTCAACGGATCTCTTCGATAGGTAGCAGCAAAAGAGTTCATAAGCAACACTTTTTTTGAAGGGAACTCAGGCATTTTGCAGATAGAACCATCAGTTTGGATCCCAATTTTCATTTTCGATGACATCAGGCTCCATCATGGTCTGATGATGACCATTGACCATCACAGAATGAACAGGATATAGGGTACTACTGAAGCTGAATTTTCTGTTGAATTTTCAAGTTTTAGTTAAAACTTCAAATGAAGGCGATGTGACATGTCTTTGCTTTCGGTATGTCCGAACTAAGCATAGACCCATCCGTCTCCTCCCGTGGATGTTGTAAAAGCTGACTTAGGGGATTACACCAGGGGATGGGCAGCAGCATCCACCTGAGTACCGATCACCAATACTGCGATCATTCATCCGCCTACCAAGCGTGGTGATTATGGCAAATCCCCTCATTGCAATCAATGTCTATCTAGGCCTCGCCCAACAGTGGCCGACTAAAGGTTGTTGCTGTGTGATATGCCTGTTTCTGTCGTAGAAATAGTCTTGCCTAAAAACTCGAGATGCCTATTACTTCAACCAAGTTGTAGACTAGGATCACATTCCATTCCACTCTAGGGGCTGTTCACTCCAGGAGCTAGCGAATGGCGCCCTCAAACTATTCACGGTTGAGTAATGCGACCACTTTACCATCCAATGAAATGATTGTTCTAACATTTATTAGCAAAGTTTATCAGACGTACCATATCCACATGTTAATTGGGAATGGAGTCTGGCTTGAATTAGAAGCTCTGATTAGAAGTTATACGCTATTTTGAATCATAGATGCAAACGCGATGCAAATCATTCATTCAAATCAAATTATTCATTCAAACAATCAACAAAGCATCAACACAGGTTCTTTTATTTAAAATAACAGTACACAATTATATTAAAATTATTTGACATTACACAACTTTGCATAACACCCAACATTCATATACGTAGTCATGATCCCCCAATAGGATTTCCTGTATCATGGGTATCAGGAGCTACAAGTACCATGGTACCATAGAACACAGACCCGAAACAAATATTAGCAGAACATACAAACATTTTTGCCGCAGCGGGAATCGAACCCGCAATCTCTCGCATCTCAGCCAGCCACTCGCCCACCGCGCCACAGAGGCCGTCAGGATTATGTCATCAGGTAGGTGGATTTATAAATGTCATACCTGAAGTGATTATCATTAGTGAGGACATGCATCATAGTGCAGTGGTACGAGTGGTACATATTGTATACGCAGTCAGACCTAATTGCGAATATGCTCAGAAAACCGTTGGAGCTTGCCCGGACCTTGCTCACCAGAGATATTCCCCACTTGCAAATTATGCTGTAGAAACAGTCCACTTGCTCTTCAGCGAACATTCTAGCAAAGTACAACGTATTTTACTTTCATTTTGTGGCGCGATGCAGTCACGTTGAGCTGCGATGCAGAAGACGCACTGCTGAAAGTTGCCGTGTAGTTGCCGGTAACCTTAATGTATGTGTGTGATACATTTCCATTTATTTTGAAAAGGTAAGTAACAGAAAAATTTTTATCAACATACCAGTACCTACATTTTACAAAGTATCTACTCAATACAAGGCTTTTAATATCTAGTTATATTTAAATTGTATAATATGCTTATGAAACACGTATTTTAATTTCAATGTGGGAATGCGAATCCCCATTTTCTCACCATAAATTACATCAGTTCTCACCCCGATAGGAGGGTAAGCTCATAACCCCGTCTAAATTGGGGTCGGTTGATTATTTTATAGAAAAGTAGAGACGAATTTTCATAATTGAAAGTTATACAAACGTACAAGACATTGTGAGCCATGATAATCTCGGTCTTAGAATAGGACTCCACCAACTCCTGTGGATGTTGTAAAAGATTTCTAAGGGATTACACCAGGGGATGGGCAGAAGCATCCACCTGAGTACTTCACACCAAACTGCAACCACCAATCCGCCTGCAAAGCATGGTTATTATGGCAAATCAATAATGTGTACGCTATGCATGCTATGGGAGAAAGCTCATTCAGTAGTACTGGCTGGTGAAAAAAACAACATCAATGCATAAAACGAAACAATAAGATAGTAGTTGCATCAAAATGTAAGTGATAGTGGATACAATAGGTAAAAATATTTTGAATGAATCATTATAGTTCAGAGTGTGAAAAGTTTAGTTTAGTTTAGTAGTTTTACCGAGTAGTCTTACCAGTTGAACTACTGGGAATTTTAATTCAGGTAACCAACTAATGTGTCGGAATGCCAGATGCTCAATACTCTCAAAACTAAAGCTGCTACAGATTATAGAACAGAGGCCGTAGACAAAGTAACATTCTAATAACGACGACGCTAGTAGAAAAGTCCAAAATGTATGAGATTGACGTAAGCTATCGATATGTCACGTGGTCTTTTGTATTGTATTACGACTGTAGAAATAGAATCGCTTCGAAGCAAATGCCGTTTGTCTAAGCCGGCTGATTTTCAGCAAATACGTTAGCCGTATGCCCGAGGAACTCTGGGCAAAGATATCCACTAAGAGGGTTCCGACTGCTAACAGTGACTGCTGTTTAGACTTAACCCATACAACTCTAGCTTGGTTTCATAAAATCTTGTGAATAAAATCAAAAAGTAAAAAGCTTGGTAAGCTAAATTTGTGTGAAAATCAACCCTTACTCGGAAGGGTAAAATTAACCGCGGAACACTCCAACCCTTTAATTTCGCATTGTGTGCCGCCAACAACCAATACGGATCCCTCGTGAAACGACGACATTACAATATGGGCGGGTTATTTTATTTGCTTAACCTATTTTATTCATTTAATTAAGAGAAAAGGTTGAGTTATTACTGTATAACAAAGGGATTCAACGTTTTTGGAAATAAGCTGTAGGTATAATCACCTAGTTTCAATGGCAACCTAATCCTATGAGCCCGAGAATGATCTTATTATTAAATGGTTATAGGTTAGTAATTACTGTTAAGTCATTCTCAAAATAGATACTTATTAAATATCTAAACACTTATATTAACACAAACACACACACATACTTACCCTTGCCCTCGCACATACGTAGGTACAAAAGTTATAACTTACTTTGAGTCACTTTTATTTTTGTAATTGTTCATTATTTTTTAATCTGTTTGATACTGTTTTTTTTTTTGGATAACTTTACCAACTCAGAGCTAGGATAATATACCCCTGGGTCACCAAGATACAGGCTTCGCCTATTTTGGGACCCGATGGAATGTTAGTAGCATTATAATAAACATTAGTTATATATAAAGTGTAGCTTTAGTTCCTTTTCATTGAATGTCATATTTTATAACTGTGTTTACTGATGTGATTTGTAATTATGTTAGCTAAAAATAAATTTATCTTATCTTATCTTATCTTATATTGATAGAGCTGGATTGTACACCGAAATTATAATTATTAAAAATATAAAAACAAACAAAAAAAAAAGTGTAATGGGTGGTTTTATTGCTGAAAGCGATCTTTTCCAAACAACCTTTGGATGGATTGCTACCAGATTGAGCCATTTGGAAACGGATTTCTTTCAAGCCTTGGTTCAAAAATGCTGGAACAGATAGGTACAGAGAAAGCTATAGACTTAGTATATATTAGTTGAGACCTTAGCTTTGCTAATCGGTGTCAAGTGTTCGAGTTTGAGGAGACACAGGGTGTGGGACCAGTTAGGAAATTGCTGACCAATAATGTATGTATGTTTATGACCAATCTCATACTACAGCATGTTTATTACAGTAATAAACGTTCTTAAATGAATAACAAAGAAGCATCAAAAGCAAGATAAATAATAAATACCAGCGTGTTTTTGTTGTCAATAAAAATAAATAGGTACGTGGTCCAATGCGGTTGCTGTTAGGCGTTAAATTGAACGGCGCCGCGGCAGTAAAAGCTAATTGAGTGTATGTCCATTAGGGGACGGAATCATCGCGAGATATCAGACGATTCGCAAAGGGTACATGTTTTTCTTTTTTCTATTGCTACGCCGGCTGCTACGCCGTAGTCGCTACGTTATTCTATTCTAAGCTACGGTGCAATGCCGGCGCGGCGCCAAAGCCACATAACATCATGCAAATAATATATACGATTAAAATGATTGTCATATTTAAATTTGAAATCTTTATTTACAGAAATAATTGTTACATAAAATCATTATCATCATCATCAGTCTGTAGAAGTCAAGATTTTTTTCTTCGTCACTCTTTCGCCACCGTGCAGAAGTCGAACCCGCCACTTCTTGCGTCTGACCCGGCAATTCAACCGCCCCGCTCGGCACCTAGCTGAAAAGCAACTACGATATACGACCCTTTTCTCGCTTCGCTGCTCATCTCCCCGCGTTTCCGGATAGACATAAAGTTAGGATAGTAACATATATCAATGTAAAGAAAACGTCAACATTATGTCATCTATGTGACGTGCCGAGTAAACCCAACCAAATTGTAAAGTTGAAAACTTTTGTTTCATCTTTTTATCGTTAGTCATTTTAGTAATGACGCTATTGAGGAGTTTCTAGTAAATAGCATCAAGCTTAAGCTTAGGGGGTTCTCTAACATCTTATTACCACTCGAAACTATTGTCATTGCTCCATATCTTGCAAAAACACCGCAGCGATTGTTAGGCCCGGTTTCCACCAAAGCAGAGAGGAGAGGAGACGAGAGATGATGTGTTTGAATAAACCAATCTGATTTCGTTATTTCCACATCTCTTCTCCGCTTAGCTTCGGTGGAAATGGATCAAGTGAAGGGAAGAGGAGATGTCTCATTTTTTTATAGAATTTTGTGGGGCGAGCGAGCAAGCGGCACGGCAGAGCGGAGAAGTCTAGTCGGGTGGTCGGGCGGTACACGCGCTCGCACACCCTGAACCCTGCTGCCTTCTTCCCATGCCTCTATCACTCACAGCTCACATCTCTGGTACACAAAGCTCACAGCTCCTCTCCGCTTTGGTGGAAATAACCCACCAGCTTTGTAGCGCATCTCCTCTCGTCTCCTCTCTTTTCTACTTTGATGGAAACCGGGCCTTAGCTTCGTGTTAACTGAGCGAAGCTCACAGAACTGTCAAAAAATAATGTGAGAGAACAAAAAAAAATCCGTAGAGACGGAACTACGTTGTATTTAAAAGCTGCTTCCGGCGTACAATCGCGTTGATTGACACATGAATAAACTTCAATAGAACAAGCCAACAAACCATTATTTGGGAACCAATTCTTAAGCCCGAGAAATAAATAATATGTCGCGTGCTGGGCTATTTGATTTTTTCAAGTTTTGCACTAGCTGATGACGGCCTTCTTCATCAGCTGATGGACGTGGCCTCCCCGTAGAAAAGGTGGTATTTGCCATTATCACCACGCTTGGCGGGCGGATCAGTGATCGCAATATTGGTGTTAAGTACTCAGATGAATGCTGTTGCCCATCCCCTAGCGTAATTGACACCCTTACGCAAAGTAGAAGTGATGAGAGTGTAGTTGCATGACAAAGTCTCTTTGAATCACACATGCGACATCTTTTCATGAGCTCACATAAATTGGGCCCTACTCAGAGTTGTACCACAAATAGTGAGTTTATCGCACAGTTTCCTTGCAGTTTAATGGTTTCAGCGTCAACTATTTAACGTAGCCACATCAGTTTAACTTTTCTGGAACCGAGAATTCATGAGTTAAATCCACTAAACCACTCGCAGTGAATACAGTAGTTGCCTAATATTGTATTCAGACAAATTTTATGTTTTTGTATGTGAAAAAACGGGTGTTTGTTATTCCGATAAAATTAAATAGTAGATTGTATCATAAGGGAGCAAAATAATATTTTTACGGCGAGGGCGCTTTTTTGAATCCAGAGCGAAGTCAGGGATTCTAGAGTAGAATCCCGAACGTAGCGAGGGATTCAAAGTACGTCGCCTGAGCCAAAAATATATTTTGCGCCCGAGTCTCCCACTCTACTTTTCATCACCCTCTATGAGAAAATAAAAGGCGCCTCATATTTTATTTCAAAACAAAACCATGAGTTTCTAACAATCCGTGAATAACTTTTCATTAAAAAACAGACTTCCGCCTTTGTATTCGACTAAATATTTGGATGAAAAAAAAATTATGAAAGAACCATAGTGGTGAAAGGATTATGATACATTCTGAATGCAAATGCTTGGTTTGTTGCTGAAAATATGAAAATCGCCATATTATATGCCTACAATATTTGAGGAGTTCCCTCAATTCCTCATGGATTCCATCATCAGAACTAGATTCTGAAAACAATAGAACCAATCTGGAAGTATATCTATTCAAATAAAAAAAGAATTTTCAAAATCGGTTCATAAACGCCGGAGATATGAGGTAACAAACATTAAAAAAATAAAAATACAACCGAATTGAGAACCTCCTCCTTTTTTTAAAGTCGGTTAAAAATGACGAAATCGCGGGCTGTAGTTCGCGCGTTTTTAATTTCTTTTTTTTTTATTCAGCCGGTGGTGCGACTATGGGCCGTCGTCGTACCAGCCAGTATTTATTTAAACAATATTTGCATTCGACTTCTTTGGCGAACACTAAGATGTTCCAAATTTAAAAAGGGCGCGGCAAAGATAATTGCGGCGCACTTATTTGTGTTTGATTCTTTTCAAGATGTTCCAAATTCAAAAAGTGCGCGGAAAAGATAATTGCGGCGCACTTATTTGAGTTCGATATGTTCCAAATTTAAAAAGTGTGCGGCAAAGATAATTGCGGCGCACTTATAGAAGCTTCATACAGAAAACACCAACCACCTTTGGGTGCACTTAAAGGCGAACCAAGTCGTCCTTTTCGAATAGATGGGATGAAAAGATAATTGCGGCGCACTTATTTGAGTTCGATATTTTCCAAATTCAAAAAGTGCGCGGCAAAGATAATTGCGGCGCACTTAAGGAAGTTTCATACAGAAAACACCACCTTTGGGTGCACTTAAAGGCAAACCAAGTCGTCCTTTTCGAATAGATGGGATGAAAAATATATTATATTCCCAAACATTCAAAAAATAGATTGATGGTTTTTCTTACATAATAATTGGCAAAAAAAAAAGGGTAAGTACGCTGAAAAGGTAAGAAAAATATATCGAGGCTTTAAATGCGGACTTTTTCCGCGATTACGCGTGTAAATGCGGTTTTTTAAATCGAAACCTAGACGTGTGTGTAAGCCGCTTTGTAGTAGCTCCGCGTTAAACATAGCCGACGCGTATCGCCACCCTGTTGAAGGAAAAAAACAGCATAAAGAAAATAATCACAGAAAAAAAATGAAATGCAATCTCCACACAATAATATAATAAACACACAAGACAGTTTGCAATATTAACCACACAGACATCTATGTTTTCAGCATTGAACGGGTTAAATTAACCAGAGATGTGTAGGTATTAAGATCACATACATAACACATGGACAACTGTGGGCTAAATAATCAGAATAACCAAAATATCCAGAATAATCTTAACTATGCCAAACCCTACAAGAAACACGCATGACCTAAATAAATAACAAAAATATGGTTCCATTAGAAATATGAATCTTATGAAGGAAAATAAAGGCGATAAAAAGGAGAATACTGGCGTTTTAGTTTGCCCCTGATCGAAAAAGATCAGGGGCAAATTAAATCGCCTGTATTCTTAAGTTCAAACCTGTTGCTTGGACAGGCTTGAGCTTTTTCATTAGCCGGTAAACATCCACTGCTGTATGAGGCCTGGACCATAGCATGCATTGCTTACAAACCATAGCGTGTAATTGGGGGGATTTGCTATAATCACCACGCTTGGCAGGCGTATTGGTAGGCGCAGTTTAGTGTTAATATAGTAGTCAGGTGGATGCTACTGCCCATCTCCTGGCGTAATCCCTTAGTCGTCTATTACGACATACACAGTTGCAATAGTCATATTCTTAGGTCGAGACTACCACGGTTTGAGCTTAAGAATACACAAATTTACAGTTACTACGATACCATTTAATGGAAAATAACAAATCACTTTCAAAGAAGTAAAAGCTGTTATCTAAATCAAATTGTATCAGTCGTAAAATAAAACCCTCCAATTAGAAGCCAAAGAAATCCGGCCGAAGCCTAACTCGGGATTAGGGGCCGATAAACGGACCACGGCCAGCGTTGCTAAGGACCATATTCACAAACAACATTAATAACCAAAAGTCAGACTCCTCATCTTGCCAAACAAATGCAGAGATGTCATTGGTTGAATTTAAATTAATCGAACGATTTCTAGGGCACATAGGTATAGTAAAATCTAAGCTAGGGCTACATTATCAGGCAACGGTGAATGTGCATGCAACAATATTTTTGACCGATCATTTCATTACTTCACTAGCATTTGCTGGTGGCTCCATCCGCGTGGAACCTCTATTAAAAATCATTATAAATGCCTTTGTGTTATTTTGATGTACCTATAAGCTATAATACTGTAAAGTTTCATCAAAATCCTTTCAGTAGTTTTTGCGTGAAAGAGGAACAAACATCCAACCATTAATCATGTTATCCACACTTACAAACTTTTTTTTTCTTTTTTTTATTCTACTAGGCAAGCAAACAAGCATACGGCCCACCTGATGGAAATTAGTTACCGTAGCTCATGGACGCTTACCAAAGCAAGATTATAATATTAGAAGGATAGGATTTGGCCATCGGTAGATATATGAAGAACTTTGCATTTAAACAAACTTTAAAAATAAATTAGGTTTAACATGGCTTGATGTGAGATTGGCTGTAAGCCACCGTGCACGTTTGGTTTCATCCAAATATTGTTTGTGAATACGGAGATTAAAGGCCAATAAACAGACCACGGTCAGTGCTGCCGCTAAGCTTCTACTCACTGGACTGTTTAACAAGATATTTTGCCTCTAATAAAATAGCAGCTCTCTGAATTACTTGTAAGTAGGTAGGCCAGACCAGATTTGTGCTTTTAGGGATGCTGATCAGAAACTGCGATCTGAACTTTACACTCTATGTACTGATCAAAAGACCCTGCATTATTAAGGTGGAACGTTTTGAAAGAGGCGCGAAATTAAAATTTTATTGTGTTTTTTGCACATTACAGCTTGTTAGCACTTCTTGCATAACTATACAAAGCAAACACTGGTTTTGCGGGAATCAGGAAACCTAGCACACATGTTTTAATTGATAGTATCTCATAAATATCATTAGTTTAGCTACGAATGTCAATAAATGATTTGTATAGTGTTATTTTGGTTCATTGATATTCGTAGCTAAACTAACTATATTTATGAGATACTTTAAATCAAAACATGTATGTTAGGTCTCCTGATTCCCGCAAAACTAGTATTTGCTATCTCAAGAAGTGTTGATAATCTGTAATGTGCAAAAAACACAATAAAGTTTGAATTTCGTGCCACTTGCGAAACGTTTCACCTTAAAACACCTTTTTAAAAGTTAAGTATATTTACAAACCAGAGTTTTAATAACAATTTCTGTGCACATCATATCAGAACAGGACTCATTAAAATTTACTTTGTAATATTTTTCACAAGACCCGAACCATCCACTGCCGTTACACAGATCTCAAAGGAGAATATTTTCTAGCTTGGTAAATAAGTACTGCATCTTGAAACGCTCGTTTTGCTAAACTTGCAACTTTTGTGGTCACAAAAGAAGTCTGCATTTTTCAAAAGGTAGTCAGTTGCTTAAATTTGTTTATGTAGGTACATTTAAACATTTGGGAAGTGGTTTCCGACTTATACACTATTTTGTTAAGTGTAGCGTAGTATTGTTAAAACTATAAGCATAATAGATATACGTACAAATAATGTTAAAAGCTTAAGCACTCGAGCACCAAGGGCCACAAATTGATGTAAAAAAAATATTCATATCAATATATATAAAATAGTTGAGTAACTGACACTGACTGATTGACTATCAAGGCTCTATGATATATTCTTCCAAAAAAGGGCCCTGATTACCCTGAAAAGGCCCTTTTCAGAGCCACTATATCTTTACCTCGTCACTAACTTAATGCAGTGTGACGAACAAATAACCAGTGATGCGACGAACGAACGAAGCATATTCAAGATTTTTCAACTTTGCAAGAGTATGAAGCCATGCAATATGCAATTTTCTTTTAGTACCTACATATATTTATTTGAAAACTAGCTTTAGCCCGCGGCTCCGCTCGCGTAGAATGGAACCTTGGTTTAATGTTATGATAGTTTCACTGTAATTTGTATACCAAAACCTTCCTCGGTAAATACTCGTTGTTTGATTACATATTATTATAAGCTCAAACTTGTATGTACTATATCTAAGCGAGTAAATGTAAATACTATAATATAAATAAAAAGTATGTACTATATATAAAGAGTAAATGAATTCAATTGATTGAAAAAAATCTTGCTTGGTTTCAAAAGAAACAAGAAGCTCAATTATTTTTACAATTATTGTCTGGGCAGTAATAAATAGGTTCAGAAGTTTGTGACACTATAAAAAGTTTTACATCAAGAGCTTTCTCTAAAGCTCCATCTAACCTGACCTACTCTGACACACTAAACGCCGAAACGTTTCTTTTGAACCCAGGCAAGAATTGTTGTTTCCATCTTTCTAATACGAACAGCAAAATTATTAATTAGATAATTTAATAAATTTATTAAATTGGTCAGGATTTATCATTACAAAATTCGTTCACAGTAGCACTTTTTCAACAATAATTCCTTCAAATTATATGTGCTGTAAATGAATTTAAATCGCAAAGGCAAAACATTGTTTTTTGTACGGCTAATTGGCTTGGTACTGAATACTGTATTTAGCTATTCTATGTTTTGGAATAAAGTCACTTATAATATCTCTTCTTCTAGTATTTTCTCTTACTGTCCTTTCTTCTAATGATTCGATCCTGTATAGGCGTTTTACTAAATCCTTAAAGAATCTGACGAGTAGCTACTTCAATTTTCGTTCCTAATCATTAAATAAAAACTCTCATCGCAAAATGGAAAGTTCAAGAAAAATACCATTACTAAGAAGGCAATATAAGAGGAGGAATAAAGTGCTAGAAGTCTTTTGCATGCGGATAAAGCTATACAATATGCAATTCTCTTTTAGTGACCAGGTACATACGTTGTAATTACAAAGAATATTCGGTTTCGGCTTCGGCCAATATCAGCTGAATTTAGAGACTTGACTCATAACGAACTTCGGTAAAGATGGTCACCTCGGCCGACGGTTGCTAAAGAAAGAAGGTTCTGGAACTTAGGGAAGATGAATAGAACTCAAGTATATGGCCCGATCGAAGGTTCAAGCGAACATTAAGATTTAAAACCATCTGGTTTTGAATACACTAGTTACTAACTTTGATTTAAACCGAGTAATATTTTTGTTCAGGCTACGTGAAGCCGAATTAGGTCCAACACTAATAGGTGCTTTTATTTAAATGAAGTTTGAGGCTAATTCCCAGTGCGCTCTATTATAATTGTCTGGGGCGTTACGAGCGGGTCTGGGAACTGCGACCATTTCGCAACCGCGAGCGCCCTTACCCCAATCACAGAACATAATATTATATCATACAGTAGCTATACAGTAGCAGGCCTACCACAAGCAGCAACATGACTAAACTGACAGTTGAGCTAACGGCCAAAATTACATAATACCAGAGGCCTTACCATGAGCTCTTATAGCGATTCAGTTCAAAATTTATTCAGTTCCGTGATGTCCGCAGCTATAGATAAAGGCGAAGTAGCAGAAGGTCTATAGACATCTGCGATTAAAGTTATTCAATGATGACGGATGTCAACGACGACGAACCGATATTTTGTATTCAAAATAGTTTTTGAACTGAGTCACTATAAGAGCTCATTGTAAGGCCTCTGTTTATAAAAACGACCTTCGTGGCACGGCGGGCGAGTAGCCGGCTGAAACTCAAGAGGTGCAGGTTCAATTCCCGCTACAGATAAATGTTTGTATGATCTGCAAATATTTGTTCTAGGTCCAGACCCAACAGCCAGAGCCACTATAACAACAGCAACACACAACTACAGCCAGAGATACCCTGACACAGGGAATCCTAATATGGGATCAGGACTATGCATGACTGTTGGGTGTTATAATGCCGATGGTCACGTGGGTAAGCACCAGCTTACGTCATCGCCAATGAGAAATGAGACAGCCCGTTTCTGTGTTACCAGTAGCGTGTAATCCGACTTTCTTATATTACCTGTCCGAATCCAATAATCCCACGAGGTTTTTCCTAAAAAACTACGTTCAATTAACTTAATTATTTAATTTGATAAGTCAAACAAAATGTAAATTGAAGTATTTTTTTAACAGAATGATCGCAGAATAATTTTCCGTAATTCTGTAATTGATGCAATAAAGTGGCAACTGGATAGTGACGTAAGCTGGTGTTTACTCTCAGAGTAGACCTTGTTTTCTTGGATCATGGCTATATCCATACTGTGGTTTACTATTTTGTATTACCTTTTACCACTAGGCACCTATTTGTGGTATTTGTTGATTGTTTACCGAGTAAAACACCAATAAAACATGGGCAAAAAAGATGCATTTATAATTATTTAAAATTAAAAAAAAACACTTTTTGTTTGGTCTGCCTTAAGTCAGAATTTAAAAAAATAAATGGGTGCATAGTTTGATAAATGACTTACTTTGGTCAGAGAAAACTCCAAAAACTACTCAATGTGGTCCTTAATAAAGTACCTATTTGTGGTATTTGTTGATTGTTTACCGAGTAAAACACCAATAAAACATGGGCAAAAAAGATGCATTTATAATTAATTAAAATTAAAAAAAAACACTTTTTGTTTGGTCTGCCTTAAGTCAGAATTTAAAAAAATAAATGGGTGCATAGTTTGATAAATGACTTACTTTGGTCAGAGAAAACTCCAAAAACTACTCAATGTGGTCCTTAATAAAGTACCTATTTGTGGTATTTGTTGATTGTTTACCGAGTAAAACACCAATAAAACATGGGCAAAAAAGATGCATTCATAATTAATTAAAATTAAAAAAAAACACTTTTTGTTTGGTCTGCCTTAAGTCAGAATTTAAAAAAATAAATGGGTGCATAGTTTGATAAATGACTTACTTTGGTCAGAGAAAACTCCAAAAACTACTCAATGTGGTCCTTAATAAAGTACCTATTTGTGGTATTTGTTGATTGTTTACCGAGTAAAACACCAATAAAACATGGGCAAAAAAGATGATGCATTCATAATTAATTAAAATAAAAAAAAAAACACTTTTTGTTTGGTCTGCCTTAAGTCAGAATTTTAAAAAATAAAATTGGGTGCATAGTTTGATAAATGACTTACTTTGGTCAGAGAAAACTCCAAAAACTACTCAATGTGGTCCTTAATAAAGTGCAGCAATTAAAAATGTCTCGGAATGAATGCGTTGAATTATTATTTAACTTTAACTGTCGTATAGTATTAGTGAAGGCAGCGACTTACAGCATTTAAAAGGCAGCGGTCACCGACGCGATGCCGTCGCGAATATCCTCAGAAAAACAATCACAAATATCTTCTACTACTTGTCGCCGGCAGACTCAACCACGTTATTTACCTAAGAGCGCTCTTTGATTTCAATCTATTTGTCATTATCATCACCAGCCTGTAAAAGTCCTCTGCTAGACATAGACCTCTCCCTTAGAATGCCACAACAAACGATATTGAGCCACCTCCATCCACCGATTTCCTGCGACCTTTAGAATTACCTTTTATGGACTATAGACAATAAATATCCATATGTTTACCTACCAAAGGATCTTGCCGTTTCGGAAAGGCAGCTCGTACCACACCAAAAATAATTGCGTCAAAACAATACCTAGTGTATTATAAGGATAATAAACCGTTTTTGCTTTACCAACAAGTCTTTTTAAGATTTATGACTGAAATTCATTGTTTTTGGGACATAAAGTTTTGAGGTTAGTTTTAAAATAAATACATTCTTTAGTATCTTTTGGGCTTTGGCATGATAAAAAGGATGTTCTGATAAAAAAACTTACTTCATAAATAGTTTGCATAATCTTAGCACTTAGATAGTTACAATAACCAACATTTTGGTAACATCGTAGGTATTTGTATTTACCTAGGTAACCTTTGGTAGGTACCTACTACAGGAGATCATAGTGTGGGATCAGTAACTGTTAAGTATAAGGCAATGACGTTCTAATAACTCGGTGAGGTATATATTTAAATATTATTAATAACCAGCTATTAGTGAAGTCAGGAAAGTAGCAAGTATAAAGTAGTAAGTACTTACAATAAAACATTAATATACAATAAAACACTAGATAGGTACGTAGCTTTTTCATCATCATTATAATTTCATCCATTTGACGTCCCCTGCTGGACATGGCACTGACTTCGAGCGAACGTTAACAGTGTCGTTGATTCGTCGAGTGGGGTATAAATAGGAAAAGAAACGATATTATAAAAAATGGGCATGATGTTCAAAAGCCAATAAATAATAATAAAAGGAAAAAAGGTGGTTCCAAATATGTATGCATGCAAAACACACACTATGGTGACCATAATACTAGGCTCAGGTACACTTTCAGAATTCAAGGGCGTTGTTTCTTAAATTAATATGAAACATTTATGGCTCAGTATTTTATCAGGGGTTATCTGTAACAAATGAATTTTTATACAATCAATATCTAACAATAAATTAAGTCCTTATTTTATTTCAATGCAGATAGTATAACCAATACTTACGGGGGGGTGTGGCCACAATCCATGATCAGATAATCCACATTGATCATGCCTCAAGGGCATGACATGTATCCGTAAGTTTCGCGGCACTAATGCCAAGTATGATGACCTGGGTTCATCAAAGCAATCATCCATCGCAAGTTGAGATGCGTTATTTCTAGTTTCTAGTTAGTTTGTGTAAATCGAGTATACGTATTTTAAAAAAGCCGCTGTCTTTCACAGAGCTGTCCTGTCATGAATGACAAAGAGGGTGCAATAACTACTATACGTAAGAAGAGGCGGGACATAGAGTAAAATATACATACATATACATAGAGTAGTTTTGGTCAAAAAAAATTTTTATGCGTATCGACTCAGTTTCTTGTAAGGATTGTTTCATTGTATGGGAAGAAAAAAATCTGAGCAGCAGAAGTTAGTCAAATTTTATAAAATGTTTTCTCATACGAATTGTAAGTAATCTGGTACCTACGTTAATAAAACTTTCGCAATAAATTTTCTAAATGGCCTCCCTCTTGCTGTTTCCTGGTATGGGTACGTTTCAGAATAACTCTTGTGGGCTTAGACAAAGATTTTCTTATTAAAGTTTGACTAAGTTCTACAGCTCTGATTTTTCTCATTTCACGAGACCATCAGAGCAGTAGAACAACATTCACCACACATCTTTGTCTAATGCCACTAGAGATGTTCTGAAACGTGCCCGTACCTGGAAACAGCAAGAGGGAGGCCATTTTGAAAATTTATTGCGAAAGTTTTATTAACCAGATTACTTACAATTTGTATGAGAAAACATTTTATAAAATTTGACTAACTTCTGCTGCTCAGATTTTTTTGTTCCGATACAATGAAACAATCCTACATGAAAATGAGTCGATACGCATAAAAAAATTTTTTGATCAAACCTACTCATTTTTATGGAGAACTCACGCTTGACCAAAAAAATATCTATGCCAAAATCATTTTCATACAAAATGAGCAAATGGTTCCAAAGACAGTTTTCCCGTATGTCTTATGGATTCGGATATCCCCATACTGTCCCATTTAAAAAAAACACCCTGTATAGCTCAATCCAGGTCCCTATCTGTATACCTTTCAATGAAATCTGTTCAGCCTTTAAAACGTGCATAAGCAACAAAAATTCAAACATATACTTTCGCATTTGTGATATTAGTGAGATTCTGCTAATGCCTCGTGGCCCAGGTTTTGAAAGAACTAATTAGAAGCTATTTTTTGAGCTATAAAGCTAAGCCGTACTGTGGTTGCTGAGTTTTAAGTGGGGTTGCTCACTAAACGTATCGTTAGCAACCCGCTATTATTTTGTTAAAAAACTTCTAAAGTACTGAGGTACTACTTATTTAAATGGAGAAATTAATTGGAATGAATTAGAAACTATTTATTGGATGTAAAGAAAACACCAAACTCGTTACGGGGGTTGCTAAGTATCATCATGGGCCTTCTAACACTTCTTCTACAAAAATACTTATTGAATATTTTTAGAGACAAATTTAACTGTTTTTTACAAGCTTTTATTAAACTTGACCATATTAATAAATGCTGGACATTTCACACAACATTATCTAGCCCCAAGCTAAGCAGAGCTTGTGTTATGGGTACTAGGTAACAGATATACTTAATACAATACATTACATAGATAGATATTTTTTATTATGCATAGAAAATACCCAGAACACCCTGAACAAATATCTGCAGATCGTACAAATATTTGTTCCGAGGCGGGAATCGAACCCGCAACCTCCTGCGCCACGGAGGTCGTCCGTGTGAATGTGAGTTTAGGACAAATGTTGTAACTGAATTTTAAACCAGTTACACCCAATAGATTGAGCGGAAATTTTTCATACCTGTAAAGTTCAGATGACAATATAATAATAGGTTGACGGCAAGCTGATCTGATGGTGGACAACGGAACTCCTCGATGATTGATAGTAGCCTGGCAGTGTTTGGGCTCATTTTGATTATCTCACGGTTCGGATCATTAATACAGTAACCTGTAACCTGGTTTTGAAAAAAAACAACAAAAACCTTATGGTTATACCCTGTAACTAAATTTTAGTTACAGAGTATAACCAGGGATTTTCTTTTTACTACTTGGTAAGCAAACAAGCATACGGCCCACCTGAAGGAATTAGTTACCGTAGCCTACGGACGCCTGCAACGCCAGAGACATCACACGTGCGCTGACCTGAGACATAAAGATGAAAATTCTCATGTACCTGTTATTTCAACGGCAACCCGTACCCTTCTAACCGAAACAACAATGCAAGCACTACTGCTGGGCGGCAGAAATATAGGTACGGTGGTAGTATTTACCCGGACGAACTCATTGTTATTGGGTTATGGTATATAGATGAAACAAAACTGCAATAATAACTACATTGATAATTAACAAGTTGCTTGGTTTTTGTTTGCGATGTCACTTGTCACCATAATTTATATTTTTGGCAGAATCATCCAAATAAACTTTTTTCGGGGAGGCTCCCATTTGCATAGATAGGAAATTTTACGGTAATTAATTAGTCGTCGTTGCTTTGAGAAATGAGGGTTACGTCTGACCACTTCATTCTCGTTTGACAAGATTAATGGTACAATGCCACGCGAGCACCACCATGCCGTAATCATTATTGAATAGATTCACAGGTAGGTTCAGAACTAGGTATGCCTAGCCTTAATTATCATGGATATTAATGGTATAGATTATAAAATAAGAAGTTAATCCAGTCCATCATTTTATTGACATTTCTTCATCAGCTGGTAGATGTCCATAGCCAAAAGAGGCCTCTCCCGTAGAGTAGGGCGATTTACCATAATCACCACGCTATATCGACATAGCTCTTAGAATTAGCAAGTTGAAGTGGCAATGAGCTCGCAGAACCCACAACCGTTTGGAGAACAAAGGGCCTCTAGTGGCGACCATGAATAGAACGACGCAGTGTAGGAAGGTCCGCTTTCGATGGACCAAAGACATTTTAAAGGTATTGTATTGTATTGTATATACTTTATTGCACACAAAACTTAAAGTAAATGTACAAATGGAGGGCATAATGCCAAAGTCATTTTCTACCTGCCAACCAAGAAGGTGGTAACAATTAAGGCGTGCTAACACAACGAAAACTAAAAAAAAAAGCGCAAAAAAAAATTAAAAAAAATTGGTTGTCTGTAAATTCGGTTTACTGACGATAGTTGAACGTGACAACGATTGCCCGATCCCCGATTGATTGACGATTGTGGCCGATTGTGCTTCTTTGTCGCTCGTTCCGCGCTCTCGCTTGCACTTCAAACCTTACATGGAACGCCTCAGAGCGAGGTAACGCCGCATGAGTCATGTTTTTTCGTGCGTGCAGCCGGCTCTATCGAATTATAAGACGTTGTCACGTCAAAAAAAAGGTAAAGGTAGCAGAACCTTGTTGGATGGGGCGGCTCAAGACCGGTTGTCGTGATCGTTGCATTATATGCTTAGAGAATAGATTATATGCATAGATTTAGATATTCTATGGGAAGGCCTATATCCAGCAGTTGACTTATATAAGCTGATGATGATGATTATAACCCTACTTGGCAGGCAAATTGGTGATCGCAGTATTGGTACCGAGTGTTTTTTTGGGCTCGCAAGATGTCATAACGTTCCGCTTTGCTTTCAACTATAAAAATCCATTTTTACAAAATCTGTAAATAGTGTAGGTACAAGTTCATAGTATACTTGACAATAATTTTCAACCGCATTCACTCAATTCCTTAGAGCATTCGAATTTTGATTCGTACCAATTTGTTTCAAAAGAGAAAAGAGGTCAGCCATATTTCAAAATTTATTTTCAGCCAGTATCTACATTCTATTTTTAAATCTTTTTGAACAAACGCATTCACTTTATTTGAATGTTGTGAAAACTTTTTGGTAAGCTTTATAGAAGTCTAAAAGGCAAAAAAATTGTTAGCATAATCTAAAATTACTATGTCTAAAATAATAGAAAGCGGTATGTAATTGATTTTCAAAAGATTTATTACTGCACTGTTGTAGGTATAAGGAAACCGGGATTCCCGTTTTCTTCGTGTATTGTAGGTGAACAATTATTAAATTACTTAGTAGTTGAAACAAAAATAATGTTGCTTGTCTTTTGAAGGATATAATATTTACAAATCAAAGTCGTGAATGTTGATCCTGAAAGAATCACATTGCATTTTCATGTTCTTGCAAAAATGATGATCGCAACAAAGTTACGATTCCAACGAAGTTCCCATTACTGAACTTCCTTTGTCCGCTTCCAATAGTTATTCTTGTTCGTCTGCAGAATGAATTAATGCTTTAAAGTCTGGGCTCTTTGTGATGAAGTATATTTAATTCTAAAAAACATAATATGTAGGACAAAATAACAGGTAAGTATAGAGATCAAATGCAATTTTCAAAGTTTATCTCAATTGTGCCTCAAACTCGACCATCATCAAAGCACCAACCAGGGTCACAATTGTTGCAAAAAAGTTTGTGCTCGAGTCCTACTGTTCCTATAAGGATCATTTTAAAATAACTTACTATCAAAGCTGTAGAGTGGCACGTCTAAAGAATAACAGGTATAACTACTCTCTACCCTGGCACTTTATTTTTATGTGGAGCTAGAATATGTATTTCAAATTTAGAACAAAGTAGAATAAAACCTAACACAATAATCTTTACCAAGGATAAGTACAACATATTTTATGCTCAATTAGTTGTAACCTCATTTTGCTTTCAAAGTACCCAGGTGTTTGAGGGTACCATAACTCGCGAGCTGGTTAGCCAAAATAATTCCGCTGCGTTCTTGGCATAATATATAGTAACATCAAGTACTGTTAATGCTGTGAAAAGCCTTTGTTTTGTTAATTACGGAGCTCGAGGCTAGTCCGCACCTGCTTTCACCGCACGCGAATAAACTGGCGACTAAATTTCCTCTGTTTAAGGAAACGGATGCGGCTGGCCCAGAATGGTATGCACTGACAGAGATGTGTTATACTTCATTCGAAAGGGATCTTTAAGTTAGTATTTTTTTAATACGGCATCAAGAAATAGGAGTATCGAAATTCTATGACAAAATAGTAGAATGTGGTCATGCTGGGCGTGTTAATTATTTTTTTATACTACTTGGTAAGCAAACGAGCATACGGCCCACCTGATGGAGAGTAGTTACAGTAGCCTATGGACGCCTGCAACACCAGAAGCATCAAACGCGCGCTGCCGACCCTGAGTCATAAAGTTGAAAAGTCTCATGTTATGTATAAATAAACTTTTTCTATCGTTTTAAATATAAATTATTATTATTAATACATTTATTTAGGGCAAAATTCATAGGTTAGTTATATGTTGTTAAAAAACTAATAGCGTTTTCTTTCCATCTAATATTGTCAGCACCAAAAACTTATCTATCATTACAATGAGTTCTTAGGCTTGAAAATCCCATTTAAATAAGATCTCATAAGAACTTCTTAAGCAGCGCACGTTGCATTGCACCACCGCGGCAGCACCCCATTTCCTCTCCTCTGTTTAAATACTCTGTTTAAATTAAAAGATAGTCCTGACCAATAGTTACATCCGCCCGCAGAGAATGGAATTCTAAATTAACTTGCATTCGTGGTTTTCGATTGAAAACTTTGGGATAATGTTTTGTGAACCAGCTAAAACGTTTACACTAAATGTAAACTTACTTACATTGCATATAACCTTAGTTTTAGATAGACTCAAAGTAAGCAAAAACCTTATAAAGTTTTCTAATAGTCGTTCATTTGGTCGATATTGTAATTTTTTGACGACCTCTGTGGCGCGGCGGGTGAAGGTTCGCCTGCGACGCAAGAGGTTGCGGGTTCGATTCCCGCCTCGGAACAAATATTTGTACGATCTGCAGATAGTTGTTCAGGGTGTTGGTATTTTTCTATGTATAATAAAAAAATATCTATCTATGTAATATATTGTATTAAGTATATCAGTTATCTAGTACCCATAATACAAGCTCTGCTTAGCTTGGGGCTAGATAATGTTGTGTGAATTGTCCAGCATTCATTTATTTATTTTTGTACCGACATTTTGTGTGGTGATGTTTGATGGTATGTATATAGAAAATTCCCTAATCTCTTGCAGATAGATACAGTAATGAGTCTGTGAGTGAGATTTAAATAAAATGGTTATTACACATTTATTAGGTGTGAAATATACATTTGGAATCTATGGCCAGATTCTCACCAAAACTTTGTAACGCAAACGATGAAACGCAATCGGGCTGATTTGATTGGTCGCCAACCGTTAAAGGTCGTTAACCACTGGGTGAGAAAAAAGTACCTGTAGTAATATAAGGAAGGCCTTTCCCTATTTGATAACTGTTCTCTGATTTATTTTGCGTCTATTCTAGTCTCCGCTGTAGACTGGCATTATATCACCGGTGAACATTTCAACAGCACTTTTGTCGGCAATCCCTCGCATTCATACACTGGTAATGAGTACTCTCTGTTAGTTTACGAGTATACTTTAAAATAACACTTGAAGGTGGGCTGTGAAGGGGGGCGCGTACAATGATATTATATTTTTACAGACATGTTACAGCTCCGTTAATTTTTTTTATACTTTAAGCGATCCTTGCGCAAGACTTTCGCAAAACTGTTGAAAAATGAAGTCGTTTTGAATACTCAAAGTAGATATGAGTTCTTACATACAAGTTGAGTAAATTTAAACGCGGCTTTAATTCTAACTAGCTCTAAGTCCTGCCCGCAACTTCGTCTGCGAGTAATTGAATGACCATACAATATTTTAATTGTGTTTTTTTATACGAACTTATTGGTACCAGACTTACCGAGTACAATAAAAGGGTATTACGTTTGAAAGACACCCGACTTTTTAAAACTGCATCGGCTACCAAATTGAATTGCAATGTAAAATATCATCTAACGCGTTGTCGTGATTCAATTTGACTTTTTAACTTTTTTCATACAAACTTTAAAATACACTAAAACTTTGTAAAAGCCATTCTTAGTGAGCACTTTGAATCCAATAGGAACATTCATACCTAAATTTGAAGTTACAAGGCTTTGTAGTTTCAGAGATCTGAAGAATAGTCACCCCATTTCGGTTTCATTTATGTAGATATATACATTGATGTACCTACATATTATACTACTAAAGTATATAGCAGAAAAATCTAGATTATAATTTAAAGGGAGGTGACCAGTCTTCTTATATTCATCATTGGTCGTATACGCATCGCATTAGTCCTTGACAGGGCCACGGTGCCCGCGGTGACGCGTGCGCTATCAGGCCTTCGGGCCGGTTGGAGAGCTACAAGGACCCTAGAACCTGCCTCTTGCCCCTGTCGACACGTCTCGTCCTTAGTCAAACCCCAACTTAAATTGTTTAATAGACAAATTAAAATGTACCTCTGTTGCTTTTATAATGATGATAACGTTGAATACCTAAGAGTTTTGGTAACTTTAACAATAATATCACACCAGCCACGTGTGGCTCGTGTATGGCACAAAGCGCTACTAAACTTACTTACCTCATTAACATCATCATCATGAACATCAGCCAGTAGAAGCCCACTGCTGGACATAAACCTCCTTCTAGAATTTCACGACAAACGGTCTTGAGCCGCCTCCATCCAACGACTTCCTGCGACCTTTATAATGTCTAGTCTAGTCTATTGCTGATAAAACCGCGATGAGTTAAGCCGCTCTGGCTCCAAGTTGGATTCGTCAGAACGAGGTATTTTCGCACCTATCTAAAGCTAAAACCAATATTTTTTGGGACAGAATATGTCTGTATCCTTTCATAGGACAAATTCAAAAAATGAGTAATCAATGAAGGCTTTATCCAAACGAACGCAAATATGTTAACAATAGATTGAAAAATCAACATTTTATGGCTATACTTACCTGTTTTCAACCTTTCTGTTTTTATTCAGTCCCAGATTCTATGAACCCAGCGCAGCGCTATTGTATAATAGTTTTATATAGCCCACTGGATGTTCGAATGATTTGCTTTTTTTGCAAGCACTAGCTTTCGCTTCAAAACATTCTGAAATACTGGAATAAATAGCTATCTGTGATAAATGTGAAGCAATATAAACGATGCGTTGAAAGTTTAGTTTATCCAACTGGGTGAAGCTTGGTGGCATTTTGTTGGATCTAGTCATAATTGGCAGGGGCCCATTTAAAGAAAAGTACAAAGCTCTACCAATAACAGTAATGCGGCACTGCAGGCTTTTGTTTTTCTTCAAATGGTTCCCTTGTTACAAAACCGTGATGGCCCTATAAGAACTGAACAGTTTTATTTTTTATTTTTACTATGCAAGCAAACAAGCATACGGCCCACCAGATGGAAAGTAGTTACCGTAGCCAGAGCCTACAATACCAGAGTTATCACACGCGCGCTGCAGACACTGAGACATAAAGATGAAAAGTCTCATGTGCCTATAATGTTACAGGCATCCGTACCCTTCAAATTGAAACACAGCAATGCGAGTACTACTGCTTTGTGGCAGAAACAGGTACGGTGGTAGTACTTTACAAGAAGTTCTACTACTAACAAAACTTTAGCTTAACTTAAGACTAGATGTCACCACTTGTAGATTAGAATGCAGTTGTGATTTAATTCCTTGGTTGTAGAACTCTTGTACGGGGCCTAGGAATTGTTTTTTTTATTTTAATTATTTGTATCATCGTCATTAGCCTGTAGAAGTCCACTGGATATAGCCCCCCCTCTCTAGAATTCCACAACGAACGGTCTTGAGACTCCTTCATTCACCGACTTCTTACAACGTTTAAAATGTCTTTAGTCGATCGAGTGGAAGGCTTTCCGCTACTACTATGTTTGTGTGAATTTGTATCGAGTTGCTAAAAACAAAAACAACACAAAATTTGTGAAAATTTTAACTGGCTACTGCTGAGATATATTGTGACTGAATCCAGACAAACGATCAAAAGGCATAGGCTTAGCAATAATGGGTCCTGTTTGGAACCCTTTGAGTACGAAACCTTAAAAATGAAAGTAGTTTTTGTAGTTCTTACAAACGCTTTATTCACACAGGGCAATATCAGCGCACAGCGGCCATTGAATGTTTCAAGGGGTAAGGCGACACTCATTCATTTAATTTTATGTTAACCCCAGTCGTCTACGGTGAAATTGCCAGCATCTCTCCAGGGTAATCCAAAGAACCCTTATCGATAGAGAAAATGTCCTCTGCCTTTCCTTGTTTAGGTAATTTTGAGATGTTTAAACCGAATCTACGTACCACGATCTTATCGTTATTGCGAAGTGTAATACACATTTTACGTTAAACTTCGTTTATAAATAGAGCTTAGCATTTATGACACTGGCGACTTGGTAAACAAAATGGTGCTGAGTGATATAGACATCTATTAAATTTTAAGTGCATATTTTGAACTACGTGCATATTTTAGGCATTTAAACATAGAAATATTTCACGATCAGTCTTTAGACGTCCACTGCTTGGGGCACAAGACGAGACCTCACCCATAATGATGATGAAATCATCATCATTATGGGTGAGGTCTCGTCATAATCATACCATAATCACCACGCTCAAAGTAAAAGTCAAAGTCAAAGGCAAAACGAATTTAATTCATTGAAATCACAAGGATCATTTTGAATCGTCTTATAAACTAAAATTACTCCTGTTCCAACGCGACCAAGCCTATATAGAAGAATCAGACAACAAACACGGCTTGGCTTACAAAAATGGTCCGTCTTACCACTAGGTGACCTTGACAGCCGGATTGGTGATCTCAGTTTAGGTGTTGAGTACTCAGGCGGATGCTGCTGCCCATCCTCTGTTCTATTCCCTTAGTCAGCGTTTACGACATCCACGGGAGGAGACGGAGAATAGAGAAATATTGATGAACCACCACTTGTCACGTCTATATTCCTGCGTTTATGCAACCCACAGTGCAAAGAGGCTCTTTGAGGCTCTCTACCTACCCTTCGGGGAAAAACCGTGTATTTATGGGGTTTTTCCCCGTAGACCCACTGCTATGACCCACTGGTGGGACCACGGGGATTTTTTTCCCCGTGGTCTCACCGCGCTAGAGATGGAATTAAAAAACAAAACTATTGTAGCGCACTAGCTAAAATAAATATGAGACGAAACTTTTACACTTAGATTGCATTAAATTTATATGTATCACCATCTCTACCATCTCTAGCGCGGTGGGTCATAGCAGTGGGTCCACGGGGAAAAACCCTATTTATGTATGTATGTATATTATAACACAGTAATTCTTAGTAGGTATAAATTTTATGATTAAATTGCAGCGAAGCTCACAAATCATAAAACATGAATGCTGCATTAGAACCGGTGATCCAGGCCGTGGAGAATATAGCGCATGCTGATACTTAGCTGGGGTTTAATGGTCTAGTTGCTTTGCTTTGTATGTATTTATGGGTTTGTCTAGAAAGAACATGTTGTTGCATGGAGGTACACGATTTTTCTTCATCAGCTGGTATGCCCACTGCTGGACCAGACCTCCCAATACAATACGGGGGATTTGCCATAATCACTGGCAGGCGGATTAGTAATCGCAATATTGCTACAGATATTGCTGCAGATGGATACTGCTGCCCATCTCCTTGCGTAATTTTTCGCTTGTTACGACTTCCAGGGGAGGATTTGGTGGAGTCTTATTCTTAAGCCGAGACAACCACGGCAGATAAACGATTATCACTGTCTAATCATCATCATCATCATTCATCGGCCATTACCACTACATAGAATGCCACGACGAACGTTCTTGAGCTGTCTCCATCCACTGACTTCCTCCGACCTATATAATGTTTTTAGTCCATAGAGACTATAGGCTTTCCTCTATTGCATCGCCCGGTTTGTAGTCGCCACTCGAGCACCTTTGTCTCCAAAAAGATGTAAATTCTTGTTGTTAGTGGTTGTCATTGTGGCCACTGAACTACTTGTAACACTTCCTTGCAAGGTCTTACTAGCAAGTGCAATACTTGCACTTTGCAAATAAGACCTTGGATAGCCTAACATCGTTAATGCAACACAATTTGACTATTGAATTGGGATTTTTCTATTTTAAAACAATATCTAACAACAACCACAATATAATTCCTTGAATAAAATTGATTTAAATATTATTCAAACAGAATCTTAAGAAAACAAACTGTAGGTAGGTAAATCAAAATACGAAATAGTGGTGTAAGTATTTATTTGTATTTCATTGCGTCAGAAAAAACGCGACGGTGACAGTACAGCCTGGCTTGACAAGGGACGGCCCAAAGACCTGACAGGTCAAATTTATATTTCGGTATTTACCTCTTTCTTCAAATGAAAGCCAAGCAATATTTGTTCCATTCTATTGAACCTTTTGTAGTGCGGGTCTATCGATACTGAAACAAAGTTTTACCTATACAACTTTATTGATAATTGTAGCAAAAAGCTTTGTGAGAAAAGCTTTAAATGGTTCAGGGCGAAATCACAAGATGTTGTTTATAAATGGTTCAAAATTCCCATCTCTAGAAGTAATTAAAACATGATTAAATCATACACAAATGAGCGTGTATTCATACTATGAACAACATCAGGCTGACACTGTCAAAATACAAAGTAACAAATTTTTATTCTAAAGGCGCAGACCCACCGCGGCGCACGGAGAGGCTACGCACGCGTGTTAAGCTTCGCTTTGCAAGAAAATGTATGTGATCGTGTCGACTACAGCCCACGGACACGCTACGCATCGATTGACGTCATTGATACATGCGTGGTTTGCTCGAATAGGCGCTTACATAGCTCAACGCTGTCAAACGCCATGCACGTTGTGCATGCGGTACACGGCTACCTAGCGCTGTAAATAGTCGTGGGTTAGTATTCGTGTATAGTGTGTACTGTAGTGGAAATGTAGACCCACGTTGTCAAATAAATAAATCCATGCAGCTAAAATGTGCCGCGTGCTCGTGCACAGCATGCGCCACTGTGGGTCTGCGCCTTTAATCTAAAGTGGATAGCCACCCTTATTCACTAGGTACCGTTATTTTAAACATGGTTCAATTTTGTATTTGTTAAATAAACTATTTAATGCCATCACCCGATCTAAAACTTAAATTAAAATACTTAACTCAATGTTGTTGAAAGGTAAAGTATGATGAAACTCGAGAAAAATCCACGCTCCATTGACTTGTAGCTCGAGTGGATCGAAAGTAAAAACAGACAAGTCATAGTACCTACAGAGTCTCTCGTAATCGATGTGGTCGCGCTAGAAATGTTAACTAATCCATTTATTCATAATATTTTTTTAAACCTTTGAAAAAATAGTTTTTGTCTTGTTTTCGCGTATGTCATTTTACACCAGACAGAACAAAACAAAAGCTATTTTAACTAAAATAGGTTTAAATAATAATTATGAATAAGGGGTAAGAGTATAAGTCATCAGAGGCCCAAGCAGGAACATCTAACGTTATCCAGACGTTAGCGAGACGATAGTAAACGTCAAATATGAACCAATCAACTTACTAAGATTTCAAGTTACCATGATGTCATTGGCCAATATTTGACATTTGCGATCGTCTCGTTAGCGTCTTGGTAACGTAAATTATTCGTGCTGACCCCAGGCAGTTTATACAGATATGACGTAATCGTTTGCATTATGTTCTACTTCCTATATTTATTACACAAATGTGAAAATTTAGATATTCGTTCCATACTCAATCAGGCCGTTGCGGCAGAACCAAATTAAATGAAATGACATCAATAAGCTAGCTTCTAGCTACCTAGGAAGTAGACACAGATAAGAAATAATATTTGCATATAGGAAACAGAAATGATAAGTTTTTGTTATTTCAAGATATAAACTCAGGATTTTTTTATATTTAATACTGTATGTGTTGTTCATTTATTTTATTTTCTTAGGAAAACAAACAGTACTTAAAATCTAATAACTATTCTAAAAATTAAGCTATTGACCATTATATCTATGGTTGCTTGCCTATTGCGAGACTTAGGTATAAAAAGGAAAAAAAAGGAAAAAAGAAGTAAATCAAGCAAAATTAAAATTAAACAGCTATGAAACATATCAAACCAGTGATCTTCTAAGATCTATTTAATTTTACGTGCCTTAAAATTGAACAGATCAAGTTCAGAGATGTCAACCAGGTAAGTAACTACCGCTCTACTGAAGTAGGAATTTTTCCTATAATTGGTTGCACTAAATGGAACTTCCAAACGAATAGGATGTCTTGCTGACCTATTCGGGATTTTTAATTTAATGTTGGCCAAGAGTTGAGAGTCAATTCTACTCTGAGCAAACTTGCTCAAGAAGACAATATCTGTTATTTGACATCTCTTTTGTAACTGCTACATGTGATATCTTCTACACCTTGCATCGTAGTTAATATCATGGCACTTACATTTTGAATTGAATGAATCATGAAAATGTGCGTTGGATGGACTCCTTTTCATAATTCATGGGGCCAAAGGATCTAAGGTATCCTTTTGTATATCAGTGAATAGATGAACATGGGTGACTTTTTAAACCAGTACCACAAGCCACGGATGGATGCTATAGTAAGAATATAAGTCATACTAAGAGACCTTTTAAACTTTATAGTATATCCGTAGGAGGTTCCTACTGTTTTATTTTTAAAGGGATCGTCTTGATTCATTCAGTGAATAATGATATACAGCCTCTCGATTTAACGATCAAACTCAATGAATAAGCCCTCTTGCCCCTGTATTCTAATAGAACGTATCAAAAAATGTCTTATAAAATGTCAATTTAGCCGATAAAATGAAAAAGTTCCTTTCACAAAAAACGCCATGGTAACCTAAAAGATCCGATAACTCATTTTAACAGAATTTCAAAAAGCTCAAGTGTCGAAAACAAAAAAGTTTGTAAAGTCGGCTTTCTAGCGGTTGTAAAAAGCTTTTGAATTGATTGTCCAGCGTCACGAGATTGTAGGGTGTCGGCATTGTTTCTGAGGCTCACGAAGGCGAACCAACTTTTCTCATTAGGACGATCTGTTGTGGCGCGCCGTCGTCGACACGCTCACGATATTACCGAACGTTATCAAATAAACAATAAGTCGTTTATAAACAAAATGCTTTCACCAAATATTAGTTACTAGCTGAACCCCCGTGACTTCGTCCGCGTGAAATTGATTATAGCACTCTGACACAATGTAGATACAAATATTAGTGAAAAAAAAATTTAATCAGATTAGTAGTTCCGGAGATTACCTCCTACATCCAAACTCACAAACTTTACAATATTAGTATACATGAAAGCAAACCAAACAAAGTATTTTATGGTAACACTTCCAGGTATAATAAACTGGCGTGCAATTAAATAGGGTTCACTTAGAAAAACCACAATACACCCTAAATTATTTTTTTACAAAGACTATTGTATTTATGGAATATAGTATAATAATTTTTATCTACTCTAATACAAAAATACAAAGATTAAAAATTAAAAACAAAACTTGAACGACAGTCTTTAGGCACAAGCAACAGTAAAAAAAAAATTAAAATTTTTATTATGAAACAGCTCTTCTATGGACAACTGTATCATAATTTACATTTTTTTCCATTACGATATAACTTCAGTTGGATCAAGGAGTTTGCTATGCAGTTTTTCTACATAATCTGTTGACGCGGCGCAACACGCATCGATCAGCAAATGGATTTTGGCACTAAACGTTTACAAATAATCGCAAACATAAGCTGTAATTTTACGCAAATTTAATTGCCAATTAGTTTTTGTTTTAAAAAAAAACTGAAAACGACAGTAGCGGTACTGAAGAAAATTTTACACAACCGGACATTCTCGAAGCTGCAACGAACATGAAAATGAACCACTTACCGGCAAAATCTAGAACCTATTACAATAAATTTTACCAAGACTTATATGACATGGAAATTATATTATCTATTTCATGAGATTAGATAAAGTAGTGTATGAAACTGCACATAATTTGATCTTAAAACACTCGTGTGATGCTATCAAAAAACTCGCATACGGCGGGTTTTTTTAACTCGCACTCGTATTTTAAGAACCCTTATTATGCAACAGTTTCATAAACTACTATTTTATTTCAATTGGTTGTTTTTTGTACCAAACTACACACTTAGAAAAAATACAATATCTACCAAAGTAGTTATTGTATTTTTTCTAAGTGACCCTATTTCATTGCACGCTAGTTTAGTTGAGATATGAATTGCTATATGTACCTATCTACTTTATTGTAGAGCTTGGATTTAAGTCTCTCATTTCAAGCAATTTTGAAGAGTATACCTAGAATACTATTTAACGAACGTGATTATGAATTTCATAGACAACATAGTACATAATTATGAACCTCAAATTGCGAGACTGGACTACAGTGAACGCGCTACCACGTTGTTATATAGTTGTTTCGTAATTTGATCGTTACGAAGCGTTTACCTACTACAATCATTAATTACACCTCTACAAATGAAAAATAATATGATATCCTCTACGACACCTACGGTGTAGACTGTCTACGACGTAGACACAACGGAATTGCGTAGCGGTTGTTACAGAACAAAGTTGGTTAGTTATAGCAAAATAAGCCGGTACAATTTACAGACACAATCTGCTTGTAAATTATACCGGCTTATTTTGCTATTTTATCCGAACCAGGTACAAATAACAAGCTATTATAATACGTGAACATTTATGAATTAAATTGCCTCAATGCATTTTCAAAGGAATATTTTAAACAGGCCGTAACCAGTGACTTTGTGCGCAACCAATTTTACAATCTGCATAGATCAGTCACTTAACATGACTGTACATACACACCAGTGTGGGAGATTGAAGTGCCCATTGAAGAAGTCCCAGCCTTTACTAAGGCCTTCACCATTTTTTCAGTTACCTACCAAATACTAATACCAGAATATACAAAAAAACCCACTCACTATGTCTACTGGATGACCTACCATTGCAATGTATTGTCAAGCATCTTACACTCAACATTTGAAGGAGTTTGAACTCGAAAGTTCAAACTCCTTCAAATGTTATCCATTGTGGAGTTTCCGATTCACCAGCACCATTCCCACTATTGGCTTCATGATCAGATCAGTTATGTTTCGAGAACTACTACAAAACTCAAATATAGTAATTATTCTAGTTCCGTTAAACAGCTTTCGGGAACTGGTGGAGCAGGGATAATCATCATCATCACTTTTCAAGTCACTTTCCTATTATCATCTGGTACTATTAGTACTTTATTTCTATGTAGTACTACTAGTATTATACACTGTAGTACGACCACCATACCTATTTCTGTCGTCAAGCAGTAATGTGAGCATTGTTGTGCGCCAGGGAAATTACATGAGACTTTTCATCTTTGTGTCTGAAGATGACGGGGGCAGTGCAAATTGGGCTATTAACTAATGCAACTTTCTAATGTCTTGGACATGTTTTGACTTTGTAATGGTTTGAAGGGTACGGGTGCCGGCGAAATTACAGGCACATGAGACTTTTCATCTTTGTGTCTCAGGGTCGGCAGCGCGCGTGTGATGCTTTTGGTGTTTCAGGCGTCTATAGGCTATGGTAACTGCTTTCCATCAGGTGGGTGTATGCTTGTTTGCTTGCCAAGTAGTATAAAAAATTAAAAAAAATGTCTGTCTAATACTTTTCGGTAGTTTTTCCCGTTCAATGCGCGGATTTCAGCTTCTGAACGTAACATTATCCAATCCAACACAATCTAATTCCATTAGGTAAATTTATTCATAGCCTTCTGATTTTGCCATCTGCTGCCCGGTACAACTTTCGTCTCATCACGAAGTTTTAATTTCATTTTGTTTTAGTCCTGTAATAGTTCCTGATTTATTAATTTGTTTCACGTTATTTTAACATCATTAAACTGGGTTATGGAGTGTTCTTAATTCAGTAAATATTTCGAAACAGAGATTATAACACATTTACTCACAGTCTATATTAATCGTAATTAACATAAATAAGATACGACAATGAAACCAAGAAGCATTAATGGTTCATCGAATTACTCTCGGAATAAGTAAGTTGAAGTGGCAATGGGCATGCCATACAGCTCGCAAAACCTAGTAGTGGGTTGGGGAATAAAGGTTCTTGAGTGGCAACCACGTACTGGAAGACGTAGGTCGGCCTCTCAATCGAACGACCGATGACGTTGTAACGGTGGATGTAGACGGCTCAAGACAGTTAGTTGTAGCATTCTGTGGGCCAGGTCTTTTTCTAGCAGCGGAGGAGAACTGGCTTATCAATCACGCTAAAATCCTACCAATTTTTTTAAATGAGGTCTCGTCCTATTATATCTCACGGCATCTAGAGTGAATCCTTTATTCTTTCCTTTTACTTCTTCTAGGTACATTGTTTGTGTTTATATAATATGTTATATTATTATATTTTATTTTATTGATGTCATTTTATTGTAACAACACCTCCCCTCTTGTTCTTTACAATCCAGACCTCCAAAGGTTGCCTGGATCGCTCTTAGCGATAAGGCCACCTGTTGAACCACCGTGAACTAGTCTGTAAGATACCTATAATTTTTGCAATTTTCTTTTAAGGTAAATGCAATTAAGTGTTATATCTATTATCTATCTACGTTGACGATAAATATATGACACCTAATACTACCGTGAAGGGGGAAATGCCATAATCACCACTCTTGGCAGGCGGATTGGTGATCGCTTTATTCACTCAGGTGGATGCTTCGGCCCATCCCCTGGTGTAATCCCTTAGTCCGCTTTTACATCCACGGGAGGAGATGGAGAGGTCTATTCTTAGACACACCACAGCATGTACACAGCTAATTTATTATTGGAAAATTCTGGGGAATTCTGAAATCTGTTTTTCTACCTTTCTTATTACGAACATGTATCAGGTGAAGCTATTATTATATTATATAATAACAATTTCTGCATTGATATAGCTGCAGATTCGCAGGTGAAACTTATCCGTGTTTGCGAGTTGAAGAGGAATTCTCAAACATGCTCACGTAGCTCATTTCCTTAGTAATGGAGTTATATTCCGCGGCACAATTTTCAATTTCCTAACCTCTTTTCGCATTGGATGCGCTCTTTTCCTTGAGGCAAATTGTATTTTTTAAGAGAACTTTACCTTTCATAATGGTTTTTGGGCTTGAGGGGAATCTTATACTTTTTTGTAGCTGTACCTAACTTTTGATTAAAACTAAATTACTAAGACTTACTTGAAGTGGCAACGGGCAGGTCGTATAGCTTGAAGAACTGATAACCGTTGGGGAATAAAGGTTCTCGAGTGGCGATCACAAACCGGACGACGCGGTAGAGGAAGGCCCTCTACACGATGGACTATAGACATTATAAACGTAGCAGGAAGTCGATGGATGAAGGCGGCTCAAGACCGTTTGTCGTGGCATTCTTAGGCGGAGGCAGCAGTGTACTTCTACAGGCTGATGAAGATGATGATGACTAAGACGTAAATCAATTAATTAACGTTGGAAAAAACACTGCCCCTACTAATATTACGTTCGTTAAGTAGTGACCGCTGCTCTTTTAGAAGACCTTCAGGGTCTTCGTAATTATTTTAAGAGCACTCTGAAAGTGAACCGAATTGACACTGAATTGTGAATTGACTGAAAATTGGTATTCTGCTCTTTCATTATAACAATTTAGTCTACTTTCATGGTGACCGTAGATTAGAGTAGGATAGTGTTATCTATCATTGGAAAGAGTGAAGAGAGACGCATCTATTAAACTGCAATTAAAGCAAAAATATTTTTAAAAACTTTGAAACGACTACTTTTGTAGGAACTAGTTCATTATAAGCGTTCAAGTTTCTCTCACACTTCAATATTCCCTGTTGCATTGTCAGTTGACGGTTGAGGAGAATACCATTTATGCCATTTATTTTATGAATGGAACATGATCTGAACTTTGTTTTAACTATTTTTGTTACGTAAATTAGGTTTCTGGCTTATTGTTGAAACAAACATCCTTAGGTACATCACCATTAGAAAAATACGAATCATTAATGACTGTGCTATCGGCAAAATTCAATTTCAGTATCATTCAATCACTCTGATATCAGAACGTCATTACCGATAAAACTCTGTGTTACCGAAGCATTTTGAAAACGTTTATTCTCCAAAATGGAATGAATTTCAATAAGCATCCAAAATTGTCAGACCTTAGGTAGATGGGATCGAAAAACCTTCGCTTCCATTCTCAACGTCGTTATGTTAAAAAGGTCGAACCAAATTCAAAAGAAGTACTTATATTTCCAAATTTCAAGGGCGAATGTTTTTTTATTTTATACGTTTGCTGAAGAGGTAGGTATATAGAAATAAAATACATTGTACACCATAATTAAAACAATTCAACAAATCAAAAAAACCTTAATATGTTAAACTATGGGCGGTCTTATCGCTAAGTAGCAATCTCTACCAGACATAAATTTAAAAAACAAAACAAAAGAGCATATTAAGAAACTCCTGTTTTAAAGCCAGGGTTTCGAAACAGCGGCCGTTTATATTATAAACGGATACGCGACAAACAACCTCCGTAGAGCGGTGGGGCGAGACGCGACATGTATGGGTTCGATTACCACTGCGGGACAAATAACATATACCTAACACCCAACAGTCACATACGTAGTCTTGATCCCACACAAGGATTCCCTGTGTCGTGGGTATCAGTAACTACGAGTACCATGGTACCAAAACACACAGATCCGAAACAAATATTTACAGATCATACAAACATTTGTCCCGCAGCGGGAATCGAACCCGCAACCTCTCGCATCTCAGCTGGCTGCTTACCCGCCGCGCCACATTGCAGAGGTCGTCGTTTGCATGATCTGAAAATATTTGTTTTGTGTCTGGGTATGGTACCATGGTACTCTTAGTTCCTGATACCAACGACCCCAGATAATCCGTACCATCAATGGTACATTCTAATGGTACCACGGTAAACAAACTGTATTAACAATATGTTTGTAAGTTTTTGGCATTATATTGTCTGATTTTTGTTATTTCTTTGATGTTATGATAAAAATCGTAGTTATAGCTAATAACATTATAGCCGTCATTATGCTGGCGACAGGGTAACGTGGCTTTATCAGCGCATATTCAACCTCAGGGCGCATTAAAGAATCTCGTTGCTGCTGTCTCCTGGCATCTGTAAGTATGAGCTCAATGTCTCCCTGAATTAGCCTTTTTATTAGACCGTTCCGTCAACCATTCCGCTTGTATTAAAAGTAGAAATAGAAATGTAAAAAGTTTATTTGCACAGCTAAAAGAATGGCTGTTACAAAAAACACCAAAATCTACCCCAAAGTTTGGGGTGCCTATGCACCCTGGCATTGAGGCTTCTCTCATGATTTATATGCTATTTTCCCTAGATGATCCATCTATCATCTATCATAGCAACGTTGTTATTTCGCATAATAAATTACAACGTTACTATAGTAACTAGTTACACAGATTGAGAGCTTAAGCAGATAGTAGCTGGTTAGAGGTACCTACATGATAATCTACTGATAAGCACCGGTAATCTGCTTTTTACGTGAATACACCCTGAGAGAAAAGTTAATTTAATATTTTGTAATCAACACGGCCATCAATATTTCAGAGACAACATCGGGCGACAGGCGCGTAACGAAATTAATGGTATTGTAATAAGTTTTGTCTCGCGTTCAAACTTATTACGTTCATTTTGGAATAACATTTTCTTTTGAGTTAGTTTATGAAATCGGTATATCATTAAAATTTTGTTTTTGCTTGATTTTATACGTCACTAGCAGTCGCTCGCGGTTTTAGCTCTGTTATTGTCCCAGTCTTACTGAATTTCAGGTTAAAATGTACCCAAGTTTTTATCTATCACCAAACTTTATCAAAATTTGGCCAGCCGTTTTGACGTTAAAGACCGACAAACATCCAAACAATTGAACAGACGTTTCACATTTATTTATAAGGTAGCAGTTAATACAAAATGATGTAATTTGACCTAAAAGGTTTGTTTATTGACGACTTACGACTTTAGACTTTGACCCCTGCAAAATCAGTCATTTATGACGAAAACTAAGTTCATGATTGGAGTAAACGAAAATATATCAGTCTTGAACCATTTTTAACCGACTTCCCAAAAAGGAGGAGGTTCTCAATTCGGTTGTATTTTTTTTTTTTTTTTTTTAATGTTTGTTACCGCATATCTCCGGCATTTATGAACCGATTTGGAAAATTCTTTTTTTATTTGAATAGATATACTTCCAGATTGGTCCCATTTTAAAAATTTACATCCATAACTAAGAATTACCAACAATAGGTACCATGAAACCATGCACTTTGTGGGCTTCTATGTAGGTAGGTACCTTGATTAATTTAACTCCTAACTACGTTCACTGCGCCAGTAATGGTTGACTCGGCTTGCATTTCAAATGAGCTGAAAATGTATTCATTCTGATAAGCCCTTATTAATTTAAAACGTAGTGAAATAAGTTTTAAGTTTCTGGTTAAAAATGTTTTGGTCATAACTAGCTTGAGTATGTATCGACATAACAGGTTATCAAAATTGACTCCGACCCTAACGCTATTATTATGCATATATGCATACAGATGATTACGACTCTATCCTCAGATCTATATAAGTAATTCATCATTATCATCAGCATATAGAAGTCCCGTGCTGGACATAGGCCATTTAAGTACCTACCCGATATTGTCATCCTACAAACATGCGTGTGCATAGTGCAAGGCTCCATAGAATGCCATAATGACCTGTCTTGAGCCGCCTCCATCCATTGACTTCTTGTGACCTTCAAAATGGCGTTGGTCTATCGAGGCCTTCCTATACTTCATCGTCCAGTTCGTGGTCGCCATTAACCATCCTCAACAGCAGCCTTTTGAAAGCTTGTGATCGCAGTATTCGAGTTTAGTACTCAGGTCGATGATGCCATCTCCTGGTTTAATCCTTTAGTCAACTTTTACGACACCTACAGGAGGTATCTATTCTTAGGCCGCACACTCCACGGAGACCGGACACACCACTCGACAAAGTTTATTCCCCAACGGTTGTCGGTTCTACGAACTATATGGCTTGCCTATTGCCACTTGCTAATTCTAAGATCTATGTCGGTGATCTTGGATCTTCTACATGGAATAATGTATTTTTCAAAACAAATTCAATCTGTAATCAGAACCGTGATTTGATCAAAATTAACCCAAACACCTCCAAGCTACTAATCAATCATCGAGGAATTCCGTTGTCTACCTTCCGTCTCCATCGTCAGATCAGCTCGCTATTACCATAATATTGTATTGTCATCTTAATTTGACAGGTATGAAAAATTTCAGCTCAGTCACTTGGGTGCAACTGGTTCAAAATTTCGTTTCAATATTTGTCCCATACTAACTAACATAGAAACAAACTAAGATACATAAAAACTAACATACAAACAAACTAACATACCTACGGCCAAATTAAATAAAAGCTTTTTAAAAAAATGCTAGCAATAATATACTATACCAAAATTACTTAACTTCATACTTTTGTAGCGAGTAATTAAATTACAGTTTCGTTTATCATTTCCCTCTCAGGCTTCTGAGGAGGAAACATTGTATTTTAATCCCTGAGCTCGCGCTTGTAGTTATACCAAAGATATTAAAAATAAGTAGGTTAGACGTAGGTACCCTTCTCTTCCACATCCATTCTCCCGATTCCATTATTTTATTAATGATTATTTCCTTAAATTATCAATTTATTATTATTTTATTTATTATTTCTATTCTTTAGGTTTTTTGTTTTCTATAAAATCAACATAGCAAAATTTTACTCGAGAAAAGAAGTTTTTTTTTGACATCTCCCAGAAGAATGATCAAAGAAAACTCTAAACTCTAGTTTTCGATCCGATTATGTTACTTGTGTTAATTATAAGTAGACCCACTTGTATTAATCTCTAAATATTAATCTCAAGATAGTCTATCTCTAGATAACTCGCAACGGTCTTTAGATAACTCAGATTAATCTATTTTTTGTTCTCTTCTCGCTGATGACAAAAATTTATTGATTTGTTCTACAAGGCGTGTAACATTTTATAAACCATGAATATATTTATATCTTACATCATCTTTATCGCATCTTGATTGTATCTTTATAATATCTTTATCTAACCTAGCTAGTTATACGCATCATTAGGTACGAAATAAAACATATAACTGATTTGAAAATATGTGGTTTTGAACATCTTCATTTTCGATAGCAAAAACAAAAATATCAACGTCTCCCCCTGAAAAATGCCAAAGACATGTTCCCGGAAGTAACATGAAAACAGCTTCAATTAATACGTCATGTTTCCGAAAGCCATGTCGACTGGGTTGTTTCTGTTTACGTTGCCTTATTTATCCGTGTTGACAAAATCAGGCCAATGCCACTCCAAATCTGCTTGCAAATTAAAATGAGATTTTGCTCACTCTTTAAATTCAGTAATGGCGATTATGAAAGTTTGGGGTGCCTGATTGGCTAGTCTATACAAGTGCCAGCGTTGCACGAAAACGAAAACGCTAAGCAAATGTACGGGTATGTCGTTGACCTGAACACTGAGTCCGAGTTTTGTAGCAACATCGCCGTAACTTATTCAACTAATCTATGACCGCGTTCAATAGAAATGACACAGATTAATGGCCAGTAACAATACACTAGCCAGTGGCAATACACGGATGATCATCGTAATCGACATCGTTACGATGCTAATTAACTGCAATTTAATTAGTCGCTGCAATTAGATAGGCCATCTGAGGCCGTAGTTTTGACAAGCGATTAACATGAACGTATATGGTGTAGTTTAACACGGTTTTTTTTATAGAAATTGAGTTTCTCAAGGTGTGGTTGGATTGTTTTGTTGTCGTGTTGTTGCTAGAGGCACTCATTAGTGCGTCCATACAAAATCCGTGTTACACTACACCATACGCGCGTGTCAAATGCTTGTCAAATCTCAAACTACGGTCTCTGTGCACGCGCTCGATGGGATTGACACAGATTAATGGGTAGTTACTATGTAATACACGGACAATCGTCGTAATCGTCCTCGTTACGAAAGTTGCTGCAAAACTTAGACTAGGCCCTCTGGTCGGCGTTTACCTTGTTTTGTGTTTTTTTGCCTATGTGTTCTCTGATCAGAGAACACATAGGCTATGTGCATCTGCAATAGCATGCAGATCTTAGATTGCAGTGGTGTGTCCAGCCTAGGAATAGACCCCTCCGTCTCCTCCCAGGGATGTCGTAAAAACCGACTAAGGGAAGAGCATCTGAAGACAAAGATCTTAGACAAGCTATCTTATGCTGACTCTTTCACTCACGTGCGTGCCACAGATTCATAGATAGTGTGTGTTAGTATAGCGTCGTTGGTAACTTCTGTTCGTTAGTACTATTTATTCTGTGCCACGTTGACAAAATCAGACGCATTTTGGAGATTTTTCGATTTTCCGCTACACAGGCGGGCGGCGCGATTGATTGACTCCACGACTGTGGATGTAACATTTCCCATTTATATGAAGATCTCACAAGTTTCAGAAGAAACCTCCATTGGGAATTTCCCCAACTTGTAGGGAAGTTGTCCCTTCATATGTCGGGTATGATACATAAAATTTACTTTTTCGGTAAGACATTTTTATCACTACAAGTTTGGGAAAAGGGTCTGATGCTGACATAGGTATTACGTGTAGGCAGGAAGATCTCAGGTATTTACTGCACTTTTCCTGCAGCTAATCAAAGTCAAAGTTAAAAAGAACTTTATTCATTGAAATCACAAGGATCATTTTGAATCGTCTTATAAGCTAAAATTACTCCTGTTCGAACGCGACCAAGCCTAGATAGCATAGAAGCCTAGGTAGCCTAATCGCTACCTGTATAGTTTTGAGCCGCCTCCATTCACCGACCACCTGTGACCTATATAATGTGTTTAGTCCATTGAGAGGAGGGCTTTCCTCTACTGCGTCTTTCAGTTTGTGGTCGCCACTCGAGAACTATTGTTCCCCAACGGTTTTTAGTTCAACTTGCTAATTCTGAGAGCTATGTCGGTGATCTTGATTCTTCTACAGATTTCCTCATTTTGGATTCTATCACGTTGTGAAACTCCTAGCATAGCTCTCTCTATAGCCCGCTGCGTGACTTAATCTTTAATCATCTGACTTATGTAGGAATTGGTAAACAACTCGTATACAATCGTTTCTAACTTAACAATACTATATTTGAATTCCTACAAAATCGTTTTTGTTTTTGTAAATTTAATTATTTTTCATCTGTTTTATTTATTAGGTTAACCGTTCAATTAAAATTATCTACTCGTCTAATCAAATATCACATAATTCCATTCCATTATATTTGAATCAGCCTGCAGTGATTCGAGTATTAGTATACGTAATCTCATTAGTGACACTAATGAGATACCTTCTGACCTAAATCATAAATAGTACGTACCCATCTACCTAAAAGTTAATCAAACATTCGAACCTAGCCTTGCTGGGCAACTGTGCAGTTTTTGGGGTTTCATGCCTATTTGACTGTATTTGAATAAAAGTTCTTTTGTTCGATCATGTTAGTGAGGCATAGCTATGTTTCGCTTCAGACATCATTATCATCATCACCAGCCTGTTTACGTCAACTGCTGGACGAAGCCTTCCCCATGAAATACAATGCGGGATTTGCCTTAATCACTACGCTTGGCAGGTGGAATAGTGATCGCAGTTTGGTGTAGAGTACTCAGGCGGATGCTGCTGCCCATTCCCTGGTGTAATCCCTTTAGTAACTTTAAGTACATCCATGAAAAGAAAAGGATGGGTTTATTCTTAAGCCGAACACACCACGGCACTAAAATTGTTAATAGTAACTATTTATGTTATTAAAATTGTTTAATGCAATATTTTCTCGCAAAAGTTTCGCTCTGTTCAGGTTATTTACAAGAACAAAACTTGTGACATTCAAAAATCGCGCCCCAGATTGCGTCATCATCAGCCGCGAGATTTCCACTGTTGGACATAGGATTCCTCGATATGCCATCGATCCGTCAGCAGGCTCTTTGCTTGTCAGATCTGCCAGTTAAATCACCGGCCCAGGCTACTTGCTAATCCTGATGTCAGTGACCTTGATTCTATAGATTCATTCTTAGCCCTGAGAGGATTCCGTACAAGCAGGCTACCATACTTATTAGTCAACACATATTATACGCACTTCTTCTTTAACTTTACATTTCCCGTGGGAACTTAAAGACTTACCCTCTTATTCATAATCAATTTTAACCTCAAACCTTTAATAGTTAAAATGGCTTTTGTGTTGTTTTGGCGTATGTTAATTTACATCATAGAGATAACAAAACAATAGTTATTTTAACTAAAATAGGTTCAAAAAAAATATTATAAATATGGGGGTTAGGATGTTCATTTAGATTTTTTTGTGAACTATAAGGAGGCCTAATATTCCGTTTTTTTTTTGTTTAATAGATTCGTAGATAGTGTTGGTTGGTTAATTTATTATTTTATTTCTCATCATCATCATTAGCCAGTAGATGTCCAGGACGAGGTCTCCCCCATCGAATACAACGGGGTATTTGTCTAATTTTTTATGACGGACACATACCACGGTATCCGTTTCCGTTTACGTCCATTCCGTTTTATATATCTTTGAAAGTAAGCATTTTAATAGTTTGTTTCCAAAATAAACCTTCGAAATCAGAATTCGTTTATTTACGCTATTCATCCGTAATTGGGCTAACTAGTTCTGTATATATTCCAAATTTCAACTTTTTTTGAAAAATAGGCTATTGATAGACATACAGACACTTAAGTTTAGAGATCCTATAATGGTTCCGTAGGCACGGAGCCCTAAAAACAAATAAGGGATGCTGGATTCCATATTTGAACCTTTGGATCATGAGACAGGGTTAGATCTGACTAGGATGCCACTGCCACGGCTGGCTTTGTATAATCTCGGAATATTAATAGTAGGATAGGAAATACGTTTTGCTTGGCAATAATACAAACGGTCTGCAAATACAAGTGCTTAGCAATTATTCAACGATGATTACGCTGGCGAGGCGCCAGACACCGACTATTTCCCACATTATGGAAGCTAGGGTTACATAGCTGGAGATACTGTCATATGACGGCCATAATAATACTTAGAGCGGTGACCAAGATATTTAACCTGTAGTCTGCAGACTTGCAATACCCTGCGTCGAATTATTGACAACATTTATTTTAAGCAAAGTTAAGGAATAACTTCGAATATTTTTATTACAAATAAATATGTGATATAGTAACATCTTAATTTTTTTAAGATTAACCTATCTAATTTATGTTAGATAAATTAAATACAGCTCAGTTATGTTTGTGCACTTACTATATGTGGCCACATAAATCATAAATGGTAAAATGTATGTTGCACATCAATAAAAAATAAAATAAAAATCCCGGTTTCAATCTCATAGTTAAATTGCAACTCCAGAGGCATAACACGCATCGCTGCTGACCCTGAGACATAAAGAATAGTAAATGAATTAAAAAAAGTATACTATATTATATTATTTTTACTTACATATTTTTTAATTTGATTTTAAGGAATAATTGTATAATAGGAACGTTGAGTGTATTTTAACTACTTACCGCCTGCATTCTAATTGGTCTAATTGAGTAGTCAAGCTGTGTGGAAAATCTAGATTAGGTTTGGTTAGCCTTTATGCAAAGCCGGGCAACCTCGCGTTTTTTGATTTTTCACTATAATCATTTGAATAAAAGTAGTATTTTTGTTTCTTACGCCCTGCTAATAAAATTAAAGCAACTCTTTTTAAGAATATTAATAATATACCACATTTTTGTATTTTGGTTAATATACAAATATAGGGGTCATCACAATAAAAAATTGCATCACACAATTTCAAACACTGTCGATTCGAGAAGTCAGGACATTTTCTGCAAATTCAAATTTGATCAAACAATCATGTAAAATTTAAAATTAAATCTTGCTAGCCCGGCAAGGCATAGGCTCTATTCCAGATTAAATTGTTGGTGCTATCTATACATATTTACAGCTGCTTGTATGACATACCTGTTGCACGCATAGCACTGTAAACCAATCTAAAAGTTTTTTAACGAACAAATATTGTAAAATGGTTTTAATATTACTTACTGAATAAACCATACGCATAATTAACATAAACGTGAAAATATACTTACATATTAAAGAGAGGCAGTAATCAATTCTCCAACTAACGAGTACTATTGAATCAGCACCAATCAGCACCACGGTTCAATGTAGCTCTATCAAAGGACTGAATTCAGCTCCTACTACGGCCTTCCCACAGATGATCAATGACGAATGAAGCCTTGTAAGTTATTTTTCATTCATAAATCTAGCAGTATGTGGGTCAAAAATTCTATTGGTATAAAATCATAGCTTTTTGTGTTGATTCTTTTGAACTATCGCAATTTATTCGCAACTATTGTAATGTTCAGTAAAATAGTGCTGCAAGAGTCAGTCAACTGAATTTAATCATAGTAATGCATACCTAAACTTTACGCTTCGCGCCTTCATCGGCAAAACACAATTCTATAAAAAAAGATTGCTTGAAGGAATAACAATTACTACGCCGTTTAATAAACTTACAATAAATCTCGCTAATTTTTCCATGTACAAAACAATATAACTGCTTCAGTCACTCAGAAATAAATAATGTAAAATAAAAAGGTAAATGTGTGAATAATAACGTTCATTAAGTTCGCCCTCATTAGTGTCCTGCCTGATCCCATTTGAGTCCCGGAAAAATCATGACAAAAAGAAAAGGACCATGACGCCGGATTTTGGGAAAATGCCTATTTACTCTGACCTTTTAGGAAGGTTGAAATGATTGAGATAAATCTGTTTTATTTGTAAATCAAAATTGGGACCGGTGTAGATGTAGCAGGTATCTTTTACAAATGTTTTGAGACCAACATTTTATTGGGCTAGCCTTTTGAGTGAATAATGTTTTTGAAGCAAAATAAATACTACACTACTAAAATAACCAGTGTTAATTCTAGTAGTGTAGTGGTTGTATCGTTTTCCACCACTATAGATAAATATGTCAGTTACTCACCACTAACCTAATTACTTTAAATAATTTTATATTATTATTATACTGTGCTTACCTTAAATAGTACAATGGCTAGAGTGTTTAAAGCACTGAGACCAACCTTGAAGTTTGACGGTGTGAAAATTAACATTGCACCGTAGCTTTTTCATTTAATAAATAAAATACAACATACTTAATTGCTTTTATCTTACTGTAAATTAGTATTATACCAGCATCAAATATCTTTCATATAACTTCATTTAGCAGAATAAGTTTGCTAAATGAAGTTAAAAGAAACAAATTTAAATGATTTTAGACAAAAGTCAAAAGTTACTCAAGTAGTGAAGTAATGTTTCGAACCGTTATCTGTATACTCTATTCACTGTGATTGCCAAATTCTATTCCCCCTGATTTACTGCCCTCTTATTTACATACCTACTTTAAATACCCGAAGGTGCGTTAATGCTTACAAAGGTAAACGTTGTTCTCTCAAGATGGAGACCCTTCTGAAGGACTGTAGGTAAAGTGACCTAAATCCACCATTTTCAACAATTCTCTTGCGTTTGGTATAAAATTATGTTCGAGCACTACTTTAGTTGAATCCCTTTTGTACCTATATCGTACAATGTTGTTTAAAATAAGTGTAAGCTTAACAGCTTAGAATCTAGCTATCTCTGTCACACAAAAGCTAAAATGAGACATAATAAAAGCTCTTTCACCCAGAATCAAGAAAGAATTTTGAAATGCGTTTTTGTGATATTATATCTAGTGCGAGAGCTTGTTGTTGGGGTGCTATTACTTTGGTCCTAGATGATATCATTGATATGACTTTGATCTCGTGGTAGGTAACTTTTTTCCTGTCCACGTAAACGTAATATACCTTTACTTAACGGTACTGACGTAAACAGCACAGTTGTGTATTGCTAAGGTCTAGAATTAAGTTATAACAAACGTAAAAAGCAGTTTCATAAATTTTATTGCAGTTCTTTGGTATTCAATTTATTTTAATCAATATAACCGACATCATTCATCAAAAGTGTCATTGTTGATTGAACGTAGCGCAACTGAGCGCAACTCTTTAAACTAGGCGTAAGCACTATGGTTTTAATACAAGAGAATCCAATTATTCGAGTAATCCGTTTTGATGGTTTCTCACAAAGTCCATTTGAAATTCATTCCGCAGTCTGCAACCTGTCAACTCCAAATTGAATTGCACAAGCACTTTCATGATCCATTACGATTTATGTGCCCATTGTTCTTATGTTCTCATTGCTAGGATGCTTTCGATCGAATAGAGAAGAGACATCACCACTTCCAGCAGTGAGATTCTGGAAGAAACTACATAATGATTTTGACACTGACTCGTACCAAGTTTTTGGCGGCGTGATAAGAATCTTCAAAATGATTACAAAGTAATTCTAAAATATCTGGTCTGTAAACCATCTAGTCTAGGGGAAGGAAAACACAACAATCAAACCCAAAAATGAGACAGTAGCCGTGTGCGGACTATCAGAAGGCCAAAGAATAGTTTTTCTGGGAGGAGCTTCTGACTGGACATCTATGTGGTGTGGACAGCCAGGTTCATACAACCATACATCTCAAACATCCCCCATTTGCATTAGTTACTCCGGTAAGATGAGGTTTTATAATAATAATAGATTGCTTTGATACAAAGTGATAATACTAGTGGTTGGATGGTAAGCCCACTGAGCTTAGTCAATTATATGGTCAAATAGCAATTACGGTCAGATGTAATAGAGCGAGTAGGCATAGATAGTCGTAGAAATCAGACGAAGGAGTTTTGATGCTGATAAATATCTACTTCAATAAGTAGGTTAGACTCAAGTGTTGAATATGATCTAAATTATTTTAAAGAGGGAAAGATCCCTCAGTAAAACAATTAAGATGAACTTGAATTAAATTTAGTTCATTTTGAAGCTTTAAACATTGAAGGTCACTACTATATAATAATCTAACCGAAATCATAATGACAAAGTCAAATCGAGGGGAATTTCGACTAATTCATTGAGAGATTATACTTGGTGTAAGTAAAGTGGCTATGTTGATGACATTGAAATCAAAACTGTGGGAACGGGCCAAAGTTTAGAAACAATAAGAATGTGTAAATTAGTTGTTCTGGACGAAGTAGTCGTCTGTCCAATCAAAACTACATCTAAATAGATAAGTTTGTTACTCCGTAGTTCCGCATCTGCAGGTAATTTTGCTGCGTTTTCATAGAAACATAGTAAAATTCTTATTTTTCCATAACAACCACCTTAGTAGTGAATAAACCAATTTCAAAGCTGCCTTCCCGCGCAAGTGGTAAAAAGAAGGTAAAGTTTTCACATTATTTCTGTGAGACAGAGCGGCAAGAAGTGAGGAAGTTCGCTGGGGATGTTTAAATTGTCGCTTCGGTACACGAAACTGTTGGTGCAGAGTGCGCCATCTGTGACCCAAGTGTGAGTAATGCTTGAATGAAAGGTTCAAACACAGTATATAAATAGCTTTCACAAGCAGTAATCGTGCTAAGTAAATAGATAGATAGCGTAGATAGCGTCTAATCTAAAACTGAATGCCTCACTATGCCATTAAGACAAAATAAAATATTCCATAATCCGTAACCACACGGACCAGTTTCTAACTTCAAGCTTGTGTTAAGTGACAAATAAAAGCGTTGGAGGGGCGTGCAGTTTAAGGCTAGATGCACCCTACAAAGGTAGCCGTTATCCGGAATTTTTCAGGAAAGCGGATTTTGCCGTGAATTGCGATCTGGACTCTTTCTTCCTAGTGGCACTACTGTTTAGCCTAATATCCATTCTGTCGTTTAGGGGGATGTTTACCGTGGCGCGAAAACTTTCATGACGACAACCTTTGTAATAAAAGTGCGTACAGGTGCGTAGACAGGCTCAATCTGCATCAGCTCGTTTAGGTAGTTTCTGTTATATTTTTAAAGAAAATATTTGGCTGGCTTGTGTTATACAAATAACTTTTGTTAAATTTTTTCATTAAAATTTCTTCGCTTCAAAAGTTAAGAATTTTTTTAGTTTCTATCACATTATTATGATCGTAGCAGCAACATACATAGGTAACAGTAACTTATTTATGCCCAATTGTACCAATTTAGCAAACAACAACAAGCATAAACCTATAAAAAAATATATTGACCAAATTATGGCAACGCTTAAAATTTCAGATAAGTTAGTGTAACTAACCAGGCTCTCGAAATAGCCCAGTACCTCTCGAAACTTAAACTGGAGCGAGTCAAGTGGTCGACCGAATCTCGATTTTGAACAACAAAGTTAGTTTGTTGCGGATTCGCGACATGGCTGGCCACTCTATCGGCCTGACGTCTTTGCTGCCAATTGCACTTCAAATTCCAAACTAGTTTTACCTCGCCTGTATTTACGAAAATATACAAGTTAATTTACAAGTTAAGCACGACGACGGCACAAAATAAACCTTATTTTGTACTCAAAGGAATCATAAGGCTAAAATATGACTCGTTGATGTTTCACCTATCTCGTGATTATCACTTTTACATTTACACATATTAAATAGTAGTAGGTAGGTATGATGATGATATCATAATTCCATTTTATTGTGGGTGAACAATGCTGTTTGCATAGCATACCTACTATAATTTTATTGCTACTTTTGCTAAGAATTGTTACCAATTGCTTGCGTTTTGCATACTGCAGTTTTTCAATATGTTATGTATCACTGCATCCCTCATATCAGATTTATTTACAAGTAGTTGCGGTATATAAAGTGAATTCTTGTGCAGTACCCTAAAGTGCAGACAGTGGCTGCCGGTCTTATCATAGGTTATGTCGAGATACCTACTTATATTTTTACGAAACCCTTGAGCTAATCCAAGATAAGTTTAATCAATCCAAAACTTAATTCATAACAGGCCACAAGCCAGTTTCGTCATTATTCAAATAAAAAAATAAAATAAACATGTTTAGTTTGTAGAAATAAGTGTTTTTCATGTTCGTGAAAGAAGGTTATTATTTCACAAAAATCTACATATATTATTTTAAGTTACTATACTTACCTATTTTATCCTTTTTTTATACAACTAACAATGAAAGCTTAAATTAAATTTACGCGCCACGCAGTTAAGTGTTACGCTCAAACTCGAGATAAGTATCAACTTATCAAAGGAGTCTCGTCTTGACGTATTGCAAAACTTGTTTGCATTATAAGCGGTAAATCTCTTTAGCAACTTTTACAGGAAGCGCTTCTTGTACAGCCGGCTTCGTGAAGTTACAGAATATATATTCAAAATTCTACGCTAGCTAGTAGCTTCGCTCTCTACTACCACTTTCTGGGACTTTGAAACTAATTTGATCAAACGTGGACCAAAACCTTGCCAGATCAGATACCGTAAAAGGCTCTTGTCGTAAACGGAAGCCGCATTAAAAGCTGAGATACTGTTAATTCTGGTGCCGTTATTAAACATTGCATTTTCTTTTAGGGGCACATTTCTCAGTAATTACTACTAGTAGTCGAGTTTCTCGGCACTTATTTAATTAGCAAGTGAAATGATTTGGATAGTGAATAGTTCAGTTGGCAACTGAAAGGACGTTCACAGGTATATGAATATGTATGAAGCTGAGTGTACTGTCGGCGGAGACCGCACTGAAAATTATAGCCGAAGTTGTGAGTCAGTGCGCCTCATGGTGCATCATCAATTACAAGTGACAGTCTCCTGCATCTCCTTCCTGCCAGTGACAAATTAATTAGACGAGCTGCAATGCAACTTTCTGATTTGCCAACCAAAACATTACCTTTGCTTCGTAAATCATAACTTACCGCTACGAAAATACATCGTAGCATACTCGTAGACCCTTTAGCATCCGTAGCTATAGCGCTACGTCGTAGAAAGTATTCATAGAATTTAAAAGCGTGTTTCAGAAACGAACAGATTTAATTTGATAGGTCCAGTTTTTTTTGTATAATATAGTAGTAGTAGTAGTACTATATTATACTATTTATAATATGAAGCTTACGACATAATTACTGTATAAAAAAATATTCCCGCAATAAATGCTTTAAATAAAGCACATGAAACGGCAACCAATATCTTCTGCGGCTGAAACTTGGAAATGATTCGCTTAAACTTTAACACAGCAGCCCCAAAATACATAGTTTCCACTCTAGAACTGATCGTTTCCGCTTTTCCTATTTATAAATTCAATGGTCTCGATGTTAAAATACGAGCAAAGCTAATGGACAACTATTTTGAGTACAATCATGCTTTACATTGTTTTAATAGTAGGTATTAACTATTAAATATAGTTGTTGTTAATTGTAATGTTAAATAAAGTCGTTCGTTATATCCCAATTTATAATTTAAAATACACAACCAGTTTAGAAAGCGAGCAAATCTCGCCAAGCAAGAATACGGTAAAAAAAAATTAGGCTAAAATTTAAGTATTTTAGAATAGAAAAACCTTTTGCAGTTTCAAAAAGTACCTAATTTGGTAGAAATTTGCCACGCCTTACTCAACGGAAATGCTTAGAGCCAAAATAAGGATAAAACGAATAGAAACAGAAAGGTTGATGGGACACGAAAAAGTCGAACTGAAACCGGACGGAACGCGTTCAAATGTCGAAGACAAAGTAAAAAAACAGCTTTAAAATCCACATCGAAAGCTTTTCAGAGCGTGACTAATAGGTACTCGTCATGGAACAGAAGACTTGAAAGTAGAAAAAATACGCAGCAGCTGTTTCAATGAAAAATAACGTGTCATTAATCATAACGATGAAAGGAAGGAGCGACGAGGCAGAGCGACAAATACCTTCCTGCAGGATCGCGCCCCCGTCCACACTCATGCATTGTCCTGGGTGAGAGATCAACGCGATGCGATGCGATTAAATCCAAAAAAGGTTACTCACACATGTCTCATCGCTGGTAACTTACCCATAGTCCTAGCATCATCATCACCAGCTTGTTTACGTCCACTGCTGAACGCGACCTCCCCTCGATAATCACCACGCTTTGCAGGCGGATTGGTAATTGTAGTTGGTGATAAGTACTCAGATGGATGCTGCTGCCTATTCCCTGATATAATTGCTTAGTAAGGGTTTTATTCAATCCACGGGAGGAGAAGGAGAAGTCTATAGTCGGATACACCACGGCATAAGAATAACTAATAACTAAGGGCCAGTATAAATAATTATTTTTACTTTATTCGTCTGAAATGTACTAGTTTGTTAAGTCATGTCATTTACGTAACGTGTAACAGATAATACAGGCTTACATTTTATTTTCATGTTTTACAAAAAATATACAAAAAACCATTACTTTTCGATGTTTCTTATGTTACGTCGAGTATGAATATAATAAATAGAATGCATTTGAGGAGTTTGCCGTAATCACCGCGCTTGGCAGGCGGATTAGTGATAGCAGTATTGGTGTACTCAGGTGGATGCTGCTGCTCATCGCATGGCGTAATCCCTTTTTATGACATCCACAGGAGGGACGAAGACAATTATTCTTAGTCAGAACACACCAACCAAGATACAACAATTTATCTTTTTATGATACGAAATAAATAAGGTTTAAGTAAAGATAGTGATGCTTTCAACTGAGTTGGTATTTAATAATACCAACTCAGTTGAAAGCATCACTATCTTTACGTCGCTTAACTTCGCGTCGCACTGCCTTTAGTTGCTCTAGTTACCTGCGTAGGACAAGTTTTCACGTATTCTCGGCCACCGTTCGGAATCGTATCTCAGAATAGAACTCGGTCTGCTATTATTGTTCGCGAACAATAGCTTGCGAAAAAACAATACTCTCCGTTCAGGTATTGCTGACAATTCAATCAATATTTTATCTTTACGTGGGGGCTTTCTACCAACCCCCTTAATAAAGTCAGATTTCTTAAGATAGCGTCGTGCCTAAGTCTTTTGATGAAAGTAATATAGTGGATAGCGGGTTTTTCAGCCTAATGAACCATTTCACGTGTGTTGTCTTATGACGTTTAGGTTTTAATTCAAAAACGAAAGAATGAGCGATTTCAACGTCACCCAACATCCTCTATCAGAAGCGTCTAGATATCATTTATAGTTTTTTTTTAACAGAGATATATGGGTGGTTGAAAAGATTTGCGGGAGACATTTGCCAAGCAGCGAGAAGAAAATGTTACCAATTTTTTGTTTTTATGTTTTGTTAATGGCAACTTATTCCACTATAAAAATGAATATTACTGCCAATTTCACGTACACAGTCAGTCAGTTTCACGTTTCATGGCACAGTCTCAAAGTGAATCATAAATAACAAAATATTGTATGGAAACTGATGTCTGTACGTAAACATAATATTTAGGCAAGAGTTAAGCTAAAAAAAAAAATTTAACTATATATAAGTATATATACAGTAAGTATACTACTAAAAAAATTAAATGGGCTCAGGGTGATAATATATTTATATGCGTAGGGTGCGCCTAGTCTAAGGCTGTTTGTCCACCACCGCCGTCACCGTCACGTCACCGAGAACGAGATTATTTGGGGCCGAGTTTAATATGAAATGACGTTCGTTTGACGGATATGCGGTGGACACGCGTCTATTATATATATAGTAAAAGATAGTATATGTATGTATCGCTACTTCGGCGCCGTCATCTCGTTCTCGGTGACGTGACGGTGACGGCGGCGGTGGACAAACGGCGGACAGGAGAGGAGACGAGAGGAGATGTGTTTTAATAAACTAATCTGATTTCGTTATTTCTTTTTCTTTTTTACCTGTCAAGCCTGCCTGCCAATAACCTGCCAGCTTTGCCTCGTCTCCTCTCCTCTCCGCCCCGGTCGAAACCGGCCCTCAAACTGCACGCTCTTCTATACCGCTCTTCTTTATCTCTTTTTAGTACATTGCCGCTTTGCTTTTTGATCACTTCAATTGTTAAAACTTTTAAGAGTAAGCTTTCTGAATAAAATCGTTATTTTACTATCGGTTCATTATTCACAGACACGACACAAAATTCGGCATATTTTTGTTGCATCGACAATTTTGAACTGGCTACCAAACTGAATTTAAAGATGTTTTTGACATTAGAAAAATGTTTTTTTTTTATAGTATAAGTAGTTGTTTTTTTATTTTTATTTGATTACGTGGACGGCATCTATACTTAATGGTCAAGGACCGAAGGTTTAAATAGTTTACAATTGCGCCATAAAAATGCTGCTTTTGACAAATGGAACAGCTGTCAACCAATACAATACCAATTTAGCTGTCAGCGTGTGGAATCTCCAAGAAGTTATGAACGTCCGTAACGTTTCCGCTTAGATTTAAACCGTTCTTTGTCTCCGCTTTACCTACATGGGCCATTATTTTATTATGATAGACGCTGCTATCTTTACGAAAGCCTGGTTTTGCATTAGTTACATTTTAGTTTGTTGATACTTTGTACTGTATTTTCCTGCATAATGTAGTAGTGATTCCAGTTGGTATTATAGGTAAGATTATACAGGAGTTCTAGCAGACCGCGTGCGGTAATGGGGTTCTCTGGAAAGCTTATGGCAGTCCTGTGTCACTCTCTAGGGTTTGAAAAATTTGCTGCTGATTTTGAAAATATTATGGTTTGGCCAGCCAAAAACTGTGTCTGGCCAGCGCTGATTGTCTTTAATTAGAAAAATAATTTTTTTTATTATACGCTGTCAAGCACTGACAATGTTGCAATAGGAATGGCTCGAGCTTGCATCGGATTCATACGGTTTTTTTATACTACTTGGCAAGCAAACATGCATACGGCCCACCTGATGGAAAGTAGTTACCGTAGCCTATGGACGCCTGCAACACCAGAGGCATCACATTGTAACCGCCGATTCTGAGACATAAAGATGAAAAAGTCTCATGTGCCTGTAATTTCACCGGCACCCATACCCGTACCGTATCTTGTGTGTTATTGGCATATAATGTGGTGTATTACATTACAAAAGGTCGTGGTAGTGAGAATTATGCAAGTTTGTACTATTATTTGCCCTGTGCTCATGGCACGGTTACCTACAAATGCATGTAATTTCATATCCGTGGCGGCGATAATTTCGTTGGAACATGTTTAATATAATTTAAATGTATTGTTACGTGTTGTATAAACATAATTTGTTAACAAAAACTTATTCACGCTCATGTAGGTATGTCTACACGAGTCATTCTTACTGTGTTTTAAAACAAATCCTGAGAATTACTCTTTCAAAAGTTGTTTTTTGTAAAGTTCAGCTTCCTTCGAGTAGTGTACAAAGGCGCCAAAGAACGTCTAGTACTTTTACCGAGAGGGTAACCGCGGGCATTGTCTCGTCAGCCGGATATGACGTCAGTGCTTCCCATTCGTAAAACTTAGACATTGCAGTTGCTTTAACAATAAACAACTTTATTTAATCAGGTAGTTTAAAGAACACAATTTTATGTGGAAAGTTTAATCTATTGTGGTATTTTAAATATTGCTTAATATCCAAATAGGTTACCGAAAAAACTCTAAAACTCAGTGCATATTCAAAATCATTTTATTTATTTTGAAACTACAAAGACAAATTAACATTTACCACTAGTAAGTAGTTTTCTTTTCAACATACTAATCCCTGATGCCACATTCCAATTTAAAGGTGCATTATCATCATACTGCTTGCTAGACATAGGCCTCCCCCATACAACGCCACGATAAACGGTCTTGAGACGCCGCAATCCACCGATTAACTGCAAAAATAGGTGATGCATGAGTAAATAAGCGTGTATCAACGCCACATTCTGATACCCAGTAGTGAAAAATCAGTGATTAAAATTTCGTGCACTTCAAATCTCGGATGAAAACCACAACTTTTTATAGTCATCATACGAGATATGACATCGTCTCGGGCACGGATTTATCCCGAGCTAACCCCACCTCGTCCATTGCCTACCTACAAAAGGAGTTGTTCCAAAATGGCTTATGTCTATGTCCACCAGACAGAGAATGGCGAAAAAACCAGTGATTTTCGAAAAAATACTCTTACTCTAATTTGAAGCTTAGATATCTGCATAAAAATGTTTGAAATTCAAAGAAATTTTACAATAGTAACATATTTTCTTGGGCAGCCATGACAGTGTATGTCGCGTTTATTGCTTTGTGGTTGCTTGCTTCATTTGTTCGTTGAGAGTTGTGTTTAAAAACGTAGTGTTTCTATACTCTTTATAGTTGCCAACTGTTGTGGAAGCATTTTACCACAGAGTATATAATTGTATTCGCTCCGCCATTATGTTATATTTTGTGTTGCTCTCCGCGATAAAGATATTTTAGGAAATTGCATTAAATGAAGCGAAATAATAAAAAAATTACAGTGGGAAAAGGTTTTACATATATTTAGCCACGTATATACAAGTGAACACCGACAAGGGCTAGGTTCCATATATTGTGAAACAACTCCTTTAAGAAAATATACAATCATTCATTCCAGCTGATATTTAAACCCTTTATAATTTGAATGCTATGTATAAAATTGTCAAAGTCCATTAAGGACAGGAAGAGTTGAAGTCGAGAGCGGAAATGAAAGAAACAGACGTGATCGTCGTCTCATCACCGGCTGGCCCACTCCGACCGTCACAGCTCAGTGACTCGCCACGAAAAAGGGCGACTATATTATTTAATTTCTTTAATTTCATTTATTATTCCATATGGACGCAACACAAAAGTAGACATGTGACTTAACATATGCCCTGTCGAATGTATCGTGTGGTCACGTTGTGAACTCTTTTTGACATAATGTAGTGAAAATGTCGAGATGATTAAAGTAATTAATTTTTGTGGGTTACAACCTTATTATTGTTCTGAGGTTACAACAATGAGTTAATTCTGTGGTGTCTTTATTTGTCTTGTTCTGTGGCTGTCAAAACTGAAAGTACTTCAAAGAATATAACTTTTCATTTAAAAAACCGACTTCCGCCATTTTATTCGACAAAATATTTGGATGAAAAAAAAATGATGAAAGAACCATAGTGGTGAAAGGATTATGATACTTTTTGAATGCAAATGCTTGGTTTGTTGCTGAAAATATCAAAATCGCCATATGTATGCCTACAATATTTGAGGAGTTCCCTCAATTCCTCATGGATTCCATCATCAGAACTGGATTCTGAAAAAAATGGGACCAATCTGGAAGTGTATCTATTCAAATAAAAAAGAATTTTTCAAATCAGTTCATAAACGCCGGAGATATGCGGTAACAAACATTAAAAAAAAAAAAAAAAAAATACAACCGAATTGAGAACCTCCTCCTTTTTTGGGAAGTCGGTTAAACGTTCATAGGTAGGTACCTACATCAAAAAGGAACACTAAACGTGTCCTTGGGTGGGTACTGCGGTTATCTGATCGTAAAGTTAAGTGCATACCACCACCTCTCGCAGACTCCGCTTCATTTGACAGTTATTAACAGTTCCCAAATATGTGCACGTTGACTGTCACATGAGCCCAAAATTAATCGAAAAATCACTCGTTTGGGTTATTCCATGGCATCTTGTGGTAGCCCTACTGATGAACTATTCTATGGTAAAAAAGTTTCACTCCGACGCGTCGACTAAAATGTGGTTGTGGTCGGCATACACGCTAGCGATTTTGAACCTTGAATCTGGTAGTTACAAGTCCCTTTTTTATACGGCGGTATTAGACGATGCTTCATTATTGACTTGCCAAGACAAAATTGTGGTTGTTTGTTGGATGAGCGATATTATTCGAACGATTTACCTATCGCAAAAACCCTTGCAATGATAGTAGTAAAGTTTCTACAAGTATCGGCCTAATTAGATGTGTGCACCTATTTTAATTCCAGTAAAATGTGGCAGAAAAGAAAGCTAGAAGTATTTACGACATGATGGAATTAGGCTGAATGCTCAATTGAGATCTGAGATCCGGGCCATGAGAATGTATTACATGATTGCTCTCATATAATCGCATATGATCTCGGAGCATAAAGATTAAAAAAACTGAAATATAATTGCTCACATCCAAACCATGTTGATTCCAAAGTAAACGCGATAAAGCTTACTTTACATTGAGAGCCAGTTTGAAATGGCACAGGCTTAGTCACGTGCCGGCCTCAACATCCCGCCGAGATGTCTATTTCATTTCAGTTAAGTATTCCATGAGCTCATAAATAGTAAAGGATTATTAAATGATTTTCAGCGTCTTTTGCAGATCGAAAGTTAATATTTTTACGAGGATGTGGACGTGGTTTTAATCATACGTCAAACAAATATGAATTGATTTCTACCGTGCGCCATGTCTCCGCTATATTTATGATGGCCGCCGGTGCCGCTAGTAATATATACATCAATCAACTAAAGCCCATTTGTGGCAAGAGTTGGATCGCAAATAAGCTATGTTTTACCCTGAATATACCTACCTACACTTGCTTAAAACATTAACTTGTCTAGGAGTAGCGTCACGCAACAAACTACTCAAAAAACTCATGTTGTCAAATTTCAAATAGACGTATGTGTGTAAGCGTGTAAGCGTGTATTTACTATGCTCAATTTAGATGCTGACGCAAGAATGTGAATGTGTGTTTAGGGTTACAGAAAACCAACAAATTTGTAACTAAGCATGGTATAATAATGTAATTCGCCAGATATGCTCTCCCGAGACGCAATGGTCACGTGAGTAACACCAGTCTACGTCATCGCCAATGAGAATTGAGACAGCTCGTTTATGTGCTACGTATACCTGTAACGTGTTATTTAACTCCCCAACCCTGTTGTAGTACCTGTGCAAATTCGATAAAACTACGAGGTTTTTTACTAAAAAAATATTTTCAATTGTTTTTTTTTTCAATACATATAGAAATGACGGTTCAATTATTTTTTTATAAGAACAAACACATAACGTAGGTACATAAGTAAGAATTAATTTTGTAATTGTTGCAATAAAATGGCAACTGGATAATGATGTAGTTGGTGTCACTCTCGGAGTAGCAGACTTTGTTTTCTTGGATCATGTAACTAAATCATTCACTGTAATTTAGTATATTTTTTACGTTATCTTTTGCTCGGGATTTAGGTATTAATTAAATTATCAATTTCATAAATATTACTGTGCCCAACTATCAATTTACACAGGTATACACTACTAGTGGTTAAAACCCGAACTCAGACCTTACGAATACTCGCTATGTAGGAAACCTACTTTAACCTTTCTACTTAAGCGACTTCAAAAAACATTTAGATTCACGAGACCACCGATAATTTCGTAAACAATATCGAAAGAACCATTTGAATCGAATTAATCAACGGTGAAATCAGACGTCACAGTAAAGGAAGGCCTCCTGTTCGATAGACCAAGGGCTTGATACCAAGCTGACCAAGGGGGGGTTTGTCGCAGCATGCTATCTGGGAGCCAGCAGTGGGCTTCCAAAGACTCATAATATAATGATGAATTAAAAATGGTGCTTAAAAACTAGATATACCTAGTTATCAGTTAATTTGTCAGCTGGCCTAGATAACCTGATAACTTAATAAACTTCTTTTTGAAGTTAGTCAACATCTAAAATATTCTAGGAAATTTCTAAAATATGGCATGACATATGCGCAATTTGGTCTAAAATATTCTAGCAAGTGTATCGTGTTAGCGGTATAGCAGGAAAACTAAGGGTTACATTGTTATGTTCTGTGTATCAAACTATTTAACGTCCAACTTAACAGAACTTCAACGCCATTCAAATTCCTACAACTGGGAGGTCAACGATGGATGTTAACTTCAATTTTATTTTATAGGTCATGGTATAAATCTCAATTTTTTAAATTTGGGCTTTTCCCTTTATAATGTCACAAAATCTACTCTCGTGTTCTCGAGTTGTTCGTGAAAATAAAAGTAAAAATGTTTGGTTACTAGCACCCGCTAATTCTTTTAAGCATTTTCTCAAGTCCATGTCATTCTACATTTAGGTAAGTCCGACACGAATACCATAATTTAGCAAGAACCTACCGGCCTTAGGTGAGTCCCGAAAGGTATTAATAAAATTAGCACAAGGTTCATTACCAAGTGAATTCGCTAATATCAACATTCTTCGGACACCCGCAAGGTTGATAACGTAGAGTCCACTGGACTATTTAGGCTGATTCCTAACCTTACTCGAAAAGGAACTCAAGTCTTCTATATTCTCGAAGTTTAATTTGACTAGAGTAAACTATGTAACTAAATATATGTATGTGTGTAACCAAGGAACTCTGACACCACGCTACACCACCACAGTATTCCAACTCTACGCTATACCACCAACACACTACTCCAACACCACGCTACACCGTCACCACACTATTTCAGCACCACGCTACCCCACCAACACTGTCATCCAACACCACGCTTCTCCGGCAGAATACTGTTCCAACACCACGCTACAACGTCAACACACTACTTGAATAACACGATACTCCGACAGCATCATATATACTCCAAACACTATTCCTACACTACGATACTCCGGAAGAACATTGCTCTGAAATAACAAAGCGTAGCTAACTAGCATAGCATGGCTTAGTTATACGTCTAATGAGTAGGTTATCCTTCTGGGAAGCACCGCACGCGAACGATATTGAAACTGAAATCAGCTAAATAAAGTTATTTTACGAAGGCAATCCTTGTAACTACAATTCACAATATAATTTCATCTCGGTCACCTTTCGATTTATCATCAACCTTTCTGTCGCTCAGGAAGGCATTTGAAGCGAGAAAGATATAATATGCAGGCGAACTAATAGTTACTTGGTCTTCGCATGCAGTGACAGACTTTCGATTCGATTTATATATCTAGAGTAGCTATGAAATATGTTCATTATTATAAAACTAGTTTAAGGTTTTTAGACAAGTTGAAAACAGTGAAACGTTGACTGAAATAAGATAGATTGACGATTACTGTGGCGCGCTGGGCAAGTAGCCGGCTGAGATGCAAGAGGTTGCGGTTTCGATTCCCGCTGCGGAGCACATGTTTGCGAGTCTGGGTGTTATGGTACCATGGTATTTGTAGTCCCTGATACCCACGACACAGAAAATCCTAAGGTGGGATCGAGACGTATGTTCATTAGCTACGGGAATCAGGGCTCAGAGCCAGAGTTTGAAATCACGCAGGCCTGGGTCAGGTTAAGAGTAGGCCGACTATTTCTGCCCAGAGTGGTAAACGGTCCCACAGCTCGAATTTCACAAATTGCTGTGGTAAAACCGGCGCTAAACGCATATTATATTGAGTTAGTCTGCTCGCCCATAAAAAGGGATCACCTGTTCTGATCCCGAGAGATCAAGAAGGGAATAGTGTAGGTAAGTCGTTAAACTATTAAACTTCTGTTTTTATAGTTGATGAGGATAGTACCTACTACAGAAGAAATAATAATACTACGATTATCCTATCCTACTAATATTATAAATGTAAGAGTTTGTGAGGATGGATGGATGGATGTTACTCTTTTATGCAAAACCTACTGAACGGATGTTGATGAAATTTTACAGTATTATAGCTTATACATCATAATAACAGAATAATATAATAGAGGTTCCACGTGGGCGGAGCCGCGAGCAAATGCTAGTCATTTGTGTGCATAATGCTGCGTGTCTTTGTTTGTTTATCCCGTATGCATTCCTAAACCACCATGCTAATAGCGACGGAACTTTGGTGAGACGTTGTCAGTATGCTGAAATAGGTTTTTGAAAAAAACTGGGGCCACCAAACTACGCGAACGAAATTGCGAGTGAGCCACTAGTATTCCCTGAAAATTGTACTAGGTTCAATTCTTACATAAGAAATTCATAAGAAAGTATATTTATTCCTCCGTGTGTTTTATTCAAATATTTTGGTAATTTTCACGTTTATTACATTATTAATTATTTTCCTGACGTTTTGACTGTATTGGAACAATCTTAAAAGTTTAAAAGGAAAATTTAACGTGAGTTGCGATTAAACACAAACTTGTAACACAAATATAAATAAAACACGTATTTCCATTCATGTAAATTTAAAAAGGGTTATTCACCCCTTTTTTAACACAGTTTGGAAAAACTTACAAAAAATAAATATATATGTTTAATTTAAATTTTCCAAAATTTTCGAATTTTGGAAGATTCTCTATATTTGGTGCAAGCGATTAATTCAATTTTAAAGGTACAAAACTACCCCGAAAATAGAGTGCGTGTTTTTAAACTACGAGGTTACTTGTATCAAAGTTTGTAGTAAAGAATCTTAATACGTTGTGTATTATCAGGTAAATACTCTACAAGCAAATGACAAAACACTGATTTTAAGGTTTTTCAAATCTTTCCCTGAATAACATAACACGCTATTGCTCCAATTGTTTATTGAGCTGTTTTTATAAGTATGCATTGAAGTACTTTAATATTCTAAATAAATAGTATTTTTATTCTGAATTTAATTTATTAGTCAATACATAGAAAATACAACATAGAAAAAAAAAAACATGTATTCCATAACAAAATTTAGTTTAAGTTTTGTTCTGGGAGTTGTACAACAATATTAGGTAATCCTTTGTGAGTAGAGACACCCGCGTTCAGGAAAGCATACCTACATTTTATGGGACACTTTGTGTAAGTATGGACTTGAATATAATTAAAACCTTATAAGGTAAGTATCTACTTCATTAGAGCTTTGTTATGAAAAAGCGGAAGTTCTATTAAAGTTTAATTATGGGTGCGGGTTCTTTGCAACTTAACTTCATAGTGCAGCGTTAACTATAAGAAAACCAAGTTCTAACAAAGGTGTTTTATTATTAGCAAGTAAAGTTACTGAGCAAAGCTGTTAAATAAACTGTAACATGTGTAGTTAGTAACAAAATTAAACATTTAACAAGCTTTTAAAAGTTGTTTGAAAATGGTGTTGAATATTATATACTGTAGGTACCTAACAGTTTGGATATTATGATATATTATATATCATCAGCTTTAATGTATAAATTAATATTATTATTTTAAAATATACGATAGTGCTTCTTCAAAAGATCCGTTTCAATTTAATGAAGTTCGTATTTCGCTTTATTTAAAGAGCTTCGTGTAAATAGTCGAGTGAACGCGCGGCTCCATTGTTGCCAAACTCTAGCTGGATGTAACTTCTTCTTGTTTATATTCAAAAGTGCATTAAGTACATACTCATAACTTTAACTTGGTTACCTAGTACTAGGGATGTGTCTATCTTTGACCGACTATGACCGACAAACTGACTATTGTCTTCTTATTGTTTTATATATATTCCAGCTTTGTAGGCCAACTGCTCGGCCGTTGAAGACAATTTGTTTGACGACAAGTATGCTTCTAGAAACAAATTTTCAGTCCTTATAACTTTGACTTGGTTATGTAGTACTATAGGCATGTGACTATTTTACCGGCCTGTAGAAGACAATTTGCTTACTTAGCCTCTGGTAACCAATTATGTCTCCAATTTTTGGGACTCTAGAAGCTAGCCTTTAATCGGACTTTAGTCAGTTTTTTTAAATCAATTGTTTGCTGACTATTCGGCCTGTATATATAGCTATACGAAAAAATACATGGCGGTTGTTCAAACTGTTGATACATCACTACTTTAGTGGGTACCTACTTTATAGACTGAGACATCTCGTTTGAGGCAAAGCCATCTCTGAACTCCAGAGAAGCGGTAAAGAGGCAAATGGTTACTACATGTACGGTAATGGATGACTTGACTCGGCTTTGCTTGATTTCGCTCACTTGATCGATAGGTAGCTGATCAACTTAAGTGACTGAATGCTGCTAAGAAGTAAGGCAACGTTGACCTACAAAGTGTATCATCAAAACTGCGAGTGTATTGACAGTTTACATTATCTACAGCAAAGCAAAAGCAGGATTATAATTTTAGCAGACTTTGTATCTATGGCCAGTATTCTAGACCGGAACTCGGAACGTTTGATCACCAATCGCTTGATCTTTGTTTGAGCTTTGAATTCGTACTTGAGTGTTGTTCTTATTTCAGACAGAACGGCTTTGAAACTAATCTTAACTAAATCGATATTCAAACTAGTCTCAAGCCTATTTTTGTTTACATTTTAATTTCCTTGTCAACTTCAACTTTCAACTTTTCTCTCCTTTTCAACTCTGATTTAGATCAGTTGAGCTAATTTAAGATCGTTTGCAACGGTCTTCAGATAGCTCAACTGTTTAATTTGTAGGTATTTTGAATCTTTGGTATATACTTGTAATAGTTGTATTATTTTTTCTGTAAACAAAGTTATATTTATAAATACTTAATACTCGAGTATAAATACATTTCTTTTAACAAGTAAAAAAAATAGGTGCATGGTTTAGAAAAACTGTTTTTTTTTTGTTGAGTTTGTTAGAGCAGTTTATAGCTCACACGTACACTATGGAGCTGCTAATGAGTTTGTATATGTGTAAGCGTCATACATATTCATGCGTTAGATTTAACAGTCAGAAGGTTTGTTTTTGTCTCGCAAAACCCCGTCGAAAGCTAATAAAGTAACTTTCAATGAAAATTTACCCTCTCATATGAAGTTTATCAATTGAAGAGAGAAAGGGGATTGGTGTAACAGTAACTCAATGTATAAAAATATGTCATACATTTCTATGTACCAATTTTAATTAAAAATAATATATTCCGGCTTAATAATATACCTCCCGCGAATGTAGTAAAAGTTTTACTAAGAGATTACAACAGGGGATGGGCAGCAGCATCCACCTGAGTACTTAACACCAAATTGCGATCACCAATCCGCTGGCAAAGCGTGATGGTTATAGCAAAAGCCCCCAGGGAATTCAATGGGGGAGGGCTCGACCAGCAGTGGACGTAAACAGCAGGTGATGATATTTTGTATCGTATTTTTTATCTACTAATTCTTTTTTCTCAAGGTTTTTCTCCATAAGCTCTTATCTGCAAAATTGAAGAGTTGTCAGTTGTTGAAAGGCCTTCAAAAGTTTCTGGTTACCGTTCCAAAGTTCTCATGAGCGGTCCTTGAGACGTAAAATAATTTGAAGTTAGGAAATGATAACATTTTCTGGGAAGGAAACAGTCATCATCATGAGTAGCCTTTAGGACACTGCTGGACGAGGCTTCCACCATAAAATATAACGGGGGAAGTGCCATCATCACCAAGCTTCGGAGACGAATTGGTGATCACATCAGTATTGGTGTTGAATTCTCAGGTGGGTGCTGCTACCCATCCCCTGGTGTAATCCTTCAGTCGGTGTAATCTTTCACGATATCCACGGGAGGAGTTGGAGGGGTCTATTTCCTTTTAAAATATTTATATTCTGAGTACCTAGTTAGTTGCTATAGGTAGAGGTACTGATCTGATCTTGGTCAGTAGGTTAACAGAACAGCTTAAAGCTAATCCTAGGATTAGGTTGGAGCTCTAAGCCGTTTTGTGCATACGCTTATTTCTAGAGTCTAACAAAATGTCGTACAGCAATGATTTCACATGTACCTAATTCCCGCAATGCGTTAAATTAAGTGTGATTTAGAGCCCAAACGTTTATTAATTTAGATGTGACACATTATGTATGGTAATTGCCTATGCGGTTGTCCATTTTAGTCGAACAGTTCAATCTGATAGGAGTGATCACGTAGCCTTTAGATAACGATACCACGCTAATGTTCGGTTATTGATGGAGTAATCGTTTACGGAGTATATTGTTGTGGTATTAGAGCCGCATGTCATAGAAGGAACCATTTCATTTGTCCATTGATCAAAAGGATTTAATAATCCAGCCTATACTAAACTTATGTACGTCATTAACACATCAGTACCTATACCTATGTCATTACAGGCATACTTAGGATTATTAACCTTTTTTTCTCAAGGTGACGTGTGATATGCAAAGCACATAGGGTGCATTCCTGGTGGACGTGAGGTTATTGTTACAGGCAGAGGTACCGCATAACATCAAGTGGGTTTTCTGGCTGTTTTGTTACATCCTCAAATAAAAAACCTTAAAATGGTGAAAAAAATTACATGTCCTCGATCAACAATTCGGAGGCAGTGACATCATGAAAGGATACGACAACAATTACATATAAAGCCGCGTGGCTTGATGTCGCTCTGCTCCTACATATTATTATTACGTTGTTTTTTATGAGTATTTAAAGCGTAGCGTGTGCTGTCTTATGAACTTTTGCTGATTATCTTTAAATTATTATTTATGACTACCTAAGCTAAGGTGTTTAAGTATCTGCTTCTGCTTGTTCTCCAGGCACCACATATAGGCGAACCGCACCTAGTTAAGAATGATCATCAAAAAAAACAAACCGTATTTATTGCCTTTTATTCTTCTAGGTTTGTGCGCTTTTGAAACAGGAGTAATTTTAGTTTATAAAACGATTCAAAAGTCCTTGTGATTTCAATGAATAAAATTTCATTGGCTTTGATTTTGAGTCTCAGGATTTCTTCTGGTGTGGGTATTAGGAACTACGAGTATCATCGTTACATAACACTCAGACCTAGAAAAAATATTTGCAGATCATGCAATTATTTCGTCAATCGAATCCGTACCTCTGGCGTCTCAGCTACTCGCCCACCGCGCCACAAAGGTCAACAATGATTCTCTTTGCCAACAATCAATCTCTCTTTTCAGGGCGGGTGCCAAAAAATGACCCAGATACGAGAGCTTCCCTATTTACTACGTATCTAACAAATTATTCATAATTTTATGCCAAGGTATAACTGTGCATTGTGAATAGGGGTGACAACCGTGGCAAAAATGGGCTCTCAATGATTATGTAGGTACCAACAGAATATAAGTGATCATCTTAATCCACCCTTCGTCAAATTAATACTGACAAGTACCTACCTACGTCCACGTCTTGTGAATTATGGGGTTCTCTAAAATGAATAGATTATTGGTAAGTACCTACACAGATTAAAACATATATACAGTTCTGCCGGTGGATCTTGGCCAGTCATTAAGCTGCGCAGTAGATTTTATTTAGAACTGATTTGTATATGCTTGTTGTAACGGCCAACTTCAGCCAGGCCAAGGTCCATTGAGAGAACCTGTTTTGTCTTTGCACGCACATACCTTGTCTCCTTAGGCTCACGACCAATGCACTTTCGTAATCTATATATTGATATTTCCAGTCAATATAGACCCTTCCATCTCCTCCCGTGTATGTAGTAAAAACTTGAATAAGAGATTACACTAGGTGACGAGCAGCAACCTAAGTACTTAACACGAAATTGCGATCACCCCGAATGGAAGGCCTCGTTCAGCAGCTGATGAAAACAGGCTGATGATGATGATGATGAATTCCAGTCCAGCTAGGTAATTTATAAATGCTTCATATCGCGTGATTTGGTTTGCTAACTACTGAGTGAGACATGTGCGGCTGTCGCGTGGAATGTATGGAGCTACCGTTATTACCTGCGTGATAAGGCCAATTTATACACTTGCTCTACGTAGTCTACGGGAATATTAAGCGATACTAACGTAGACACTTGGACGATTCCGGGTTTTTCTTTTTATTTATTGTTATGGACTCTGAGCAAACCTCAATTTTTCCAATAGTATAAGATTATTTCAAATAATGTCAAGTCGTAAATTCTACGGTCATGTTGTAGTAAAGCGATAGCAGTTTTACTAAAGAATGTTCCTGGACAATTCACTCCTTCGAAAAGACACGCAGTACACTTATTTTATTTTATCTACTCTCATACTGAAATATAAAGATTAAAAATCTAAAAACCAAACTAAAATGTCAGTCTTTATGCACATGCCATCGAAATAAATTTAAAAAATTACATTAAGATACATACAGCTTCTATGGACAACTGTATCATAATTTAACTTTTTTTCCATTACGATACAACATCACTCGGACAATTGGTTGCAATCTTTATTTATCAAAGGTTGCAATGCAGTTTTTCTATACATAATCTATTCATAATGCGTATGGATTTTGGCGCTAAACGTTTACAAATAAATGCAAATATAAGCTGTAATTTTACGCAAACTTCATTGTCAAATTAGTTTTTGTTTTATAAAATGACTGAAAACGCCAGTAGCGATACTGAAGAAAATTTTACACTACCGGACTTCTCGAAGCTGCAACGAACAAATGAACCTCTTACCGGGGAAATCTAGAAATCTAATATAAATGTTAACAAGACTTTAAAAAAAAAAGATAATATTACCTGTTACATGAGATTAGATAAAGTAGTATATGAAACTGCACATAATTTGGTCTTAAAACACTCGTGTGATGCTATAAAAAAACTCGCCTCCGGCTCGTTTTTTTAACTCACACTCGTATTTTAAGGACCCTTATTATGCAACAGTTTCATAAACTACTATAAATTAATTCTCTCTTTATAAGCTACACCGGCTAAAATGCCACAAAATTTACACGATATAACTCAAAAAACACTAGAAATTGAAATATGTAAAATAAAAACGGCCGATGTCTACCATCCTTTCAAAAAAGAAGAATAAGTCCCCGGGAATTTTTGAAAATTACTTACTCTAGTAAGATATACTATTATGAATCTCTCACTGACATTTTTTCGGGTCTTTTTTGAGTATTTTAATAAATAATCAAAATAGTAAAGGATATTAATGCGAGAAAGACTTGTGCACTTAGGTTTCCATAATTATTTTGGCAAACGTTCACAAATCACGTCGCCTCTATTTACAATTTCGTGTGCGAAACATCGAACTATTTTTAGTGGTCGCGACGCTAAAAACACTGCTAGTTAGTGCTAGTTTAGTGTTAAAACAAACGTCGCTGCTGCTATTGTTGGTGGACTAAAGTCTGAGTGCATTGCATTTGACTACTACCTACATTAGATATAACATATCAATGAGAGCTTTTCATTTTTAACCGACTTCACAAAAAGGAGGAGGTTCTCAATTAGGTTGTAATTTTTTTTTATGTTTGTTAACTCATATCTCCGTTGTTTATAAACCGATTTGGAAAATTCTTTTTTTATTTGAAAAGATATACTTGCCGATTTGTCCCAAACCCAGTTCTGATGATGGAATCCATGAGGAATTGAGGGAAATGTTATATATGTGTGCCAAATGTTATAGGCATACATATAGCAATTTTGGTATTTTCAGCAACAAGTTATTTGTTATCGAGTGCCACAGCTACTATGCCGCACATCAACACATCAATATAATAAAATAGCTAGTCATTGTGCTATAAATTATTGTTAATTAGCCATAGATTTAATTAATACTTTTCTCAGCTTTGGATAATTATTTTTGTCACTTAATCAGTTGGAAGAATGTTTTGAGTTACGTCATGTTGATTATTTTTCTAGATTGACAACACTGTTAGTTATCGGTAGTGATTCCTTGATGGGGGTAGTTGATTTAATTCTACTGGTGGGTATGTTTTTGGGAAGAGATCTAAAAATTGGACACATTTGATTGTATACGATTTGGACTAAAAGGAATAATAGATACGGTAATTGAATCTACAAGGTGTTATTTCATGCTATCCTTATCCACTCGTTACACCTCAGAAGTGGGATATCGAAAATGTCCGGCCCGTACATCAAAGGTTTCGGCAGAAGGAAGCGAAGATCCAGCGATTCCTCGACTGACCTAACAGGTGACAAAAATGAAGAAAATTTTTTCTTCGATGAATCATCTACTCGAATTCCTGCGGTTAAGCGACGGCGTATTACGCAAATGGATGCAGAAGTAATACCAAAGTTTTGCCCAGATGAGAAAACGAGTAATGTAGTTAACTGGTTGCACAAAATTGACCAACTTGGAGACATCTATGATTGGGACAGTAAGGACCGCCAGTTCATCATGCAAATACGTTTAAGAGGTTCCGCTAGAGAATGGTATGATGATTTAGAAGATTATAACCTAACATGGAATGATTGGAAACAAGCACTACAAACGGCTTTCCCTCGATCTACGGATTTTGTTGATCGTTTGGAAGAAATGTTAGGTAAGACAAAAACAAATTCGGAAACTATGACAAAATACTTCCATGCGAAAATGTCACTACTGAAAAGGTGCAAGATAGAAGGAGAAAACGCGATTTCATGCATAATTAGAGGGTTACCCCAAGAAATAAGAGCAAACGCTAAAGCTTTCAATTGTGAGACGCCTGAACAGCTATATTTTGGGTACCTATCATCATTAGAAACCTACAAAAGCTTCGAAGTGGCTAGTGCAAGTAAAAATTCAACCTGGAGACGTGGCAATAGTGAAACCTCTGCTTTAGCCAGCGCGAGTGCGACCATGATGCGACAGCTGCCACATTTACCTAAGATCTGCTACTCATGCCGTCGGCCAGGTCATGAGGCACGAGACTGCAGATCCCAACTACGATGCGACAACTGTCAACGTACTGGACACGCGACGGTCAGCTGCTGGTTTAGACCGACTTTTACGCACCAGCAGACACATAAGGTTTGTGGAGTTCTACATATTACCTATAATTTATTTCGAGATTTATATAAGAAGTTAGTCATGGGTAGAAGTTGACTGCATACATAAATACAGGCAGTCAGTTGAATATCATCACACATATACAAGCCAATAGCTTAAAACTTAAGCTAGTGCCTTCTGAAGCACTCATAAAAGGGTTTGGAGGGTCTTGTGCTCGATCTCAAGGTAAAACCAACATCAACGTTGAAATCAATGACCTTACTATAAACAGTGATGTAGAAGTTACAGACTACAACTTGTCAGAGGTAGATTTAATTTTGGTTGTAGGGCAACCTATGATTAATTAAAATAACATCAGTTTGATCACAACATCAACCTTTGTGACCTTCGTGCCTACTCGTAGCTCAGAAAATTTGCTTAGTGACATCCAACTCCGAAATATTGATTGCATCCACAAATTTCCAGTCTACCCGAAACAAAGTCTTAGCATATCACGTCAAAGTGTTGCGTATTTGTGGATAACATTCTCAGATAGACAACATGCACTTCTAAGCATTGAAGTGTACATTGAGTTAGGTTATATGGCGTATTTTTTTACCACAAACAGTCATCGATGCCCAAAATAGCTACCTCAAAGTCTTTAATGTCGGAGAAGGTGGTATTGAAGGTGGTTGGAAGGTGGAGGAAGGGTATTCAATGGTCCGCTAACAAGTTAGTGGCAAGAGCAGAATTGCTTGAACTAAGTGAGCGTAGTAACCACAATGTAGCGACTTTTAACTGTACTACTGATATATCTTATGAATCACCCATGAATATATCAGACTAGATGTTGGAGACTTAAATAGAGTAGATAAAAAGTGCCTACTAAAACTATTAAGTACTATTAGGTACGCACACTCTTTTGCGAGAAATACTAAGGAGCTGGGATGTACTCAGTTGATTGAAATGCATATTCCTACTACTACTGATCAACCAGTGTATTTCAAACCTTCCAGGCTTTCTCACAAAGAAAATGAAATTGTCAAAAACAAAGTAAAAGATCTTCTTGATGCAGGAGTAGTAAGGGAATCAGAATCAGAGTATGCAAGCCCTATTGTATTAGTTAAGAAATAGGGAGGCGATTTCAGGCTTTGCGTAGTGGGCTTAACACACGGTGAAAGACCGTTTCCCACTATAATACTATAACAAAGATGCCATTACTGAACTCCATAGGTACTAATGCAAGCCGGTTAGAGTTAAGGGGGAAACTTAATGCAATACCAAAAAGATAACAGTTTGAAACCGATCGCATATTTTAGTTGGGTGGTTTTTAACTAGTAAGGAAGAAGGCTTTTATCACATCTACGAACTAGAGACTTTGGCTGTGGTTGAGTCGTTAAAACAATTCCGTATATATTTAACAGGAATTCCGGTCAAAGTTAACTAAGTTTAGTCACTGATTGCGCAGTGTTACGAATATCTCTTACCAAAATGGACTTAATTCCGCGTATTGCTCGCTGGTGACTGACGATTCAGGACTTTGACATACAAATAGAGTATAGGCCAGGGATGAAAATGAAACATGTTGATGGTTTAATTCAATTCCCCGTGACGAGCAATATATATTATTAATAATTGAAAATTCTGATTGGTTGATACCTCTGCAACTACAAGACAATGGTATTAAAAATTTACTTACTCAGCTTCACGCTGGTAGGTACTACGAACAGCGATATAACCTCTAATTACTGCATCAAAGACAACATCCTGTGCAGGAAAATTATAACTGGAGAAAGGTTTGTTATCCCGAAGCTTATTAAGTATAGTCTATAGCAAAAATATCATAACCAGGTAGGGCATCCAGGATTCGATCATTGTGAAAAAGCTATAAAATATCAGTTTTGGTTTTCTGGAATGACGCGTTTTATCCGCAAGTATATAAAATCATGTTTACACTGCGCTTTTGCAAAAGGTAACCACGGTCGAACTGAAGGCGAACTGCATCCTATCAGTAAAGAGACCATCTCGCATACTGTTCATGCTGACCACTTGGGCTCTTTTATCAAAACACGATCGGGTAACGCTTACATCTTGGTAGTCATTGAGTCCTTTACAAAATTCGTATTCGCTAGATCGGCCAGGAGCTGTAATAGTTCATTTGAATGTGTTGTTCGTCTGTTCGAACGGTCAGGTCGAACGTGTTAATCCAACTTAGTTCAACGGCTTGAACACCATGTCTGAAAGTGAATGTCTTTGGGACCAAAAGCTATCAGATGTGGTATGGGGAATGAATAACACGGTCAATACCACCACCGGCTTTCCGCCCTTTAAACTCATGTTTGGCCATAGCAATTCCCGTTAACCAGCTTATCAGGTAAACAGAACAGACAATGCTGATTTACAACAGAACGGATTAAAGACACGTAGAGCAACTGCAAAATTACGTATTGATAGGGAATACGACGTTAATGAAGGATAGATTGGGCCAAAAACAATAAGAATTGTTCAAAATATGCACTAAGACAACTTCTTTTATGGAAAGATGGAATTGCTAGGGACAATGCAGCTAAGGTTACTAGAAAATTAACTGGCCCGTTTACCGGCCCTTAAAGTTTGTAAAACAGATCTCTCTTGATCGTTATACTATATTGATCTAGTGTTAAGGGCATGAAAAGCTACAGTAAGTTTAACGCAGTTGTACCAGGAGAAAGCCTTAGACTTTACTATGCAACTATGTCTGACAATGATGGCACAAGCGGTGATCGCGAGGTCGATAGAGATGATCTAGTTGACCCTCTGGAAAGGTAATTTAAAAAAAAAAAAAGTACACCAAATGCGTATTTAATAACATCAGTTTATTGTTCGTAACAGCAGGTATGTATACCTACATATAATAAAATTAAAAAATGAAATTTTAGACTAAAACATAATTATATAAATTATTGTACATATGAGAGGAGAATAAATTTACAAAATAATAATCAATTATAATAACAGTAATGTGTTAACAATTCATCATTCAATTCAAACATACATTGTTATTATTTTTAACTGTAAAAATAATTAGAGAAAGTTATTGGATACAATAATAATATCAAGACCATGTAAAAAAAAATATATAAATCAAATCAAGCTGAAAAACTTTGTGATACAAAATAATTGACGTCGCTAGAATAATACAATCTGCTGAAAACAAATTAATCTGTGTGTTTATTAGGTAATCAATACAAAAACAAACAAATTTTTACAATAAACTGTGTGAAACTGTTAACCGGTGTGATACTTTCTACCTGTGTAATACTATTTACCTGTGTGAAACTATTTATTTCTGTAATAGGTACTACTGTGTGATACTTCTAACCTATGTGACACTATAATATTGAAGCTGTGTGATATTATTTACCTACTTGGAAGACACATCTAAATTCTGTCTGGCCTGTTGTCATCATCTATCTGTGTATCCTAAAATATGTATACTTATTAAAGTGAGTAAAAACCAATGCTATGTGATCTGTGTGACCAGTTGACCACTGCCGAAAAAAAAGAAGTTTCTTAGAATGAAATCTGTGTGAACTTAGTGAAATAATAATAATTCTGTGTGATAAATGGCTCGCTGTGTTAATCATTCTGTGTGATAACTTCTCTAATGTTATGACGTTTCTAATATGTGCCTAACTTATAACTGCACTTGAATACTGCGAAACATTATACTGCTGCGTAATTTACTGTCTTTTTCCAGAACTGGGACAACAACGAGAAGAATGCTGAGCGGCGCGGGACGCGGCCGCAGATACAGGACGGCCGAGTGTTATCGAGTGCCACAGCTACTATGCCGCACATCAACACATCAATATAATAAAATAGCTAGTCATTGTGCTATAAATTATTGTTAATTAGCCATAGATTTAATTAATACTTTTCTCAGCTTTGGATAATTATTTTTGTCACTTAATCAGTTGGAAGAATGTTTTAAGTTACGTCATGTTGATTATTTTTCTAGATTGACAACACTGTTAGTTATCGGTAGTGATTCCTTGATGGGGGTAGTTGATTTAATTCTACTGGTGGGTATGTTTTTGGGAAGAGATCTAAAAATTGGACACATTTGATTGTATACGATTTGGACTAAAAGGAATAATAGATACGGTAATTGAATCTACAAGGTGTTATTTCATGCTATCCTTATCCACTCGTTACATATTGTTTTGTATGCCTTTAGCAAATAAAAACATGCAGATAGCCGAATTCAATCGCGGAAGTCGGCTTTTTAATAAAAACTTATAATCGATTTTTAAAAAAGTAGCTTCAACTGTTTCGCAGTAAATTAATCAGTGGGGTGGTTAAAATATGGGTGACAAACATTATTGTTCGAATTCAGATTATCACAAGTAATTTTCTGGATAATAATCAACTTTCTAAAAACATTTACACTATGCTAATAAAATAATGTATGCGATCCCGAACAAATACCCTTGAGTATACTGTCACAGAAATTTATGTAGTTATAGTAGTTACTGTTTACTCTGCCTCTGTGTAAATCTCGGTCCAATATCCTGCTCCTTTTCGTCCCCTTGCAAATTAGTTCATCAGAGTCTGTACCTACATAATACATTTATCGCAATTTGCAGAAAATTTGATGGTCTAACCACAGAATTAACCACTAGTATTTACAAGCAGCAGAAATACTGCCATGTCCTTGCAATGCAATGACATACTCCGCGTAACCGTGCCTTTATCAAGCAAAACGTAAGTATGAGCCGCTAGGCATAAAAGTTTGCTTGACTACTCTGCTTGTAAAATCGAAATATATGTGTTTCTGGATGATTTTTGGTTGTTCAAGTATAATTATATAGGGACGAAACAGCACGTTGTGATGACGGTGCACGAATGTGTGGCAAGTTTTGACATTGTGTGGTACACGGCTATTGTATAAGTTGTCCTGTCTGCACACAAAATGAACTGAACATGCTACAGAGATAGGTACGTATGATAGAGATACTATTTGTTACATATATTGGAAAGCTTTGTCTTTTTCAAAAACATCTTTTAAATTTAACTGAGGTCCTAGGCAGATGAAATGGTGCAAGGCCATCCACTTAGTTAACAATTTACGAAGATAATTACTCAGATGAGTTTGTTTTTATATTAAACCAAAACTTCAGCCATAACAAAATACGGGCCGAATTTCTCATAAGCTGAAAAGAAGTACCGCTCTCGCGAGATATTCCGCAGGCGGCCACAACATAATCATTGAATTAAATCAGTACCGTAAGCATGTCAGAGGGTAACAACCTATAACTCAGAAGAGGAGAGCGTCTCGCGGCCCATAACATTCAATCGTCCGCACGAGGGGAGAATTTTGATGACCTCTAGGAAAAGTTTGCGTTGGAACACTCTGTATAAATCCGTGGAGTCATGTCGGGATTTCCTAAATCACCTTTTTTATTTATTACGGGGCTACTAGACTAGGCGACCGTTTAGGCAGCGACGTCGCGTTACCCGCACGTGATACTTTTTCACAGTGAAAATGATGGACGCGGGCGTGTGTCTCTGTTACAGGTCTGTTTGTGACATTATTTCACGTGTTTTTTTGGGAAGCTAGCAGTAACGGATGGCTATCTAGCCTTTGTGTATTGTGATGAGAATGTAGGCTTACATAAAGTGTTTCTTTGTATGATAAGACAAAAATTGTAGGTAACCTAGATACTCGAAACACAATAGGTACTTTGTTTAAAAGTATTGAGTAAAGTTGAGCAACTTTGAACAGAAACGAGCGCACCTTGGTCGCATGTAAGCACAATAAATCCATACGAACTCACGATATTCAAGTCATGTATCTCATCGGTCTTCCTTCTACTGGCCATTTCGTGTTTACGCTTTTATTGGACTTGTCTCCTTTCCTTTTTGTTTATTTGAAATAAGAAAATAAAGGTATTTACGTCGTTATTTATTAATGTTGTTGTAGATTAACGTCCACGAGATATTTTATTTATTTTGTTTGTAACAACAGCTGTAGGGTAAACATTGAAAAGGCACTCAAACAAACTCAGAATAATTACCATACCAATACCCGGGAGTATTGAAAAACATGGGTAATACGAGCTCGACAAAAGCCGTGCATATTTACATCGGTCCGTATTCAGTCAATTCATAAAACATCTAGTCGAGTCTATTGAGCGTCGAGGTGGCTCAAATGTTGCAGTATTTCAGACTTGCGTCAAAGGCCTTAAATGTAATTGGCAAGAGGTGCTCTTAAGCTTTTACTGGCGTTAAAATAATTCGTTTTGGGAGGACGGAAGTGACGTCATGGCTGCTGGCAGTGGCAGCGCTGCGGCGCGTCCTTCCTGTACCCGCCCCCCAGCCTCTTAGCTGCCTTTCATGTAGCTTTACTATGCGAAAATTATGCGGATACATTAAGTGCAACTGTGCCACACATCAAGAATGAAATTCCATCAGAAAACTACCAACACGTAATCCCTCTGTCTGAAATAGTAGCATTGCAGATTTATTTGAAAAGATCAGATAACAAATTTACACCTTATAGAAACAGAAATTTCTACGTTTTGAGTCACTTTTCTCTATAGAAAATGCAAAGTGGGTACGCAAAATACATCCCTATAACTTATTTTCCGCTTGAAATGACTCGACGATTTATTATTAAAGAATATGGCGTTTCTCGCTGAATATAAGTGCGATATCCGATCGAAGTTAAAAGAGCGAATGGGATTGTAAGATCTTCGAAAACTCGTAATGGACGAAAACGACATCGTGACTACAAACCGCCGTTTGTCACATCACTAATGGTGCGGAAAATCGCGAAAGTACCGCTTTCTAACAACGTTGAAGTAAAATCGATAGATTGAAACCGAAAAACGCATAGGTACCTCCTTATTACTTATTCTTTTGTAAAATTGTTGAGACTGCATTGTTCATTTTAGGGTTCTGCACGTCATAAGGCACCAAAGGAATTTACGGGATCACTATCATGTCTGTCTGTCTGACCAAACAGGATGACATTTAGTACATATATAGAGTTAGGTGACCCAGTCACGAACCTATAGCGTAAATAAACAAATTCTGATTTGGGGGTTAGTTTTCAGAACTAGAAAATTAAAAACAACTTTTGTCATGATGATGGGGAAATAATATAACCTTTTTTCGATACAGCCAATATGTCCGTACGTATACCTACTTAGGACAAAATTATAAAAACAACACATACTCAACTAGAGTGCGAGTAATCTTTACTATTTAATGCCGTCAAAAAATAAAATTCCTTATTCTGTTAACACAAGGTGCATATTCGAACGTCAAACTTGTGTTTAGTATCTACAAAGTCAAAGCGGTGAAGGGGCGTTCAGTTATAAATAAGACGAAGCCTTACCTACGTTTTCATTCCAAATCTTGATATGATAAAATCAAAACGTAGTTCTCATTATGCTCTGTTGGAAAATTTATAATCCTAAAACCACGGTTTTCAGATACAAAAAGCATTAAAAAAATATAATAAATGATTTCTTATTTTAACGTCAAGACCTTTTTCATAGTGTTTACACACATCTGTCACACACGGGTTTACCGAACGTATTATTCAACATTTTACCAGCGAGTTTACCAGGGTATACGTTAAAGTATACCTACCACCAAAGCACAGGGAAAACGCTAAGATTATACGGCTGATTAAATATTTTCACTCCAATGCAAATAAAGGTTATAGGAAGGAAAAACCCTGCGAACATTCCTATTCTACCCTATACGTGTATATATGTATATCATATCAATAAATTGATATCGGGTGTATTTGTCGCCAAAGAGCTTATGGGGCAACAAGGAAAGGATGATGAATCGTTATTTTATTTGTGAAATGTAAGTGTTGATATTTCAAAGAAACATAAAACAACAAATGACGCAAACATACTATTTTGGTACTTGTTTGTAGTAGTGTAGCACATCCATTCATCATCAACCGGTAGCCGTCTTCTGGTGGACATGGCCTCCTCAATAGAATTCCACGACAAATGGTCTTGAGCTGCCTCCATCCACGGACTTGACCATAGGTGCTCTCTAAAAATGTGCTACTTTTCAATGATTTTTGTTTGGAAAACATTCCACAGAAAGAGTTTTCACTAAAGTACTGATATCTCATAACTACTTTTTAATTTTTATTTACGGATCGGAACCCGGGTGTGGGTCTCGCTCGCACTTGTGTTTTTTAAGCTCCCTTCGGTGTTTTGTGACCTTTTTACTTCTAACAAAATATAATACGGTAAATTGAAATACAATAGTGCAAATCCACGTTGATTCAGCGAAACAGTTACCTAACAAAACAAGTTACAAATTTCAAAGTAGTAGAATAATTTTGGTAAATTTAAAAAGCCCAGTTCAGTCAGTATACCAAGCCGCGAGCCGCGTATAATAAGCGGGTCACGTTCAAACGGATAACCACTACATACATTTTCTAATTTGAATATTATTTATCAAGGCAACACGAATACCGGTCTGACCTAAATACGTGACATCTCACAGTGAAAGGGGAGGTGAGACTTATTAACGTTATATTATTTTGTAGGAAAAAGCCCCGACACAAAAAGTGGACCTTTCTGGCCGTCCGAATGGCAGTATTAAAGCCAGCGAGGAATTTCCCGGTGGCCAGGGTTAACGAAAATCTCAGTAGTACATTGAGTTTACCCTACAATTTGCCATAGCTGCTACTGAGAAAAGACAAATTTTATTTTTCTCTTTCATAACTTTAATTTTGTGAATATTCATTACTTTGAGCTACAGCGAGCTACACTTGCAAATACTCTCATCTGTTTATTAAAAACAGGTTGCTGAGCCGTAGTTTGAAATCGTTAACTGGGTCAGCTGCCAAAACGAATTCATTTTCATTTTCGAATTCACATTCGTTTTCAGTGTACCTACGGCAAATATCGAAGTACTTAAACATAATAAATAGATAGTTTATTGAATAACTTTTCATTTAAAAAACCGACTTCCGCCATAGTATTCGACTAAATATTTGGATGAAAAAAATTATGAAAGAACCATAGTGGTGAAAGGGTTATGATACTTTCTGAATGCAAATGCTTGGTTTGTTGCTGAAAATATCAAAATCGCCATATGTACGCCTACAATATTTGACGAGTTCCCTCAATTCCTCATGGATTCCATCATCAGAACTGGATTCTAAAAAAATGGGACTAATCTGGAAGTATATCTATTCAAATAAAAAAAGAATTTTCCAAATCGGTTCATAAACGCCGGAGATGAGATGAGGTAACAAACATAAAAAAAATACAACCGAATTGAGAACCACCTCCTTTTTGTGAAGTCGGTTAAAAACTAGGAAGTAAGAGGTAGCAGGTAGCGTGTTGTGTCCGGCTTAAGAACAGACCACTCTTTCTCCTCCCGTCAATGTATTAAAAGCCTTTCTGAGGGATTTCACCAGGGGATGGGCAGCAGCATCCACCTGAGTACTGAATACCAAACTGCGATCACCAATCTGCCTGCGAAGCGTGGTAATTTTGGCAAATCCCGTTATTGAATTAGCTGGGGGAAGCCTTGTCCAGCATTTTACGTTAAAAGGCTGGTGATGATGATGAAAAGATAGCTAAAATTGCTGTTTTGGTTTTCAATCCCCGACTAAAAAGTTTTGTTAGTAGTATAGCTTTTTTCTGAATGTATTCGTCCGGGGAAGTTCTACCACTCAGAAATAGTTACTTCTGCCGCCAAGCAGAAGTGCTCGCATTGCTGTGTTATGGTTGAAAGGATATGGTTGCCGGTGCAATTACATTCATATGAGACTTTTATGTCTTAGGGTAGCAGGCGCAGTGCTTTGCCACTTAAGTGCGTCCTAGGTGGACGTGACCTGTGCCACGTCCGTAATTCTTTGTTACAGGCAGAGGTTAGCGCTTTAACATCAGGCGGGCCTGTATTTGCGAGATGGTTCTTATCTTTGTTTCGAGGAAATTGGTGCAGCCGTGTCCCAGATCATCACTTGCAACGTTTTTTGAGGGACCTCAGACATTTTGTAAACACAGCGGAAGCCGGCAACAAACACCGCGCGTTATTACTTTGATGATACTCTTTCTTATAAAGCCTAATTTTTATTAATATTAAAATACCACTCAGGTATACTAACACGCTTTACGAAGGCCAGGCATAGTATAGGCCTAGCATACATTACAACACACTACTCACTCGAGTATAAGATGCCCGTACAAACGTGTTTTTTATATTGTTTTTTTATTTTTATTATTTTTTTAGATCTTGCTAACATTTGTACCCTAATGGTATCTCAACTTACATTACGTATCTCTTAAAATACTCCTCTGATAACATTTTATTTTATTTTGTGCATCGTGCCGTCAATCTTTAGTAAGCTTTATATGACAATCGTAAAAGTAAGGGTCTTTTTACAGGCCTTATTTGACTCTTCTTATATGACCGGGGATTTCGTTTTTATAGTTCAGCCTAGTTTGCTAATCCTATGAATTACGTTACGAACACCAGTTAGTTTTTTTCAGATGTGTTACGTTTTATTTAGTGAGAGAGTGAGACAAGTTGAGGGCAAATTAAAAGTGTAGGAGCCTACGGCGTAGCACTGTACACACCTGCGTAGCGCGTCTGATACGCTTGCTGTGGCTTGATGTATGATCTTGCTTCACTCGTCTCAGACTCAAGAAAACGCTTGTGATTATACTGCCAGCTTATATTTAGGGACATTAATGAAAGATAGATAGAAAGTTTAAAAAACTTAAAAAAAACTCCACATAGACGAACTTAATGCTAGATAGCATTCTCTTGCTATCTAACGTTTGTGTATTATAAAAAACAATTTAGAGGTAGTGCACAAAAGTTCAATTTAAAAGTGGATTAGTAGCAATAGTGGTAGGTAGGTAAAAAATGAATAATTACGTAGGTACAACAGATACAAAAATAAATTTGAGAGGCATAAATATCAAAATTTTATAATTTAGCATAGATACATAAAAAAACATATTTTGATCTAAGAAAGACCAAGTAAGGTTGGTATTTCTATATTATCCCTCGGTAAGTATTAAGCCGGTAATGTCATAACGGTACCCGTTCGATCTTCAGTTATTACGTCGTAAATCTGAAGCCAAGTTCAGCTTGTGTCACTCCAAATTTTCACTTCACTATACCCCACATACAGTCCTGATCGCACACTAGGATTCCCCATGTCGTAGGGAACTAGGAGTACTATGGAACCACAACACCCAGACCCGGAACAAATATTTGCAGATCATGCAAGCATTTGTCCTGCAGCGGGAATCAAACCCGCACCTCTTGCGTCTCAGCCGGCTACTCGCCCGCCACGCTACGAAAGTTGACAATAACTTTTATCGGGTTGGTTATATATATTTAAAATAGTTAAAAAAAACAGCACAATTTAATCAAAGAAAGTATAATAAAACTAATAAGTACCATTTTTTATTTATAATAATTGGCTTTTCTGATTGGAAGTCCGCAGGACGTCGGTGGAAGAAGTCGGCTCAAGATCGTTCGTCGTGGCATTCTATGGGGAGGCATATGTCCAGCGGTGGACTTCTATAGGCTGATGATGATGAATCGTGGATTTGGCCTCTGACTACAATAACTATAGGCCTTAACTATAGAATCGTCGATTTGGCCTTCCTCTACAACACTTCGATACTTGATTTCAGCTTTTGCGTTGTGGGGTTTTCATTTTTAAACTTTTATTTTTGTCAAATGTATTAAGGTTATCTCGCGCTGACTTGCATTGGCTTTCATGCCACATTCATATATAGAGTTAGTTTTAAGTGTCGTCGAAGTAAAACTTTTGTACGTTAATACTAATATATTCTTCTGTGGTCGAGTCGAGTTAGTTGAGTCGGGATCGCTGTCGCCTGTCGATTATCACACGAGTGAGCGTAGTTCCAGATATTTGCAAATTAGAAAAGATAGCGATCACATCAAAATTGAACGACCACAGCTGCATACGAGTTTACTGAGTTTATTTTAAGGGCTGCTTGGAATTATAGTCGGAAATGGGTACCGACTCTAGGCTTTTATGTATGTTTTGTATCTCAAAGTTGATACAGCATCCGTACACAAATACAACTACTAATAATTATATACTAATAGGTTCTTATATAAATATACTAATATAAAAATATATTATGTATTCAAGCTATCTAAAAGTTATTTTTATCCATCTATCATTAATTGTTATATTTTACTCTTTGCACCGCTGTTCGTTACGGCTTCGCTCATTACTGTGCATCCAAAGGTTGCGTGGAAAAAATCGCTTTTAGCGATAAGCTCACCCATTGTACTGCTTATTTTAATAAATCCTATTGTGTATTCCTGGTGAAAAATAAAGTGTCTATCTAATTAAGTAGGTATCTCAAATCGTACCCAAGCTTCTTCGCCCAAGTGTCGGAGAGTATTTAATGGTCTGTGCGAAAGAACGTTTAGCGTATATGGAAACCAAATAAATAGCTTGCGTGATATTTTATGAACACTATTCAAATTGATTTACCTTACTGTTTCCAGAGATAATCTATTTTTTTTAAATTATCCTTAAATCTATGTGCAATTTCAGTTAGTTAAATAATCAGTAAAAAGTTGCAAGAGAAACTAGGTTGGAAGCTTTTAAGTCCACTCGCATTTTGAGCTAAAAATCCGCTGAAAGCTTACAGCTCGATGCACCCAAACAATACGCGTGCGGAATACATCCCCTAGGTAATCGGATAGCGGCTTTCAGCGAAAATTTTAGTCTCTATTATAAATTGATCTCGTGTTCGAGGATCTTCCCCGCAGACCCAAATGTTCGATGTTTTCTTTATGTTTGTCGTTAAGGGTGTAATGGTTTCACATAAATCATTTCGGGCGAATGGCTCCGAGCATGACAAGATGCTTGATAAGTTTCCGAAATTGACTCTCGTTGGAAACGTGCACTCAAATTTTATTCATGAGTCTGATATCGATACGAATAATGTAACTGGAAACGTGGCTTTTGAAAATAAAAAGTTTCGATAGAAACTACATTCATTCTAACTTCATTCTTCATCCTACTCGCTTTCAACTGGGCTTTCTACGATCAAACGCAATTGACTAGAGTAGCTAGCCTCTTATTAGATTGAGCTACCTACAAGGTTACTAGCTATCAAAAGTCAACAACAGCTATCAATCATATTGATAGCCCTCACTAGGACCCAACTGGTACTAACTTTCACGACACAGGTGGTCGTGAGAGTTGGTACTGCAACACGGAAGTAATATTTGCAGACAATGGAAACATTTTTCCCGCAGCGGGAATCGAACCCGCACCTATTTCCGCCTACCTATTACCGCGCCTCTTTGACGTGGCACAGACATTAACTAGCAATAACAACAACTAGCACTCAATAACAACATCAAGTAGTATCTCTTCTATGGAATGCTACGACGAACGATCTTTAGCCTCCTCCATCAACCGACTTCCTGCGAAGTTGAGCGGTGACCACGAATCAGACGACGCAGTAAACAAGAAAGGCCCCCTTTTGATGGACTATATAGACCATCTAACTACTACTCTCGATGGACTGTATGTAACATAAAAGTAGCAGGATTGTAAACAACTTACAATAAAAAAAATACAACTGAATAGAGAACCTCCTTCTATTCTTGAAGTCGGATAAAAATGAATTGAGCCTCAAAAATCTTACAGAAAATAAATGCATGCATGTAGCAACCACATGCAATACATAGCTGCATGTATTTATAAATCACCCTACTCTATTGTACCCATCTAGCTGTAAGTTTTCCAAAAACTTTAAAAATAAAATAAAATAAAATAAATGAAAACATTTAAAGGTTAGATAAAAAGTAATAGAATACACAAGTCCTTCATTTGATAAAAGACATTGAAGAATGTAATATTAGGTATCTATGAATGTAATCTACATTGACTGACACCCACGTACACTCTTACAGTCCAGTGAAAAGAGAATTTTATAGCACGCAACAAGGGTTGGCTATAGACGTCCGGTACCAGCCCCCCAATTATAGTAGCAAATGGAAATGCAGAACGCAAATATGGAAATCATTTAAGCAGACTTAGTGCTGTTCAAATCTTTTAAAATTTGAAAAGAGGCACATTTTTGTTTCCTCTATTGAAGTTTCATAAGATTTAGATAGTGCTAAGGCTACCAAAATGATCTACCATTGTTGCGTTCCCCATTACCATTTGCTACTATAATTGGGAGACTGATTTTAATTATGCTTTGAGTTTAGGGACTGAGTTAGGGTACAACATGAACCTTTTAGACTATTTTTTGTTCCAGGAAATGCGTTATGAATAGTATTGTACATTTGTATTGTGTATACAAAATAGTTAGATGAGGTGGTGGGAACCTTAACACTGAAAAATTACAGTAAAAGTGAAGTTTTAGATTTTATATAGCTCCTGGACAGGGGTTTGGAGGGGGAGGACGCTCAACCTCCCCCCCCCCCTCCGTACACCTCCCCCTTCACCCCATCGATGTACGAAGGTACCTGATGACTTTATTTTACCCGCATTAGCTTGGTAGTTTAATATATAAGTTTTATATTAGTATTTAAGTTTAATATATAGCTAACAAAAATGTCAAACAGTAAAGAAGCTTTCATGAATCAAATTAAAAATCACGTTCAAAGGCGTACCACCCAACAATGTAGCAACGTACAATTACGGCAAAACCGTAGCTGACGACTTTACCTCCTGAAAGCTTATTACGTTTTGACAAATTCACTATTTTGTTCATGACGCTTGCTTCCGACAAGTTTTCAATCCTGTTATAGAGTCGCGACGTAACGAAGATTGTAAACACGTCGGAAATAGATTTTGCCCCGAGATAGGCACAATTTAATTTGGGGTTCCTCGAATACAGGTAAATGTAGGGACAGATATATTAAACGCCGGTGTTCATGATAAAGAAGATTGTATGAAAAGAGATTGAAACGAGTATATTTTCGGTAGGTGTTATTATGAAAATGTATTTTAGCTTCCAATTTGATTTGATTAACTTTAACTGATATCAATTTTACAGAATAGGCACGTATCAGTTTATGCAGGCAGTTTTTATTAACAGATGTTTTAATAAATCAGACAACCATCTCCTCTCGAATCAAGCATAGTGTAGATTCTAAAGTTTACTCAACTCAAAACTAGATGTACTAGATGTACATCAACCGGGGCACACTTATACTAAGGTGACATGATAAGGTTTTGACCACCGACACGGCTCCGTGCCGCAGTCACGTGGGCACCGCGCCGTGGTGATGTGGCCCAAGCCTTAGTCGAAAGTCGAAAGGATTAGTGAATAATCATATTAGTGCAATAGAAGCTCGTTCGTGTAAACAACAAACACAGCGACTGTTTGACTCAGTCCAGTGTGATATTTTGTTCTGATTTCAGTGGTAGCTTTCGCGCTTGGTGTGATTTATTTTTTTGGAAATGGAAGCTAATCTTGGTTCAATCAATTCTGTTAAGGGTGCTAACACACTGTGACGCCATAGCGACGTCACTGGCTACCTCTGGCTACCTACCGTAGCCAAATGAGGTTGCTGAATAAGTAGCCAGTGGTTACGAACACAAAAACGCGAGCGTCCGTCCTGACGACCAGTTGGCCACTGAGTGAAGGAGGCGTAACTTTAACAAAAACTAATTGTAAATATTGTACCTATTGTAATTGTATGACTTAACTACGAGTCGCCAAGTCACCAGAGTATTCAGTCTCCACGTAGGTGCCGGTCAGTCATAGCTACGGTTCTGGCGACGTTGCCATATCGTAGCCAAGTGAGTTAACTGTCATACATTTCAATACGAATTATTTGGATACGTAGCCAGCGACGTCGCCATATGGCGTCCCAGTGTGTAAGCGCTCTAAAAGTTTGGACGTGACATTAAATATTCCAAATAGCAAACGTGACAAGCCTTGCTTTCATTTATTTGTTAACTAAGGTGTATAATAAAGGTGTGGACACTATAAAGACCTAATAATCGACCTTTCCTTCTCCTTCCTGTAAATGTCGTAAATGCTGACTAAGGAATTACCCACCACCAGGGGTAGGCAGCAATTTCCACCTGAGTCCTCAACACCAATACTGCGATCACCAATCGCCAAGCGTGGAAGGTGAGGGCAATACATGAAATCTGTTGATTATAATATTATTAGGATTCATCACATTATTACAAGCAGTTTATACAGAGTATTTATTAGTGGTATGTAACTATAGAAAAATTAAACTTTTCCATGTTTTTTATAATGAACAATCTTTATTTACACAAAGAATATGACACATAATTTAAAAAATACAAATAAAGCAATTCAGTTTTTATTTTTACAACCGAACACTTTGTATTTAACAAACTACTTTCATCACTATTGTGCTTAAAGCTTCAGCATAAAGCTTCCCTACCCCTAAAGTAGGGGGAAAAAGCAAGTCTGTAATGACGCTTTTCAAAGAATAACTTGACCTGATCTGATATCTCCCCTCTTGGTCAGTAAGTATTACAGAAGAGTGAAGTTAGTACTGTTACTTTATATGTAACTTTTTCTAGAGAAGGCTTCAATATAGCTGCTATATTAAGATTCTTCCGTAATGACTTTTAGTTAATTTATCATTACTTAGACAGAGATATAGGTATCTCAACTTAGATAATAACTTTTCATTTAAAAAACCGACTTCCGCCATAGTATTCGACAAAATAATTTTGGATGAAAAAAAATTTATGAAAGAACCATAGTGGTGAAAGGATTATGATACTTTCTGAATGCAAATGCTTGGTGTCTTGCTGAAAATATCAAAATCATCATATGTATGCCTACAATATTTGAGGAGTTCCCTCAATTCCTCATGGATCCCATCATCAGAACTGGATTCTGAAAAAAATGGGACCAATCTGGAAGTATATCTACTCAAATAAAAAAAGAATTTTCCAAATCGGTTCGTAAACGCCGGAGATATGTGGTAACAAACATTAAAAAAAAAAAAAAAAAAAAAATACAACCGAATTGAGAACCTCCTCCTTTTTTGGGAAGTCGGTTAAAAAATAATAACTTTTATTGAAATCAGGTATAGGCATGCAATCATCATCACCATCATCAGCCTGTAGAAGTTCACTGGTGGACATAGGCCTCCCCCTTAGAATGCCACTACAAAAGGTCTTGGGCCGCCTCCATCCACTGATTTCCTGCTACGTTTATAATGTCTTTAGTCCATCTAGTGGAGGGCCTTCCTCTACCGCGTCGTCCGGTTTGTGGTCGCCACTCGAGAACCACAAGGACATCGAGGCATACAATGGACGGCCTTATTTCTAAAAGTGATCGGCCTTATTTGTAAATAACAAACAAATTAATATTCACCTAAAATATTAAAAAGTATTTTGAATTTTTAACCGACTTCCCAAAAAAGGAGGAGGTTCTAAATTCAGTTGTATTTTTTTTTTTTTTTAAATGTTTGTTACCGCATATCTCCGGCGTTTATGAACCGATTTGGAAATGTCTTTTTTTATTTGAATAGATATACTTCCAGATTGGTCCCATTTTTTTCAAAATCCAGTTCTGATGATGGGATCCATGAGGAATTGAGGGAACTCCTCAAATATTGTAGGCATACATATGGCGATTTTGATATTTTCAGCAACAAACCAAGCATTTGCATTCAAAAAATATCATAATCCTTTCACCACTATGGTTCTTTCATCATTTTTTTTCATCCAAATATTTAGTCGAATACTATGGCGGAAGTCGGTTTTTTAAATGAAAAGTTATTAGGTCTTTAGTATCTTATATTTTGTATGTTGTGAGGAAAAAGTCACGTTTCTATAAAATGCATCTCATTTCTGTAGGAAGACAAAAATGGCTACATTATTTATGCCAGTTTCCATGAAGCGGAATCATGTTCGTTTCACCCCTATTCACACTGGGCCAATGAAAGCGATCCTGATTGCGCATAACTCGGCCACTTCATAAATTGTGATCACAATTTACGTTACGTTTTTACGTTACCAACTGTCTGTACTGACCTTTCTCTGAGATCCCACAAGGTAACATAAGCATAAGGGCTCAACAGTGTGACAGCTACACGTCCATATTTTGTGAACTGTCAAATGAAGAGGAAAGAGCAAGAGGTAAGTAGAGATACCAAATTTTTTTTCTCTTCATCTGCCGGTAGATATCCACTGCTGGATGATGCCTGCATGCATAGCGGTCAATGGAGGAATGTGCCATAATCACCACGCTTGGCACGCGGATTGGTGATCGCAGTCTGGAATTAGGTACTCAGCTGGATGCTGCTGCCCATCCCCCGATGTGATCCCTTAGATGGCTTTTACGACATCCACGGTAGGAGATGGAGGGGTCTATTCTGAGACCGGGCACAACACGACACTTCGATACTTATTACGATTAAATAAATGTATGTTTTTCATATAAGAATTGGTATTTGAATTTTTCAATATAGAACAGCAATTTCATACTTTAACCCCTAATATTTGCGTCACCAATAAGTATTTTTATGATTGCTAGATTTTACCTAAAAACAATATTACTTGCTCTCAAAAGTCACCTTATTGTGCGGGGTGAACAATTCAAAGCGACACCACCAAAACGGCTTAGCATCTACAATAATAAAGAAAGTTTAATTTATTGACGTTATGGTGTGAAATTTCAATGTAAAATTAAAATAATACTCCTACAAGAGGTGATGGTTGGGCACCAGCTTGTGTTTGTAATTATTACTGGTTACAATATTTTACTCGTCAAATATTTGTATGTGGTAAGCACTTAATGCCACGCAAAAGACCAGACCATACCTTCGATAACGGCACAATTAAAATCCAATCATTCCACATTACCTCAACTTTGTCTCAGAAAAAAATATCTAATAAGATTTCGCGAAAGCCTCCCGATCTTGGCCGATGGACGAGAAGGGATTTAACAAATTTCTTTCAGAACGAAGTAATCAGGAAGTAAGCTCCGTTGGTAGTCTTATGTGAACCTCTGCCTTACTCTAAATTATCTATAGATACAGTAATTAAATTGGTTAAATTTAACATTTCAGTGAGTAAGAAAATCTGCTATTTAGCAATTTGGTAACCTGAGTATTTTTTTTGGAAGCAAGGAAAACTGCCACTGTTTGTGCTCGACAAACATGGTATTTTTTGAAAGCATTAGTCAGGCAGCTTATTTGTAAATTAGACGAGGTACAAAAATAAATATCTCTCAGACTGCAGATATTTATAGGGCGACATCAATTTTTTTCCTTTTAATTAATATTACTTCGTAGGTGTTTCTTACAAGGAATGCTATTAACATGTATTTATTTGACCGTGCTCTAAGTAATGGTTAGAATATTCTCTAAAGAACCTGTGAGTGAACTCAAGAGTAGGTAGGTAAGTAACTGGCTCGCAGCCTCCCTTTTTAGGATGAACAACAGTTTCAATTTAAATAGAAAAACAACAGACTGTAGCTATGGGCTATCTAATTGTAAGGGAGTTGTTTAGAAATTCAATAAAACTTTTAGTTCCCCAACTATTATGTAAATGTGGTTCTACCCACACATTAGGATACAGTATAGTTGTTAAAATGTGTAGGAGACGATGGGAGAATTTAAAAACCTTTCCATTTTATGCTTAAAGCAATCAGCCAGTGTTCAAAAGATTTTAAGCCAGCGCTTAACTGTAAGCAATTAGTTTAAGAAACAAAATTAAGTTTTGGTCCCTTGCAAGAGAAGCGGGATCACAATTAATCTTTAGCTTAAGTCGCAGCGTTTGTTTGGAGCGTTTCAAACGTCGCTGAAATATTGCGACTTGCGACGTGCATGCATTCCATGACGCTGCACGAATGTGTCAGGCTCGCGGGAATGCGACTCGAGATCAAGTTAAATTAAGCTCCTTTTTAAAAATAGAATAATGTTTTATTTACACAACCACCCGTCATGAAATTATTATCACAGCAGAGCTATACATGATTTTGTCCGGATAAGCAAGTAGTCGGTACATTATGTCGGTGGAGGATTCTAAATAAAAATAGGGAACGAAAACACAGGGGAGAGTGTGTCAAGCCAGTGATTAATATTCAGAATAATAAGACAGTATGTATGAGCGTAGTCAGGGAGTGCTTTTAGGGGTTCAAACCCCCCCCCCCCTTGCCCCAATCAAAATATTGTCAAAATCTGATACTTTTTGAAGAAACACCAGTGAGTTCGTGTACCTTTTTGTTGTTTTTTTTTCTTGACACTAAAAACTAAAACCTGGCTACGCCAGTGCAGTCTTGTTTAAATTGTAATCAACTTTAGTTTGAATTTAGTTAGTCGCCCGCACTATCTTCTTCATCAGCCGGTAGACTTCCACTAATGGATGAGGCTTCCCCCATAGCATGCATAGCGTGCAATGGGGGGATTTGCCATAATCACCGCGCTTTGCAGGCAGATCGATGATCGAACTTTGGTGTTAAGTACACAGGTGGATGCTGCTACCCATCCATTGGCGTAATCCCTTAGTCGCCTTTTACAACATCCACACGAGGAGTTGGAGAAGTTCTATTCTTAAGCCGAGACTACCACGCCTTTCGGTGGCACGCAACATTAGATTTTTAATTTACTTTTCACTCAGTCATAATAGTAATAGTAAGTAGACTTATTAGTAGTTTGACGACCTCCGTGGCCCGGCGGACGAGTAGCCAGCTGAGATACAAGAAGTGTGGGTTCGATTGCCGCTGCGGGACAAATGTTCTACAAATATTTATTCCTGGTCTGGGTGTGTGGTACCATGGTACTCATATTTCTTAATACCCACGACACTGGGAATCTAATTGTGGGATCAGGACTATTATTTCAAAATCATTTTCTTATCATAGAAAGAAAATTTAAGCATATAATAAGTTTATTTACCAAAAAAACCAAATACTAAATATAAGAATTAAATTAGAGATATTTTGGATAATAATAAGTAAGAATATAAGTAAATTTAGTAGACCAGTTTGTGATAATGGTACCAGTCAGAGTCAGGCCATGTCATCGTAGAAGATCTTTAGCTTCACCATTTAATAAAAGTTAAATATGCCTTCAAATATCAGAAACTGGGAAACGAATAGAACATTCTACAAAATGATTGGATTAATTTTATTGGATTTAGGTCACCATGGTGATATAAATAAATTATTTCTTCACGATAAGCTCCGCTGAAAGGAAGGTGTTACGCTGTGGGCCGTAGGGTGTCCTAAAGACTGTCAGGGGACATTGCGATGGAAATGACCCAGAAATTCCCCTACAATTCCAACCCTGGCCCTAATCGCGTACGGTCCTTGTAGGTACTTCAACAATTTCACTGGATGAGAATAATTTTCGTAAAGTCCTTTCGTCTGAGTGTCCTAATCATTTTGGGGAATAAAACAAAATGTATGTATCTACGAAACTTAATATAATTTGTGCCAACTCAAGAAATCTGTTCTCACTTGAACAATTATGTGAAAGAAAGGTTCTATATAATATACAATTTCTCGAGGCTTTTTATTCCTTAGGCCTATGCTTGCACAAACAATCCTCTTCATCCAAAAGCTATCTCAAAGAGATGACTTCTAAGCAATCTCATCATCAGTCGTTAGACGTTAACTGCTGGACGAGGCCTCCCCCACAATGGGGGGGATTCAATGGGGGGAATTTCCATCATCATCACGCTTGCGGCAGGCGGATTGGTGATCGCAATATTGGTGATGGATACTGGTGGATACTGCTACCCATCCCATGGAATAGTCTATTAGTTGGCTTTAACAACATCCACGGAAGAAGACGGAGGGATCTATTCTTAGGCCGGACACTCCACGGCACAATAAACAATAAGACCAACCCAAATAGTTTTGTTTATTTTGTTATTTTCTATTTAATACAAATATGTATTCTACAAATTTAATGGATTCAACTCCGCCTATTCTTAAAAGAAATCACAGAAAATAAGTAGGTTTGTGATTTCTTTTGTTAGTAGGTCATCATCATCGGCCTGATGAAGTCCACTGGTGGACATAGGCCTCTTCCCTAGAATGCCTTGAATGATTGAATTATTACATTAGTATAGGTAATGTGGTAAAATATGTTCCGGAAAATCCCATCAACTCAATAAATAACATCATGTACATTGTGTATCTTGTATTCCATATCTTCGATAGATGGAAACTATTCATAAACGAGCGAGATAACAAAGGAAAAATAAATCGCTACAATTTTTCTAACAAATGTGGGTAAGCGTCCAATCTACCATTGGTCTGACATTCGAAATAACTTTACCTTTTTACCGTTCACCTACATAATGTCATAGCCCTGTATTAAATATCACTTAATATTTTTCGTAGAGGGTCTCGTGGCTGAGAATAATGATGTAGTGAGAATAGAAAAGATTCCCGCGGATTTTCAAGATAATAAAGGAGTACCAGAGGGTTTTCAGCGTCAGCTTTTATCAAGATAAACTACTGGTATTTTCGTGTATAAGGAGTTATTTGAAAGGATGATGTATTCCTGTTATGCTTACAAAGGGTAAAACTTTATCGGCTCTTGAATATTTTTTTACCGTTGAAAAGATTAGTAATCTACTTACAAAAACCAGAAAAAAAACGTCCACTATTTTGTATTTGGTTCCTTTTTCATATCAATAATGTTGGTTTTAAGACTCGTTTTTGAAAGAGAAGTGTCGTTAACTCTTTGAGTTGCGGAAAATGGCGGGGAAATACGTCAAAATGACAAAAAAAAACGAAATTATTCTTTATTGATATTAGATGAAAGGTCAAGGAAATTCGAATTAATAACTATCACTAAGAACTTTTCAATTAAATACACACAATAGCTCAATTTCCATAAAGCATGACTTTGCATGCCTTGTTTATTTTTCTGCTATTTTTTTTAACCGATTTCAAAAGAAAGGAGAAGGTTCTCAATTCGGTTGTATTTTTTTTTTCGAGTAGATTTTTTCCTTCAGCATTGAAGCGATACGCAGAACATTTGAGTTTGATTTATGGCGCTACTACAGAAGGTTGGGTCCATGGACTTATTATCGTATGTTCATGGTTGGGTCTAAGTTTGCTTTGCGTGTCAATTGCTTGTTGAAACGGACTTCGGTCTCTGTGTGGCTTACACACATGTCTGTGTTTCGATTCTAAAAAGCGTAATACACGCATCGCGGAAAACGGTCTGCTCCCGAGCATTTAAAGAAAAATTCTCTAAGCTCCCGACACGTTAAAAACACCTTTGAAGTTTCGAATGAATTTGGCGAGCCTCGTAGCGACATCTATCGGGAGAGAGCTAAACCGAATACAACGGTGAAGGTTTCACTGAAAACATTTTTCAGGGCAGAACCACCACTGAGAATGAAACAGTGTACGGGTACCCACTAATAACGTACTCGGAGTTTGCATGTTTGCGGTTACTGTGAGAATCTAACACTGTAGTTCATCTAGCTGTGACTAGAGTGCGCTAGGTAGAGCAAGTTATAGAAACCGAAACCTTGTAACTTTTGACCGAACCTTGAAATATTTGCATAAAATACATTAAATACGATGCTTTTGATTTAAGGTCTTTTTCGCAGAGGGCGTAAGAGTGCACTCAAGGCAATTCGTAAGTGTGGCTTCAGTGGCGCCACTATGTAGTTCTCATTGACCATGGAGAAGAAATAATCATCTAATGTTTTTTTTTAAATATTATTGTGTGTTTGCAACAAGAGGCCTAATTCTATTCTTTAAAAAAAAATTAAATTATAATATAATCTCGTATCACGTAGTAACTATTACCTCTCTCTATATTAATCTTCGCATGCATACGCGAAGATTAAGTAATAGTTACTACGTGACAGTGCGACTGACACGATATTATTGACTGGAATGTTTTTTAAATAAGAGAATTGGGCCTCTGGCCTTTCCGGCCTAACCATAATGGTTTGCAAAACAACTTGTTTTTGCAATGGGAGTATAAAAAACTATAAAATACTTACCTACGTTTACGGCCCCCATCAACAGCTAAACTGAAGGTCCTGTCTGAAAGTGGTGCAAGGTTCTACACTATCGTACACAATTGATTTATATCTGTGTAGGTATGATACATCTCTACAATTACCAGCATCTACTTTCTACTAATCGTACAGAACACTAAATTACTAATAATACAAATATGTACTTTATTTTAGAACAGAAAAACAAACTAAATGGTTGAACTAGACGAACATCTTTCTCCTATTTTAAACGTGAGTACGCGACGGAACCGATTTCGGATAGGAACGGAACGTTTGGGCTCAGATGTTTGTTTGTTTGCTATAGTGTCTTTTACTAGTTATCTCCAAAACGGCTTATCTGATTGTGATGCGGTTTTAGTAGGCCTTGTATGCCTCCAGAGAAGGTTTTTTGATGCCGTTGATCACTATAGGCGCAGAAATCAATGATGGGATGCAGATTTGAATAGAAAAAGGAACCAATGCCAACTGCATTTCAGAGCTGGTTCATAGAAAGTTTGAATCGCCACAAGGGTGTGATACGATAGCAGATGGAACATGAAAAATCGTAGGTTTTTTAATATTTTGTTATAATATATTTATTTATTTTTTCTTTTGTTTTTTTTTTTCCCTAGGCAGAAAATGCCATATAACTATTTTTAGTAATAGAAACACGTTTTAACAATAATAGATGTGTGTAAGTAGAACCACTTTTTGACCTCGTGAGCCTTAAAAGCACATTGAATATTTTAAGGTCAAAACTTAGATTTAACGATAAAACCTATTTCTAAATCAATGAAGTTAGGCAATACCAGGCTGCTGGTATTCTTTTCAGCTCTTTCAGCGCTTTAGTGTGTTGAGATGAACGACACATAATATAACGTAGTGGTTCGCCCTGAACTGAAAACGCGCATATACACGTGATGTAGGAAACTATTATGTGATCATTTGAATCGTAATAACCAACGTGACAAATATACTACGTAACTAATAGTTGGAACATTGTTGACATGTGAGTAGCTGTAAGTTTTCCTGAGATGATAAAAAACATTGATAACCACTTTTTATTGAAGTTGGTTGAAGTCGGTTAACATCAAAAATAATCGCCCATACAGGACTTGGCGAGCAGATCCATGCCGCCCTGAACTCCCGAGTTGAGACACCGTCTACTTTCTGTGTAATGAATCTGTTTGATGGCACTATCACATCATTTGGCGTCTTCCAGTTCGGGATCGCCACTCGAAAACGGTTATAAGTTCGGCGAGCTATTATGGCCTGCCCATTGCCACTTCAACTTGCTCATTCTGAGAGCTATGTCCGTCTCACTCTTTATTATATTTAAAATATCTATTATTTATACTCTCTCTCAATATATATTTATATATATATATATATATATCTCTCTACATCTCTCTCTTTTGTTTTTCTCGAAAATTATATGAGTAAAATAGCAGGAGCCCGCGACTACGTCCGCGTGAAAAACTGCAACACTAACAAACCACTAAAAACCCCAATAACCCCTACAAACCCCCTACAACTCCTGCAAACCCCTGCAACACCTTAATAAACCCCTATAACCCCTACAAACTCCTACAAACCCTAACCCCTAAAAACCTCACATTTAAATTTCAAATATCTCAATTTAGGGGTGCCCCCTCGGACCTTGAGGTCCTTAAAATATTCAAATCTCAACAACCACACCATAAAAAAGCCTTTGAATCGACACCACACTCGAGTTGTTTAATTTAGGGGTCCCATTTTAAACTTAAGGTCCCAAAAATATTTTAATCTCAACAACTACACCGTGAAACTAACGTTTACTGAGTCGATATTACTAAAATCCGGCCAAAACGTAAGGTATATTTTTTTTTGCAAAGAAAACTTTCCCTTGCCTTTTTTCAGGAAAATTTCAGGTATCACTGAAATATGTGTTTGTTAGGTTCATTTGAGGAATCTTCATGTGAAATTTCAAGTACCTACTACCAACGGTTTCCGAAATACAGAGCGTTTTTGTTTTACATTAAAAGCCCTTTTAGGACCCCTTAAAGGGCGAAGTTTTCAAATTCCTTTCTTAGTATGCCACTACATTCTAAAAGGAACACACCCTACAAATTTCAAGTCTCTAGGACCAGCGGTTTAGGCTGTGCGTTGATATCTCAGTCAGCGAGTCAGACAGGACTTTGAACTTTATATATACAGATAACTTTATTTTTTCCTGCAATATGTTTTTATTTTATTTTATATTCTTATACCTTACAAAAGACATGGGGGCCGTACATGAATTACAGAATTTAGTCGAAGCATTAATCATATTTATAACTAAATTATAATCAAGCGCTTTCAGCGGCTGAAATAGCTGTAAGCTAACTGAACGACAGCAGCGCCCCAATCCAGTTAGTTTTTGTGCGCAAACCGTGGCAGGCGTGCGGCGAGCCTCCAATACGTCCTGTTATCCTTCACCGTGATGGAATTGCCACAAAGTGCGGTTATTTCTCTATAGTGCCTATAATCAAAACTCTAGACGGTAAGTCAATAGTTCTATTCTGTAAATTGTATTCAACAAACTCTCACAAATAGGAAAGAGATACAGCTAGGGATAGACCCTTCCAACGTGGTTTTGATGTTAAATTTTGAATCTTACTCTTACTTCTCTCTTATTTAAATTCTTACGCATTCCCATTTTATGGGAATGACGGATAAAATCTAGGTATTTCCAACAAAAATGCATTGAAAAGTAAATCATATCTGAAATAGAGCGATGGCCAAAGTGAGCATTGCGTTTGGATGATCGATATATATAAGGTCTGTAACCTTTCATATTAGTTGTATTAATTTTAAGTCAAAAGTTGTTTTATTTATTACTAGCAGACACGCCCAAACCTCACCCATTAATTCTTTAAAACTTTCAAGGATCAGGGATGCAATTTTTTAATGTCACCGAGTGACTTAATATCATCAATAAGGCCGCATATCATTGGTTTTAAGAAATTTATTGGAGGAGGCACTTTTATTGATATCATATGTAGTTTTTATTGGTATCTTCAACTCATGATCCCTGTTCATAAGACCTCTTTTTTCACGGACTCTTTTACGGTCACTGCGATCCGCTTATGGAACTTCCTTCCAGTCGAAATTCGGAAAGCTGCATTCATAGGAATCTTCAAGTCCAAACTGTACCAATACTTTTTCTCATTGCAGAATGTTGAACGAAATTGAGCGCTTATGTTATTTACTTATTTGTTTTCTTTATAAGAATGTTTATGCTAGTTATTTTAAGTAGGTAAATAATTAATTATGTTAACTTTATAATCTCGTTATGTATTATTTCCCAATAGCACTACCACCCACTCTATATTACACAAAGGTTAGCTGGAAGAAAATGCTAATTAGCATTAAGTTCGCCTATGTACGTGTTTTTTTTTGTCATGTGCAATAAAGTACTTTCTATCTATCTATAGGTATTAGAATTTAAGGTTAGTAGGAATTTGGGAATCGAGGGTTATCGGCAATTTTACTGACATTTAGTCACTCGATAACATCCAAAAATCAAAGTCCTGTACGCAAGTGAAGTATTCAGATCTCTTCAGTAGGCATCAAGTTTTTAAGATTAGCACGAACAGATATACATATGAGAGAGTCTAGGAAGTGGAAATGACTTTGAAATTATAATTAACTAGTTGCGCCCCGCAGTTTCACCCGCGTGAATAATGATGAAAATTGATGATGATGATGATGATGAAAAGTAGCCTATGTGTTAATCCAGGGCGTAAAGTATCTCCATTCCAAATTTCACTCAAATCCAGTAACAAACATTCACACAAACTTTCGCGTTTATAATAATAGGATTATTTATGTTCCTGCGATTGTTAAAAATATCTAGGTACCTGCATTATCCGGTACTTATTTATGTACATGTATTTCCTCCATGTGTCACCAGTTAGATAATAATATTTGCATAGTATTAGTATTTACGAAATAGTTACTTTTCTGCCATCCGAATCAGCGATTTCTAGGTAAGGTCGGGGGCAAATATATACAAGGCCTTTTTGAGCTGCAGCCCAGAGCTCCATGGATATAAAGGGCCCCCAGCCCCCATTAAAGTCAAAATGGTCAAAATTGAGAATTTAAACTTTATCGAAAACATTTTTTTGTCAAAATGTCCAGCTCAGGGCCCCACAAACTCACGGTCCGCCCTTGGGTAAAGTCCAATGAGATTTATGACCTTGACCTGATGCTCCAGACATAGCTACATTTTTTTCATCATCAAGGTTGAAATGTAATTTTTGGGCTATCTTTTGTGTTTCAAGCTTTAAAAGAAATATGATTTAACATTTAGGTTGTAGAGACTCGTAGAGGCTCGCTTCCTTGAGGTCAGGGGTAGGGGGTAAGGGGAGGGCTGGGAGAAAGAGGGTTAAACACCCTTTCCTGGCGCATATGTGATTTGGGTACGATCAGGCCATCGTTCATGTTCCGTACACTCGTTCGTAGTAAGTCCTATCGGATTATGTGATGTTGTTCCGGTTAAAGGCGAAATCTGTCAGCATAGCCAAGCATAAATAAACAATGTAAAAAGGAATGGAAATCTAGATGTCCTAACAATAGAATCCCTTGCTACTTGGCCCCACCTATCGCAACCACTTTCCTTCAAACCCGTGAAATATCGGCATTTTATAGAATTCTTGCTCTATTACAATAAGAAGTTGCAAAAATGTAGGTAGGTACGTCAAGTGAAGAAACGTCATTATTTTTTTTTATGTTATGGCTCGACAAACTGGCATGTGGCCCACCTGATGGTAAGCGTTACCGTCGCCTATTGACTCCTATTGACATCTGCAACACTCGAGGCATTGTCAATGCGTTGCCTGCCTTGGAGGACCCTTTTCACATTTTTTTTGAAGCTGTGCATTTTGTGGTTTAGCGGAAAAACCTCAGAAGGGAGCTCATTCCACAATTTGCACGTATATGGGAGAAAAGATCTCGTAAAGCGAGCTGTACGAGACACATCGATGATGTGTGGATGAGCTCCCAACCGATGTCGAGAGGTGCGATGATAAAACCTGGAAGCGGGTATAAGCTCAAATAGTTCCTCAGAGCACTCCCCATTATAGAGTCGATAAAAAACACAGAGTGAGCCGATATCTCGGCGCAGGCTCAGCGGCTCTAGTGTACTAGTGAGCTTGGGATCGTTGACGATTCTAACGGCTCTTCTCTGGAGGGAGTCAAAGCGAAGCAGCTGGTACTTGGGGGCCCCGTGCCACAGGTGAGAGCAGTATTCCATGTACGGCCGAACTTGTGCTTTGTATAGCAGAAAGCGCTGAGTTGGCGTGAAATACTGTTTTGCACGATTAAGCACTCCAAGTTTTTTAGATGTAAGTTTTGCCTTTACTTCCAAGTGACTCCCATATTGGACCTCGTTAGAAATTTCAACTCCCAGAATCCCAATGCTCGCGGAGGTGGAAAGAGGAATGCCCTGAAACTGCGGCGCGATGGTAAAAGGGGCTTTTTTGCAGTAAATTAAGCACTTGTGTCTTAGTGGGATTGAAAGTAACCAGATTTTGGATACCCCAATCTGATACGAGCTCTAAGGAACTTTCGACTTCAGACACAAGCGTTGACCTATTCACATCCACTTCGGTACGAGAGGCGTTTGCACGGCCAGAGTAGAGGGTATCACCAGTGCTGTCATCCGCATAACAATGGAGACCGCTAATTTGTAGCATTTGTTGTTGTTATTATGCATTTTGTTTTTACTAGTACAAATAAAAAGAAAGACTCTTCTTTTTACAAGCTTTTATTTAACTTCCCATGTCCGTAACTACTTACACACACAATTTTACGAATTTGTATGCTTGTCATGGAATCTATAAAGTTAATTTTGACCCCCATTCCGATGTTTATTGGGATAATACTCCTAATTTATTGGATTTGACATATCTACGTACCTACCGATTTTTTATTTAAGTATTTGACTTAACATTATGTAACCTACCTAATTACTAACCAACATAAAAAAATTCTGCCTACTTTTTTAATTTTATAATTTTTGACTGTTTTTTTATTCTTGTCTACCTATTTTATTTCGTATTTGCCACAGCATTCATCAACAGCAGGTTTTAGAAGTCCACTGCTACACGAGGCCTCCCCCATAAACCACATAGGGGGAATTTCCATAATCACCACTCATGGCAGCTGGATTGGCGATCGCAAGGGGTTCTATTTATAGCAGGACTCACCCAAATTATCCAAAGTAAAAAAACTGCCTTTCCTACAATGCTTTGTGAAATGGCTTATTCTAAAAATCTACTCGTTGAAAACTATTATGATTCCTTAATAAATAAAGCGATTGCTCTCCATGATACTTCTGTTATCATTCTGTAAATAATGATATCTCGCCCACGAATGCTACGTACGATATCAACCTACTGTATTATTTAATTTGATCATTGCCGCGAAACAAAGAGAACAATATAAATACTATTAGTATATCGTTTACATTATTGCGTATTGCGATGCTGAGAAACTATTTATTTTGTTTCATCTGCTTTTCTTTTCATTCAAAATCTACAAGTCAGAGCTTCATAAAATTTTGTAGTTATAATCGGATAAGACTTATAAGACAAGGTACGTATTGTTCTAGATTTTTGAAACAATTAACTGAAAAACATTTAGAGAGAGAGAGAGAGAGTTGAAGCTTAATTCTGCCAAAACATTCAACGAGGTGTACGTGGGCGCAGGTGCAACCCGCCATCTTGGATTAAAGATGGAAAATTTAGTTTCTATTAAATGTCGCCTTTCAGTTGACCCCACAACAAATAAAGAATATAAATATACTTGCATTTTTGTTTTCATATTTATTCCGGAAAGCCGGGTCTGTCTGCGTCATGTTTACAAACTGATAACATGTTATGCTAACATGGTTTGTTAGAAAAAACAAAATAAAGCCGTGTCGCTGCGCCATGTTTTAGTGTTTTACAATCAATAACATTTTTTGTTAGAAAATTTAGCGCAGCAGACCCCCGGCTTAAGTCTAATATAAGTAACGAGTTAAAGTGGCCTTAACTTTATTTTATCAAACGTTCATTATTTATTCAATCAAAATAATTAAATTTGTCGATGTTCGTAGTGATGACACAGATAGAGTTCACAGCACCAACTCAAAAACTATTTCTTCTTTTAAATTTGGTTTCATAAAAACACTTCTAAGACCTCTCATGGCCCAAACACATAACTTTCGTGACTTATTTCACGTTTAAACTTTAGTAAAACAATATCTCGCAATTTCTGTAATTTTAATCTTGACTATGATAATTAAAGTTTATAGCAGCGACTAATGTTCCATTAGCAGCCTACATATTCCCCTAAACTTGTTACGTGCTAGACTAGCGAAGCCTAGTCTAGTCTGATAGGCGAAGAAATTTATTATAAGGCTTGCTGCCTTTGTTAGTCGTTAGTATTATCGCTCCTCGAAAATTACTAGAAAGAAAGAACAAAAGAAAACTAATTTATTTTTCTCCAAAAACAATACAAAATTAAACAAATGGAACAAACTTCCATAAACAAAGAAAAAAGATGTGTGCGAATGTGTGTTATGTGGGGTCAAAGAGGTCCCTGTCTCAGCATAAGCAGCATAAGCTACACCAGACCATGCAGCGCTGTTTTTCAGACAGGGCCTAGGTAATGCCACAAACATCAACAAACAAGGAAAGGTTACACAATATAAATAGGTAAATAATAGTAAAAACTAATTAACGTGTTCCATTGAAATTGGAAAATTGGAACACTTATGGAAACACGTCGTTGCGCCCTAGATCCTATTCATCCTATACTGGTCATCATCAGAATCTGGAGTCTGCGGAAGAAAGACATGTCTTGTTTCCTTAATTTGAAGTTTGAACTCAAACTTGAAGATTCAGCTTCAGTTCGCTCTAGGTCCTGTTCACCCTATGCTGGTCATCATATAAGACCCTGAAGCCGACCGTTATAGTCTTGGCCTAAGAATAGAACTCCTCCAACTCCTCCTGTAGATGTCGTCGCGACTAAAGGATTATATTTATCAGTACAAACAAACAAACAATCAACAAACAAACAAACTTTCCGTATTGTGTTTTTCCAAGTATAAACCCTATCTCTGGTACCCTGCAAAATATTTGAATGACATTGAGAAGGAATTGTTTTGTTAAATTTATCTAAAAACGTAGTTACTTGTTCATGGGACCATACCAAAATTAAATAAAACACTACAAAAAATCACATAGCGAAAACTGCACCCATTAGGGGCAGAAAGAGCCATGTAACAATATAAGATAGTGAATCTCCTTTTTAGATGAAAATTGTATATAGATTTTTCGTAGAGGTCTCGTAGCAACGTGCTACGAAAATCAAAATTAGCATCAAAAGTTACTTGTTAGTTTAGTTCGTAATTTAATGGAATTGCACGTGACACGGTATTTGTCTAATTCAGGGTTGAATAACATAATATGGCACACACACGTCCAAAGTGTTTTCGGCGATAGGATTGTTTGTTGCTTTCATGAGAACTTTGAGTATTGTTTGCTGTTTTATGGAGCTTCTACACGTGCTGACAAACACATATCGATTATTTCTGGTATGCCATCCGTCAAATTTCTCGCCCTTCTTCTAGCCCCAGTCCCAGTCAGTAATAAAAGTTTATAAGACGATTTGACATGATCTTTGTGATTTCAATGAATAAAATACTTTTGATTAGGACTTTGAAATGCCGTAACCTAAACAAAGTTAATTTGGCTGTCCGCACGTTGGGAAGCTCCATTATGGTGTTTATCAATAGATTCTTGGCAGATAGTGTTTTGGCAGTTCCTGTACGATGCAGAAAGGTGGTAGACAATCTAAATAGCAAGTTAGAAATAATTTTCTAAATTTAGGTTTTTATATCCCTGAAAAGACGATCTGACCAGACATATTAGAATAATTAATAAAATCAAAACATGGGCTTTTGCCAAATTAATTTAATATAATCCTATAAGTTCGCCACGCAAAAAGATTTTTTTTTGTGCTACTTGGCAAGCAGGCAAGCTTACGGCCCACCAGATGGAAAGCAGTTACCGTAGCCTATGAACGGATGTAACACCAGAGGCATCACACGCGCGCTGCCGACCCTGAGACATAAAGATGAAAAGTCTCATGTGCCTGTAATTTCACCGGCACCCGTGCCCTTCAAACCGAAACACAGCAATGCGAGCACTACTGCTTGGTGGCAGAAATAGGTTAACTTTATTAGAGGGCGTAGATAGACGCCAAATAAACTATGTAACTATAAATTCTCTAAGATCTAATTCATTAAAGTTGGTAAGTTAGAAGGTGACATAACAGCGCTCGCGAAATGACAAGTGAGTGAAAATCAGGAAAAAAATCGCTCATCTTCAGGAAAGATATTTGTGACCAATTGATTTTTCATAATTTTTTTTCATCCAAATATTTAGTCGATTACAATGGCGGAAGTCGGTTTTTAACCGACTTCCCAAAAAAGGAGGAGGTTCTCAAACCTCCTCCTTTATTGGGAAAAATATTAAATTTCATAGTGGTGAAAGGATTATGATACTTTTTGAATGCAAATGCTTGGTTTGTTGCTGAAAATATCAAAATCGCCATATGTATGCCTACAATATTTGAGAAGTTCCCTCAATTCCTCATGGATTCCATCATCAGAACTGGATTCTGAAAAAAATGGGACCAATCTGGAAGTATATCTATTCAAATAAAAAAAGAATTTTCCAAATCGGTTCATAAACGACGGAGACATGCGGTAACAAACATTAAAAAAAAAAAAAAAAATACAACCGAATTGAGAACCTCCTCCTTTTTTGGGAAGTCGGTTAAAAAGATAAATCAAACCAAAATATATACGTTAAGATTCTAAGAACATAGATAGCCTCTCTTAATAACTAAGACCTGAACCTGCCAACCTGAATGACCAGACGAACCAATTGATTTTTCCATTCAAGTTACACGTAGGTTTTGAAGCCGCCCCCGATCTGCAGCTACCATTTAATTTATTATAGAATGCGTGGGAGCAATATCTATCACAATCTATAGTGCTATTACTTAGATCTAGAATATTCAGTCGTAGTGTGGGTAGAGCTTGAAAAGAACCTTCTGCCATCGTCTCGTATACTTTTTTAATATGTTTCTACTTATACTGAGAACCAGACTAACAAAATTAAATATCATTAACTTCTACTTGTATAAAATATACAGAAGCCCACTAGTATTTACCAAACCTATTCGTGTACTTTGGCGAAAATATTATAATGCAAATAATTTATATTTGTAAATTGTATCTGCCTAAGTTATAAGGAAAAAAATAAGAAGAAATAATGTAAGTAGTTCTCTGCAAAGTAAGTTTAGGCGTCCAATAGATCCTCATTACTAAAGTTTAAAGTTCCGTCTAAGCTTCGGGCACCACTTTCAAAGTTTGGCTTCAGAAGACTGGTCTTTTTTGGTCAGTTTGAAGTCCTGTCTTTATGAGATTATTTAAAGGGAATGTTTTCGAATCAACCAAAATACATTTTAGATAGGTGCACATTTAAAACACATTTTAAAAAACTGTTACTGTTACAAATCTGTTGGTTTTTTCATTATTCTTTGACTTACAGTAAGATTTTATTTGCAATTTTTGGTTTATAACCTGAATATTCTAAGATATATAGAAAATTCTTTGTAGCACAACTTAAAAGTACGTACACAGGCTAACTTAATGCTAGATAGCATTCTCTTACAGCTAACCTTTGTGTATTGTGGAAAACAATTTAAAGGTAAGATGGCTGGTGGTAGTGCTTTGCCAAGGTTTGGTAGGCATCTTTTAGTTTTCATTTCTGATTTTAAGCCCTACCGAAATGGTAGAACAAAATCTTAATTTCTGTTATGGCTGTACCTAACCCGGTTTGCTAAAGGTTGCCCGTACTTTTCTGAAACACCAAACCACCACTGGTGATATCAGATGTCTTCAGAGATTTACGGTACATATAGAAGCTCTGAAGCACCCTTCATACACCCAGCTATTAGAGTTTTAAGCCAAATCGTCAATGTACGCAATGAATGACGTAAACATCGTGACTTGGCCAGGAACTGTGATCGTAGTGGCAACGCATCGCGCAGCGGCAATCGATCGGTTGCGCGCGCACCTCCGCCATCCTTACTCCGGTTAGAGCTGAGACTCCAGTCGAATATAAAATTCAACAGAAATGTACAAAACTGGTGCAAAGTGACCAACGAACCGACCACAGGAATCACTGATACAAGTGAGATTTGGCCGTGACGAGGAAGAAGCGAAAGGTTAGTGATCAGTTATGTCCATGTTGGATTCCGCACAAGGGTCCAGCCATGATGGTTTACGTTTATGTTGAGGGAACTTCTGTTCATCGCGATAATTGTGTAGGCGTGTTACAGATCATTTTAAATTTAGCTTTCAGGATTTGTTCTCCTTTAAGTTAAGAAGTAGAAATATGAATGAATGTCACATAACAGAGGATTCACCTGCAAACATAAATCAATTTACATGAATTCACCCATGTTACCTTCTTTAAGTAGGTAAATAATGGTTAGGAAGTCGCAGAAGTTATTATTTCAATACGTACCTAAGTAGGTAGGTACCTGCGTCTCTAATGTTCATGTTTAACGATGTATCTATTGATTTTGGCATAGAAGTAAATTTTAAATGAAGAATACAATTTATTTAGATTTAATTTATATTTTTTGCATACATTTTCTCCTCTATAAGCCTTTCATTGTTATAAAAGATCGGAGTGTATGAAGAATAGGAAATACTAGGTCAAGTATTTCAGACACTATAAAACATATTTCAACTCTAATAACAGTACATACGTTCCATTATTGCGTACACAAAGGGATGAGAGCAGCAAAGCCTTCAATTTAGAGGAATCCGTGATCCAATTCGTTCAATACCTTTTTCGATTCCAAATAATTAATTTAAATCGTTGACTCGTTCTGGTGTAGCTTAATTTGATATCTTATAACGAATAAGTAGTTTTTTAATTGAAGTTTTGATGAACTATGACAAAGTAAATTTGAAGAGGATACTTACAGTCAGTATTTTTGCATTGATGATCTCGTATGTGTACATGACATTGTGTGTATTACATAACTTTAAGTCAAACAATGAGAACAACTTAAAAACAATTTGATTATTGGCTAGGAGAGATTGCTATCCTTAGCTAGGTATTTACAATTGTATCACAGACTCTGGAAGTAGAGAATCATTCCTTGATAAACATTCGGGTTCCGGCATTTTATTAAGTAGGATTATTTAATACTTACAAAACGATATTTTCTTTTATTAGGCCCTATGAGTGTCGGTGATCTTGTTTCTTCTTCGCATCTCCTCGTTTTTTGTTTCTTTTGACTACCCCCGTGGCGCAACGATAGAGTAGCCATCTCAGACGCGAGCGGTGTGGATTCGATTAAAACAAACAAGCAAACTAACAAACTGCCAACAAATTTTTGCATGACCTGCAAATATTTGATGCGTATCTGGGTGTTGTGGTACCATAGTTCTCCTTCCACCCTCTGGTTCCTAAATACCCATGACATGGGGAATCCTAGTGTAGGATCAAGACATGGCTGTTGGGTGTTTGTTATTTCTCGGATTTTATCTCGTAGTTGAACTCCGAGCCTAGCTCTCTGCGCGACTTTGAGCTTGAGCATAGTGGCTAATAAAGTAGTACCATGGTGTGTCCGGCTTAGTAATATTCATCTCCGTCTCCTCCCATGGCTGATGTAAAAGCCGACTGAATAATTACACCAGGGGATGAGCAGCATCATCCACCTGAATAATCAATACCGATACTGCCATCACCAATCCGCATGCCATCAAGTGTGATGATTATGGCAATTAATACCCCACTGCGTATTTTATGGGGGAGGCTTCGTCCATCAGTGGCTACTGATGATAATAATGTGGATAATAGTTAGTGAGCATTTCTCAGTGCAAGTCATCACTGGCATCATGCACTGATTGTAGACTTATACTAGATACTTAATTATTTTGGTTTTTCATTGTTCCAGACATGTCCCCACTGCTGGGAGCGTTGCTCCGGTGGCGCCGCCAGGCGGCCGGGGCCGAAAGCACCGCCGAAGATATGACCTCGACAACAGCTGAGAGCATGAGTAAGTGTGCCTATTTGGTAAACAAATAATTTATTTGTCCATAGACATTGAAACTTTCATATACTAGATGTTCAACAGCACTCGCCGAATGCTCAACAGGGTGCAAGCCAGATAAATTAGCACGCGACGGGTGGCGACCTGGCGACTGACTCACAGAAGAGGGCTTGCTGTTCAGACTAGAGTACTGGGCATCATCATCATCAGTCTGTAGAAGTCCACCGCTGGACATAGGCCTCCCCATAGAATGTCACGGCGAACGGTCCCGGGCTACCTCCATCCGACGACTTCCTGCTACCTTTAATATGTCATTAGTACATGATACCCCTACACTGCGTCGCCACTCAAGAACGATTCCACTTCCACTTCCACTTATTCCACGACGGTTGTTATGTTGTGTGCTAGCCTCACCATTAGCCTACCCATTGCCACTTCAACTTGCTAATTAGATACAACAGGGGATGGGTAGCAGCATCCACCTGAGTACTTAACACCATAATGCGATCACCAACCCACCTGCCAAATGTAGTGATTATGGCAACCACACATAATACATGTAACAGAAAACTATCCCTAAACTATGGGTGTCGGGTAATGTTTTTTCATAGTTCGCTCTATCTATTATGTTTCCCGTGCGTGGTCCAAGATCTTTGTATGATTGATTTGTATCCCATCGCGAGCCTAAGCTGCGCGCAGTTTTATCTGGCGCGTACTCTACCTACAGGCTTTGTGCCAAATTTTTTGACGCATAGATACCTACTACTTACTATTAGTTGAAACATATGTACGACGCTACTTAAGAATAGATTTAATATTCTGTCTATTGTATTGTAACCCATCTACGAAACCATAGAACAGGGTGGTTAAAGAATGATTGACGTTATGTCAAATTACATCAGAGAGAACTAAATATAACTTTTCATTTAAAAAACCGACTTCCGCCATAGTATTTGACTAAATATTTGGATGAAAAAAAAAATGATGAAAGAACCATAGTGGTGAAAGGATTATGATACTTTTTGAATGCAAATGCTTGGTTTGTTGCTGAATATATCAAAATCGCCATATGTATGCCTACAATATTTGAGGAGTTCCCTCAATTCCTCATGGATTCCATCATCAGAACTGGATTCTGAAAAAAATGGGACCAATCTGGAAGTATATCTATTCAAATAAAAAAAGAATTTTCCAAATCGGTTCATAAACGCCGGAGATATGCGGTAACAAACATTAAAAAAATATATATATAGTCGTAATTTTTCTAAAATGATACCAAGCCACGATAATTTCAATTCTATTATTAAAAAAATATATATATATATTTTAATTTTGCACGCTTGACGGCAGAATGTACTGGAAACTATTATTATATTTATCATCTATGTTTTATACTGTACCTACATTCTAAGCAAATAAATAATTCATTCATTCATTCATTCAAAATTGAGAACCTCCTCCTTTTTTGGGAAGTCGGTTAAAAAGCCATGTTAATTGAAATAGGTTTAAAAATTATTATGATTAAGGAATGGGGGGGGGGGGGTTAGACTATAGGTAGGTAGGTACTTGTTTTAGTTTCTTGTTTTTTTTATTGTTGTTTTATTATACCTAGTTCTTGTGTTTTGTTTGTGCCAAATAAAAAAAAATATATTCTTATTAGGTACACTCATTAAAACTTCTAACAATAACGTAGGTCTTCGATGCAATTTCAATTTGTTTCACATACTGTTGCCTGCTGTTGTACTTAGCGTTAAAGTTGTAGTCTTTTGATGCCCTATATATGCAAGTATTTTGCTGCAGCCGAATCCGGGCCGACGTCGTCGGGGTCCACTTCCATAGCCCCGACGCAGGAGTCGATCAGCGAGAAAACTGCCGCGATCGCCCGCAATATGAATATGGAGACTTGGCAGCTCGTGGCTATTCTAGTCGGTAAGCATTTTTGCATCTTCTTACACTTCATACGGATCATTCCCCAAAACCCCACCAGTGGGGTTTTACCTAGCTTAGGTTAATTTATTTTTATCATCGACTAGCATTTGTTCGGCTCCGCCCGCGTGATATCTAAGTACATACACGGATGTTATAGTTACATAAAAACCTTCCTCGTTAAATTCCTTACATGACAGTGAAACCGCATCAAAACCTGTCCAGCAGAAATCTACAATAAAAAATCAGGTCAAAAGTGGTCGAGCCAGGCGGTTAAAAGGACGTCTGTCTAGTAGACATTAGCATGGAGATATCCATTAAAACTAGCGAGTAAGTATGCTAAAGCTCCAGGCAGAGCCCAGCTGCCTTGCTCTTGAAAACAATTCCGATCTATCGGTAGGGATTGGAATTGTGTAATTTAGTGCTCTTGAATGCCAACCTAACGCTAAATTAATTCAATATTCTCTTACTCTTGCGGCGTTTTGTGTTTGGTATTGCATTTTTTTTTCCAAAATTGTTTTTAAGACTAATTATCGTGATTTGTTAACATTGCGTTATCATTACATTTAAATTGTCATTGGACAATAATTAGTATTGGATTCAAGAGTAAGGCCCCAGGTGAAGCTTGATAGGACAAAGGCTGATCATTGTGACTGACAACATTTATACTTATATGACATACAATCCATGGGTCAATTGATATCTCTAAATATCAACTGGCTTATAGGCGTTGTTACACACTACGGTATAAATGACTACCAGACCATGTTTGCTGTTTTGCAGTGATTATAATTCTGACTCAAGAAAAATAATAAGTTGGTACCATTTCCAAAAAAAGGGGTTTGTTTTTTGTGAAAAAATAATCCACCCTCAATGCAATCAAAAATCTCCAAAGGCAATCAAACCGAGACCGTAGCGTACTAGCGCGTAGAGATTATTTCAAACTTATCTCAATCTAGCGGGCTTCCATGTGACTAGCACAGCAGCAACTTCTAATACAAAACCCTTTGCTGCGAAGTCACGTGGTAAGCGCGCTGAGGCTCAACTTATGTATTTGCCGCTTACTATAACCTATGACTAGTATTAGGTAAACGCACATTGTTGTCAAATATCCAAGTCGTAGAACTTAAGTTGATCTGTTTCTAGGATAACTTGTAGAGGCGGTTGCTCTTTGAGATCGGTAAAAGATAGAAGACAACTAATTATTATGTAAAAATACATTCTGGTTATGCAGGCGTGGGTGTCGTGGTGCTCGGAGTATGCTTCTGCTGCATCAGACGGTGTTTCCGCAAGAGACGCTCCAAGGATGGCAAGAAGGGCATGAAGGGGGTCGACCTTAAATCCGTCCAACTTCTAGGTTCGGCATACAAGGAGAAGGTAATGTTTTATACTGTTTCACTCATCATCAGTATGTACAGTTCGACATTCACTTGTTTGAAAACAGAAGCCAGTGTCGATGGTTTACGATTTCAAAATTGAAACAAAAATGTATGTTAAACAAAGCAGAGGTTTCCTTTTTATAAATATATCGGTTGGTGATTGAATTTCCGCAAGATATAGCTTTATCTAGGAAGGTTCTTCACCGAGACAACGATTTGGCGATACACCGAGGGCTGCTTTTCACTAGGCCACTAACCATCAGATGGGCCTTACCCACCTGACCCTTGGGTACCTACTATGCCTAAGCTGTTTGCCAACAACTCATATAGAAAAGGAAAAATCTGTATAAATTAAGAATGTACTTCTAATAAGAACTGTGTTTTTGTACGTTAAAGTTACGATGCAGATTCCAATCATAATGATATCCATGACCATTTACTGATAAGGAATATATTATTCATGTGAAATTTGCCGCGGGACGTGCATGTAGGTTCAGCCGGACATGGAGGAGCTCACGGAGAATGCTGAGGAACCTGATGACGGCGACTCCAAGAAAGAAGAACAGAAGTTAGGAAAACTTCAATACAAGGTTTGTAGAGAAAACTTATAGAAACCAACGGAGGATGAAGACCCACTAGACGCACTGTGCTTGGTTCTCGGCCACAAGGTTATGGATTTCACATTCCTACTTTCTAGTAAAATGTACACTGCTTTAATTCACGTTTAGCACAGAGCATTTGATCAAACTTCGAATCAGCACTGTCCAACATTGTTTTGTTCATTCACAAGTTCCAATCTACTTAGGTACGTGAACACATTTAGTGGTCCTCACTCTTCGTTCTCTCCATAAATGTTTTGTTTTGTAGTCGTAATGTCATTGCCCCGCAACTCGTTAAACCATTTATTACTTTGTACGTAGTAGGATAACTACGTTTGGTATTTTACCAATCCATCAATGCCAATTTTTGTTTGCTCAACCATAACAATTCAGGCAATGCGAATCACTAACAAAAAATTTATCAAATTTACACGATGTTTTGCAGCTGGAGTATGACTTTAACAGCAACAGTCTGTCTGTAACGGTTATCCAAGCCGAAGACCTGCCGGCGCTCGACATGGGCGGGACTTCTGATCCCTACGTGAAGGTTTATCTGCTTCCTGACAAGAAGAAGAAGTTCGAGACCAAAGTCCACCGCAAGACTTTGAGCCCCGTCTTTAACGAGATCTTCCAATTCAAGGCAAGTGGAATTTCAATTCTTTTAAGTAGTATTAATTTTGTTGGTATAGAATAGGCAAATGACCTTTATTTTTGTACAGAACGTGCCGTATGCCGATGCTATGAACAAGACCCTCGTGTTCGCAATATTCGACTTCGATCGCTTCTCGAAACATGACCAGATTGGTGAAGTGAAGGTACCGCTGTGTCAGGTGGACTTGGCGCAAACCATCGAGGAATGGCGTGAGCTTCAGAGCGTCGAAGGCGAGGGCGGGCAGGTGCGATCACACTCACACAAATATGCTCCAACAATAAAATCTCGACGCTCTTACTACAAATGCCTAGACAAATGTAAAAAAATATTTTTTGGTCATCGAGCATTGAAGCTAATGACTAATACACACTTGCTTTTTACGTTAAACTGAATATTTTTCGAACTAGATGTTTTACTACCTTCTGAAAGGCTGTACTATAATAATAAAAGCTTTACGTTTCAGCAAGACTTGAACAAGATTAGATTTGAACAACCTAGCTAAGGTATTATGGTAAAACATCGACCTGAAGGAAATTAAATAATTTTCAAATATGCTAAGCGATATATTTTCGATCTATAGGGGAGTGCAAATATCACAAAACGTTGCACAAAATCATGATTGGAAAAGTTGAACCAGAAACACCCAGGTCACATCAGCAGACATTCTTCAGGCACACGATATTTAGGGACTATAAAACCAGACTTTATAAAGCACTAGTAGAATACAAACGACTCTATCTTACAGAAACTGCGTTCGGAAACAAATAAGGAGACTTTTATATTTTTCTTAGATTAGGCTAGGCTGGCAAAACACAGAAATAATACTGTAACTACTAATACAAACTCCGACATGATTACATCGTAAGTACCATTTCTTTTGTTATTTAAATCTTTGTTAGTTTTTGTGTTTTGGCAGAACAGCATCAATTTTGATAACATTATTCTGTCAACGAATACATGATGTCTTTCAACATGTCTCACGATCCCTAGATAAATCTGTCAAATCAATGTAATTTTGTAAAGCTCTCTGCATTTTTTAGCAATTACCAACCTAAGTAATATTCGTTGAAAGAATGGTATAATTTTTTAAAATTTTACTGCACTTTTTTGAATAGAGGAACCTTGACCATTGTAATATTGTCACAACTTTCATTCATAGCATAAGACATTTCCAAAGCGATGCTGCACAGCATTGCCTGGAGTCAAGGAACCTCAATATTATGGATTGAGTACCATTTTATTTTTCTGATAATAATTAATTTTGACAGCAAAAATGTATTTACTTGGTTTTTCTCTTTTTCTCCATATTTTCTCTGCTCTGCTTGGCTGTGTTTGATTGTGTCCTGAACAATCTTGCATGCCGCTTCAAAACGAAATGATCATTCACGTAAGTATTATTTTGTGACACATCAAAATTATTTGTACGATAGAAGTGATAATTTGAAAGCGTGCTAAATTACTGATACATACGATTCAAATGCAAAATTGGTTAATTTTATATTAACCTCGATATGGAAAGGTAACGAGGGTATAAATTACAGTCAATTGATTACGTTCTACGTTAGTAGTATAGTAGGGCGCATCGTCATATAAAATTATCAATTGAAACCAAATAAAATTTACATTTAACCTTAAATCACCCGTCATACCATGTATTATTTTGTTTATTTATCTTTTATTTTTATCCATCCAACACTTTTTTTAATTTAATACTGCGGCTGGGGAATGTTGCATGTTTGTCTAAATGTTGTGTTCACGTTTTCCCTGACTTGTCATTTGTTTTATCCGCCCTACTGTGTATAACTAAGCTACTTTGAATGGCAAAAACAAATAATAACTCAGGGTGTACAAAAACTCACTGATTGGCTATATAACAACGTATTGTATATAACAAGAAGACTACATTGGTTCGTACAATTTTCTAAATTTTACAAAAACATTTTACTTCAATACGTATTCCTTAATAAGGACATAACATGACATTGTAGGTAATGTATTTACAACATACTTTTAGCCATTTCATAACATATTAACAAAACTTGTTTTTTTTTATACTTATTACCTTATTACCTTCTGATCATTACTTTTCAAGTGTTACAGGTCTCTGCCTGAACAAGGAAAGTCTATCTAACTTACGATTTTTATTTGAACCAATGTATGCTCCTGCATGGTACATTACTTTGGTGTACATGGTGCACAGTAAAACATAATAATATCAACTCTTGCCTTTTGAAAATGATACTGATTTAACAAATTGAATTGCATACGATTGGATTATAAGGACCTTGTCCTTGCTCTTGATTTTCATGCTCTTTTGAAACCTTTAAGTTTATATTATACAAAACCGCTTATTATAGGTACCTATCGATACGGACTCGGGCGGCACTCTTCAATAAACTACTTGTGACATCATTTTGTCAATACAAAGATCATTAAATTTATTCTACGATTCGCATAAATACGTGCGTGCGTGTATTGTTTATCAAAGGTGCGTGCGGTGCAAGTATCTACTTAAAAAATAGTAATAATATATAATAAATAACATAATTTACGTATTTTGCACATTTCCTAGTGATAAAATATAAAACAATATTATTTTTTCATAAAGTTTGATGAGTGAATGTTGAAACATCATGAAATATACCAAAGTGGACGAAATACATTGAGCACTGACCACCAACTGCACCATTGTAACACGCGCTGCTTATAAACCTAATTCCACTATGACTATACGCTTTTGTACAAATGTATTTTTACTAGTGAGATGTATTTGTGGCTGCACATCCTGTAGTGAATACAATATTGTATGCAAGTAGATATTATTATACGAATAGTTCATGATGGTCCGCAAAAGATCTTGAGCCATCATGTTTACTATGCTGGTCACTTTTATTCCGATCTACTGAAAGAGACATCTTTAGTGGACTAATAGGTATACCTACGTGTCGTTTTATTTATTTATTTGTATGACTATTAGTTCATTGCGATCTGTTGTTTAGTCTTATATTAGGTAACTTTAAATAAGGTGATCTGAACTTGGATATTATCTTGTTAGGATTGAGTCAGGACATATAACACTAGAGTAGGTCATTAGGAGAAGTAGATAATAGGAAACGAATAACAACTAATACATTTTGATGATCTGAGCTGGGTGTCACAAAATTGAAATTGGCTTTATTACGGCAACAGATCGTAATAATTAACACTCCTTATCTTCTATGTTATTACCAATATAATATATATATATATATATTTCAGCGGAAAGTGCTTTATATTTTAGGTTTGGTATGAAGATCTTTTTTTTTTGTTTTGTGCGTCTAGATTTTAATGTGTTTTTATATTAGATATACCTATATGTGCTAAAACGTTATATGTAACGCAATGAAAGTGTTCGTCAAATGTGCGTTTGTCTAGATGCAATCTCCAATTTAATAATATGTTCAAGGCTATAATTTTAACTGTTTATGGGCTATATTTTGTCCTGAGCACGTTATTCAGCACAGATTTTCAGTTTGTATTCCATATTTTATTCTCATTATTAAGCTGAAATTCTATGCTGATGTTCCAATAACTATAAAATTGCTTTTAGGTGACTACACGGAGCTATTTGTCATGTTTATTTATTTTTGTTTGGTGTAACAAGATTTCAAGTGCCCCGATCCGCCCTGAGCCGCGTTATTTATGGCCCATATTATTTACTATGTTTCACAAACAGCTTTTCAAACCCGTTGTCTGGACGCATTCCTCACACTACTCAATCCTCTAAAATTTTCCATACTCACATCCGATTAAACTTATAAACTGACTCATTTTATACAAAATATATAGATATCGTCAGAGAGTATTTAAGATTGTACCAAGAAGATACTTTATCTAAATATCTGCCAAAACAATTTGTGCTCGTATAGTAAACTGAATTTAAAAAACAGGGTGAACAGGTAGTGAGGCTGATATAATTCATGCAATTCTACGTGACATGAAAAGTAGCTGTGATTTAGTGATAATGTTTGGTGTTGTTTATGTAGAGTACAATACAGTGTAAGCTAAGAAACTAACTAACCAATGCATGTTACAGGATAACAAGTTGGGAGACATATGTTTCTCATTGCGTTATGTACCGACGGCTGGCAAACTGACAGTAGTAATCTTGGAAGCTAAGAATTTGAAGAAAATGGACGTCGGTGGTCTATCAGGTACTTTTTTATTTATCAACACACTAACCTGTCTAATGTTTTGCCTTCCAGTACCTATATCTGAACAAATAACACTTACTTAACACCTATGTCTAATTTCACAGGGTTTTAGGGTAATATGTACCTACTTCTTTTATCAAATTTTGTGTACATTTCTCAGGGTAGTCATCTAAGTACACTTTATGAGATACCCTGTATACCTATACTACTCATACAATGCTAACATTAAAGTAAGTGCATGTTTAAATTTACACAAGCTATTATTTTTACATTACACCAATTATGTAGATAAGTATGCATGAAGGTAGGGTGCGTCTAGTCTTAAACAGAATGCCCCTCCGCCGCTTTTACTTGGCATTTGACACAAGCTTGATGTTCGAAAACGGTCCTTGTGGTTACGGATTGTGGAATATTTTCTTTTTACTTAAGGTGGAGCGCGCGAAATTCATATTTTAATTTTACTTCGTAGTTTTCAGATCAGTTTTAGATTAGACGTACTTTACTTAGTATTTTTTTATACTTAATAATTAATTTCATAAAAACATTTATGCTATTATTTCATTATTCAAAACATTTACTCGCCCTTTACATAAAATTCACAAAATTAAGTGCATTTTTTAAAATTACACACAAAAATGTTTTAAAATACTTTTATAAACTCTTACGGTGTCAGCTTTCCATTCATTCTTAGGTCGTAGCACTGCACAATTTAGATACCAATAGCATTTGATCACCGTCATTAAACAATCCAATATTTTGACAAACATGACTCAATTCAAAACACCTTTACCTTTTCTTTGGCTTTTTGTACGAACTAATACATGTTTTATCTTTTTTCATATCCGGCAACTACGCAACCTGGCAACAGATCCGTACGTAAAGATAGCACTCATGCAAAATGGCAAACGTCTCAAGAAGAAGAAAACGAGCATCAAGAAATGCACACTGAATCCCTATTACAACGAGTCATTTACTTTTGAAGTACCATTCGAACAAATACAGGTGCGAGCCGAGATTTTTCAAAAATTCGATGTTGTAGCGCACGGCTTGGACAACAAGGATAAAGAAAGCCTCTGTGTTCATAAAGTATCGACATTCCAGTGGTTATTCGAGTCTTCTTCGTTCGATATTGTCTATACTGTGCGCCATTTGATGTTGTGTACTTATTTTTGTCAGTATACATTGGTGGTAGGCACACCACTTGCATCCATGCCAATCCTGTTCCTTTACATTATTCCTTATTTTATGTTCTAATTGTTTGAGTATTTTTTTGTTTAATTTGAGTACAATAACAATGAGATTTACTCCCAATATAACGTATTTACGTATCAATTATATGAATGATCCAAGTACGTAGACCAAAAATGATGTTTTAGTAAAAAAGTGTCTTGTTTTTGTGTTCGTTAGTAGTTTGTTAGTTGTTGCCCTTCGGTGTTTGGCTACTTCCTTTTTTAAAGCTCTGTCGTATCTTAGCTCTCTCCTTTCTGCCTCCTTTCCTCCAACGTATTGTTCACAGCCAGTACTTTTAGATTAAACGACAGCAAAATGTTGACCTTTATGTGCAACTAAATGTTTTGTATAAAGATTTTCATTTTGTCAGTAATGTCTAAATATAATGTCTTGAACCAATACGTTGCTCCTAAGCGAAGTGGTGTTTAACAATCTCCCCTCGTGACTGCATTGCAATTTGGTGACTTCAAATTGTAATTACTTATGGTTTTGAGGAATCCAGTCCCTCGTTCTTCTGCGTCTCTTTCATTTCTTCGTTATTTTTCGTAGTCTAGTCCTGTACTGCTTCCTGTATATGTATTAACTGCTGCACGTTAATGTTTGAGCTGCTTTTTTATTGAGAATAAATGCATGTTGATGTTTTTACCTACTGTGTCATAACTACCATTTTATAATACCTATTAAATTGTAATATAGTAAGTTTTAATATTATAAAAACTGCTACAATATCAATTAAGCTAAAACTTCTGACTCTACTAGCTGCTAGAATTGAAATTGAAATGCCAAAAATTGTTAAGACGTAGATCTTTTTTTTTTATTTGCGTGAAGACTAATAAAACTTAAAGGTTACTTAGGTTAGTAATAGTTATTTTAGTGGCTTTCACTTCAAATAGCATTTCGTCTACTTCTTACACTAGTCTAGGGCGACTACCTTTTCTTCGCGCCAAATAGTTTATCACTACACTTCAGCGATTTCTTTCAAATCTCTATCGGCAGCATTTTTATCATTCACGCTACTAAGTGTTCTAGATAGCGCTATTTAGCACATTATTTGATACACTATTCTGTTTACTAATTTCAAAATGTGCTGCAGAAAGTGAATCTAGTGGTAACGGTGGTCGACTACGATCGCATCGGTACGTCTGAGCCCATCGGAAAGGTGTGTCTGGGATACAACGCGTCCGGCACTGAGCTGCGTCACTGGTCTGACATGCTGGCTAGCCCTCGACGCCCCATCGCTCAGTGGCACACACTCAAGGACCCCGAGGACGGAGAAAAGAAGGATTAAGCGAAACGCTGAGGTACATTACGAAAATTCTCTCATAAAAGTACACCGAAAGTTACAAATCTTTCATAAGACGCCCTAACTGTACATATATTATATCATTCCAGGATAAAGTGACCACGCGAACACGAGTGCGAGAAGATGAAAACGACTTATTTACTTGTTTAAACTGGAAATTTGTGCTGTTTTTAACAAAAACTTTGAAAACTACCTTGGCTCTGCAATCCTCCTTTTGTTTTAGAATTTGTGTGGGTTATATTAGTGGTAAGTATTGTTATTATACGAATAACATACTTTTTTAAATCATTTTACTGAATTGTAACGGTCGTCTCTAATCTTAATATGAAAACAGTCAAAACAGCATCAGGTACATAAAAATACCTGCAGAACATCGACCGTTTTCATGTATTTTTTGGGAATTTAGGCCATAAATGATGTAGAAATCTTCCTTCTTGATTAATACTCGGATGTTGCTAGTTTGTTAAGAGTCAGGCAATAGTAACGCGTGTAAAGAGTGTGTAGTACTTGCCAATAGTAAAAATTATTTGCTATTTACCTACTTGTTCTTGGCGTCTGTAGGGTTTATGATAATTAAAATTATTTTCTGAATACTTGTTGCAACATTTTTGTAAATGCTTCTATCATCAATATGTAGCAAATAACTATTTATGAATGTTACTAAGAAGCTAACTCTCAATAATAAAAACTATATGATTTATATAGTGTACCTAATAAACATACCTATCTAAATTCTTAACACTGTAAATAAGTTAATCCTGTTAAATTTACTACATTCTATTTTACTATCGTGTAAGTGTTAAAGTATTTATATCCTTTTATTATAATCTAAATCGTGTTCCTCCTGAGGAGAACTTTCTCCTTAAATAATTCTCCTTTGATAAGTATAAACAGAGTAGATATTTAACTTATTTTGTTAACAAATATATTATTTTAATGTAACTTTTTCTTTTTGGGAGGAATATTAGGCCTATTGCATGGGTATCTTGATATATTTTGTTTAGGCATGACAACTTTTTGTTAATTTTAAAACGTGTCCATTTTTTTATATCTACCTACTATTTACAATTTTTTTTTGTATTTTCTTTGTTATGTAATTTGTATACAGATATGGACGCTTATTTTAAGTAATTGTGTGGTATCATCGAAACTAGTCAAGCATAAATAAGACTAAATAACCAAACATATTAGAAAAACAATAATGAATATTATTAGTGTTTTTTGGCAATCGTGAAAAGTATATATATACATACCCATTGTGTATATCGAGTTACATCATGTATATCTTACACCCTGATGTATGTATACCCTACGAGTATTATATTTATTTTCAGTAGGTAGGGGAGACCTAGGAGGGTTGTGACAGTTTTTACTTTTGGGGCTATATTTCGCTCATGAAACATTCCACAGTTATGACCCCATGTGATTAATTTAGCGGCATTCCTTCTGTTTTCAAAACAACCACTAAAACTAATTTAAGTATTATGGTTTCTGAGAAAATCGACAAAATTAAAGACTACTCCCCCTGTCACTACTCTCCTACTATCAAGGTAAGTTGTGACAGGTACCGAGGTAAGATGTGACAGCAATATATTAGATATAAAAAATATCATTACACTTAATATTAATAAACCAAACATGTTTTTTTAGGAAAAAGTTCTTTTATTATGCTTAAGTATCAACAAAATTAACATATTAACATTCTCATAATAAGTAATTATAGTTTTAATTAATTTAATATGTTATCGCTTTGAGATCAATCATTATTATTATTATTATAATCAGTCCAAAATGCTAGTGGCTTGAGGCAGTCGCAAAGATAAATTAGGATGTCGTTGCATAAATAGCTTCAGCCACAATTCTCCTGCTTTTTCATTTTTTTTTTTATATTTTTTGGCTAACTTATATGCAATGACTCTAGTTTCTTTCGTTTTTCAGTCCATAATTAGATAAGCCTCTTTCTTCTTAATATATCTTGATAAAGACATATAGTTTAGATTGTAAGAGGCCGCAGCATCTCTTAAACTTTAACTTCTTCAAAAGCCAGGTCGTAGATTTCGACACTAGCGGTTCCTCAATCAGTAGTTATTAGGCATTCTGAAACGAAAAAAAAGAGCCATTCAGCATGCAGTATGCTATTATATACATTATGTACCTACCTACTAAGACATAAACAAACATCTAAAATGAATAAAAAAACATTAAGGAATTAGCTAAGGTTCAAAATGGAGTAATATAGGAGAGTTGTGACAGGCTGTCACAACTCGCCTAGGTGTTTCAAATGACGACTTGATCTGAATAATAGTTCATATTTTCTAAACACGATGCGCACACAAAAGATTGTTGCAACGTTTTGAGAGTTGAACTACCATACAACTTAAGAAAAAATAAGAAAGCAATGTACATATAATAAGAAATGATACAAATTCAAATAAAATTTGGAAGAAAAACTTACTTTTCGCATTTTTTTGTACACAACCGTCGTATTAACACAACAGCGCCTCGTGTGTCGCCGGCATGCACTGAGTCGAGTAGCGCGTATCGAAAGCGTCATGCATACGGTTTTGTTAGCTCGCTACCTATAATAGGTTCGGAGAAATCGTCCTTGTCACAACTCACCTCTGTCACATCTCTCCTAGGTCTCCCCTATATTTGTATGTGCTAAATCTACCATCTTTGCAATATGCAAATGAAATTTTGGACTATTTCATAATCGTAATTAGCCATTGCTTAACTGTTGATCTCAAACATACGTGTTATTGTGTATATAACCTAATATGTAATCACATGTTAAATTTCACGGTCACTTAATATACTTACCTATATCTCGTATAGAACTAACGGAATCGGGCTTCATGTAAAATTAGAAGTGCACCAACACGAGTAGGAATAGATTTGTGGTTCAAGTACTGTCTAACAATATATTAAATGTATGAATAAAATATAGGTTGTACTTATAGGAAATTGCAGCAGATTCATTGCCAGTTTGATTCATATTTCACAAGATATTTTGAGCTATAGCTTAATAACGTACCTAGGTATTTATTTGAATAACATGAAAATACAAGAACTTGTCTTCAGATACAACAATTTTATTTGAACTTACTATAACTGATACTATAGACGATGTGTGGACGAGTGGATGACTGTACCGATAGCCTGCGTCATATAAACGAATTTTGCTCCTATTCTTGATAGGTCAACTAATCGAAGTCAATGGAATTTTACAGACACGATCTACGGATCTAGAGACTAATATCTAATCCTGAGGTTTGTCAGTTTTACATTAAATTGTACAGTTTCAAAATCACATAGGCTAAAAGATTTAAAAAATACGATTTTGTGTGCCGTGTGTATTTTAACCAATATAATAATTGAATGGGAACTTACAAACCACAGGGCCTGGATATTAGTGATAAGATTATTTTTGCAAAATTTAATTGACTTTGATTAGTTCCCAAAATAGGAGTAAACTTCGTTTGTACAAAGCGGGCTAGAGATATAGTCGCCATATCCTGCATAAAACCTGTAAATGAATCTGTTGTAGAAACACTCAACTTTATAATCTCAGATCGAAAGAACGATCGAGCCTCAGTAGAATTGACAATATAGACATTCCATCGCTAAATAAATTAACATAAGTACCATTTTGTAATATTGTTAATAAAAGCCACGAAGTATGTGAATAATCGCTAGAATAATATTAATATTAAATTATCTACCTTATATTTCTTGCCATATCTGCCTACATTTGAAACTTACCTAAAGAAAATCTCAAAGATAATGAAATGACACAAAATTGAAAAGATGATAATTATTGCAAACATAAAATATAAAATTATTAAATTATGTTTCACATCTCATAGTAACTCCGTTGGAAAACCATCAGAAATGTACATGGGCTAGTTTATGCAATTTTTTCAAAGGCTAATTGGCTTAATCGGCTTTATTCAAAGCAGTTTTTTTTTTTATTTAAGTACCTAAAAATCTGCAATGCATGGAGCGAGCAGAATAAATTTTCTACTTTTATTAAATTCAATCGAATATTCATGGAAACGCGGAAATATGCGAAGTTGCCAAAGAAAATCGGCAAGGCTTAAACGCTCAAAGTTTTAACAACCTTACCTACTAACTATGATTTAAGTTAAGTAGGTAAGTTATGTAAGTACCTTCCTTTTTGTGTCATTTTATTATTTTGCGAGGGCAAGAAAGGTGTTAAAGTCAGAGCCATTTAGTGGCTGATTGGCATGGTTCTTTAGTAAAAATGTTGTCCAGAAGCATTATACTAAAGAAGCTGGCTCTGAATGCTGCAGTTTCAGCAGAAAGACTAGAATTTTAGCAAATTTAAAGACCTACAACCGGACATCTTTTATCGAAAGGTATCAACAGCAAATAAAATCTCAATCACAAAAACAAAGTCAAAGTCAAAAGTCAAAGTAAAAAAAAAAATTCTTAACTTGGAAAATTCTATCTAAATACAAAAAGGGGCACGTCAAGTTCAGCTCTACTTAGAAAAACTTTTTCAAGTTTCTGGCTTTATCTTATAACAACTGATTGCAGATTACGTAATTATGTGGCTATCAGTTTAATGCTATTTACATTTGAAATTGCGTTTTCGGGGTTACCGAATTTACCAAAACACAAACCCACCCGGAACCACCCAGACCCGAAAAAAATATTTGTTCCGGGTCTGGGTGTTATGGTACAATGGTACTCGTAGTTCCTGATACCCACGACACAGGAAATCCTAGTGTGGGATCAGGACTACGTATGTGACTGTTGGGTGTTATGTTACGGTGTTATGTTACTTAATTTACTTATAAAGCATGATTAGCTAGACTGCGTAAATTAGATAATTACAAAACGTAATCTCAAGTAGAAACAGCGTTGAAAGTGAATGAAACAAATAGCAACAGAATTACATAATCACGCCACTGACCAATACATTGTAGGCTTGTAGATATTACAAAATATTTAATCCAGTTTTAACGTGACTAACTTGGAAGTGTTATTCATTCAACACCTTGAATATCATAATAGGGGGTGTTGGATGTGTTGTGCTGTTGTAATTATCGCTGTTTGTTACCAAATTCTTTGCTAACATAGATATTGTAAACATGTAACCAAATTTGTTTTCCGATGTAGTCAGATTATCGTATGAATGCAGGGTTTGTCTCTATTTTCATTGCGATCTCTTGCAACAAGCTAATAATATGACCCGATGTGATATCGTGTTATCAAAATTTTTAATGTATATACTATTTCTGAAATTGATAAAAATATCATATCATTCGCCATTTAAATAAAAAACATTATCGGATTCATGTTATGTTAAATGTTTATTAACATTTTGTTTAGAAATGTTAGATATTTTATTTTATTATAACACTTAATAATAATTTGAATAGAGTTTATTATAGAAATGAATTATGTAAAACAAAGAATGTCTATAATACATTAATTACATAGATTATTTTGTTTCATTTCTCACATCTATACTCTCTTAAAACCTCTAATTGAGCTTATTTAGTTTTCACAATAATCACTTGACTTTTTATCAAGTTTGTGCAACTTATAACTTTACACTAAATAGCTACCATTTAAAATGATTGCAACTTAAAACTTATATTCAACCCGGGTAATAAATCAACAGGGATAATTGTAGACATTACTCATAAAATGTGCTAATTTAAGCTAATTGAGTTCACACCTAAGTTACCAATTACCCTTGTTTCGAAATGGGTTGATACTTTACATACAGTTGTGGTCAGAGAATCAGAAAAGTAACCTTGGTAACCCTACTCCTGTTTGACTGTTACATATAAGGACTCCTGTTTGACCATAAGGCCTGCTTTTTTATCATGACTCAACGGACTTGCAAGTCAATTATTTTGGGTTAACCTGTGACAATATTTGATAGTTAAAATAAGTTAACATGAAATCTTTCAAGTTTTAATTGTTTTTAAATACGTATTCACTGCATTTTAATCTGAACTGCGGCTGTTCTTTGTAACATTTAGCTCGTATCTCTTTAATCATGTGAGTACAATGTAAGTACGCTAAAGATTATTGCATACCATACAATTTTAATGTAAAGGAGATGTTTCATAAATGTATAGGGCCTGGGCCTACACTATGTACAGTATAATATATAACTATAGCTAAATAATATACTAATCATCACCAGCCTGTTTACGTCCACTGCTGGACGAGGCCTGAGGGGTCTATTCTCAGGCCGGACACACCATGGCACCTTAGGCCGGACACACCATGGCACCTTAGGCCGGACACACCATGGCACCTTAGGCCGGACACACCATGGCACCTTAGGCCGGACACACCATGGCACCTTAGGCCGGACACACCATGGCACCATAGGCCGGACACACCATGGCACCTTAGGCCGGACACACCATGGCACCTTAGGCCGGACACACCATGGCACCTTAGGCCGGACACACCACATCACCATTTGTTACCAACTATTTGTTTTGTTAGTAGTAACTTATTGTGAAAGAGTTTATCCGGGGAAGTACTGTCACTAATGCAAAGCAGCTTGCATTGCTGTTTCGGTTTAAAGACATATAAGAAAGTTAACATGGGAATTTTCTGTCACATTGGGGTGTAGTGTCTCTGGTGTTGCAGGAGTCCATAGGTATCACATGGTCATATTGAATATAAAGTACTTACCTATAACCCGGTTGGGTTAACATTGTGCATGGCAGAAAACAAATTTTGACTAAAATCTAGAAATTAAATTGTTGTGCATGCATTTGTATCGTTGTTAGTAAATTGATTTTCTACATCAGCTGGTAGATGTCTAATGCTAGACGAGGCCTTTCCATAGAACATGGAAAATTTGTCATAATCACCGCTCATGGCAGGCAGATTGGTGATTGCAGTATTGGTGTTAAGTACTCAGATGGTAGCTGCTGCTTATCTCTATTGTAATCCCTTAGTCTCCTTTATAACAACATTAATGGGAGGAATTGGAAATTTCAAACTATAATTCATTTCAGTAATTATAAATCTTAATATAATTAAAGCCACTGCCATTCTTACTCAATCTAGCAAGTTGGTGTAGAGATACCATTTGTTTCTAATTCCCTGACCACAACCGTAGTTAGCTCGGGTATCGCTATGACCCCTTTAATAAAGGAATAGTTTTTACAACAATAATATAACTTGCACTTCTAGTGACAACAATAAACATCTGATTACCTTTAAGTTATAACCTACCTATAAATAGTGCATCATACACCAGTTAACTATCATCATAGTACCTTCGTTTCATTGCTCTGTACTTCTTCAGCATATAAAGTGCCTCAATCTCTTTCACAACAAACTCTCCATGTTTTATCATGACGCTGATCTTCTGAGGGTCTGTTTCTTCGCTGTTCTTAGTGAATACTTTGTGTAATCTTTTTCTGAAGAGGTCGTAACCTTGAGGCCAATCTCGTCCTAGGTATAAAAGCTGAAATAGACGGGCAATGCTCAATAAAACACTTTTATGTCATACATTTTAGATAGGCTTATAGTCCTCATAGAGTCAGCAGATCCTAGTTTTCTAAGCAACTAAAAAATAAAACAAGCATCTGTTTGATTTCAATCTAAACCGATGATGTTATGAAAACAAGGTGAATGTTACTTACAGTTTTATACAAATTTATCACTGCTTTTCTTTGTGGCTGCGACATTATTTAATATTATATGGTCAACGTAAAGTAATGTAATTAAATAAAATCCTAGGTGTATTTCATTGCATAATCCAAGTCCAAAATCCAAACTCCAACCCAACCAACCAAACATCAAACAAATCTGTCCATAGTGTCCATGTTCATCACAGAAAAACACAACTTACTCATCACGCACGAGACGAGATCAAACAATCACAACAACGAAACGAAACGAAGAAGATAGAAGATAGTAGTAGTGGAGAGAGTGAAAGAGATCTCTCTAACTTCACAGTCAAAGCATAAATTACAGATTTTTGTAAGCGATCGATGATCACGATACATTACTCATAACAAAGTGAAATAGTAGAACATGCTTTGCTGTCGCAGAAGAGGTAAAAAATATAATGTAGATTAAAAAAAAATATACAATATAATAATAGATAAAAAACAGACTACGACCACAGAACAAATATTAGTACAAACTACGACATGTTCCTTGCTCCAAGTACGACAGAAACACTTAGAGCACAAACAGATAAGTGGGTAACCCGTGGGGTAACCATAAATTATTTCCAATTCCGCCAATTCTCTTTTTCCTACTCCTCCAAGCAAATTATAAATTCTTTGATTCATAAGAATTTCTAATTTGGTTATTGAATGAAGGAATAGGAAAAATGAGGGGTTTTTTTTCACGGCCGGCTCGAATCATGCTTTCAGCGTTGAAAATAGATGGCGCTGCACTGTGGCAACTGTATTCTTCCATAAGATAAATTACTGTCAAAAGAAGTTTGACGTAAGCCGGGTCCGCTGCGCCATGTTTTGGTTTTTTACAAACATAACATTGTTTTATAACAGAAAGTGTGCGTGGCCTAACTATTTTGTGTTAGCAAAACGCAAACATGTTTGCCACGACGCCGACGATCGGAAAATATCCCCGGCGTAGTGTGGGGGGTGAAGTCATTTATTTTGTGTCAGTGCTCTCTAGAGGAAGACGTCAGAACTCATAATTTGAAATGAGATTTTCTAACAAAACCCTGTCAACTCGAAATTCGCAGCGGAATGGCTGTTTTACTACAAACATGTTTTATTAGAAAATTGACAGATTAGATGATTAGAGTTGGCAATGCGACTTTGACAAGTACAAAAAAGCAGTTGTAATCATGGTCAGACACGAAAGAACTTTGTCTCTGTCTGTCTAATAGGGTGTCCAAATATTTAATTTCACAGATTTTATCAAAGCGTGTGGTAGGCATCGAACGCGGCTGCTCTCACCGGCGCGGCGTTGCGGCGCGGTGGCGGCACTTACTGAATAGCTAAATAATATTTAATAATAATATATTATTGAATTTATTTACTTTATACTTACCTACTTATTTTTTATAACTTAAAGCAATTTATATTACCTTAGCAAATTCTATTATTATTTCGTTGTAGGTACATTGCGTAAAAAGAAATCAAAAGACGTACATAAAGTCATAAGTACCTACCTAGGGGTTCTTCGACGGGCTTTGGAACCCCAAAAACCGCTGCCAGGGTGATAAATAAATAAGGGAAGAAAAATAAGTTTCCGTTGCTTGCCGTTGTATTATAAGGTACCTACATACATACTCTACTCTGTGGTTGCTTGGCAACTTGAATTCATGTTACTGAAACAATTTTAAGAAATTTTCACTCTATCTAAAAAGGATTACAAAAGTTATGGCGGACGAAGAGGGGGGTAAGTGTATTTACCTTTGTCGTCAGCTTAGGTACATTTATGACCTAGAAAGGAGCCTCCTTTGTCAGGTGCACGCACTGAACCCTTTGACCACAAAGCAACCGTCATAGATACCTACCTACCGCTCAGGGTACCGACCGCTACTTGTAGGTTCTTTTTGGGGGAAGAGGTGATCAAAGAAAAACTAGGTTGTCTACAACATCAGTAGAAGACTCTGAAAGAGAGTGCGGGCTGCGCGCGGTATTTTTATCGGTTCAATCAGATTCAATCTATTTTTTCTATTCTCGTGGATGTTGTAAAAGTCTTACTAAGGGAAATACACCAGGGTACAGACAAGCAGCCTTCATCTGAGTAGGTACAAGTTAACACCAAAAACTGCGATCACCAATCCGCCTGCCAAGCGTGGTGATAGGTACGTGTTTAACTCTGTGCACTGCCATTCGTTTCTGTTTAGCTTATTTCTGTAGGTATCTACATTCCAAAAGGTTGCCTTGGAGAAATAAGGCGATAAGGTCGCCTATTGTACTTTGCAAATTATGTACCTACTTATTATACATTGTATGATACATTTTTGTTATAATTAATCCTAGTGTACCTACAATAAAGTGTTCATCTATCTATCTATTTGCTGCCCATCCCCTGGTGTAATCCCTTATTACATAAGGCTTTTACTACATCCACGGGAGTAGAAGGAGGGGTCTATTCTTATGCCGGACACGCCACGGCAAACTGATATTATTATAAATACGATAATATTTTGATGACGAAATTACTCTTTGACGAAAGACTCGTTACCCGTATAATATATACATAATATAACCTAACAACCAAGTCACATACGTAGTCATGATCCCTCACTAGGATTCCCTGTGTCGTGGGTATCAGGAACTACGAGTGCCATGGTACCACAACACCCAGACCCGGGACAAATGTTTGTATGATCTGCAAATACAGTAGTGGGAATCGAACCCTCAACCTCTTGCATCTAAGCCGGCTACTCGCCCGCCGCGCCACAGAGGTCATCGAGAAATATGTTTGGATGATGTTTAGAAGTTTGGATGTTTGGAACTTTGGATTTTTGTTTATTACTCAGTCACGTCGGTCGTAGCGCAGTAACAACTGAACCGATTTCGATGAAATTTGGCCCACAGATATAGATTATCACCTGGATTGATTTTTATCCCGGTATGACGCGAGCGGAGCCGCAGGTGGACACTTATACCTACTTAAGTCTGATCTTTGATTGACTGCTACGCCACGTGGTTTGATTTGAAAGGGGAGCTTTTATAGCTTACCAAATTGATTTTTAAAGGCGAAGAAGAACAATTACCAGTCCAGGAGGAACTGCCCGAGGTAGTAGAAGAGGAGGTTGAAGCTGAATCGATACTTACTGAGTATGATCCCGATGAGTTCCATTCCGGCGCTGTCAACACTTTGGACTCTACTCTTCCTCTAGATTTATTTGAATTTCAGTATCCTTTACAATGTTTTAGAGCAAACCTTTTACGTCTGTTAGGTTTTTGGACTCGGATGACATACTTCAATTTTTGTTATTGGTACAGTTTTATCCAAAATATAAGTCGCCTCGATGTACTTGCGCCGTAGACTAATTTCTATAGCGCGGGAATCTTCTTTCTACCAATAGCAATCGCGCGCTAAAATCTTGCACTGTTATTGGTTAATCGATTTCACGGTAAAATCGCGGCCGGTCGTGCGCCATCTTGTTTATCAGTGGACTCTGTCCGGCAGTGTACGAAGCATGTCAGCGGGACAGAGCTATACTATACGTTCGGCTTTTTCTGCGCAAATGTAATCAGTCGATCGGACTTATTTTCTGGGTAAAACTGTATGCCCGTTTTAATTGTGGTCGCGACCGAGCGAGAGGAAAAGTGTCAGCCGGTCTACACCGGCTGACACTTTTCCATTTGCGCGACATAGAAGAAGCTTTATCTACAACTACCTACATACCTCCTACCTAGAGTCGTGTAACTACCTAGGTACGGATAGCACGTACCTAAATCGACTTCTTACCTAATTGAAGCGAGTTGCGCTTCCTGTTTTTAACACCGGTAATATTTAGGCTTTAGGAGCCCTAAATACTATCGCAAAAATGGAACAACCTTTGGGTAAATACGCAGATTAACATGTTCATCTATGAAATTCCACTGTAATATTATTTCTAAACGCAACCCTAAGACACTCGTATGGCTATGACTGCCACAAGTACTTTAACCTATGCGCGTGCGACGATACTGTGGTCTGCTGGGCAGCCGGCAGTATCATCTCGTTCCTGGACGTCAACACCAAGCAGACGTGGTTCCGGAGAAGTACTACTGGGGGCTCTATTGGCAATATTACTGTGAGCTAATTATTTCATCGTCATCATTTTCCGTTATGGTACTAGTATAGTATTATGATATCTGTAGTCATGGTAATATATTTTGTATTTATTGTTGCTCATAACCCTACATACAACTTATGTTTAATCTGTGACGCGGAGGTAACAAATTTAGCTTTGCTGTCTGAACTTAAATACATTGAGGAAAAAAATATATTTCGAATCTTCGATCTGGAAGCATGGACCACTTCCTTAATAATAATATAATATTATGTTTTTCGAGGGCGTTGTTATTTTGAATTCAGAGCGAAGCGAAGGAATCTATTCTAAAACAGAATCCTGAGCGTAGCGAGGAGTTCAATATACGCCGCCCGAGAATAAAATACTTATTTTGTCTACGAGTGATACAAACTATTTCATCACTACCTATGAGAAAAATAAAAAGCTATGAGTACCTACCTACTCGAAACTCGTATATATACCTACACATTGGATTGAAAGTTAGTGATTTTTATTAACTAAATTAGACTTTCACGCGAGCTCCTCCAACCTAACTACGCAAATCTATTAGAAGCACGGAGCTCACCAATCAGAAGAGAGAAAGCTCAATCTCCTATGGGAGCAAAATTTAATTTTGCTCCCGCTAAAGGCAATTTTGTCGTTTTTCGAATGGGTGTGATGAAAAACATTTTTGATCAGTCTTACAGGAAAGACCCGAACTACCGCATAGCCATAGCAGAAGGCAGAGAAGGCAATCAAGAACCTCTCATCCTGATGTACACGTGGCCTCAGATGGAACTTGACGCTGTCCTCAGGGATGGAACGACCAATGCCTTCTCGGTTCTTGATTTTAGGTAGCAACTTACGAACTTACTATTTCAGAGTAGTTACTGATTGATCCGGTTGCTATGATCCGGTGAACTTTGATGTTATTAATAGATCCGTTTAATACCTAAGGTAGTTTTCGAATTACTAATAGATCCGGTAACGATCTTTCTATTTAAGAGGGCACTATACTACAAATTAGGCTCCCTCTTTAATGCACGCGATAACCCGCGCGCCATTTCGCTCGCGCTAGCGTGTGTCGTGCACAAAAATGAAGTTTTTTGTTTATTATGGCGAAAATAAAGTGTTTATCAAAAAACTGATCTTAGCATAAGAATAAATAGTTATTACCTACTTGTTGTAGTAAAATTTATCTTAAAACACCGTAGGATTTCTTTCAAAACGTGTGGGAAACAAGGATTTTTAATTAAATAAAACTATCGAGGTTTTTTTTACATATCGTGTTTTCAACTTTACAAAATAAATGCAAAAATATAAAATTTTCATATTCCAAAATATTTAACTCGTAGAACCCGTACATACCGAGTTATAGATCGATTTTGTTGGGCAAAATCACATATTACGCCTTCTTAAAAGTACCTAAAGTCTGCGAAGATTCAAGGAGTATATACATTGGAATATCTTTCTTATAATACCAGGAGACTAGGAAGAGGTTGTTTTGAATAAATAATTAATTATTCACTATGTATAGGTAAACACCGGTTTAACTTATATACATAAGTTAAAACGTACCACAGTACTGTGGTTTATACGGTGGTTATATCAGTAATAGTATCTAAGTATTAGTGGTAGAACCTATATTTTAATTGATAGTAGATAATTATTTAATTTATGAGATATAAATATAATTGCCGAATTATAAATTCGGCGTCGAAGGTTGCCGCCGACGCGTAACGCGTAACCGCCGACGGGTGCAGTTGCCTCTGCCGTTGACATCGTGCCGCTCGTGTATATGAACCCTAAATCAAATCATGCATACTTATATCACCTCATATGGACTCAGTTACATTCTGGATCATTCCTACAGTCCGGACGGTGAGCTGCTTGCATCGGTTGGCAGAGAACCCGACTACAACCTTACCATTTGGACGTGGAAGCGTCACAGGATCCTGCTTCGAACTAGTGCTTTTACTTTCGATGTGAATGGCGTTATGTTCTCGCCGTACTGTCCGGGGCAGCTTACTACTGCAGGTTAGGTACTTAGGCGAAATAATTCTTGAAAAATATTTTAGAAAAAATTTAATATTTATAAAAAATATTTTCGAAGAATGTATCTTATTTTAGTAAAGCCAATGATAGATTAGTTAGTAGAAAATACTTTTATTGCACACCATAATATATACAAAAAAAAACACAAACAAAAAATTTTACATGTATAAAATTTACATGGAGTAAATATTGATGATGTACTTACTATTTTGTACATCGATATTGATACGATTATTACTATGATAATCGATATTGATTGATATTTAGTTAGAGAAGCATTGAATAAACTTGATTCACGTGTTGTAGGTGCAGCCCACATAAAGTTTTGGAAAATGGCGGAGACGTTCACGGGGCTGAAATTGAAGGGTGAACTGGGGCGATTCGGTAAAACTGAGATCTGCGATGTCCTTGGAGTCTATCCGATGCCCGATGAAAAGGTTTGAGTCGACATAGGCCCCGTACTCTAAAACTAAACTTAAAAATTGAATTAAGGTGCCAAGCATAGAATTGTCGATAGATTTTTATGTAAAACTGCCAAACACCTCGCCCATAATCTACTTTTGTCTGTATATTGTTTTTTTTTTCAAAAATATTTCCCTAGCGGGAAAGTTTTGAGGTTGTTCTGTTTTTTTTTTTTTAATTTATATGTTTTTAGCTTAAAACTTTGAAATTATCAACTTTTCATAAATTAACGTGAAACACAACTTGACTGGAATTTAATCAAATCAAAATCAAATATCATTTATTGTCAAACATAGGTATGGTATTAAGATGTTAGGTAAAAATTTAAAACAATGTCCACTATGTTACCAAGATTGGTGTACAATAATAATATTAATGAAGCTAGGTATGTCTATAAGAATTTAAATGTCAAACAAATTACACATGTCATATACCTATATATACATCAGACTTTAAATTAATAAAATATTCAATTACATAAAAATTATACGCACAATACACAAATGTCAAAGCTATAATATCTATAATTTCATTTTTTGTCAATTAGTTCCTTAACACTATAAAAACACTTTTCTTGCAGCCATAACTTCATTTTTGTGGTGAATTTGCTATGTGGAAGGCTTTTAATTTCACTGGGTATGGAGTTATAAATTTTCCCACACATTACATAACTGCTATTTAAATACATTGCAGTTCTAGGATACTTGGATAAAACAATTCTGTCTGGGTTTCTAGTGTTTCTTGAATACATAACGCCTGCTTTTAGAAATAAATGTGTGTGCTTTCTCACAAATAAAGCCGACTCCAAAATATACATGCAGGGCAAGGTGAGCAATTTGAGCTGCCTAAATAATGGTTTGCACGAATCCCACGGTGGTATGCCACCAATAGCCCTAATGCATTTTTTTTGTGCTTTATAGCACAAAAAAAATGCTCTTTGTAAATCGGTGGAGTTACCCCATAGTATAAGTCCATAAGCTAGTACTGACGCAACATAGCCATGGTAAGCTTGCAATAGCGTACTCTGCGCCGATGTTTTTTTTAATTTGTATAGCGTGAAAACAAATCTATCAATTTTAAAGCATATTTTTTCTACGTGCGCTTTACAATTTAAATGTTTGTCCAAAACGATTCCTAAAAATGTCGTACTCTCAACTTCTAGAATTTTAGTGTTCTCATGTGAAATGGCCAACTGATTATCTTTACTAGCATACGTGCCGAATTGAATAAAATTTGTCTTGGCCAAATTTACATGTAAATTGTTATCTTCAAGCCATTTAATTACGCACTCAATAGTGTCATTTACATCAGTTATATAATCATTAATGTCAATATTACGCTTAGATGCTAAAATTAAAGAAATGTCGTCGGCAAACAATATACAAGGTTTATGAGTTGTTTCTGGAAGATCGTTTATGTATAAAAGGAAAAGAAGAGGTCCTAAGACGCTTCCTTGTGGTACCCCAAATTTATTACATTTGTAGGTAGATCGGAAAGACGTCAACTCTTTTTTGTCATTAAGATTGTTTATTTCTACACATTGTAATCTATTTTCTAAATACATCTTGATCCAGTTTAAAGAAGATCCACGGATTCCGTACTTGTCCAGTTTATGCAGAAGGAGGTCATGAGATACAAAGTCAAATGCCTTTGACATGTCAAAGAATATCACTGTGATTAGTTTTTTGTCATCTATGCTATCTATTATATTTTTAACTAAATTAAAACAAGCTATTGTCGTAGATTTACCCCTTTGAAACCCGTATTGTTCTTGTTTTAATATTTGGTTTTTTTCTATGAAATGTAATAAGCGTTTTTGCATTGCCACTTCGAAAATCTTGGATAATACTGGAATTAACGTTATTGGTCTATAATTGTCTAATTTAGTTTCGTCTCCTTTTTTATGTACTGGCTTAACAACAGATCTCTTCAAAAGGATAGGAAATGACCCTTCTTCAAACGATAAATTAATCAAATACGTCAAGACCGGGGTGATTTCCATCGAACAAGCTTTCAAGATTTTAGTAGAAAGTTCATCATACCCTTCTGCATTAGTGTTACGAAGGGATAGTATAATCTTGAGTACATTATCGTTGCAATATGGCCTTAAGAATATACTGCTAGATATTGTCTGACTACATGTGGTGTATCGAACTTTGTTTTGGCTAGTGTTGTCTGTTAAATGAATCCAATAACCATTAAATGCATCATTAATCATTAATTAATTTAATACCAAGGGATGGTAAAAAAATAAGCTTTGTTTAAATTTTTTCATATTTTATAAATAAATTCACTATACTTTTAGGTGCTATCTGGCTGTGAATGGGGAAACGTCTTGGTTTGGGAAGCTGGACTCGTAAAAGTGGAAGTGACCCAGCGAGGAAGAAAAACTTGTCATGCCGCGCCTGTTGTAAGCTAACTCATACTCAAAATCGTTTTCAAAAGGATTTAAATCTTATTGATACAATAGAACAAAAGATTAAATTTGCGGTATCTGCGGTAGGTATCTGTAACAAGACGACATATCTTCTCGTTAGCCGACGAAAGTCATCAGTTCGTGTTGCCATTGATAACGTACGGCAAATATATTGGTCTCGTACACAAGCTCTAAATCGCGCAGTGAGCTATGTATAATATGGAGAGAGCTATATACAGGGTGCTTTTTTTAAATGGGACAGTATGGGGATATCCTAATCCATAAGAGATACGGGAAAACTGTCTTTGGAACCATTTGCTCATTTTGTATGAAAATGATTTTGGCATAGTTATTTTTTTTGGTCAAGCGTGAGTTCTCCATAAAAATGAGTAGTTTTGATCAAAAAAAATTTTTATGCGTATCGACTCAGTTTCATGTAAGGATTGTTTCATTGTATCGGAAGAAAAAAATCTGAGCAGCAGAAGTTAGTCAAATTTTATAAAATGTTTTCTCATACAAATTGCAAGTGATCTGGTACCTACGTTATTAAAACTATCGTAATAAATTTTCAAAATGGCCTCCCTCTTGCTGTTTCCAAGTACGGGCACGTTTCAGAACATTTCTAGTGGCATTAGACAAAGATGTGTGGTGAATGTTGTTCTACTGCTCTGATGGTCTCGTGAAATGAGAAAAATCAGAGCTGTAGAACTTAGTCAAACTTTAATAAGAAAATCTTTGTCTGAGGCCACAAGAGGTATTCTGAAACGTACCCGTGCCTGGAAACAGCAAAAGGGAGGCCATTTTGAAAATTTATTGCGATAGTTTTATTAACGTAGGTACCAGATTACTTACAATTTGTATGAGAAAACATTTTATAAAATTTGACTAACTTCTGCTGCTCAGATTTTTTTCTTCCGATACAATGAAACAATCCATACATGAAACTGAGTCGATACGCATAAATCTTTTTTTGATCAAAACTACTCATTTTTATGGAGAACTCACGCTTGACCAAAAAAATAACCATGCCAAAATCATTTTCATACAAAATGAGCAAATGGTTCCAAAGACAGTTTTCCCGTATCTCTTATGGATTCGGATATCCCTATACTGTCCCATATAAAAAAAACACCCTGTATATGCTCGGAGTACCTCACTACGTGATAGAATCTGAAATGAGGAAATTCGTAGAAAAAATCAAAGAATCAAAGTCACCAACATAGCTCTCGAAATTAGCTAGTTGAAGTGATAGCCAGATAGCTCGCAGAACTGGTACTAAAAGACCACGAACCGGACGACCGCAGTATAGGAATTTCCCCTGTAGATCGAAAAAGGACTTTTTGATGGTTGCGGGAAGTTGGTGGATGGAGGCGGCTCAACACCGTTCGTCGTGGTATTCTATGGGGAGGCGTTTGCCCAGCAGTGGATTTCTACAGGCTGATGATAATGATGATAATATGATATCCCCATGTCATCCGTGACAGTCCTTCAGCTAACGTCTTTAAGAGTAGAGTAAAAGAGCACTATCTTTCTCTGTAAATTGTTTCTTTGGTAGAATTTATATTTTTATTTATGTATGATACCTACCTAATTATATATATTAGTATATTTATGATATGTATTTGCTATTTAGTATATATATATTCATCTATGTTTAAGTATGTTTATTTTAATTAATATATAATTTTTAATTTGGTTTGTTTCTCACTTTTCTTTTTACATGTGTGCACGAACCTACCTCTATAATCACCACTCTCTAGCCTCAGAGGTTTGCTGGAAGAAAACTCATTTTAGGGTTAAGCTCGCCTTTGTACATGTCCTCTAGTTCTGTCTTGTGTTCTTATTAATATGTGTGTACAATAAAGAATAAAGAATAAAGAATGATAAATATAGACAGAAAGAGGTCAAAGTGTCACCCTTATATAAAACACCAAATTTGCAAAATACATTATTTCAATATACAAATATCAATAAATAAATAAAGAATAAAATTAATATTTTACGTTTGTGTTCGTTAACTTGATTCTAAAGCAGAATTTATGTATCCTAGATCCAATTCATGCTAAGTCCGGCTGGAGGCGAGGTGACCACGATAGCTCGAGATGGTTGTGTCCGAGCTTGGTACTGGGATACTGTTGAACAAGCGGACCCACCGGAGGAAGACCCGTACGTCGAACTGAATCCTGTTGCAGAGACTTGTGTGAGTCACCAAACTCATCAATAAGCACACAACACACACACAGTGCAACACTAACGATTGTTTCACCAATCCACTTTTCCTGATGTAATTTACGTAAGTTTTGCAAGTTTGGATGGTGCAAGTGAGTATTAGTTACTAGTCTCTGGTATTAGACATTTCACACGACACTAGCACAATTTTTTTTATCCGGCTCGGAAGCAATGCTTACGAATATTGAGGTAGGGAAATGTGCACCACGAAATCACAATAAGTATAAACCCAAGAGGAGGGTATTCCACACGTCATGGCGAACAACTTTAGTTCTAGCTGTTTATTTGACCTCTATGCGTGAACTTTGAATGCTGTAATAAGGTCCCATGTTGTGAATGAAAGTTACGACGCTTTTTATGAATGAAAAAATTGGGGTGTAGCTGTATCGTGGACACGGCCGTCTGTTATGTGAATACGAAATTATGTGACGCAGCGAAACGACCAAAAAATAGCGGTGCTTCACCCTACGCTGCGCGCGATGGGGCACCGTCCTCACTCAACGTAACGACTTTTTTTATTTTTTTTATACAATTTGGTAAGCAAACAAGCTTACGGCCCACCTGATGGTAAGCAGCTACCGTAGCCTATGAACGCCTGCAACACCAAAGGCATCACACGCGCGCTGCCGACCCTGAGACATGAAGATGAAAAGTCTCATTTGCCTGTAATTTCACCGGTACCCGTACCCTGCAAACCGAAACACAGCAATGCGAGCACTACTGCTTGGCGGCAGAAATCGGTGGTAGTACTTCCCCGGACGAACTCTTTCACAAGAAGTTCTACTACTAACAATTCTTGAATCCTATCTAGATATCGAGTGGTGACGTGACTGTTGGGTGTTATGATATGTTATATTATATTCACAGGTACCTGGCTGTCAAATAATGTGCCTGAGGCATCAAAAAGACATGTACTGGTATGCTCAAGTGAGTTAATTATTCTTTTAGTACTGAGATCTGTGTTCTTTGAAATACTAAAGCCATCTGAGCTGTTTCTTTCAAGGACGGTAACGGTGGAGTTTGGTCAGTGGATCTTGAGATAGACAAATTGGAATGCGACCACCGTAAGGCGATGACGTTTCATGCCGGCAAAGTGGTTGCTATGGTAGCTTTGCGTACGCATCCTATGTTGATAACAGCGGGAGAAGATGGCGCGTTGATGGCGTATAGCACGGAAAAACATACTCTATTGGCTAGATACGTGTTTCCAAATGCTGTGACCTGTCTACTGTATCCACCTATTGAAGTAAGTTATTCCCTTTTAGCAAAAACTCTAGCCAGGATTGTTTTATAATAATAATAATAGTCATTTATTTCAGGCTACATGGTAATTGTACATTAAATTATACATAAACAATAAGCCCATATAAATATATACTTTAAAATAATAATAGGTTATAATAATATTTACTAAAACACATAGGTAACACAAAATAAGTACTTACATTAAAAAATATTAAATAAAATACCTAGGTGTTATTTTTGGTTCTCGCGCTGGTGCACAGAGATCCAAAACCTGTACATAGGGCTATATAGGCTTTCAGACATACATTGCAAAATGCCGTTTTTGGAATTCCTGAGCCCACCCCAAAAAGACGCTATTCGTGCTCTTATGATCGAGAAGAAATCCGGAACCCGTGCATCAGCGAACATGCCCGACGCGCTACAGAATCGTGGCTTTGCCACCATTTTGGCTTTTTTTTGAGAATGCGATATGCGTCATTGTATTGCACCCTTATGGTACTATACGATTTTCTCTTGTATTTGAACCAGAGCTGACAGGTATACATGCATAAGGAATACGCTTTAAACAAGGTAATTTTTACCTCGTCACTACATCTGGCAAATCTTCTTGCGAGCATGTTGCACCTGATGCACAGGTTCCGTCTTTCACGTTCAATATCCAGATCATCCCTCAGATCTTCCGTGATAATTTGTCCTAGATATTTGAATTGCTTGACAACCCTCACTTTTATAGACTAGACAGGCAATACAAGGCAACCTAGTTCTTCCACCAACGCGAAAATAAAAAGAGACAATTTCTGACATAACCGTGTTAAAATTCCATAAAACTCACAAGCAACTTTTAGCAATTTTTTTATAAAAACATTCGTAAACATTCATGATTAGATAGATTTTAACCGGTTTAACTTACATAGATTATTTTCGAGTATACGACTCGAGGTTTCAAGCAATTAAGATGCTCTTAATCATGTATGAGTGTTATTCTCGCTGCGCGGTTACCAGGTTGCGCCAGGTTAAAATCTATCTATGCACTTTTAGCAGCTGAGCTTTGGTCGAAACTTTATAAAATTCGTGTTTAAATCATGAACGCTTTCTTTAAGGTGGATGCAACATCCCGCATCATAATGGTTGGTTTTGAAGACGGCATAATGCGAGTTCTACTTTTGCATCCAGAGCGATTACAAGCTCAGAACACTATGGTGGATGTGCGGGTTCATTCTGCATTGACCGTGCATAGTGACGATTCTATTCAGGCTGACGTTATGGATCTGATATCGGTACTGACTTATCAAACTACTAGTATTTGTCAGCATCTTCGCTTACCTGGTACTGCGATATAAAGTAACCTATGCGATATTCCTGCGTCATGAACTGAACTTTACATGTATTATGCAGTTTCATCCAAATCTGTTCCGTGTTTGTTAGCATAATTGAGTAACAAATGAAAATCCGAACTCTCGGATTTGTAATATTGGTGTGATTCAAGCAGTCGTTAGCAGGGGTTAGTCGTTACCCGCGTAGCAAATGCTACGATGATGTAGCAATGGTCTACGAACTTACTTCGGCATGCTACAAGAGCTACGCTAAAAAATAAAGACAGCTGCCTAAACGTCGTAGAGAATGGCTCACCCCCATTTCAAATGCTGCTAGAGATGTGATATACCTCAATTGAAAATTGTATTAGCTAATTTTAAGGTAGCATGCGCCTTACCTTGCTATTGTGTATGTATAATAATGTTGTAATCAATTCTTCATAGCACCATTTAAAAGAGGAAATTGAGACTTTCAGCGTCTTAAGCGTAATGGCATTCTTTACTTTTCATTTATTTAGATTACCCTTTTTTCTCCAAAAGCCATTTTTTGGAGATAATTATACGATATTCGGAAATGATAATCCCATAGAGCCCTTTTAAATAGGTGTATTAAATCTCTGGTAGCTCTTTAAACCAGTCACCCATACATGTAATCCAGCCTTCTTTGTATCTCTCCCTTTTTAACGTAGTATTTGTAGCATGTCTTAGCAAGTTTGTAGACCTTAGCTATGACCTGTAGCTTTTGCTACGCATGAGACACAGGCTGCATAATTATAGTTTCATTTCTTTCACCAGAAAATGCAAATCATAGTTTATTATTTCAGTTACTGAAACCGCATTCAAAAGCAGTGACGCAAATAACGATCAACTATCAAAGGACCTTGCTGGTAACTTGCGGGAAAGACACCACGATATTCATGTACAAACTGGAGCTTGGAACACCATTCAACTTACAGAGGCTAGGCTTTATAGATATGCCGAACAATATCCAATTTATGACTTGGAAACCGGATGAGGTTCGTTTCTCGGTTGTTTGGTAATTATTAATTTAGGGAAAAAAATATTATGCCGATTTATTTTGAACTTTTTGTTCTTTTAGGAGCGTGTTTTATTATTATGTGGCCAAGTTGGCTTTATTATGGAGGCTGTATTACCAAATGTCGGAGTGCGCAAGTACTCAGATATAACAACATTTAAGCTGGAATTAGTTTCATATAAGGAGACTCTTGTGAAAAAGCAATAGTAAGTTAACATTTTGTACGTGCATATAATCAGGCCCAATTCTCTAATTTAAAAACATTCCAGTCTCGTGTCAGTCGCACTGTTTCGTATAGCAACTATTACATATTCTTTGCAAGAAACGTGAAGATTAAGTAATAGTTACTATACGTGACAGTGCGACTGTGACGAGATTATTCTGCGAATTGAATGTTTTTAAATTAGAGAATTGGGCCTCAGAGGCTGATCTTTGTAGTTTATATTATGGACACACAAAGCATATTTTTTTCCGGTTCATTCTTCATTCAGTTAAGAGAATTTTCCACAAAATTTACTCAGGGAAACAACCCACCGTTTTATTCCCAGTGACTTGGAATACATTTTTTATTTATCCCAATCAGATGTTACGTAAACGAAAATACACCCAACAGTCGCAAATAGTACTGAACCCACATTAGTATTCCCTGTGTCGTGGGTATCAGAAACTACGAGTACCATATTAAAACAACAGTCATAAATAGTCCTGATCCGTTGAGCAGTGGGGAAGAATCGGATCCTACACTATGATATCCTGTGTCGTGGATACGAGTTGGTACTATTAAATATCCAACAGTTACAAATAATCCTGATCCTACACTAGGATTCCCTGCGTCGTGGGTATCAGAAACTTCGAGTACTATTTAAACCACAAAAATACAATTTGGTAAATATTATTTTGATAGTTTGCGCAACCGACCGTTTCCAGCTGAAGAAGATCTAGCCAGTATCGATGAAGAAGCTCTGAAAGCAAAGGACCAAGCTGACAAGAACAAAGATGACGACGAGGAAGAAGAATTTATCGGAGAAATTGAACTGAGTAAGAAAATTATTAGGTGGCACGTAGTGTTAGAAGACCCGACAGGTCTCGATGGACCGACGACGTTTTAAAGGTTGAAGGAAGTCGATGGATGGAGCAGTGAATTTTATGTGGGAGGCTTATGCCCAGCAGTGAAGGAACACGGGCTGATGATGATGATGATTTTAACAAATCTTTTAATTTGTTATATTTGACAGTCGTAGAAAATCAGACACTTTTTATACAATATCAAAATACTCTTGTTGAAGGTAAGCTCCAAGTCTCAGCAGTGAAAAATGCTTATAATGAACTTGACGATGGCTAATAGATTATTCATTCGTCAGTAACCTATTTATCCCAATCTGAATTAGGCATACCCAACACAACTGTAATACCACCTAGATTAAATCGACTAGAATTTATCTTTGCATTTAATTTTGCTTGTAGCTAACGGTCCAATGTAAAATTACAGTCGAAAGCGAAAGCATGCTAGGAACAACCATCACATGGGCAGATTATTGCGAAGAGGGCATCTGGGTGATACAGCGTGGTACAGGCTCGTTGCTACTAGTAAAACCGGGGAGTAACAAGGTGTTGAAATATGGACCGTTTGCCGGTGCTTGGTGCGACGATATCACTTCTTTGAAGTTTGTGTGAGTACCTAAAGAGGTTACGTTTTGCAAGTAGTTTTAAGCAATTAGTGTCGCGACACTTATGGAAACTCATCGGTGTCTAAAATATTTATTTTTTATGTTAGGCATCTCTTTTGTCCAAACAAACAAAGGGAACGTTATGCCACACAATATTTATAATGCGTAGAAACGCTTGTTTTCGATTCAAAACTACCTATAATTGTAAAATTAACACACATACAAAGTCAAAAGTATTTTATTCATTGAATGATTTAAAAGATCATTTCGAATTGTCTTATAAACATAATCTTTATTTACAGAAAGAATTTCACAACTAATACAGTCAATATTTAAACATACAAATTTAACAGTTAGTCAAGTAGTGTCAAGACCGTTACAAACAAAGATAATCTTAACTGTTAAACTAAACTTATGAACTAAAATTACGCCTGTTCCAATGTGACCATACCTAGAAGACTCAGGGCAACAAACACGGCATAGCTTTTTTTGATGATCCTTTCAACTTGGATGATGTTTCATAATAATGAATTGAGTTTCAGCTGTGAAAAGCAATACCTTATAATCGGAACTAATACGGGCTACATCCGAGTAGTGCGTATGCCGTCTGAGGAAGATGACACAGAAGAACACCATTATACGACCTGGTTGATGGCGCAGCAGAAAGTGCTGAAGAAACTGAAAGGAAGACGGTTGGCGAAAGAAGAGGTAGTAAGAATATACTTACAGCAGAAATTTGTAGCACTTACAGACAGAGACAGACTAATACTTTTCACACAGGAAAGAACGAGGCAACGTGCTTATTATGTAAACTTTTAGTTCGATAAAACACTACTGACTTAAGCTTTGTTAACCGGTTTATTGGTTATTTTGTAGAAACAACCGACTCCTCGTCTCGATTTTTTCGACAACTACTATCTGCCCATGCATAATTTCTACACGGGAGCTATTACTGCTCTCGAGTTTAGTGAAGACGGAAAGTGAGTAGCAACCATCAAAAGGAATAAGTATTAATATTTGCATTCAAAAATAAATTTCTTAAGTAAACTTCTATGTAATTATTGTCAAAACTTTCTGGTGTTGTTGTTTTAGAAATTTTTACACATGCGGTGCAGATGGGAATATATTTTCTTACCAGGTCAACTTTGAAGAGCCTATGTTCCCGAAGATAACCTTGCCAAAACTTGGAGCTTTACCCGTAAACTACCGACTCATTATATTTCATCTTCAAGTTGTATATTTAGTAAACAAAACATTTGACATCCAATGATAAAATTATCTTTCAGAAAATAGAAAAAGCAAAAGAACCTAGCACAGTCGAAGGTGAACTTATGTCTCATGAAGAACTCAAACAAAAAGAAGAATATGACAAAATGATGGCAATAGCCAACGCCCACAAAAGGCGTGTTAGAGAACAGTTGGCTGATTTAACAGCGGAATACAATAAACTCATAAAAGCGTAAGTTTCTTCACACACAGCACTAATATAATCTGAAGGAAATCTGGAAGGCTCTAATAAAGACCGGCGACATTTTTAAGGTAAGTTGGTGGCTGGAGGCGGCTCAAGACCATTCGTCGTTGCATTTTATGGAGAGAACTTTGTCCGGCAGTGGACTTCTACAGGCTGTTGATGATGATGATGATGATAAAAATGTTAAACAATAAGGAGACAAACTGTCATCCTTGTGCAAATTTTTAAAGGTAAAAACTTGAATAGATTAGATCTTACGAGTATCTTTTAAAACACAGTGCTCATATTCCTTTTCTCACATTTGAGTCAAAATTTAGAATGCAAGCTAAGAAACTTGGTCAAACGCTTTACCTTTGTCAATTTATAGAAACAAGCAGTTACCCTCTTCTCAACAAATCGACGTGACTCTCGATCCGCGTCCCCTACAAGTTCAAGAAAAGGAGCTCAGTGATGCGAAGGCTTTGACCAGAAGGAAGATCGCGCACCAACTGGAAGCTTCAGACCTGGCTCTGCACAAGATGTATTCGAGGAATATTATACAGTGTGACGTGTTTCCTTTTACTTTGAAAGCCATAAGGTATGATATCTTGATTACCTGGGCCGGTTTATTAACTTCACAATTTAAACAGGTTTATGCCTTTAATTTTGTATATATCGTTTTCAAAGCTAGTCTTATTTCAGAGACCCAGGAGTAATGATAAGACCTCTACGCCAGAAGAATCTTTCCAAAGCATTCTACGATCAGCTTGAAGAAGTATACCAAAATATGGCCGAAGCCGCATTAAGAGGAAGGTAATTATTCCTCTAAAAAATCAATCCGGTTTTTAACTGATTAAAATGTGTTAGGCCTGTTTTCTAAATGTTTTATTAATCACACATGCATACCAAAGAGATATGGACTTGGTGAAATTAGCAGACTCGCAGTTGAAGTAAGTAAAACATAAAAGACCTTGCACTTATTATTGACCTTGTGTTGTGTAGTGTATCTACAGTTTGCTTGTCAAAAAGATTCCTTGCTTCTCTGTTTTTCTATTAACGGATTTTCTTGTGTTCTCTGTTTGTTTCTAAATACCGACTAGTCGACGCCGACGGATCAACTATGTAGTTGATCTACTAGTTGACGGACGGCGGTCAACGTTCTCGTTTCGTTAACGAAAATTGCGTCAGTGACCCATCGCTAATTTGAACATTTATTGAAGCAATAGTTATTTAGGTAGAACCAATTGTATAAAAAGTTTTTATTAAAGACCAACTTCTCCTGACTCGATTTTTTTCTTTTTGTATAATTAAATGTTACTGTAGAAAAATGAGTTGATTTACATTCAAAAAAAATATTTTCTTTTGTATTTTTTTATAGAAAATTCACGCTTGACCAACAATTTAACTGCAACAAAGTTATTTCCATAAAAAAAGATCTAATGGTACCCCAGACAGTTTCTCAGTACTTGTTATGTGTGCTAGTTAAAAAAACACTGATTGAGCATGTAAAAATTTCTGCCAAAAATATGTTGTCATCATCAAATAGTACTAAGTGTGTATATATATATATATATATATATATATATATATATATATATATATATATATACTATAGTATAGTAATTTATCTACAACAGACGAGCAGAATCTACAATTCGTAAGGTGGCGGCGAGAAAAGCGTCCTGGGGTCCACCACGGGTAGCGTCGTTCTTGCTCGGCTTACCGCCCCGGCCTCCGCACCCGCTCAAAAAAGCCTTGAAGAACTATCATCAGCGATTGAATCGTCATCATCTTCAATTTATTGAGGTGACTGATTTTTTGTGGCAAAAGGGTTTCATAGTATACTATTGTGACACATTTTTCAATTATTATATTTGCTTAATTGCCGTAGCCATGGACGCCTGCAACACCAGAGGCATCACGCTCGCGCTTTCGACCCTGAGACATAAAGATGAAAAGTCTCATGGGCCTGTAATTTCACCGGCACCAGTACCCTTCAAACCGAAACACAGCAATGCGAGCACTACTCCTTGGTGGCAGAAATAAGTACGGTGGTAATACTTCTCCGGTCGAACTCTTTCACAAGAAATTGCATGATCTGCAAATATTTACTTCGGGTCTGGGTGTTGTGATACCATGATAAATACTTATAGTTCTGGATGCTCAAGCCACAGGGAATCCTAGTGTGGGATCAAGACTGTATGTGACTGTTGTGTGTTATGTGCGTTGTGTTATGTTGTATGTAATCGGATATTTAACTACTTTATACAAGCGTTCCAAAACATCCATACATTAGTATCAATTCTGTGCAGCATTCTCACAGTTAAATCGCGTTAAAACTATTGCGGTCCTTTTTATTTCAGTTTATTAGAAAGGGCTCGCGGTTGTTTTCGAACGGTTAAGCTTTAGAGAATGCTTCACATAGTCTGTTTGCTTGGGGGCCATAGTTAAGGGTTTAGCCTCAAAAGTACTCGAAAAAACTTCAGCCTGTATAAAGTGATGTGATTGATACAGTGGCAAGAACACCTAGCTCGGAAACCTGACCCTAGTGCGATGCCTCCCGGAGCAGCCGAAGCCCTGAAAGAAGCGGAAGCGACTATTGGCAACAAACTCATGAAGACGCAGCCAGACTATGTCGCCCCGCCTGGACACAATACGCAGCTACGCGTCTGCCTCACTAGGAAAGAGGTAAGGAATCATGATAACCAATACATAATACTAAATTATGTATTGGTATTTACAGAAAAAATAATACAAGTAATCACAAAACTTTAAAAATACATATAAGACAGTTGAGCTACCTAAAGACCGTTGTAAACGATTTAAAGATAGCTTAAGTGATCCAGATCACTAGCAGACGGAAGCGTTCCCAAAAGGCTGGCTCTTTTGCCACACTGAATGGCAATACTAATGCGTTGATACTAAATTATCTTAGAAATAAACCTGTTGGAATGTCTACAGATCTATGATAACAAACGCACGTTCAACGCTAAAGTTTTGGAACTCCGCGAACACAAAGAACGTTTAGTTGCCCGCATGAAGCATATCGGTGAAAGGCTTGGTGAGATACGAGTGGAGATTCCACAGAAACAGGCTAAGCCGCCACCAGATATACCCACGATCGACAATGACCTTGAGTTTCCTGAGAAAAACCTTGAGGTATTTTCATGAAAATCTTCCATTTTGCTATACGTTGTATTCTAAGTTCCTTCACTAGTTTAAAAGTTGCCAATTGCATGCACACCGCATTCCAACATATTTTATGAGTTAGCATATTTTTTCTTTTAATTTTATTGTTTCTTAGGGCAATTAAGATTCTATAAACCTATATTCTGGATAATCCTGTACCATTTTGACGTTTTAGATCAGTGAGGAGTACCAATAGCTTCTTTGAAGCTCAAATTATGCCTTTAAAGAAATTAAACATGCACATCTGTATTACAAATCCTTGTCAAATTCTGGAGAAAAATCAGAACCTACTAGCAAATAAAACGAGCTACTCGTTTTAGTAGCTAAGTTCAAACATTTAGCTATTTTCTTAGATAAAACCTGAGCCAATACAACTCCTACCGAGAGGTGGAACTGGTGGTAAAGGAAAGCAATCTGTGGTACAAGAACGCAGGAAATCTACCTTGTACCCGCAACCTAGAACCCGCGCGCCAAAAGTGGCAAGATTTGTACCATTGACTGAATCTCGGCCACTAGCTGCCTCATGGGAATTAATGAAAGCCAGGCCCGACATAGAGTCCACTGCGATTGAAACTGAAATTCGGGAAAGACGCATACAAAGGTTAGTTGGTAAATTAATTGAATCTCATCTGGGAAGCAAGTAACCAGTACACAATTATCATCGAGATAAAATGTTTGGTAATTTTCTTTCAGACATCTTTATGAACAAGATATGTTACTGGCAGATGCAACTGTGTCAGTTCAGCAATTTGATTCTCGGCTACGTCAACTTCAACGGGAACGTATTCGTGTCCAGGTTTGAAATAGATTGAATTTAGATTGTTATTTATAAGTATAACAAGCGTAGCGTGTGCTGTCTTACATATTTTTGCTGATGTTTATTTACTTTTGACTACCTTCCTAAGGATTTTAGTTCTCATTTACTATGTATCAGCAACTCCATGCTTCGAGGCACCACACAGGCGCTTCTCACCTAGTGGTAAGACGGAACATTTATGTAAGCCAAGCCGTGTTTGTTGCTTGATTCTTCTAGGCTTGGTCACTTGGAACAGGACTAATTTTAGTTTATAAGACGATTCAAAATGATCCTTGTGATTTCAATGAATAAAATTATTTTGATTTGGTTTGAAACTGCTACGATTTTGTATTTCACTCTTATACTGAATTTTACACAATTTAAATAAGTAAAAATGTTTACAGGAAAAGAACCAACTGCTAGAACTGCATCTCTACCAGTTGCATCGGGAGATGAATGTATTGAACCGGTTCGAAGCTCATGAAGATCGATTGGCTGAAAGAGTTTACGCTAAATTATTGCAGGTTAGAACTATTGAAAGGTTGTATTGGTTGGTTTCTGTTCTAAGAGAGGCCCAAGGACAAACATCTGTCGTTATCGAAACGATCGTAATTATATCAAGGCGCCACGTCACTTGGTGTATATTCGCAAATGTTGGCGTTATTTTGACAACCTCTGGCGCGGCGGGCGAAGGTTCGCCTGCGACGCAGGAGGTTGTGGGTTCGATTCCCGCCTCTGAACAAATATTTGTGCAATCTGCAGATAACTGTTCAGGGTGTTCTGGGTATTTTTCTATGTATATGAAATATATCTATCAATGTATTGTATTAAGTATTATATCAGTTATCTAGTACCCATAACACAAGCTCTGCTTCGCTTGGGGCTAGATAATGTTGTGTGAAATGTCCAGCATTTATTTATTTATTTATTTTTCCAAGGTAAAATCAACCATGAGTCTATCGATACATAATGTTATTTTCCTTGACAAAATAACGCAAACATTTGCGAATATACACCAAGTAAAGTGGCACCTTTAATTACAAATTAATCAAATTATAAAGATTTGCCACCACGATTCATTGACGTAAGCACGAATATCTAACGCTATCGAGACCTAGCGTCTCGATAGCGTTAGATATTCGTGCTTACCCCACAGATGAATCATGTTTTTTGTCACGAACACGTAAGTTCTTACTTACCCCGTGTTCACAAATCTTTAGTTAGGTTATATAAGTGCCACGAGTTTTTTTTTAAGTTGCCTAGATTCTTTTTGCACTCATAGTCCTGATTATCATCACTTAGCATAGTGTGATTAGTAATAAACAATGATGTGAAAAAAAACATAAATTCATGATCTTAAAGTAGGCATAAATTTTACCAGGTACGAGCAGTCCAAGATCAAATCGTAGATTGCGAGCATCGCATCTACGAGCACCGAGCGAACAAGGAGCAACTGAATCTATCCTGCGAAGATTTACAGAGGCAATTCAAGAAGCTGGTGGGGGATAACAAGTTTGCTGACTTCTTGCGAAGGATATTCAAGAAGAAGTATCGCCCCCAACGCGATCGCGATGATGATGGTAATATTTTTGGAAAAAACGCCAAATTCATTTTTTTTAAATAAATTTACAAAAATCTTCAAACTTATTTTGTTATTTAACAAACTGAATATCTGAAGAAATAAATTAACAAATTATCAATTTGATCACAAAAACAAGTAACATTTTTTTTATTGGTTTTTATGCGTTTGACCGCCGGTGGCCAGAGAGTATTATGTTCCTTGGTGGTCGGTGTTGCTTTGCCGGTTTTAGCGAACGCAGAAAACGCTCTATTGGTTAAAAGTAAGGTTTGGGTTAGGTACGGATCTCGGCTTGGGCCGTTGCAAGTTTGAGTGAGATAGGAGAAAAACGCCCCAGAACGTGTTTGTACCGGTTGTAGGCGTAGTTAGAGCTCCTTGTGTGTTATTCGTCCGGGGAATTACTACCACCATACCTATTCTGCTGCCAAGCAATAGTGCCAGTAGCATTGCTGTTTTGGTTTGAAGAGTGAAATTACAGGCTTATGAGACTTTTCATCTTTGTATCAGGATGACGTGCGTAATGCTATGCCAAGTATAAGTTAGGTATTGCATTCGTAATGGGGTTACTTAAAAAATCTAATGCGAATAAACTTTAACCTAATCCTTGACCTACTCGAGAATGATAGTTTTGTTTCCTAGTTGAAGAAGTTTCCATACAGAGCACGAGAAAAAATAGCAACCAATAGTAGTCGAGACAAGTCCTAAATCCGACTAAGTACTTTTCGTTTGTATCCAGAATCATCCGAGTCCGAGTCAGAGTCGTCTTCTAGCGAGGAAGAAGTAGAAGGAAGTGTTGACAGCCGTGATATTGGACCGATTCGACTTGATCCCAACATTTGTCCAGAGGGTTGCGATGAGGAAATCTTTAGCAAGACCTATGAGCTAAGGAACACCAGGTTAACATTTTTCACGTTTTACAAACAATTAACCACATACAGTAAAGTGCATCACACACGCAGCAGACGAGAGTATGAAAACTTATCGCATCTGAAGGTATACACACGCAGCAGATACGATAATATACGAAAATGATATCCTCGCACCGCTCATCTTTGGTGGAAACCCAGCCATGACCCTATTTTTCAGTTTGGGGTCACATTTACTTCACGCGGAAACCTTCAAACTGTATTGTATTTCAATTTGTATACACAGATAATATAATCTGTCCATGTTTTGATATATGTCGGTGCCTACAGATGCTTGACGGTAAAATATAAGTGATCTGCGTGTGTGTTGCTCCTTGAGTTTAGTATAGAGAGCGATATGGACAGATACGCGCTCAGATACAGATACCTTACCGCATCTGCTACGTGTGTGACACACTTTATGGTCCTTAGCTATCTTTTACCGACTTAAAAAAAGGGAAGAGGTTCTCAGTTCAATAATAAAAATACAACCGAATTGAGAACCTTCTCCTTTTATTGAAATCTGTTAAAAATAGATACCAACTGAAGTACTCTATACATTTATTTCCTCAGGCATAAGCATGAACAAGAGATGATGGAACAGGACCACCTGGTAGATCTACTCCGCAAAGACATCGAGGCTCACAACAAAGTCAAGCGGAAGCTTTCCATGCAGTTGAATAAAAGGAAGAACGAATTGAGGCTGTTCATGGTAAAATCAAAAAACCGGACGATGCGGTTAAGAAAGGCCTTCCACTCGATGGACTAAAGACATTTTAAACGTCGCCGGAAGTCGGTGGATGGAGGCGGCTCAAGACCGTTTGTCGTGGCGTTCTTAGGGGGAGGCCTATGTCCAGCAGTGGGCTTCTTCAGTGGATGATGGTAAAATGTTAAGATTCTCAACAGTAAAATCTAGTATCCAATATTACAAATCTTTGAATTATTTCTGAACATGAGAATGATATAGGTAGGTAGGTACTTGCGAGAAACGAAGAGGAACTAAGAAAGGAATGAGAAAGTTCTGACGTTTTAACGAGACGACCTCTGTGGCACGGCGGGCGAGTAGCCGGCTGAGATGCGAGAGTTTCCTGGTTCGATTCCCGCTGCGGGACAAATGTTTGTATGATCTGCAAATATTTGTTTCGGGTCTGGGTGTTATTGTACCATGATACTCGTTGTTCCTAATACCCACGACACAGGGAATCCTAGTGTGGGATCAGCACTATGTATGTGACTGTTGGGTGTTATAGGCCGCCCTGAGGTTACCCGGTTTGGCTGCGCCAGTTACCGGTTATCCGGTATAGCGGGTGTCCCATCATCTGTAGATATTTTGGTTAATTTAGCTGGAAAAACAAAGTTGCATGAACGATGTTGACCAAGTTATAGTACTACGCTGTAACCTATGTTATGTTATAGGCTGCCCTGAGGTTACCCGGTTTGGCTGCGCCAGTTACCGGTTATCCGGTATATCGGATGTTCCATCATCTGTAGGTATTTTGGTTATTTTAGCTGGAAAAACAAAGTTGCATGAACGATGTGGACCAAGTTATAGTACTTCGCTATGACCAAATCCGGGCGTCGGCGATGCGAGGGTGCACCGGCCCTGCTGGGCTTTCTATGACTGTGGTCTTCCCGGAGGCAATGCTGGCGAGATTAAGACGAAGGGTATTGGAATTGCAGGACGAGATAAAGCAGCAGAAGAAGAGGCAAAAGTAAGCATATGGGACTATTTGGTTTATCGGTCAAAACTCGGCGTCAGTGATGTGGGGTGTAATTACTAAAAATTCGTTTTTTTTATTTATGTTTTTTTTCCTTTGGTCCATTTTCATAACTGTTTTTCATAACTAGCTACGAAAAAGGCAATTTTCTTCACTGTTTCATAACTAGTTATTAAAATGGACCTTTTGTTCCCTCTTAATAACTGTTTTTCATAACTAGCTACGAAAAAGGAAATTTCCTTCACTGTTTCATAACTTGTTATTAAAATGGACCTTTTGTTCCCTTTTAATAACTGTTTTCATAACTAGCTACGAAAAAGACAATTTCCTTCCCTGTTTCATAACTAGCTACGAAAAAGGCAATTTCCTTCCCTGTTTCATAACTTGTTATTAAAATGGAATTTTTGTTCCCTTTTAATCGCTCCTTGCCCGTAGTCCCCGTTTAGCGGGTCCCGTTTTTTCGGTGTTCCAGTTAACTGAACCACCGAAGATTCTTTCATTCCGTGGTCCAGTTGACATGATCACTGGACCACCGTTAAAAAATATCTTCGCTGGTACAGTTAACTGGACCACTCATTTTCTGTGAATAACTTTAAGGTCGTTCACTTATTTTATGGCTCGCTGTGTCTAAGTTGTCACAACTCTGCCAAAGGCATTTCAAAAGTTAAGATCATAATTATGACAAAATTGACGGCTAAACATTTCTATTTACTTTTGACGTTTAGGTACCTATTTATGACATTAGCTGTCAATTTCAATATTTCTTCTGACGTTTTTACCATATAATCACCACCTTTTATTTTTGACAGGCTTACATGACTATAGTAGGGCATTTCCTAAATTCTGACATTTGACGTTTGGTGTCAAGTAGATGTCTTTATCTGACATAAATTGTCACTTTGACGTCAGCCATCATCTATCTCTTTGGTATGGAAACTACACGATTTTGCTTTGGCTTACATGAATATAGAGCATTAAATTTTGACATTTAATGTTACTTTTAACGTTTGTTGGCAAGTAGACTTACGAGAGATATTTTTTCCGTGGTCCTGTTGACTGGAACACCGAAACAAAATTTTTTTTGGACCCCCTAAACGGGTACCACGGGCATGGAGCTATTAAAAGGGAACAAAAGATCCATTTTAATAACTAGTTATGAGACAGTGAAGGAAATTGCCTTTTTCGTAGCTAGTTATGAAAAACAGTTATTAAAAGGGAACAAAAGGTCCATTTAAATAACTAGTTATGAAACAGTGAAGGAAATTGCCTTTTTCGTTGCTAGTTATGAAAACAGTTATTAAAAGGGAACAAATGGTCCATTTTATTAACTAGTTATGGAACAGTGAAGGAAATTGCCTTTTTCGTAGCTAATTATGAAAAACAGTTATGAAAATAGACCAAAGGTTTTTTTTATTTTATTCTGGTAAACCAACAGCGTTACAATTTATTATATATAACGGGGTGTAAAAGCCTACTCCCGAAAACTTAAACAGTGCATTCAGACCATGATTCTGAAAATATTGAAGCTGAAAAATACGAAAAAATATTGCTCACTCTTGGCCCGCTTTTTTCGTGTTTTCTTTATAAATATCCATAAAACATCATAGAAGGAACACAAAAACCAAATTCCATCATTAAACACACGTTAATAAATAAAAACGTCAAAAAAAAGCTTAAAAAACCACATCAATATTGGTGCTACGGGTCGATCAGCTGACCGGGAGCGTTGAACTCGCGCGGCCGGTGAGCTCTGTGAACTGGCCGCTATTTTTTATAGCTATGGCATAGGTAGCTTTACCGGTACCTTCAGTATTCGGGAGCTGTCCTTTTACACCCTGTATAAATAAAATATTATAAGATAAAACAATAAGGCCAAAAAAGGGTCTACACAAAATATGACAAAAGGAAAAGAAATAAGAAAAAAAGTAACAAAAATGCTTCGATAGTTTTTTTCGCTTGCGTGGCTTTGTTCTTGTGATTTGGAAACCATATAATTTTATAAGAAACTAACGCACCACGGTTCTAAATGTTTGTTGAGTACAAAGTTTCAAGTGAACAAATTATAGCCAAATTAGAAGAAAACTTTGTTCGCGTGCAAACGAGCGTAAGCGCTTTTTTGCTAGCTACCGATGACCATAAGACGCTATAGGTTCAACGAAATTTTTTTTCTAGTTTTGTGTATAAAATAATTATATAAAAATTCCCTTTAAAGTTATGTTAGATTTTGTTGATGAATTCACTAACCCCATTTAATTTTATAACTTATAAGTTACCAAATGTTCCAAAAATTAAAACGTGTTAGAAGTTAGCCTAAATTAGATTTCAATTTTAAAGAGGTTAAAAAGAAGGTATCTTTGTTTATTTTTTTTATCGATTGGGGTAAATCAAACTGTGTACTGAATTTATGATTTCACTAGATAAAAAGCTTAAGAATACGATATAATTATTTTCCTCATTAAACGCAATTTGTGAACCTATTGCGTCTTAAGGTTTATCACTTAAGAAGTACTATCACTACTGGTACACGTACCTACTTGATATCAAATTACAGAGTAAACCGCACCCACCTCTTCCGAATGAACGTTGACCTTCGCGCAATGGAGTCCAAAGCAGAAGAGCTCCGAGCTAAAATGCGTGACGTTTTGACCCGGAAACTTGGCAAGCCAAGAAAAGTAGATCGTACTCTTGACGAACTACTGCGGCAAATGGCGAGACGACACAAATTCTCTGCTACTTTGGGAGCCGTAAAGCAAATTTTGAACCAGCTCAGGGCATGGAGGGTAAGACTACATTTCACTTAACTTTTGCTGCTATTCAATGCGGGAAACTTTTCTCACTAGGGTAAATTATCTTGTCTGAAATTACTCCCGTATTAATAGATCGAACTTAACTCTGAGAACTGTCTTAAGTGCACCAAAAATGTAATTTTTGTATGGGAACTATGAAATTGGACACACTCAAGGTTGTTCTTAGTGTTAGGTTCCATTTATTAATGGGCCTCAGAACGCGTTCATTCGAACTATGATTTTAGGAACGTCACAGTGAACTGGAGAAAAAATACCTCCAAATCTTAAAACACTACTCCGACCGTCTCCGAATGGCCGCAGCTTTACAAGCAGACGTTTTACCACAGAAGGTACCTATCAATTACACTTAATACATTTTTACTTAGAGCTACTCGTTAGGTACTTTAAAAGAAAACCTCAAAAGCTGGTAGACAAAGTATTGGAACTGCTCTTCCACCTCTTCACCCCTCTTTCACTCCCTCTTTAACCCCCTCTATCCCCCTCTCACCCCTTATTTCACTCCCTTATGATCGAATTACCTTAAACGTTAAATGCCTATGAGGGCAATATACCTAAACATGAAATTTGGCAAAAAATCTGTTACTTCCCCTAAACGTAATGAAGCAGTATGCCTAAAATGTGAAATTGACAAAGAAGCAGTTCGTCTAAAGTGGATGCCTACAAAACAAAATGCCTAAGTGGTTAAATGCCTACAAAGGTGAATGTCTAGGTGGTTAAAAGCCTATACAGGTAAATGTCTATTTACATAGTGGTTCGTTTTTTATGGTTTTTATTTTACCTATCAGCCTTTAAGTAATTATTATGCAGGCTACCTTCTATTCTGACTCATTTCACTGATGACTGTCTCATTCCAGTATAATTCGTAAAATATCCTTCAGAGACCTACTTCATAAAAAAAAACCACAATAACAGTAATTTTCAATAGAGATTAGCAAATATTACGAGACAATATTTTACTATGAAATCGACTTTATGGCTGCCAAACAGTCAAATGACTTATTTGACTTACCGCTTCTAGGTCATCTTGTATTTAAGGCAAACTGCTTTACAGGTAATTTAAATTTAGACTAACTGCTTCTCTGTCAATTTCACATTTTAGGCAAACTGCTTCATTTGGCATCTTACGTTTAGGGTAAACAGCTTTTTTGGCAAATCTCATGTTTAGGTGTAATGCCTTCATTGGCATCTCGCGTTTAAGGTAATTCGATCATAAGGGATTTCACTCCCTCACCCACACTTACCCCTTACTCCGCCGACATACATGCCCCCACAAACCCCAATCCTCACTACTATCATCAAAACATATTTGTTATTCCACAGCCAAAAAAAGATCCATCGAAAATGGCAGGGGGCTACCAACCGGAACAATACCACCGTGACGTGGTCCGCCTGCGTATTGTGAGGTCACAACAGCTTCAACATATAGAGGTGCGTTGTTTGTTGACTTACGTTCTTAAGGTTGGAGATGTAATTGTAACAGTTGAATGAAGTTAGTGGAGGTGAATCAAGACCGTTCATCGTGGTATTATATGAAGGACGCCTATCTCCAACTGTTGATGTCTTCTGGATGATGAGGTAGGAAATGGAGTGATCATTTCCGAAAGGCTTAGTAGAAAATGAATGAGACTTCTTTTTTTAACCGACTTCAAAAAAAAGGAGGAGGATCTCAATTCGACCCGTATGTTTTTTTTTTTTTTTTATGTATGTTACGCGATTACTCCTTCAATTTTGCATTGATTTTGATAATTATTTTTTTGTTTGGTAGGTTATTCTTCAGAGGTGGTCCCATATAAACTTTATCGAAATTGATTTAGCACTTTTTGAAAAATTTGGTTTTTTGTGGTTCCCATAGAAAAAACCTAATATTTTGCTGTGCCACTCTTGGTTCTGTCAGCGCTGGATGATACTGCTAGACGTCGACAGATGGCGTTATAGAAATACTTAAATACCTACCCGCCGATAGACAGCGTTTATTCAAATATTAATTACCTACATTATAGGCACAGACTTGAAGTCGGTTTATGTTTTTTCCAAAAATAAATTATTTATAAAAGTGTTTGGCGGAACTGACATTTGGCCCACCTGATGTTTAGCGGTAGCCGAAGCCTATTATCCAATGCAATACCTCTTAGTTCACTTTCACCTAGGACGCGCTTTACTTGGCATTGCCCTGCGCTCGTCATCCTGAGACAAAGATGGAAAGTCTCATTTAGGTTCCTGTAATTTGACCGGCACCCATACCCTTTAAACTGGAACACAGCAATACGAGTGCTACAGCTTGGCGGCAGAAATTGCATAGTAAAAAGTTTTGATTGAAATAAACCACATAATACAGTGCAGGTTGAAGCTCTGGCACCTGAACTAGCGTTAGCTGTATGTCAGCAGTCACCTTCCCATTTTTATGGTAGTTTTTAAGTGGTATTTTACCACGACATATTACTTAGACACACAACAAAAAAATATAAGAAAATCTGTGTGTTTTACGTATGTGTATGTGTGTCTGTATTGATAAATTTATTAATTGATAAATTAATTAAGTAGCTAGTGAATTGATGAATGAATGGATTGGTAAATGATGAATTAATTAATTGGTGAATAGATGAATTGGTGTATGAATGAATTGGTGTGATGTTAATGAAATGTGAATTAAGGTACTGCGATTTGATTTATATTACTGTATGTACTTGCTCACCATTTAAAACCGAATCTGGACTATCCATCAAATTAAATAAATGAAAGGTAGTGCGGTATTTACAGTACAAGTTTTCACTTAGTGTAAATAATGCAAGCCTTAGCTAATAATGGCACAAGTCAATAATAATTGCAATAATTGTATAAAATGTATTATTTTGAGTAATAAATATTGTACCTAGACTTAAAAATGATAACATTACTTGATTTTTGGAATAAATTTTATTTTTAACCGACTTCACAAAAAGGAGGAGGTTCTCAATTAGGTTGTATTTTTTTTTTTTTTTACGGTTGTTACCTCATATCTCCGGCGTTTATAAACCGATTTGGAAAATTCTTTTTTTAAATATACTTCCAGATTGGTCCCATTTTTATCAGAATCCAGTTCTGATGATGGAATCCATGAGGAATTGTGGGAACTCCTCAAATATTGTAGGCATACATATATGGCGATTTTGATATTTTCTGCAATAAACCAAGCATTTGCATTCAGAAAATATCATAATCCTTTCACCACTATGGTTCTTTCATAATTTTTTTTTCATCCAAATATTTAGTCGAATACAATGGTGGAAGTCGGTTTTTTAAATGAAAAGTTATTATTTATAATAAACTATGGTTAGGTATTTATTTTTAATGGTTTTCTACACAGCACCTCAAAGAAGAAATCCAACGTCTCCGACTGGCGCCGCTCTCTCAAATAGAGGTTAACCCAGTGGAAACCCCCGTGGAAGGCGAGGATGATCAGATTTACCTGTTCATGGTGCCACGGGTTATCAGACAGCAGAAGCGAAAGTATTTTCCCATGTGAGTACCATCCATCCTTCAATAACCCCAGGCCCAGCAGAAAAAGCAATTATCCATTCCATGTACCTATCTTTAAGTGCCTTTCTGTCCTTAAGCAACCAATCATTATCAGCAGCAGGTAGACGCCCTCTGCTGGAAATCATCACCAGCCTATTTACATCCACTGCTGGACGAGGCCTCCCCTTGAATACAATGGGGGGGATTTGCCATAATCACCACGCTTGACAGACAGATTGGTGATCGCAGTTTGGTGTTGAGTACTCAGGCGAATGCTGCAGCCCATCTCCTGGTGTAATTCATTAGTAACTTTTTAACTACGTCCACGGGAGGAGGAGGGGTCTGTATTCAGGCCGGACACACCACGGCACTGCTGGACATAGTCCTCCTAAATGGAATGCTACGAGGGTCAGCCTTGAGCCGCCTCTATTCACTGACTTCCTGCTACCTTTATAATGTCGTTGATCCATGGAATTGGGAGCCGTTTTACACTGCTTCGTCTGGTTCGTAGTCATCACGCGAGGACCTTTACGTATACTTATCAACCAAAGGATGCAGAAATATTTTGGTTAGGAAAGTGTTATCCTCGCGAGAACCCTTCATTGTTTCTGATAATCCGGCCCAGCGCTGCCAAGGGGCAGTGTGGGCTGTCTTGGAAACTTTTGCTGAATCGCTTTAGTTTTTAACCTATCTAAGGTTTTTAAGTTCTCATTTTCTATGTATCAGCTTCTCCCTGCTCCAAGGCACAACACAGGCGCTTCCCACCATCATCAAATTAAGCCAAGCTATGTTTGTTGCCGTGATTTGACTACCTTTGTGGCGAAGCGAGATAGTAGCCGGCGCACTGTGACGCAACAAGTGCGGGTTCGATTCCCGCTGCGGGAAAAATGTTTGCTACAAAGAAGAGGGGAAGAGGAAGACCGCAAACCGCATGGATGACGAAGGTCCAAAGGGACATGAGGGAGATGGGACTTAAGAAAGACGACGCACAAGACCGAAATAAATGGCGTCGCATGATTGGGAAAGCCGACCCCGCGTAACGGGAAAAGGCGAGGCCGAAGAAGATGATACCACTCTCGTTACTCACTATTCTCTGAGCTGTTGTATGGTAAAGGTACCTTAATGATTTCAGCACACCACTGGGCTCTGGAGTCAATTTGTTATGCGATGTCAACGTGACGAAGTTGCTGTACGATTGCTTGGACGCCATGCGAGTTACGAGAGACGACGCGGACGAATTGCTGAAAGACCTCTGTGCTGAACTTCCTGATGTTATTTCTGGGTGAATGTTTGAATTCTAAAGCCGGGTTTGCTGCTCCAAATTTTATAACAAAACATGTTAGCAAAACATGTTATTGTTTGCAACACAAAAACATGACGTAACAGACCCGGATTAAGGCTAGCTTTACGAATATAGTAGAGTACTTAGTAATCAAATCAAAGCTAAAGTTTTGAAACCTAAGAGCCGCTAAATAATTTATATCAAACTGGTCGAAAAATCCTTTTCAACTAATTTCAACTATTAGTTCAAGTGGTCAATTGGACAAAAATATTCCAGTTACTTCGTTTTTTTTTGTAACATATTGGGCGGAATTATGTTAGTTCAACTTTCTAATTATTTAAATACTTTGGACATGAATCTCATGGATGGTCTTGGAGGGTAGTATCCATGATTAGTCAGAAAGTAGTTTGTTAGGTATGTTTTTTAATAATACAAATAAATATTAGTTTGGTTGAACTAAATAGACACAAATGTACGGTTGAACGGTTGAGTACTTTGACTTGATTTCCGACTAAACAGGTAATTATAATCATTATTTGTTGAATAACTATTTTCAGATCGAAATCTCGATTTGAAGTAGTGGACCAGCTGGTCAAGAAATGGCTGCTAAAGTACGGCGGGGATCCGAGCCAATACAAGAAGCAAACGAGGGCGTTTGACGCCCTTGCCGCTTTGGCTGATCAGCTGGTCAGAAAACATGTGAGAATACAAATTATACATTATCAAATTTATAATTTAAAACTAGAGAGTTCTCCAGTAAAATTATATTCTAGGTCATCTTGTAATAAATATTAACTGATAATCTATAGATACTAACTTCATATGCCACCTAAGCATGTTATTGGAAAGCATTAGCAGATTATCTATCTAGTGCTTCTTTGGACACTTTTTCTTGTCTAGAAAAAAGATATTGCTTACAATAACTCGCAACAATAATGAATCATCACAACAAAACAACGGACTTGTTTGGCAATTTTCGTTAGTATGACATTTGTCCTGGTAACTACTTTCCATCAGGTGTTGGCCGTATGCTTGTTTGCTTGCCTTGATACCCACGACAAAGGGAATCCAAGTTTGGGATCAGGGCTATGTAGGTACCTACCTATGTGACTTTCGAGTGTTTTGTTTATTTGACAGGTGGAAGCAATGGAAGGTCCGGCGGACAACACGCAACAAGTGATAGAGTCATTAGAAACAGCACTCAAAGATGTTGCAGATGCAAAAGAACCCTTGCACGAACGTCTGGGGCCGGCCTTGGCAGCGCTATTACACTCTGCGTATTTTGATGAATTAGGTTGGTAAGACTGGCCTTCGTATTCTCTATCTCGTGACAGGTTTGCAATAGGCGTAAATTGTACGATCATTGCTGTCAAAAGTCACTTTTCTCATACAAAAGTTACCGTTTGACAGCCCTGATTGCACAATTTACGCCTCTTATCCAAACCTGTCGCGAGGTAGAGAATAGCCCTGCGGTAGATCGTGCCGTGTAGTGTCTGGCCTAAAATAGGCTCCTCCATCTCATCCCAGGATGTCGTAAAAGCCGACTAAGGGATTACACTAGTGACTATAGGGGATGGGCAGTTGTATCCACATGAGTACTCAACATGAATACTGCGATCACCAGTCCGCCTGCCAAGCGTGGTGACTATATCAAACCCCACTCAATTGTATATTATGGGGGAGGCTTCGTCTAGCACTACGCCTTAAGGCTGCTAGTAAGGTTAATAGACCTTCAAATTTTTTTTTTATGCTACTTGGCAAGCAATCAAGCATACGGCCCACCTGATGGAAAGCAGTTACCGTAGCCTATGAACGCCTGCAACACCAGAGGCATCACACGTGTGCTGCCGACCCTAAGACATAAAGATGAAAAGTCTCATGTGCCTGTAATTTCACCGGCACCCGTACCCTTTAAACCGAAACACAGCAATGCGAACACTACTGCTTGGCGGCGCAAATAAGTGCGGTGGTAGTAAGTACTACCACCCGTCCGTCCGTGTCGTCCGGGGAAGTCCCCGGACGAAATCTTTCACAAGAAGTTCTACTACTAACAAAACCTGGGGTTCTTTACTAACTACTTTAAAAAACTAGCAAAAATTACATTGATTTGTTTAGTATTTATGAGCTGTGGTAGTCTCAGCTTAAGAATATGACTCCTCTAACTCCTCCTGTGGATGTCGTAAAAGCCGAATAAGGGATTACGCAAGGCAACAGCATCTACCTGAATACTTTACACCATACTGCGATCACCAATCCGCCTGCCAAGCATGGTGATTATGGCAAATCCCCCCATTGCACGTTATCCATGCTATGGGGGAAGCCTCATCCAGCAGTGCATGTCTACCGGCTGATGAAGAGATGATTTAGTATGCACCACATCATACTTTTTGAATTTTCAGAAACGGATGAGACTATGACCTCTCTCGTAAACTCTCTCATTGACGCAGAACACCCACTCACTTCGGAATCCTTGGAGCGCATCGATATGTTCAATGTCATTGAAGACATCAAAGGTAAGTAGGTATACCTAAAATACTGTATAGAATTTCATCATATTTTCATCTCTCCTGTCGTATTTGCTCGTTTTGTCTTCTGGATCTTTTCATCTATTATTTTTCATGTTGTATTTATATCTTATTTATATTATTTGCATATATGCATGGATCCTCCTTTTTGTCATCTGTTGCCATTGTCACACAATATTTATTTTTAGTTATTTTTTGTACCCACATTATGTCTCTCACACTCGTTTTTTGTTATTTTTTTTTTTATTATTTAAGTATTATTTTATGTATATAGGCACCTTTTATGGTTAGCTATATGCAAGTTTATTTTTATTTATTTAGATCTAGCGGGTAGGTATTTATTTATTTGTAATCCGTGAAGTCACTCTTTCTGGGCTCTATCTGAAAACCAGCGCTGCTCCATATGTTTAAGCATCTGGAGCAGCATTATGCTGAGACAGGGCCTGTTCGGGTTCACACTGCATCGCACAGAGCGCACTGGTAAGCACTTTTGTATACTTATTAGTCCAGTCAGTGAGGGGGTTTGACCCTGACAATAATTCCTCTGTCGCTGAAACTTTGCAGTGTGATAAAGTAAAGTTCATAAATTACGGTTGACAAGTTATCCATGATTTTTTTTATTTTTAAATGTTGTATTTCTACCTAAACATGAAAATCACTAATAACTTTTGGTGGAAAATTGCTCTGTCCAAAATTCCTTCGGTATATGTTAGTATACATTAATAAGTATACATATGTAACGGTATCCAGGAATATTTCGATTTCAGTGAGACAGAAATTTAAGAATATCTGTTTTTTTATCACAACTTTTTCAGGAAAATTGCTCCGTCAGTTTTAATTTTTTTGTACTTGTAAGGTTGTTTAAACTAATCGCCTTGCAGAGTTATCCAAAAGATTTGCCTTTTTGTTCATAGTTTTATGGATTTTTGGAAATAACTTACGGCGGAAAATTGCTCCGTCCATTTTTATTCATTTGTTAGTTACAGTATACTTTATTATAATAGAATTTTAAGTTATCCAATAAAATTTCGCCAAAACACATAAACACATAAACTTTTAAATATCAACATTTCATACTTAGACAATTTTCGTACCGCGCAGAGTTCTGTGGGCTCAGCACGAACAATTAATGTTACCGAGACGCAATCGAGACGATCTCAAACGTCAAATATTGGCCAAAGACACAGGAGTGACTTGAAATTTTCAATATTTGTGAGTAGATATTTGAAGTTTAGTATCGTGTCTTCGTAACTTTAGATGTTCGTGTTTGGGCCTCTGATAATACAGCGGGGCACCGCACCACGCATGCGCTCCGCGCAAGGTCTGCCAGATATACCGCTTTTCCTTTTTTGACACAGCTTTTTTGCTTAGGGATCCGCATTCCGTTTTTGGTTATCGAGGTTCTGTTTTTTTTTGGATGATACTATGAGCAACTTTTTTATCACTTTTACACCGAAAAAAAACGCCTAAAAGTAGCTGTCCTTAAACTTATCTCCAAAATAACGTAAAAAAGATGTGGAAAAAATAAGAATATTGAGAACACGATGAAGAATTAAACGAAAGTTATCGCGAGTGTCTGTTAAAACAATCAAAACTATAACGCTATTGAAAAATCTCCCAGGAACACTCAACTCGTTTTTGAATAAAAAATTAAAATAAATTACTTACTGAAAATATATCAAAATCATGGAAAACTACCACATTCAAAACCGTCAGTCAGCACACCCACTCGAGTACTTACGACTCGCACTTGGCAAGCTTATTTTGTATGTAGTCGTACTTTTTTTAAATCTCGTTAGAAATCAATTGAAACATACTGGCCACCTAGAAGTCGTCATAAAAACAGCCAACGCATCGAAGAAGAAATGATTCACGTTACAAAATTTGACAGTTTAGGTAAGACCACAAAATATAGAAATAGACAGAAGGTCCGCTCCCACCGTCCTTGAAAATAATTACCTAAACTTGCCTGACTCACTAAGGTTGCTACTGTATTCATTCAGAATTTTGAAAAGGAGTAGATTATTAGAAGTTGGAACAAGTTACAAACAATCTCGTTTGGAAAGGTGAAGAACGTTTTCATTTGGTTGTATTTAAACAACCAAATACACTGCAAGCGTAATAATACCGCTACTCATTTTGTTAACAAGTGACAAATGCCTGCACTCGCTATTATAGTCGCGACTGAGCTCTGCTCGAGATTGCGTGAGAATACATGTAAACGTAAAGTCAATGTGTCCTTACCAGAAATGGCGCTATGTTCTGAGTGGACCCTCTGTAGCTGTTTGTTCACGACGACTCTGTCTCTCATTTTTTTTCGTCTGAGAAACTTTACGATTTTGCTTCGGCTTTCAACTTCTATGTGATGACGTTAGGTTCAATTTAGCTCTAACTTTTTTCATACAAATATTAAACTTACAAGCACTTAGAAGCCGAAAGAAACATTATTTATTATTATTTCGTTCTTGAGATATCGTGAGAGTCAGCAAGTAGGTGAGTGATATTTGCCTTATATATATATTGATTCTCATTGATCAAAACTATTGTCTCAAGAAGTAGTAAAAGTAGCTCCCGGCGGCTGTGCGCGTAATGTTGATAGTCTAAAATGCGTATGCGACGCCGAAATTTTATTGGATACTTTAAAATGCTGTTGTATTTAAGTGTACTTTAACTAATAAATGAATAAAAAAGGACGGAGCAATTTTCCGCCGAAAGTTATTTCCAAAAAACCATAAAGCTATGAACGAAAAGGCAAATCTTTTAGATAACTCTGCAAGGCAATTCGTTTAAACAACCTTACGCGTACAAAAAAATAAAAACTGACTGAGCAATTTTCCTGAAAAAGTTGTGATAAAAAAACAGATATTCTTTAATTTCTGCCTCACCGAAATCGAAATATTCCTGGATACCATTACATATCTATACTTATTAATGTATACTAACATACACCGAAGAAATTTCAGACTGAGCAATTTTCCACCGAATGTTATAAGTGATTTCCATGTTTAGGTAGGAATACCTAATTTAAAAATAAAAAAAATCCTAGATAACCTGTCAACCGTAATCTATAAACCTTACTTTATCACACAGCAAAGTTTCAGCGACAGAGGAATTATTGTTAGGGTGTGCATACAAAGAATTGCCTCGTTCATCGGACTATATTGTTAATGTGTAAGTAGGTATTACGTTTTTTTTTTCTTCTATCTGTCTGTTCTGTGTTCTTGTTGAATAAATGTATTTCATTTCATTTCATTTTTAGAATGCCATCTGGACATCTACACTACTTATGGGCTACCACTACTGGGTCCTTTTTCAAGTTCGTTTTACCACACACTTCACGCCTAAGTCAAAGTGACTATAACGGGTGGCCCCTAAAATGGTCTTAAAAAACCTTGCCTATAGGAACAGCTCTAACTTATTGTTTGATTTTTTAATATATATTGTTATTGTTTTGACTAAGTATATATGTCTATATTTGAACCACGGGTCTAAGGTATGGAGTCATAATATAACATTACACCCAACATTCACATGCATAGTCCTGATCCCACATAGGATTCCCTGTGTCGTGGGTATCAGGAACTACGAGTATCATGGCACTACAACACCCAGACCCGGAACAAATATTTGCAGATTACGCAAACGTTTGTGTCCCAGCGGGTATCGAAGCCGCACCTCTGGCATCTTAGCGGGCTATACTCGCCTGCCACGCCACGTAGATCATCATAAGGGTTATTTGCAGATTGTGGCGTCATTGCACCAGAAGATGACTTGCAACGTATAGTTGAAATCGCGGTTAGCTGCCTGCGTGCGCAACTCGTGGGACCCGAAGAAGCGGCCAAGTTGAAGCTAGAAGTGGAACAGGCCATGTCGGTTGATACAGTAAGTGCTCCGCCAGCCTGCTTCGTAAGCTTACTCCTCAAGTGAATAGCCGCGTACTGACTGACCGAGCAGCCTCGCGCGGCAGACGTTTGCCGCGGGACGTTTGGCTCGTGAGGCAGCCTCGATGTGTACATTTTTTGACGACCACTATAGCGCGGCGGGCGAAGGTTCGCCTGCGACGCAGGAGGTTGCGGGTTCGATTCCCGCCTCGGAACAAATATTTGTACAATCTGCAGATATTTGTTCAGGGTGTTCTGGGTATTTTTCTATGTAAGTATAATAAAAAAATATCTATCTATGTAATGTATTGAATTAAGTATATCAGTTATCTAGCACCCATAACACAAGCTCTGCTTTGCTTGGAGCTAGATAATGTTGTGTGAAATGTCCAGCATTTTTTTTTTTTATTATTATTATTTTTTTTGGATAGAGGCAGCCACGCGCGGTAAGGCCGAGCCAGTTTTGCTTAAGATCCTAGCAAAGACTCCATCTATTGGAATGTTCATTTCCTGACTTATGTTTCTCCATGCATATTCTCTTAGTCCTCCATTAGTATAATCGGGACTTTGCGCATCCCAAAATCGTCTATATTCACCGTATAGTTGTGTTAATTTAAGACACTGCTCTTTATCCATGACGCTAACCTGCGACGAACAAGCGAGGCGAAACAACCGTCTTGAGTGAGCGCGGCAAACGTACTGAGGCGCCTTTGAGCATGTACAAAAACCGACAACGCTCGACTCGGCCCGCGGGGCCGCAGCACGCTCGTCGAGGCAGCGCGTGCGTTTGCCTCGGGTGAGGCTCGTCCTGACTGGCCGAGCATTTGCTTCGCGCGGCAGGCCTCGCGAGGCTGCTCGGTCAGTCAGTACGCGGCTAATGACATTTTGTCGACACAATAGCCGCGTACTGACCAAGCGAGCGGCTTCGCGAGGCAGCCTCGGACATTTGCCGCAGTACGCATGCCGCGCGAGGCGGCCTCGGTCTGTAAGTTTTCTAATCCGAGGCTGCCTCGCGTGGCAAGGCCGAGCCACCGTGAGCGTTCTTTATCCATGACTCACAACTAACACGCAACGAATAAGCGAGGCAAAACACTACCGTCTTGAGTGAGCGCGGCAAACTTACTAAGGCGCCTTCAAGCATCGACAAAAACCGACAACGCTCGGCTCGGGCCGCGGCACGCTCGGGCGAGGTAGCGCGTGCGTTTGCCTCGGGCGAGGCACGTCTTGACCGACCGAGGATTTGCCTCGCGAGGCAGCCTCCCGAGGCTGCTCGCTCAATCAGTACGCGGCTAATCAAGAGACTAATATCTAGTCCTGTGATTTGTCAGTTTCCCATTAAAGGCCACAGCACACCGGCTGCGTATGCGTAGACGTAGAGGTGCACGTCGACTTACCATTACGTTGTAATGTATGGAACTGTATGAGACATGGCACACCGCTTGCGTGACGTCCACGCGCGTCTCTACGGCGCGTAGAGACGCGCGTGTCTACGTTGCGTGCTGCATACGCATCCGGTGTGCTTTGGCCTTAAACGTTATAGTTATCCAGACAAAATACTTTAAAATAATTGTGTATATCCATGGATAAAGTGGGATCCACCCGAACCCCCCCAGTGGGGTAAAATATTATGAAATAATAATTTACCCATATTTTAGAACATAATCGTGGTGTAGCTGAACCACGGGACCGATTTTGATTTATTATATCACGTGGAGAACAAAAATTGTATGAAAACCTGAGGGCTTAGTACGGGTTTTGATAGTTTACGAAACTATATGAAGTTTCGTTTACTTCCATACATTTACTTGCAGCGCCCCTAGCGAAGACGAGAAGAAAACTAAGGACGCTGTCAGTAAATGTATTGGACTGAAACGAAACTTCATATAGTTTCGTAAACTATCAAAACCTGTACTAAGCCCCAAGATATAGTAAGTTGAAAAGTTGATGGAAGAAAGAGAATAATGTGAACTTGGCAGGAAAAAATTACTGATGAAAACAATGGTCTTGCTGTTTTACGAAAACCGTTCTTAGACCCATTTCTGAACAATATAAACAAAAGTTATACAGTATAGTAATGTTGTAATTTAGATTAGACTAGGATTGGTTTCCTACTAATTTTAATAAACATCATAACAGAAATCATCCATTGCAACCGAGAGGTCGGCCAAGCAGCGCGAGCGCATTACCCACTTCGAACCCGGCTCGGGAGGCCGCGCGGAGGAGGATCCCGGGAAGAAGGGGGGCGCCGACACAGTCGCCCGGAGCCAAGGCACCGATCGATAGGATAAATAACTCAGCTGTTTTAACTTTCCGGCTTTATTACGCTTCGATTGCATTTAAAATTTTCGGGTTAATTGTTTCGAAAATCTAGAATGCTGCGAACCTCGATAATTTATATCCGATTATTTTCTACAAAATTTTATTAACATTAGACTTTTATTTATTCAATTAAAAGGTAGCTAGAGCTAGACGGAACGAAAACAATTTATTTCCTCTTAAATTTTTCATTTTCTTTTTAATTTTTCTTTTTAACAATTTTTTTTCTCTTTAAACTAATAATTAGATCTTCTTAAAATTTTGTATATATAATTGGATAAGACTTATCAAGGTTCGCAGTGTTCTATATCTATGAAACAATGAACCAGAAAAGTCGAACAGAGTTGAAGCCGTAAAGTTCGACAAGGTGTACCTTAAGCTTGCTCACATCCACCCTGACGTTCACTCGTGTTCACATTTTCTGAGGTGTGGTAGTGACTTGTACCAGTTGTCGTAGTATGTACGACTGTATGCACACCTCCATAGAAACTAGTAGGTACTTCATAAAATGTGTTTCTATCCGAAATTACGATCTTGTGATTACCCAATTTACGTAGTTTGCCTACAAAGATTGATTGCAACTCGACTGCGTAAATAAGATAATCGCAATAACCTAATTTCAAATTAAACAGCATTGTAACCGATATCAATAGAGTAACGTAATAGCGCCTCAGGCATGTTCTCGGGTCGGGTGTTCGCATTTTATTTCTAGGGCTAGTGAATGCAAACAAAGCCGTTTTCATACTACACAGGATTTTTTTTCGCATTATTTTCAGAATCATGGTGTGAATGCACTGTTTCAGTTACCTGTGTGTAAAGGCGAGTACACATTAGGCGCTCGGCGTTGCGTTAGGCGCGCGTTGGTAGCGTACATACAGCGCGCTTAGCACGGCGTTTTACGAGCGTTAGTAGGGCGTCCATACTAACAATATTTTAATAATAATAATAATTTGATAATATTATATATACAGGGTGGGGCAAATTTTTGGCCCCTTGAGGGTAGCTACCTTTTCTTTTGTAGTTAGAAGGTTTTGTTCTTAGGAACCTTCTATTTTATTTTGAAGAAAAAAATATTGTCATTTTTAGTTTTTTGAAAATAAGTACGGTTAGCCCAAAAAATGACATTTGTCAAAAAAAGCAAGTTTATTTTAATCGACTCTATTTCCAACCAGGAACACTTTTCCCAAAGTAACTTACCAAATCAAATCATAAGTTTTGGCAATAATTAAAAAAAACAATTCCCATACATTTTTCTAAGAAGCTCCATTCGCCGCAACAAAGTCATGCATACCATTCTAACACTGAAAGTAATTTGTTCTAAATTCAAATTATTTATTGGTATTTGTTATTAAAACTTATTGGTAGAATGACAATACCGCTAGAAAAAATTGGCGGGAAATATTTTTTTTAAATTTTAAATCCAAAATGTCTCTTACAACAGCGGCTAAGCTTAATAAAAGCTTATTTTCAAAATAACTGTCGTGTTCAAACAGCGTTAGAAGCATTTCGTAGAGAAAATGAAGAAATACCACTACTAGACAAGAAAGTAATAAAAACCATGCTAAGAAATTTGGTTGAGCATGGGAGCTTTCGAAAACCTTACAAAAAAAACAAATTGTATTAGTTATACCTACCAACTTAAAAAAGTAGTTACATACGAATTTAAATTAAGAACCATTGAATAAGTGACATTGTTGTTTTCACTTACTCGTTTTTTCATAGAAAATGTATGGGAATGGTTTTTTTAATTATTGCCAAAACTTACGATTTGATTTGGTATGTTACTTTGGGAAAAGTGTTCCTGGTTGGAAATAGAGTCGATTGAGACCAACTTGTTTTTTTTGACAAATGTCATTTTTTGGGAGAACCTTACTTTTTTTCAAAAATCTAAAAATGGCAATATTTTTTTCTTCAAAATAAAACAGAAGGTTCCTAAGAACAAAACCTTCTAATTACAAAAGAAAAGGTACCTACCCTTAAGGGGCCAAAAATTTGCCCCAACCTGTATATAATATTATCAAATTATTATATATTAAATTATTATTATCAAATGATTAAATTATTATTATTATATATATTATATATTGATAATATATAATATTTTAATAATATTAATAATATTTTGTTTTTATAATCAGGACTTTCCATGTCCCATATAGCTGGACGCTTTTGGATTTCGTCGAGAAATAAGTCTGTATCGAAGTGCTCGGTCTCCATTTTGGTGAATTGCGTCCACTCTACACGAAAGCGCGCGTTCAAATGTACAACAAATGGCGGCTCATGTATCTCGAAGCGCGCGGCTGACGCCCTCCCAACGCGCGTTTGAACGAAAATCTCAAAGCGCGCGTCTACGCGCGCTTGATCAGAAACGCGCGCTTGCGTGTGTACACCTAGATAAGAACTACTGGTTCTCAAAACGCGCGTTACCTAAGCGCGCGCTTCAAAACGCCTAATGTGTACTCGCTCTTTTTGTTTCTTTAAGTTGCCGCACTTGTTAGTTTTATATAGTGTTAAATAAAGTTACCTACCTGCATGTTAAATTGTATTACTTATAACGTACCTAAGGGATAAATGAACTTACGAGTTTCCACCTATCACAACCGGTAGATCTAATTGGTTTTTTTTCCACTTATCCCTACTTTGGATACCTTGGTAGGCATAGGTGTAGTTACTAGGCGAGAATATGTACCTACTGATTCTATGTTTTGACAAGCAATTGACACGGGCGTATAGTGGTAGTGTAACACGGATTTTTGTATGGAAAATGAGGTTCACTGAGTGTACGCTAGGGGCGCTCATCGGTGTCGCTATACAAAAATCAACACTATACACTACACCAAACGTCCATGTCAATTGTATGCAAAATACTTAAAATCAGCTCTCTGGTCTTAACTTGATTGCCATTTATTTAATACATTTATTTACAAAGTAACAATTTCAGAAGATATATATACAAAAATTTTACAAAACTTCGTGAGATACCTACATTTCACAGTAGGCACTTTTATTAAGATGCCATTAATTTTGTACATTATTCTTTAGAATTGAGAGCATCATGCGTTATTTTGCTTTAGAGTCTACCCCATTTACATGTCAAATTGAACTGGCTGTTTGGATGATCCAGTTCGAGTAGTAGGAGACGCGCGTGTTGACGCCCGGGAAATCGGAGTTGCCGCACCCGAAGCCCCATGAGGTAACGCCGACGATGATGTCGCCTTGGTAGGCGAGGGGGCCGCCGTTGTCACCTAGGCAAGTGCCCTGCCAGAGAACAAACCGTTATAGTCCAGTCAATAAGGGTGTATACAAACATAAAGATTTATACCTATAGTCCCAGATTTCAGAGGTAGGTATCTGTGTCTACTTACAGTTCACCAGGCTTAGCACAGGAGTTCGATAAACTTTAGTCACTTTTATATCAATGTAGATAAAAGTTTTTCTTCCTCCCAAACTCTACGAAATCCGTGGGTATTTTAGCCTCAATTCAGTTTTGTACAACTAGAAAGGTTAGCCTTTATCTAACTAGATTTACTTGCATAAAAGCCCAAATACCTACGGATTTTATAACTTTTGGGACAAAGAAAAACTTTATCGATATCGACAAAAATTTCTTCAGTTTATCGAGTCTGATGGAAAGAAACAAACCCAATGAAGTCAAGACATCTACCTTTCCCCCGATGTTAAGAATTCCGGCGCACAGCATGCCGTCTGTAACGTCGGGCCAGTCACGGTAGCTAGGCTGCGTCTTCAGCCAAGCGTAGCGAGACACGCAGAGCTCCTGGTTGATGATGTTTGTATCGACATGACGGAGTTCCTCAGGGTACGCACCGCCGCTCTATGAACAATACGTTTTTGAGCATTAGATAGGATCTGGTGTCCTTAAAATATATACTTATACATGATATAAAATAATAGCTCCTGAAATAGCAGCGGTAAGGACACGTATGAATCGCCCGTTCATCTGCTAGGACAGTGAGGGCCACTAATGCACAAACGCAGCATTCATCTAAGCAAACATATCCTCAGCCTGGATGAACTAAATGAAGTCGCCCCTAAGAAAATCCTTAGTTCCTATCAGCTGTACCTATACCGTTTAGCGGTGAACTATAAACACCGTTTGTTACAAAAACCTCCCGAAACCTGAAGGCACAGATTCAGCTACCCTTACAACCCGAGGTAAAAACAAAATCGCTTTGGGTTCTTCCTCTGTGCCATACTCTATTTTGTCATTGTCGGGATAGGCATGTCCTGACAGACAAACTGCTCACAAAAATGATAAAAAAAATATTTGGGTCACTGTACGAAATTTCGTATTATGAGTCGTAGGGTCTTGATAATGCTACTTTACAACGTGTAAGGGAGGTTTATCGGTACCTAAATTACCTCAAATTAGTAACATAAATTTAACTAAAACACCATTTATTTAGTTAATTCAGAAGTTGGGATTATGAAAAATGCCAGTAGTAAACAGTAAAAGCATTCGTATTTTAAGATTGTCAAATAATTTACGAGAATTTCCTTCCATCTCGGCCGTGTGAAGCCAGCCAGGCCACTAGATAAACAGGTACACTTATCTATAACTAGATAGCATATTATTTTACTAAGTACGCTTTACTTACAGAGAGAGAGCCCCATCCAATAGCGGTGACTGTATCACCGTCGGGCACGATGAAGTTAACTCCCGGGATGCGCGCAACTTGAATCACACTGGAGAAGGTGGCAGGCACGGCCAGCCTGATTAGGGCTATATCAGCGTCTAGCTGTCGGATGTTGTAGTCTTCGTGAGTGACAATCTGAGACACTAGATGCAGGGTGCCGCCGATTGAAACGGAGGAGGTGCCGAGTGCTACGCGCCATTTTTCTGGAGGATCATTCCTATGGAGTTATCAAAGGAGATGAGACTAATTTTTTTTTAAATCAGAGTCCCCCAAGCATGAAAATGAACATTACCAGACGCTAGCGTCTGGTAATGTTCATGTTCATGTTCTCGCTAGCGAGACTCTATTAAACGTCAAAAATTAACCAATTAACTTACAAAGATTTCAAGCCACCGCGATGTCATTGGCCAATATTTGACATCGACTATCGTCTCGCTAACGTCTTGATACCGTTAGATATTCGTGCTTACCACTCTGTGAAGTGTATTTAAAACATTGGTTTTGTTTTGAGGCTAACTCGAGATAGCACAGAGAGCTGATTCTAGTTTTTTGCAAACAATTGACACGGACGTTTGACGTAATGTAACACGGATTTTTGTATGGAAAATGAGGTTCACAGAGTACGCTCATCGGTGTCGCCACACAAAATCCTTGTTACACTACACCAAACGTACGTGTCAATTGTTTGCAAAAACTTAGAATCACCTCATCGATAGTCGCTAGCAAGACGATACTAAATGTCAAATATTAACCAATCAAATTACAAAGATTTCAAGCTACCTCGATGTCATTGGCCAATATTAATATTTGCGGTAGTCTCGCTTGCGCCTTGGTAAATCCGGATCTGCTGCGCCTAATTTTATAACAAAACATGTTAGTAAAACATGATATTGTTTGTAAAACACCAAAACATGGTGCAGTAGACCCGGCTTTTAGCCTGTGCAGTACAGTTCGAGATAAAAACTGTAATTTATTTAAGTAATATGTAGGTTTTGGTTATTTATTTCGTTCAAGCTTCAAAGATCTGCGTATGATAGGAATCAGTCTGTTAAATCAAGGCTTTTTTATAAGCCTTATTCAATTTTAACATTTTATGTGAGTTACATTGGTTATTTAAATCTACCTATATTATTATAACTACTTACACCTACTACTATCGAAGTAGGTAAGTACTTACTCGTAGCAGTGAGCCGCGGACAGCACAATAGTGTTGCTGAGCAGAGAGCCACCACATTCCTGAATCCACCAGATAGTGTAGAAGTTATGCTGCATGTTGGATATGTAAGGGTAGTTCTGCACAGTGGTCTGCTCACCGCCCACGATGCGGTTCACAGTCTTAGGGACCGCTGCAAGGTAAACAACGGATAAAGGTTATCGCGCACTCCTACACACACATACACATGTACATCTACATCTACATTTTTGTATTTTTAATTGTAATAAAGAAACTCAAAATTCTTTCACCAGTAGAATGCTATATCATCACTGAGTAAAAAGGTGTAAAAATATATTACATAATTTAAAAAATTATCATTAATTATTAATTATCATTTAAAAAACCGACTTCCGCTATTGTATACGACTAAATACTTGGATGAAAAAAAAATGATGAAAGAACCATAGTGGTGAAAGGATTATGATACTTTTTAAATGCAAATGCTTGGTTTGTTGCTGAAAATATCAAAAACGCCATATGTATGCCTACAATATTTGAGGAGTTCCCTCAATTCCTCATCAGAACTGGATTCTGAAAGAAATGGGACCAATCTGGAAGTAAATCTATTCAAATAAAATTTTCCAAAACTGTTCATAAACGCCGGAGATATGCGGTAACAAACATTAAAAAAAAAAAAAAAAAAAAAAAAAAATACAACCTCCTCCTTTTTTGGGAAGTCGGTTAAAATAGCTCTATTGCCACTCAACGACTGAGTGATTGACATGCTCGATTTCGTAGCAGTGCTACGCGTGCATGCGTCGTAGCATGCATTTAGAAAGGGGCGATGTTATAGAAATAAAAAACTTTGTTTCTTTCTGGTCCACGCGAACGAAGTCGCAAACGAGCCACTAGCTTGTAACAATAAAATTGAAATGTGTGTGGTTTAGTGTAGGCATACGATTTACTTTTGAGTCGAGTCGTTAAGACGAGGACTGATCTCTAAAGGTAGTATTTTTTAACGCCCAGTGCGACATGACGTGGTTAAATAATGAGATGAAAAAAATAGTGTAGGTAGAACAACGATCTTCTATAATTTTTCTTTATTATTTGGTTATAGGTCTCTGAGGTAGAACAACCTATGACCACCCTAAAAAAGCTTTGGCATTTTATTTATTTATTTTATTTTATCAATTTTTGGAAAACTTACAGCTAGGTAAACAAAAAAAAGCAAGTTAATATAATATAGACAGCTAATTAAAAGTTTCCACATACAGTTTCTGACTAAAAAATAAATGAAGAATTTAAAAGTAGACAGACAAACACTATTTAGTACACAAACAAATAAGATTATTATTTAGGTAGTAAAGAATATATCATTGAACATATGCTTTAAAGTTGTGGAGGAGGTATTGAACAAGTCAATATCGACCTCTCGCGCCAACTCATTATAACATCTGCACGCTCGAATTAAATATGAATTCCGCCTGTATCTAGATTCAAATACTCTTAATTTTGAACGGCAACAACACATTTTTTTATTAAGTAGTTAGTCTTTTATTTTAAAGATCTAACTGCATATATTTTTTATCTATGGTTTATTTCGATTAATTCAAAAAACCCTCAAGTTGAAATACAGTCTGAAGTGCAAACCAGTTTCATTGACAATGATGAAATGGATGATACAAGCAATTTTACTTTGGATAAAAATTTTGGGTTTTTTGATGTTTGGATTTTAGGAACATAACGTGCCTTAATGATAGGTATAGTTTAAAAAAAACTTTGATCTCGTCTTTATATTCTAATATTGAGTAACTTGTACCTAACACCTCATATACTTAACATACTTATTTTCCATTTGTGTACATTATTCTGCCTGAGTGAATGTTTTTTTTTCCTGTAATTCGTGTATGTATCAGGCTACATACTTTTAAATCATTGTAGTATGTATATGTTTCATATATTATGCGGTAGCGTTCCTTTTATGAATGTGTAAGGTTTCATTGATTTTACTGATTTAAATGATAATTGTAAATAATTACACGGTAATGGACCACCGGTCGTATTTTATATACCGGCAACGCGGCATTTAAATAGAGCACCACTCTGCAAATGGGGGTCATTTAGTTCTCAGCCGTCGATCGAAGCGCATGGACGTCGGTTGTTGGCTGTGATTGTGGGTTGACAATCGTTGGATGTCGGACGTGCGACTCGGCAAGATAGATATTATTTTAAACGAGAGGTTATATTGTAAAGTGCGATATAGGTAGTAGTGATTCAAGTGATTAAACGATAATTGCAACTTAAGGAGTCTGTTTACTTACAAATTAATAAATAAAACATGTAGGTACTTTGAGTAAGTAGGGTAAGTTGTCCTGGAATGAACCAGGTAAACTTCAGAGGCTTTTACGTATTGGCTTTTGGTTCTGCATAACTCAGATTAGGCATTTAGCTAGGGAATTTATCTGGCTAGGAACTGGCTTTTATAATTTATTCATGTAATCTTTAGATTTTCAACAAAAATAGGTTTATCAAAAATTTGTGTATCATGGGTGGGACGTTTTTAATTATCGGTTCAATGTGTCTACCTGCCTGGCTCACAGAAGGACAACCCATCCTACCAAAAATAAAGTTAAGAATGCTGAACTTACCGAAAGCGGTGCCCAAAAGGGCTAACAGAATCAGGACACGCATTGTTGCGTCAGTTTCTGAAACGATCCTACGATAACTACTAAGCTACTACAAAATACATTCAATATTTATACTAGTTAGGTACATATCGTCAACCTTATCAAATTACCGTTTATATACCAGCTTTGTTATAATCTACATATTCGAATGTTTAACCCTTAGTAACATAGGTACTCGTAATATCTATGACTACCGTTTGGTGCAGATTATCGATGATTATATTCATTCATCTGCTCACTTACATCTGTTTGACGACCTCCGTGGTGGCGGGCGAGTAGCCGGCTGAGACACAAGAGAATGCGGGTTCGGTTCCCACTGCGTGACAAATTTTTGCATGATCTGCAAACATTCGCTCGTAATTTCTGATAACCACGACAAAGGGAATCCTAGTGTGGGATCAGAACTATGATTTCTCTTTTTCTGTATGTTCCAGTCCGCCCAAAAGTTGCCTGGCAGAGATCGCTGTTAGCAATAAGGCCACCCATTGTATTACCCTTCATTTTTTTGTCTTTTATCTGTATTTTTGTGTGGTGATCACTAAAGAGTTATCTATCTATCTATGTATGTGACTGTTGGGTGTTATGTTATCTTTAGCTATAGTTAGATATCCTTTTGTTGTATTTGTCCTATTATTTATTCTGTGGTTGTATACCAACAACTTTACTCTCAATTTATTTACTGAGGTTTGAAACTAGGTACTAAATAGTACCTAGTTTCAAAATAAAATTATTTTTTTACTTTAGGCCGAAACTGACTAACTTCTGTATTACGCTTCAACTCTTTCAATATTTTTTTATGCTTCATTGTTTCAAAAACCAAGAACGGGCGTTCTTCCCCAAGTTCCAAGAACCTCGATAATTTTTATCTGATTATATTATTTACAAAATTTTATAAACCAACTTTGACTTGTAGTTTTTTAAATAAAAGGCCATCAGAGCCAGACGGAACGAAACAAGTTTATTTTCTTTTAAATTTTAAAACTAATTACAAATAAGATCTTCACAAAATTTTGTTCAAAAACTTTATCGGATAAGACTCAAAATTCGCACTTGTTAGCATTTATTCGCCAACCAAGGTTCGCAGTGTTCTACACAGGTTGTAAATTTTTAGAATTGTTACCGGCATGTCGATTCCCGCTACGTCGACTTCTCGTTATAGCGAGCTCTATTACGTCGAGCGCGCTATAACATCGAATATTTTACGTCGAACACCCCATAACATCGAGCACTATAACGTCGAGTTCTGTTTAAGGCGAGTTCTTGCGACGCCGAGTCTCAAAGAGTCGAGTTTTTTTAAATCGAGCGTCGTTTTGTAGAGTCTGTTTTTATGAAGTACAGTCAGACATGCAATCTAGGTACCTACTTATAAGTAGTGAGCATATTAGTAAGATAAGAAAAATATACGCAACGATATCCTGTACAATAGATAGGTAGTAGGATATTCTTTTTTAGGGTTCCGTAACCATAGGGTAAAACGGACCCTATTACTAAAGGCTCCGCTGTCCGTCCGTCCGTCTGTCGCCAGGCTGTATCTCATGAACCGTGATAGTTACAGTTGAATTTTTCACAGATCATGTATTTCTGTTGCCGCTATAACAACAAATACTAAAAAACGAGTGAGGAGGCGAGTCATCACGCGAGTGTTTTAAGACCAAATTATGTGCAGTTTCATACACTACTTTATCTAATCTCATGAAATAGGTAATATTATATTTAAAGTCTTGGTAACAATACCTTCTAGATTTCGCCGGTAAGAGGTTCATTTTTTCGAGCTTCGAGAATGTCCGGTGGTGCAAAATTTTCTTCAGTATCGCTACTGTCGTTTTCAGTCATTTTTTAAAACAAAAACTAATTTGACAATTAAAGTTGCGTAAAATTACTGCTTATATTTGCATTCATTTGTAAATGTTCAGCGCCAAAATCCATACGCGCGAGTGTGTTGCGCCGCGTCCACAGATTATGTATAGAAAAACTGCAATGCAACCTCCTTGGTCCAAGTGAAGATGCATCGTTATAGAAAAAAAATATATACATATATTATAATACAGTTGTCCATAGAAGAGCTGTATCGTAATGTAATTTTTAAAATTTATTTCGATGGCATGTGCATAAAGACTGTAATTATTATGTTTGAAATTATTGTATTTGAAATTTAATTTTCCTCATTTAAAAATGCAATTTTCTGTTTATACTAAACCATTGCTAGGATGTTGCCTGGTCAAATAATTTTTTCTCATTCTGAGGATAATTTCACAAAAGTTGACATATCAAAGTTTTTAACTTTTTACTGAACCAATGCCAGGTATCGTGACGTATTTCAAAAATAGGGAAAAATTCATTAAAAAAACGTTGATGCAACTTTGGTGAAATTACCCTCAAAATGAGAAAAAATTATTTGAACAGGCTACACATTAGGAGACTTGCAACGGTTCTATGTAAACAGAATTTGTATATGCCAACTTTGATGAAATTACCCTAAAAATGAGGAACTGACTCTGGTTGCCAAACAAAAAATTAAAATGACATTTTTACCGTACACCTGGCCTTAGCTCTGGTGGTACCGGTGGGACTTTATTTTTCATTGTTGTGTGTTTATCCATATATTATCCATTTTTTTTGATCCAATGGCCGTGAAGTTCAAGAGGATAATGTAAGTAGGTATCAGTTAATAAGTACGTACCTAATAAAAATTTATAATTTTTTTTCGTATTTTTTGCGACAAGCGAGCGCACGTCCTTGCGTCAGAGGAGATGACTCAAGCGACATGTGATAAAACTTCGTTTTGCTTAAAAAGATATAAAAATAAGTAATCTACGATTTTATTTTATTACGAACTGAGTTTTTTAAGACATTGTGTAAGCTCACGTTTACCACTTTTAAGATCAATTAGCGGGTTTATAATATTTTTATGATAAGAAATCTATTCTGTTAAGTTTAGTTTGTTTAAACTCCAGTGTCCAGTGTTTTTATTTTATCCCAAACGCTAGCTTTTAACGATAACCAGGCCTTAATACTTTTGAGCAGCAAAAAGGATTAACAATAGTCAGCAAATCAGGTACTGTGTGTGGAAACTTGTAATTAGCTCTCTATATTACATTTACTTGTTTGTTTGTTTACTTAGCTGTAAGTTTTCCAAAAATTGATAAAATAAAATAAAATAAACATTTTTTGACTCTAAAATTTGTTTATAACCAAATCATGAGTCACATTTAGTAAAATTTTAGTATGCCGTATTGTATTTTTGAATAAAAAACAGACATAAAACTGATTTTGCTGCGCAAATAGCTAATTCAGTTGCCCACATTGATTTTCCAGCTGATAGTAATCGAAATTGTATGCCCATCTTTAATTTTTGTGGACAATAACATAATTATGCAGACCAAATTATTTTTTTGCTGGCTTAGGCTGCTGACCGTATCTATTTTTCAGCGACCCAGTCCCTTGAAATAAAAGTAAACCTTACATCTTAAAAGTTGGAAATATCAAGGGATGAGCTGTAGGTACTAATATCTAATTCCTAACCTATTTGTTTCCCTGATAACCTAGTAAAATTGACTGCATTCGTAGTCTTTTTCGGGGCCAGTAAATAAATAATGGGGTCTTAGGAACCTAACTCACCCCACTCAGGGGTACCCAAAGCTCCCTACAACCGGCACTAGGTTTGGGCACTTTTACCTAGGCTCAGATGATCTCATTCATACAACTTTCAGACTGCTTTTTTTATACTACTTGGTAAGCAAACAAGCATAATATATACGGCCCAGCGGCTCACCTGATGGAAAGTAGTTGCCGTAGCCTACAGACGCCTGCAACACCAAAGGCATCACACACGCGCTGTCGACCCTGAGAAGTCTCAAGTTCCAGTAATTTTACCAGCACCCGTACCCTTCAAACCGAAACACAACATGCGAGCACTACTGCTTGGCGGCAGAAATAGGTACGGCGGTAGTAATTCCCCGGACGAACTTTTTCACAAGAACCCAGAAGTTCTACTACCTACTGCTTGCAGTTGGAGAGAATAATTTGAACCAAACTGAGCTTTCTTAAGTATAAGACAACATAGCTCCCAACATTCATATAAGTAGTTTTGATCCCACACTAGGATTCCCTGTGTCGTGAGCACTCGTGGGTATCAAGGACCTGCGAAGTACCATAAGAATTTCAGGAATAAACTGGACCTTCCATAACACCCAGCACCGGAACAAATATTTGCAAAACGTACAAACATTTGTCCCGCGGCGGAAATCGAACCCACAAAACCTCTTGCATCTCAGCCGCCGCGCCACAGAGCGGTTTATTTCTTCTGTTTCAGAAGAAATAAAAACATTCCCTTACCCTCCCATACCTACCTACTTCATCTGCTAACAGAAAGCAATAATAGTCAAATAAAGTTTATTTCATTTTTTAAACAAGTTGATCATATAAAACCAAAAGATAAAAAAAAAAGTTAACAAAAACATACATCATTACGAAGATTCGAACTCCATACACTTCAAATGATAATCCACTACTGATACCATCGCGCCACGAAGTAGATGTAGAAAATGTCGAAATTAGCTATATTATACTACAAACGCCGATTTTTTTACCCATTCTTAAAAGGCCAATATCTCAACAACTCTCATACAATATAGCTCATACATAACCATTGACATAATGCTCATAACCTTACCTACAAACTGTATGTTCATTCAAAGTTTTGTTTACTTTTGGTGTTTTCGTAAAGTTTCTCTATTTTATTAGCAAATACCTTTATTTTTTTCATGGGCAGCACATTCGTTGGATAATTATCATTTACCAAAATTTCCACTTTTTAAACCAACTTTTTTACTCGTTACATTAAAACGTGAATAAACGACCCTCCCTATGAAAATCGTGTGGATTTCGAAAGTACCAGGATAGCATAAGATACCAGAGTGGTTTCTTTCTAAGATGGGAGGATGGACAAGCAAATATTGCAATGAAATGCATTCGTCAAATCCAATGTTGGTCAAAACCTGTAATAATCATCGCAGAGTCCTACGTTCGTCAGGTGGTGCTTACCTGCCTACAGTATTTCATAAGTATTTTAACGAAATATTTAGACTAGATTAAACTTCTGTCATAGTTATGGTATCCTGGTACTTCAGCCGAGCTAGAGGTAGAGTTAGCTCTAGCTAATGCTACCACTAGCTCGGCTTCTCGATCTTTCAAGATTATTAGAGATTATAACGACCTCTGCCTACCCCTTGGGAAAGACATTTCAAATTACAGTCCACTTACAATGACCAAAAAACCGCTACACCAATATAAATTTTTTTTTGTTGTTTTTTATTGATTTTATTTGAGTATTTTATTGTTTTAAAATCCAGTTATCCAAGTTTTTGATTTCCTATAACAAAAACTTTAAACCATGTAGCTAGTAAAGGATACGGGAACGTTGTTTAAGTTTTTAAAAACTAAATTTAAAATTACTTTAATAAAATTCTTAAATTAATTTAATTAAAAATGACACATGTGAGACAAAGCTTATTCTCTACATGAATGAATCAAATCATCTTACTAACTTAAGGCACAAAGGCACAAGATGCGTGGGTGGTAAGCGATAAGCGTCCATCCGGCAGTTACTAGAATGGGGTTATTCCCAGTCCTCCGATCGGAACTCCGATTGGTAGGAGGAGCGGGAATTTTTTTTCCCGTTCCTCCGATTGAATGGTTTTTGTTTTTATCACTTAGTTTATTTCGCCAAAAGTACAGTCAATGCCATATACTGTATTTTTAGTTTATTCTAAACTGTCCTACCAACAGTTTGATGATCAAACTGTTTGAACAATATTACTCCAAACTGTTAGCCTAACTTGTCGGACAGATTGGAATTTGGATTTTCGCCCAGTTTTGTTCCTTCAACAACTACCTACCGTGAGTAAAGTAGGTACAGTGAAATATAATTATTAATTTTTATTAGGTAGTTACTTCCTGACTGATACCTACTTACATATTATATCATCTTGAGTCAAGATGCGACGGTCAAGAATCTTGACCGTCGCGGCCATTGGATCAAATAAAAAGCAAAATGGATAATATTAACACACAACAATGAAATGAATGAATAAACGATCACGAATGAAAAATCTCGAATGAAAAATCGCGATTGAGCAGTGTCTCCGTCCGTACAAAGAAATTTGTCTTTTTTGATTGTTTAGCTGGCAAGGACCTAGGAGTAAGTTTCTAATTTTTAAGGTAATTTCACAAAAGTTAGCATATCAAAATTCTGTTTATACAGGACCATAGCAAGTATCCTGAGGTGTTGCCTGATCCAATAATTTTTCCCCATTTTTAGGGTAATTTCCAAAAAAATGGAAAATCAAAATTCTGATGATGCAAAACCATTTCGAGTACCCCAAAATGTTGCCTGATGGAAATAATTTTCCCCATTTTTAGGGTAATTTCCAAAAAGTTGGAAAATCTAAATTCTGATGATGCAGAACCATTTCGAGTACCTACCCCGAGATGCTGCCTGGTAAAAAAATCCCCATTTTTAGGGTAATTTCCCCAAATGTTGGTTGGTATGTCGAAATTCTGTTTATAAAGAACTGTTACCAGTATCCTGAAGTGTTGCCTGGTCAAATAAAATTTCCACATTTTAAGGGTAATGATTTTAGGGTAGTGATATGTTTTATAACTCATACATCAGAATTTAGATTTTCGAACTTTTTGGAAATTACTCTAAAAATGAGGTAAATTATTTCCATCAGGCAACATTTTGGGGTACTTGAAATGGTTCTGCATTATCAGAATTTTGATTTTCCAACTTTTTGGAAATTTCCCTAAAAATGGGGAAAATTATTTCCATCAGTTAACATTTTGGGGTACTTGAAATGGTTCTGCATCATCAGAATTTTGATTTTCCAACTTTTTGGAAATTACCCTGAAAATGGGGAAAATTATTTCCATCAGGCAACATTTTGGGGTACTTGAAATGGTTCTGCATTATCAGAATTTTGATTTTCCAACTTTTTGGAAATTTCCCTAAAAATGGGGAAAATTATTTCCATCAGTTAACATTTTGGGGTACTTGAAATGGTTCTGCATCATTAGAATTTTGATTTTCCAACTTTTTGGAAATTACCCTAAAAATGGGGAAAATTATTTCCATCAGGCAACATTTTGGGGTACTTGAAATGGTTCTGCATTATCAGAATTTTGATTTTCCAACTTTTTGGAAATTTCCCTAAAAATGGGGAAAATTATTTCCATCAGACAACATTTTGGGGTACTTGAAATGGTTCTGCATCATCAGAATTTTGATTTTCCAACTTTTTGGAAATTACCCTGAAAATGGGGAAAATTATTTCCATTAGGCAACATTTTGGGGTACTTGAAATGGTTCTGCATCATTAGAATTTTGATTTTCCAACTTTTTGGAAATTACCTTAAAAATGGGGAAAATTATTTCCATCAGGCAACATTTTGGGGTACTTGAAATGGTTCTGCATTATCAGAATTTTGATTTTCCAACTTTTTGGAAATTTCCCTAAAAATGGGGAAAATTATTTCCATCAGTTAACATTTTGGGGTACTTGAAATGGTTCTGCATCATCAGAATTTTGATTTTCCAACTTTTTGGAAATTACCCTGAAAATGGGGAAAATTATTTCCATCAGGCAACATTTTGGGGTACTTGAAATGGTTCTGCATCATTAGAATTTTGATTTTCCAACTTTTTGGAAATTTCCCTAAAAATGGGGAAAATTATTTCCATCAGGCAACATTTTGGGGTACTTGAAATGGTTCTGCATCATCAGAATTTTGATTTTCCAACTTTTTGGAAATTACCCTAAAAATGGGGAAAATTATTTCCATCAGGCAGCATCTCGGGGTACTCGGAATGGTTCTGCATCATCAGAATTTTGATTTTCCAACTTTTTGGAAATTGCCTTAAAAATGGGGAAAATGATTTCCATCAGGCAACTCATTCGTCATTCATTCGAGATCATTCGTTCGAGATTTTTCATTCAATATTTTTTGTTCATCATTCGGGATGATTTTAGATTAAACACGCAAATCGTGTCGTGCGTGATCAGAAAGTACCTAATTTTTGTTTAGCTAGTCCTGTCTGTTATCTTGATCAGACGGGACTGTTTCGCTAGACGTGATTGGTTTCTTGTTAGGTCTAGTCTAAGTAACTCGTTGTTAAGAAACTCTGTAATAACTGTTTGTGTACAAAAAACGACGACCCTGACGACCCTTGTGGCGCGGCGGGCTAAGGTTGGCCTGCGACGCAAGAGGTTGCGGGTTCGATTCCCGCCTCGGAACAAATATTTGTACGATCTGCAGAAATTTTTGTTTAGGGTGTTCTGAGTGAATACAGTGATGAATACATCAAATAATAATAATTTTGTTTAATCTATTTTGCACGTTTTCTTTTTGACTGTACAATGATTATTAGATGCTCAATCGGAGGAATGGGAAAAAAAATTCCCGCTCCTCCTACCAATCGGAGTTCCGATCGTGCAGTCTCAAACATTCAATGTTGTTTCTAGCCTGCCAACTGAATGCATAACTAGCTTGTGGACTGTACTCCCGGTAAAGAGACTCGACATTTAGCCCATTCGAGGCTACGAAACGCTCGCTCGTGAGACTCGGCGATTCAAACACTCGACTTAAACAAACTCGCCTTCAAAATGTTCGATGTTATAGCGCGCTCGACGTAATAGAGCTCGCTATAACGAGAAGTCGACGTAGCGTGGAATCGACATGCCGGTAACAATTCAATTTATTGTACCTATGTAGATATGTAATGTTTTCAGTAAACTCTACCTTACGTTATACTAATGTTATGTGAAGATGAAAGCAGTCACCATACACCGGTGACTGTTAAGTGTATCCTAGATCGATCTACAACTACCTACCAATCTACATAGATACATATACAAAGTAGGTACCTACCTAATTAATCATAATATGTAAAAAAAAACGTAAATTAACGTTTAAAATTGGTAATTTTATTTAAAGCACATTGATTTTGTACAGTATTCCATGATAGAGTCGACACCATTCACATGTTATCCTATTGAAGCGGCTGTATCGACGATCCAGTCGGAGTAGTAGGAGACGCGCGCGTTGACGCCCGGGTACTCGGGGTCGGCGCACCGATAGCCCCAGGAGGTGACGCCAACGATGATGTCACCTTCGTAGGCGAGGGGGCCGCCGGAGTCACCTTGGCAAGCGTCCTGCCAGAGAACAAACCGTTAAAGTCCAGTCAATAAAAGGTTGGATTCCAACATACATTCCTCAGTCTCTAATTTTTGCACATGCAATGCTAGAGAGAAGGGGAATGCCAAAAATCCAACTAAACATTGTTTAGAAGTTGGGTAAAATAGGTTATATTACATCACACATGTGCGGAACCCTAAAAGTGTCTGTGTAGTAAATATTAATTTGCCAAGCAGATGTATGAACCATTTGAAATTTTCAAAGTATTGGTATTGTATTTGTATAGGTTCAAAGAATTTGTTTTGAATGCAAATTTTCGGCATTCACGATTGATTTATGCTTGAAAGAGTACCTAACATCCATCCATCCTCACAAACTTTAAAATAATATTGTAGGATGCTTTAACCAACTTCCATGAAATTTCTGTGGGATTTTTGTCCTTCTCTTCTTAGGTTGGGCAAAATGTTGAAAAAGTTCCGAAGCGGAATAAAAGTTGGGTCTCCTTACTAGCAAGTGAACTTTAGGCTAGGAAATATTGATACGGAGTAGAGGATTTTTCCTACGCACTTACGGGCAAAATCTGTCAGCAAGATTCCTGAACCTGGCGGTCGATAAACTTTTGATTTTATGTCGATAAAAGTTTTTCTTCCTCGCAAAGTCTACGAAATCCGTGAATATTTTGGCCTTCATCCAATTTTTATCACCCAAAAAGCTATCTAGCTAGATAAACTCGGATAAAGGACATAACTACGGATATCATATATTTTGGGAGAAAGAAAATTTTAACGAAATCGACAAAAGTGTATAAAATTTATCGATCTCCTGTCTAAGCCTGGGGTTGTTTTCACGGTGGAAGAATGTGGTCCGATCCCAGTAGGCAGGGAAGGTCCTCCAAATGTTGTTCTTATCCCTGGTTTTAACATGAGCCTGACGAAAAGAAACAAACCTAATCAAGACCTACCTTGCCACCGATGTCGAGGATACCGGCGCACAACATGCCGTCGGTGATGTCGGGCCAGTTCTCGTAGCCAGGCAGCGTCTTAAGGTAAGCGTAGCGAGCCGCGCACAGCCCCTGGTTGATGATGTTCACGTCGACGTGACGGAGTTGCTCAGGGTACGAACCTTCGCTCTGTGAACAATACGTTTATAAGCATTTGATAGGTACCGATCTGATGTTCTAATAAATGTACAGGGTGTAATAAAGATAGCTCTCGAAAACTGAAGACACTATTCATGATCCCACACTAGGAAAATAACAATATTTATCTATAAACTATAACTAGATATCGCTATCCACAAGAGTCTATCGCTTTTCATTTTCAAGCGCAGAGTTAAAGAGCACTATCTTTCCTTATAATAGTTGGTATGTATTATTATTTATTCTTATGTATTAGTATAATATTATGGATCTAGTTTAAGAACATTTTTATATAGATATTTATTTTCAGTAGGTTTACCCACCACTATTATCATTTCTCCCACTCCTCCAAGGTTTGCTGGAAGAAAACTCTTTTAGTGTTAAGCTCGCCTTTGTACATGTGTAAGTTTTTTGTGTATAATATTGTGTACAATAAAGAATTAAGAATACCATATTACGTTACTACACTTAACTTACGGAGAGAGAGCCCCATCCAATAGCGGTGACCGTAGCACCGTCGGGCACGGTATAGGTGGGTCCAGGGATACGCGCAGCTTGAACCGTGTTGGAGTAGATGGCAGGCACGGATATCCTGATGATGGCGATATCAGCGTCTAGAGGTTGGATGTCGTAGTCCTTGTGGATGATGATATGAGATACAGGGTGCACGGAGCCACCGGATGATGCGAAGGAGGTGCCGAGTGCTACGCGCCATTGTGAGGGAAGATCACCCCTGCGGAGTTATCGAAAGAGTGATGAGACTAACAATTTTTTGAATCATAGAATTTTTTATATAGAACTTATTGGTTTTGTCTTCAAATTCGAGAGTTTTAGCCCTACTTTAATTTTCAAGCTTCAAATATTTATGTAGGATGTGAATTATGATAGCAATATAAGTGTTCGGTATGAGTACCTCGGTTACTGAAATCTAGCTTGAATATAAATATCCATTAGAAACCTACGTCAAAAAGTTAGTCTTTAGAAAAAAAAACAAAGCTCAGTAAAATTTTTTTTTTGCTAAATCAATTTCGTTAAAATTAATATGGGCCTGTAAGTATGACCCACCAAATAAAAAAAGAAAATTCAAAATCAATTTATAATTGGCGGAGTAATCGCGTAACAAACATACACAAAAACATACAGCCGAATTGAGAACATTCTCCTTTTTTTGAAGTCGGTTAAGAATAAAATATTTTGCTGTAAGCACGAGGACCGTTTTCAAACCGTTTTAGGCTAGAAGCACCCTAACGATTTTGCACGATAAATGTAAAAAAATAAAAATGTCCAAAAGTAATAATGTTTTTGTTTTTTGACATTAGTCGTGCAAATCAACTACAGTTACTGTGGTGATGGGTAAGTACTTACTCGTAGCAGTGAGCCGCGGAGAGCACAATAGTGCTGGTGAGCAGAGAGCCACCACAGAACTGCATCCACCAGGTGTTCCACAAGTTAAACTGCATGTTGGACATGTAAGGGTAGTTCTGCACAGTGGTCTGCTCACCGCCAACGATGCGGTTCACATTCTTAGGGACCGCTGCAAGGTAATAAAACGGATAAAGGTCGTCGCGCACTCTAACGACTCAACACCAACTCAACTAAAAATCGTCAAATGCAAGTTGGACTCTGAATTTAAAACGCATTTTCTCATCTCTCTTTTCTTTTTTTTTTACGAGATTTGTCATAATCACCACGCATGGCAGGCGGATTGGTGATCGCAGTATTGTTATTGAGTAGGTACTCAGGTGGATGCTGCTGCTCATCCCCTTGTAAACCCCTCAGTCAGCTTTTACGACATCCGTGGGAGGAAACGGAGGTTCTATTCTGAGGCCGGACACATTCAACGGCAGACGTCATTTACTTACTCAAATAAAAAAGCCATCAACGAAATATAATAACTGAGTATGCTAATTTCAATTTACAATATAAGTAAGTATTTCAACTTTATTTCAAAGTAATAAGTATTTCATAGTCTAAAGTTCTAAACGCATCTAACACGGCCCATAACACACTGTGTAGTAGAAGTAGGTAGGTAATTCTGAACTTACCGAAAGCGGTGCCCAAAAGGGCTAACAGAATCAGGACACGCATTGTTGCGTCGGTTTCAGAAACGATCCCACGGTAATTACTAAGCTACTACAAAAATTTCTCTATATTTATAGGTAGGTACTTATCTTCAACTTTATCAAATAACCGTTTAAATACCTACTTTATTATAATCTACATTCAGAAGATTTTCCTGTGGTTTTTCCCATAGTAATATTTACATGTATGGTTTTACCTACCGGACTACCGTTTAGTGCAGATTATCGATTATGTAGCATGTGTACCTACTTAGATAATAATACCAAGATAATACCGAACTTATACCTAGATACTATCATGATCATCATCAGCCGATAGACGGCCACTGCTGGACGAAGCCTCCCCCATTGAACACAATGGGGGGATTTGTCATAATCGCAGGTTGGTGTTAAGTACTCAGGTGGGATGCTGCCCAGCCCCTGGTGCAATCTTTTAGTAAGGCTTTTACCTACATCCACAGGAGGAGAAGGAGGGGATCTATTCTTAGGCCGGACACAAAGTCAAAGTCAAAAAGAACTTTATTCATTGAAATCACAAGGATCATTTTTAATCGTATTATATAAAATTAAATTACTCCTATTCCAACGCGAACAAGCCTAGAAGAATCAGGCAACAAACTCGGCTTGGCTTACATAAATGGTCCGTCTTACCACCACACCACGGCAAATTCGAAGCATAATTATAAATCAATATTTGTGAATACAATACCATTATTTATTAGTTACACGTAGGTAGGGACAGTATACAAATACACAGGTGCCAACGTTTTATACGACATTTCTTATTTTGGCATTTTTAATAATAAAAATAAAATAAAAAGAGTAAGTAAAATACTTTTCATCCCATCTATTCGAAAAGGACGACTTGGTTCGCCTTTAAGTGCACCCAAAGGTGGTGTTTTCTGTATGAAGCTTCTATAAGTGCGCCGCAATTATCTTTGCCGCGCACTTTTTAAATTTGGAACATATCGAACTCAAATAAGTGCGCCGCAATTATCTTTTACGCGCAGTTTTTGAATTTGGAACATCTTGAAAAGAATCAAACACAAATAAGTGCGCCGCAATTATCTTTGCCGCGCCCTTTTTAAATTTGGATCATCTTAGTGTTCAGCGCCAAAGAAGGCGAACGCAAATATTGTTTAAATAAATACTGGCTGGTACGACGGCCCATAGACACGCCACCGGCTGAATAAAAAAAAACAAATTAGAAACGCACGAACTACAGCCCGCGATTTCGTAATTTTTAACCGACTTTACAAAAAGGAGGAGGTTCTCAATTCGGTTGTATTTTTTTTTTAATGTTTGTTACCTCATATCTCCGGCGTTTATGTACCGATTTGGAAAATTCTTTTTTTATTTGAATAGATATACTTCCAGATTGGTCCCATTTTTTTCAAAATCCAGTTCTGATGATGGGATCCATGAGGAATTGAGGGAACTCCTCAAATATTGTAGGCATACATATGGCGATTTTGATATTTTCAGCAACAAACCAAGCATTTGCATTCAGAAAGTATCATAATCCTTTCACCACTATGGTTCTTTCATAAATTTTTTTTTTCATCCAAATATATAGTCGAATACAATGGCGGAAGTCTGTTTTTTAAATGATAAGTTATTTATGGATTATTAGAAATTCATGGTTTTGTTTTGAAATAAAATATGAGGCGCCTTTTATTTTCTCATAGTGGGTGATGAAAAGTAGAGTGTAACACTCGGGCGCAAAATATATTTTTGGCTCGGGCGACGTACTTTGAATCCCTCGCTACGTTCGGGATTCTACCAAAGAATCTCTCGCTACGCTCGGGATTCTACTCTAGAATCCCTCACTTCGCTCTGGATTCAAAAAAGCGCCCTCGCCGTAAAAATATTATTTTGCTCCCTTATGATACAATCTACTATTATCGAGCAGCCACTTTCGCAAACTCAATTAAAAAATCGCTCTGGAAGTCGCATCGCTTTTAATAAAATCCGGCAGCCTGTTATATACCGATGGACCCATTATGTACCTACACCGACCTCGCGGACGTGACAAGAAGGTTACTGCGCACGGCGCAGAATGAGTTAACGCCTCTTCGCCTGAAAGTGTCGATGTCATTGTACTTGACCGCCACCAGATATATAGTTCACCAAAGATTAGTTCACACGGGAGGGGCATTATTTTCAGTTCTCTAAAGAGATCCCTGAAGGCACATCATCAGGCACACCCACAATAGAACGCACTGCTCGATTTTTCAAAACCAAGGCCCGCTCAACATCCGCGGCTCGCGCCCACAGTTCCGCACCATAGATGAGGATACTGTGGACGGTAGCGAAGTAACACGACACTACTACACTGTGAGACGCCGTGCCAGCCAACCGACGCAATGCAAAGCAAGTGTGACCAAGCCTAGAGCAAAGGCCGTCAATGTGGGCGCCCCATGTGAGGCCGCTATCTATTTGTAACCCTATACGGGGTGTAAAAAGACAGCTCCCGAATACTGAAGGTAAAGCTACCTATATCATAGCTATACAGGGTGTTTGGCGCATGGACCGACAGGATTTTTTGGGGGGTCGGGGGAGTCATGGGCTTGTTTTCTCCGATAGAGCCTATGCCCTAAGTGTCTCGGTCGTTTAAATATGTTTTTTTTTATGTTTTTTTTTTAAATCACCCATAATCTTGCCTTTAAATCGTCATAACTTTTTTGTTTGTCGTTGTAATACCACAAAATAAATTATGTTTGTGTTCTGCAATGTATTATCATTCTAAATAAATAAACATTTGATACAATTCATAGCAAAAAAAAAACTTATGGGCTTTCAAAGTGGTAAATCTGTGTAAATGCTATGAAAAGTGACAACTTCTAAATTCATTTAAAAAAAAACTAATAGCCATTTTTAATTTAATTTTCTTTTAAAAAGTTCTCTATTTATTAACCTTTCCAACGATATGCTACATGACAGAAATCATTCATCAGGGGTCGACATAAGAGACGCTTGGTTGCTGTGTTGTTTTTATTGAATTTTAATTACAACATTTGCTCAAGTTGGCCTCCTCCAAACCTTATGCATGCGCGATACCTTTTTCTGATTTCTGTGGTTGTAGTTAGTAGCCGCATTTCATCTTTAATTTTTACAAATGCGGCGTTATGTGCCGGACAGCCGTCATTTTGGAAAACAATTGGTACATTGGTATTACCAGTTCAGGTAAATCATTTTGAAGAAACCTGAACTGTACCTGAACTGGCACTACCAATTTTAGAAGAAATGCCAATTGTTTTCCAATATGACGGCTGTCCGGCACAGTACGAACGGTACCTACGACAACACTTAGACAATGCATTTCCCAACTCGTAGATTGGTAGAGCTGGCCCTATTGCATAGCCAGGACGGTCCTCAGATCTGACACTCCTGGATATCTACATCTGGGGACGTGACATCTGGGGGTGTTATTTACTAATAAAGTACGTGGTGTATAGTCGTAATTTTTCTAAAATGATACCAAGCCACGATAACTTCTATTCTATTATTATTTTTTCGTGTTTTTTCAGCATAAATATTTTCAGAATCATGGTCTGAATGCACTGTTTCAGTTTTCGGGAGTAGTCTTTATACACCCTGTATAGTAGCTTTGTTATATTGTTTGAAGTTCAAACTTTGAACCATCTGAATAGCGGTGTCCTGTCACCAGCGATAACCTTATAAGGCGGCGGTACTCAGCCAGATAAGATTAAGATGGAAAGACATCTAACAGGTATTTTTTTCTATTAATAGCCAGACCGTTTGATTTCTTTTCTAGCCTTAGGACAACTAGGTTCAGCTTTTGCTCCAGTTCGCGTGTCAACGGCGAGGTATAACAATGGCAGCCACGTTGTCGGCTCGGGGAGAACGTTCAGGAATAGGCTGAATAAAGTATTGGATAGACACGAACCCTGCGGGACTCCCATGGTATTCACCATTTCGGATGACGTTGACCGAACGAACTTTGGCAAAAAAGTGATTATTTAGGTGTTCGAGCCTACGCTTGAACCACTTTTGAGATTACCCTCCAATATTCGTCATAAACATCTGCTATCTCTCTCTAATCTAGGGTATTTTTCTGGTTTTCTCTACTGTACCTGTCATTGACTCGCGTTTTAGCAGCGCACGGCGGCCATTTGCTTGCTTCAGTACGCTTTCAATATTCGTCCAGTGAACACGTACAAACTATGAGAGTAAAAAACGTGGATTTTGAAGCAGTATATACTTCAAACGAAGGTAAGAATTGAGGATACATACATTTATATGTCCTAAATACCAACCCACTCGGCGCTCTCGAGCCCAGTGACGATTCATTCCGCTCGGCGCCTCAGGGCCCAGCGACGACAAGTCGTGACTTGCTTACAGCATGTCATTTCGACACGACTAGAGCAATCTCTGTCCACTCAGGGCATGTCGCCTCATGAGACGACTTCGTCGAAACGTCCTCTGGTTGAGGCGACGCGACGTGTCGTCTTGATTGAGTCGACACGTATTGAAGGGTGGCCATCTTAACTGAGCGTCGCATTTGTAGTCTCAGTTGTGTGTTATATAAATACATTTAAGGCAGCTTATCACCCCTTTTATAACAAGCATCGGTTTGTTCGCTTTCAGAGATGCCTGAGGTAACTTCTCTGGGAGATCTCGCATCTACATACCCTGAAGAGAAAGTAGCAGCATTTAAATCAATCGTTGCTACATTGGACAAGAACTACCCTGATAGCTGGCGAGATTGGCAAGTTTACAACTATTCCTTTGACGAATTGTTCGGGGGTAGCCAAGTACCCCCAGCAGTCGATGTAAAGCTCAGATTCGCAATACCTACAGTAGATATGGCTCGGGCCTTTGACCCTTCAACTTCCTCTTTGTCGAAACGCAGTTATAGATCTATCAGAGCTACCATTTTAAAATGGCCGCTGGGCAGAGCGCTTTTATATTCTCCACACAGCATCATGGAGAAGATTCACGGGCCATCGTACAGCTCCTTCGTGGACACGGTGGCTACCCTCAAACCTAGATTGATGAAGAGAACTGAGGCGTCACAGGAGCTTAATGACGACCTGCGAGGGAAAAAGAGGCCAATAGTAGCTGAAGCTGAGGTCCATCAGGCTAAACGATCGACCCCGACTACACCCCCAAGCACTGAACATGCTCCATCATGTTCGACACCAGCTCAGGGGAGTAACGAGCACTTACTGGCTTCCGTGTTTAGTCAACAAACGTTACTTTTTAACAAAATGATAAAAATGCAATCAGAGCAGAATGAAAATATAAAACGACTTATACAGCAAAGCCCTGCAACACTCAACAGGCCAGAAACATTTAATACGACTCAAGAAGATTTAGACAGATCTTTCGAATCCCATCCAGACAGCACCTTCTCAGAAGACGAGAATCGCCCTTCAAAGCATTCAAAGGAAACCGAATTGCGAGCTAGAATTGTAGATGCTCAAAGACAACTCGTCGAATTACAAGATTCAGAGGGCTCAGACAGTGAAACGGTGTTTGACTTCACGCCAACTACTGTAGTGCAAGAGCCTAAAATTTCTAAAGCTGACCCGAAAGCATTGGAACACGCTTTAAAATGCCAAAAGTTTCGCGATGCTGAATGGCGTAATGTTCGATATGCCGAAACACAGAAACAGTTTCAGGCTACTCCTGCTTTCTGTGCACTGAAACCGAACAACCTCCTAGCGGGAGTTGCCCCCGAGTGGAAATCGATATGTATACTGGAGCGTTTTGACCTTGCCCTAGGAGCAATTACCAACGGATTGTTGCAACAAAGAATAATTTTTCAAAGTCTTCTTGACAGCTTACCCACGGAAATGAAAAGGAAAGTGGGAAAAGATTTTGTTGCAGCAGATTCTCAATTCCGAAAAAATTCTGATTCTCTAATACAATATACATGGGGTCGTCGTGCAGAGGTCATACAACAGCGCAGGGAAATATAAAACCTCAAAATAAGGCTCTCAATAACATCTTACACGATATCCCGCCTTCTGAAACCCATCTTTTTGAAGATAGAGCTTTCACGGAAGTGGTGAAGGAGCAAGGAGGCTTACATAAGTTTTTTCCTGCAAAGAATAGGCAAAATGTCTCTGCAAAGCCTTCAACAAGACTACAACCCAGCCATTTTTCAGGGGGCAGAAAAAGATTTCACCAAAGTTCGCAGAACCGAAATCGCAATCCAAGAAATACAAAACGAAACTATTACTACAACCCCCATACCGCCCACACCAAAGGAAACGAAGCAGCTGATCGCGCTCAGAAACCGTTTAACCCCAATACACATACAAGGGGGAAAAAGTGGGGGGAGGGGCACAAATGACTCTTTCAAGGCAGGTTGCCTCGTATTCCACACAAATAAATGGAAAAAGGCACCTGTAAGCATCTTAAAAATAATAAGCGGATACCGGATTCCATTCAAAAAATCTCCTCCTCTTACAAAACTTTCAAGGATAAATACCCGGAGGTTCCAAACAAAGGATTCTCCCGAAATGACAACAGAAATAAAGAAGCTTTTAGAGACAAAAGCTATAGAACCAACCACACATCAGACGGGCTTTCTCTCTACTCTGTTTTTGAGAAAGAAAACAAACGGAGAAAATCGTCCTATATTAAATCTAAAGAGGCTGAACGATTACGTTTTTACCCCGACATTTCGTCTAATAAATCAACAGCAAATTCCTCTTCACTTGAGGAAGGGAGATCACATGGTGAAAATAGACATCTCGCAAGCATATTTTCACGTCCCAATAATACAGAGCCACCGCCGGTTCCTTTGCCTTGCGTACCAGGGAACTGTCTACGAGATGACGTGCCTCCCTTTCGGTCTGGCGAGTGCACCATCAGCGTTCGCGAAGATAACGAACTGGGTCGCACAACAGCTGAGACAGGAGAATTTACGGGTAATCGTCTATCTCGACGATTTATTGATTGTCCACGAGGATCCTACAACTTTGGAAACCCAAGCAAAATTTGCGATAGAATTTTTGACGAAGCTCGGGTGGCAGATAAATTATCTCAAAACATCCACAGTTACTGTCACCAAGATAGAATACTTGGGAATAACCTGGGACACAAGAGAAAATACCAAATGCTTATCAGAAGCCAAAGTTCTTCAATTGAAGAGTTGCATAATAGATCTGCTACAAAAAATGCGATGGAGTTGGTGGGACGCGAAAGTGATTCTGGGCAGACTGAACTTCGCATCGTTGACAGTACCATTAGGGAAGCTCCACTGTCGAATGCTACAGCGATTCGCGAAGCGCTTACCGTTCAGAAGCCCCCATCGAAGATTTCCCATAGCGGGACCTGCGAAGGAAGATCTAGTCTGGTGGTTGAAGAACGTCCACAGGCATACATCTATTCATCATGCCAATCCATCGATCTTTATTACCACCGACGCAGCCGACGAGGGCTGGGGAGCCATAGTAAACAGCCGTCTTTTTTGGAACAAATGGACACTCGCTCAAAGAAATTGGCACAGCAACATGAAGGAACTGTGGACTGTTTTCGAAGTCCTTCAACGCCTAGGTCGCGAAGTATGCAAGAAAACAGTAATATTACAGTCCGACAACCGCACAACTGTGGCGTATATCAACAAACAAGGGGGCACGAAATCAATGACGTTGTTAAGAGCAGCAATGAAGATTCTTCTGCACTGCGAAACCATGCAATGTCATCTTGTTGCCCGTCATATCCCAGGAGTTTACAACGGGTTGGCAGACAGCCTATCACGAGACAGGAACCTTCCGGAATGGCATCTCAGCAAACCGATTCTATCCATACTATTCAAGAAGTTCGGCATACCGCAGATAGATCTGTTTGCATCAAGGAGGTCCGCTGTAGTACCAGATTATGTCAGCGAAGATGTTTCCGATCATCAGAGTCGGTTCACAGATGCATTCAGCAGAACATGGCAGTACAAATTGGGATGGATTTTTCCTCCTCCGGCATTAATTCCGCGTGTGTTGAATCATCTAGAGATTTCGAAGGGACGGTACCTCATCGTCGCCCCGGTGTGGGACAAAGCCTTTTGGAAATCAGATCTCCAACGGCGAGCAGAAGGGCCTCCTTTCTTGATCCCAAACCTTCGCAAGAATTTAACCGATCTGCGCACGAATCTTCCGCCCCCGGGAGTAGACCACCTAAAATTGGGGGCTCGGATGGTACAGGCTGGACCAAACAAGTGAAGAATTGGTCTGATTTCGAAATAAAATTACTAGAAGCGTCTTGGAGGACATCGACCTTAAAAACATACAAACCAATTTGGACAAGGTGGTGCCACTGGGCATTATCCAAAAACATAACAGTAGATAATCCAGAACCTCAAGATCTGGCGAGGTACCTGTGCTACCTTTATATAGAGAAAAATCTAGCCCCCAGGACTATAGCTCTACACAAATCAGTTGTAGCAAACTTTAGCAACCCGCTTCGAGCAAAAGAACTTAGCTCTCATCCAACTATAAAGCGGATTGTCAAGGGTGCCTTTGCAGAAAGTCCTGCTACCAGAAAAGTTTTATCATGGAAAATAGAAGACCTTCTGTCATATCTGAAGACATATACGTTCAGTGAAAACAGCCTTTTTGCCGTATCTAGACACACGTGCATTCTCCTGCTTTTGGCTACAGGAAGAAGGGTACATGATCTAACCCTCCTTAGCATAGAAAACGGAGCTTATGAAGACAAAGATATTGAAATAATCTTCTGGCCCCGATTTGGATCAAAAACTGATTCTAATTCATATAGACAATCTGGCTGGCTTTTGAAAAAGTCACCGGAAATTACGAATAGACAGCTTGACCTAGTATTTTGGGTTAAAACTCTGATAGCAGTCTCTGCAGATCGACGTAACCCACGAGATTTACAGAATCTCTTCATTACAACAAGAGGTGTAGCAAAAAATGCTTCCCGATCAGTCATCGCAGGCTGGATTAGAACTTTATTTAAGGAAGCAGGTATTTCTGCATCGGCTGGCAGCTTTAGATCAGCAGTGGCATCACATAATTGGATCAATAGCCATCATAATATTTACGAGATTCTTAAAAGAGGAAATTGGAAATCAAAGAATACTTTTTTCAAATACTATTTTAAGGAGTTAAAAGACGTCCCGAGATTAAACTTGAATGAACTTAATTCAAGCTTCTTACCTGCAAGGTAATTCGGGTCTCAATCGTGATTATGTGTTACTTAATTATGTTTACTTATTCATAAATTATGTGAAGAATTTATAGTTTTGGTTACGGATTATGGCATATACTTGTAATAATTTAAGCTTAATCCTTTATGATTTGATTAATATAAGATTTTGATTCATATTTTTACTTATTTCTTTTTAATTACTTACCAAAATAGTTTCACAGTACGCTTACTTAGGCAGCGCCGGCAGATAGTAAACACGTCTCAAAAGTGGTTCAAGCGTAGGCTCGAACACCTAAATAGAACCGTTTTCCCCCCGAAGGGTAAAAAACGGATATTTAGGTTTCAGCCGTAGCTTGAACCACGCCTTAAGGGCCTTGCCGGCTTGGAGTACTGAAGCAAGCAAATGGCCGCCGTGCGCTGCTAAAACGCGAGTCAATGACAGGTACAGTAGAGAAAACCAGAAAAATACCCTAGATTAGAGAGAGATAGCAGATGTTTATGACGAATATTGGAGGGTAATCTCAAAAGTGGTTCAAGCTACGGCTGAAACCTAAATATCCGTTTTTTACCCTTCGGGGGGAAAACGGTTCTATTTGTAAAGGCGCAAAGCTATATAACAATCTACCCTCAGAAATAAAAAATGTAAACTCATTTAACACATTTAAATCCAAACTTGGTCAGCATATAATCCAGGATCATACACTTTTAGAAAAGTACATGTATTAGATGGGTACCTAAACTATACCTACTAGAACGACTTCTGTAATTTTTACTTATAATATTGTTCTCATGTAAGTGACTTATTGTCTTTTTTGAGAAATAAAATTCTATAAACTTACTTGACGCGCCCATGTTCACGCAGTCTGCGTAAGATGGAACATGAAAGAGAACAGACAACCTAACAAACTCAGAATCACATGAATGAGTTTGTCAGTCAGACAAACTGAGAATGGTGGGTAACTATTTTTTAAGGGTTCCAAACCTCAAAAGGTACCATCGGAAACATTATAGGATCACTCAGGTGTCTGTCTGTCTGACACAGCTTATTTTTCCGAATCTACTGGACCAAATAAGTTACGAATTCTGATTTCGGGGTGCCCCCCGAAATCAGAAAACAGAACTATTGCTTAAAAAAAACTTTTGTCAAATGTTCCATGTGATATATCAAATAAAAGAACTCTAAATGTATTCTTTTATAATCTAAAAATGTAGTTTAAAAGATACGAAAAATACGTCTCCGAAAATACTGCAAACATGTTGAAAAAAATATGGAATACATAGTAATTAGTATTGGGCCTCACTCATACTTTAACTTTCTTCAAATGCCCACGGAAACGGAAAATACGTGTTTCCAAACTTTCCAACGTGAATCTAGATTTTCAATCACTTTATTATTATTTTTTATTTTTGTGCATGGTTTAGGACTGGGTACCTAGTTATTTTATGATTTGGCTCTTCATATGAACAAGTAGGGTAAGTACGCCAAATGTCAGCCCAAAAAGGTTTATGGACTTCAATTTCGACGTTTGGATTATTTCATATACATTTATCATAAGATAATTTAATGAATTTTTCAAAAACAACATCAAATCTTACGCAGCTGTACCTACCTATGTTTAATGACACAAAAAAGGTTTAAATGGCAGGAAGGGTGAAAAACCCTAAAGTCGGCCGTTTTCGCCCAAACCTCGACGCATACTTTCCTAATGTTGGCCTGGTACAGGTGCTCTATAAAGTAAAACATTACATTCTAGGCCTATGTACAGCATTGGACATCTACAGGCTGATGATGATGACTTTTGGTATTTTACTTGCTAAGTACTTCAGAGCCAATAAACGAAAAGAACCTTTAATAGGTTCTTTTCGTTTATTGGCTCTGAAGTACTTAGCAAGTAAAATACCAAATTCATTATAATGAATAATTTAATAATTTGAATCAAATTCAAATTCATTATAATGGTTCACATACCATTACTAATATAATTTTCATCAATAGAAGATTTACCAGTGACTATGAGCATAGATAAATCATTACTTGTATGATTTATCTATGCTATGAGTTTAGAAGGAGTTTGAGTGTCTCTTTTAATTTTGTTGTTTGCTAATGAGTTGATCAAATTACATAATCTTTTTGAGGTCACTGATACAGTTTTTTAATGAGCTATACAGGATGTAACATAATATGTATATAACATAATATATAATATATATGTAACATACACACGTCATGGCGAACAATGTTTGTTCTACGACTTTGCATTCGAGGTTTTTCATTCATGAAAATATAAATAGTGGGCGTTTATTATATTTTTTATAAAGTAAGCAGGTGCATGTTTTCTTTCTTTAGTGAATGTTTCTTGTAAGTAGTTCCTTGTCATTTGGAGTTTCTTTTAGTTTCCGCCATATCATGTTATGTTCTTATTAATCCAGTCTTTTTGTGATACATTTAGAACGTTTTACTTTTGTTATTTTATGCTGTTGGATTTAGTTTTTTCAATGTAATTTAAAGGTTTCGTATTTGTGGTATTCATTTGTAAATTTGACAGACTATTGTTTTGTATAGTGTAGGTATAGTAATTAACAGCTTCATATATAGGAAATAGATTCAAGAGTAGGCACGTAGTGATTCTATAAGTAATGTTTTTTTAACTGATGGTTTTTCTTAGTAACCATCATCACTTAGAAAGGAATTTTGTAACTTTCGTACTCTATAAGGAGTCCAAAAAGAACTGTATTTCGGAAATCGAATAGTAGGTAGATTATCCTAATTTTACACAAAGATTTCTTAAAACAAAGTAGGTAACAAGGTTTTTGTCTTTATACGAAATTTTCCATAAAAAGGACGGGTCAGATTCAATTACATAATAAAAAATATATCTATTTAGCCAGATTTCAATTCATTCAATGTAGCACATGGCAGTCCGGAATCGTGATCCAACTATTTTATCCAACCAGTTGGACTGCGGGTCTTCAATAATCAGTGATCCAATTATCATTTTTGTGTAGTTTCACGGTATAAGTTTTTGAGTACAAAATATTTTGAATATTTTGGACCACTGATTTGAAAAATTAGAGTCGTTTTAAAGGTCGTTAAAATAGGAATTTTATGTTTTTTTTAACCGACTTCATGACACTTTTTACCCGACTACGGCAAACCAGTCTATGTATATGTATGAAACTTGGTCCATCTCTTCTTCTTTTTCAACAGCCTTTTAGACGTCCACTGTTGGATGAAGCCTCTCCCATAGAATGCAATAGAGGGTTTGCTATAATCACCACGCTTGACAGGCGGATTGGTGATCGAGTTTGGTGTTAAGTACTCAGGTGGATGCTGCTGCCCATCCCCAGCGGTGCAATCCCTCCCGTCCTTCTGTGTATTTGTTCATCATCATTCACAACGTTCCGCGGCCCTTAGCTAATATATGACGTCACACTAAATTCAATATCCTACTTCCTACTATCCTACTAATATTATAAACGCGAAAGTTTGTGAGTATGGATGGATGTTTGTTACTCTTTCACGTAAAAACTACTGCATGTATTTGAGTGAAATTTGGAATGGAGATACTTTACGCCCTGCATTAACACATAGGCTACTTTTCATCATCATCATCATCAATTTTCATCATTATTCACGCGGGTGAAACCGCGGGGCGCAACTAGTAATATTATAAACGCGAAAGGTTGTAAGTATGGATGGATGGATGGATGTTTGTTACTCTTTCACGTAAAAACTACTGAATGGATTTTAATGAAACTCTACAATAATATGTATAGCTTATACATCAGAATAGCACATAGGCTACAATTTATAAAGATATTGTGTGAATTGTCCATAATATGACGATAAGTGTCAAGTAAGTAGGAAAAAATCTACCATCTGCGAGCTATTCTGGCGTGCGCTGCCAAAACCGCTAGAGTTACACATACCTATGTAATGTATGATGGAAATTTTTATCTTAAATAGTCCTGCAAAAAGCCCGCCACAGTATATTATATTCTTTTCTACGCCACGCTAATATAAGCTACTCGAAATACTAATCCTGCGCAGACGAAGTCGCGGGCACCAGCTAGTGGGGAAAATAAAACGCAATTTTCCAACGTCGAAAAAATATAATTTAATTTGCGTTTGCGACGATCCAATCAGCGTAGTTGGAGACGCGTGCGTTGACACCTGGGTATACGGCGTCGGCGCAGCCGAAGCCCCAGGAGGTGATGCCGACGAGGATGTCGCCTTCGTGAGCGAGGGGGCCCCCAGAGTCTCCTTGACAGGCGTCCTGCCAGAGAACAGACACAAAAGCATTGATATACGTGTAAACTGCCAGTAGGAAATGGTAATGGGGAACGTAGTAATGGGGATCATTTTGGCAGCCTTAGCGCTATCTAAATCTTTTGAAACTTGAAAGGAAGAATATTTAGGTCAAGAAGTTTTTTTTATATTACTTGGCAAGCAAACAAGCATACGGCCCACCTGATGGAAAGCAGTTACCGTAGCCCATGCATGTCAAACTCATAGTCATTGGTGGGCCAAATGCTTAAAGTCCATAGAATCAGTGGGCCGCAAAACCCAACCACAAAGAAAACACTCATTCATAGATATACCTGGTAGTACCCTAGGGGAGCACCCTGTTCCCTAAATAAAAGTAAAATGTCTATCAATTGACAATTCTTTATGATAATTTTGACCAATTGATGGTCATATTTTTACTTGTCAAACGTTAGTCACCGGGTGACTTTCAATTAGGGAATAGGGGGCAGGACGCTAATCGTTTATTTAATCATTACTTAATAGTAAAATGAAATAAAAATATACTATGTGTTCTTAAAATTTAATCGGGCCGCAGTCAAAGTTGTAAAGGGCCGCAAGGTTGTAATGTTTGACATCCTAGCCGTAGCCTATAGACACCTGTAATACCAGAGGCATCACACGCGCGCTGCCGACCCTGAGACAAAGATGAAAAGTCTCATGTGCCTGTAATTTCACCGGCACCCGTATCCTTCAAACCGAAACACAGCAATCCGAACACTACTGCTTGGAAGCAGGAATAGGTAGGTGGTAGTACTTCCCCGGACGAACTCTTTCACAAGAAGTTCTACTACTAACAAAAGTTTTCTCTATTCAAGTTTCATAAGATTTAGATAGCGCCTAAGGCTGCTAAAATTATTCCCATTGTTGCGTTGATGCCATTCGCTACTGTAATTGTGTGGCAGGATAAGTGAACCCATCATCTGAGGCCCAATTCACTAACTAAAAAATAGCTAAAATAGAGTTCGGATCATGTTTCGATCTCGTGTCGATGTCTTAAATGTCAGAAATGGTATTCTCCTGACATAAAATACAACACTGTAATGTGATTATATCGAAATGTGACCGAAACTTGAACAATTCAAAGTTTTTTCGTTAATTTTAGCATAAGTAGATGGAGTCTCTCTTTACTCTTTCCAATTAAATATATAACTATCCTACTCTAATGGTGGTCACCATGAATTGAAAGTGGACTAAATTGTTATTTATGAGGGACTAGAAATTCAACTTTCAGTCAATTTACAATACAGTCTCGATTCGGTCAACTTTCAGTGTAGTTTTAAAATAACTTAAAGAATTGGGCCTCTGATCATCAGCTCGAAAACCACGGCGTCAATCGATTAGTCTTTACCATGGAGTGGTCTTGAATTTCACTGAAAAATATGACATAAACCCAATGTAGTCAAGACACCCACCTTGCCCCCTACGTCGAGGATGCCGGCGCACAGCATGCCGTCGGTGATGTCAGGCCAGTTCTGGTAGCCAGGCTGCGTCTTCAGGTAAGCGTAGCGAGCCGCACACAGCTCCTGGTTGATGACATTTATATCGACGTGCTGGAGTTGCTCAGGTGATGAACCACCACTCTATAAACAATAATAAGTACCCTCAGTTTTTGAACATATAAATGGGGTCTTAGAAAATAGTGTGTTAGTACAAATTGAACAACGAAAGAGCACCGCCTCTTAAGGCTCCTACACACTGTGCCTATGGCTTTTTGCCGCGCGGGGGTGCGGGTAAATCATTATCTGTCTGACGTACCCTCGTTTTGATAGGAATGTGAAAATATCCTGTGAGTGTTTATGTAGATTAGTCATATTTTCTTTTCTTTTCTATTATCAGGGCGTATTGTAGTACTTAACTTATTACTATTTATTAGTCTATTATATAAAAGTAGGTATATTATGTATTCGAGTTTAAAGTAAGAGTTGTATTTTATTATTCTTTCATTGTTATTATTTTTACTCTGTGCACCGCCGTTTCGTTACTGCTTCGCTCGTTACTGTCCATCCAAAGGTTGCCTGGAAGAAATCGCTATCAGCGATAAGGCCGCCCATTGTACTGCTAATTTTAATAAATCCTGTTATGTATTCCTGGTGTACAATAAAGTGTTAATCTATCTATCTAGCCGATAATACGCCGCGGGTACACAGAATACCCGCCGGAATAGTGTGTAGGAGCCTTTACAATGGACGCGAACCATGAAGGCAAGGTTAATAACTGGTATATCGATGTCCACACTAGCCCGGGCAGCATGTGCCTTCGGCTTTGTGCAGCAGCCACTAAAGTAGCACAAATTGCTGTTAAGACGAGGTCACCTATAGCTAAAGTTTACTTCTAATTTGGATAATATTTCTTCAAACTCCATTAAACTTTGTACACATTATCAGTTCACTAATATTTAGGCCCGTGGTGCGTTAGTCTACTATATAAAAATAAGTCGGGTTTTCCTTCCTGACGCTATAACTCGAGAACGGCTGAACGGATTTATCTTATCTTGGTCTTGAAATGTTCGTGGAGGTCTAGGGAAGGTTTAAAAGGTGAGAAAAATTCGAATAACTGCCGGGAACACCGGGACCACGCGAACGAAGTCGCGCGCGGGCCGCTAGTTTCTTATAAAATTAAATGGTTACCAAAACATCAATTTAAAAAAACGTGCCTAAAAAATGGGTGTACTGATCATGGTGTACCTACAAAATTCATGGAGTTTGATGAAATAATAGCCAAAATAGAATCAAACTTCGTTCGTGTTGAAATCGGAGTACCCGTTTCAGAGCTACGAAGCCATAGACAAACAGGAGGCTTAGTACGAGTTTTGATAGTTTTCGACTACTTATATATGAAGTTTACTTTCCTTCCATACATTTATTTGCAGCGCCCCTAGCGAAAACGAGAAGAAAACTAAGGACGCTGGCAGTAAATGTATGGAAGGAAAACGAAACGTCATAAATATAGTTTCGAAAACTATCAAAACTTGTAGGTACCAAGCCATTAGAATAAGGACCAAAGCTCCTTATTCTAAGACTAAGCCCACAGACATTATAAGTATAGAGACCAAAACACTGTGGCCTCAATCTTATAACTCCCGCTATTATTAGTCGAGGCCCTCGACTCAATAATAGCGGGAGTTATAAGATTGAGGCCACAGTGTTTTGGTCTCTATACTTATAAAGTCGAGGGTATAAATAGTAGATTATGCACTAAGGGAATAAAGCAGTGTCTTATGTCGCGGCCGGCATATTGAACCCTGAGCGTAACGAGGGACTCTAAAGTTAACTCCCGAGTGTAGCGAGGGAGTTATATAGAGTCCTGAGTGAAGCGAGGGGTTCAAGCTGCCCAAGACGAAGACAGGCTTTATTCCAGAGGAGCATACTCTACTTTTCACACTTTCTGCGAGACAATAAAAAGCCAGGGCTTGTTTTGATTTTTGCGGTAGTAGATTATCAATAATCTCTAAAGCGTCTGTTTTGATAAACTTTGGGGTAGAATCACTATCGTTTGTAGTTTTTTATCAACATGAATATTGCAATATTCATGTTATAAAAAATGTCATGTGAAACAAAAGAATCTTTTGTTTCGCAATCTTTGTAAACGCACCTTTTTCTTTTTTTTGAGTTCTGCTTATGGTGGCCATTTCGATTTTCGAACAAACCTCTTTACAATGCCGTATGGGCATTTTTTTACTTAGTTTTCCACGAGTCTCCACACGAATTTGACGTTCCAAATTCAAATCACTTTAATCCCTAGAGAGTTTCATACAACTTTATACCCGTAGAGAGACAATGCTTTACTTTACGTTGAGGTTGCATGATTTGTAATTGGACATTGTCGAGCAGGTGGTGTGAAAATACATAAGCTTACCGATAAGGTGCCCCATCCAATAGAGGTGACTACAGCGCCGTCGCCTAGATTGTAGTTGGGGCCGGCGATGCGCGCTGGTTGAACTGAGTTCGAGTAGACAGCGGGCGTGGACAGCTTGATGATAGCTACATCGTTGTCGAGAGCAGGGGTATTGTAGCGCTCGTGAATGATGATCTGTGCCACGTTATACAGGTCGCCACCGGATGAAGCGAAGGAGGAGCCGAGACGCACCCGCCAATCGGACGCACGATCGCCACTGTGGATATAAAGTGGAGTTAACCTTTCTGAACACAACTATCACACAAAGGTTAGCTGGAAGAAAATGCTAATTAGCATTAAGTTCACCTATGTACTTGTTTTTTTTTTAAAGAATTTTCTATCTATCTATCCCCTAGGGCCTCTATCTTTTGATTTTATTTGTTTAATTGTTTATTACACATAATTTATAGCTTCAATTGCAATTGTAATATTATAAGTAATAGAGTCAAATTATATAAAAATCGCGCCTACCTAAAAAAGTTGAACAAACAAGTCAATCAATTAGAAAAATCAATGTCAAACTAGGTCCTAAATTACTTAAAATTACACAGATTATCATGTGTGTATCAGATGTATGTCATTACAATTATATTAACAATTTATCAGATAAAGGTTTTATGGTAACAACATAATATACATAATAATAACATAATACCCAACAATCACATGTATAGCAGGGCTATTCTAAAACGTTCGGAAGGGTTTCCGATCGGATTCGTTAGTTTTTCATTTCGATGTTGTAACTAAAACAATTTTCTCTAGTAAAACACAGTAAAAAACAATAAATAAATATTGTATATTACTGTGTTTTACTAGAGAAAACATTGTTTTTTACTGTGTTTTACTAGAGAAAATTGTTTTAGTTACTTACCACATCGAAATGAAAAACTAACGAATCAGTCCCTTTATTGACTAACGATCTGATAATCGCTTTCGATTCCGCTTTTACAGTACATTGCGCTTTATGTTTTGAATATTTCTGCTTGTGACAGTAAACTAAAGCATGCGGCGCAATGTAATGCGAAATCGTAATTGAAAGCGATTACCAGTTCGTTAAGACAATACTCCCCCCGATCGGAAACCCTTCCAAACGTTTAAGAATAGCCCTGCTGATCCTACACTAGGATTCCCTGTGTCGTGGGTATCAGGAACTACAAGTACTATGGTATTACCAGAACATTTAGACCTAAAGCATACAAAACTGTAAAGCACAGTAGTGTGCTATTAAAAAAACTGCCACGCGATATGCTACAAAAATCATATCATACCATTTCTTTTACATGACGTATGCATTTAAGTTGTTCTCTTTCTTGTATGATTGCGGTGGAAATTATCTATTTGTCAATTAGTTACTCTGTCTACGGTCTGTAGTACCTACCATTAAAAAGATAAGGATAGATATGTTATATTATAATGTTATGAATAATTTCTTACACGAAGCAGTGAGCCGCGGAGACAACAAAGCCGCTGTTGAGCAGAGTGCCGCCGCAGGCCTGGTACCACCAGATGCCCAAGAGGCCGTACTGCATGTTGGACATGTACGGGTAGTTCTCAACTGAGGTTGGCTCACCGCCCACGATGCGGTTCACATTCTTAGGGACCGCTGCAAGGTAAAGAACGAATAAAGAACGTTTTCATCACTCATCATTCTTAGAGCATTTAACGTCTAAGCTCATCATAGACAACTCGAAAACTTCTAAAAATGCGAATTAAGGACTCGTTCTATTTTCAACTTACGACCCTAGCGTAAAGAATTTGAAAATAGAACGAGGCTCATTACATTCATAATAAATGCTTCAATAATATATACAATCTCCATGATAAATACTTAGGTATTATGTATATTCTATGGTACCTACGGCTGTGCCCTTTGCTCGACTTGCAAAGTGGAACCGACCGAAGTCCGGTCCCCTTATTCTCTATCTCGCGATAGGTTTGCAACTTAATAATAATAATAAATTTTTATTTCACAAAGCAAGCAATATTACAACCTTACACTTAAGCCTATTGCAAACCTGTCACGAGATGGAGAATAGCCTTGCGAACGTGAAAAAAATACAACAAGCAAGGCAACCCAGGAACGCACATTTTCGCAACAAACTGTAAACAATAAAATTTCAATTTATTTTATAAAAAACTCTTATAAGCTCCTCGCATTCTTGATAAAAAGTTATGTGTAATTGATCGCTTACACCATAGTGTAAGCGATCAATTACACCCTCGAACTCTTTAGCCTCTCTGCTTGCATCTGGTGTAATGGATCGCTTACGGCCCGTGTATAACAATATACTATATATTAAGTACTTCAGTATGATTTAGGTATAACTTACCGAAAGCGGTGCCCAAAAGGGCCAGAAGAATTAGGAAACGCATTGTGTCGGTGACAAAAACGATGTGGCTATCACAAGATCACTCATTATGTATTTATTTGATTTGGCCTTATCAAATAATCATTGGAATAAGTCTAGGGGCTTACTTAACCTTATTATCTACTGACCACCGTCAAGATTAATTAAAAGATTATTTAGTATCTACGTGTTCCAAAGTAGGCATAGATCTTCCAGATTGCGCGCCAAAGGCACTTGTCACGAACTTGACGTTTGAAAATGATTCTTTAAATTTAATTTAGACGTAGGTAAGTACTTATTTAATTTACGTCAAGACGAAAGCCTATAATCAGTGCGTGTTGCCAGTGATGACTTACGGCATCGAGACGTGGTCGCTAACTATTGACCGTATAGACAAGCTCAAAATCGCGCAGCGGGCTATGGAGAGAGCTATACTAGGAGTTTCACTACGTGATAGAATCCGAAATAAGGAAATCCGTAGAAGAACCAAGGTCACCGACATAGCTCTCAGAATTAGCAAGTTGAAGTGGCAATGGGCAGATCATTAGCGAGCTCGAAGAACCGTTGGGGAATAAAGATTCTCGAGTGGCGACCACAAACCGGACGACGCGGTAGAGGAAGGCCCTCCACTCGATGGACTAAAGACATTATAAACGTCGCGGGGAGTCGGTGAATGGAGGCAGCTCAAGACCGTTCGTCGTGGCATTCTAAGGGGGAGGTCTATGTCCAACAGTGGACTTCTACAGGCTGATGATGATGATGACTTAATTTACCTATTTGACGACCTCATGTGGCGCGGCGGGCTAGTAGCCGGCTGAGATGCGAGAGGTTGCGAGTTCGACTCCCGCTGCGGTACAAATATTTGCATGATCTGCAAATATTTGTTCCGGGTCTGGGTGTAATGGTACCATGGTACTCGTAGTTCCTGATACCCACGACACGGAATCCTAGTGTGGGATCATGAAAACATGACTGGTCCTACGTCAAAATAAAATACTCCTTGTTCGCTGTTACCAACCTTAGGTTAACCGTAAAAAAAAAGGTCAAAAGTAAAATGTAAAGACAATCATATTTTTATTATTTTGAATTCATATTACCAGTTATTAGTAACAACATTGATATTTAAAATGTAGCTGAATGTAAATTGTCTGTATCATACTTACCTACCAGTATTTTGTGACGTGTAACCCGTTTTCGTTAACAAAACTATGACTAAATACCTAGATACTATCCCCCTGTTTCATAATCATTCTCTAAACCTATTTTAGTTATAACTTTTCATTTAAAAAACCGACTTCCCCCGTTGTATTCGACTAAATATTTGGATGAAAAAAAAATTATGAAAGAACCATAGTGTTTTTTTTTTTTTTTATGCTACTTGGCAAGCAGACAAGCGTACGGCCCACCAGATGGAAAGCAGTTACCGTAGCCTATGAACGCCTGTAACACCAGAGGCATCACACGCGCGCTGCCGACCCTGAGACATAAAGATGAAAAGTCTCATGTGCCTGTAATTTCACCGGCACCCGTACCCTTCAAACCGAAACACAGCAATGCGAACACTACTGCTTGGCGGCAGAAATAGGTACGGTGGTGAAAGGATTATGATACTTTTTGAATGCAAATGCTTGGTTTGTTGCTGAAAATATCAAAATCGCCATATGTATGCCTACAATATTTGAGGAGTTCCCTCAATTCCTCATGGATTCCATCATCAGAACTGGATTCTGAAAAAAATGGGACCAATCTGGAAGTATATATATTCAAATAAAAAAAGAATTTTCCAAATCGGTTCATAAACGCCGGAGATATGCGGTAACAAACATAAAAAAAAACTCCTTTTTTGGGAAGTCGGTTAAAAATAGCTTTTGTCTTGTTTTGACGTATGACATTTTACATCAGAGAGAAGAAAACAAAAGCTATTTTAACTAAAATAGGTTTATGATTATGAGACAGACCGTAGGTATGTCTAGGACTAAACATTGGCGAAATTGTAGTAACTTTATCCACATAAGCGATACTTAATCAAATAAAAACATGTAAACTTAGGTATATGTATAAATAGATCGGACTTCCCTTTTACCAGGGAGTGAGTTTCATACGAAATTATTAATTTAAAGACCTTTACACACCGAACACAAATTGTGTTATCTCCAATAAATAAAAAACCGGCCAAGTGCGAGTCGGACTCGCGCACGCAGGGTTCCGCACCATTATCTATAAAAATGCCAAAAAAATCACGTTTGTTAAATAATTATTTTATTCTTTTTTTTTATAATTTTTTGTTATAGCGGCAACAAAAATACATCATCCGTAAAAATTTACTAAGTTTGTGGCGATGCATATATATCCGTCCAAGAAGATGTCGCTAATAAAACACTAATAAACAAACAGAATCTATTGAAGTTATATAACTTAAAAGTATTCAGATATCATATTTGCTATCTATAAACATGATAAGAATTGTTAACAGATTTTTTTTAAGAATTATCAGACAAATTAAAAGGAAAAGATTTACTTTATTATAAACTAGTTGCGCCCCGCGGTTTCACCCGCGTGAATTATGATGAAAATTGATGATGATGATGATGAAAAGTAGCCTATGTGTTAATCCAGGGCGTAAAGTATCTCCATTCCAAATTTCACTCAAATCCATTCAGTAGCTTTTACGTGAAAGAGTAACAAACATCCATACTCACAAACTTTCGCGTTTATAATATTAGTAGGATAAGATAAATTTAAAATCTGGCAACAATGGATCTCGTATTAATTATAATTACTAAAAAATATATTACTTATACTAACTTAATATTACTAAATTATATTATTTTTTTGTTTGATTCCATGTGCCATCTATTCTTCGACTCATTTTCGTGATAAGGCGTTTATCCGTACCGTTAGGCATCTATCTGACTTGAGAAGTGGTCGCTTTCGTAAGTGGAGCGAAATTCAAATGTTATCGTGTTTTTTGCTAATCCACGCTCATGAACACTTATTGTTATAGCGAAAACTAATTTTGCGAAAACTAGGAGACATTACACACATATTTTAATTGATAGTATCTCATAAATATAATTAGTTTAGCTCTTATATAATAATAATAATATAATGAATTTATGTTCTTCAATTATTTTTAGTCTTTTTTTTTTGTTCTGGGACTGCGTCACTCACGAAATGCTCCACCTTAAACAACATTTGTACAGAATCTATTCAAGTTACGTTACCTATTGAAGTTTAGTTATAAATATGGTTATTTAATAGACAAGAGACCAGAGTTAATTCACGCACAAGGCGCATTTGCAATAAAAAGATACATTATGAGACATTTTCTAAAAGTGGGGCATTTATCCGTACTTTAGGTACCTACCCTACATAATTTATCTACCCTATCGTACTAGGGATGATCACGAGATTTTACCTAAGAATTTGCAGATTCTTCACATCTATCAATAGTAATATTAAAACATTTAAAATAACTGCATAAGATTCCTGTAAATTATTTTGTATAAATATTTTAATTACAAATACCACGCATGTCATGTTTTTTTTAGTTATGCGTTGGCGACGATCCAATCGGAGTAGTGGGAGACGCGTGCGTTGACACCGGGGTATACGGCGTCGGCGCAGCCGAAGCCCCAGGAGGTGACACCGACGAGGATGTCGCCTTCGTGGGCGAGGGGGCCGCCGGAGTCACCGTGACACGCGTCCTGCCAGAGAACAAACTGTAGGTTAGGAAACATTGATACACGTGGTAAACTTGATAAGACTCGTCATCCAGTAGTACAGTTGGTTTTTTAGGGTTCCGTACCCAAAGGGTAAAACGGACCCTATTACTAAGGCTCCGCTGTCCGTCCGTCCGTCTGTCCGTCTGTCACCAGGCTGTATCTCACGAACCGTCATATTTAGACAGTTGAAATTTTCACAGATGATGTATTTCTGTTGCTGCTATAACAACAAATACTAAAAACCAGAATAAAATAAATTTAGGCAAAAAGTCTAAAGTTAAGGAATTTCGAAGTACCTGTGTGAAAAGTGGCTGAAACGCTAAAAGGGTTCGTAGGACGATATCGTAATATTTTACAGATTGAAATCCTCAAGGCGCGAGTCTCGCTCGCACTTGTCCATTTTGTATTCCCCCAGTAACATTCTTACTCAACTACTGGGACTTTAATTAACCCGTATAACAAGCATCTACTGTAGTAATAAGTGTTATGCCTATTTTCAACAACATTTTTATTAATTATCACTAGAAACGGGATATTTACCATGATTTTTGAGTTATGTTGATTCCCGATATTTCGGCACAATTTCATGCGCCATGATCACGAGTAAACTGAAGTCTTTGCGAGTAGATTTTTATTGTTATAGGTAGCCGTAACGAGCTACCCTCTTTCTCACTCTTTTATTACGAACACCCCTACCATCAGTTTCATTGTCACACTTAACTCCATCTCGACACACCACACTAACGGTATCCGGACGAGCAACTGGTACCACACAATTTTTCGATTGCTACACATTCTCACCACAGGATTCCAGACTCCATACAATTGAAAACCATCTTCTCTATTGAAATTCCTGTGTTTAGTAATCTCAATTGCCTCTTGTACCAGTCTTGGTATGTAATGCCGCTCTGTTGAGATTACCTGTGGATTGTGTAGCTCAATCCAATGGTTTGAGCCAGATTCTATGAGGTGTTCCGCTATAGCTGACTTCTGTGTGTCGACGTTTTTGACCGCATGCGTTGGCTTTCTATAAACAGACTCCCACTCTGTTTATAGAAAGCCAACGCATACGGACCGATATCTCCATGCTAATTCACACCACCACTCGCGGCAGCTCTTTTCGGTGGTAACGTCTCTCACCAACCGTGCTTTTGACTTGTGTGATGAGGATCATATTGAAAGTGAGCTAGCTCATATCCAGTGTGTCTTGCGTAAGAATGGGTATAAGTGTCAGACTTTGCCATCCCGTCCTAGGCCTAGACCCCGCAAATGCATGGTGGATCGAAAACCAGCATTTCTGCCTTACGTTAAGGGAGTGACGGACAAAATTGCGAAAATCCTGCAAAAGTTCTCCGTTAAGACCATTTTTACTCCCTTAAAGAAAATCTCACACTACCTGCGCTCACCTAAAGACAGTTTTCCACTTGAAAAACCAGGGGTGTATAAGATTGATTGTAGCTGTGGGAGTTCTTACATTGGTCAAACTAAACGTACGATAGCTTGTCGGGTCAAGGAGCACATCCGAGCGGTCAAAAACGTCGACACACAGAAGTCAGCTATAGCGGAACACCTCATAGAATCTGGCTCAAACCATTGGATTGAGCTACACAATCCACAGGTAATCTCAACAGAGCGGCATTACATACCAAGACTGGTACAAGAGGCAATTGAGATTACTAAACACAGGAATTTCAATAGAGAAGATGGTTTTCAATTGTCTGGAGTCTGGAATCCTGTGGTGAGAATGTGTAGCAATCGGAAAAATTGTGTGGTACCAGTTGCTCGTCCGGATACCGTTAGTGTGGTGTGTCGAGATGGAGTTAAGTGTGACAATGAAACTGATGGTAGGGGTGTTCGTAATAAAAGAGTGAGAAAGAGGGTAGATCGTTACGGCTACCTATAACAATAAAAATCTACTCGCAAAGACTTCAGTTTACTCGTGATCATGGCGCATGAAATTGTGCCGAAATATTGGGAATCAACAAAACTCAAAAATCATGGTAAATATCCCGTTTCTAGTGATAATTATGTTAATAACCATGATAGTTTCAAAAGTTATAACATTTTTATTAATTAAGTGCTGGAAACTTATTGCATTTAAAATTGGCAGACCGAAAAAATGAAAAATTTTACATTCGTTAAGTGTCTTCAAAGCGTTAGGTGGCCCATCAGTGATTGGTGAAAGTGAGATTAGTTTCTTTATTTTTCTCTTTGGTCCTAATACCAATTATTTACTTTTAGCTGTTGGTAGTTCCTAAAGGGACAAAAGCACTAATCCAGTCCGTTATTCTTTTAACTGTAAAATAACTACCGGAAAAAATAAGTGTCTCAGTTCTTTCAAATAAATTAAAAATGGACTGGGAATACGCTTTTGTTAGATATGGAAACAGGAGGCAGAAAAACTCTAGAAAATTTTTAGGTCTTCCTCATAAATAGCTACTTGAGCATATAACCGAGTTGATCTAGCTAGAATACGTTTTTGTTTACCTAGACTTGGCTAAACGATTGATGACGTCACTTACGTAAAGGACCCATCGTGCGGTGGGTCCTTTACGGACCATGCAGACTCGAGGCACTTACAGGCAGCTCGCCGGCACGAAAGAGCCTCCGTAGCTGTTGTTTCGATTATCCCATATTCATATCCACGTTTTGAAAATTATTAATACACAAACTCAATGAAGTCAAGTCACTTACCTTGCCGCCGACGTCGAGGATGCCGGCGCACAGCATACCGTCCGAGATGTCGGGCCACAGCTCGTAGCCGGGCTGCATCTTCAGATATGCGTAGCGAGCCGCACACAGCTCCTGGTTGATGACGTTCACATTGACGTGACGGAGTTGTTCAGACAATGGACCACCACTCTGTGAACAATAGGTACCTACACTCAGTTTTTAAGCCTGTGATACTTAATGGAGTCCTCTAGTGTGTTAGCGGGGTAGTACAAATTGAATATCGAGAGAGCACCTCTTGCGATTGACGCGAACGATGAAGGCAGGGACATTCGGCTTTGTGTAGCAGCTAGCCTAGCCTGACCAAGTTGAATCAGTAGCAGTAGCAGTCGCCGACTGACCCACGAAGCCTGAATTTGTGTGCAAATGGTTTTTAGCACTAAAAGTTTTTATTTTACTTTAATGGATATTTGTTTACCGTGATCAGGCTTGTGGTCCGATCTGTAAGACAAAGGCAGTAGGACCACGTGGCCAGAGGGCTTGTCTCAAGAGCCGAGTAAAAGTAGTTGAGGGCGGGCAGTTTCAGATTAGAAGCCTCTACGAAATCAATTCTTGTTTTGAAACAATGAACCAGAAACGAATAAGAGAGAGCTAAGGCGTGATTTATCTCATAATTTTTCGTTTCATGTGGGAGACTATAAAATAAAGCTTACCGCGGTGCTGCCCCATCCAATAGCAGTGACTACAGCGCCATCTGGCGGATTGTAGTTGGGTCCGGCGATGCGCGCCGCTCGAATTAAGTGGGAGTAGACAGCGGGCACAGACAGCCTCATGATGGCGATATCGTTATCGGAGGGTGTTGTAATGTGGGGGGTATTGTAGTGTTCGTGAATTATGATTTGAGATACGGGATGAACGGTGCCACCGGTCAACTGCGAGGAGGTGCCGAGACGCACCCACCAATCGGACGGACGATCGCCACTGTAGATATAAAGAGGAGTTACAACCTAGTTACCCGTTTTCTGGACAAAACACCATCCTAGGTGCTTAGTACTGTATTTATTCTGTACGTAGTCTTGATCCCACACTAGAATTCCCTGTGTCGTGGGTATTAGGAACCACGAGTACCATGGTACCATAACACCCAGACCCAGAACATATTTTTGAATTTAAAAGCAAAGTTTACAAATATTTTGACGACCTCCGTGGCGCGGCGGGCGAAGGTTCGCTTGCGACGCAGGGGGTTGCGGGTTTGATTCCCGCCTCGAAACAAATATTTGTACGATCTGCAGATATTTCTTCAGGGTGTTCTGCTATTTACTATTTATAATAAAAAAAAACTATTTAAGATTTGTATTAAGTATATCAGTTATCTAGTACCCATAACACAAGCTCTGCTTAGCTTGGGGCTAGATAATGCTGTGTGAAATGTACAGCATTTATCATTTATTTATTTGGACCCGGAACAACTAGGATAAGTAGTCTGTTCAGAAAGTGAGCCCTCGTGGCCAAATCGTGAACTAACGTTGTTAAGTACAAATTACAAACAATAGGAGCTGGTTTCTTTCCGTCGGCATTTTGAATCATTAACTATAGAAATAAGTAGTTACATTTGTAATAGGATCGAAACGGAACAGACGCACTATTGTATTGCCCGCTAAACAAAAACGGTAACAAAGCACAGCTGCGCCCTAAATCCCAAGACAGGTCTCTTTCTGAACAGACCCTAAAGGGTTTAATTTCTTACAGGACGCAGTGAGCCGCAGTGAGCACAACGGTGTTGGTGAGCAGGGAGCCACCGCAGCCAAATACCCAGGTTCCCAAAAAGGCGTTCTGCATGTTGGCCATGTACGGGTAGTTCTCCACCGTGGTCACCTCACCGCCCACGATGCGGTTCACAGTTCTAGGGACCGCTGCAAGGTAAAGAACGAATAAAAAACATTATATATTTTGAAGGTTAAGCATAGTTAAGATACTAAGGTAAGGATTTAGGTGTAACTTACCGAAAGCGGTGCCCAAAAGGGCCAGAAAAATCAGGAAACGCATTGTGCCGGTGACAAAAACGACGTGACTATCAAAAGATCACTCATGTATTTATTTGATTTGGCCTTATCAAATTATCATTGTCATGTTACCTACTTACTCAGGTTTCAGGGTTCCGTACCTCGACAGGAAAAAACGGACCCTTATAGGATTACTTTGTAATCCTACAAGGGTCTGTTGTAAAGTACAGGCTAAAGCTATACCAACTTTAAATTTATACAAAGAATGAAGCTTTTACTTAGTTACAGAATAGGTACATAGGAAGGAACGCATAGTACTTCGTACTTAGTGCTCTAAAAAAACTGGTCATAGGCCTCCCCCAGTGTCACGACGAAAGGTCTTGAGTCACCTTCATCCACCGACTTCCTGCTAACTTTATAATGTCTTTAGTCCATCGAGGGAGGCCTTTCTCTACTGCGGTGTCCGGTTTGTGGTCGCTAGTCTAGCACCTATATTCACCACTTCAACATGCTCATTCTGAGAGCTATGTCGGTGATCTTGGTTTTTCTACGGATTGTCTCATTTCAGATTCTATCACGCAGTGAAACTCCGAGCATAGCACTCTACATAGGTTTCCTACATTGTTGAATGCTGCACACAATCGACTATTAACTCACTAATCGAATTTTGGGGATTCAAACGCCCCCCAAAATATTCAAAATGTTGACAAAATCTAAATGAATATTAATGTCATTTCGTGTAGATTTTTGTTGTTTTATTTATTTTCTTGAACCCTCCCCCCCCGAATCTAAAACCTGTGGTGGAATCATCGAAATCGGACAACGCATTTCGGCTCTAAAGAATTATGTAAGAACATAAAATAAAAATAAAACGGTATATTGTGTATTCTGTGCCTTAGCGCGGCACAGTAGTCGGGTAATAAACAACCCATCTATAGGTAATCCTTTAGATCTTTAGATTTTAACTTTCATAAGCATTTCCAACTAATTCAATTAGATAAGATCAGATAACAGTATAAGTTTTCTGTCTATTTGTAGGTGGGTATCTTTTTATTGATAGATTATCTAGGTAGGTATAACATCCTCGTATAGGTAGGTCCTACTGTTCGTTCATTCGATTAATCTAAGTAATCATCATCATCATCAGCCTGTAGAAGTCCACTGTTAGGCGAGGCCTCCCCCATAGAACGCAATGATTGGATTTGCCATAATAACACGCTTGGCAGGCGGATTGGTGCCCGCAGTATATTGGTGTCGATCGAGTACTCAGGTAGATGCTGCTTCCCGTCCTCTGATGTAACCTCTTAGTCGGCTTTTACAAAACCACGGCAGGGGACGGTCTTTATAACCGCCTTCACAAAAAGGAGGAGGTTCTCAATTCGGTTGTATTTTATTTATTGTAGGCATACATATAGCGATTTTGATATTTCCAGCAATAAATCAAGCATTTGCATTCAGAAAGTATCATAACCCGTTCACCACTATGGTTTTTTCATCTAGATATGGCGGAAGTCGGTTTTTTAAATGAAAAGTTATTATCTTAAGCCAGATACACCACGAGACGAAAATTTTTAGGCATACGAAGTAGAAATATATACAAATTAAACGATTAATAATAGTCTAATAGACTAGACTAGTAGTAAATTTTAGTATCGGCTAATACCAAAATTTGTTTTAGATGACTACCGGCTGGTATTGCCAGGATTATTGGGGAAGAGGGGAGGATCTCCCCATATAACATGCATATAGTGCAATGAGGGGATTTGCCACAATCAACACATTTTGGTATATAATTACTTTTAATTGGAATGTCCATTATAATAATTTACACAAATGTAAAGAACTAAAATTATCTACGTAAAATAAAACATTGAATTTGTTATTAAAATCCAAATTTCCAAAATATGGAGGTTAACAGTAATTGCTTTGGTTACGTATAAACAAATATCTTAAAAAAAGTTGTGTCAATAAACACAGCAGCAGAAATTGTAAATGTAATGAGATGTTCTAGGCCGCATATAATTGACTTAACAGAAAAATTAAATGAAGATCGATACGTAGGCCTCTAGTCTTGGGCTGCGTTTACACAAGAGATGAGCGAGGATGCGTAGGCGAGGGATGTGAAACGGTGCGTAGATGAGCGGTGCGAGGATATGTAGCGGGCTCTTCTCAGACTGCTTGTAGTATCTCGCTCGCGTCCATCCTTTCCACACATACCTCGCGCACATCTCTCGCACACATCCCTCGCACATTCCTCGCACACATTCCTCGCTTGTTTTGTACGTATAAAAACCTCGCTCGCTAAGCCGTTTCCATCAGAGCTGCGCTGAGCGAGGCTAGGTAAATGAAGTGATTCTATTGGTTCTTAACAAACACATCCCTCGCTACGCATCCTCGCTCATCTCTGGTGTTCACGCAGCCTTAAACTGAACGCCGCCCCACCGCAGCTTTTACTTGACACATGACTTTCGAAAACGGTCCTTGTGTTTACAGATTAGGGAATACTTTATTTTGACGTAATGTCAATAGTAGGGTGTTCAGATTTAGATTAGACGCACTCTACATCTTATTAGATTTACAAAATCTGTCTTCCTAACACGAAAATCAATAATTTAGAATGAATAAAAAACACTTAATCATATGGTGGGAATACTCTTAATACAAAAATAATCAAAATTAGTAAGTATCCTAGTTGGTGAAAGTGAACTGAACATTATTTTTGCGATTTAAATAGCTCTCTATCAGCAGAGACCAAATCACGAAGTGCGGGTAAAGATTCATAATGGTACGATATATTTGACAATATTATTATATTTACACATTTGACCCACACTCGCTTTGAAAATTTGTTAACTACAAAAACATAATTTTAAAAATATTCTCTCTTCGATCGACCTTTATTTAAAATTTGATGAATTCTCATTTTCGAATCAACAACATTTAGATAACATAATGAGTTATTTCGTCAATACAATAAGATGTCGTTGTTTTTAGAATTGCAAGTACACAACCTTTTGCATTAAAGACACAAATTTATCAATACTTAACTTTATAAGTGCGATTAAATATTTGAAACACAATATTTTTATTATTTTTTTAACAAACCATACTATGTCTAGGTAAATACTTACATTTACTATAGATAACATAAATATAATAAACAAACGTAAGAAGGCACATATTCAATTGAATAAAAATCAAAATAGATAAAGAAAGAGAGAGATAAAAAAGAAAATACATAACTTGAGTGAGTTGCAAAATTTGATAAGTATAACGGATGTAATAAGACTACTCCCGAAAACTGAAATAGTGTACTCAGAGAAAATATTTAAGCTGAAAAAACCGAAAAAAAAATGCTCACTTTTGGGCCGTTTTCTTTAAATATCAATAAAATATCATACATGGAACACAAAAACCTAATTTCCATCAGTAAAAACACTTTTATAAATAAAAACATCAAAAAAAGCAATGAAAACCAGCTAAGAAATATTAGCGCAGCGCATCGATCAGGTAACTCGCGCTATTTTATAATAGCTATGATATAGGTACCTTTACCGGTACCTTCAGTATTCGGGAGCTGTCCTTTTACACCCTGTATAATCGAGTGGCTGGCTACACAACAGTAAACTGACAGGTCACCATCAAACTAGAGATAATCAGGGGGCTTAGTACACAGGTTTTGATAGTTTTCGAAACTATATAAAGTATTCCACTTCGTAATGGACCTGAACAACTCAATAAACAAACTCGTAACGTTCATTTCGTTTTTTTTATAAATTTCTTGCCCTTCCTTTGAGCAGATTTTAGGCGACTCTCAGCGATCAACGATCAGCGTCATTCTACTGCAAATAATTAAGCTTCATACAAAAACAGTGCACTACAATAGCGCGGCAATGTGTGTGTCAGTTAGATTTTATTTTAAACGATGTAGTCGCCAAATCAAATTATGTTTTAAGACTCTTTTTTCAATCTTCTTTATATGCTACAAAAACTTTTCGACGTAGTAAACATTGGCAAAATTGTGGAAACTTCAACCACAAAAGCTATAATCAGAAAAGTACATAAATAGCCAGAACTTCTTTACCAGCAAATTTTTTTTTTGCATTGGGCTTCTTACAATTTGTTGACCTTTACATACCAGAAGACAAATTGCGTTAAATTATATCAGTATGACGTTAAAAAGTAACGTGGTAGATTTTTAGTCACAGCATTTACTAATATGACTAAGGTCCAGATAAATAGAACGTACTTCACGGTGACTAAGTCTAAGCTTTACTTTGAAATCGTCCCTGTCTCTCTCTAATGCGCGTGTTTTAACATTTGTGTGATAGTGACAGGGACGATTTCAAAGTAAGGCTTAGACTTAGTCACCGTGAAGTACGTTCTATTTATCTTGACATCAGACTAAGAGTAAATGAAAGAGAGATTGTTTCAGACAGTTAGTTTTAAATTTTTTGTAAACCCTACTCTTTTCCACGAGGCCCAACAACAGGTAGATAGTAGAACTAAAAGTCTAAATGAATCCTAAATTAATAAAGCTCTCATTTTCATTACGAATAAATTAAATCTAAATATTGGGACTCGTATATACTACGCGACGCGGTAGAGGAAGGCCCTCCACTCGATGGACTAAAGATATTATGAACGTCGCAGGAAGACGGTGGATGGAGGCGGGTCAAGACCGTGCGTCGTGGCATTCTAAGGGGGAGGCCTATGTCCAGCAGTGGACTTGTAGAGGCTGATGATGATAATCATAATTAATACATGATACGAATCTGTTTCACCTAGCGATGCGCGACTATTAAGACAAGTATTAGAACAAGTCGATTTGCATATTAGAAATCGACTAGTTTTTTTTAGTTTTGGAGTAAAAATGGATTTTATTAATAAATGTTGTATTTGTATATGTATTCAACTAGTGAAATTGAAGTCGCAAAACTATAACTAGACGTCACCAAATGAATTTATTCATCTTCAATCTTAGCACCATCTTTCATTTTATTATTCAATGTACCGAGCCGGGCTCCCGTAACACGATTAAACGTCTAAATTGTCTCAAGTGGCAAGAAAGCAATTTTCCGCTAGGCAAATAAGTAGAGCCGCAAGTCAAATGGCGCGATTTTTCATCAATAAACATTCATTTTATTATTCGTCAAACAGAGGCGGGTTTTTCCGTCGACAATCGAATGCCTCGGCCCGGCTACCGCCGCGAATCGGAAACAGTGTCGCGCTTCGTCAGCGCCGGTCGTCGCGAGAGACAATTCGGATTATCCGCCGCGGGTATATCATACGCTGCTAGTAAAGCTAGTGGCAAATTTAATTAAACTGCTTTACTGAATAGTTTTACACAGTTTTTGTTTTGTGGTACGAAACCAGCCACTTATCTTTCGACAGTGGAAGGAAGGGGAAAATAATGAATTGGTATGTAAGGGAAACACTTAAATATCGTAAAAAAATAACAAATAAATGTTAAGAAAATAACCTAATCTTGCTCATCAAAAAATTATGCTGAAAACAAAATCATGCTAAATAAATTCGGTGTAAATATTAAAGTACATATTATTAATGAAAATGCAGTGAGTTTTCCTATCATGAATATTTGGCAGGCCTCAAGTCTATCAAAAACACAGTATCTACTTAATTATATACTTACACCTAGGAAAAACTAATTGTAAATTAATTAACCAATCCTTAACATTACTCAATAAGGTGTAAGTTAGATTAATAATAAACAAATAAAATAAATAACATAATGTGCAAAGTTTCACACAACACTATAAGACTAACATTTTATTCCTTGTCTAACAAAAGTTATCAAATAATCATCATTGGCTTGTGAGACGACCATGATAGAGATTTACAGACAGTTTTTGCTGTTCTGTAGATTTTTATCAAGAGGCTAGTATACCAAGCACCATACATTAAAACTGGGTGGGTAATTCAGCTATCCACAAATAAAATAAAAATTGAAAAACCCCCTACTATTTTTGGTGTTCCATTAAAATTGGAAAAACGAAACACATCGCTGCACCCTAGATCCTATACTGGTCATCAGGTGCCCCGGTTTGCCCCTCCTCGCCCCCTAGATCCGGGGCTGCTATAGATATAGATGATAATATTATAGAAATAATAATTATAGCGATAACATTGATTTACTAAATACCTACTTCAGAATGACCGCGTCAGTATACTATCCCCATCAATAAATATCGAAAAAGAACTAACAAGCGAAAGTAACTTTTATTAATCGTTGATGTGCAAATGAAATGCAACTTTAGTGCGTGTAGTGTAGATTGGTTTTAAAGTTTGACCGACCGTACCTACAAGATGATATTATCACATCGCATTGCCGAATTGCTTTGTCAGGGGTGCGATATTTGAAAGTCACTTAGTGACCAAATATCATCAAAAAGGCCGCAAACCACCGTTTTTCAGGAGATATATTGGAAGAGGCACTTGTATTAACATCATAGGAATAAGAATTTTAGTTATCAATGAGTTTCAGATGGAACAATTTGGAAATCGTGGAATAAACGGCAATTTTACTGACATAATTATCACTAGAAACGGGATATTTACCATGATTTTTGAGCATTATTGATTCCCAATATTTCGGCATAGTTTCATGCGCCATGATCACGGGTAAAGTGTGATCATGGCGCATGAAACTATGCCGAAATATTGGGAATCAATAATGCTCAATAATCATGGTAAATATCCCGTTTCTAGTGATAATTATGTTAATAACCATGATAGTTTCAAAAGTTAATTTTACTGACGTTTAGTAACTAGATGACTTTTCATAAATCGTACCCCTGATCTACCGAAGGCCATTTTGAGAATCTAAACAAAATGTATACTTTTACTGTCAGACTTTACCGATTACAACACAAGTTAAAGGTAAAAAAATACCTTACAATATACTACAATAAACAAATATAATATCTACATAATAGATTAATCCCTAATGCTATTTTATCGATAACACTGAGATTACATCGTCAATAAATATGTCATTAATTTTAAGTCGATAACAAATCAATATACAGTATTCAGCTAAGCGTTGGACCATACTACAGAGCACGGAGCAGCACCAATTCTAAAAGCGTGTTTTGTATGGGACACAACCGCGCGTGCGATTGTGTGCTAATGTAATCCGTGCTGTTCCGTGCTGAGAAGTAAGGTCTAACTCCACCAACAAATTACGTAAAGTTACGCCAAAACAAACGCTTCTCTAGAAGCTAAGAAAAGGCACATAATTCATAAGATCCAGCGCAATATTTTTAATTTCACTTAGTAATCATCATAAGATCTGTTTGTTACATAATGGTGTTATTAGTTCTTATTGCTAAGCATTAGTCCAGCGAAGCCGTCGATTTATACTTACCTAATAATAATACTAATTGACGTATATCTATAGGCATTTTACCGATAATTAACAATATTTATTTAATTATTTTTAAGGACTTTTACGCATGGCGACTTTTCGCAGCGCATTTCAAGAAAGCGCGTCACAAAGCAAAATACAAACGACGAATAGCTTCATTGCGTTTGTACCACGCTGCTAAAAGTCACTGTGTAAAAGCCTTGTACGATTTTATAACAACAGTGATGTATATTTTAAAATGGAGTACTTAATGTAGGTACTTATTCCATCCTATGATTTTTCCATTACATACGGAATTTAGAGTGCTTAATAGTTTCGACCCATAAATGTTCATCCCATTAACTAGTTATATAGGTTCAATCCATTTTAATTCTCGTTATAAAACGTTTTTTAACTAGTTATAAAGGTTGTCTGGAAGAAATCGCTACAGAGCGATAAGACCGCCCATTGTATAGCATAGTTATTTTTAGTTTTCGTTTGTTAAATTGTTTAATTTATACTATGGTGTGCAATAAAGTATTTTCTATCTTTTCTATCTATTCTCGTTTCATCCGACCTACTTATTGCAAATTTATATTGTCTGAATTCAAACATGAGATGGTGTAACAAAAAAGGAGCTAGGTCAGCAGAAAACAACTTTCGACAAAAGTAATATTTCAGGTAAATAGGTAGTACCTACTCCGTTAGATCTTTATCAAAAGGTCCTTAATAAAATAATAAAAATCTCAAATGAAAAATCTCGGATGAAAAAACAGAGGCCCAATTCTCTAATTTTAAAACATTCCAGTCACAATATAATCTCGTGTCAGTCGCACTGTATCGTATAGTAACTACTACTTAATCTTCGAGTATGCATGCGAAGATTAAGTAATAGTTACTGCATAGGTGACAGCTGACAGTGCCACTGAGTCGAGATTATACTGCGAATTGAATGTTTTTAAATTAGAGAATTGGGCCTCTGGAACAATAATTATCGAATAAAAAATCTCGAATTACAAATCTAGAATGTTGAATCTCGAATTAAAAATCTGAAATGATAAATCTCGAATGAAAAGTCTCGAATGAAAAAACTCGAAATAAACACCCCAATGAATTGATAAATAAATGATTCGTTTAGCTAGTTTTCTGACTAAGCCTGCCTAGTGACTGTAGGTAAATAGGTAGGATTAATTAAAATAGGATTAATATTTAATATGACGTCAGGTGTGTCACTAGCGAAATAAGAACGGCTTATACGGGACGCGGCATTTGTTGACTTTAGTGAGTGACTTTAGACTTGTATGTCCTGATTTTTGTCACCGTTGCTCACGTGACATCAAAACGCTCTATATGCTTTATAGGTCGAATCTCTAATGACGTCACATGAGTGTAAACAACGTTTTCAAATGTTTGGTAAGTATTTGTTTATTTATTTATTTTGCTGAGATGTTACGTTGTTAAAGTCAGACAGTTTTAGATGGTTTTCTAAAAACAGGACAAGTTAGGGCGATAGAACTAATCCAACGAAAATCCAGTCAGGCGTTTCAGTATTTTTCAGCACTCATGCTCTAAAAGTAGGCTATAGTAAACTGCTCCGTAAACGCTCTAACCCTCAAGGCCGTAAGTAAATTTGAAAATAGAACGAGGCTCATTACATTCTACTACAATGAAATACAATCTTCATGACAAATCCTTATCTCTATTTAAAAATGGAACTGGTCACAGTCAAGAAAAAAAAATCAAGGCGGAAATCTGGGAACGCAAATATTCTTTTTAGTAACAAACTGTTATAAAAATATGAGTTCAATTGACAAAGAAATGGATTTTAATTTCTTAGCATAACTTTTCATCATTCGTAATGAAAAGATATGCGTTATTCTCGGTTGTAAGCGATCAATTACACCATATAATTCTTATCGGGTGTAATTGATCGCTTACGACCTAGTATACTTATAAATTGAGTACTTGTGCCGAAGCTTCATAAGTTTTTTGTTGAAACCTGAATTTTTCAAAACAAGCATTTATTAAATTCGTGATCGGAACCGTGATCAAAATGAGCCCAATCACTGCCAGGCTACTGTTAATCATCGAGGAGTTCCATTGCCCACCTTCCATCTCCATCATCATATCAGCTCGCTGTCACCATAATATTGTATTGTCATCGGACCTTGACAGGTATTCAAAATTTCAGCCTAATCGGTTGGGTGTTCAAAATTCAGTTTCAAAATTGGACTCAAAAAACAAACAGGACAAGCTAAATAAAACCTTGTAATAAAAACGGTGTATATATATGAAATAGACTATCGTTATCAACGGCGACAGGGATTATTGATTGATAAAAAAATAATTGATTTGACCATTATCAGACTTGTACTTAACTTATCGTTTTGGGGAAACCCAAATGATGTACTTTTGAGATGCTCGTAAGCAGGAAAAAATATTAATTATTATTATTCAAGTTGTACCAGTTGTAGTATTTGGGCAAGTAGTCTAGTGCTTGCACTGTCAAGCATAATACAATAAGGCCTTTAGTAGTCAGTGTATCTTTAAGGTGCATTGTTCATTATAAGAACTCAGTATTTCCTTGATGCTAGAATCTCTAGTACACTCGGTTCCAAAAATTACGGGTCAGTCACAAAAATTGAAATACCTCCAGAACTGTAAAAGCTAGATCAATGAAATAAAAAACAGAATAAAGACTTTTTAGTTGCGCTTCTAATAGCATATTATTTAAACTGGTTGATGAAAAAAAACTTCATTAGAAAAACAAAATTTAAAAAAATGACTATTTTTAAAAACAAAATTTTTGTTTCATGTCATTATGGATGCTTTCCATTTCTATTCTGCCACAAAAAAAATTATCGTGAACGTCTTCCACGTGCATAATTATTATTCTGTGAGGTGAAGCATGGCAGTCACGCTAGAGGAATGTACCAGAATCCTAACTTTTTTGGAACTTGGGCGGAGCCAGCGTGAAACAGCCAGAAACATTGGTGTATCTTTGTCGACTGTTCAGCGGGTAGTCCAGCGGTACCAAGAGACCGGATCACACCTTAGAAGACCAGGAAATGGCAGACCAAGATGCACAACGGCCAGGGAAGACAGACAACTGGTGGCTACAATGCTCCGAAATCGTTTTCAAACTGCTGTTGGTCTAAAAACTCACTTTATTCGCTTTGGAGGTGGCAATTTAAGCGCTCAAACAGTAAGAAGACGTCTTGCTGAAGCAAATTTGAAACCATTGAGGCCCGCAAATGGCCCCAAACTGGAACGGGGACATCGAATTGCAAGACAGAGATACGTGCGCGAACACCTAAACTGGACACTAGACGATTGGTCTAGGGTAATGTTCACGGACGAGTCTAAATTCATACTTTATAAGCATGATGGTAGGCAGTTGGTGTACAGAAGACCAGGGGAGCGCTTCCATCAAGCGTGTGTGGAGGAAAAAGTGGCGTACGGTGGAGGCTCCGTACAAGTTTGGGCTGGGATTTCTGCTGAGGCCCGCACCGAGCTGGTGCTCATTCAAAATGGAACTCTAAATGCAGAGAGGTACGTGGAAGAGATCCTCAATGAACATGTAGGTCCTTTCATGGCCAGGATGGACCGGCATGGCATATTAATGCATGATAATGCGCGTCCCCATACCGCCAGAATTGTACATGACTACCTTGAAGAGGTCGGTATCGAACTCATGCAGTGGCCAGCGCGAAGCCCGGACTTAAACCCCATCGAGCACGCCTGGGACGAGCTTCAGAGATGCGTGAAAGGTCGAAACCCCCCACCAATCACGCTTCCCGAGCTCATACAAGCACTGGTGGAGTAATGGGAAGGTATTCCTCAGCACCGGCTCCGAAATTTGGTGTACAGCATGCCTAATCGCCTGGAAGCTGTCAGAAGAGCTCGTGGAGGCAATACAAAGTATTAAATGAAGAAAGTGATGAAAAACAGCAAAAAAACAATCATAACAAAAAATGTAATCTTAAGAAAAATATGACTACTTTAGTTTTTTTTTAATTTAAGATTAATATTGTGGGTGTAACTAAGTTTTATTTTATTTTTTATCTGTATAATTAAATTCTCAATTGAACAGTCTTCGTTTCATTAGGATGGCATACGTAGTTCGGGAGATATTCGGGTTTATGTGACTGACCCGTTATTTTTGGAACCGAGTGTAGTTGTAAGTTGGATTGTTCATTATAAGAACTTAATATTTCCTTGATGCTAGAATCATTAGTAGTTGTAAGATGGATTGTTTACTATAAGAACTCAGTATTTCCTTGATGCTAGAATCTTTAATAGTTGTAAGATGGATTGTTTACTATAAGAACTCAGTATTTCCTAGATGTTAGATTCTCTAGTAGTTGTAAGGTGCATTGTTCATTATAAGAACTCAATATTTCCTTGATGCTAGATTCTCTAGTAGTTGATAGGTGCATTGTTCATTATAAGAACTCAGTATTTCCTTGATGCTAGAATCTCTAGTAGTTGTAAGGTGGATTGTTCACTATCAGAACACAGTATTTCCCTGATGCTAGAATCTCTAGTAGTTGTAAGGTGCATTGTTCATTATAAGAACTCAGTATTTCCTTGATGCTAGAATCTCTAGTAGTTGTAAGTTGGATTGTTCATTATAAGAACTTAATATTTCCTTGATGCTAGAATCTTTAGTAGTTGTAAGGTGGATTGTTCACTATCAGAACACAGTATTTCTTTGATGCTAGAATCTCTAGTAGTTGTAAGGTGGATTGTTCACTATCAGAACACAGTATTTCCTTGATGCCAGAATCTCTAGTAGTACTAACGTGGATTGTTCACAAGCAGAACTCAGTATTTCCTTGATCCTAGAATCTCTATTAGTTGTCAAATGGATTGTTAACTATCAGATCGTATTATTGCCTTGATGCTAGAATCTCTAGTAGTTATAAGGTGGATTGTTCACTATCAGAACACAATATTTCCTTGATGGTAGAATCTCTAGTACATAGTTATAAGGTGGATTGTTCACTATCACAACACAGTGAATCTCTAGTAGTTCCAAGGTGGAACCTCAGTATTTCCATCATCGTAGTCTCTAGTGGTTGTAAGGTGGGTTGTTCACTGGCGGTCGACGGTCCGTTTGAGCCACTGCGTGAAGTGCCGTAGCTGCCACACGGCCCGCGCCGACTCCTCGCGCAGTCGAGCGTTGTGACGGCGAAGTCGACGCACCTAGTATATAAACAACCCGTTAGTCTGTGTGGAAAGAAAATACGCAATGCTGTGCTTAACCACCGAATATGTTGTTTTTTTATATTTGTGGCCTCTCAGTAAAAACTCAATTTTGCCAATGTCAAGTAGAGATTGTTTAAAATAAGTAAAGTCTTAGATCGAGATAAATAGACGTTACTTATTCCGTACTAATGCTTAGAACTATCCTTGTCACTGTCACACAAATGTTAAAACACGCGTGCTAGAGAGTGACAGGGACAATGCTAAGTATAAGTAGCGTCTATTTATCTCGACCTTAAAGTCCTCGGTCAAGTCATGTTCTAGCAAAGCGATGGCAGTTATGCTAGAATGTTCCTGGACAATTTCCACTCCTTCGAAAAGACACGCAATACACTTATTTTATTTAAATTCACTACCATGAGCTCTTCATAAGCTACACCGGTTGAAATTCCACCAAAATTACACGAGATAACTCAAAAAAACAATAGAAATTGAAATAAAATAATTACGGACGACGTCTTCTTTCGAAAAAGCAGTAAAAGTCCAAATTGTGTTGTTAGAAACACTGTCTCGGCATTATAGCACGCATGCGTGCTAAAAAACATTCATCTTAACAAGGCCTTTCACGGTAAAAGCGACGGGAACACATTCAACTGTAACAAGTGAATTATATCATTCATTTTGTAAAAACGGGATATTTTCACGTACCGATATGTTGGTTTTATGGGACGTACGACAGTGAAGTGATTGAGCCTGATAAAGACACTGTTAGTGTAGCCTGTCTGGCCGCTTCTGGCGCGCCCGATGGTTGCGACGGGAGTGGCAGCGACGATGATGGAGCACCGCAACCCGACACGAATGACGTCACCGAAGAACGCGTGATGACGCGGACACAAGCACTCCCCCCACCCCCGCGCCGGACGAGCCGAGAGGAGCGAGCTCAGAGACGCAGTGCGAGGAAGGACGCGGAGGGAGTGTAGCGCGGATCCTATACCCACCCTGATGAAGACTCTCGATTAGGGTCGAAACCGGTTCGTGCTTCCACCAACATACCGGTACGTGAAAATTTCCCGTTTTTACAAAATGAATGTAACAGGTGAGTCTTACCTCTTCCTCCAATTGATGTCGATGTCGCTGCGCCGCGGCCGCCTCACCCTCTAAAGTCGCGACGCGGCCGGCTAGCCCGCACGCGCACGTCGCGCTGCTGATCACGTGCCCGGTACTCGTGGCATTCCCCTGTCCCGTGTTGTTCTGGCTGGTGGGTGATGTGTTCGGTGGGGTTGGTGTGGGTATAACATCAGCGGTCTGCGAAATGATTGGAATATTAGATTTTACATTTTCGACATTTTCATCAAGCGATAAGCGACGGTATTTTGTATAGATGTTTACCACTGCACAGTGAACTATTGAGTGGGGTTAAAACAAGTTGTACACAGTTGTGGCACGAGTATATCATTAACAAAAGGCATATGGTATAAAACCATACAGATCAACCTCCTCTATACCCGTGGTTTGGCCAACAAGAATGGAATAGAAGAAATATTGTAGCACTGTTGAAACTTTGTTCCGGACACATTCCGACAAACAAGTCTACATTTTTGATGGGAATTTCAGATTCCCCAAATTGCTCACAGTGTAATGTTGAAGAAGACGTACATCATGTGCTGACGGAGTGTGTTCGGAATGAGGTTCAACGTCAACACATGAGATTCCTGTATAATTTTAATATAGGTATATGTAACAGTGTCTTGGTTTCCCCGCTTTCCGAGGAAGCCGAGATGGTCGTTAACCTTTATTTAAGTGTAGTTTAAAATATAGTACATTTCCTGTACGGGAGTGGCATGGTCACTGTGTGACAAAACTCCTTTTAAATAATAAAGAAAAAAAAAGACATTTTCATTGTTACAGGAAGTGCGATAACGCCCCTTGTGGGCGCTGCAGGCCTAAAGGGGGGCAGTAAGAGACCCAGAAAAAATATGGGGGCATTTTATTTTGAATAAAAGATACTCTGTCTGAATACTATAAAGTTGCGTTTCAATAATCGTTCCACTAAGAGTTAACTTGAGACCTGAGCGCTGTTGTGTACTACCTACTGCGCTCAGGTCTCAAGTTTACCTACTGCGCTCAGGTCTCAAGTTAACTCTTGCTGGTTATAGTAAAAGTCTCGATTAGAATGAATGTTTAACTCTTCGCTAATATAGCTCACAATAATTAATTTAATTTGAAGTTATAGTGGTTTTTAAGTAGGTGAAAAAATGGAGGCGCTAAAAAATAATTTATTCTCAAAGTGGGCAGTAGACAAAATAAGTTTGAGAACCCCTGGTCTAGGTGGATGTGACCTAGGAGGTATTGCATTTGTTATGAGCTGGGGTTACCACATCAGGTGGGCCACATAATCAGTTGCGTAAAATAAGAATTGGTTGGTGGAAATAGGTATAAGTAACGTAATATATTTACTTACTGGGGTGGTTTCAGACCAACTATCGTTAGCAGCGTCACTCGGTAAAGTTTCTAACGTCGAATCAGCATTCTCTATAGACGGGTACTGCGTCTCTTCACAGATCTACAAACAAAACATTTTTAATAATGGAGTCACATACATAATCCTGATCCCACACTAGGTTTCCCTGTGCTGTAGGTATCAGGAACTACGAGTACCATGGTACCACAACACCCAGACCTGGAACAAATATTTGCAGATCATGCAAACATTTGTCGCGCAGTGGGAATCGAACACGCACCTCTTGCATCTCAGCCGGTTAATTCAGCCGAAATGTTCAACGAGTTGTACATGGGAACCTTAAGCTAGGTATTGGTTAGTAAAAAAAAGCCGGGTCTTACGAAAGCAATGGCGGCGATGAGCTCACCACTGGTCACGGTACGATTATGCGAAACAGTGAAAAGAGGCCCATTGAGGCTCTGCCTACCCCTTCAGAGAAACAGGCGTGTGTGTACGTCTGTGTGTATAAAGCGTTACCTGCAACATAGCTCTCGTCGCTGTGTGCACGAGGGTGGCCCAGTCGAGCGCCGTCGCGTCTGGCAAGGGTAGTGGGGGCGTCCGAGCCGTCACCCCGCTCACCCCCGTCCCCCCGGCTACCCCTGTGACACCCCCCGGTAGAGGTGCGCTGGCTGCAGTAACGACGTGGGGGCCACCCGCACTGTTGGATCGTGGGGTTTGTCCTAGTTCCGCGTCCATAAGTCTCATAAGTTCTTCCTGAAAGAAAGATCATTAATTTATTCAAAGTCAAAGTCAAAAGACTTTTATTCATTGAAATCACAAGGATCATTTTGAATCGTCTTATAAACTAAAATTACTCCTGTTCCAACGCGACCAAACCTAGAAGAATCAGGCAACAAACACGGCTTGGCTTACATAAATGGTCCGTCTTACCACTAGGTGAGAAGCGCCTGTGTGGTGCCTCGGAGCAAGGAGTTGATGATACATAGTAAATGAGAACTTAAAAACCTTAGGAAGGTAGTCAAAAGTAAATAAACATCAGCAGAAATATGCGAGAGCACACGCTACGCTTGGTATACTTATAAATAATAATCTAATAGAAACATATAAATAGGTAAGTACAGATATTGCAAATTTCCATTTTAGCAGTCGAGGGGCAGAGCAACATCAGGCCACGCGGCTTTATCATTAATATAGTCATCAAGAGTGTAATACGCTTTCTTAATTAGATTAATCTTTATGTAGGATTTAAATTTGCAATATAATAGTTATTCGATGAACAAAGGCACCGTATGGGCACAAACTCTTGCCTTCTTTATCAGCCAAGAAACGCCCACTGCTGGACGAAGCCTCCCCCACAGAATAAGGGGAATTTATTGCATTGTATTAAGTATTGGTGTTAACTAATCAGATATGTAGATGCTGCCCGTTTCTTGGCTTAACCCCTTAGTCATCCATTAGTATCCACGGGAGGAATATCGCTGTACATGAACTCACGGTGAGCGAGGTGTTGGCAGATGCGCGTTTTGAGTTCCTTGAATGTCGCGGCGAGGGCGCGTCCGTGTGCGAGCGACGCCGCACCACATTGTCGCTTAGTGGCGACGCGACCGGCGACCGGCGCCCGCTGCGATTCGAACCACCTGCAATGAATAACTATCAATGAAGAGACGAAACTTACAATCGACTTACTGTCATTATATCCTAACGTAAGTTATCTACCGACTGCGCCAGTTAGACGCATCACGAGCGTTACTAAACTGGCGCAGCCAGTATGATGACTGAACATAAACATGAAGAGTTCAGGAAGTTCATTGGACGCCTGAGACCGCACAGGTGCGCTACACGTCGCCATCCTCACGTGTTATCATTATATAAGTAATATTTTATACGTTTATAAGTATACCTTATTTATATGGGCTTATAGATTAGGTTTTGTAAATTTATCAATATTCCCAAAATAACGATATTATTAATAATAATAAAGTCACGGTAACGGTCATGACAGATAATGCATAAAAGGTTATCTGGAAGAGAATGCTTTTTAGCATTAAGTTCACCTTTTTACTTCTTTTATGTGCAATAAAGAATGTTCTATCTATCTATAAAACATACGTTAAAATTAAATGCTTAGGGTACACGACGACGTTGAAGACCTCCGTGGCGAGGCGGGCGAGTAGCCGGCTGAGACGCAAGAGGTGCGGCTTCGACTCCCGCTGCGGAACAAATGTTTGCATGATCTGCAAATATAACAAATATTTGCAGATCATGCAAATGACCATGCATTGCCGGGTCTGCGGTTGTTGGTACCATAGTAGTCGTAGTTCCTGATACCCACGACACAGGGAATCCTAGTGGGGGGTAACTCACCGGTGCCGTAGCCCGAGCTTTCGGAGCGTGGAGGCGAGTGTCCGCGCTCGTACGCGCGGCGTTGCCTGCCGGGGTGCTGTGCGTCCGCGCGGCTCACGGGCGCCCAGTCTTCAGTTATAGCCTCGCACTGGCATTTGGAGCTGGATGCAAATGTTACTGTCACCTGAAAATATGATAAGAATAAAACATTATTTAGTGTTCTTATAATAATAATAATTCATTTATTGACTCAGATACTTAAAATCCATTTTTTTGTTGGTAGGTACACTTCAATTATATGTTAAAAATACATAGTCGTTAGACAGTGACTGGTGGAAATAATTCAAGTTTTATCCGAATCCCGGCCACACAGACTCCAGCGAGACGCCTACCTGATCAGGACTCGGACAAAAGCTTTCATTACTGGCAGGTTGTAACAATCAGGAATGACCAGATGCCATGATGCAGGATGTCAGGATGTTATAACTCAGTGTGTCCGGCCTAAAAATAGACTCCTCCTCCTACACCTGTAGATGTAGTAAAAGCCTTACTCAGAGATTACACCAGGGGATGGGGCAGCAGCAGCCACCTGAGTAACACCAAACTGCGATCACCAATCCGCCCCTTATGATCGAATTACCTTAAACGCGAGATGCCAATGAGGGCATTATACCTAAACATGAGATTTGCCAAAAAAGCTGTTTACCCTAAACGTAAGATGCCAAATGAAGCAGTATGCCTAAAATGTGAAATTGACAAAGAAGCAGTTTGTCTAAAGTGGATGCCTACAAAACAAAATGCCTAAGTGGTTAAATGCCTGCAAAGGTGAATGTCTAGGTGGTTAAAAGCCTATACAGGTAAATGTCTATTTACATAGTGGTTCGTTTTTTATCAGCCTTTAAGTAATAATTATGCAGGCTACCTTCTATTCTGACTCATTTAACTGATGACTGTCTCATTCCAGTATAATTCGTATAATATCCTTCAAATACCAACTTCATAAAAAAAATAACCACAATAACAGTAATTTTCAATAGAGATTAGCAAATATTATGAGACAATATTTTACTATGAAATCGACTTTACGGCTGCCAATTCTCTTGATATTTAAGGCTTTGCTAACAGTCAACTGACTTATTTGACTTACCGCTTCTAGGTCATCTTGTATTTAAGGCAAACTGCTTTACAGGTAATTTAAATTTAGACTAACTGCTTCTCTGTCAATTTCACATTTTAGGCATACTGCTTCATTTGGCATCTTACGTTTAGGGTAAACAGCTTTTTTGACAAATCTCATGTTTAGGTGTAATGCCTTCATTGGCATCTCGCGTTTAAGGTAATTCGATCATAAGGGGTCTAAAGGTTGTTGAAGAAGAAGATAAACCAAAGATGTTGATGGTCAATTTCTACACATTTAGTATTAGGTACAGTGACAACCTCGAAAGTCCTGCGCTGCGCTTTTACACGCCAATCATCCTACTGACTGCGCCATACTATCGTTACAACGGCCGCGTTCCGAACCTCATTCGCCATTTCTAGAGTCACGTAGAAACTACAGTAGTAAGTGTCGCGTACCGTCACGGGGTCGGAAGTCTTCAGCAGGTCGACGAGCTGGTCGTGATGTAGCGCGACAACGGCCGCGCGACACACTTCTAGAAGTCGCGCACCGCGTCGCATTCCGGCTCGCGCCGCGCACCCACCGCCTTCTACACCCGTCACCAGCCCGTCCGGTTGAACGTGGAAACCTGAGGACAGAATGAGCATTATCCTAACTAGCCCACAATGTTTCCACTGCTAGGAAAGTTAGCCCACTCTCAAACGGTAAAAGAAAACATCATAAGGGTAGCGGCATGTCGAACCAAACATTTGAAGACATGTCACTGTGGATAAAATTAGCCTATGCGAGGCGATATCTATATTATCTATATCAATATGGCGGTAATAGGCGAGGCGACTATCTGACTATCGGACTATCTGGCGTTTGAATCTTTTCACCACACTGGTTCTTTTACCAAAATACCTCACAACTCATCATTGACCTAACGTAGAGTGACCAAGAAACAATTATAGTGAAACGAAGAACGATAAAAACTGTCCGAAAAATTCCGATCTTGCCAGACTCACCCTCTCACTCTTTCACTCACTCGAGCCCGCATACTCTAATCAGCAATACCTTGACCAATTCGATCATAGATCGAGCTGACGCTTGCTGCGGAACGCATGGCGCTATCTTCGCGTGTAGCTCGCACAAACTTCAACCGCTGGGGTATCGACTTCACTCTGATCGATTTGGGAGCTTTCGAGTGGCGGCCACAAACCGGACGACACAGTGTAGGAGCAGCAGTAAACTCAATTGACACGACAACAATGTAGAGGTCGCAGGAAGTCGATGAAGCTGTGGCATTCTATGGTGGAAGTCCATGTCCAGTAGTGGACGTGTAGTAGTGGTAATGATGATGATTATGCGTACCCAGTTGTGAAGCGGCGCCACGCTCGAGCGTGATCTCTTGCAGCGCGTGCGCATTGATCGGCGCCACACTAGCGAGCCGGCGCGACAACGCATCGCCTCCGCTGCGCACGCGCACGCTCTCCCCGCGGTGGTAGTATACCCGCGTCCACCCCGCACTGCTCACCCAACCTGTAACCCAACCGAGAATATAATAACAGAGCCGCTGCTAGACATGTTTTAAGAAACTAAATATCTTGCGAAAAGGAATTAGGTGGGTGCACCCAGTTGCACACCAGGGGGGCTTAGTACAAGTTTTGATAGTTTTCGAAACTATATGAAGTTTTGTTTCCTTCCATACATTTACTGAAAACGTCCTTAGTTTTCTTCTCGTTTTCGCTAGTGGCGCTGCAAATAAATGTATGGAAGGAAACGAAACTTCATATAGTTTCGAAAACTATAAAAACTCATACTAAGCCCCCAGGCACCAGTATTGCACCATTTCAAACTTCAACCATAAATAATAAGCTTATTTAAAATTTCCACTACTATTTTACAGAGACCACCACAGCACTGATGATTCGTCAGCCTATACAAATGCGTTGTTAGTCCAAACGGTAAGTTTGCCAGTCCGAACTGTGGTTTGTTCAAATCAAAATGTATGACACACGAATGCGAACAGTTGCGACTGTATAGTTAACACATTCAATGCTAAAAGCACAGCAGTCTATGTTTCTGGTTTTTGGGTAATTTTATTTTTTCTGCTATTTTTTTCTACAGGCGTTTTTTTTCTTTCAACAGGACGGCGATATGTAGACTTTTGTACGTGACACAGCCCTACTACAGTGCGGCATACACACGTCTATGTTTCTATTCAAAAAAACCGTATTTACACGCATTATAGTGAAAGTTTAAGAGTGATGCCCATCATGTGTTACTCACCTAGTAAACAATTAGTAGGTATAACTAGCACGACTTGCCGTGTTATATTCTCCACTAGAACGATGGTGTCGGCAGACACGCCCATAATGCACTCCAACAGCATTCCACCAGCACCTTCATCTTGCACTTGCACCTAAAAAAACATGCTTTATAAGTTTTCCCAGTGGTTTGAAGGCGTAGTGTATGATAACTGTATGCCGTGGGGTGCCCGGTCTTAGAATAGACCCCTCCGTCTCTTGCCGTGGATATCGTAAAAGCCGACAAAGGGATTACACTAGGGCAAGCATGTCAAACATGCGGCCCTTTACAACGTTGACTGCGGCCCGATTCAAATTTTAAGAATATGAACCCCTAACTGAAAGTCACTCAGTGACTAACGTTTGAAAAATAAAAATAGGACCATCAATTGGTCAAAATTATCATAAAGAAGTGTCAATTGATAGTCATTTTACTTGTCAAACGTTAGTCACCGAGTGATTTTCAATTAGGGAATAGGGGGGCAGTACTACCAGATATATCTAGCAATGAGTTTGTTTTCCCTAGGGTTGGGTTTTGCGGCCCTCTGATTCTACAGTCTTTAGGCCTTTGGCCCACCAATGACTTTGAGTTTGACATGCATGCACTAGGGTATGGGCAGCATCATTCACCAGATACTCAACACCAATACTGCAATCACCAATCTGTGTTCTGTGTGTGTCTTTTCAAATAGGTGGAAATTATCTACAAACCCCCTTATTCATAATAATTTTAAAACCTATTTTAGTTAAAATATGTTTTGTCTTATTTTGACATATGATATATTACATCAGAGAGAAGAAGACAAAAGCTACTTTAACTAAAATAGGTTTAAAAAATGTTTATGAATAAGGCCCTAACATTTTAGTAAAACCATTTTACTAGAACACGACTTGACTGAGATTTTACCAACTAGTCCAAATTTTATCAAGATATGCCTACTTGACACTGGCAAAATTGAGGAAACTTTCCTCAGAGCCCATAATTATAAGAAGTTACACTAGTGTCTTTGGGCGGTTACGTCACCGCCAATTATCTTATCAGCCTATAGTGTCACACTTTGTATTAATAAATTTATCTATGTATCTTATCTTACTCAGCTAGGGCCAGTCTAGGACTGTGTTTTGCTGCTCACACTCGTGAGCGTGTTGCACAGGTTTTTATATGGACTAAATAAGTTGCCAAAACGGTCCGCTAGGTAGGTCAATTAGGTGCTGTTTCGGTTTCCATACAAACACATGTGTACACAAACCACCAACAAAGAAGTTAAATAAATCGGTTATAAAATAAGACTTTTTCAATTGAAAAAAACGGCTAATTACCACTGTTTTCCGTCACTTTTGCTGACGTTTCGAGACTGTATTCGCCGTTCTACCGTCGAACGCGGTCGCGGGCGGTGCTCATGATGAAGAGGCTTCTGAACTCAGTCTCGAAACGTCAGCAAAAGTGACGGAAAACAGTGGTAATTAGCCGTTTTTTCAATTTAAAATGATTCCCAACCACGAAAGTTTCAATTCTAAAATAAGACTTACATGAAAACACAAAGCTCCGCCGACTAACACATCGTTAGTACAATTATCGACTCGGGTCAAAACTGTGTTATTGTTCGTAGAACTGTTGCCACTCTTGCTTAGCAACGACGAAAATAATGCTGAAAATGTGCAAACAGGAAATTAGAAACATATCTGTCACACACAGGTAGGTCTTTTAAAGTTCCTCTTGCTACTCTACACATAAGATACAAAACATAACACCCAACAGTCACATACTGATCCAACACAACAAATATGATTCACTGTCTCGTGGGTATCAGGAACTACGAGTACCATGGTACCGCAACAAATATTAAAAGATCGTCAAAACCCCATCTAGAATCTCAGCCGACTACTCGCCTGCCTCACCACGGAGGTCATCACAAATACTCCTCGCGAGGCGATGGGGTTAATGCCCGAGGCCCTTACTCGCACCGTGCATCCCACACAAACGGTTGAACTGTAGAAGACTCGTATTTATTACAAGTAAAGTGACTCCCTGCAGCTATTTATTTTATTTATTTATTGACACGGTATATCCTAACACAGGGTTCATGTGAGAGACTACCTATTATTCTGTATGTGAAAGCAATTGCTGTGGCGTGTCCGGTTTAAGAACAGACCCCTCTGTATCCTCCGATGGATGACGTAAAGCCGACTAAGGGATGGGGATGGGCACTAGAGGATGGGCAGCATTCAACACAAATACTGCAATCACCAATCCGCCTGCCAACGTGTTGATTGAAATCTCCCAGAGAATGTAACATTCTATGATGATATTCAGAAGTACATTCTATGTAGGAACCCTCATCCAGCATTGGACGTGACTGACCACAGCATAGTCCAGGCCCTTATCACCGAATAAGTTATGTTTGTATTATATTTTGGGGTTTAAGGTACATTTGACGCAGTGGGTCTACAGGATGCATAGCGCACTTTGATTAAAGACTCAAAACATAAGATTAAAGCTACCTACTTGTGAGATGATACTTACAGAACTTTTGGCCACTTTCAACAGTGGTTGTAGTAACATAATTCTTAGCTAAATCCTTCAGGTACTCTTGTCTCGTGCGCGTCGCCATTGTACTAAACTTTGGTGATTGAATCGCGGCGTTTTCGCCGTTTATAACCTGAAATACGAACATAAATTGAAATTACCACGACAAAAAACTGCCTATGGGTTCATTAAGTACTTATGCTCTGAAGTAAATCTGTCTGTTTTTTCATTTTGCAATAATTATTATAAATTGCAGTGCCCTCTAGTGAACAGTGGCAATAAAACCTATTTAAGAACCTGCTTTGGGTTCATACAAAATATTTCCAAACACACATTCAAATGCATTAACTATTATCGACTGCAGCATCCTCTAGTGATCAGTGGCGATAAACCCTATCTAAGAACCTGCTCTGGATTCATACAAAACGTTTGCATAACAAACCACATTCAAATCAGTTAATCTGGAGCTAGGTGATAGACACAATTAGCAAACTCTGACACCAACTGCATATACTAACTCCACTCTGTGTTGGGTTAAAAAAGCAGCACTTAATAGGAAATAAATATAATTATTACTTACTTTACTTAACAATAACTCCGTAAACGCTTCGCTTTTCGGGTACACCGCGCCATCTTTGATAGGGGGTCCGAATAAAGGCACTTCTTTGGCTCGACTTACTGCTATACTGTAATGTGTGTTCTCAGTGCACGGGTCTATAGCCCGAACAACCACGAACACATGCTGAAACTGAGAACGAATGTTCCGCGGCGTGAACGGCGCCGCACCCGGCTCTTGGAACACTATGGTCACTATATCATTGCCTATATGCCGCTTCCTCAACAACTGCTGGCGGTTATTAGGCGTGTACGGAAGCATAGTCGACACGTGAAACATTATCTCGCAGCCTTGGTGACTCGCGAACACGGAAAACAGTCCCGTCGAATCTGTTCTATTGTCTAGCCCAGCTTTGTATTTATCGAAATCTTTTAATCGAACTGTCTGTCCCAGCATTTGTAGGAATTCCACGAAAGCGGGGCCCGCTTCCTGGTTGTTGTACATTTCTTCCTCTGTGGATTGGCCGCTTTTACAGTACATGACGCCGACTTTGTAGGATCGCGTCACGCACTGCTCGTCCAGGCGTAATAGCTGTTCTTCAGCTCCGCTACTGTTCAATCCGAGTCTGAAAATATTCAAAATTAAAGTCAAAGTCAAATTCAAAGTCAAAAGTCAAAAAGAACTTTATTCATTGATATCACAAGGATCATTTTGAATCGTCTTATATAAAATTAAATTACTCCTGTTCCAACGCGACCAAGCCTAGAAGAATCAGGCAACAAACTCGGCTTGGCTTACATAAATGGTCCGTCTTACCACTAGGTGAGAAGCGCCTGTGTGGTGCCTCGGTGCAAGGAGTTGCTGATACATAGTAAATGAGAACTTAAAAACCTTAGGAAGGTAGTCAAAAGTAAATAAACATCAGCAAAAATATGCAAGACAGCACACGCTACGCTTGTTATACTTATAAATAATAATCTAATACAAACATGTAAATAGGTAAGTACAGATATTGCAAATTTCCATTTTAGCAGTCGAGGGGCAGAGCGACATCAGGCCACGCGGCTTTATATAGTTATATTAGTTAGCTTGATTCATATTCATCGGGCGAGTAGCCGGCTGAGATGCATGAGGTTGGTTTGTATAATATGCAAATATTTGTTCCGGGTCTGGGTGTTATAGTACCATGGTACTCGTAGTTCCTGATACCTAAGACACAGGGAATCCTATAGTGAGGGATCAGAACTACTGTGACTGTGTGTAGGTGACTGTTGGGTGTGTTATATTATATCAGAAGGCAGGCATCCAATGCTGGATGATGCCTCCCCCATACCATGCATAACGTGCAATGAGGGAATTTCCCATAATCACCACGCATGGCTAGGGAATTGGTGATTGCAGGTGGATGCTGCTGCCCATCCTGTGCCGTTATCCCTTAGTCGCCTTTTACGACATCAACAGGAGGAGTTGGAGGAGTCCTATTCTTAAGCCGAGACTATCAAGGCTAGACAAAGATGCGTAAGTATATGAACACCCGGCTCGTGTGGGTACAATATTTCAAGTGCATACATAAAGTTTGGGAATTACAGCGTTGCTATCTTTTTACACCAACCAGAGAACCCAAAATGATCACCGACATAGCTCTCAGAATTAGCAAGTTGATTGGCAATGGGTAGGCCATATAGCTTGCAGAACTGACAACCGTTGGGGAATAAAGGTTCTCAAGTGGCGACCACGAAGCGGCCCCACTCTCGATAGACCGACATTTGAACGGTCGCAGGAAGTCGGTGGATGGAGGAGGCACAAAACCAGTCTAGGTGGATTTCTATGGGAAAGGCCTATGTCCAGCAGTGGGATTCTACAGGCTGATGATGATTTAATGAAATGAAATGAAATATATTGAAGATGAATCACTTTTTATACCTTAACATAGAAATGGCGAAGATGGTAGCATACACTGGAGTTATTATGGATGAGAGAAAATATAATGCAAACGGTTGTCAATAAGTTTTTCACAATCAGACATTTAGTAGATGGAGGAAGAGTCCGAATATTATCCGTACCTCAAACAGCTGCTCTGCACCTCGGAAACGACATACTCCAATACATCTTTGGTGTTATAAGTCGCGCTATTGTTAGTCGGCTTGGTTGTCGGCAATGCATCTTCCAGGATGGAACCTCTGAGCGTGAGCAGCTCGGAGGTGCGCACGATGAGGCGGTACTGCCAGGCGAGCTGCGAGGCGGGTGCGGACGCATCGCCGCCGGCGCCACGACGCAGCTCAACTCTTTCCTTCTTTATTGATATCGCTACTGGACCGATGGTTTCGTCCATTCCGAACCAGTTTTGATGGGCTAAAATACAAAAACATAATCTATAATCTGTGCACTCCAGGGCAGCGAGACATGTTGTTAAAGGCCACAGCACACCGGCTGCGTACGCGTAGACGTAGACACGTCGACGTACCATGACGTTGTAATGTATGGAACTGTATGAGACATGGCACACCGCTTGCGTGACGTGCACGCAAGCGTGTACATACGTAGAGACGGGCGTGTCTACGTTACGTGCTGCATATGCATCCGGTGTGCTTTGGCCTTAACTGACGTTTAAGGCCTTACGACAAAAAAGGACGGCCTTACGGGAAAGAAAGGGATGACGCGTGACGTTTATTACGCGTTGAAGGTTACAAAAACTTGCGCGTGGTCACTTTGTTTATATGGACAGTTATAAAGATGATTTAGTGCTATTTACAGTGCAGTCAAAACAGTGCTAGTGCTCAGTTCGGCACGAACCTCAGTTATTTTGGGTAGATTTGGCCTCGGCTTGCAAAAGAGAAAATACATACGTAATTAGGGTAGAACAAACAAACTCACGATGATTATAAAAATAGTTCCTATAATAAGAGGCTCCGAGGTCTTGGCTTTCGATCGGCAGCGGTGCCAGCGATCGTGCGAAGGGGCATCCGTTCCGCCAGTGAGTCTGCCCCGGCGGGAACTCCAGCATAGAGATACCGTATGCCGCTCGAGGCCGATGCCACCCGCCCGTCTGACCTGGGATAGCGCCACGAGCGGTGCGCCAGCATAGAGACACACAACGCTCTTCTTCACCTGAAATGTTATTTTGCCTATTAAGAAACAATGCATTGTTTTTAAAAAATAAAATTATGGTGCAGTTCAACGTTCAGGGGTAACTGAAATGGCGATTCATTTTGATACCAAATCTTTTAAGCCTCTTCGGATCTTTCTCAGTCGCTATTATAGCTGTTATTATTTCCTTTCACTTCTACCTATTGTAAGTGTTTATTAAATATATAATCAAAATAATTTTATCATAAATACAATCACGCAACAATTTTTTATCATCACACTATAAAATGTAAAAATCTATACTAAACAAACGTCAAAACTCACAATCTTTCGCATAAGTTTGTTACTATGTCACGCTCAAACGGCAGAACAGATTTGAGTGAAATTTGGAATGGAGATACCTTATACCCTGGATTAACATACTTTTCATCATCATCATCATTAATTTTCATCATTGTTCACGAGGGTGAAAACGCGTGGCGCAGTATTATATAAAATAAGTTGCGCGATTAACTCACTTTCTAATTGACTATCAACAACAGCCTAAGCCTAAGTCCTAGAAACCTGAAATTTGGAGGGTACAATCTTTTTGTGATCTAGGCAGCTAGCCTACGCCACGGAGAGATTGCTCTTAGTGATAAGACCAGATGTTCCTACATATAATGTAATTTTCTTTTAAGGGTAATGTAATAAAGTGTTGTCTGTCTAGCTAATCAAATAATGGCCGTGTGGTATGTGGACAAAATCTCCTGTAAGAAGTGCCCTGAGATATATAGATGAACACTTAATTTTACACTAAGATAAATAATAACAAAAAAATAAATCACAAAATTAGCAATGGGTAATTGACTTATCACTGAAAGTGACTTCTCCCAGGCTCCTGGGACAACAAGGCTTCATCAGGGTGAATTATCACACAATCTCATAATAATCATATCTTGTGCATGAAAGGAGTCTTTACGAATCATACTAAATTCATTCACCACACAGGTTACCAAGGCCCTTTTCAGGGCCACCATATCTGAACCAGGTCTTTGACCGAATGCAGGGTGACCAAGAAAGAATCAACATAAGTTCATAATCCTAATAATTTTAAATAAAATTGAATATCATTTACCTAACTCTTTTATGTGCGCCAACAGACAAGGAAAGGAAAATAACTAATTAATTTATTACTGAGACAAAAAAGATAATTCCCATCCAAAACAGTAACATGGTAATTCCAACCAATGTAAGTTATCCAGGTAAACTAAAGCTGATGTTATTTATACATCAGCTTGAATTGATGTACCTAGGTATCATTAATTTATTTCACTTTGATTGAAATAAAAGTTTATGATGAAATATGGACAACACAACAACTGAGACAGCCTATAATCATGTAATGTGGTTCATAAATACTGTTGGAAGCTGACCCCAAATAAATTGAGACTATTTGAGACCATAGCCAGGAGAAAGAAGAAAGAAGATAAATAAATAAATAATAAATAAATAATGCTAGACATCACACAACATTATCTAGCCCCAAGCTAAGCAGAGCTTGTGTTATGGGTACTAGATAACTGATAAACTTAATACAATACATTACATAGATAGATACTTTTGATTATATATAGAAAATACCCAGAACACCCGGAACAATTATCTGCAGATCCTACAAATATTTGTTCCGAGGCGGGGATCGAACCCGCAACCTCCTGCGTCGCAGGCGAACCTTCGCCCGCCGCGTTACAGAGGTCGTCAAGATAAGATGAAATATTGTATATATGGCTTAGTGGTTGTAACACACACACCCTCAGTGTAGCTTCTGAAGAAAATGACAATACTCAGATATGGTCAAAAGTATTGGAGGGCCTACGATCAACACTTTCACTGTGGACCGTTTTCCGCGATTTCACATGTAAATACAATTTTTTTATTGAAACACAGACGTGTTTGTGAGACACTCTCTAGTAGGGCTGCAGAAAATAAATAAATGCAATCACCAATAAAGCATAGATGTCCGAAAACCGAAAACACAAAATAAACAAGTTAAAATTACGAAGAAATAGTACTTTTTAATAGCATTGTTAGAACAAAATTCAATGCATTGTATAGTGTCTGTAAACATCATTTAATGAAATGTAAAAAACTTGGTATTTGTAAATCACACGCTAATTACTGTGAGGTGTACAATGTTCACGCACCACTACTCAAGCTAGCGTAATTATTGCATTCAATGAGTGTGTACTAAGCATTGAAATTTTATTTTCACATGGTGGGTAAAAGTTTTTATTGAAGAAGTCAGTTAAAAATACATAAATTATAGAACATGGATGCTTGTTTTTATGTTTTCACATAAGCATGAGCCATTCATGATGCATTGATTTTCATAATCACTTAAAGTCAAAGTCAAAAGTAGGTATTTATTTATTGAAATCACAAGGATCATTTTGAATCCTACTCCTACTAATATTATAAACGCGAAAGTTTGTGAGTGTTTTTATGTTTGTTACTCTTTCACGTAAAAACTACTGAATGGATTTGAGTGAAATTTGGAATGGAGATACTTTACGCCCTGGATTAACACATAGGCTACTTTTCATCATCATCATCAATTTCCATCATTATTCACGCGGGTGAAACCGCGGGGCGCAACTAGTCATCTTATAAAACTAAAATTACACCTGCTCCAACGTCATCAAACCTAGAAGAATCAGGGCAACAAACACGGAATGTTTTTTTTTTAAATTTTATTACCCTTCTTAGTTGTAAGTCATATATCAAATCAAAAGAAGATATAAATTATGCAAAGCAACCATCACATTCAACTGATGATTCATGCATGAAGAATTCCAAAAACTATGAAGGCATACTTGCGTGAATTAAGGTAATATAAAACATTATAAATGAGTATTAGGCATAAGCAATGCATAATTCATTGCCTTGAGAACAATGTCAAGTGTGAGAGCGGAATTTGTATGTCACCTGATTCACAGATGACACAATGGTCAAGTAGTAAGTAGTAACAAGTAGAAGGTTGGAAAAAACATTGACTGTTCATATTTGTATTCATCACCTACATGATCGAATTGGTGTACATTTTCCTTGATTGGATTAACATTTTATGAAAATAGTTATCACACCATGTCAAATCAAATCAAATCAAAAGAATTTTATGCATCATTTTAAAATCATCTTATAAACTAAATTGACTCCTGTTCCAACGCAACCAAGCCTAGAAGAATCAGGCAACAAACGGCTTGGCTTACTTTGATGATTCGTCTTGCCACTAGGTGGGAAGCGCCTGTGTGGTGCCTCTGAGCAGGGAGAAGCGTATCAGCTTCTCCCATAGCATAATAAATGAGAACTTAAAAACCTTAGGAAGGTAGTCAAAGTAAATAAACATCAGTACAAGTTTATAAGACAACACACGCTATGCTTGATATACTTTTAAATAACAATCTAATAGAACCATTTAAATTTGGTAAGTATATTATATTTTGCATATTTTCATTTTAGCAGTCGAGAGGCAGAGCAACATCATACTTTAACAAATAGAACATTGAAATCATTCTCTCACCTCCCAGTTCATTTCGGAAGAATGGACAACTTTCAAGTAGTTCATTAGATCTTCCATCACCCGGGTCAGGCACAGCATCATCTCCAGGAGGCTGGCCACGCGTCGCCAGCAGGGAAGCTGCCGAGGCACCAGTTGTAGTGTTACGACGCCGGCTCAGCAGCGCTCCTCGTATCTCAGCTGCATAATTCAGGTTGGCCATCAACGATTGACAGTCATAATGAGCAAACTGCTTTCTTTTGGTTCCATCACCCATTATGGACAGCGAGGAATCATCCAGTGCTTGACGAGAGAGTGCAGCTCCTGCCCCAGCCCACAGTTTATTGAGTTTGAGCCGCGGTTTAGGACTGGCGCTAGTTCTTGCTGGGGGACCATCTGTGTGGTCGTCTGCGAGACGGTCCCCCGAGCGGCCAAACCCCGAAGGCTTATCAGGCGCAGATACGCCATTGTAGTTGTGTACCATCGCAGGCAACCGCTCACTGCCACCGCCGATCACGTCGATCGAGCCGTGACTCCCATACTCACGACGTAAGCCATTCCCCGACGGATGTTCGCCGTATATCAAGTCAAGGCTCGAATTGCTACGATAAATAACATCTCTAGATTCTTTTCTTCTATTGTCTGGAGCATACATGGCATTATTTTGTAGAGTAAGATTCGACTATCTCATCATGCGAACACTGAGTTGTTGCAAACTCTGTAGGTAAATACAATTTGTAAGTTGCTCACGGCGCTATTTCAAATGAAATCATCGAGAAAGCTATTGATCTTGATCATACGAAGTAAACTTCGACTCTCGACTTGAGCGAGGTGAGTCAAAGAACTGTATTGGAGGCTTGTATGTTCAATAGTATTTTTTCACTAAAATCTAATTTATTCACATCACTTAACTTTCTTAGAATTCGTGAACAACTGAAATTATGATTTTAAACGCGAAAATTTATGAAAAATCACAATAAATCAACCAAACCAATATAGACCAACAGAAAGTACTCTCCTTAGTCTGTGCAACAGAACAAGACATTGGGGCTGCCAGTACTATCTTTTTTATTATACTACCTACCCTACCGCCAGTACCGCCACCGCCCGATACCTTGAAGTTATACGGAAATGTGTCCCACTAAACTATACGAAAATAAAATGCGACTACAGTGAACCGTAACATACAAATAATTTTATCGGAGGGCAAACATAGGGCTAAATTATGACGACCTCCGTGGTGCATTGGGCGAGCAAGTAGCCGGCTGGGACGCAAGAGGTGCGGGCGTTATGGTGTCATGTCTTAAAGGAACGTGAATTCCTTTTTAACAGAATAGAGACGAGTTGAGTTCACACAACATTTTATTATAGGATAACCATTTAATTACATTGTACTTGAGAAAGCTATTTTTCAAGAGTTGTCAAAAAGATAACAAACATTGGTCTCCTAGCGACCAGTCATAGACTTCGCTAGTGTTCCGAGAGTTCCGACCTTTTAGCTGTGTTTTACACTGATGTTACCATAACACTTTATCTTATCAGTTGACAAAACACATTCCTAGTTCAGTCCTTATCTTATGAAGTGTGGGTTTCGGAACTGCTTTTGTCATGATATCAGCCAGTTGGTCACAGGAACTAGTCTTTTGAACATCTACTAGACCTTCCAGTACTGTCTCACGAACAAAGAAATGTCGCACTCTGATATGCTTCGTCCGTTTATGAAACTCTGGATTTTTAGAGAGACGTATGGCAGCTTCATTATCCACTTTCAGTGTGGGTATGCCTTCCAGACTCGTGATTTGACTGAAAATTCGTTGAAGCCATACCAGTTCACGTGCTCCTTCACTCGCTGCAACAATCTCAGCTTCTGTTGTTGAAATTGCAACTGATGGTTGACGTTGGCTTAACCATGAAACTGCTCCTCTAGCAAACAAACATGTCACTCCTGTAGTTGATCGTCCAGTTTGTTCATCGCCTGCGTGATCGGCATCGCTATATCCTTCGATGACACCTTTATCGCATTCTGAAGCATACTTGATTCCATAAGTTTCCGTCCCTTTCAAGTAACGAAATATTCGTTTTACTTTTAGCCAATCAGATTGGGTTGGATTCTCCAGCTTTCGTGAAACGACTCCAACAGCGTATGCTATATCAGGGCGCGTACCTGTCATAAGATACCCTAACGCACCTACAGCCTCTCTGTATGGAAACTTTTGTTCAGAATATTGATTCTCTACTTTCTCTGTTTCCGAAGTCCTCTCTATAGGTGTTGAGACAGGATTGCATTCGGCCATTCCGAATCTCTCTAGAATCTTCCTGATGTAAGATTTCTGTGTAATGGTTATAGAACCATCAGATAGCTGGGCAATCTCTAGACCCAGGTAGTAGGATGCTGGTTTGGTCGTTATTTTTAGTGAATTCCCTAATTCCTTTAGGAATTGATCCGCTAATTCTTCTGTGGTGGCTACAAGCCCATCATCCACATACAGACCTATAATTATCTTCTTGTCTCCCACTTTCTTTGTGAAAAGACAGCAGTCTGCTGTATTCTGTTTAAAACCCTTTTCCAGTAGGATTTCCTCGAAACACGAATTCCAGCAGCGAGGTGCCTGTTTCAGGCCATACAGACTCCTTTGGAGTCGACAGACTTTGGATGTTCCATCATTGAATCCGTCTGGCTGCTTAGTGTAGATCTCCTCCTTTAATTTGCCATTCAGAAAAGCCGTCGATACATCAAACTGTGTCAAATAAAGTTTCTCTTTGGCGCTAACACTGAGTAAAGCTCTAATAGTAGCCATCCGGGCAACAGGACTATATGTTTGTTCAAAATCAATGCCTTTACGTTGTTTAAACCCTTTTACTACTAATCTTGCCTTATATTTGTCAATAGTACCATCTGGGTTTCTTTTTATCCTAAACACCCACTTGCACGGTAGTGCCTTTCTATTGGATGGTAGTTCACAAAGTGTCCAAACTTTGTTGTCGGCTAGGGATTTGATCTCGCTCGCCATGGCTTTTTGCCATTCGGCACTGTCCTCCCTCTCAGTAGCCTCCTTATAAGTTTCAGGAAAATTCTCAACGCCCACATAGCAGACAAAGTCTTCAAGTTTCTTTGGATGTCCAATCGTTGCGCGGTTTCTCAGGTTGTATCGAGTCGTCGTTACAGGCTCAATTACTTCTCGTGCAGTTTTGTACCTCATAACCTTCTTTAATGTATCTTCAGACATATTCGTAGTGAGCATGAGCAAAGCGCCTGTTTCAGCCTTCCTATAACTAGCCATCGCTTTGTTATATTTGCTAACTGCAGCGTCATCTGCTCCAACAAGAATTGGCTGCTGGAGTTTACCTTCTACTGCTTCTGTAGCACCTTCTGTGCCTTCTAGCATGACGGTAACCTTATATTTCCATGTTGACCAATTTTCTCTGCCTTGCAATTTACCAATGTCAATTTTTGTACTGAAATCCATTTTGATTTGTGGACACTCTCTTCTTTTTCTCTACTAGGCCCAATAACCTCTTAAAGGAACGTGAATTCCTTTTTAACAGAATAGAGACGAGTTGAGTTCACACAACATTTTATTATAGGATAACCATTTAATTACATTGTACTTGAGAAAGCTATTTTTCAAGAGTTGTCAAAAAGATAACAAACATTGGTCTCCTAGCGACCAGTCATAGACTTCGCTAGTGTTCCGAGAGTTCCGACCTTTTAGCTGTGTTTTACACTGATGTTACCATAACATCATGGTATACTTACTCGTAGTTCCTGATACCCACGACACAGGAAATCCAGATGTGGGATCAGCACTCTGTTTTTGACTAGTGGGTGTTATGTGTGTGTCATAATAGGTTATGTTAGTCCTTCCTGCCTGTCTGTCACCAATGATATACACTGCCCGGTTTACATTATTCCAGTCCAGTGATCCAGCGAGAATTCAGTACAGCGCTGGACTGGGTCTGTATCTTCTACATTATTCCAGTAATTTAGAAGCCAATAAAGTGGGAACACTGCAGTGAAAATGATTTCAAGAAGAGATCAGTTTGGAATGGCACTGGATTGGCCGTCTACATTATTCCAGTTGCACTGGATTGATCGCACTGGATTCAAAAGTAGACCGCCATTCCAGTTACTGAACTGGAATGCTCACTGGATTCAGTGCATTCCAGTGCCGGTTTACATTTTTCCAGTAAGCAATCCAGCGCTGGATTCGATCGCTGGACTGGAATAATGTAAACCGGGCATAACAGACAAGCAGTTGCCAATACCAACCGTATCTAACCAACGGCACGGTGGTGTCTTATACGGAAAAAGATACGATAGGTAACTAAATTATACGGTTTCCGAATCCAAATAAATATTCTGGCAGCCCACGATACGATAAATTACCATCTGTGGATAAAATAAAGCAAGAATGAATGCAAGTTTTTTTTTTTTTTTTAATTTGGTATTAGTATATTGGTCACAAATTTTAGATTTTAGGCACATTTACAGGAGATTAAGTACTAATTTTAGTATAAGCCTTTGATTATATACACACTAGATAGAGTTTCGTCCTGCAATCACTACAAAAGAAACAGGCCAGCCGTTGCTAGCGCGTGTGCGTGTCTACACACACAAACATGCACGCAGCTTTGTCTTACACTCGCGTCACGTCATTGCTTTTGTGTCTGTTTGCGTGCGTAAAGATAACAGCTACTGACATATTTCCCAATTTATTGGGAAAAACTGACTATGTTCGGGTAAGTAAGTTTTGCCGGTTACTAGAATTCAAACAGTGGAATCTGTTAATTTTTTTACAGAATGGAGATACCTAGATAGACTAGCGATATTGTGATTATGTCGAGCCCACGACTTCGTGGGCAACAGCGTGTGGGAAAAAAGTCAATAAAAAGCAAACTTGTTTTTTTTTATAATATTCACCCGGTGACTTTTTTTTTCAGTTTTTTCAGAATACCTAATGATCCTATAGTTCACAGTTTGCTTTTTATTGACTTTTTTAGTTTTTTTTTGCTCTGATGGTTTCGTGAAATGAGAAAAATCAGAGCTGTAGGAGTTAGTCAAACTTCAATAAGAACATCTTTGTCTAAGGCCACTAGAGGTATTCTGAAACGTACCCGTACCTGGAAAAAGAAAGAGGGAGGCCATTTTGTTTTTTTTGCGATAGTTTTATTAACGTATGTACCAGATTACTTACAAATTGTATGAGAAAACATTTGATTAAATTTGACTAACTTCAGCTGCTCAGATTTTTTTCTTCCGCTACGATGAAACAACCCTTACATGAAACTGAGTCGATACGCATAAAAAAATTTTTGATCAAAACTACTCATTTTTATTGAGAACTCACGCTTGACCAAAAAAATAACTATGCCAAAATCGTTTTTATACAAAATGAGCAAATGGTTCCAAAGACAGTTTTCCCGTATCTCTTATGGATTCGGATATCACCATACTGTCCCATTTAAAAAAAAACACCCTGTATATTTTCAATTTTCATTTCACAATATAATCTCATCTCAGTCATCTTTTGATTAATCATCGCTATAGGCGTTCGTTAGAGTGGATAAGATAACGTATGTATGCCTTCGCCCGCCGCGCCACAGAGGCTGGTATATTGTACATACCTACTATATTTTAGAAAAATTACGACTATACACCACGTACTTTACTATTCTCCTGCTGACGTTTCGTTGACCATTTTGAGGTCCTTCCTCATGAGCACCGACCGCGACCACGCTCAAAGGTCATGCGACGAGAACTAGCCTGGCTCCGCCGCTCCGCACGTTCAGCCCGACTGGACAATGGGGCAGGCGGCGGGGGCGGCGGGGGAGAGGCAGCAACCCGTTCACCGTCGCTCGCGTCAATCGCGTTACCAACAAAAAGCTGCGTACACACTGTGCTAATTGTATCACATTCCAGAACACCTCGGCCACAGTCCCGGTCAGCAGTCGCGGAGTTCAATACCGGTCTCCAAGAAGGAGATATTCCCCAGCCCTGATCTCGGTTAAAATTCGGATGCCGGTTTATCTCGATCGCCTCACGAATTTTCCGGGGGACGAAAAACTTCTCCCTTGCCAAAACTGAAGTCTTGTCAAACCGTATATAATGCCTTGAATCCTGTGTGAGTGCATGTTCTGGTGTTCTGTACTGGTGGCGGTATGTAGACGATGTATTCGCTATCATAGCAGAGAGCGGGCTGGTGGATTTTCTGAGTCATCTAAACTCGGTGCATCCGAAAATACAATTCACGATAGAAAGGGAAACAGATGGAACCTTACCGTTTTTGGATGTGCGAGTTATCCGGGATCCGAATGGCGGTCTATCACACGCGGTGTACAGGAAGCCTACCCACACAGATCGGTACCTACGTGCTGACTCCCATCATCATCCTGCACATCTTCTCTCCGTTCCCAGGACGCTGATCAACCGGGCCCTCAGCTTATGTGACCAACAGTATGTACAGTCGGAGATGGATCATGTAAGGGTGGTTCTGGAGAGGAATGGATATTGTTGGCGGAAATGTTCTCGGATGATGCATGCGGATGAACGTCGGCGAGTACCAATGGTGGAACGCTCTCCGGTCTATCTCCCGTTCATACAGGGTGTGACTGACAAAATTGGTGGTTTTTTACGCCGGAAATATAACATAAAAGCTGTGTTCCGACCACCAAATCAGATCAGACAATTCCTGAGGTCACCAAAAGACAGGGACCCTCTAAGTGTACCTGGTGTGTACAGCATACCGTGTGATTGTGGTAAGAGTTATATTGGTGAAACTCGACGCAACATAGCTACCAGACTGACGGAACACATACGGAGTGTGAAGAGCCTGGACACGGATAAATCGGCAGTCGCAGAACATGCACTCACACAGGATTCAAGGCATTATATACGGTTTGACAAGACTTCAGTTTTGGCAAGGGAGAAGTTTTTCGTCCCCCGGAAAATTCGTGAGGCGATCGAGATAAACCGGCATCCGAATTTTAACCGAGATCAGGGCTGGGGAATATCTCCTTCTTGGAGACCGGTATTGAACTCCGCGACTGCTGACCGGGACTGTGGCCGAGGTGTTCTGGAATGTGATACAATTAGCACAGTGTGTACGCAGCTTTTTGTTGGTAACGCGATTGACGCGAGCGACGGTGAACGGGTTGCTGCCTCTCCCCCGCCGCCCCCGCCGCCTGCCCCATTGTCCAGTCGGGCTGAACGTGCGGAGCGGCGGAGCCAGGCTAGTTCTCGTCGCATGACCTTTGAGCGTGGTCGCGGTCGGTGCTCATGAGGAAGGACCTCAAAATGGTCAACGAAACGTCAGCAGGAGAATAGTAAAGTACGTGGTGTATAGTCGTAATTTTTCTAAAATGATACCAAGCCACGATAATTTCAATTCTATTATACCTACTATACTTTCATAGGTAAAAGTGAAGTAAAGTATAAAATCAGGTGAACCCAATCGACGTTCTTACTTTATAAGGAATCATTTATTCAGTTACCATAAGGAATTTAGCATTCAAAAACTGGCAACACAGACAGAAGTGCCAAGCTTGAGTTGAATAATCGGGGCTAATAAGTTGATTGTTTTTATTGAATACTTTTGAAAATACCATGAATTCTGGATACATATCGATGGTATGTGAATTTACTAGTTGTTTTTAAACGTCCTCTGTAATTTCTGCACACTTTTATGGCGCTAATCGTCATTGCTAGCACAAATTTCAATTCACTTTGCGACCGTTCGCCTTGACAACACAATTGACAATGAGGGGCGGGAAGCGACTTATCAGCTAACAGTTAGCTGATATTTTTTTCTACGCGTTTGTGTCATGAAGCTCTATCTAGTGTGTATATAATCAAAGGTATAAGCATATAAAATGTACATAATTTTCAATTTTTTTCAAACTATCAGCTGTTTGCTTAGAGAGTTTATTCTCTAAGGTTTATGCTTTTTGTCTATTTTTGGATGACAACTAGCTTTTTTAAAAAACTGAGTTGGCAACACTTTTTGTTTTGTGCTTGCAATTCAATCAACAAGCAAAGCGCAAAGTTGCAAGTCGAGTCGAATTTTATTTATTTTAAATAAACAATGCAGATGTACACCACACATAGAGATAACTTTTTTACATTATGATATTTAATTGTGAAGCAGAATTCTGATAATTTCTATGAACATGAGTAAGTCTGAGTATGAGTAGGTACTTTCAAAACTATAGATTTGTGAATGTACGTTTTGCGATTATTTACCGGTCCGGTGTTATTTCAGATCCTCACTCCAATTTTTTGCACTCAAATCAGTCTCAGATGCCTGTGATAAAATTGGATGACAACTCGCAAGTAGTTCCATTGCACATTTTGGAAAATGTAAGTTTTCATACTACTCGTTTTCGGTATCTTACCTACCTAACTTTTAACTAACATTTGTAATGATTGATACGCTAGTAATATGTGTCAATGTTTGTAATCCAAATAACTACCAGACAGGCGACGCTGGTTGCATTGCCACGCTGAATGGCATTACCAATGCAACAAGCCAGCTCTTGGGTTGCATTGCATTCCCCTTTGATTAGATGCTGTGAAGTAATGATGAAACTCCTTAGATCAGTAGCTCTTTACGATTGTTTGCAAGTCTTTAGTTATGTAGCTCAATTGCCCATTAGAATTTGTAAAACTTTTAAATGTTCATGTACTTATGCATTGAAATATTATAGTTGTATAATACCTTTTGTCGATAAATGTTTTAACTAATTTAAAAGGTTCAATGTACAGAATACTTGTTAGGTAAAAGGTAACTTTATATATAATTTTGTTTATTTTTCAGGAAATAAGTCCAGAAATGTTGATACCTCATGTGTACATAACAGATCCTTTTCCATTGCTTATTGGTGAGTATAACACAAATTTTCTTATTTTCGAAAGCTGATACTTTTATATACACTGGCACCTGATCATATATCACTGATTACAGTAGACTTTCATCTTGAGGCTCTGTGGTATCTGTAACGAGAATAAGTGTATGGCACACTTTCTCGCATGCTGCCCATCCAATATGGGTTGATCGGCTGATCTCTTTGTTTAAATTGGCGATACCATTGAAACAAATAGACATACTGTTCGAACCAACTTTTAGACGATAATGAGTTCTCTGAATGTTGTGACCCGATGTAGATTGGCACCCCTCACCAGTAGACCCCAGTAAGCTTCTGTGCTTCTGGATGGCTAACTACCTAGCCAGACAACTCTCATGCATAATGGGCTGCCCAGATAATTTAAATCCAGAAAATACATTACAAAGGTTGTTGGAAGCCTTTCGGTACATGATTCCTAATTACTTTTATTCACAATTCACAAAATTCCCACTTACCAAAATACCTACTCGTATGTTGCCCATTATCTACAATCACTACTGCCTATAATTATCATTTCCCAAAATTTCCACTTTTTAAACCAACTATTTTACTCGTTACATTAAAACGAGAATAAACGACCCTCCCTATGAAAATCGTGTGGATTTCGAAAGTACCAGGATAGCATAAGATACCAGAGTGGTAGAAATGTTCTTTATCTATGATATTTCAAGTGGCCAGTTATTATTGTAAAGAGGATTACCTACCTACATACTCGTGCATAAGAAATCTGAAAAAGTGGTAATTTTGGGAAGTCGATATTATATGAAGTGTGAGTTTAAATTAATGAATGTTTTAAAAAGTACGTAAAATCAAGAAAGTGGTAATTTTGTGAATTGTGAATAAAAGTAATTCGGTACATGAGTCCTACTCATGTACCGAAAGGGTTGGAAGCAGGTGGATAAAGGAGCCTCAAGGCCATACACCATAGCATTCTTAAGGCGAGGCCTATACCCAACAGTGGACGTTAACCAGCCGATGATGATGATGATGACTATATCTGTAAATTTTTATTAATAATTGCCAACAGGTTCTGAAAAAGGAGTGATCAGCGTTGAAAACAAAACTAAACCAGCCTTTAATGAAACTACAGCAAATCTATATCCACAATTTAGTAATCTTCATACAGTGACAGACAACTCTCATGCACAAACAAAATCACTAGTTTTCCTACCAAATGCTCAGAAAACACTCCAATATTACAAAACTAAACCTTACAATGATGTTATTCCAAATTCTTCAAAGCGCTATGCTATCAATGACCAAATAGAATTGATGCACCCTTTAAACTATGTATGCAAGTCTCTACCAACAAATAATGAAAATTTTCAGACAACACAGTCTCTAAATTCAGTCAAACAAAAATTAGATCCTTCGTTAAATGAACTTGTAAACCCACCCAGTTTTATAAATTCTCAGTCAAATATCAGAAATTTCCTGAGCCAACCATTAGATGCACTGACACAAAATCCATTGGACATGAAAATTAATTCACAACCATTGAATTATGCTGATAAACCCTCCATCAAGAGAAATACTGATTCAGAAATAAGCTCAAAAGATAGTAATGGCCAATTAAACAAACCGTCAGTAAAGCGAAAGGTGCAGAATTATGGTGAGTCGAAACTACTTGAAACCTTTGAATAAACTTTTTTCTTTTTTTTACACTACTACGTAAGCATACATACAGCCCTCCTGATGGAAAGTAGTTACTGTAGCCTATGAATGCCTGTAACACCAGAGGCATCACACGCTCGTTGCCGACCCTAAAGAATTTTAAAACGCCCTTTTTAAAGAACCCCGTACTGTAGTACCTGGGGAAAATCTCTTGAGTTAATATAATAATAACCTGTTCAAAGGCTTACTTTAGATTAGATACCAGGATTACATTAATTTACGTTTTTTTAATATGTAATCCTGGTATCTAATCTAAAGTAAGTCTTTGAACAGGCTCTTCATAAAAAAAGCTTTAAAATAATGATTATTAAAAGCAATAATTTGTATATTGTAAGTGTATATAATCCTGGTATCTAATGATAAGTAAGTCTTTGAAAAGGCTCTTAGAATAATGATTATTAAAAGCAATTCTTGGCTGTTTTTTCCATCACTGGCTCTGCTTTTGCACTCTGTAATATATGTTTGTTGTCAATGACCTTGGCTTGGATTAGTATTGTCAAACTTATTTTCAGTTCACATATCTGATGTGCGGGTTCCGCAGCGAGCTGTCGCGGTGCTGCCAACTGCTCTACAGTTAAGGGGAAAAGATAATATCTTTCCGAGAAGGACTTTGCCTGCGCGCATCCGATTTGGACCCGTAGAAGGTAAATAAAGACTCCAGAACTGAGAGTTCTAGAATACCTAAGAATATTGAATTGTAGGCGGATTGGTGATTGCAGTATTCGTGTTGAGTACACAGGTGGATGCTGCTGCCCTCCCTTGGTGTACTCTCTTAAGAAGGCGTACTATGTGAATTTGCCCAACAAAATTGATCTATAACTCAGTATCTACGGGTTCTACGAGTTAAATATTTTGGAATATGAAAGTTTTATATTTTTGCATTTATTGTGTAAAGTTGAAAACACGATATGTAAAAAAAACCTCGATAGTTTTATTTAATGAAAAATCCTTGTTTCCCACACGTTTTGAAAGAAATCTCAGGAACCCTACGGTGTTTTAAGATAAATTTTACTACAACAAGTAGGTAATTACTATTTATTCTTATGCTAAAATCAGTTTTTTGATAAACACTTTATTTTCGCCATAATAAACAAAAAACTTCATTTTTGTGCACGACACTCGCTAGCGCGAGCGAGATGGCGCGCGGGTTATCGCGTGCGTTAAAGAGGGAGCCTAAATTGTAGAATAGTGCCCTCTTAATCGGCTTTTACAACATCCACTGGAGGAGATGGAGGGGTCACCAATCCAATACTGATGGCTGATGATTGTATTGTAGTGGTTTTCACATTTGCTTTTTCTTTGAAGTTGGTTTATATAATGCATAAATTGAAGACCTGTCTGTGAGGCGGAGGGCGAGTAGCCGGCGCGACGCGAGAGGTACGGGTTCGATTCCCGCCGCGGGACAAATGTTTGCATGACCTGCAAAAAAATTGTTCCGGGTATGGGTGTTGTGGTGCTGGGTGTTGTGGTGCCGTGGTACTCACAGTTCCTGATACCCACGACTCTGACCTCCTTATTCATAATAATTTTTTAAACCTATTTTAGTTAAAAAATGTTTTGGTCTTGTTTTGACATATGACATTTTACATCAGAGAGAACAAGACAAAAGCTATTTTAGAGCCCTGAGAATCCTAGTGTGGGATAAGGATTGTGTATGTGACTGTTGGGTGTCATGTTATGTAATGCCTTCCTTCTAACGGATGTATTATTGGGGATTTTAAGCCCTGTCTTACGTAGGCGATGAGTGATGCGACGCGATACATGTATAGTCAAATATTGCTATTTCAGGGATCCATAAAGATATGACTCCATCACAAGCGCTTGACTTAGTATCTAAATCAGATGTTCCAGTGTTTCTGATGACAAAAAATGACGAAATCGTACACATTGATGTCTCAGACAAAGGTGAGTTAAATTACCACAAGCCGTTTTAATTTAATTAATTAACACCACATCAAGCATCAGTTATCATTATTGAAGAAGATGGGACAACAAAGTCAAATGTATTTTATTAATTGAAATCACAAGGATCATTTTTAATCGTCCTCTAAACTAAAATTACTCTTGTTCCAATACAACTGAACCTAGAAGAATCAGGGCAACAAACATGGCTTGGCTTGATTTGATGATCCTTACTACCAGCTGGGGAGCGCCTGTGTGGTGCCTCGAGAACAAGGAGGTCTTTTTCTATCAGTCAGCATCGACTCATAGAAAAAGAGAACAACAAAATTGAAGTAAAACGACGTACTTTTTAAAGGATACAAAATCTCGCGCCTCGATATCTAAATGCGGAAAAAAATTGTTTGTATAATTTTTAAAATCCGGCAGGAATTTGTATTTGGAATATATCGAAAGCAAAATAAAAATATCAATTGGTCTGAAATACTGGACCCCATTTCTTTCAATAATGTTTAATGGGCGCTTTACTTCTATTTCCGACATCCAATTTTTATTTATGATTGATTGAATAGTTGTGTGTGTGTGTTGAGGCAACCAGATCTAACATGGTACGGGGGTCCATACATTCATGATCCTTTGGTTGATCAATTTTGTGTGCATCTTGTTCATGTTTCACCCATATTTGGTTGATTGACGACCTCTGTGGCGCGGCGGGCGAAGGTTCGCCTGCGACGCAGGATTTGCGGGTTCGATTCCCGCCTCGGAACAAATATTTGTACGATCTGCAGATATTTTATATGTATAATAAAAAATATCTATCTATGTAATGTATTGTATCCATAACACAGGCTCTGCTTAGCTTGGGGCTAGATAATGTTGTGTGAAGTTGTGGAAATGTCCAGCATTTATTTATATTTGGTTAATTCATATGATAGTTGTTGTTTAGATAAATGCAACTGGATGGGCTTGCTCCCGCTGGGCGGCATTGGCGAGGCAAACGTATGGCTTTACCAGGATAACGACGAGCTCTACGCCATCACTACTGAGCCTATAAACGCACGGAGGCCTCTCAAACTCGGGTACAGCAATAAATATGCTGAGGATCATAAGTTGCCTGCTGGAGTGCCCACATTGGATCTGGAAACAGGTACATGTTCAAAGCATTTTTAGGGTTCCATACCCAAAGGCTAAAACGGACCCTATTACTAAGGCTTCGCTGTCCGTCCGTCTGGCTGTAACTCATGAACCGTGATAATAAGACAGTTAAAATTTTCATAGATGATGTATTTCTGTTGCCGCTATAACAACAAATACAATATGTACTGTAATAAAAAAATAGAATAAAATAAATATTGAAGGGAGCTCCCATACAACAAACGTGATTTGTTTGCCGTTTTTATAGATAATGGTACGGAAACCTTCGTGCGCGAGTCTGACTCGCACTTGGGCGGTTTTTTTATTTCATGTAGGCGTTAGCCATATGGAAGAGGTGAGGTCCGCGCCGAGTACGGGGCGCGGGCGCGACTCTTAAACATAACATCCAACTGTCACATACATAGTCCTGACCCATCATACACTAGAATTCCCTGTGTCTTGGGTATCAGGAACTACGAGTATCATGGTACCACAACACCCAGACCAGGAACAAATATTTGAGGGTTTTCTTCGAGTTTTTCAACCCATCACTGGTCCACTACAAAGGTAGCCGGTTCCGAGTTTGGTCCCACGTTCGATCGATTTTCATATAACTATTACTTGTTACGTTTTCAGTATTATCATCGAATCCCAAACGATGGTGGTGTAACGAATGCAATCGAGCGCTGCCGTCGGCATCTCTACTGCAGAGGCATGCTGATGTTTATCATAAGGTAGCCTCTTGATGTCGCGCTAAATTTAATGACCGGTTTGAACATAACACCTAGCAGTCATATACGTAGTCTTGATCCCACACTAGGATTCCCTGTGTCGTGTGTAACTACGAGTACCGTGGTACCATAACACCCAGACCCGAAACAAATATTTGCAGATCATACAAACATTTGTCTCTCAGCGGGAATCGAACCCGCAACCTCTCGCATCTCAGCCGGCTACTCGCCCGCCGTGCCACAGAGGTTGTCAATACACTTTAATATTATACCTGTGAATTCCCCTCACTTCCATTCACTGTGACGGGACTCTTGTTCGGATCTGCCTTACAGCTTAGCGTGATATCTAACAATTTCACGCGTAGCTTATGCGTATAAAATGTTTTAATTAACAGCTAATAAGTTTAAAAGTGATATTTTTCACAGTAGCAAGTATGTCTTTAAACGAGACATCCTTAAAATACTAGAAGACTCATGAGTGTCTATCCAAGTATCCATATTGTATTTTTATTTATTTTTTTATGTATTTATATTTAATTTAAGTTTTATGTTTACACAGATTTAAGTATCATACTTTCAAACAACACAACATACTGCACATACCTTATTAATGGTTTTGTATAAGTTAAGTCATCTAGTGACAGTCGTATCTATTGTTAAAAAATGTTAATCCGTTATTGGCTTCAGGTAAAGTTTGTTAGATTTAGCATGTACAATTTAAGAGAGAGTGGATTTTGTGAAATAAATAAAATAAAAATAAAAGTGCCGTGGTGTTTCCGGCCTAAGAAAAGACCCCTCCTCCCGTGGATGTCGTAAAAGCCGACGAAGGGATTACATCCGGGGATGGGCAGCAGCATCCATCTGAGTACATAACACCAATGCTGTGATCATGGCAATTTTTTATTTTTTTATGTAATGGCTAGACACTGGCATACGGCCCGCCTGATGGTAAGCGGTTACCGTCGCCTATTGACATCTGCAACACCCGAGGCATTGCCAATGCGTTGCCTGCCTTGAAGGACCCTTTTCACATTTCCCCCCCCATTGTATTCAATGTAGGAGACTTTGTCCAGCAGTGGACGTAAACAGGCTGATATTGAAGTTTAATTGGTCTTGTGGTTACTAATGGTAGCCTACTTGTACGGAATCCTCTCCACGCAAGTCTGACTCGCACTTGGTTTTTTGATTTATTGTGTAAATATAGAAGATTGAAAAATGTACAAAAAATTGTCTTTCCAGGATGATATAATTTCTACAAGACGAGGATATCGCTGTCTAAAATGTAGAAGAACGTTTAGCAGATTATTTACGTAAGTCAAATCTTAAAACAAACCATACACCGACAATGACGACCTGTGTGGCGCGGCGTGCGAGTAGCCGGATGAAACGCAAGAGGTGCAGGTTCGATTCCCGCTGTGGAACAAATGTTTGCATGATCTGCAAATATTTGTTCCGGGTCGGGGTGTTATGGTACCATGGTACTCGTAGTTCCTGATACCCACGATCCAGGAAATGTGGGATCAGGACTATGTATGTGATTGTTGGGTGTTATTTTATATATAACATACAAATATTGCTCGTTTTATGGTATAGGATAGAATATCGTATGTAGGATTATCGAATGCTGCGAAGATAATTTATTAGAATATACTTGGGCTTTTAACGATTTTGATAAAATTTGCTTATGGAAAATTTGGATTTTGGGGGCAAAAAATCGATCTTGCTAGCTTTTATCTCTGGTGGAAATGCATTTTTCCGAGTTTTCCGAGCAAAGCTCGGTCATCCAAGTACTACGATAATAAAGTACGCTTTGTCATAATATATTTTCATTTACAGACTGAGACGACATATTGCTAAGCATTGTATGAAAACCACTGAAAAGCCAGCGTAAGTATTTACTTGATTCGGTATAGAATCCGAAATGAGGAAATCCGTAGAACTAAAGTCACCGACATAGCTCTCAGAGTTAGCAAGTTGAAGTGACAAATGGCAGGTTATATAGCTCGAAAAACTGATAACCGTTGGGGAATAAAGGTTCTCGAGTGGCGACCACTAACCGTACGACGCGGTAGAGGAAGGCCCTCCACTCTATGGGCAAAATACATTATAAACGTCGCAGGAAGTCGGTGGATGGAGGCAGCATGATACTGTTCGTCGTGGCATTCTAGGGGAGGGCCTATCCCTCCCCTATATCTAGCAGTGGACTTCTACAGGCTGATAATGATGATGGGCATAGAAAGAGTATGTCCATACCCTGAGAATAAATACTGATAATACTTCCTGTTTACGTCCACTGCTGAACGAAGCCTCCTCCATTCAATACAATAAAGGGATTCGCCATAACCACCGCGCAGGCGGATTGGTGATCGCAGTTTTGTAGTACTCAGGTGGATGCTTCTGCCCATCTCCTGGCGTAATCCCTGCGTCGTCATTTATAAAATCCATGGGAGGAGTTGGAAGAGTAATTTTTCTAAGGCCGAGACCATGGCATCAGTATAATAAAATTACTTTAAAATTAATTTCAGAGATACAACAGAACCGAACGCGCCTCTGGACATTAACTCTCTGAACGAAGACAACCGCATACCTTCAGACGAAAGCTTTCAGAACTTTACCAACGGACTGGACTTTTCAACCAGTCTCTTTGATAGCGATAGAATCTCAAATCTCGACATATCGGGCAACTCCAGAACTGACGATTTTAATCCTTATGACATCACGTTTAGAGACGATACTTGCACGAGCAATGATTTGAGCTTTACTAAACTTACTAGTGGAGCTAGTAATATAATTAACAGTGAGGTTTGTGGAAATTAAGGGCCTTTTAATCAAATGCTGATTTAAATGATAATACTCCAAGATAATGTATGATAGGCTAGTGTCTGCCTGCGGCTTCGCTCGCGTTATAATGGAATCGAAAAGTAGCCTATGTTTCAATCCAGATCATTATCTGTGCACCAAATTTCATCTAAATCCATTCAGTCATTACGGCTTGGTTGAGTAATAATCAAAAATCTAAAATGACAATAATATTAGTAGGAATGATGTATCAAAAAGTTTCGGTTATTTATCAGCACTTGGTGAGAAAGTCCCTAAATAATACAAAGTAGCCATTTTTGTTTCAGTTTTATACATTATTATTTAAATTTCAGGTGAAAAAGGAATCTGTATCAGATGCATATACTAAAAGCAATCAAAAAGTGAAAAAAGATAGTAAACGTAAACATTTAAGGTAACTATTATTCTTTCCAGAACAGAGTCATGGACTCTTATAGCGATTCAGTTCAAAAACTATTCAGTACAAAATATAGGTTCGTCGTTGACATTCGTTATCATTGAATAACTTTAATCGCAGAAGTCTATAGACCTTCTGCTACTGTGCTTTTAAATATTGCTGCGGACATCACGGAACCGACATTTTGTACTGAATAGTTTTTGAACTGAATCGTTATAAGAGCTCATGGTGAGGCCTCTGTACAAATCTAGTACCTATATTTTAGCAACAAATTTGGAACGGCCACCTGACTGTATATGCGTCGTCACGTTGCCCAATTAAATGTCGCATTGAAATGGGTGTCTGGAAAAGATCGCATTTAGCGATAAGACTGCCCATTGTACGTTATTTTTAATTTGGTGTGCAACGAAGAGTTTATCCATCCGTCGCAAAATGTTGCTTTAACCAATTGAATGTTGCATTTACCAAAGAGGGCTTTTCAACTACGATTAAAAAAAAAGTAGTTCAAATTGGTTCGATAGATGGCGCTGACTCAACTGTAAATGCCAAGATTGTCAAGTGTAATATCTGTGGTGTACGCGTACTAAGCTATTATCTAACTAGTCTGTGGCTATTAGTCATGATATTTTGTTTGTGTCTGCTTCTTGAATGTGCTCTAGTGATTTCGTGATGTTTTTAGAAGTAAGCAAAAATAAATACCACGAAACGAAGATATATCTACGTTGTTGATGTTGACATTTAATTTTATTTTGACACTTGACATTTACGTAACAGAGCAGCGCTATCTATTTTCAACGCTGAAAGCATGATATGAAACGGCCGTGAAAACCCCTCATTACATGTCCTATTGACCAATTAAATGTCGTATTTACCAGTGAAATTTAGCATTAACCAATAAAATGTCGCATTGACCAATGAAATGTCGCATTAACCAATATTATGTCGCATTTGGCCATTGATTAATGACGTGTATTATTTCGGAATTTTGTCAAGATTCTTTTAGGCATAAAAGCGTGACGTGTTGTGTCTGAAATGTTACCTAGTCATTACTGTGATAAAGCTTAAAATTAATTACTAGTTTTATATCCTGAGTTGAAATATTCATATACTTATTATTTAACAGTGAGTGTCCACGAAGATTGGAATGCGCCTGTGGCCGGAGTTTCAGAAGCAATCAAAAACTAGCGCAACACTTCCTCAAAGAACATCAAACGGACGCTGATACGAAAACGGTATTATATTCTGTTTTTCTAACATGTAGAAAAACCGTCCTTGCGTCGTTTGTTAAACATAATTTTAATGTTATTTAAATATTGGTACAAAAACATCATCCTCATTTTCCTCTTCTAGTTAAAGAAGTATTTCTTTCTCAGACAACAATCTTCTCCGAATTCGAAAGACACATTCCAAAAAAAATACAACCGAATTGAGAACCTCCTCCTTTTTTTGAAGTTGGTTAAAAATAGTCAGTGTCGCTTGTTGCCAAAAACAACGTGTCGCTGTCGCGGGTGACAATTGTCTCTCTTGACTGTCGCTGCGTTTGGAATGTTACCTTAAATTATGTTATAAAATGCTGTTATCATCGACAGGCCTTCCGGCTGTGGTCGCCACTCGAGAACCTTAATTCCTTAATGAAATAGTACAAAATATACTAAACTTATATTTTCTAATGTAAATTATTCTCTTGCAGAATCCGGAAAAGAAGAAATACACATGTGAACAGTGTAAAACTAAACGAGTAAGCTTTAAAGTGAGTAAATAATTACTAAGGAGAGCCCTAACACCCTGAATTCAATTATGTTTTATGTATAAATCACATTATCGATACACGTTACACGATTGCTTTGCGCCAGGAAACTCCAAAGAAAAATTCTATTTTTTTTATTAAAAATTTAATAGTTGTTTTTATTAAGTAATTGATTAATAAGAAAATTTAAATTAAAAATTAAATATTAGTTTTTTAAATAATCAGTAAATTAATAAAAAATTCTGAATTTCAGGTCACTGAAAATACCCTACATGTTTCTTTTTCGTGATTTCCCTATTAAAAATTGTCATTAACTGCCATATCTTTTGAATACTTTGAACAAGCTTGTTTTTTTACGGTACTCCAAGCTCACAGATTTTAATATTTGGTAGAAATTTCAAGACAATCTCTTTAGCTATTTCTGATAAAAAAAGATCTTGACAGACAAACAACAAAGCGATCTTATAAGTGTCCCGTTTTTTTCTGTGCGGAACCCTAAAAACAACCGGTGTGGTATTTTCATTTGTACTTTTATTGCAGCGTCGTGGAATGCTAGTAAATCACCTTTGGCGAGCTCATAAAATCGTATCGACGTTGAAAGTGGAGCGTCCTGTGCGACACTACCCCTGCGTGGCGTGCTCAAAGATATATCGCAGCGCGGCCAAGCGCGATCGGCACATTGATGTACATCATCCAGGTAAATACACAGAAAATCTCTATTTTCTACCCTCACTGGAGCTACATCCTTCCTCATTAAGGCAGTACCCCGACCAAACACAGCGTCAAGCTGTATTTTTCAAGCTTCTCTTCTCGTTAAATAAAGCACGTAGAAAAAAAAATTAAGAGTCACCACATATATTTGACATTTTTTCATCAAGTTCCACGATTGGTTTAATGATTTAACGTCGTAAGTACTCGACAATAAACCCATGAAAAAATTTAAATAAATCATGATTTTGTACATCTTTTCTTAAAGTTCACGTTACTGAATTTTTTGGTTTACACAATTGGATAGTTAATTTAATAGTAGAATAATAATTCTACTAAAAAAAAAATAAAAAAAAATATCTTCTAATAACAAGATATTTTTTTTTTTAAATGGGTTTCTTTTTGTTTTTATGAATTATATTTCATGAATCCGTGCGAATCTGGCTGTGCGCAAGGAGCGAACCAGTCAGCCGCCGGTTCTCGGACGGACGGCTAGATGGCAGTACTATTAGAACGGGTTACATAGGTGTCACTAAAATAAATAATTTGCGATGTATTGTAGAGGCGAACACCTCAAGGTCATTCGGTCAGGGTAGCGCCTTAACACGTTCCAGTGCGGTGCTTTATCAGGGCAAAACGGTAATAAAATTCAACCAAAATCACAATACTGTTACAACCGTACTGACTATTTATCAGGAAAATCTAATCGTTTACATGGGTGGTATACCATACCGTGGCCTGATCCAGCAGTGCATGTAGCAGTGGATGAGTACATCCACTGCTAGATGAGGCCACGGTAGCCTCATCCAGCAGTGGATGTAGCAGTGGATGTACGCATCCACTGCTAAGATGAGGCCTCTCCCATAGCATGCGTATGCAGTGGGGGGATTTGCCATAATCACCACGCTTGGCAGGCGGATTGGTGATCGCAGTTTAGTGTTAGTACTAAGGTGGATGCTGCTGCCGATCCTGGCGAGTCAAAGTCAAGTCAAAAAGTCAAATCCCTTAGTCGCCTTCTACGATACCCAAAGGAGGAGTTGGAAGAGTCCTATTCTTAGGCTGAGAACGTGTACTTCACGTAGATGTAGGATGGTCCAAAATAGAATAGAATACGATCCAATATTTCTCATTATCATCATCATCCTGTTGAAGTCCTCTACTGGACATAGGCCTCCCCTCTAGAATGTCATGACGAACGGTCTTGAGCCGCCTCCATCCACCGACTTCCTGCTACTATTATATTGGTAATATTTGACTACCTCTGTGGCGCGGCGGACGAAGGTCCGCTGCGTCCTGCGACGCAGGAGATTGTGGATTCGATTCCTGCCTCGGAACAAATATTTGTACGATCTGCAGATATTTGTTCAGGGTGTTCTGGGTATTTTCTATGCATAATAAAAAAAAAACTATGTAATGTATTTTAAGAATATCAGTTATCTAGTACCCATAACACAAGCTCAGCTTAGCTTGGGGCTAGATAATGTTGTGTGAAATGTCCAGCATTTATTGTTATTATTATTATATTTCTATAATGTTCTAAATTTTGAAAACTCTTTTTTTGTATAGGTGCAGAGAAACTGTTCGCGCAGTCTATAGAAGGCGGAGTGAAGTCGTGTGAGCCGGCAGCTTGCGGCTTGTGTCCGCGCCAGTACGCCACTCGCGCCAAGCTACTGCAGCATGTGAGAGCGCAGCATCCGGATGCGGTAACTACTCGCACACCATACATGGTTTTTAGTGGTTACAGAGCTTTTTAGGGATCCGTACATCCGAAGAAGAAACCCTTTTAGGATCGCTGTCGTTTCTGTATGTTCATCTGTTGTAGCCTTTTTTGTTCTTCAGAAAAAGTTGAAATCAGGTACATATACAGAGTTTCATTAGTAGAAGAACTTCTTGTGAAAGTGTTTATCAGGGGAAGTACTACCACCGTACCTATTTGTGCCGCCAAGCAGTAGTGCTCGCATTGCTGTGTTTCGGTTTGAAGGGTACGGGTGGGTGCCGGTGAAATGACAGGCACATGAGACTTTTCATCTTTATGTCTCTGGGTCGGCAGCGCGCGTGTGATGCATCTGGTGTTGCAGGTGTCCATAGGCTACGGTAACTACTTTCAATCAGGTGGGCCGTACGCCTGTTTGCTTGTCAAGCAGTATTAAAAAAAAAGTGATTCTGTTTTTGTGGGGCAAACTAGAATATGTACTGGCGCCGTTTTGAGCACATGAGACTTCATCTTTTTGTCTCAGGGTGGCAAATGCAGTGTAATGTCACGTAGGGCGCGTCCTAGGTGGACGTGACCTGTGAAGTAATTAATTGTTATAGGCAAGTTACTGCTTACTGATTGGCCCGTCACTTACTCAAATAAAATGTAATAAATACAGCAAGCAGTCTGTTTGTAGGTAGAAGGCGCACTTTTATAGAATTTTTAATAATTATCTTATTCTTTACAGGTAAACAACGCAAAGGCAGTAAAGATAGTTTCACCGCAGTCAACTGAAACTCGAAAGGTAATTTCTATTATTGAAAAAACGGTCTAGTGCGAGTCGGACTCGCGTGAAGAGGGTTCCGTACTTGTGGGCTAGTATAGTAGCCACTAGACTAATTTAACTTATTAGTCAGTCAGCCCATTTTATACGTATTTTCTCTTCACGAATATTTTCCGATTCCCGTGTAGTTTTCGTTCAAGTTTTCCTGTAAACTACACTGTCAGTGTTTTTGGAAATAATTCGCAATGGTAAATTTTTGTACATTTTCTATAATATTTTCTAAACATTTTAAAATTCTAAAAAAGTTGTCTTATGTTGTTTTTTTAGTTTGCCCCCAATATTAACCTCCTAAATCAGAATTCGTTTATCGAATCGCGCTCATGATTGAGTCAGTGTATAAGAACGTTGTGTCGATTCGAAGAAAATAGACTGTGACAGACAGACAGACACATGAGTGATCGTATAATGGTTCCGTTGGTATCTTTGCGGTACGGAACCCTAAAAATAATACAGCAACACTGAGTAACATTCATAAATATTTAAAGAATGTAATAAACTACCATAAACAAAAAAACTCTATCGGATACCCTAGTATTTAATGAAGTTATTGGCCGTATAAAAACATTAACTACTTTGTTTCAGGATAAGCGGCAGTACACATGCCTCACAACAAAATACTTTAATTAATTCAATATACTTAGTTACCTATAAATATTTATTATTCAGAAATAAATATTTGTATTTGTAAAAAGAACTATATTTTAAGGGAATATAAATTAAATACCCATACACAACGTTTGTTTATAAATAATACTTACTATAAAATCAAATGCTTAAGGGGTTAGAAGCTTTAAGAGCCCCTCGTCGAACTTTTAGGCTGAATTATATTTGTTTTTTCTGGTTCATCCTTCCTACTAACATTATAAATATAAAAGTTTGTGAGCATGGATGGATGGATGGATATTTGTTACTCTTTCAGGCAAAAACTATTGAACGGATTTTGATGAATCTTTACAGTTTTATAGCTTATACATCAGAATAACATATAGGCTATAATTTATAATAGAGGCTCCACGCTTATTTCAAAAATCTATTACAAGTCTTATTAGATTATATTTACAAAATTTTATGAAGTTATCTGACTTGTGCAATTGAGAAACTATGTTTGCTCGTTCCGTTTGGCTCTAGTTTCCTTTTAATTCATAAAAACTTAGTTTTTAGAAAGGAAAAATACCGACTTTCATAAAGCGCTGAATCGATTTCGATAAAATTTATATGGGACCACCTCTGAAGTATGACCAACCAAACAAAAAAAAAATCATCAAGATCAATTCATAACTGGCGGAGTAATCGCGTAACATACATAAAAAAACATAGTCTAATTGAGAACCTCCTCCTTTTTTGAAGTCGGTTGAAAAAATACAAGTCAGATCTTTATAAAATTTTGTAGATATCATCTAATAAGACTTAGCAAGGTCCATGGCGTTTCGGATTTCAGAAACAATGGACCAGAAAAAATTAAAGAGTGCGTTGGAGCGTAATTCAGCCTAAAAATTCGACGATTCGCGTGTACGTTGGAACCTTAACCAATATGTTTATGCAAAGACAATTTAACTTAGAAATGCTAAAAATGCTTTGTAATTTGTAAATCTATCTCAATCACCCCCTCCCCCCCCCTTATTTTAGTCTATTAGAAAGAGCGCGCGATAGCGCACTCTAGGTTTAGCTAATACTGCACAGAATCGCTACCATTATATGCATTTACTCTAACCCTTCCAGTGAATTACCTCTAGCTCAGCCTCTCGTATCACCATTAAAATAACAATGCTGTTTTATGGCCTGTCATTCTTTATCTAATCTTGTTTTTCCGTCCTTGTTCTCCCAGTCTTGATGCCACGAGTAGATAAGAGACAGAAACATAATACCAACAATACGATTCACAAGCCGGTTCTTGTTTAGTACGAACCAAATAGTTTTATATAAAATGTCATCTGTACATTGAACTGCCTGCAGTAGGTTGTGGTTGGACAGATTTTACGTCACGCTTGCAAAATAAACGTGGCTGTGACACAAGCCAGTCCGCAATGTCCGCATACAAGCTATCGATTTTCTACTAAAATGTCAACACAAGTGTTTCGGTAGCGTTTAGGTAGGTATATCATTTGGTGAATTGTAGTTTGTGTTCGTTTGTGAGTGATGACATGTGTGAGCTGTGTTAACATGAATTATGGCGTTCAAGAAGGCCGTATACCGACGGACTTTATTGAATACGACTTCGCAGAAGATGCGCTGGATTTTGAGGTTAGTACCTTTGCTTATATTGCGTCGATACGCCTCTATTTATAGCTCTGATGACTTATTATTACATAGATTACTGCTTAAGCTTATTATTACTGCATAGAGTTCAAATTAAGCTATTTTAATTTGGTATGTTTATTTATGAACCAACAACAATGTAACAAATTAAATGAATAAACCTTAATTTACTGGTTAGGTAAATCGAGTTACGAGGTATTTATCAAAAGCAGTTACTTGATCACAGTTGTGCTCTTAAAAACTAACTGAAAATTATTTAAGCTACTTATTTAATTTAAAGCTCCTTATTAATGCCTATACATTGTGAGCAATCAGTGTTATAGAGTAAAATTTAAACCAGGAATGATTGTAAATAATGCGTTAAGTTCCTATAACAATCATTCATGTGTAAATATACCATTTACAAAATTTGGAAATTCTCGAAAACAACGCTCCCAAATCCCCAGATTTGTATTATTTGCCGATTATTATTATTATTATTTTTTATTTTTTTTTATTTAACCACAATATTACGGTTTTTTTTATTTTGCGGTCGTTGTTTTTATTTTAACTCGATAACTTTGATAGTTTATAAGTTATAGCCATTTATTTACTTAAAGGAGATCTAAATTACAGAAATAAAATTAAAGCCTCAAAAGCAAAAACATTTTTTTAAGATTCAATTCTCTTTAATTTCTCTCTCATTTGTTTTTGCACTTTATCAAGGTATATTAATTATTATTGTCCTATGAACTGGTACATATCAGTAATTTTACCAATTGCAGCTCGATTAAATCACTGATGCCTTTGTTGAGTCGCAAAAACCAAAAATAATACTTGCTTACTAGATTTTAAGACAGCAACTTTAGCTTCACACAACCATAATGAGTTGTTATTGTAGTATTGAGTTTGTTGCACTTAAAAGTAGATTAGATAGTAATGTAATATGACTTGTTCGAAATCTTTGTCCATAAATAATTTAATTTTTTTTTTCATGGTTAAGTAGGTATTCTGTTTTGTAAAGTTTGTCCTTGATACAGGAGCCCATCATTGGTTCGAAATGATTCACTACAACTACATAATTGCTTTATGAGAACGAAAGAAGTAGAATATTTACGATGTAGGTACTGACCTGCCAGGCCCTAGTCCGAGTTTTGCACCGTTGCATATAGAAGAAATAATCTCTAGAATTGCTACTTACGTACTCAGGTTGTTCATACATACATATATAAACATACGTTTTTTTTCCTCGAAAAGTTAGGCAGAGTCTTAAAGTGCCTCTTTTCACCGTGGGTTGCTTAATCGCAGGTATATCTATATAGTCGTGACAAGTGACGTTATAAGACACTATCAAAAAACAACAACATAGACCGACAATTTAAACAACATTTGATTAGCCTTTTGTAGCTCTTACTTTGCTTCCTGTTTTTCGTGTCCCTATACTAGTCTATTTAATTGACACTTTTTAACCGACTTCACAAAAAAGGAGGAGGTTCTCAATTCGGTTGTATTTTTTTTTTGTTTGTTTGTTTCCGTCGTTTATGAAGCGATTTGAAAAATTCTTTTTTTATTTGAATAGATATACTTCCAGATTGGTCCCATTTTTTTCAGAATCCAGTTCTCATGATGGGATCCATGAGGAATTGAGGGAACTCCTCAAATATTGTAGGCGATTTTGATATTTTCAGCAACAAACCAAGCATTTACATTCAGAAAGTATCATAATCCTTTCACCACTATGGATCTTTCGACATTTTTTTTCATCCAAAATTATTTAGTCAGTAGTAGTGAAAAGTTATTTATGTTATATTTTATAGTATTCTGAATAGTTGTGTACATTTACAATTCTTAATTTAAAGTGCATGTTGTGGTAACCTCTCTTGTGATTCATTTATTGGTAGCTCTATCGCGGCTTTGAGTTCGACATTAGCGCCAGTGTCAGATCTACTTGGTTAACTGTGAGCGTGTTAATTATACGTGTTTTTGTGTATGAAATACCCTCATATATTTGTCTTTACAAAAACCCATGTAACACGCTCACGAGTGTGAGTGTGAGCAGCACGCAAAACTCTGACTAGGGCAGTGACGAAATCAAAACAAACAGTCACCGCACCGCGCAAACCTGTTTGCTGGTTAGAATGGAATCATGTTGAAAGTTTTGAGGTAGGTAGCGCGCTAGATAGACGTGTCGCGGACGACCGACGACGGCCGCACTCGAGCGTTTATTTACAGAAATGATTTCGTGGGTGTATTAGCAGTAGACCGGACTACTATTGTAGATTCGTGGTGATTGTGACGGAATTTAGTGATTATAATGGTTTGTTTGACGGAGAAATGTGGGTGTGGGGCATTCTGCGCCAGGCTGTTTTGCCGCTCTCGAAAGGACAGTGACGAGGAGAATGATCCTGTTTCCTCGGTAATTCATGACTTATTTCAGTTCTTTTGTTTTTGCCTAACTTGTCCCTTGAAGTTTTTAGGGTTCCTCAAAAGGTACCAATGAAACCATTATAGGACCATGTCTCATGTCTGTCACAGACAAGAATGTGTTCTCACATAAGACATAAAATGAAAGGGCTCGTATTAAAAATACAATGTTAATTATAATTTTAAAATGTAAATCGAAAATCGAGCATTATTCCCAATAATATTCAGTTATACTAAATACGTGTTATAACTTATAACTGAATAAAAACATACTTTGTTATTTTCATTACGCAAATCAAAGCAAAAAAAATGTTAACATTGTTAGTAAAATAATTAAAATGTTATAATCGAGAAACCTCTGCTCAATAACGGTTACTTTGAAACTACCGGAAACTTATTTTTTCAAAAACTAGGTAAGTATAGAAAAACCAGACGCAACATTTTTCAACATAATTCTCCATAAAAACCAACATAAATCTCCAAATCCAAATTGCATATAATCTTAATTTGCTTGGCGCAGACGGGTAAAAAGCACATTACAATCGGTTAAAACATAAAAGCCGTATTGCCTTACTTAATAATAAACAAACCCGAAACGCTATGTTTCATCGCGGGCGGGTAAAATCACGAATACGCCATCGTGTATTCAAAATGTGCAAATGTACCTGTCTGAGTTTTAACAAGCCACTTACTTACACGGACGTATGGTGTAATGTAACACGGATTTTTTATGGAGACGCCGATGAGCGCCCCTAATGTGCACTCTGTGAACCTCATTTTCCATACAAAAATCCGTGTGACACTACACCATACGTCCGTGTCAATTGCTTGATAAAACATAGACTACGGGGCTCTGCTTGAAAATTGAAAATGTTCGACACGTTTATTTTCAGTGAAGGTTGCAGTGATGTCACTACAGCTTTTAGTTGATGTTGAATTTCCCAGATGCTGATTTTCCGGCTCAATGGGCACATTATTAATCACATTACACCAGTAAAGACACTGATTAGCACAAAGTCTAGCTTGTCTGTAGGTTTCTTTGTCTTCTGCTACGTAATATTATGTAATGCTTTCTGGAATGAGCGAGACTGACCTAGGCATGATACCTTGAGACGAACTACGACCTCATATTTTGCAGACTGCGACCTATTGTTGTAATCTTTGAGTAATCGTAGGAAGAGGGGTTAATTCATTTAATCCGTAGCCTTATAAATAAATACTGGACATTTCACACAACATTATCTAGCTCCAAGCTAAGCAGAGCTTGTGTTATGGGTACTAGATAACTGATATACTTAATACAATACATTACATAGATAGATATTTTTTTTATTATACATAGAAAAATACCCAGAACACCCTGAACAAATATCTGCAGATCGTACAAATATTTGTTCCGAGGCGGGAATCGAACCCGCAACCTCCTGCGTCGCAGGCGAACCTTCGCCCGCCGCGCCACAGAGGTCGTCAAAGCGTACCTTAGCTAATGTAATTGATCAGTTACTAGTTAAAAGCGAATAATTGAACCACCAGAGTTTTCTTTTGATTATTGACTTAAGAAAAGATATCCATCTTTTCTAGATTGCGTGATAGATGATAATTATGAATGAGAAAGGAGTGAATGACGAAGTGACGGCTGACAGGGGAGAGTTGAAGAAACTACTGTGAAGACTACTACTGTGTCAACCCCAAATCAATTGGGATAAGAGCAAGACATTGATGATTATGAAACAATTAAATACATTGACATACGACTGTTCCTTATAGGGGTAGAATAGTATGTACAAGAAATTTTAATTTGGCCTTGGTTTCTTAAACCAAACAGGTATAACTGTAGCTAACTAGCTAGGCTACATTAAATTTATGAACGTTGCAAGCCCATAGATGCGCTGCTGAACGTGGCTACGCATTTTTAATTGGTAATACAATTGACGATCCTTAACCTCACATCCATTGGGTTATCAAAGTCATACCTTGGATGACATCATCTATGAATCAGTGGAATTTTAACCACTTAATTGTACGCTGTTGCTTTGTTTTTTAGAACCTATTTACCGAGCAAATACATTGGGTATCGGTGCTGACTGTAGGAGGCCCCAGCTGAGCACCTAACTATATAAATGTACATAAATACAATATTAGCAAAACATATTGAAATAAATCAAAGATAAAAATATTTTATTTATTGAAATCACTAGGATCATATTGGATCGTCTTTTAGAAGTGAAAACCCAGAGTTCAAATATAAATTGGCCTACTACTGATTGGCCTACTTTTCAAGTGTAGGTAATTTAATTTCGTGCCTACATTCATCATTAACAACTAATGACGTCCACTGTTGGACGAGGCCTCCCCCATATAAAGCAATGGAGGGTTTGCAATAATCACCACGCTTGGCAGGCGTATACGTGATCGCAGTATTGGTTTTGAGTACACAGTTGGATGCTGATGTCCATCCCCCAGCTAGTGTTATCCTTTAGTCGGCTTTTACGACATCCATGGGCAGTGACGGATTAAGACTACTTGATGCCCTCAGCAATCCACGCCTGCGGGCCCCCCTATCCGTATGTGAACTAGAATCGGGCTTTAAACCTTTACCCCCTAAAAACATTAGTTTGTAAAATAAGATGATGAGATGTAACGTACCTTAGAAGTGGAGTATTATGATTGTGAAGTGGGAAGTGGATTTGCGGGGGCGCCAGACGGGAGCCCGCGGGGAAGAAGTGGTTTGTGATTGGCTGATCGCAATTCCGGTGCATTCGAATTGCCGAATGCACTAGTGGGCAGCGAGTTATGACTCTAGGTCGGACTCTATGTCAACTTAAAACGCGCGAATTTTCAAATTAGTCCTAGAAACTTTGCTGTGGTTTTTGCTGACGTGAGAGTGAGGCGTGATGACCTAAGGACGGATTTTTTTGTGCTTCTGGTGCCCCCATCAGACGTGATGCCCTAGGCAATTGCTTAATTTGATTAAGGGTTAATCCGTCACTGTCCATGGGAGAAGACGGAGGGGTCTATTCTTTGGCCAGACACACCACGGCAACGAGCCTGTATTATAAATATATATGAGTAGATTTTATCAGAGGTTAAATACCTACTAGCTTAGCAGAAAAAGGCGATAAAGCAACTCATGCCTTATCACCTCCATAATCTGTGTGCAAAGGAAGGCGACTACACAAAAAACCAATAAATTCCGCTCTATTGGTTCTTGTACTTGATAAAATACTTTAAAATGTTCTGCTGGGTATGTATTAGTTTTTAACTAAATATTTAAAAATTATCTAGCAGTTATCGCATACTTATATCTATAAATCTGTGGGACCTTTCAATATTTTTTTTTAAATCCCTAGCTTACCTCATTGAACCTCAAAGTGCTAGGACTTCATCTCACATCCGATGCTCATCTGTGGCTCCATAAAAACCGTGTTACAAGTCCGTGTCAATTGTTTGCTAAAAACTGATTGATTACGGACTCTGACGTGTACCCCAGCCCCTTATACAAATGCAATACCTCTTAGGTCACACCTACGTAGGACGCGCCCTACTTGACATTGCATTGCGCTCGTCATCCTGAGACATAAAAACGAAAAATCGCATGTGCCTGTAATTTCACCGGCATCTTTAAACTGGATCACAGCAATGCTATAGCACTACTGCTTGGCGGCTGGAATAGGTAGGTATACTCTGGCTGACCTTCACAAGGAGCTCTTTTACATGTTTTTTTTTGTAGTCAAATAATTTGTATAATAGGAAATAATGTCTTTATATATGTTTCCTTTCAGAACCAGTTAGCAGAAGCGCAAGAAGTGAAATTCGTCCAGGTTCTGTCTCAACCTCTCTCGATAGGATCTCATATAGTTTGCACAGGAACACCTTGCGAAGATTTACCATGGTGAGTTCTAATTGTATATGAACACGGATTTTGAGAAATGTTTAAGGGGGGGGGGGGGTTAAAGGTCACCGGTACCTAGCAAAAGGACGCTTACGCCATCACGCGAACGAAGCTTGCTTCTAATTTGCCTATTATTTCTTTAAACTCCATGAAACTTTGTACACATGATCAGTACTAATATCTAGACCCGTGGTGCGTTAGTTTATTATAAATTTATATGGTTACAAAATCATAAATAAAAAAAAACTATTTTTTTTAAAACTGACGTAAGCGCCCTACTGGCAAAAACTGGCCCTACTTCTCTTAAATACATCACCAATCGTCTACAAAAGTCGTAGTCGTAAACAAAATTATTCCAAACTGTTAGCCTGACTAGTCGGACAGATTGGAATTAGCCGTAGTCTCAAGACGCAACTATATTCCAACATCGAACTCAGAATAGTAATTTTGTGTTCTATTGTACTGTGATGTGATGCCTATGTCTTCCGTCTATTGTCGTGCTAAATCAGAAACAAAGCGCTTATTTTTCGCTCTGACTCTACCGCGATATGAATTTTAAAACTCAACGATCGTAGTTGATTATATCTAATCTTATCTTCGACCGTCCGTTTCCTGTTGATCTTCCTATCAATACTCAACTGTATCCGATTCATACAAAATACATAATTTCTGTGAACGAGACTCATTTAAATAAATACATAACATAACACCCAACAGTCACATACATAGTCCTTATCCCACACTAGGATTCGTGTCGTAGGTATTAGGAACTACTAGTACCATATGGTACTACCCGGAACAAATATTTGCAGATCATGCAAACATTTGTCCCGCAGCGGTTGTTGTATTGTGTGTTGTGTTGCATGTTGTATATAAATACAACATTGAACGACCAAGCAATTCTATATCGCATTCCGATTACTCAGGTACTTTCCTTATTTCTGTTAACATTTATGGCACTGCTTATTTAAAAAAACGTTTTTTTGCTTTACTCATGTTAGAGAAATTGACTTGGTAGTTTTAGATTTCTGATGGATTATCCATACAAACATACTTACATAGCCGTTAAATACAAAACCCTTTTTCCCCTCTTAAATTAGTCGGGCTGATAAAGCGCGAGGTCTCAGTTCGGGGCGAACCACTAGTTTATTTTAATTTCTGTATTTTTATATGCAGGTTCGCAGTGAACATAGGCTGCGGAGACCCGGAGCTTCGCGGGGACATAGCGTTGCACTTGAACGTGCGTCTCCCGCAGTGGTATGTGGTGCGGAACACGCGAAGACATGACAAGTGGGGACCTGAGGAGACTACTGCTTACAGGTACAAATTATACCAACTAAATCAGCATTTCAGCTAGCATATAGCATAACAGTGTGTCATTGTTCAGTGAGTGGCATTTGAATACGACCATTGGATTACGAGTAGGAAGTTTCAATATTAAAATAAAATGAAAATCGATAAACCGAATCCCTGAATAATATAAAAGTTATATTTTATATTTATTTTATTTATACCAAACGGTTGTTACATAATTTACTAGGTATAAGGATAAATATCTAAAAACTTCTATTACATAGTAGTTATTTATGCAAAAACATGATTGAGGGTGCATCAAAAAACCAAAATAGGTTAATATACCTGTGTTATGGTTTGTGATACCTTCCTTCGGTTGTCGCTTATTCATATTTTTAAAGTAAAATTAATTATGATTGGATTTTGGTCATATTTTAACGCAAAAAGGGTTTGGGCAATTTTTTGTGGTAAGTATTATAATCTGGATCACATAGACACTACAATACATACTTAAGATACTTTTTGGGCAAATTATAAAGGTTTTAAAAATTGATTATGATTATGAATTAGGCTCCAATCGGAACGATTAATTTAACGACAAAAAGACGCTCTGCCAACCCCGTGGTGGTGCTTTGCTGTAGTTTCTAGGTCAAATAAGCTCGTTCTAGCCGGGGTAGAGCTATGTCGGGTTGCGTGTCGGCACATTATTTACGTAATCAATAGTTTTGTGAACCTGTACCAGCGCCCTACTTTTAAAAGCTCACCTTCGGTTTGGCATACTTAGATATAAAGATAGATAGAAAATACTCCATAATAAACAAAAAAGAAACAATTTACAAACTAAAGCTAAATATGTTACTAAACGGACGGTCTTATCGCTTTGTAGCCATTTCTACCAGACAACCTTTCGATGGAACAGACTAATATTATAATCGTTATAATAAGAATGTCTAATATCCCGAAAATCAGAAGTTCGTATCAGGGTGACGATGGTTCAATCGGTAATATTTGGGATAATATAAAAACTTAATTTTAAAATAACTAAAGTTTAAATAACTGGCCGTGGTGTGTCCAGTCTAAGAATATGCCCCTCCATCTCCTCCCGCGGATGTCGTAAAAGCGACTAAGAGATTACACCAGAGGATGGGCGGCAGCATCCACCTGAGTACTCAACATGAATACTGCGCTCACCAATTCGCCTGCCATGCGTGGTGATTATGGCAATTCCCACTGTAGCGGTCGGAAAGCTAATTGGATCTAATATGTCATACATGTCCAATGTATACCTCATCAAACTATTGAGCTCTTTGAGTTAGCACGCTTACAGCTACCTCTCTACAAATTAGCAGTATCGTACCTACCACTTCACACCATATAAATATCTACTCCGTACTTACATTCCCTATTCCATAGGGCCATAGGGCGTTATAGAGGTCATGGTATAAGTTTATTTTTAACCGACTTCACAAAAAAGGAGGTTCTCAATTCGGTTCTTTTTTTTATTTTTGTTACCTCATACCTCCCTCATTTATAAAACGACTGTGAAAATTCTTTTTTTATTTGAATAGATATACTTCCAGATTGGTCCCGTTTTTTTCAGAATTCAGTTCTGATGATGGAATCCATGAGGAATTTAGGGAACTCCTCAAATATTGTAGGCATACATATAGCGATTTTGATATTTTCAGCAACAAATCAAGCATTTGCATTCAGAAAGTATTATAACCCTTTCACCACTATGGTTTTTTCATATATTTTTTTTCATCCAAATATTTAGTCGAATACAATGGGGGAAATCGGGTTTTTAAATGAAAAGTTATCATAAAATGCAGTTAAACATGCTAGCTGTCGCTTTACGCGTTGTTGATAACCTGCAAGAACCTACTTGCCTACCTACACCTCTGGTGACCTACTAACTTCATGTTCTAATGAGTTGGTACCGACTAATTTACAGTTGGTAATGTTCGGAGAATACCAGTAGCTCAGTAGTGTAATGTCGTTAATTATATTCTCATTAGTTGGTAGTTACTTGGTTAAGAGTCTGTCAAGGATGTGGGAAATATTTAACAATAAACTTCATCTTGCAAGATTCCCAAAGTACTTACCTATCTTGTAATGGAACGCATTGTAGGCATTGAATGTAAAAGGTATTAACAGTAAGATATTTTTTAAAAAACGTATTTTTCAAAATCAATTTTTCAACAGCTTTTATTAAATTAGTGGTTGGAACCGTGAGCTGATCAAAATGAGCCCAAACACTGCCAGGCTACTATTAATCATCGAGGAGTTCCATTGCCCACCTTCCGTCTCCATCATCAGATCAGCTCGCCGTCACCATAGTATTGTATTGTCATCTGCAGGGCGATTCTAAAACGTCGGAAACGTTTCCGATCGGATTCGTTAGTTTTTCATTTCGAAGTGGTAAGTAACTAAAACCTAACTAAGGTTTTAAGACATTACTAACCAAATTTTTTGTAATCAGTTTGTTTGATAAATAAATAAATAAATAATACAATTTTCTTACAATTTTCTTTAGTAACACACAGTAATATACAATATTTATTGTTTTTAACTGTGTTTTACTTGAGAAAATTGTTTTAGTTACTTACCACATCGAAATGAAAAACTAACGAATCCGATTGGAAAAGTTTCCGACGTTTTAGAATCGCCCTGCTGGAGGTCTAAAAAAGCCACTTTATATGAATCATAATACGACGATTCATATAAAGGAATTGCTAAGGATCTGCTGAGAATTCGAAAAATGAATTGCTGCCAGATGAATTTGCCACATTGAGCAATTCATCTGGTAGCAATTCATTTTCCGAATTCTCAGCAGATCCTAAGCAATTTCTTTATATGAATCGTATTATGATTCACATTATGATTCATATATAGTGGCCTTTTTAGACCTGCTGAACTTGATAGGTATAAAAATTTTCAGCTCAATTGGTTGGGTGGAATTGGTTCAAAATTCAGTTTCAAGATTTGTCCCACATCTAACTAACTAACATACTAACAGATCAAGTTAAATAAAAGCCATAATTAACCCCGGAAATTAGAATTCTTCACCTACACCTACTATAATGTACCAAATTTCAGCTTTTTTGGTCCAGTACATTCCGAGATATTTTCTCCGAATGTATACAGAAGGGCTGTGACATAAAGACTGACAGACACTTCAGTGATCCTGTAACCTTGAGGTACGAACCCTAATATCTTTTCATTTAAAAAACCGACTTCCACCATTTTATTCGACAAAATATTTGGATGAAAAAAAAATTATGAGAGAACCATAGTGGTGAAAGGATTATTATACTTTTTGAATGCAAATGCTTGGTTTGTTGCTGAAAATAGTAAAATCGCCATATGTATGCCTACAATATTTGAGGAGTTCCCTCAATTCCTCATCGATTCCATCATCAGAACTGGATTCTGAAAAAAATGGGACCAATCTGGAAGTAAAAATAGTAGTAAAAGTAGTAGTTCAAATTTAAAAAGAATTTTCCAAATCGGTTCATAAACGCCGGAGATATGCAAACATTTAAAAAAAATTTAAAAAAAAACAACCGAATTGAGAACCTCCTCCTTTTTTGGGAAGTCGGTTAAAAATTAAAATACCCATGTTTTCAGTGTTCCATTCAAATTGGAAAAACGGAACACTTATGGAAACAAATCGGTTGTACAATGCTTTTTGCAAACTCAAACCTGAAGATTCAGCTTCAGTAGTACCCTAGATCCTGTTCATCCTATCGCTGGCCATTATCTGACCCTGGATTTCGTGTTCATACTGAAGATTCTAGCTCCAAAAATGCCGAAAAACGGGTGGCGGGTCTACTGACTTCAATCAAATTAATGAATTATTTGTTCTTTTACAGATCATTCCCTTTCAAAATTGGCAGACCATTCACGATAGAAATCTTAGTAGACGAAAATGAGACATTATGCGCAGTAGACGGCGAGCATTACTGCAGCTACGCACATCGGAACCCGAGTCTGCTGAGCGCCGCGTGGGTGCAGGTGTGCGGCGTGCGCGACGCGGCGCTGCAGATAAAGAAGACAGACGTATACCCGGTCTTAGCACCGGTGCCGGACGAAGTACGTACTTAAGTACGTAGCTATAAGACCTGCCCATTGCCACTTTAACTTGCTAATTTAATGCTTATGCTTTGCTAATGCTTTTTAGTCGGTGCAATTTGGCATAGACTTTGAACCGTTATGATTTACATTTGCACCAAGTATTTTTTAAATCCGACATTCGGAAAATACAAAAAAAAACATTTACAAAAAAAACTTTTTGTGGTTATTACGGCTCCGGGAAAATTAAGATAGTCGGTGCAAATTGATAGACATATATGAAAAATGTTCGAAATACATTACCAGGTTTGCACCATGGTGCGTCTCACGGAAGGCACTTTTCCATATTTTATTGTCGCTCTACTTCGGGGAAAATTAATGTAGTTCTGGAAATCGACTTAAACTTATTCATTTAATTAGTACTACATCCGCCGGAAGTTTTATACTGGTTTTTTTTTACGGAAGATGCATTTGTTCATCACTGTGTTCCCTACATGCACGTGGTTTTTATTAAAAGCATAATGCACTAAGACAGTCTCTCTATACGTAATTTAACTTGCATCAAGTAATTTCTTTCTATTTTAAAATTTACGGCCTTTTTAAGTTTGTACCTAATATTTAAAAGCCTTCCGTAAGCGCCAGAAACGGTGCAAACCTAGGATAAGCTTCTTTTCGTGTCATCTAACGTTTCCATAAGAATCCACGACTACACGACTTAGGTCCACACTTTTTGCTAATTTGCCTGTACTAATGCGGGACATTTCACACAATATTATCTAGCCCCAAGCTAAGCAGAGCTTGTGTTATGGGTACTAGATAACTGATATACTTAATACAACATTACATAGATAGATATTTTTTTTATACATAGAAAAATACCCAGAAAACCCTGAACAAATATCTGCAGATTGTACAAATATTTGTTCCGAGGCGGGGATCGAACCCGCAACCTCCTGCATCGCAGGCGAACCTTCACCCGCCGCGCCACAGAGGTCGGCAATGTCTGAATCGTTGAATGATGACTTCAATCGTTGCTTGACTGACTGACTGACTATCGACGCACATCCTAAACCATGAGTCCAAGAGACCTTAAATTTATTTCTATTGTGGTCTAGGAGTGCACTAAGAAAGGAATTTCTGAAATTAGGCGGCTGGGTGTTGAAGTTTGTATGGGAAAAATACACGCGGATGAAGTCCGTATTACTAGTAGTATTATTCGTCGAAGTAATATTTGTAGGATTATGTTTTAATTGCAGATTACCCTGAGGACAAGTATTGACAGCCCAGCCGAAGGAGTTGAGCCTAGCTGGCGGCCTAATGTGATAGCTTCACTGACGAATGGAGTGTCTGAGGGACACCAAATAGTTATTTATGGAAGGTAACTCACTTTCACTCAGTTGGAGAAACTATCTTTGTTATTAATGACTATTTTAAACACTAATGTTTTATTAAATCACAACGATTGCAATGATTTAATAGCAGATTAGTGTTGGAAGTCGTCTTTATTTCGGTTTAAAGAACTTTATTGTCTTAAGAAATAACAAAAATTTCACTTATAAGACAATTTATGATAGCTTAAAAATATGTTTATGCGGTGAGCATGCAAGGTTACCAATTATAAAACCAATAGTTTATGGTTTTTAGACAAGTTGAAAGCGAAACAAAATGGAAAGATGAGGTGTGCCAGATATTAAAAATTGTCTGAGAAACATCAACCGAGACTAGTTGTTGTTACTCAGACAATATTTTCCAAAACATATGATTTGACTTTATTTTTGAAGACATTCATAGATTCAATTTTTTTAATTGCTTTGGGTAGGCTATTATACAATTTAACTCCTTGAAACATAACATTTTTACTACCATATTGGGTTCTTGGACAAGGTAAGTTGATGTTCTCAGCATTTCTTAGTGTTATCTTTGTTATTTGATTGTTTTTCGTAAGAGTTATTTCAGATTGTATCTCACCATTTAATAATTTTCGTATTAGAATAAGAGTTTTAAATGTAAATATTTGTTTTAGATTCATTAGTTTTGTTTCGGCATATAGTTTTTTAGTTGGTGTTAGGTAGTCATAGTGAAACAAGACTTTGATAACTTTATTTTGGGCAGTTTGGAGAGTTTTTAGGTTAGAAATTGCCGCATTACCCCATACTTCCGCTAGGTAGTCTAAATGTGGCTTGACCAAGGAATTGTAAATAGTAATACGAACCGGTTTCGGTAGGCAGCCAACTATGTTACGCAGCGCTCCTGTTAATGAAGTAATCTTTGGCTTAATGTGAGCTATGTGATTTTTCCATGTAAGTTGACTATCAAAAACCAAACCTAGGTATTTTTCATGATTTTTATTTTGTATAGTCTCACCATTTATATATAAACCCGTATTTCCTTCAAGTCTCTTATTTTTTGCTGAGAATATTATGTAACATGTTTTAGAGGCATTTATTGTTAGTAAGTTATATTGAAACCAATTGAACAGTACATCTAAATCACGTTGAGCTCGTTGCATGAGATCGTAAAGTGAACGTCCAAAATAAAATAGGCACGTATCATCTGCATATAGAGTTAAATGTCCATACAAATCAATCTTGTGCAGGTTATTTATATAAATGAGGAAAAGCAGCGGGCCCAGGATTGATCCTTGGGGCACACCACATTTGATAGGCTGGGGAGAACTCTCATATTTATCAATTTTAACTATTTGATATCTATTTTCTAGGTAAGATTCTATGGTTTTATATGCTGTTCCTGTTATTCCAATATGTTTTAATTTATGTAAAAGTAAGTGGTGACTGACCGTATCGAAAGCCTTTTTTAAGTCGATGAATATGCCCAGTGCTATATTTGTGGAATCAATGTTAGTTTTAATTTTAGTAACAAGGTCTATAGTGGCTGATAAGGTATTTGATTTTGTCCGGAAACCGTATTGTCTCTCAAATAGGAATTGAATTGAGTTTAGGTAAGCAGACAACCGAGAGTAAATAATCTTTTCAAAAATTTTTGAGATAATTGGCAACACTGATATTGGTCGGTAGTTGCCAGGTTCTGATTTGCACCCAGATTTGTAAATAGGTGTTACTTTTGCTGTTTTAAGGGAATCCGGGAACACGCCTTTTTGCAGACAGCTGTTGATACAGTTTGCTAATTCCTCGGCTATTAAATTTTTTATACATTTTATGCTTTTAGTATTAATACCATCTACACCCGCGCTTACGTTAGAGTCCAAATTAGATATTATTTTTACGACTTCGGTTGACGTGGTCAGTTCTAGGCACGTTAACTCAGTTGTTGGTTTATTTGAGCAGGAAGTGAAATTACTTGGTAAATGATACTGAGCTGGGATGTTATTACAAAGTCGAGTGCCTATAGTAGTAAAAAAGTTATTAAAACATTCGCAAATCAATTTCAGATCAGTAACTGTTCCAGATTCACTTTCAAGTTTAGTGGGTACACAGTTTGTTTTTACCTTGTTCTTCGTTAGTGAGTTTATAAGACTCCACATTTTTTTGGGATTTCTATCACACTTTTTAAAAGCGCCAAAGTAGTAAGTCTTCTTAGTTTTGTTAATGTTTATTGTTACTTTGTTTCACTCTCTTATAAAATCTGTATGTCTCTTTTTATTTTTAGGGTCTTGCTTCAGCTTTCTCCAGAATGTATTTCTTGTGTTTATCCCAGCAATAATGTCCTTATTGATCCAATCATCTTTAGGTAAATTTTGAATTTTTGTTTTTGTGATTGTGCTTTCAATTATGCTCATTTTGATATTTTGTTCTTGTTTAGAGTAGTCATGGTCTTCGCTTTTGAGATCTAATTCTTTTACATATGTGTAAAGCTTGTCATAGTCTACGACATCGTATTTTATTGTTTCTTTATTTGATAGATTCCTTTTCATCAGTTCAAGGTAAATCTGTTTATGATCAGACATTGCAGATTCTATGATGAAAAAATTGAAATTATCTTCAAGTAAATCGGTATAAATGTGGTCTATAATTGATTTACGTACTTTTGAATGTCTAGTGCAATGGCTCTCCTCTATTTTGTTCAGGATAGAGAAGCCAGATTCTTCTAACATAGTCTTGTGCTGTGATATGCATGGGTCATTTTTCAGGAAATCTATATTGAAATCGCCGAAAACAATAGATCTCTTACGCTGTTCAAGCTGTTGTTCAAATATTTCACTAAATTTACTGAAGTTGGTTCGTCCAGGTTTATATATTAAACCAATATTCATAGAGATTTTTCCCAGTAGTATCCAAAGGAAATGATTGCCATCAGTATATTTTTCTTCAGTCAGTGTGTGATCTATGCTATTATGTATAAATATTGAAACTCCACCCCCTCTGATATCGTCTCTAAAATTGTAATAGTGAGTATATCCAGTAAGTTGTTGGAGCTTAGCGTCTTTTTCTGATTTAATCCATGTTTCCGTAAGTAATATTAAATGTGTAGTTGTCGGAATAGCTTTAAGTATACACTGCAGCTCATCAAATTTTCCCGGTTTCATAATACTTCGTGCGTTGGCGTAAAAGAAATTCAAAGAATGTGGGATTGAGAGTATTTGTTGGTAGTCGTTTATCAGGGTATGTTTAGTGTTGTCGTAGTTGCTTGTTAGATTGTTGGTGGTAATCTTCAATAATCCAGGTGAGAGTTGATTTAGTTTTTTGACTGTTGCGATACAATTTTTGGTGTACCTCTTATATATCTGATAGCCAGGTTGTTCTCTCCATCCTGCTGGCGCTGCATCAGCTCTTCTCTGAGGTGCTTGAGATGGTTTTGCTGGTTGGGAGTTTGGTCAGAAAATATTTTAACAGCATTTTTTATAATGCCTCTACTACGCAGTAATTTCAACACTATCTGTTCAGATTCAAAACAAACCTTAATTGGGCGATTTTTTGCAGGTGTTTTCTTCCCTATTCTGAACATCTTATGTGGCTCCGGACAGTTCATATCTATAGTATTTATTACTTTGAGTACTTCATCTTTATCGTAAAGGAATATCTCATTTTTATTTTCACTTGATGATTCAGGTATTCCCATAATGATTATGTTTTTTTGCCTCTGAGTACGTTCCTGGCATTCTATGAGAACTTCTTCGTACGTAAAAGATGTCGTTTGTGATTGTAATAAAGATGGCTGGGAGTTTTTAGACACGTTCACGTCCGTTTGGAGACGTTTTATACTGTTTTCATTCGTAGCACAGAGAGTTTTAAGGTGGTCTAACTCTATCTTCATTTTGTTCTGATCTTCAATCACTTGATCTGTGGACACCCTAATGCCACTAAGTTGTTCTTTGATTTCCGTCATGTCCTGTTGCATTTTGCACATAGTCTCCTTTTGAATATCCGAAAAACTCGCAAAAAATTACCTCATTTCATTACGAAAACTATCAAATTCATGCTGCATATCAAAATCCGGCATTGGCACTCTGCGTTTTCTACAGATTCTTTGAGTTTTTCCTATCGCATTATCGTCATCTGTAAACTTAGATAAGTCGGGCTGAGATCCTCCACGAGTTTGGCTAGGAGATCGTAATAAACTCATAATGCCTGGCGATAATGTGTTGAGCTTTATTACGTAGGTGTTAGAGTTTACCTTCAACAGTGTATGCTTGCCGGCACAATAGACGGACGGTCAGCCGCTCTTTTGTTCTCCGGCGAGTAAAGTTGTCAACAACTCGGCAACATAAAGTCGTAAGTCCAAATTTGATGTAGGCGAAAATATAACTTATAATTACTTACGATAAAGCTAATTTTGGCTTAACCGTTTCCAAACTATTTTTTGTAAAAAATGGTTCAACTTTAAACACGTCTGACTCGCAAGCTCACTGCGAGCGCACTTAAAGATCATAACATAACACCCAACAGTCACATACGTAGTCATGATCCCACACTAGGATTCCCTGTGTCGTGTGCATCAGGAACTACGAGTACCATGGTACCACAACACCCAGACCTGGAACAAATATATGCAGATCATACAAACATTTGTCCCACAGCGGGAATCGAACCCGCAACCTCTCGCATCTCAGCCGGTTACTCGCCCGCCGCGCCACAGAGGTCGTCATCGTTTCTACTACTGTGTGTATCTGTATACGCTTTAAATTTAAATTTAACATCAATTGGAAGATTTACTTGTTCAATACTACTTCCTCCTGGATAGATGAAGGGATGATTGTCGCTCTACTAAAATAATAGTACAAAAACTACTGAACGGATTTTGATGAAACTTTACAGTATTATTTTAGCTTATACATCAGAATAACATATAGAATATAATTTATAATAGATCGCCCACGCGGGCGGAGCCAATAGAGGTTCCACGCGGGCGGAGCCTCGAGCCAATGCTAGTTTGAATTAATGAACAATAATGCTTTATTTTAGTTTAAGGAATATTAAAGGCTTTTTTATTATATAATGCTTAATCGAGAAAATAATTCAAAAGGTAATAATTTAATATTTATTAAAACACTATTATAACACCTTAACAGAGGATCCCAAAGTAATGTTATAAGCACATGATTATATAAAATAAAGAACCAAGCTTAAAAATAAATAGACACCTACTGAGGAAGACCTATATAATACTAATAGGTACTACTACTTTTCAATTTTCTCCAAAACAAGCTGCGCTATCTCCATGAGTTTCGGCAGGCTGTGATGAAAAATTACAACATTATTCTCCGAGAGAACATTAACTAAACGGATGACGTGTGACATAAATATTAAATCCCATAGTGATTTAATACTTATTACCATTCACGTTCGCCTTATGTACTTGTTTCATCCAACCTTCATTAACTTAATCGTTATAAAAACGTTCATCCAGGCTACGTCCTCTACTGCACTCGTTCGCCATCGACCTGATGGATTCTGCGCGAGAGTGGCCGCGCCCCAACGTGCACGTGCACGTGAACGTGCGCGCGCACTCGGACTCACACATGGCGCGCCAGCTTGTCGTGCTCAACGCCTGGCTCGGTGCCTGGGGGCCCGAGAGAAGACAGCGGACGGCTAAAGTTATACCTGGGACATACGTACGTTTATCGATCAATATACCTATATACATATCTACAATTTCCATAGGGACCTCTTGGGCGTATCTAGGGGGTTTCGTTACTGGTTTCTCAGAATTGCTCACCAGTAACATCTGGTGCATAGACGCAGCACTCTGATCATCACAAATAAACTAACTTTTATCATCAGCATCAAGGGAAATAGGTCATAATTTACAAGCATTGTGCCTCAGCGTATAGAAGTTCACTGCTAAACATAAGCCTTCCCCCTAGAACGCCATGACGAATGGTCTTGAGCCGCCTCCATCCACTGACTTCCTGCGACGCTTATAATGTCTTTACTTTTCTGGTCTAAGTTGACTTTCACCCATAAATTTCGTCTTTGCTGTGTTTTCATGGCATTTTTGATTAGAAACTGTAATTTTGACGGACCTAGTGCTTACTAAGCTAGATAATTTAAATTGGAATCAGATAACGTTACTGATAAGTGATAACCCTTCCAGGTGACATTCAGAATAGTTCGCGGTACAGCAGAATGGTCAGTGTTCGCTGACGACGTTCTGATAGGAGAGCTGGATCACCGCGCGGCGCCTGCTGGCGTCAAGGCACTGCGCATCCGAGGGGATCTGTACCCTCAGAAGATCTACCTGTGCCCCGCCGTCAACTCGCCGCTCCGAGAGGAAAGCTAAACGACAAATAAACAGATCTGATCTGGTTCTAAGATATATTTTGCGCCAGAATCTTCGAGAATTTAGCAATAAATGAAGGTTCGATTGAAGTAAAACGACGCATCTTAAGGGATATGTATCCTAAGCTGGTCTACTTATACCCCGCCATCAGCTCGGCACTCCGAGGGGACCGCTATACGATAAATAAACAGATCTGATCTGGTGCTAAGGTATATTTAGCGCCATAATCTTCGAGAATTTTGCAATAAATCAGAATTTGATTGAAGTTAAACACCAGAAGGAAAATACTACTTAATTAAAGAAACAAATTTTAAGGTCCTTCTTCAACCTGGTCACTTGACCTAACGAGCAAAGAATGAGCCCATAAAACGACGAACGAATGAAATAAATTTACGCAGGAACCTTCAGAATACATATACGCTAGTCACAGATCGATCTATCCCAAAGATTTTAGAGAGCCTAGCTTCTAGCACTGTGCTGGTCCTGTTATTTTCCCGGACAAAAGAACTGAGCTAAGTTATTGGTTCATAGCTCAGTTGGTATTGCTGAACCTAAACTGAGTAAAATTCCATTTATCTGCCATTTTGTGACAACGGTCAAGTCTGTAGTTGGCAACATTGACGCAATGTAGTGATCCAGTTGAAACATTTGGAGTTGGAACCCCTGATTCTTATAGAAATGTAAAGATATTTTGAGGAGGAAGCCTGAAAAAACTGCTCTAAAAATTAAATTAAACAAAGAAATTATAAAAAAATAAGATCAACTCACTAATCTATTAATTAATGTATGTGAAGAAATGAAAGAAGGTGGAGCAGCTTTATTTGAAGATAATAATAACAACAATAAAAAACCGGGCAAGTGCCAGTCGGGCTCGCGCACTAAGTGTTCCGTACCATTATCTATAAAAACGGTGAAAAAACACTTTTTTTGTATGGGAGGCCCTTTAAATATTTATTTTGTTCTTTTTTTATTATTTGCTGTTATAGCGGCAACAGAAATACATCATATGTAAAAATTTCAACTATCTTACTATCACGGTTCATGAGATACAGCCTAGTGACATACGGACGGACGGACGGATAGCGGAGCCTTAGTAATAGGGTCCGTTTTACCCTTTGGGTACAGAACCCTAAAAACATAATCTGTAGGTACAAATCTCAATATCAACTTAATAATTATTAATATTCGACTATTAATAATAAACAAAATATAAAAATTCAGAATTCGTAACAAATTTAATCTTATCAGAAAAGTTATTCTATATCAAAATAATACATGAAATTTAGGACAAGTGATAAAATTTATGTCCACACTCAAGATCGTTCTATATTCGTGTCCGTTTATATACTTTATGGTCGTTCTAAATTAACTTTACTACAGTGACTCAAAAGATACAATTATATCTGAGGATCTGCAAGTGTGCCTCGGTTCCATTTAACAAAATGCCTCATTATTTCGGTTTCTCAATATTTAAAAAATGATTTAACATTATTTTTGACGACATTCATATATTTAACATTCTTAATTGCCTTGGCTATTTATTTATATATAGAGTCGATAAAATACACAGAGCGAGCCGATATCTCGGCGCAGGCTCAGCGGCTCTAATGTACTGGTGAGCTTGGGGTCGTTGACGATTCTAACGGCTCTTCTCTGTAGGGAGTCAAAGCGAAGCAGCTGGTACTTGGGGGCTCCGTATTATATTCGTTTATTCATAGATTATAAGAGTAATTTATTAATCTTCTACTGACGTTTCGTTGACCATTCAGAGATCTGTCCTCAAGAGCACCAACCTCAACCACGCTCGAAGGTCGTGAGACGGGAACTATGCAGGTACCTAACTGATTATAAAATGATACCAAGACACTATAATTTCATTTAAACTAGTTACGTACTAAATACCCTATGTTGAAGGACATCTAGATCCTACTTACAATTCCTTGTACTGTACCTACTGAAAGACATCACACTGCCTGAAAAGTTACCAGCAGGGCGATTCTAAAACGTCGGAAATGTTTCCGATCGGATTCGTTAGTTTTTCATTTCGATGTGGTAAGTAACTAAAACAATTTTCTTTAGTAAAACACAGTAAGATACAAAATTTATTGTTTTTACTGTGAAAATTGCTTTAGTTACTTACCACATCAAAATGAAAAACGAAAGAATCCGATCGGAAACGTTTCCAATGTTTTAGAATCGCCCTGCAGATATGCTACTTACAATGAGTACTTATTGTAGATACATTTTTTTAGAAGTTATGATATTTATTTGTAAGCATAAATGTTATACCATAGTTATTTATGTGCTTATATTTTAAAGTATGTACGCATTTATATTAAAATATTGTTACCAACCGGATGTTGTTTAGTTTTTAGTTTATGTTGGTAGGATACAAAATCCGAAAAAAAAGATGTAAAAGAAAGCGCCTGAAACATGGTCCATCTTGGTACGTTACCATCAATTGCTCAAATCAATTGATGCTCGTTTTACTTGTCAAAACCTTAGTCACCGAGTGACTTTCAGGTAGGGAATAGGGCGGCTGGAATCCGAAAGGATACTATTTACCTTACTGCTAGAGCAATCAATATTGCTTCCATTGCATTGACATAATATATTAGGTACATCAATGTTCAATTGATTATTTATCAAAGGCAATACATAAATACCATTTTTTTTTTATAAATACTAATTGACAAGAGCATAGCCACACATACTTTGTCAGACACAAAAATATGACATTTAGTGCCAATTCGACATAAGTTTCGATTTTTTCCTCAGAATAATAACTAAAAATTTTTCTCAAGCAAATCTGTAAACTGCAAGGAACACAAATACTCTGCAAATCTATACCTACATATACAATAATCTAAAACATGGAAAACACTCCACCTAACACTCGACATCCTTTGAGTCCAGAAAGCAATGTTGCCAAACTCCGAGAATATGACCCCGACAAGCAAGTATTTTGTAGTTCCTAGTCTAACTAGCTCATAGAACCGACAGCCACTGAAGGTTCAAGTGGCGACTACTACGAATTCTATGACGCATTGTATGTCGCCTCCCTTACCGCACTGTAGGATACGCTGGCTGTATAAGTATAATGTAAGTTACCTATCGACTGCTTGGCTCGCCAACACGCCATCCAATATGGACCCCAAAGACCCCAATGAATTTGACGACCTCTGTGGCGCGGCGGGCGAAGGTTCGCCTGCGACGCAGGAGGTTGCGGGTTCGATTCCCGCCTCTTAACAAATATTTGTACGATCTGCAGATAATTGTTCAGGGTGTTCTGGGTATTTTCTATGTATAATAAAAAATATCTATCTAAGTAATGTATAATTGTATTAATTATATCAGTTATCTAGTACCCATAACACAAGCTCTGCTTAGCTTGGGGCTATATAATGTTGTGTGAAATGTCAGCATTTATTTATTTATTTTTAATGAATCGATAGAAGTTAGTTATCGGGAAGTATGTGGATCACGATGGCTCAAGACTCAAGACCGTTCGTTAAGGCATTCTTTGACGACCACTGGCGCGGCGCGGCGAGTAGCCGGCTGAGATGCGAGAGGTTGGGGGTTCGATTCCTGCTGCTGAACAAATGTTTTTATGATCAGCAAATATTTGTTCCGGGTCTGGGTGTTATGGTACCATGGTACTCGTAGTTCCTGATACCCACGACACAGGAAATCCTAGTGTGGGATCATGACTACGTATGTGACTGTTGGGACTTGATCAACCGGGTATACGCCCACTGATGGACGAAGCCTCCTCCATATAATAGGGGCGATTTGCTACAGTCACGCTTGGCAGGCAGAAGATGGATTGGTTATTCTTAATTCGTGGTCGATTCAATTAAACAAGATTGTCTGCTTGTAGATACGTTTTGGACAATGTTAGTTTGACGGTGCGCACAAACGAAGACCTGACTCTGGGCAGACCACCGGCTCTGACACAAAATACAGTTGGCATGTTTTTACAGCCGCTGACTAGGGAGTTGGTTGCGGTGCCGCCAAGGTCTGATTTAAATACTTAAACCTATCCGTAGTTAGCACCTACAATATGAATAACTAATAATTACCAAGTTCTATGCTAGTAGGGATCTTAAGAACCCTGCGAAGGATGGACTGCCCATACAAACGTAATACCGACGTCATTTGTAATTCGAGCATATTTCCACCATATTATGCTATTATTCGGATTCGGATAGTATTTATCTATGTTCCCAGATAGTTTTTTTTATCAAAATATATACCTAAAATGAAATGTAAGCGAATTACTTTTTGTATATTTTTACGACCTAAACGACATGTTTTCATCTTATTTGTTTCGTATGAAAAACAACGATATGTTACGTATTTTATGTGTAGGAACATAGCTTATATTGTCAAGTAACAGAATAACAACACGATATAAAAAAAACAACAAGTTTTTATTCATCATTTTTGGTATTACGGAACTTGAACAAATTTCTAAAAAATTCTGAACGCCCATATTGCTATCGCGTCAGAACCGAGGGCCGGTCGGGGAACTACGGTTGTGTGATGTTTGACAACTCGACAGGCACTCACACTAGTACACTGTGTAACCCCGCGCTTCGCTTGCTCTTGTGTTTGTTCACCTATTTGTTTGTTATATATGACATTGCAATATTTTTGTAATTTTATTTAGATTTGCCTTGTGATTTGGAATGAAGTAACCTAGGTAACTAACATACCTACGACTTGTGCTTTGTTTACCATTCAGTACCTAGTTTTTGCGAGAAATAGTAGCGGCTCAACTTTCCTTTGACTGTGATCTACGAGGTTCATATTTTTATCACATGTAGGTTCACATAGCACAAGCCTGAATATGAAATGGTGTACTGCGGAAACCAATAGTTTTAGCATTGTGAGCTATGACAAAAAATCAAAGAAAAATATTTCAAAGTAAATGCTCAACTTTCCTTTAGCGACTGTGACCTAGGAGGTTCATATTTTTATCACATGTAGGTTCACATAGCACAAGCCTGAATATGAAATGGCGTACTGCGGAAACCAATAGTTTTAGCATTGTGAGCTATGACAAAAAATCAAAGAAAAATATTATATATAGAAATACACTCGAGAGCAATGAATCCGGGTCACTTAAAGAATCCTAAAAATCTCGGAAACTAAAAATGCTAGGTTAATGCAATAAATTGTATTTAATAGACAATGTAATACTCCTTAAATGAAGGTATTAAAACTTCTTAGTTATTGTAAAGTTATATCATAAAAAAATCAAATTTGAAAAAGGGCCACTTTCGAAGATGGAACTACGAAATTACAGCATTTGGTTTTGCTTTTGTTTGTAATCTGTCATTTATCATTGTTTGATTTCTGTTTTTTTGTTGTTTTTTTCTGCGTAAACGCAGTAATGGAAGCACGAGGACGCAATACGAAGTATTAAAAATCAAGAAAATCGTAATAAAGTTCAAAAATTTCATGTTTCCTATTTTTGTTTTAAGGAGAGATCAGCAGTTTTTTTCTTTATGTAATTTTGTGTTAATAAAATGTATGGTGACTCATATTTTTTTTACCTTCATTTAAGGAGTATTACATTGTCTATTAAATACAATTTATTGCATTAATCTATCATTTTTAGTTTCCGAGATTTTTAACATTCTTTAGTGACCCGGATTCATTGCTCTCGAGTGTATATAAAAATATTATATATATTAAATATTATATATACTATATATTATATATAGGCTTGTGCTATGTGAACCTACATGTGATAAATTGTGAACTTCCTAGCTAGCAGTAGCTAAAGGAAAGTTGAGCGTTTACTTTGAAATATTTTTCTTTGATTTTTTTGTCATAGCTCACAATGCTAAAACTATTGGTTTCCGCAGTACGCCATTTCATATTTAGGCTTGTTTCTACATGTGATAAAAATATGAACCTCCTAGCTCACAGTCGCTATTGGAAAGTTGAGCCAAACTCAACGATCATCAAAGCACCAACTTGCCCCCTTATTCGCTCTGACCAAACGTAACATAACGCGGGCTCGTTACGATATCTGCGTGGAATCATCGCTGAATCGTATGGGTGACGTCACACGTTATTGAAAAGAAATCTCATAGGTCATAGCGAATAACCATTAACCACCCTGATCACAATTATTGGAAAAAAGTTTGTGCTCGCGAGTTCTAACTGTTCGCAGAACTAGGTACCAAGGAGTTTTTATTGCTAGATATATAAATGTAAAAAGTTTGTGACAAATGCCAAATATGCCAAAAAAATATTTTTGTCAAATGCTAGTTTGCATAAAAAATAAATACCAGCTTCGAATTATGAATGGTAACGGCCACAGAATAGAAATAAGTGTTCGGCTGTGCCCCGCGCGCGCCTGCGTTAGCCAAACAGGGACAGCAATATGCAGGCCGACTTTTGCGCTATTCTCGAGTTGATTTAGCGTGCGGCCATCACCGCAACCTTAATTACTTTTACACAGGTAGTAGATACCTACGTACCAAAATTATCATCGAGAGATTGTGCAAGATCCTTTCTCGTTTACTCCCAGCGTCCCCACCTGTCTGGCCCCACTGACGTCCATGGGCGTTGGGAGAAAAAAGTGCTAACGTCCCCCACTCGTGACAACGCGCATATTTAAACAGTAGGAGAACTATTTTTGTTTTTAAGCTGCACAACTTATTTCATCAGACTTCTCTGGTAGGGTGCGTCTAGACTAGATTATAAAACTGAACGCTTTACCTAAACTAAGTACCTGTGTTGTTTTGGGTATGTCTTGCAGTGGACTTCTATAGGCTGATGATGATGATGTCATATTTAAATATTCTTACTAACCATAGAGTAGGCAGGCTAGGTGTAATTTTACTAACCCAATGATCCTTTTTGATTGATTAAATAAATAAATAAACTAAAACTACTTGGTAATAATGGAAAGTGGGGCATTTAGTTTTAGATAAGACGCACTCTAGTACCTACTTAAGTACTAGTACATGATACCTAGTACTTCAAGATCGATCTTTCGTTGGTTCGCTAGGCCCACAGTAGATGAACTGTCGGATGCAGTAATAGAACGGATGGTGAAACGAGACAAGGCATTCTGGGTGGACAAGCCGGGAACCAACGCCTACGTGCTCCACGATGCCTTTAATAATTACAGAATGACATCGGAACGGCTTAAACCAGGTATGAAAAACTTTCAACCCAACTGAAGGAAATATTAGGATATAGATAAAAAAAATAGGGTGAGATCGTGGTTCTGCGAGCTATTATGACCTGCCCATTGCCACTTCCACTAGCCAATTCCGAGAGCTATGTCGGTGATCTTGGTTCCTCTACAGATTTCCTTATTTCGGATTCTATCACGTAGTGATACGTGATACCCCTGGCATAGCTCTCTCTATAGCCAGTATAATTTTTTTACTTGTTTTATTTTTTATTGAAACTCACACTTGACCAAAAATTTAACTTAACTACCTACCAAAATTATTTCCATAAAAAAATTAAGGTACGCAAGACAGTTTCTCTGTATCTGCCATGGTTTCGTATTTCCCATTGACCCAGTTAAAAAAACACACTGTTTAATATAATATGTGTGCATAGTGCCTACCTACTGCTAACACCCGTCCCGTCTGCAGAAGTCTGTAAAAGAAAAACTACCTACTTACGCAATTAAAAGTTTTTCAGGTAGGTAGATAGACATGGTAGGTAGCATGATGCGTTAGCATCCTACTAGTCTGTGTTAGCATGTTAGCGATGCGAGGGCCTGAGCTGAGTCAACAACAGTGGAAACAATGGCTGTTGTGATGATGACGGGTCATCGTGTTCTTTACACTTCAACAGTTTCTCAAGATCTGTTCCCTCGTTCATATCAATACGATCTCGACTGCGTCAGATACCGCCGTGAGCACGCGTGCGATGGATTGAAGCATGCCGAAGGGGAAAGAACGGTATGGTTACGTACCTATTTTGGCTATTCGTAAGTCGAATTGGTAAAAGCAGCGTTTCTATACCTATTATCCGTTCCGATATCGATATCGGACGTCATTTCCGTTCATTTTTAACCGACTTCAAAAAAAGGACGAGGTTCTCAATTCAACTGTAGGTATGTTTTTTTTATCGGAAAATGTCGTTCGATATCGATAACGGATCGGGTAGTGTGGTAAAGCTTATTGTAGGTGATTTTATGTGGTTGAGTAACGAGATAAATTGTAGGTAACTTCGAAGTGTAGATATGCCTAATCAAGGCGGTCCCTCTTTCCTGAGTTCCTTCTCTCGTGCGTGTCACAGGTTTTTCTTTGCCTCATGACGTGCGTTCATTGCGCGTCTGTGTACGCTTGCTATCTCAGAGGAAATGTCCTCTGAGCTTAGTACATGAATGTGGTATTTTTGCAGAAAGCAGTCGGTGCCCACTGTCGTGACTGTAACCAACTGAACGTACCAGGGCTGACGCCTTTCCAACTGGCCTGGGCCAAGGACGCGGGACAGAAGAGATGGCGATATTACCCGGATTTGTCAAAATCGCTCACTTCGGTAGAGATACGTAAATTGATGGACGAGTAAGTATTATGAATGAGAAAAAAAAGAGGAAACTACCCAGTTATTTATTATCAAATTAAACAGGGGGATAAACAAATATTAAACTAAACTAAATTAAAAACATGATTATCTAGGTACATATTATATGATGTAGTTACAATATAAAAAAATTGTTAAAAACGGACATTAATGACACTTTTCATTATCAACTAAAATATTTATATACAATCTTAATTAATAACTATCTATTGGTAACACTAGATAAAATAAGTAATGGTTTGCAATCAATTTTGTAGGGGGAGTTTTAGGACGGGCCGCTGTCTCAGTAGCCCATATAAATGTGGCCATTTCGGTATTTGCAGTAGTAAAAAAAAAATATACCTAGATTATTGTTCAGGCTATGACATCTATGCATTATAGAAAGAAATATGCAAGTATAAGTAGGTACCTACTTACTAGTGCTGTAGTAGTAGTACTAGTTCTAGGCATAAGCAAGGAGGAAGGAGTTGTAAATGACAGCTTTGAATCAGATTGAAGGGGAAAGATGAATGGGAGAAAGCAAAGGGGGAAGGGTGAATGTATTAAATATGGACTTGACGTAAGAGGAATGCAGCGGGCAGGAATAACGGACCTTAGTTATGGAAAAGGTTTATGGGGGGGTGTGTGGGTGGAAGTATGTGTGATTGATTCATTTTGGGAAAGTTTAGAACGGGGTTTGTGAGGTAAGTCAGATGTTGAAACTGGAATTTTCTGGAAATCAAAAATAAAGATCAAACTAGGAGGACAATTTCTAGTTATCTAGTTTATGAGAATTGTATAAGTTAGGGCTAACCTTCTGAATTTTCTTCTTACAAACTCAGAATCAGCTCTCTTGGCTGGTGGTCTAGGGTGGCTGAATACCAGCCCTGCCCATGATACGGACCTATCAGCGTTTTGATATTTTTACGTAAAAAGTAAGGTGTAGGATATAAGTATATATTACTAGGTAGCGTATCCTATTCTATCTATCTATTCTATTCTATATAATATAAAGCTAAATAACGGTGACTCACTGATTGACATATTTGTTCTCCTAGAAGGAGTCGTTTTAGGGGGGGGGTTTGTTTGGGGGAAGTTTAGGGGGGGTCAATCTCACCAGGAATTAGGCAATGACATTTCGAAAAAACCAAGATGACAGCTGTCAGATTTGACATCTCCTAAACGGTTACAGGTAGGGTTTTCAAAATGGGAGGGTAGAAAGAGGAGGGGAAAAATTTAAAAAAAATTGAAAAAAAAAAAAAAAAAACAAGATGGCGGCTTCGGAATGGAACATTGAATTTTACCGATTTTCATACTCCACTTTGGCGGGGTGCTTTGTTCTGGCAACATTGGCGTACGGTGAATCTGTTTTGCTTCAATAATTGCCAGTATCCTGTAGAATGACGTGTAAGTACGGCTTTTTCGAAATTCAAAATGGCGGACGCTGTGGCGGCCATTTTGTAAAAAGCAAAAATTTTCCAAATTTTCCAACCCAAAAATGACGCTGTTGGCAACACCCGAGCCTGAAGACTTGGATCGGGCGGTTGTGTAGAAAGGTGAAGAGTGTTGCCTGGCTAGAAAATTTTCCCCATTTTTTGGGTAATTTCCGAGATTTTCCCCAAAAAAGTGAAAAGTAGAAATAATTACATTTTTAATCAAAATTTGATGCAGTATCGTTGAAAAGGTCCATGCGAATGACATTTGACCATTTTCGTCCCCCTCAGCTGGCAACACTGGAATCAGGCGAACTTTTTTTATTTTTGGGCCCGACTTTTACGCGAGCTCTAGATTCCTTCTACGAAAGTTTCCAAATTTAAATTTTGTTTATGCAGAAACCTTGTCGGTGAACTGCTTAATATGGGAAAACTATACGTTTTTTGAAATTTTTGAATACGGACAATTTGGCGGCCATATTGTAAAAAGACAAAATTTTCAAAATTTTCCATGTGAAAAATGAGGCATTTGGCAACACCCGAGCCGGACGACTTGTATGGGGCGGTTGTGTAGAACGATGAAGAGTGTTGCCTGGCTAGAAAATTTTCCCCATTTTTCGGGTAATTTCCGAGATTTTCCCCAAAAAAGTGAAAATTAGAAATATTGACATTTTGAATCAAAATTTGATGAGGTATCTTTTTAAAGGTCCATGCGAATGACATTTGACCATTTTTGTCGCTTTCAATTTGGCAACACTGGGAAAAAGCAAACTTTTTAAGTTTTGGGCCCGACTCTTACGCGAGCTCTAGATTCCTTCTACGAAAGTTTCCAAATTCAAATTTTGTTTATGCAGAAACCTTGTCGGTGAACTGCTTAATATGGGAAAACTATACGTTTTTTGAAATTTTTGAATATGGTCAATTTGGCGGCCATTTTGTAAAATTACGAAATTTTCAAAATTTTCCAAGTGAAAAATGAAGCTGTTGGCAACTCCCGAGCCGGACAACTTGTATGGGGCGGTTGTTTAGAATGACAAAAAGTGTTGCCTGGTGAAAGAAAAATCACCATTTTCCGGGTATTTTCCGAGATTTTCCGCAAAAACATGAAAATTAAAAAAAATACAATTTGAATCAAAATTTGATGAGGTGTCGTTCAGGAGGTCCATGCGAATGACATTTGACCATTTTAGTCGCTCTTAGCTGGCAACACTGGGAGCAGGCGAAGGTGTTCTTTTTGGGCCCAACTCGGCTACTTTCATTTTTTTTCCACTACGAAAGTTGCCATGCGCAAATTCTGAGTATGCAAAAGTGTTGCCACTGAACTGTTCCATCTTGGACATTCTATTAGGTTTTTCGAAATTCAAAATGGCGGACGCTGTGGCGGCCATTTTGTAAAAAGACGAAATTTTCAAAATTTTCTAACCCGAAAATGACGCTGTTGGCAACACCCGAGCCGGACGACTTGTATGGGGCCATTGTGTAAAACAATGAAAAATGTTGCCTGGTGAAAAAAAATTCCCCATTTTCCGGGTATTTTCCGAGATTTTCTATAAAATGTAAAAAAAAAAAAAAATGGTATTTTGAATCAAAATTTGATGTAGACTTGAAGGAGAGGACCATGAGAGTGACTTTTGACTATTTTGGTTGCATTGAGTTGGCAACACTGGGAGCATGCGAGTAGTGAAATTTTCGGGTCCGACTCGGCTACGAGCTCAAGTTTCCTTTTACCAATGTTGCCATATGGCAATTCTGTTTATGCAGAAATGTGGCCAGTGCCCTGCTTAATCTTTGACATTCTATTCCTTTTTTCAAAATAAAAGATGGCGGACGCTGTGGCGGCCATTTTGTAAAAATATGAAATTTTCTGAATTTTACAACTGGAAAATGAGGCTTTTGGCAACACCCAAGCTGGACAACTTGTATGGAGCCGTTGTGTAAAACAATGAAAAGTGTTGCCTGGTTAAAAAAAAATCCCCATTTTTCGGGTATTTTCCGAGATTTTCCATAAAATGTAAAAAAAAAAAAAATGCTATTTTGAATCAAAATTTGATGTTGACTTGAAGAAGAGGACCATGTGAGTGACTTTTGACTATTTTGGTTGCAGTGAGTTGGCAACACTGGGAGCATGCGAGTAGTGAAATTTTCGGGTCCGACTCGGCTACGAGTTCAAGTTTCCTTCTACCAAAGTTGCCATATGGCAATTCTGTTTATGCAGAAATGTTGCCAGTGCACTGCTTCGTCTTTAATATTCTATTCGTTTTTTCAAAATAAAAGATGGCGGTCGCTGTGGCGGCCATTTTGTAAAAATATGAAATTTTCCAAATTTTCCAAGTGAAAAATGAGGCTGTTGGCAACTCCCGAGCCGGACAACTTGTATGAGGCGGTTGTTTAGAATGACAAAAAGTGTTGCCTGGTGAAAGAAAAATCACCATTTTCCGGGTATTTTCCGAGATTTTCCGCAAAAACATGAAAATAATATAAATTATGACAGTATGAATTACAATTTGATGCGGTATTGCAGAGGAAATCCATACTGAACCGTTACCAGTATCAAGAGCTGTTTCCCGGTCAAAACGATTTCCTCCATTTATTGAGTAATAACAATATAAAAAAAGTTGGAATTTCAATTCAGAAATTTGACTTTGAGATTTTTTTTTTGTTTTATTACCACGCGAGCTGCTTGCAGCTCGCGCCACAATGAAAAATATCGAACAAAAAACAAACAAATTACCTACACAAAAAAAAATCTAATCACATGCCATAGTATACACAGGTCCTCGGTAGGTTGTTAGGTTTTTTTTTTTATACTATTTCATAGTTTTTGCACGAAAAAAAACTTCTAATCAAATGCCATAGTATGAAGAGGTTGTAGGGGTTTAAAGGGGTTTGTAGGGGTTTGTAGGGGTTGTAGGGGTTTGTAGGGGTTGTAGGGGTTTGTAGGGGTTGTAGGGGATTTTAGGGGTTTGTAGGGGTTGTAGGGGTTTGTAGGGGTTGTAGGGGTTTGTAGGGGTTGTAGGGGTTTTAGGGGTTGTAGGGGTTTGTAGGGGTTTGTAGGGGTTGTAGGGGTTTGTAGGGGTTGTAGGGGTTTGTAGGGGTTGTAGGGATTTTAGGGGTTGTAGGGGTTTGTAGGGGTTTGTAGGGGTTTGTAGGGGTTGTAGGGGTTTGTAGGGGTTTGTAGGGGTTGTAGGGGTTTGTAGGGGATTTTAGGGGTTGTAGGGGTTTGTAGGGGTTTGTAGGGGTTGTAGGGGTTTGTAGGGGTTTGTAGGGGTTGTAGGGGTTTTTAGGGGTTGTAGGGGTTTGTAGGGGTTTCTAGGGGTTGTAGGGGTTTGTAGGGGTTTGTAGGGGTTTCTAGGGGATTTTAGGGGTTGTAGGGGTTTGTAGGGGTTTGTAGGGGTTGTAGGGGTTTGTAGGGGTTTGTAGGGGTTGTAGGGGTTTTTAGGGGTTTTTAGGGGTTGTAGGGGTTTGTAGGGGTTTGTAGGGGTTTCTAGGGGTTGGAGGGGTTTGTAGGGGTTTGTAGGGGTTTCTAGGGGTTGTAGGGGTTTGTAGGAGTTTGTAGGGGTTTGTAGGGGTTTTTAGGGGTTGTAGGGGTTTGTAGGGGTTTGTAGGGGTTGTAGGGGTTTGTAGGGGTTTGTAGGGGTTGTAGGGGTTTTTAGGGGTTTTTAGGGGTTGTAGGGGTTTGTAGGGGTTTGTAGGGGTTTGTAGGGGTTGTAGGGGTTTGTAGGGGTTTGTAGGGGTTGTAGGGGTTTTTAGGGGTTGTAGGGGTTTGTAGGGGTTGTAGGGGTTTGTAGGGGTTTCTAGGGGTTGTAGGGGTTTGTAGGAGTTTGTAGGGGTTTGTAGGGGTTTTTAGGGGTTGTAGGGGTTTGTAGGGGTTTGTAGGAGTTTGTAGGGGTTTGTAGGGGTTTTTAGGGGTTTTAGGGGTTTGTAGGGGTTTGTAGGGGTTGTAGGGGTTGTAGGGGTTTGTAGGGGTTGTAGGGGTTTTTAGGGGTTTTTAGGGGTTGTAGGGGTTTGTAGGGGTTTGTAGGGGTTTGTAGGGGTTTCTAGGGGTTGTAGGGGTTTGTAGGGGTTTCTAGGGGTTGTAGGGGTTTGTAGGAGTTTGTAGGGGTTTGTAGGGGTTTTTAGGGGTTGTAGGGGTTTTTAGGGGTTTGTAGGGGTTGTAGGGGTTTGTAGGGGTTTGTAGGGGTTGTAGGGGTTTGTAGGGGTTTGTAGGGGTTTGTAGGGGTTTCTAGGGGTTGTAGGGGTTTGTAGGGGTTTGTAGGGGTTGTAGGGGTTTGTAGGGGTTTGTAGGGGTTGTAGGGGTTTGTAGGGGTTGTAGGGGTTTGTAGGGGTTTGTAGGGGTTTGTAGGGGTTTTTAGGGGTTGTAGGGGTTTGTAGGGGTTTCTAGGGGTTGTAGGGGTTTGTAGGAGTTTCTAGGGGTTGTAGGGGTTTGTAGGAGTTTGTAGGGGTTTGTAGGGGTTTTTAGGGGTTGTAGGGGTTTTTAGGGGTTTGTAGGGGTTGTAGGGGTTTGTAGGGGTTTGTAGGGGTTTGTAGGGGTTGTAGGGGTTTGTAGGGGTTTGTAGGGGTTTGTAGGGGTTTGTAGGGGTTTCTAGGGGTTGTAGGGGTTTGTAGGGGTTGTAGGGGTTTGTAGGGGTTTGTAGGGGTTGTAGGGGTTTGTAGGGGTTGTAGGGGTTTGTAGGGGTTTGTAGGGGTTTGTAGGGGTTTCTAGGGGTTGTAGGGGTTTGTAGGGGTTTCTAGGGGTTGTAGGGGTTTGTAGGAGTTTGTAGGGGTTTGTAGGGGTTTTTAGGGGTTGTAGGGGTTTTTAGGGGTTTGTAGGGGTTGTAGGGGTTTGTAGGGGTTTGTAGGGGTTTGTAGGGGTTGTAGGGGTTTGTAGGGGTTTGTAGGGGTTTGTAGGGGTTTCTAGGGGTTGTAGGGGTTTGTAGGGGTTTGTAGGGGTTGTAGGGGTTTGTAGGGGTTTGTAGGGGTTGTAGGGGTTTGTAGGGGTTGTAGGGGTTTGTAGGGGTTTGTAGGGGTTTTTAGGGGTTGTAGGGGTTTGTAGGGGTTTGTAGGGGTTGTAGGGGTTTTTAGGGGTTTTTAGGGGTTGTAGGGGTTTGTAGGGGTTTGTAGGGGTTTGTAGGGGTTGTAGGGGTTTGTAGGGGTTTCTAGGGGTTGTAGGGGTTTGTAGGGGTTTGTAGGAGTTGTAGGGGTTTGTAGGGGTTTGTAGGGGTTGTAGGGGTTGTAGGGGTTTGTAGGGGTTTGTAGGGGTTTTTAGGGGTTGTAGGGGTTTGTAGGGGTTGTAGGGGTTTGTAGGGGTTTGTAGGGGTTTTTAGGGGTTGTAGGGGTTTGTAGGGGTTTGTAGGGGTTTTTAGGGGTTGTAGGGGTTTGTAGAGGTTTGTAGGGGTTGTAGGGGTTTGTTACAATTACAACAGCAACAAAACCACACGCGAGCTGCATGCAGCTCGCGCCGCACGCAAAATCTAGTCTATATAATATAAAGCTAAATAACGGTGACTCACTGATTGACATGTTTGTTCTCCTAGAAGGAGTCGGTTTAGGGGGGGGGTATGTTTGGGGGAAGTTTAGGGGGGGTCAATCTCACCAGGAATTAGGCATTGACATTTCGAAAAAACCGAGATGACAGCTGTCAGATTTGACAGCTCCTAAACGGTTACAGGTAGGGTTTTCAAAATGGGAGGGTAGAAAGAGGGGGGGAAAAAATTAAAAAAATTGAAAAAAAAAAAAAAAAAAAGATGGTGGCTTCGGAATTTGACTTTGAATTTTACCGATTTTCATACTCCACTTTGGCGGGGTGCTTTGTTCTGGCAACATTGGCGTACGGTGAATCTGTTTTGCTTCAATAATTGCCAGTATCCTGTAGAATGACGTGTAAGTACGGCTTTTTCGAAATTCAAAATGGCGGATGCTGTGGCGGCCATTTTGTAAAAAGCAAAAATTTTCCAAATTTTCCAACCCGAAAATGACGCTGTTGGCAACACCCGAGCCGGACGACATGTATGGGGCGGTCGTGTAGAACGGTGAAGAGTGTTGCCTGGCGAGAAAATTTTCCCCATTTTTCGGGTAATTTCCGAGATTTTCCCCAAAAAGGTGAAAATTAGAAATATTGACATTTTGAATCAAAATTTGATGTGGTATCGTTGAAAAGGTCCATGCAAATGACATTTGACCATTTTCGTCCCCGTCAGCTGGCAACACTGGAATCAGGCGAACTTTTTTTATTTTTGGGCCCGACTTTTACGCGAGCTCTAGATTCCTTCTACGAAAGTTTCCAAATTTAAATTTTGTTTATGCAGAAACCTTGTCGGTGAACTGCTTAATATGGGAAAACTATACGTTTTTTGAAATTTTTGAATACGGACTATTTGGCGGCCATATTGTAAAAAGACAAAATTTTCAAAATTTTCCATGTGAAAAATGAGGCATTTGGCAACACCCGAGCCGGACGACTTGTATGGGGCGGTTGTGTAGAACGATGAAGAGTGTTGCCTGGCTAGAAAATTTTCCCCATTTTTTGGGTAATTTCCGAGATTTTCCCCAAAAAAGTGAAAATTAGAAATATTGACATTTTGAATCAAAATTTGATGAGGTATCGTTTAAAAAGTCCATGCGAATGACATTTGACCATTTTTGTCGCTTTCAATTTGGCAACACTGGGAAAAAGCAAACTTTTTAAGTTTTGGGCCCGACTCTTACGCGAGCTCTAGATTCCTTCTACGAAAGTTTCCAAATTCAAATTTTGTTTATGCAGAAACCTTGTCGGTGAACTGCTTAATATGGGAAAACTATACGTTTTTTGAAATTTTTGAATATGGTCAATTTGGCGGCCATTTTGTAAAATTACGAAATTTTCAAAATTTTTCAAGTGAAAAATGAGGCTGTTGGCAACACCCGAGCCGGACGACTTGTATGGGGCCATTGTGTAAAACGATGAAAAGTGTTGCCTGGTGAAAAAAAATTCCCCATTTTCCGGGTATTTTCCGAGATTTTCCCCAAAAACATGAAAATTAAAAAAAATACAATTTGAATCAAAATTTGATGAGGTGTCGTTCAGGAGGTCCATGCGAATGATATTTGACCATTTTAGTCGCTCTTAGCTGGCAACACTGGGAGCAGGCGAAGGTGTTCTTTTTGGGCCCAACTCGGCTACTTTCCTTTTTTTTCCACTACGAAAGTTGCCATGCGCAAATTCTGAGTATGCACAAGTGTTGCCACTGAACTTCTCCATCTTGGTTATTTAATTCGTTTTTTCGAAATTCAAAATGGCGGATGCTGTGGCGGCCATTTTGTAAAAAGACGAAATTTTCTGAATTTTACAACTGGAAAATGAGGCTGTTGGCAACACCCGAGCCGGAAGACTTGTATGGGGCGGTTGTGTAGAACAGTAAAGAGTGTTGCCTGGCGAGAAAATTTTCCCCATTTTTCGGGTAATTTCCGAGATTTTCCTCAAAAAAGTGAAAAGTAGAAATAATGACATTTTATATCAAAATTTGATGTAGTATCGTTGAAAATGTCCATGCAAATGACATTTGACCATTTTCGTTCCCCTCAGCTGGCAACACTGGGATTAGGCGAACTTTGTAATTTTTGGGCCCGACTCGGCTACTTTCCTTATTTTTCCACTACGAAAGTTGTCATGCGCAAATTCTGAGTATGCACAAGTGTTGCCACTGATATGTTCCATATGGGAAAATTATTGATTTTTTGAAATTCAAAATGGCGGACGCTGTGGCGGCCATTTTGTAAAAAGCAGAAATTTTCCAAATTTTGCAAGTGAAAAATGAGGCTGTTGGCAACACCCGAGCCGGACATGTTGTATAAGGCCATTGTGTAAAAAGATGAAAAGTATTGCCTGGTGAAAAAAAAATCTCCATTTTCCGGGTATTTTCCGAGATTTTCCATAAAATGTAAAAAAAAAAAAAAATGGTATTTTGAATCAAAATTTGATGTAGACTTGAAGAAGAGGACCATGTGAGTGACTTTTGACTATTTTGGTTGCAGTGAGTTGGCAACACTGGGAGCATGCGAGTAGTGAAATTTTCGGGTCCGACTCGGCTACGAGTTCAAGTTTCCTTTTACCAAAGTTGCCATATGGCAATTCTGTTTATGCAGAAATGTTGCCAGTGCACTGCTTCATCTTTAATATTCTATTCGTTTTTTCAAAATAAAAGATGGCGGTCGCTGTGGCGGCCATTTTGTAAAAATAAGAAATTTTCCAAATTTTCCAAGTGAAAAATGAGGCTGTTGGCAACTCCCGAGCCGGACAACTTGTATGGGGCGGTTGTTTAGAATGACAAAAAGTGTTGCCTGGTGAAAGAAAAATCACCATTTTCCGGGTATTTTCCGAGATTTTCCGCAAAAACATGAAAATAATATAAATTATGACAGTATGGATTACAATTTGATGCGGTATTGCAGAGTAGGGAAAGGACTTGGAGAAATTTAGTCAGAAATATGACTTGAAGAATTTTTTTTTTCCGTTTTTTGCCACGCGAGCTGCTTGCAGCTCGCGCCTCAATGAAAAATAAACAAATTACCAACACAAGAAAACTTCTAATCACAGGTCCTCGGTAGGTTGTTAGGTTTTTTTTTTATACTATTTGATCGTATTTGTTTACAAGAAAACTTCTAATCACATGCCATGGTATACACAGGTCCTCGGTAGGTTGTTAGGTTTTTTTTTTATACTATTTTATAGTATCTGTACGCAAGAAAACTTCTAATTTCATGCCATAGTATGTAGGGATTTGTTGGGGTTCTAGGGGTTTGTAGGGCTTTGTAGGGGTTGTAGGGGTTTGTAGGTTTGTAGGGGTTTGTAGGGGTTTGTAGGTTTGTAGGGGTTTGTAGGGGTTGTAGTGGTTTTTAGGGGTTTGTAGGGGTTTGTAGGGGTTGTAGGGGTTTGTAGGGTTTTGTAGGGGTTGTAGGGGTTTGTAGGGGTTTGTAGGGGTTTGTAGGTTTGTAGGGGTTTGTAGGGGTTGTAGTGGTTTTCAGGGGTTTGTAGGGGTTTGTAGGGGTTGTAGGGGTTTGTAGGGATTTGTAGGGATTGTAGGGGTTTGTAGGGTTTTGTAGGGGTTGTAGGGGTTTGTAGGGGTTTGTAGGGGTTTGTAGGGGTTTGTAGGGGTTGTAGGGGTTTGTAGGGGTTTGTAGGGGTTTGAAGGGGTTTCTAGGGGTTGTAGGGGTTTGTAGGGGTTGTAGGGGTTTGTAGGGGTTTGTAGGGGTTTGTAGGGTTTGTAGGGGTTGTAGGGGTTTGTAGGGGTTTGTAGGGGTTTCTAGGGGTTTGTAGGGCTTGTAGGGGTTTGTAGGGGTTGTAGGGGTTTTTAGGGGTTTCTAGGGGTTTGTAGGGGTTTGTAGGGGTTGTAGGGGTTGTAGGGGTTTGTAGGGGTTGTAAGTTTTCGTAAGGGTTCTAATTTATTACAACAGCAACGATAACCTCACGCGAGCTGCTTGCAGCTCGCGCACCTGCTTGCAGCTCGCGCACCCATCAAACCTCGATAGGACTTGGAGAAATTTAGTCAGAAATATGACTTGAAGAATTTTTTTTTTCTGTTTTTTGCCACGCGAGCTGCTTGCAGCTCGCGCCTCAATGAAAAATAAACAAATTACCAACACAAGAAAACTTCTAATCACAGGTCCTCGGTAGGTTGTTAGGTTTTTTTTTTATACTATTTGATCGTATTTGTTTACAAGAAAACTTCTAATCACATGCCATGGTATACACAGGTCCTCGGTAGGTTGTTAGGTTTTTTTTTTATACCATTTTATAGTATCTGTACGCAAGAAAACTTCTAATTTCATGCCATAGTATGTAGGGATTTGTTGGGGTTGTAGGGGTTTGTAGGGGTTTGTAGGGGTTGTAGGGGTTGTAGGGGTTTGTAGGGGTTTGTAGGGGTTGTAGGGGTTTGTAGGGGTTTGTAGGGGTTTGTAGGGGTTTTTAGGGGTTGTAGGGGTTTGTAAGGGTTTGTAGGGGTTTTTAGGGGTTGTAGGGGTTTGTAGGGGTTTGTAGGGGTTTGTAGGGGTTTGTAGGGGTTTGTAGGGGTTTGTAGGGGTTGTAGGGGTTTGTAGGGGTTTGTAGGGGTTTGTAGGGGTTTTTAGGGGTTGTAGGGGTTTGTAGGGGTTTGTAGGGGTTTTTAGGGGTTGTAGGGGTTTGTAGGGGTTGTAGGGGTTTGTAGGGGTTTGTAGGGGTTGTAGGGGTTTGTAGGGATTTGTAGGGGTTTGTAGGGGTTTGTAGGGGTTTGTAGGGTTTGTAGGGGTTTGTAGGGGTTGTAGGGGTTTGTAGGGGTTTGTTGGGTTTGTAGGGGTTTGTAGGGGTTTGTAGGGGTTTGTAGGGGTTTGTAGGGGTTTTTAGGGGTTTGTAGGGGTTTGTAGGGGTTTTTAGGGGTTGTAGGGGTTTGTAGGGGTTTGTAGGGGTTGTAGGGGTTTGTAGGGGTTTGTAGGGGTTTGAAGGGGTTTCTAGGGGTTGTAGGGGTTTTTAGGGGTTGTAGGGGTTTGTAGGGGTTTGTAGGGGTTGTAGGGGTTTGTAGGGGTTTGTAGGGGTTGTAGGGGTTTGTAGGGGTTTGTAGGGGTTTGTAGGGGTTTGTAGGGGTTTGTAGGGGTTTTTAGGGGTTGTAGGGGTTTGTAGGGGTTTGTAGGGGTTTTTAGGGGTTGTAGGGGTTTGTAGGGGTTGTAGGGGTTTGTAGGGGTTTGTAGGGGTTTCTAGGGGTTGTAGGGGTTTTTAGGGGTTGTAGGGGTTTGTAGGGGTTGGTAGGGGTTTCTAGGGGTTGTAGGGGTTTGTTGGGGTTTGTAGGGGTTGTAGGGGATTGTAGGGGTTTGTAGGGGTTTGTAGGTTTGTAGGGGTTTGTAGGTTTGTAGGGGTTTTTTTAGGGTCTTGTAAGATTTAGGGGCTTATAACAAATTACAACAGCAACGATAACCTCACGCGAGCTGCATGCAGCTCGCGCCGCACGCAAAATCTAGTCTATCTATCTATCTATATAATATAAAGCTAAATAACGGTGACTCACTGATTGACATGTTTGTTCTCCTAGAAGGAGTCGGTTTAGGGGGGGGGTATGTTTGGGGGAAGTTTAGGGGGGGTCAATCTCACCAGGAATTAGGCATTGACATTTCGAAAAAACCGAGATGACAGCTGTCAGATTTGACAGCTCCTAAACGGTTACAGGTAGGGTTTTCAAAATGGGAGGGTAGAAAGAGGGGGGGAAAAAATTAAAAAAAATTGAAAAAAAAAAAAAAAAAAAAAGATGGCGTCTTCGGAATTTGACTTTGAATTTTACCGATTTTCATAGTCCACTTTGGCGGGGTGCTTTGTTCTGGCAACATTGGCGTACGGTGAATCTGTTTTGCTTCAATAATTGCCAGTATCCTGTTGAATGACGTGTAAGTACGGCTTTTTCGAAATTCAAAATGGCGGACGCTGTGGCGGCCATTTTGTAAAAAGCAAAAATTTTCCAAATTTTCCAACCCGAAAATGACGCTGTTGGCAACACCCGAGCCTGACGACTTGTATGGGGCGGTTGTGCAGAACGGTGAAGAGTGTTGCCAGGCGAGAAAATTTTCCCCATTTTTCGGGTAATTTCAGAGATTTTCCCCAAAAAAGTGAAAAGTAGAAATAATGACATTTTAAATCAAAATTTGATGCAGTATCGTTGAAAAGGTCCATGCGAATGACATTTGACCAATTTTGTTCCCCTCAGCTGGCAACACTGGAATCAGGCGAACTTTATTTATTTTTGGGCCCGACTTTTACGCGAGCTCTAGATTCCTTCTACGAAAGTTTCCAAATTTAAATTTTGTTTATGCAGAAACCTTGTCGGTGAACTGCTTAATATGGGAAAACTATACGTTTTTTGAAATTTTTGAATACGGACAATTTGGCGGCCATATTGTAAAAAGACAAAATTTTCAAAATTTTCCATGTGAAAAATGAGGCATTTGGCAACACCCGAGCCGGACGACTTGTATGGGGCGGTTGTGTAGAACGATGAAGAGTGTTGCCTGGCTAGAAAATTTTCCCCATTTTTCGGGTAATTTCCGAGATTTTCCCCAAAAAAGTGAAAATTAGAAATATTGACATTTTGAATCAAAATTTGATGTGGTATCGTTTAAAAGGTCCATGTGAATGACATTTGACCATTTTTGTCGCTTTCAATTTGGCAACACTGGGAAAAAGCAAACTTTTTAAGTTTTGGGCCCGACTCTTACGCGAGCTCTAGATTCCTTCTACGAAAGTTTCCAAATTCAAATTTTGTGTATGCAGAAACCTTGTCGTTGAACTGCTTAATATGGGAAAACTATACGTTTTTTGAAATTTTTGAATACGGACAACATAGCGGCCATTTTGTAAAAAGACGAAATTTTCAAAATTTTCCAAGTGAAAAATGAGGCTGTTGGCAACACCCGAGCCGGACATTTTGTATGAAGCTATTGTGTAAAACGATGAAAAGTGTTGCCTGGATTAAAAAAAATCCCCATTTTCCGGGTATTTTCCGAGATTTTCCCCAAAAACCTGAAAAGTAAAAAAAAATACAATTTGAATCAAAATTTGATGAGGTATCGTTTAGAAGCTCTATGCGAATGACATTTGACTATTTTCGTTCCCCTCAGCTGGCAACACTGGGAGCAGTCGAAGGTGTTATTTTTGGGCCCAACTCGGCTACTTTCCTTTTTTTTCCACTACGAAAGTTGCCATGCGCAAATTCTGAGTATGCACAAGTGTTGCCACTGAACTTCTCCATCTTGGTTATTTTATTCGTTTTTTCGAAATTCAAAATGGTGGATGCTGTGGCGGCCATTTTGTAAAAAGACGAAATTTTCTGAATTTTACAACTGGAAAATGAGGCTGTTGGCAACACCCAAACCGGAAGACTTGTATGGGGCGGTTGTGTAAAACAGTAAAGAGTGTTGCCTGGCGAGAAAATTTTTCCCATTTTTCGGGTAATTTCCGAGATTTTCCTCAAAAAGGTGAAAAGTAGAAATAATGACATTTTATATCAAAATTTGATGTAGTATCGTTGAAATGGTCCATGCAAATGACATTTGACCATTTTTGTCCCCCTCAGCTGGCAACACTGGGATCAGGCGAACTTTGTAATTTTTGGGCCCGACTCGGCTACTTTCCTTATTTTTCCACTACGAAAGTTGTCATGCGCAAATTCTGAGTATGCACAAGTGTTGCCACTGAATTGTTCCATATGGGAAAATTATTGGTTTTTTGAAATTCAAAATGGCGGACGCTGTGGCGGCCATTTTGTAAAAAGCAGAAATTTTCCAAATTTTCCAAGTGAAAAATGAGGCTGTTGGCAACACCCGAGCCGGATATGTTGTATAGGGTCATTGTGTAAAACAATGAAAAGTATTGCCTGGTGAAAAAAAAATCCCCATTTTCCGGGTATTTTCCGAGATTTTTCATAAAATGTAAAAAAAAAAAAAAATGGTATTTTGAATCAAAATTTGATGTAGACTTGAAGGAGAGGACCATGAGAGTGACTTTTGACTATTTTGGTTGCATTGAGTTGGCAACACTGGGAGCATGCGAGTAGTGAAATTTTCGGGTCCGACTCGGCTACGAGCTCAAGTTTCCTTTTACCAATGTTGCCATATGGCAATTCTGTTTATGCAGAAATGTGGCCAGTGCCCTGCTTAATCTTTGACATTCTATTCGTTATTTCAAAATAAAAGATGGCGGACGCTGTGGCGGCCATTTTGTAAAAAGATGAAATTTTCTGAATTTTACAACTGGAAAATGAGGCTTTTGGCAACACCCGAGCTGGACAACTTGTATGGAGTTGTTGTGTAAAACGATGAAAAGTGTTGCCTGGTTAAAAAAAAATCCCCATTTTTCGGGTATTTTCCGAGATTTTCCATAAAATGTAAAAAAAAAAAAAATGGTATTTTGTATCAAAATTTGATGATGACTTGAAGAAGAGGACCATGTGAGTGACTTTTGACTATTTTGGTTGCAGTGAGTTGGCAACACTGGGAGCATGCGAGTAGTGAAATTTTCGGGTCCGACTCGACTACGAGTTCAAGTTTCCTTCTACCAAAGTTGCCATATGGCAATTCTGTTTATGCAGAAATGTTGCCAGTGCACTGCTTCATCTTTAATATTCTATTCGTTTTTTCAAAATAAAAGATGGCGGTCGCTGTGGCGGCCATTTTGTAAAAATATGAAATTTTCCAAATTTTCCAAGTGAAAAATGAGGCTGTTGGCAACTCCCGAGCCGGACAACTTGTATGGGGCGGTTGTTTAGAATGACAAAAAGTGTTGCCTGGTGAAAGAAAAATCACCATTTTCCGGGTATTTTCCGAGATTTTCCGCAAAAACATGAAAATAATATAAATTATGACAGTATGGATTACAATTTGATGCGGTATTGCAGAGGAAATCCATACTGAACCGTTACCAGTATCAAGAGCTGTTTCCCGGTCAAAACGATTTCCTCCATTTATTGAGTAATAACAATATAAAAAAAGTTGGAATTTCAATTCAGAAATTTGACTTTGAGATTTTTTTTTTGTTTTATTACCACGCGAGCTGCTTGCAGCTCGCGCCTCAATGAAAAATATCGAACAAAAAATAAACAAATTACCTACACAAAAAAAAATCTAATCACATGCCATAGTATACACTGGTCCTCGGTAGGTTGTTAGGTTTTTTTTTTTATACTATTTCATAGTTTTTGCACGCAAAAAAACTTCTAATCAAATGCCATAGTATGTAGAGGTTGTAGGGGTTTAAAGGGGTTTGTAGGGGTTTGTAGGGGTTGTAGGGTTTGTAGGGGGTTGTAGGGGCTTGTAGGGGTTGTAGGGGTTTTTAGGGGTTGTAGGGGATTGTAGGGGTTTGTAGGGGTTTGTAGGGGTTTTTAGGGGTTGTAGGGGTTTGTAGGGGTTTGTAGGGGTTTCTAGGGGTTGTAGGGGTTTGTAGGGGTTGTAGGGGTTTGTAGGGTTTGTAGGGGTTTGTAGGGGTTTGTAGGGGTTTGTAGGGGTTGTAGGGGCTTGTAGGGGTTGTAGGGGTTTGTAGGGGTTTGTAGGGTTTTGTAGGGTTTGTAGGGGTTTGTAGGGTTTGTAGGGGTTTGTAGGGGTTGTAGGGGTTGTAGGGGTTTGTAGGGGTTTGTAGGGGTTTTTAGGGGTTGTAGGGGTTGTAGGGGTTTGTAGGGGTTTTAGGGGTTTGTAGGGGTTTGTAGGGGTTTGTAGGGGTTTGTAGGGGTTTGTAGGGGTTTTTAGGGGTTGTAGGGGTTTGTAGGGGTTTTAGGGGTTTGTAGGGGTTTGTAGGGGTTGTAGGGGTTTGTAGGGGTTTGTAGGGGTTTGTAGGGGTTTCTAGGGGTTTGTAGGGGTTGTAGGGGTTTGTAGGGGTTTTTAGGGGTTGTAGGGGTTTGTAGGGGTTTGTAGGGGTTTTTAGGGGTTGTAAGGGTTTGTAGGGGTTTGTACGGGTTTGTAGGGGTTTTTAGGGGTTGTAGGGGTTTGTAGGGGTTTGTAGGGGTTGTAGGGGTTTGTAGGGGTTTGTAGGGGTTTTAGGGGTTTGTAGGGGTTTGTAGGGGTTGTAGGGGTTTGTAGGGGTTTGTAGGGGTTTCTAGGGGTTGTAGGGGTTTGTAGGGGTTGTAGGGGTTTTTAGGGGTTTGTAGGGGTTTGTAGGGGTTTTTAGGGGTTGTAGGGGTTTGTAGGGGTTTGTAGGGGTTGTAGGGGTTTGTAGGGGCTGTAGGGGTTTGTAGGGGTTTGTAGGGGTTTGTAGGGGTTTCTAGGGGTTGTAGGGGTTTGTAGGGGTTGTAGGGGTTTGTAGGGGTTTGTAGGGGTTTTTAGGGGTTGTAGGGGTTGTAGGGGTTTTTAGGGATTGTAGGGATTTTTAGGGGTTTGTAGGGGTTTGTAGGGGTTGTAGGGGTTTGTAGGGGTTGTAGGGGTTTGTAGGGGTTTGTAGGGGTTTTTAGGGGTTGTAGGGGTTTGTAGGGGTTTTTAGGGGTTGTAGGGGTTTGTAGGGGTTTGTAGGGGTTTGTAGGGGTTTGTAGGGGTTGTAGGGGTTTGTAGGGGTTTGTAGGGGTTTGTAGGGGTTTCTAGGGGTTATAGGGTTTTGTAGGGGTTGTAGGGGTTTGTAGGGTTTTGTAGGGGTTGTAGGGGTTTGTAGGGGTTTGTAGGGGTTGTAGGGGTTTGTAGGGGTTTGTAGGGGTTTGTAGGGGTTTCTAGGGGTTGTAGGGTTTTGTAGGGGTTGTAGGGGTTTGTAGGGTTTTGTAGGGGTTGTAGGGGTTTGTAGGGGTTTGTAGGGGTTGTAGGGGTTTGTAGGGATTTGTAGGGGTTTGTAGGGGTTTGTAGGGGTTTGTAGGGGTTTCTAGGGGTTGTAGGGGTTGTAGGGGTTTGTAGGGGTTTGTAGGGGTTTTTAGGGGTTGTAGGGGTTTGTAGGGGTTTTTAGGGGTTGTAGGGTTTTGTAGGGGTTGTAGGGGTTTGTAGGGTTTTGTAGGGGTTGTAGGGGTTTGTAGGGGTTTGTAGGGGTTGTAGGGGTTTGTAGGGGCTGTAGGGGTTGTAGGGGTTTGTAGGGTTTTGTAGGGGTTGTAGGGGTTTGTAGGGGTTTGTAGGGGTTGTAGGGGTTTGTAGGGGCTGTAGGGGTTTGTAGGGGTTTGTAGGGGTTTGTAGGGGTTTCTAGGGGTTGTAGGGGTTTGTAGGGTTTGTAGGGGTTTGTAGGGGTTTTTAGGGGTTGTAGGGGTTGTAGGGGTTTGTAGGGGTTTGTAGGGGTTTTTAGGGGTTGTAGGGATTTTTAGGGGTTTGTAGGGGTTTGTAGGGGTTGTAGGGGTTTGTAGGGGTTTGTAGGGGTTTTTAGGGGTTGTAGGGGTTTGTAGGGGTTGTAGGGGTTTGTAGGGGTTTTAGGGGTTTGTAGGGGTTTGTAGGGGTTGTAGGGGTTTGTAGGGGTTTGTAGGGGTTTGTAGGGGTTTGTAGGGGTTTCTAGGGGTTGTAGGGTTTTGTAGGGGTTGTAAGGGTTTGTAGGGTTTTGTAGGGGTTGTAGGGGTTTGTAGGGGTTTGTAGGGGTTTGTAGGGGTTTGTAGGGATTTGTAGGGGTTTGTAGGGGTTTGTAGGGGTTTGTAGGGGTTTCTAGGGGTTGTAGGGGTTTGTAGGGTTTGTAGGGGTTTGTAGGGGTTTTTAGGGGTTGTAGGGGTTTGTAGGGGTTTGTAGGGGTTGTAGGGGTTTGTAGGGGTTGTAGGGGTTTGTAGGGGCTTGTAGGGGTTTGTAGGGGTTTGTAGGGGTTTCTAGGGGTTGTAGGGGTTTGTAGGGGTTTGTAGGGGTTTCTAGGGGTTTCTAGGGGTTTGTAGGGGTTTGTAGGGGTTGTAGGGGTTTGTAGGGGTTTTTAGGGGTCGTAGAGGTTTGTAGGGGTTTGTAGGGGTTTTTAGGGGTTTGTAGGGGTTTGTAGGGGTTTGTAGGGGTTTCTAGGGGTTGTAGGAGTTTGTAGGGGTTGTAGGGGTTTGTAGGGGTTTGTAGGGGTTTTTAGGGGTTGTAGGGGTTGTAGGGGTTTGTAGGGGTTTGTAGGGGTTTTTAGGGGTTGTAGGGATTTTTAGGGGTTTGTAGGGGTTTGTAGGGGTTGTAGGGGTTTGTAGGGGTTTGTAGGGGTTTTTAGGGGTTGTAGGGGTTTGTAGGGGTTGGTAGGGGTTTGTAGGGGTTGGTAGGGGTTTGTAGGGGTTTCTAGGGGTTGTAGGGTTTTGTAGGGGTTGTAGGGGTTTGTAGGGTTTTGTAGGGGTTGTAGGGGTTTGTAGGGGTTTGTAGGGGTTGTAGGGGTTGTAGGGGTTTGTAGGGGTTGTAGGGGCTTGTAGGGATTTGTAGGGGTTGTAGGGGTTTGTTACAATTACAACAGCAACAAAACAACACGCGAGCTGCATGCAGCTCGCGCCGCACGCAAAATCTAGTCTATATAATATAAAGCTAAATAACGGTGACTCACTGATTGACATGTTTGTTCTCCTAGAAGGAGTCGGTTTAGGGGGGGGGTATGTTTGGGGGAAGTTTAGGGGGGGTCAATCTCACCAGGAATTAGGCATTGACATTTCGAAAAAACCGAGATGACAGCTGTCAGATTTGACAGCTCCTAAACGGTTACAGGTAGGGTTTTCAAAATGGGAGGGTAGAAAGAGGGGGGGAAAAAATTAAAAAAAATTGAAAAAAAAAAAAAAAAAAAAAGATGGTGGCTTCGGAATTTGACTTTGAATTTTACCGATTTTCATACTCCACTTTGGCGGGGTGCTTTGTTCTGGCAACATTGGCGTACGGTGAATCTGTTTTGCTTCAATAATTGCCAGTATCCTGTAGAATGACGTGTAAGTACGGCTTTTTCGAAATTCAAAATGGCGGATGCTGTGGCGGCCATTTTGTAAAAAGCAAAAATTTTCCAAATTTTCCAACCCGAAAATGACGCTGTTGGCAACACCCGAGCCGGACGACATGTATGGGGCGGTCGTGTAGAACGGTGAAGAGTGTTGCCTGGCGAGAAAATTTTCCCCATTTTTCGGGTAATTTCCGAGATTTTCCCCAAAAAGGTGAAAATTAGAAATATTGACATTTTGAATCAAAATTTGATGTGGTATCGTTGAAAAGGTCCATGCAAATGACATTTGACCATTTTTGTCCCCGTCAGCTGGCAACACTGGAATCAGGCGAACTTTTTTTATTTTTGGGCCCGACTTTTACGCGAGCTCTAGATTCCTTCTACGAAAGTTTCCAAATTTAAATTTTGTTTATGCAGAAACCTTGTCGGTGAACTGCTTAATATGGGAAAACTATACGTTTTTTGAAATTTTTGAATACGGACTATTTGGCGGCCATATTGTAAAAAGACAAAATTTTCAAAATTTTCCATGTGAAAAATGAGGCATTTGGCAACACCCGAGCCGGACGACTTGTATGGGGCGATTGTGTAGAACGATGAATAGTGTTGCCTGGCTAGAAAATTTTCCCCATTTTTCGGGTAATTTCCGAGATTTTCCCCAAAAAAGTGAAAATTAGAAATATTGACATTTTGAATCAAAATTTGATGTGGTATCGTTTAAAAGGTCCATGCGAATGACATTTGACCATTTTTGTCGCTTTCAATTTGGCAACACTGGGAAAAAGCAAACTTTTTAAGTTTTGGGCCCGACTCTTACGCGAGCTCTAGATTCCTTCTACGAAAGTTTCCAAATTCAAATTTTGTTTATGCAGAAACCTTGTCGGTGAACTGCTTAATATGGGAAAACTATACGTTTTTTGAAATTTTTGAATATGGTCAATTTGGCGGCCATTTTGTAAAATGACGAAATTTTCAAAATTTTCCAAGTGAAAAATGAGGCTGTTGGCAACACCCTAGCCGGACAACTTGTATTGGACTATTGTGTAAAACGATGAAAAGTGTTGCCTGGTTAAAAAAAAAACCCCATTTTCCGGGTATTTTCCGAGATTTTCCCCAAAAACATGTAAATTAAAAAAAATTACAATTTGAATAAAACTTTGATGAGGTATCGTTTAGAAGCTTCATGCGAATGACATTTGACTATTTTCGTTCCCCTCAGCTGGCAACACTGGGATCAAGCAAACTTTTTTATTTTTGGGCCCGACTCTTACGCGAGCTCTAGATTCCTTCTACGAAAGTTTCCAAATTCAAATTTTGTTTATGCAGAAACCTTGTCGGTGAAATGCTCAATATGGGAAAACTATACGTTTTTTGAAATTTTTGAATACGGACAATTTGGCGGCCATTTTGTAAAATGACGAAATTTTCAAAATTTTCCAAGTGAAAAATGAGGCTGTTGGCAACACCCTAGCCGGACAACTTGTAAGGGGCTATTGTGTATAACAATGAAAAGTGTTGCCTGGTTTAAAAAAAATCCCCATTTTCTGGGTATTTTCCGAGATTTTCCCCAAAAACATAAAAATTAAAAAAAAAACAATTTAAATCAAAATTTGATGAGGTGTCGTTCAGGATGTCCATGTGAATGACATTTGACCATTTTGGTCGCTCTGAGCTGGCAACACTGGGAGCAGGCAAAGGTGTTATTTTTGGGCCCAATTCGGCTACTTTCCTTTTTTTCCCACTACGAAAGTTGCCATGCGCCAATTCTGAGTATGCACAAGTGTTGCCACTGAACTGTTTCATCTTGGACATTCTATTTGTTTTTTCGAAATTCAGAATGTCGGACGCTGTGGTGGCCATTTTGTAAAAAGACGAAATTTTCTGAATTTTACAACTGGAAAATGAGGCTGTTGGCAACACCCGAGCCGGAATAGTTGTATGGAGCGGTTGTGTAAAATGACTAAAAGTATTGCTTGGTATTAAAAAATTCTCCATTTTTCGGGTATTTTTCGAGATTTTCCTAAAAATGTAAAAAAAAGAAATAATGACATTTTGAATCAAAATTTGTTGAAGACTTGAAGAAGAGAATCGTGTCAATGACATTTGACCATTTTTGTCGCCCTCAGCTGGCAACACTGGGATCGGGTGAACTTTGTAATTTTCGGGCTTGACTCGGCTACTTTCCTTATTTTTCCATTACGAAAGTTGCCATGCGCAAATTCTGAGTATGCAAAAATGTTGCCACTGAACTGCTCCATATTACATATTTTATTAGCTTTTTCGAAATTCAAAATGGCGGACGCTGTGGCGGCCATTTTGTAAAAAGACGAAATTTTCTGAATTTTACAACTGTAAAATGAGGCTTTTGGCAACACCCGAGCTGGAAGACTTGTATGGGGCGGTTGTGTAGAATGACAAAAAGTATTGCCAGGTAATAAATTTTTCAACATTTTTTGGGTAATTTCCCAGATTTTCCTCAAAATGTAAAAAGTATAAATAATGGTATTTTGAATCAAAATTTGATTTAATCTTGAAGAAAAGGACCATGTGAGTCACTTTTGACTATTTTGGTTGCAGTGAGTTGGCAACACTGGGAGCATGCGAGTAGTGAAATTTTCGGGTCCGACTCGATTACGAGCTCAAGTTTCCTTCTACCAAAGTTGCCATATGGCAATTCTGTTTATGCAGAAATGTTGCCAGTGCACTGTTTCATCTTTGACATTCTATTCGTTTTTTCAAAATAAAAGATGGCGGACGCTGTGGCGGCCATTTTGTAAAAAGCTGAAATTTTCCAAGTGAAAAATGAGGCTGTTGGCAACACCCGAGCCGGACAACTTGTATGGGGCCATTGTGTAAAACGATGAAAAATGTTGCCCGGTTAAAAAAAAATCCCCATTTTCCGGGTAATTTCCGAGATTTTCCCCAAAAACATGAAAATATTATAAATTATGATAGTATGGATTAGAATTTGATGCGGTACTGCAGAGGAAATCCACACTGAACCGTTACCAGTATCAAAGAGCTGTTTCCCGGTCAAAACGATTTCTTCCATTTTTTGGGTGATAACAATAAAAAAAAAGTTGGAATTTCAAATCAGAAATTTGACTATAAGTTTTTTTTTTTTTTTATTACCACGCGAGCTGCTTGCAGCTCGCGCCTCAATGAAAAATATCGAACAAAAAACAAACAAATTACCTACACAAAAAAAACTTCTTATCACAGGTCCTCGGTAGGTTGTTAGGTTTTTTTTTTATACTATTTTATAGTATTTGCACGCAAGAAAACTTATAATCACATGCCATAGTATGTAGAGGTTGTAGTGGTTGTAGGGGTTTTTTAGGGGTTTGTAGGGGTTGTAGGGGTTTGTAGGGGTTGTATGGGTTTCTAGGGGTTGTAGGGGTTTGTAGGCGTTTGAAATCCCCGGTATATAATCGGTGTTGCCTGGTCAAACATTTTTTTTAGAGATTTAAAAAAAAAGAAATGAAAATTCTCTGATATTTGATGCGGTATGAATCTTCGAATGATAATTAACCACAAATGCAATAAATAAAAAATGAAATTGAATGTACGAATGACATTTTACTTTTTTTGTTGGAACTGGAAACCCTTCTTCCATGTGGAAACCCTAGGATTAAGCAATGTTGGAATTTTGAGGTTAGATTGGAGTTTATTGGATAATTTTATTTTACCAAAGTAGTTTTTTCATTTTGATAAGTAAATACTTTACAACTTGCTTGTCTCAATAAAATAGTCGGATAAATAGAGTAGGATTTGTAGGTATACACAAACAGATGACAAGCGATACAAAAAACTTTTGATTCTGTTACGATATCAACAGTGATAAAAGAAATTAAAGAAGCCAGCAACTATACTTACTTAGATTAAAGTGCATGAGCATAAAAGAAAATCTGTAAGTTAATTCCAATTGTATTCTCTATTTTCGGTCATAAGTAGTATATGTCTATGATCATAGGTCTAGAAAATTTCAATTTCCATTCATAGGAGTCATGTTTTCCTACCTTAGGTACCTAATATAGATAGTATAATTTATAATATAGATAGAAAAGTCTTTATTTACTTCAATCAATTCAATATAACTTCACATACTTACCTATTTCAACCTGAACTCAATATACCTAATCCTTTTATTTTATAACATAGGGTAACAGCAACATAGAAAGCAAGCTGCTTGATCTTTGCTTTTTCTGTAGGTACCTACAAGTGTGTATCTGCGGACTTGAGTTTGTAAACATTAAGAAATAATTATGCAAGCATACACTTCTAAGTTCATTGTATTCTCACAATTAAACGATTGCACTTGGATAATTAATTAAATAATAAATACTTAATTCAAAATTAGAGCATAGGTATAGGTATATATATAAAATTATACTTGATAAAAGATTTAAAAAAAATCGGAGAGAATGTACAATGAATAGGTACCTATGATTTCATATATAAAATAAAATTAACATTTCAGACAACGAAGAGTACCAAGAGCACAGACTTTGAAAAACAATGTTTTAGAACCATTTCCATCGTACAATATTTGCTGAACTAAAACAATAAGCCTGCGGATTCAGCTGACACCAAATCTTCAGCGGCAGATGTTGTCCTTGCAGAAAGTGAGTTATAAGTTTAAAACTATTTACCTATTATTCATGTAACCTACCTGTTTTGGGTGGCTACAGAACTGTCTTGAGTTTTATGATACACAATATAATTCATTGATTTAAATAAATAGCATTATACCCAAAATTAATAAGTTTAAATATTTGAAATCAGCTCCGAAGAATAAGCTAAAAAGTAATTGGTTTGGTTCATTCAATTTTCTTGTTAGTAATAGTAATACTTAAGTACAATATTGCATGGCAAACAATGAATACTCATGAGTTTGCTCTGTACATCAGTATTTGTTTATTTACTTTAGAATAATATGATTGAGGGATCTGCAAAGTCCATCAAACACCACCTAAAAATTACAAAGATTCAACGACCAAGACCGTTCGTCATGGCATTCTAGAAAGGAGACCTATGTCCAGCAGTAGACTTCTACTAGCTGATGATGAAGATAATGACTTCCTTTTTAGATGAACTCTCACAATGTTGTCTTCCCCACAGATTCACTTGAAAAATGGAACACATAATTGCACATTACAAAGGAATACAAAGTACTCAATGATCATTTTTGGATTTGTTACTATGAAGATTAACATTTAGAGCTTTCAAAAAAAAAACAAAGTGGCAACAACAGGATAGAGAGCAATTGAGTATTGGACACTTGGTGGTGATCAAGGATAACACTTTCCTTTCAATCGTTGACTTCCGGACTTCAAAATTCTTTTAATTTTAGATTTTGTCCATACATTATTCCTAAAGTCCTGTAACTTTTTAATGTTTGTGATTTTAATACAAATAATTTGTTATTCATTATAATTAAGTTTTCAATTTAAGTTTTCAATATTAGTAATCTTTGTTTTTGTATTCACAAAAACCTAATAGGTATTGGTAATGAATGAAACATTTGAGTAATAAAAATTAAAAAACATACAAATATTAAAATGAAAAATATAAATTTTATTTAAACTTCACAGACACTTGTTAAATCATTTATACCTAACTAATTCACACAATTATCATTTCACTATCTGTTCCAACGATTTACTTCACGATCGCATTTGCCACCATGCCTGCATCTGCGCCTGCTGCCGCAGTCTGTCTGTAAGAAAATATATTTAAATAATTTTACTATAAATTGTGCTGTAATGTGTTTGGTCTAAGAGACTAAGGAATTAAAATATCACTAACTGCCATATAGACTATCTAGATGTACCTGTATCGTGTGGTATCAGAAACTACAAGTACCATAACATCCAAACCCAAACTAAATATTTGCAGATCATACAAACATTTAGCTCGCAGTGAGAATCGAACCCGTATCTCAACTAGCTACTCGCCCGTCATACCACAGAGGTTATCACTGTAATGGTAATGGGTAATAATAGCATCAGTCGGAATATGTAAATACTCAACACCAATCCGCCTGCCTAGCGTAATAATTATGACGAATCCCTCCATATTCAATGGGAAAGGCTTCGTCCAACAGTGGACATAAACATGCTAATAAACAAGTAAATTCTACTTACCAATGAAACATTTATATTTCTCGACGCAACCGCGGCTAAAAATTCGCCTTGCTGCATGTCCTGTACAACAACGTTATAGTCGTCTTCACTGAAATTAAAACACAAAAATTGATATTGTAAGTATTAAACAAATCTATGAAATAATACCTAATGAATAAATATATAAAAAACTTACATTGTTTTCGTAAAGTTTTGGAATTTTGGCCGTCAATTCATTCATCATGACAATGACTGATGACAGTAAGTGACAGGTTTTAGAAACATAGAGAGAAAATTCATGTAACCCACCATTTACTATACGCCTTGGAGCAAGTAACAAAATGGAGCGGCAATAATATTTATTTTGTATGAAAATTGCCCACCATAGCTTGCCATTCAACCATTCATTTAATATTATGTGACCTTTGATTGCCTTCATTCAAAATTTTGTTTACTTTTTGTGTTTTCGTAAATTCTCACTATTTTATTAGCAAATACCTATATTTTTTACTACACAAGTTGGATTTCACAATGCCTGAGTGGAATATTGTGCATGGTGGTACGAGGCAAAGCCAGTATCGCTCTGGGCTGACTTTACACAAGTGCTTCAACAGTTTCATTGAAATTGTAGTTTTGCTTCATTATTTTGTTCTAAATATATGTTTCGTTAGTGAGCTTTAGAGTAAACATAAGGACATTAGTGCCATGGTTGTGTAAAATATCATTATTTCATAATAATTCATTTATTGCTTACAAAATTGTTTACACCTAGGGCTCGGTCAGGCAAATAACTGACCCAGTCCGAGCCAAAAACCGAGCACGCCTTATTTATCAGAACAACCGCCCTGTGCTGTACGCACCGCGAGCCGAGCCCCGAAGCGTACCCATTCGTAGGCAAATATATTATCATCGTCCACATACTACACAAGCACCGAGTTAAGGCTACCATTTACTGATGCGCCCATCCAGATAATATATCAGAATTTCAGCAAAAACTACGTATATTCTTACTTTACTTGAGTGAAGTTGGTGACACTGACAGTTGGTGGCTGACAGACAAAATTTCAAAAATTTAGACAAACATATCTGGACTGCGTTTTGTTCCTTGCTCCAAGGGACTGCGTCATATATGCATGGATTTAGAACTATTTTCTTTCAGCTGCCAAAAAACTTCCCATCATGACTAATAGCCATAGATTAATAAAATAATAACTTAGTACGCATACACCACAGATAATACATTTGACTGAAATATTACCCGTTGCACCACAGAAATCGTTAATAAGATTCCATGGTGAATCCGCAGTCTACTACTCGCTCGCCGTACAAACGTCATCGAGAAGATTATTGGATTTTATTCTAGAACGCGACATAAGGATTATTTATTTTGTCTCTGCCGATAAAAAAAAATGCTTAGCTATCTATTTATTGTCTGTGGTAAGTGACGCTTTCTTTCTGAAAATAATTTTGCGGTTGTAACCTGCTAAAAATTTTCAATTTATTTCAAAAATTGTATTTTCAGTGCTTTACACCCAAAACTCGTATCAGAAATGCCTAACTTTAAATTAAAAACTAAACGTGGTGGACGTCCAAAGAAATGGATACGTCGACGTAAATCAACGATTTCACAGTCAGACGTCGTTTCTGCTTCCGCTGAAATGGACAATAGCGAACAGGTACAGTACATATTTAACTATTCATCCATCGAACTTGTACGTTGAATGTACCTACGCAGTACACGCATGAGACTTATGAATATCCTGGTATAAGTGGGAGTCAGCTTTAATCTTTTTCGGTCGTGTCGTGGGCTTTTTGCACGCTTTGACGCATCTGTCTGTCACGGTTATCCCGCGCACATAAGAATTACCGATGCACATGATTAAATTTATCTTAAATAACATCAGTGAAGTTCCTCTATCTTTAAGAATTTGACCTGACAAGGAATCTTGCTAAGATTATTGAATCACCGGAATGCTGGCTTTTATATTAAATGAATAAGTATGCATTTTTTCATGAATTGATATAATGTGACCATGTCGTCATCTAATCACAAGACTTTATTCTTTAATCAATGTATCTTAGCTAACCCTAAACCCTTAGAAATATTGCATTCGTTTAGCAATGCAGTATACACTTCCACATATATTATGCAATACTAATAGCAGATTAACAATTGGTATATATTACATCCATGGATCATCATCATCATCATCATCAGGATAAAACTAAATACAGCTAAAGCTGAACTACAGCACTACTGTGCTACTATCGGCCAATAGGAGTACACTGCTGATTGAAAATTTCATAAAATGTCATGATGATAAACTTCTGTTGCCTATATACATATATATGCATTTATTATCATAATAAAAAATATTTTTAAGGATATATCAACAAAACCTGTTGCTGGTTGCCCCAGAAAAAGGAAAATTGGACAGATACCAGAACCTTTCAAGCTTTCAACATTAAAACAACAACGACTTGACTCTATGAATGATAATCACGAGTTTAAAAATCATTCTAAAGAGGTAAGTTAATTGTAATTCTAAATGGGGGTGTTAAGACCTGCAATGATGTCCCGCTGTGAGGTGTATTGTGCATTGTCCCCCTGTGCTAACCCTACCTCAAGCAGCTCAGCTCCTTAAAGTAACGGAACAAGACTTTGAGTTGGTAGCAACACCGTTGAAGTGTGTACAAAGGCGTTGATGATGGAGAACAAGATAGAAGTAGCTCCTGCAAACCCATCTTGGTCCTGGTAGTCTCTTTTGTAACCACACAATGTAAGAACACGTGCTCCACCATCTCTTTTTCCTACAAGCAGCCCCAACATAGCCTGCTGTCAGTGGCCCCAATCTTGTACAGATGTTAATTTATGTCACAGTGTCCTATTATTATGCCCACTACCATACGCAGGTCCTCATATTTCATTTTGAGGAGTGTATTAGTCACTTTCTTGTCAAGTCTGGGGAGCATAGATTTAAAGTGCTTACAGTCCGACCTTCATTCCCAGTGCTTTTGGTGCTCCATTTCCGAATGCAATCTCAGTTTGTTTTTGATTTCCGCAATTGATGGTTTTGATAGGTTAATGTCAACTTGTGTAGAGATAAATTTAGCTCCTTCCCTAGCTAGAGAGTCGGCCCTGTCATTTCCTAGACAGAAGCCATGGCTATCTGTTCATTTAATTGTAACAGTATATCTATCTATCAGTCTTTGAAGCGCAATGTGACACTCTGCAATTGATTTTGAACTGGTGCCAGTCTCCTCAGCGCATTTGTTAATGCTACACTGTCTGTTACAAAAACAAATCTTATTTGTCCCCCAATGGTCTCCGTACTTGTGGACTCTATTGATGATGATAATGTCTGTTGCCGCCAGCTAAAGCCCTAGGGTTTCTGCTTAAAAATATGTTATTCAAAAGTGTTTATAACAATAATATAATCATCAACACCAGCCTGTTTTCATCAATCATTGGAAAAGACCTCCCCCATTAAATACAATGGAGGGATTTGTCATAATCACCACACTTGGCAAGCATATTGCTGATTGCAGTTTGATGTTAAATAATCAGGGGGCTGCTGCTGCCCACCCCCTGGTGCAATCTCTAAGTAAGGCTTTTATTACAACCGCAACAGGAAACAGAATGGTTTATTCTTAGTCGCTACTAATCTATTATTAGCTGATATAATTTTTTTTACATACCTATCAAATTACAATAACAATATGATATTATGATGTTTGCAAACAGATTTGATCTCTAAGCTGATGAAAACAGAATGTGAATAATAAACTCCTTGATAGATAATAATTGTATTTAAGCACAGTTAGATTAATTCACTATTCAATTTCAAATTTAATCAATATAATTTAACACAACATAATACTAAACAGTCGCATACATAATCTGAATCCCACACTAAGATTGCTTATGTCATAGGTACCAGGAACTACAAGTACCATGGTACCATAACACCCATATCCAGAATAAATATTTACAAATCATGCAAACATTTTTTTGCAACGTATCAAACCTGCAATCTCTTGCATCTCAACTGGCTACTGGCCCACTGCATCTCAGAAGTCATCGAATGGAAAGTGCATTACATAACAATTTGTTACATCCATACATAACTCCTTCATAGACATAATTTCAATATCATCATCAAAATGGTATATATGACCCGGTTAATTTAATACATTTATTATTTACAGGTAACAGAAGACAAAAATGATTGTCTTGAGAACTTTAATCCTTTTGAGAATCAAAAAGTCGTATTACTAAGTTCCAAAGAGTCGTCATCAATTGAAATATCTTCTCAAAATGAAAATGTAAGAAAACATAGTTATTTTCATACATCATTTCGCAAAGGATGCTATTAAAAACTTGTCTTAGTTTAGGCCTTACCCATTGAATATAATAAGAAGATTTGTCATAATAACCACCCTTGACAAACAGATTGATGATTGCAATATGGTGTTATATACTCAAATAACATAACATGATACCCAACAGTCACATACATAGTCATGATTACTCACAACAATTCCCTGTGTTGTGATTCATACTCACAACACAGGGAAACTTCGAATACCAAGGTACCATAACATGCAAACCCGGACCAAATATTTGATGATCATACAAACATTTGACCCTCAAGGGGAATAAACCCGTTAATCTCTCGCATCTCAAACTACAAGTACCATGGTACCATAATATGCAGACTCGAAACAATTATTTGATAAGCATACAAACATTTAACCCTCAGAGGGAATCGAACCTGTAACCTCTCACATCTCTCTGTGTCGTGAGTATCAAGAACTACAAGTACCATGGTACCATAACATTCAAACTCGAAACAAATATTTGATGATCATACAAACATTTGACCCTCAAGGGGAATCGAACCCATTAACCTCTCGCATCTCAAACTACAAGTACCATGGTGCCATAATATGCAAACTCGAAACAAATATTTGATGATCATACAAACATTTGATCCGCAGCGGGAATCGAACCTGTAACCTTTCGCATCTCAACCGGCTCTCATCGACCGCACCACATAGGTCATCAAATGGTTGCTACTACTCATTCCCTTATGAAATTACTCCGTTTAACTTATACATACTACATTCTCATATAGGGAAATCTATTCTTAGGTCAGACTCATCATGGCACATAGACTGAGTCTCGAAAGTACCTATACATTGGCTGTTATTACAACTATCCAATTAGTATGCATAGATTATTATCAACCTTATTTTCCCCTAATATTCTATTCTTAATTCAATTTAATTTATTTTTGCAGATTCAAAGTAAATGTTTTCAAAATCTGCCAAACTATAACAGTGACATTTTTGGCTCAAATGTGATACAACTATCAGAAACATCGTCTAATTCAATACACCATGATTTTGAAATGAACAATCCATTTGAGAATAAAAAAATAGTTTTACTATCTTCTGACGAGACTGTATCATCTGGACTATCTCAAATTAATAATGTAAGTAAAAATAGTTAATTTCATACAAAAATTTTAGGCGTCCTTACACAATGGATGCTATCGAGAACTTTATATCTATGTCAAGACCTCTCCCATTGAATACAATGAAGGATTTGACATAATTACTGCTCAAGTGGCAACCACAAATTAAACGACACAGTAAAGGAAAGCCTTCCATTCGATGGACTAATGACATAAATATCACAGAAAATCGATGGATAAAGACTGCTCAATACTATTCACTGTGGAATTCTAAGGGGAAAGCCTATATCCAACAATGGTCTACAGACTAATGATAATAATGATGACCCACATCTACATGCTTGGTCTATATGTTATACAATAACTTTTCTTAAAAAACCCACTTCCGCCATTGTATTTGACTAAATATTTGGATGAAAAAAAAATAATGAAAGAACCATAATGGTGAAAGGATTATGATACTTTCTGAATGCAAATGCTTGGTTTGTTGCTGAAAATATCAAAATCGCCATATGTATGCCTACAATATATGAGGGGTTCCCTCAATTCCTCTTGGATTCCATCATCAGAACTAGATTCTGAAAAAATGGGATCAATCTGGAAGTATATCTATTCAAATAAAAAAAGAATTTTCCAAATCGGTTCATAAACGCCGGAGACATTATGCGGTAAGAAACATAAAAAAAAAATACAACCGAACCGAGAACCTCCTCCTTTTTTGGGAAGTCGGTTAAAAATAATTTTGACTTTCCCCCTCCCTATAGCCAAATCGAATTGATCATCGTCATATCGGAAATCGGTGGATAGAGACGGCTCAAATTAATTTGGCTCAAAACCGTTCGTAGTGGCATTCCAAAGAGGAAGTCTATGTCCAATAGTGGACTTTTATAGGACGACTATATCTTAACATCTACATGCTTGGTCTAGATGCTGTACATAAATTATGTCAACTGTTCCTCTCCCTATAGCCTAAATAAATTGATCATCATCATCATCAGCCTGATTATATTCACTATACTAGACAAAGCCTTCCCCATTGAATATAATTAATGGAGATGTGTCGTAATCACCACGCTTGGTAGGTGGATTGATAAATTTGGAATTACGTACTCAGGTAGATGTTGCTGCTCATCCCCTGATGTAATCCTTTAGTAAAACTTTTACTACACCTATTGGTAAAAAAAAAGAGGTATATTCTTAGATTGAACTACATTAAAATTTCTTAAATTTGGATACGTCACTATGGAACATTGCAATTCATAATAGTATGCTTGAAGCGTTAACCGTTTGTATGTACTTACAGACCGGAATCCCATTTTTCATACTAACACTATAAATATGATAGTTAAACCGAAAACCACTTCACATAAACACCACTTATCATAAATATAAGCCAAATACTGTTATTTACATTAAAATGGTTCATAACCAAGAAATTATCTGATTATTAAAATAAAACTCTTAAATGAGTTCCGAACAAGTTTTCCTCATTTGAATCTAATTCGTTTATTATAAGATAATATATTACTTAATAGAAATTATTAATTTTTATTAATTCCTTCGATTGGCATTATAAAAAAATAGGTTGTTTTTTTAGGATTCCAAGAATAAGGTGCTATGGTGACCTTATACATTCTTAGCTTCATAGCTGTTGGTAGGTGATTTGGTAGAAATGAAAAATCCACTTTTTACTTATGATGGTTGTATTAGAACTTTTCAATAGTAAGTAGGTACACGAATAGCCGTGGTAAAATGGTTTGATAGTGAATAAATACGCACCGCCTTCTTGACGGCTGTTAATAATAATAATATTTTATTTATCAAGACAACTGAGTCCAATTTGTTAGTAAAACGCAACCTAAAAACTAGGTTAGTACTTAATAACTAATGGTTCGCCCCGAACTGAGACCTCGCGATAACACCTTTATCAGCCCGACTACTTAACCAAGTAATATCCATTTTTAACCGACTTCCCAAAAAAGTAGGAGGTACTTAATACGGTAGTTTTTTTTATTTTTTTTTATTAATGTTTTTTACCGCATATCTCCGGCGTTTATGAACCGATTTGGAAAATTCTTTTTTTATTTGAATAGATATGTTTCCAGATTGGTCCCATTTTTTTCAGAGTCCAGTTCTGATGATGGAATCCATGAGGAATTGAGGGAACTCCTCAAATATTGTAGGCATACATATGGCGATTTTGATATTTTCAGCAACAAACCAAGCATTTGCATTCAAAAAGTAGAATAATCCTTTCACCACTATGGTTCTTTCATAATTTTTTTTTCATCCAAATATTTTGTCGAATACAATGGCGGAAGTCAGTTTTTTAAATGAAAAGTTATTCTATTATTATTTTTGTAAATTTTCACCTCGAGGTCTACCAGTACAGTACAGGATCTATCAGTAAGAACTCTAATTTCCTACACATCATCGAAATAACCTTTGAATAGGGCTAAGCAACGTGGCGTAATACTACATACCTGTTAATACCTATATCAAGTACCTGACGAATTAAGTGATAACGTTCTTTTGACGTGAAACATAGAACTCCAGCGTCATTCAAATTCCTAGATATGGGAGGTCAACAATGGATGTTATATTGGTCTCTGTTTATTATTTACAGATAACAGAAGACAAAAAAGAATGTCTTGAAAACTTTAATCCTTTTGAGAATCAAAAAGTTGTATTACTAAGTTCCAAAGAGTCATCATCGATTGAAATGTCTGAAATTGAAAACGTAAGTAAACATAGTTATTTTCATACATCATTTCACAAAGGATGCTATTAAAAACTATTAAAACTTGTCTTAGTTTAAGCCTTACCCATTGAATATAATGAGAAGATTTGTCATAATAACCACCCTTCACAAACAGATTGATGACAATATTACTATATTATATATTATTTATATATGATTGCAATATGGTGTTATCTTTTATATACTCAGATAACATAACATGATACCCAACAGTCACATACATAGTCATGATTACTCACAACAATTCCCTGTGTTGTGATTCATACTCACAACACAGGGAAACTTCGAATACCATAGTACCTTAACATGCAAACCCGGACCAAATATTTAATGATCATACAAACATTTGACCCTCAAGGGGAATCAAACCCGTTAATCTCTCGCATTTCAAACTACAAGTAACATGGTACCATAATATGCAGACTCGAAACAAATATTTGATGATCATACAAACATTTAACCCGCAGCGGGAATCGAACCTGTAACCTCTCGCATCTTTCTGTGTCGTGAGTATCAAGAACTACAAGTACCATGGTACCACAACATACAAACTCGAAACAAATATTTGATGATCATACTAACATTTGACCCTCAAGGGGAATCAAACCCGTTAATCTCTCGCATCTCAAACTTCAAGTACTATGGTGCCATAATATGCAAACTCGAAACAAATATCTAATGATCATACAAACATTTGACCCTCAAGGGGAATCGAACCCATTAATCTCTCGCATCTCAAACTACAAGTACCATAGTGCCATAATATGCAAACTCGAAACAAATATTTAATGATCATACAAACATTTAACCCGCAGAGGGAATCGAACCCATAACCTCTCGCATCGCAAACTACAAGTACCATAGTGCCATAATATGCAAACTCGAAACAAATATTTAATGATCATACAAACATTTAACCCGCAGAGGGAATCGAACCCATAACCTCTCGCATCGCAAACTACAAGTACCATAGTGCCATAATATGCAAACTCGAAACAAATATTTAATGATCATACAAACATTTAACCCGCAGAGGGAATCGAACCCATAACCTCTCGCATCGCAAACTACAAGTACCATAGTGCCATAATATGCAAACTCAAAACAAATATTTGATGATCATACAAACATTTGACCCGCAGCAGGAATCGAACCTGTAACCTTTCGCATCTCAACCGGCTCTCACCGACCGCACCACATAGGTCATCAAATGGTTGCTACTACTCATTCCCTTATGAAATTACTCCGTTTAACTTATACATACTACATTCTTATATAAGGAAATTTATTCTTAGATCAGACTCATCGTGGCACATAACCAGAGTCTCGAAAGTACTTATACATTGGCTGTTATTACAACTAACCAATTAGTATGCATAGATTATTATCAACCTTATTTTCCCCTAATATTCTATTCTTAATTCAGTTTAATTTATTTTTGCAGATTCAAAGTAAATGTTTTCAAAATCTGCCAAACTATAACAGTGACATTTTTGGCTCAAATGTAATACAACTATCAGAAACATCGTCTAATTCAATACACCATGATTTTGAAATGAATAATCCATTTGAGAATAAAAAAATAGTTTTACTATCTTCTGACGAGACTGTATCATCTGGACTATCTCAAATTAATAATGTAAGTAAAAATAGTTAATTTCATACAAAAATTTTAGGCGTCCTTACACAATGGATGCTATCGAGAACTTTATATCTATGTCAAGACCTCTCCCATTGAATACAATGAAGGATTTGACATAATTACTGCTCAAGTGGCAACCACAAATTAAACGACACAGTAAAGGAAAGCCTTCCATTCGATGGACTAATGACATAAATATCACAGAAAATCGATGGATAAAGACTGCTCAATACTATTCACTGTGGAATTCTAAGGGGAAAGCCTATATCCAACAATGGTCTACAGACTAATGATAATAATGATGACCCACATCTACATGCTTGGTCTATATGTTATACAATAACTTTTCTTAAAAAACCCACTTCCGCCATTGTATTTGACTAAATATTTGGATGAAAAAAAAATAATGAAAGAACCATAATGGTGAAAGGATTATGATACTTTCTGAATGCAAATGCTTGGTTTGTTGCTGAAAATATCAAAATCGCCATATGTATGCCTACAATATATGAGGGGTTCCCTCAATTCCTCTTGGATTCCATCATCAGAACTAGATTCTGAAAAAATGGGATCAATCTGGAAGTATATCTATTCAAATAAAAAAAGAATTTTCCAAATCGGTTCATAAACGCCGGAGACATTATGCGGTAAGAAACATAAAAAAAAAATACAACCGAACCGAGAACCTCCTCCTTTTTTGGGAAGTCGGTTAAAAATAATTTTGACTTTCCCCCTCCCTATAGCCAAATCGAATTGATCATCGTCATATCGGAAATCGGTGGATGGAGACGGCTCAAATTAATTTGGCTCAAAACCGTTCGTAGTGGCATTCCAAAGAGGAAGTCTATGTCCAATAGTGGACTTTTATAGGACGACTATATCTTAACATCTACATGCTTGGTCTAGATGCTGTACATAAATTATGTCAACTGTTCCTCTCCCTATAGCCTAAATAAATTGATCATCATCATCATCAGCCTGATTATATTCACTATACTAGACAAAGCCTTCCCCATTGAATATAATTAATGGAGATGTGTCGTAATCACCACGCTTGGTAGGTGGATTGATAAATTTGGAATTACGTACTCAGGTAGATGTTGCTGCTCATCCCCTGATGTAATCCTTTAGTAAAACTTTTACTACACCTATTGGTAAAAAAAAAGAGGTATATTCTTAGATTGAACTACATTGTACATAAATTATGTCAACTGTTCCTCTCCCTATAGCCTAAATAAATTGATCATCATCATCATCAGCCTGATTATATTCACTATACTAGACAAAGCCTTCCCCATTGAATATAATTAATGGAGATGTGTCGTAATCACCACGCTTGGTAGGTGGATTGATAAATTTGGAATTACGTACTCAGGTAGATGTTGCTGCTCATCCCCTGATGTAATCCTTTAGTAAAACTTTTACTACACCTATTGGTAAAAAAAAAGAGGTATATTCTTAGATTGAACTACATTAAAATTTCTTAAATTTGGATACGTCACTATGGAACATTGCAATTCATAATAGTATGCTTGAAGCGTTAACCGTTTGTATGTACTTACAGACCGGAATCCCATTTTTCATACTAACACTATAAATATGATAGTTAAACCGAAAACCACTTCACATAAACACCACTTATCATAAATATAAGCCAAATACTGTTATTTACATTAAAATGGTTCATAACCAAGAAATTATCTGATTATTAAAATAAAACTCTTAAATGAGTTCCGAACAAGTTTTCCTCATTTGAATCTAATTCGTTTATTATAAGATAATATATTACTTAATAGAAATTATTAATTTTTATTAATTCCTTCGATTGGCATTATAAAAAAATAGGTTGTTTTTTTAGGATTCCAAGAATAAGGTGCTATGGTGACCTTATACATTCTTAGCTTCATAGCTGTTGGTAGGTGATTTGGTAGAAATGAAAAATCCACTTTTTACTTATGATGGTTGTATTAGAACTTTTCAATAGTAAGTAGGTACACGAATAGCCGTGGTAAAATGGTTTGATAGTGAATAAATACGCACCGCCTTCTTGACGGCTGTTAATAATAATAATATTTTATTTATCAAGACAACTGAGTCCAATTTGTTAGTAAAACGCAACCTAAAAACTAGGTTAGTACTTAATAACTAATGGTTCGCCCCGAACTGAGACCTCGCGATAACACCTTTATCAGCCCGACTACTTAACCAAGTAATATCCATTTTTAACCGACTTCCCAAAAAAGTAGGAGGTACTTAATACGGTAGTTTTTTTTATTTTTTTTTATTAATGTTTTTTACCGCATATCTCCGGCGTTTATGAACCGATTTGGAAAATTCTTTTTTTATTTGAATAGATATGTTTCCAGATTGGTCCCATTTTTTTCAGAGTCCAGTTCTGATGATGGAATCCATGAGGAATTGAGGGAACTCCTCAAATATTGTAGGCATACATATGGCGATTTTGATATTTTCAGCAACAAACCAAGCATTTGCATTCAAAAAGTAGAATAATCCTTTCACCACTATGGTTCTTTCATAATTTTTTTTTCATCCAAATATTTTGTCGAATACAATGGCGGAAGTCAGTTTTTTAAATGAAAAGTTATTCTATTATTATTTTTGTAAATTTTCACCTCGAGGTCTACCAGTACAGTACAGGATCTATCAGTAAGAACTCTAATTTCCTACACATCATCGAAATAACCTTTGAATAGGGCTAAGCAACGTGGCGTAATACTACATACCTGTTAATACCTATATCAAGTACCTGACGAATTAAGTGATAACGTTCTTTTGACGTGAAACATAGAACTCCAGCGTCATTCAAATTCCTAGATATGGGAGGTCAACAATGGATGTTATATTGGTCTCTGTTTATGGAGTACAAGTTTCTAAATTCTTCAGTTTCAGACTTTTCCCTGTAGTTGTGACACAAAAGCCACAAGCATACCAAATTTCAGCATGGTGGGATTGCTGGAAGTACCCTATAATTTTTGATTTTTACGTTTTTTATTTTCCCTAATATCTCAAAAACTACTAAAGCTAAATACTTATTAATAACAGTTTTGAAATGTCCAACCAAAGCGCTTTCATTAGACACCCCACTTGATCTGACTGTCTCACTTTTATTTTTTTTACCCCCTCTTGGACCCCAATATCTCAGCAACCCCCTGACCGATATAGCTCATAACCTTACCTACAAATTTTACCAATACTATCTACCCTCATACCAAATTTCATGAAGATCGGATTAACGGTTTGGAAGTTTTCATCGGACAAACATACATACATACATACACACATACATACAAACGCCGATTCTTCCAACTTGACTCAGAGAACTCGCTTCGCTCGTTCAATTAATAATGATCAATTAATAATGATTTAATGTAATGTTAATGTATTGGCTCTATGATAGATGCAATGATGCATTTTGCTTGTTAGGCAAAATACAAAATTGTTGTGTTCTTTGCAAACACAAACAGCTAAGCTCCGCTGTCCGTCCGTACATATGTCCGTTCGTCTGTCACCAGGCTGTATCTTATGAACCATGATAGTTATACAATTAAAATTGTAACAAATGATGTATTTATGTTGCCGCTATAACAAAAAATACTAAAAATAGAATAAAATAAATATTTAAAGAAGCTTCCATGCAACAACCATGATTTTTTTGCCGTTTTTATAGATAATGATACGGAACCCTTCTTACACGAGTCCGATTCGCACTTGGCCGGTTATTCACATTTAAATCGGTTCAATTCACAAGCGAAACAAATAATTTTTTGAAACAAAATATCTTATCTACAATAATTAAGATCCTTTTCTTTCATGTTGCACAGTTTTGATACGCCCTGTATATTATAAGCATAGTGTGTTCTAAAAATAACATATCATAATACTTGATTATATAAACTTATAAGTCTGAAACTATTACTTCTAAACTTTCTATTTTGATCGAAGTTAGTTAAATTAAGATGATACTCCTTGAAAAAAATACCCACACGAACTCCCAGATACGGAAACTCACGCGTCGTCTAAACATACAAAATTTTTGTACTTGATGTTGGGATAGCAAAGCTTAAGTAGGGTTAAGTTAAGTGGGGTTAAGTAGGGGGATTTAGGTACCGAACATTCGGCCGAATGTTCGTATTCGGCGAAACCCATATTCGACCCATCTCTATAAATTTGATAATTTTATTTTCCTCCAAGTTCCTAATTAAGAGTAAATACTAATCAAATTATAAACTTATGTATGTACAGCTTGAATGTAACATTTAATAATTTGACCCAGCTTCCGTTATCTGATTAAGGTGAAATTTTGCATACTTGCTAAGTTCCAATGCCAATACAATATAATAGTGACAGTAAGCTGATATTACTTAGTAGCGTTCGCCTGCAGCTTCGCTCGCATTTTACTGAAATAAAAAGTAGCCTCAATCCAGCTCATAATCTATCTATACAATAAATTTCACCATAATCGGTTTAGGCGTTTTGAAGTGATTAAGTAACAGACAAACAAATATCCAAATATCTTAGCAAACATCGTAACTCTGACATTTATAATCCTACTACTAATATTATAAATGTCAAAATTACGATGTTTGGACGATTGTTACTCAATCACATCCAAACGGCTGAACGAATTTTGGATGAAATTTGATATACAGATAGATTATGACCTGGATTAAGCTAAAAAAGCTGCCATGTATAGAAAATGTTAAAATTCATGGTCTTCCTTTTATTTCTGACACTATGTTATTTAGCAAAAAATAATCCTTATGATGAAGCCTTTCGATCGGTATGATAAAGCTACAGGCTGATTATTTTTCTCGTGTAACGGGTTCGATTCCCGGTTCAACCATGTAATTATTTAAATATCTATGAAAGCAGTTTAAATTGTTTTTTAAATTCAAATAATATCTTCTTTCAGCAAAATGTTCCATCTACAATATTCAAGGTATTTTCCCTCCATGTGGCATATCCGTGGGACGCCCTGTATATACATACATACCCACAAATACATAAATACATTCATACCCATACATACATGCACACATAACATAACACCCAACAGTCACATACGTAGTCCAGATCCCACACTTGAATTACCTGTGATAGGTATCAGGAACTACGAGTACCATGGTACCACAACACTCAAACCCGGAACAAATATTTGCAGATCATGCAATCATTTGTCCCGCAACGGGAATCGAACCCGCACCTTTTGCGTCTCAGCCGGCTACTCGCCCACCGCGCCACGGAAGTCGTCACATACACACACACACAAACATACATAAATACACACATACATACATACATGCATACATTCATACCTATACATACCTACATACATACAGTACGTCTACCTTTTATCGCTACGCATCCTAAATTAGCGGCATAGTTAGTTTGATATGATCGCTCGCATTTCATTCAAATAAAGTAAAGCCTATAACTCAATCCAACACATAATCTATCTGTACACTAAATTTCACCGTAATCGATTTAGGCATTTTGGTGTTATTGAGAAATATCAAAGATACGATGTTTGGATGTTTGTTACTCAATCACACCAAAACGGCTGAACGGATTTGGATGAAATTTGGTATACAGATAGATTATGACCTGGATTGAGCTAAAAAAGCTGCCATTTATAGAACTTTACAAGTATGTCTGCCTACTATACGTACATAAATGCATACATACATATACATACACATACATACCCATACATAGATACATACACACACCCATACATATATACATACCCATACATACATACATACCCATCTATCATTTTACATTAGATTACATCCTCAAGTAATCACTGTATAAACATGAAGTTTCTAACTTTTTAACCGACTTCACAAAAAGGAGGTTCTCAATTCGGTTGTATTTTTTTTGTATGTTTGTTACCTCATATCTCCGACGTTTATGAATCGATTTGGTTTTTTTTTTATTTGAATATATATACTTCCAGATTGGTCCCATTTTTTTCAGAATCCAGTTTTGATGATGGGATCCATGAGGAATTGAGGGAACTCCTCAAATATTGTAGGCATACATATGGCGATTTTGATATTTTCAGCAACAAACTAAGCATTTGTATTAAAGTTATTTGGGAAATCGGTTAAATATGTTCAAAGTAGTCATCAAAAAAAAGTCTGACGACACATAATTACGACAAACAACAACTTCATACAATAAACAAATAAAAAAAAGAGTTATTTTTTCAAAATTTAACAATCTTTTTTCCTCAGTTGTTCATGATCTGGATGTATCGATATTTTCTAGAATAGGAGTAAAAGAGACCATTCACACTTCATACAAGTTTGGGCCCAGAACAGGAAGTGTCGATTAATAAAAAAAATGTTATTTAAATATTGGACACATTGATTTGAGCTTATATTACTTACACCAAAACTAGGAAACCAATATTTTGGTTAATATCGCAGTTTGAAAAATCCAATTTCCCATACATTTCGATGAAAAATTAATATTTATATTTTAATGATGATATTTAGATATGATGTGAACTTATTCAGGAATCCATTATCAACATTATTTACAAGCGCGATAGTAATCTACGACCAGTCATTTAATTGTTATTGATGGTAAAACTTGGACAGTGGTATAATATTTAATTTAGACATAGAGTAAAAAACATACAAACAAACTCACCCTTGCACAATAATTGTATTTTTGTACAATAACAATTCTATTATTATTATCTATGTTTTAAAAAACTCAGTTCCATACGGCTTTGGTTACATTGGACGGCTACTTCGAACACAAACTAAACGCTTCTGTAACAGAATTGTGTCTTTGTATTTATTTAAAATGGATGAAATTGTGTGTATTCGGTGTCGTGAATCTATGCGGGATCAGAAACGATACTCTTAGACCTCGCAAAAAGATAAGCATATTGACATCGCATAGATTTCAAGAACTAATTGATCAACGGGTATGTTCCTACTTCTTATTACATACCAACTGAATATATGATCAGATAAAAAGATTTTTCCGAGTTTGTACTTCCTGAATATATCGCTTTCCTCATCAATGTTATGGCGTTCTAGAATATTGTTAAAACTATACATCTCGAGTAAGTATAAAACTGTCAAGACGCCATTTTACTGTCGCTCTCTCGCGCATCATAACTATACAGAGCGTGAAACAAATATGGAGTGAAGTTATCCACGGATGCAATTCTATTATTATTTGAGACGCATAGTATAGTTAAGACCTACTTAAAACAAACACAACACTTCGCTTGCGCTTTAGGAAATTTTCGATTGGAGTGTACATAACGGTACGCAAAAAAATAAAAACGATCTATGAAAACGTTGTCCCCCTCCACCCCTTCTATTTAATGCAATGATAAAAAAGAGTGGTTACGGGAATATTGGTAATTGAAAAATTATTCTAAGTGTTGCGTACCGTCAAGTATACATGCTAGGAAAATGGGACTTAGTTTATTTATTTTTCAATAGACAATATTAACATGACCCCCTTTTTTTATTACGGAAATAAATAGAAGGGATCAAGGGGAACAACGTTTTCATAGACCATTTTTATCTTAAACCCTCCCCCCTCCCCTCCACAGGTTTTTATAAAATTAATATTCCATTGTTGTGTTAAGGAGGGGGGGGGGGGAGATGAGGAGTAATTTTAGTAAATGGTCTATACACATGTTGTTCTACCCTACTCTTTCGGTCTAATGCTACGATAAAATTACTCGGTTAACAGTAGGTTAAGGTTTTTTTATTATGAACAATCGGAAACCCTTCCTTTGAAAGAACTACCCGGGTTACAGTAGGTTTAGGAACAACCTTACCTAACTTAACCTTATCTAATTTAACCTAACCTAGGTAAAAGGTCACGGTCTCGCATGATTCCCCCACCCTAATACTCCCACATCCCCCCGGTCCCGAATGTATGTTTTGGCGTATATTTTAACAAAAAAAATCTGAATCCTATTTTTCTTTGCGTACCGTTAAGTACACAGCGACCAACTTACTAACTAACTAAGAAAGTGTTAGTGACCTTGATTTTTCTACAGATTTTCTCATTTCGGATTCTATCACGTAATGCAACTTCTAGCATAGCTCTCGCCACAGCCTGCTGCATAACTTTAAGCTGATGACAGCTTTAAACTTTATTAATTAAATTAATTATTTTATTTATTATTTAAGCTTTTTTTGACCGTATGAACGGTCAATAGCTAAGCCCACATTATAAACCATTAAAAAAAATCTTTAATTTTTGCTCAAATGTATGGGAAGTATCATTTTTTATCACTAGCCAACACTTCCATTTCTGGACCCAAAATGAATGGTCTTCTTTTGTTTGCATAAAATTAACTCAATTGATATAAAAATAAGTTCAATATTTCGTTAGTTAAAAAATGTGTCTTAATTATCAAAACTTCAAGTACAATAATAATTTAAAATACAATTAATACCTATCTACTATGGAATGTGTAAAAAATTACTAAATTTATCCAGTTTATTCCTCTATCCTAAATATCACGTGCAACAATTATGCATCTTTGATAAATCAAATTATTATTTCTCACCCAAAGTTACAATCATAATTGAACGAACGAACTTTAAGCTTATCCCATCATAAAATTATAATTAAACAATAAAATATAGATACACATATTCAATAATTTCAGATGGCTGAAATAACAATGCAGATTGATTCCTGCAGTATACATGACGAAGAAAAAGAATCATCTGCACCTCAAAAGTCCATTGTATTGAAAAAAGTCCAAACTGAACGGCCTCAAACAGCCACTGCCGAACTCTGCACAAGATGTATTGCTACTGGAACTATGAATCAAAATCATAGTAGTTTAATAAATGGCCAAGGTCTTCAATGCGTAGTAATGGCGTCATGCGGTTTTGCTTATTCAGCGATTAAAAATCAAGCCGTTTTCACGACCGTAGATGTCGACACCATTTTACATTACGCTAATAAAATATATGTAAATTCTGTCCTTCGAGGTGATAAACCACATTTAATTGAACCGGAAGCGTTACCAACATTACTCGAAATAGGTAGTTACAAAATTAACGTAACTAGGCCAAATTGGAAAGACAACGGACTATATGCGCTTAACGATTCTGAATTGAACAATTCAATTCATCAGTTAGAATTAAAATTGAATAAAATTTTCACGTACAATGAATACAAATCAGTGAACAATGGCTTTTTATTTACCGGTCAAAACTCTACCGTATCATTTTGGCAATGTTCAAATACTTTGACTTCTAATGATGTCTACTATCTATTTAATTCTCACGCAGTAGACGACACCGGTATCTACAATACACAAAATCCCAACTCCAATCTTGCACGCTTATTTAAAATTTATGGAACACACAATTTAGCCATATTTTTATTAAAAAATTCCGCATGTGATGGTTATGAACGCCAGTATTCTATTCACCACATAAAAGTACAATCATTTGTAGAATTGGAGTGTGCGCAACCTATCGCTAGCACTTTAAACCGCGAACAAAGCTTTAATGCTGATTTATCGACATTAAAACCTTTGATTGAAAATAAACCTCAAAATGATATACAAACATCAAAAAATATAGATTCACAAAAAACCAAACGGGTTATAAAGCGTAATCGAAAAAAACAAACACCAACCGCTGATTTAACTGCTTCGTTAAAATACGTTTCAAATCCTTCAGAAAATAAGCAAACTATTTCATGCCATAAAAAGTCTAAACTAAATGTTTGCAATGAACACGACGAAAAAACAACAATTTCTGCATCGCAAGAGTCAATTACATCGAAAGAAGCTGTACAGGCTCAAACGACCACCACCGAACTCGGCACCAAATGTATTGCCACTGGAACTATGAATCAAAATCATAGTAGTTTAAAAAGTGGACAAGGACTTCAATGTGTAGTAATGGCGTCATGCGGTTTTGCTTATTCAGTAGTTAAAAGCCAAGCCATTTTCACGGCCGCAGATATAGACACTATTTTACATTTTGGAAACACAATTTATGTAAATTCCGTCCTCCGTGGTGATAGAGCACGATTAATTGAACCAGAAGCATTACCATCGGTACTCGAAATAAATAATTACAAAATTAACGTAACTAGGCCAAATTGGAAGAGAAACGGAATGTATGCACGTCACAGCTCTCTGTTGAACAATTCGATTGATGAATTAGAATTAAGACTGAATGAAATTTTCACCAACAATGAGTACAAATCTATAAACAATGGCTTTCTATTTACGGGTCAAAGTTATACCGTATCGTTTTGGCGATCTATAAATGATGCCAATAATACCATGACTTCTAATGATGTCTACTATCTATTTAATTCCCATGCAATAGATGACACCGGTCTCTACAATGTACGAAATACTAACTTGAATCGTGCACGTTTATTTAAGATTTATGGAGTCCACAATTTAGCCATTCTTTTATTAAAAAATTCCGCATGTGATAATCAACATCGTGAATATTCTATCCACCACATCAAAGTTGAATCTTTTGAGGAATTAGAAGTTGCTCAACCAATCGCAAACACTTCAAACCACAAACAAAATTTTGATGCTAAATTAACGATATTAAAACCTATTGTTCTCATAGAAAAATTGACTCAAAATGAACCACAAAAAACCAAACGGATAATAAAACGTGGCCGAAAAAAAGAAACACCAAACGCTCATTTAACTGCTTCGATAAAATATAACGCATCAAATCCAACAGTACATCGCCAAGCTGTTTCACGCTATACAAAGTCAAATCCTTCTGTAAATAGACAAGCTGTTTCACGCTATAGCTTATCACACCCTGAAATTAGCCGTGATTCTTCAACCCGTCACAGAAAAACTCATCACGAAGAGATTTGTGAATCCAATGTACACTATAATGCCACAGAAAGAGGTGTAAAACCCGAATTGAGGCGGACTGGTTTGATAGGTGAAAAATCTGGCGACGAATTAAACACTGTTAAATTGTTTAGTTTGAAAAAAACATCTTTAGACGCTGATGGCATTTTCCAATGTACTCATTGCAATGCAAAACTATTTGATGAAGAAAAAACTAGGAAACAATGGTGTTGTGGAAGCGGACGATACAACGTCCTGCATTTACCGCCGATCAACGAAAGGTTCTATTCAGATCGGCGATTTGTAAAATATGCTCGACCTTATAATAATCTATTCTCGTTTAGTGCATTAGGCGTGTCGCACGGATTTCAAAATCCACAAAGCGGTTTAAGTTTCGTAAAAATTCAAGGCCGAACATATCATCGCGTTTTCGATTTGTCCTATACAGCATCGACGAATCCCATCGGTCTGTACATAGATGATGGCGAAGAACGTAAAAGATTGGCTGAAAACCGTGGACTTAATCAAATTTTATTGCAGGAAATAAATGACTACATTATCAGTGTTAATCCTTTCATTGATTGTTTCAAACGTCTCAGCGAGGAGCCCTCGGACCAAGCAAATATTGTCTTCGAGCATACAACGCGTCGCACTCACGGAAATATTCTTGGTGATATGCCGCGTGGTGATCAAATTTCTGCTATTTTAAACACTGAACGAGAGACATATATACCGAGAAGTATATGTATATGGAAGATTGGTCAAAGTAGACCGCATACCGTCGATGTGTTTAGTCCATTGTATGAAGCATTACAATACCCATTATTATATCCTCATGGTGGTTCGGGGTGGACTATTAATACGCTCGATAATAATGGGCAAAAATTGTCCCAAGTGAAATATTACAGGTGCTTACTGCTATCAGAGCCTCGATTTTGGCAGACTGGACGTCTCTCCGAAGAGTGGCTGGTGGACATGTACTGCAGAGTAGAAGAAGAACGCCTTCGCTTCATAAGCAACTTGCAGAAACAAAATTCCACGACGCAACTGCGTTCTGCTACTGTTGAAGAAATTCAAAATGTGGAAATTGCACGTCAAATTGCCCGAGACGAAACGGTGCAAAGTGAAGGCGGCGTAGTACCAGGCCGCGTATACTTACCGAATACGTTTACGTCCAGCCCACGTTACATGAAATGCAAGTATATGGACGCAATGGCGATAGTGAGTCGTCGCGGCAAGCCATCTTTCTTCCTGACAATAACATGCAACCCAATGTGGCCAGAGATACAACAAAACACTCCTTCATTTGCCACTCAGCCGCCAGCTATATTTTGTGTGCGTGTATTCAATTTGAAACTGTTAGAACTGTTGCGAGATCTGCGAAGCGGAACGTGGTTCGGTATACTGGATTATCAGATGAACGTAATTGAATTTCAAAAACGAGGTTTGCCACACGCTCATTTATGTTTTCGCGTTAAAGGCGGTGGACCCGTTCAAAATGTCGATATTGATAAATTTATCCGGGCCGACATTCCTTCCGAAGATGAAGCTGGCGGTAGACTGCGTGAATTGGTGCTTAAACATATGATTCATGGCCCTTGCGGCCCTCCTCATCGAACAGATCTGCCGTGTTGGGATCAAGAAAAAGGTAGATGTAACAAAGGTTTCCCAAAACGAGCTACGGATACCACTTATGCAGATGAACGAGGCTTTATTCATTTGAAAAGAGATCCAATGAACACTGCCACTATCAAGTATAGAAACCAATCAATAACTGTCAGTGACTTGTATGTGGTTCCTTACTGCGCCGCATTAATATTAAAATTTGAATGCCACATAAATTTGGAGAATTCATCTTCTCGAAAAGTGGTCAAGTATCTTTTCAAGTATATAACGAAAGGTCCAGACGAAGCCCGCGTAGCGGTCGTACCTGAAGAAATCAGAATGGATGAAGTCGAACAATATGTGACGAAACGAATCATTCAAGGCAGCGATGCCGCCTGGAGAACATTGGAATTCGACGTCACTGCTCGTGAACCAAACGTAAAACAATTACCAATTCATACGGACGGACAGCACACTGTTTTCTTTAAGCATGGTGAAGAATCTGTTGCAGCCAAAAATGCAATGTCAGAATTGTTGAAATATTTCAACAGACCGTTAGGTGCAGAATTCGATAATGTTACGTACCTAGATTTCTATGAAAATAATATAATTCATGCGTCAATGCCAAATACAAAAAATGTTGCAATTCATTCAATGTGTAACGGCAGATATTTCGTGACAAAAAGACAACGCAAAAAAATGGTAGCTCGATTGTTTTTAGTGCAAGTGAACCGCGGCGAGCAATTTTATTTGCGTATGCTACTAAGCACTTTTCCGTGTCGCAGCTATGCCGATTTATATGCGCTGGGTGGATCTGACTGCACTACGTTCCAAGACGCGGCACGAGCTGTCGGCCTAGCCAACGACGAGGAAGAATACGAAAGATGTTTGCAGGAGGCAGCGACGTTTTACACTGGAAGACGAATGCGACATTTCTTCGTACTTCTCATCACAAACGGAGCACCAGCTTCGATTCTATGGGAAAAATTCAAAAAATCCTTATGCGAAGACATTCTTGAACGCCAACCACATGAAGAAGAGCATGCCTTCAACAGAGGACTGATGGAAATTGATAGACTGCTCCGCAAACACGGAAGTCGTGTTCAAGATCACGGTCTGCCAGCTGTTGTAGATGACACTACCGAACTAGGCAGAGAACGAATGGAACACAGAGGTGGCAGACTTCTTGACTACATAGAACAGTGGTTACCATTACTGTCACGGGAACAAATGAATGTATTCGACTACGTCAAAAACTTATTGACAGATGTTAATGCCTCAAGCGACACCTCCAGAGCCTTATTCTTGGACGGCCCATCAGGCACAGGCAAGACGCTTCTGTTGAACGTAATAATTGCCTACGTTCGGGGTCCATTCAACGGTGTTGCACTCTGCACTGCGAGCTCCGGAATAGCTGCTCAAAATTACGATGGCGGATGTACTGCACACAGCATGTTCAAATTGCCTATAGATATCGTAGACGATACAGCCTACTGGAATCTAACGAATGGATCACAACGTGCTCAACTTATTCGAGAGTCATCTCTAATTGTGTATGATGAAGCCCCAATGGCACACAAATATCTCATACATATACTGGAGAGGTCTTTACGTGACTTGATGGGATCGACGAAACCGTTTGGAAACAAAATCATTATTTTTGCAGGTGATTTCAGACAAATTCCACCTGTCGTTCCGAGCGCCAGATGTCAACAAGATGTTGTTCAAGCATCACTTCGAACATCTCCAATTTGGCAAAACCTAACCAAATTCACACTGACCGAGGCACAGAGAACGCGGGACGATGAAGGGTATTCCGATTTTCTGCTAGCCTTGGGTTCTGGAGCGTGCGAATCACTCTCATTCGGCTCGGGTAAAGACGCGCGATCACTATTGAGTTTACAGCATTTAGACGTCGTCACCGAAATGAGTGATTTGATTGATTTTGTGTTTCCTGAAAATGTACTAGATGATCCGGACACTTGTGCTAAGCGAGCCATTCTATGTACAATCAATGCCAATGTAAGGGAAATAAACACACACATTCTCGAACGCGTGGTAGGTGATGTGTTGCATTGTTATAGTGTTGATCTTGTCGATGATGAGTTTGCAGAAGAATTTCATCTCGGTGTTGACACACTTAACAGAATTCAGGTTTCAGGTGTACCCGACTTCGATCTTACCATTAAAAAGGGATGCGTCTGCATGATCATGAGGAACCTTAGTTTTGTTGACAGACTTGTAAATGGTACCAAAGTAATAGTTATGGACGTGACACCGAGGTTGGTAACCGTTCGAAAACCAACAGAATCAGAAACGTATTTAATACCGAGAATCTTATTTAAAACTCCAGTGACACAGGGAAGTCCAATTGAAATGAAACGCCGTCAATTCCCATTACAAGTCTGTTATGCTATGACTATTCATAAAAGTCAAGGACAAACCATCGACAGAGTAGGAGTTGACCTACGATCTGACGTATTTAGCCATGGTCAATTGTATGTGGCCCTAGGTCGAGTCAGAAATAAAGAAAACATTCGAATATTAATTCATAGTATGCGGTTTCTAGGCGACATACCTTACGTGAATAACGTTGTTATCCAAAATTTAATTAATTGATTTTCCTTATGATTTCAGAATGTTCAAACAATGTGGTAGCTTCATTACTTAACCAATTAAAATTATGTTAAATATCCGAATTACAAAAAGTGTTTCACAAACACTCTATTAATTACTTAATTAATTAATTATATATAATTTAATACATAAAAATAGACGATTGTTAAATATATCAAAGTAATTGCTATAAATAACAGCCTAAAGTTTTTCTTTTTTCAATAGCAATTGTTAAGTTTTAAGTGTTTAGCACAATGATTGTAATCCACGACAAGTTACATGCAGCAACAGCTAAAAGCTTTGCCATAAACAAATCTAAGATAATACTAATCAAAGTAGCAATGACACACTTATATTTGCTATGTTTCTAGAAATTTCCAATAAAGCTGATTAAACTAAACAATATATAATAAATAAAAAATAATAGTAATATGTCCATCCAACGTCAATATTTTATGTAATAAAATATATATAATATATTTATAAGTGGATTAGGACGGTATTATATTTTAAATATTTATTTCGAAATATTCAAAGTATAATACTGTGAAACCACAATTAAAAAAAACGCGCCAAAGGGTTTTACCCCATGAATATTGTACATATCTTTTTGTGTGTATTTTTTTTTTATTAACTATTTACACCAAACTGTTATGTATCACATTCTAGGGTGGTGTGGAAAGAAACCCATATTATTATTATTATTATTTACAAGGCCGCCGAGCTGTCAAAATAATACTTTCATCGTTTACAGCATACACAACTGAAACACATAAAAAAAACGTCATCACTTACTATCATTATATGAATAAATTCATGAACTCTACAAGCATTATCTATACAGAAAGAAAGATATGACGAACTCAAAAGATGATTGACAATCCTCGCAATTAAGTACTGCATTAAACCGACTACCAAAATTAATAACAACTTAATTAATATAAATTGAACTTAGTATACACAAAAATACAAAACACTGATAAAAACTTGACGCATCATCAATCATTTTGTAATTTATTTATTATAATGTTTCTTTGTGGTAGATATATTTTCAATAAATTTATCTTAAACATTAATCTTTTGTTTCAATTATTTTACCTACCTACCTAATATTACATATATTCGCAGAAAATCTATTGATAGAGATGGCTTAAAACCGTACCTCGTGGCATTCTAGAAGGGAGGCCTATATTCAGAAGTGAACTTCTACAGACTGATAATAATAATATTGTATAAAGTTATACAAAAAGAAACCGATCCTGGGATTTGTAGGCACAGCTATGCTTTAAGAAAATGTCTCGAGTAGCTAGCAAAAGGGCACTACGAAGGTTGCTTCTAATTTGTCTATATTTTCCTCAAGCTCCATTAAACTTTAAACACATATTCAATACACTAATATAGACCAACAATGCGTTGGTTTCTTATAAAATTATAAGGTTACAAAATCATAAACAAAAAAAAAAACTTTAGTGTGAGTACTAATCATGTGAATAAATATTTTTAAGCAAATAAAGTCATTTTATCTAATTAAACGTATAGCACATTGGATTAAATTCATCATTATTAATCTGTATAAATTTACAGCTACATAAGCTTTATTTGTACCTAAACAGTATTTCATTAAAAAAAATCACATACCGTTACGATTGTTGTTAAAGACCTCTCCTATCATCGATAGTAGAAAGCAATCATTAATCAGTCATATAAATAGGACTTAGATTTTTTTTGTCGAATATATGCTTGCTTTTCACGCCTCAATGAGAAATATCAAGCGAAAAATCAACAAATAACCTGTTTGTACGCAACAAAAATTCTAATCACAGGCCCTCAATAGATTGTAAGGTTTTTTTTAAACTGTTTTATAATATTTATCCAAAAGAAAACTTCTAATCACAGCCCAAAGTATGTAGAGGTTATAGAGATTGAAAGGATTCTAATTAATTCTAACAGTAACAACACCTCACACGAGCTGCGTGCAATTCGCACACCAACCAATCTCAAAGAAAAATATCGAACGAAAAATCTACAACAATAATAACAATAAAAACACACGAACTGCTTGCAGCTCGCGCACCTACTAACCTCAATGACAATATCGAACAAAAAATAAATAAATTACCTACACAAGAAAACTTATGGTATTTGTATACAAGAAAACTTCTAATTAAATGCCATAATATACACAGGTCCTCGGTAGGTTGTTAGGTTTTATGCTTTTTTATAGTATTTGTATGCAAGAAAACTTCTAATCACATACAATAGTATACACAGGTCCTCGGTAGGTTAAGTTTTTTTTATACTATTTTATGGTATTTTTATCCAAGAAAACTTTCAATCACATGCCATAATATACACAGGTCCTCGATAAGTTAGGTTTTTTTTTTATATTATTTTATGGTATCCTTATGCAAGAAAACTTCTAATCACATGCCATAGTATACACAGGTCCTAGGTAAGTTGTTAGGTTTTTTTTTTTATACTATTTTATAGTATTTTTATGCTAGAAAATTTCTAATCACATGCCATAGTATACACAGGTCCTCGGTAGGTTGTTAGGTTTTTTTTTTATACTATTTTATGGTATTTTTGTGAAAGAATACTTCCAATCACATGCCATAGTATACACAGGTCCTCGGTAGGTTGTTAGGTTTTTTTTTTATACTATTTTATAGTATTTGTATGCAAGAAAACTTCTAATCACATGCCATAATATACACAGGTAAGTTGTAAGGATTTTTTTAATACTATTTTATGGTATTTTTATGCAAAAAAACTTCAAATCACATGTCATAGTATACACAGGTCCTCGGTAGATTGCTAGGTTTTTTTTTATACTATTTTATGGTATTTTTGTGAAAGAAAACTTCCAATCACATGCCATAGTATACACAAGTCCTCGGTAGGTTGTTAGGTTTTTTTTTTATACTATTTTATAGTATTTGTATGCAAGAAAACTTCTAATCACATGCCATAGTATACACAGGTCCTCGGTAGGTTGTTAGGTTTTTTTTTATACTATTTTATAGTATTTGTATGCAAGAAAACTTCTAATCACATGCCATAGTATACACAGGTCCTCGGTAGGTTGTTAGGTTTTTTTTTTATACTATTTTATAGTATTTGTATGCAAGAAAACTTCTAATCACATGCCATAATATACACAGGTAGGTTGTAAGGATTTTTTTAATACTATTTTATGGTATTTTTATGCAAGAAAACTTCTAATCACATGCCATAATATACACAGGTAGGTTGTAAGGATTTTTTTAATACTATTTTATGGTATTTTTATGCAAGAAAACTTCAAATCACATGCCATAGTATACACAGGCCCTCGGTAGGTTATTAGGTTTTTTTTTTTACTATTTGATCGTATTTGTATGCAAGAAAACTTCTTATCACATGCCATGGTATACACAGGTCCTCGGTAGGTTGTTAGGTTTTTTTTTTTATACCATTTTATAGTATCTGTACGCAAGAAAACTTCTAACCACATGCCATAGTATGTAGGGGGTTGTAAGGGTTTGTAGGGGTTTGTAGGGGTTGTAGGGGTTGTAGGGGTTTGTAGGGGTTGTATGGGTTTGTAGGAGTTTGTAGGGGTTGTATGGGTTTGTAGGAGTTTGTAGGGGTTGTAGGGGTTTGTAGGGGTTTGTAGGGGTTAGTAGGGACAAGTAGGGGTTCTAATTAATAACAACAGCTACAACAACCACACGCGAGCTGCATGCAGCTCGCGCCGCACGCAAAATCTAGTCTATATAATATAAAGCTGAATCCCGGTGACTCATTGACATGGTTGTTCTCCTAGAAGGAGTCGGTTAAGGGGGGGGGTTTGTTTGGGGGAAGTTTAGGATGGGTGAATCTGACCAGAAGTGTCGGATTCGAATTTTGAATTTTTCGAAATGACAGCTGTCAGATTTGACAGCTCCTAAACGGTTTTAGGTAGGGTTTTCTAAAAAGGTGCATCCTATAGAGGAGCAGTAAAAATTAAAAAAAAATTAAAAAAAAAAAAAAAAAAAAAGATGCCGGCTCCGGAATTTGACATTGAAAATTTGCCATTTTCAGACTCCACTTTGGCGGGGTGCTTTGTTCTGGCAACATTGGCGTACGGTGAATCTGTTTTGTTTCAATAATTGACAGTATCCTGTAGAATGACGTGTAAATACGGCATTTTCGAAATTCAAAATGGCGGACGCTGTGGCGGCCATTTTGTAAAAAGCAAAAATTTTCCAAATTTTCCAACCCAAAAATGACGCTGTTGGCAACACCCGAGCCTGAAGACTTGTATCGGGCGGTTGTGTAGAACGGTGAAGAGTGTTGCCTGGCGAGAAAATTTTCCCCATTTTTCGGGTAATTTCCGAGATTTTCCCCAAAAAGGTGAAAAGTAGAAATAATGACATTTTAAATCAAAATTTGATGCAGTATCGTTGAAAAGGTCAATGCGAATAACATTTGACCATTTTTGTTCCCCTCAGCTGGCAACACTGGAATCAGGCGAACTTTATTTATTTTTGGGCCCGACTTTTACGCGAGCTCTAGATTCCTTCTACGAAAGTTTCCAAATTTAAATTTTGTTTATGCAGAAACCTTGTCGGTGAACTGCTTAATATGGGAAAACTATACGTTTTTTGAAATTTTTGAATACGGACAATTTGGCGGCCATATTGTAAAAAGACAAAATTTTCAAAATTTTCCATGTGAAAAATGAGGCATTTGGCAACACCCGAGCCGGACGACTTGTATGGGGCGGTTGTGTAGAACGATGAAGAGTGTTGCCTGGCTAGAAAATTTTCCCCATTTTTCGGGTAATTTCCGAGATTTTCCCCAAAAAAGTGAAAATTAGAAATATTGACATTTTGAATCAAAATTTGATGAGGTATCGTTTAAAAGGTCCATGCGAATGACATTTGACCATTTTTGTCGCTTTCAATTTGGCAACACTGGGAAAAAGCAAACTTTTTAAGTTTTGGGCCCGACTCTTACGCGAGCTCTAGATTCCTTCTACGAAAGTTTCCAAATTCAAATTTTGTTTATGCAGAAACCTTGTCGGTGAACTGCTTAATATGGGAAAACTATACGTTTTTTGAAATTTTTGAATATGGTCAATTTGGCGGCCATTTTGTAAAATGACGAAATTTTCAAAATTTTCCAAGTGAAAAATGAGGCTGTTGGCAACACCCGAGCCGGACGACTTGTATGGGGCCATTGTGTAAAACGATGAAAAGTGTTGCCTGGTGAAAAAAAATCCCCATTTTCCGGGTATTTTCCGAGATTTTCCCCAAAAACATGAAAATTAAAAAAAATACAATTTGAATCAAAATTTGATGAGGTGTCGTTCAGGAAGTCCATGCGAATGACATTTGACCATTTTAGTCGCTCTTAGCTGGCAACACTGGGAGCAGGCGAAGGTGTTCTTTTTGGGCCCAACTCGGCTACTTTCATTTTTTTTCCACTACGAAAGTTGCCATGCGCAAATTCTGAGTATGCACAAGTGTTGCCACTGAACTGTTCCATCTTGGACATTCTATTAGTTTTTTCGAAATTCAAAATGGCGGACGCTGTGGCGGCCATTTTGTAAAAAGACGAAATTTTCAAAATTTTCTAACCCGAAAATGACGCTGTTGGCAACACCCGAGCCGGACGACTTGTATGGGGCCATTGTGTAAAACAATGAAAAATATTGCCTGGTGAAAAAAAAATCCCCATTTTCCGGGTATTTTCCGAGATTTTCCATAAAATGTAAAAAAAAAAAAAATGGTATTTTGAATCAAAATTTGATGTAGACTTGAAGGAGAGGACCATGAGAGTGACTTTTGACTATTTTGGTTGCATTGAGTTGGCAACACTGGGAGCATGCGAGTAGTGAAATTTTCGGGTCCGACTCGGCTACGAGCTCAAGTTTCCTTTTACCAATGTTGCCATATGGCAATTCTGTTTATGCAGAAATGTGGCCAGTGCCCTGCTTAATCTGTGACATTCTATTCGTTTTTTCAAAATAAAAGATGGCGGACGCTGTGGCGGCCATTTTGTAAAAAGATGAAATTTTCTGAATTTTACAACTGGAAAATGAGGCTTTTGGCAACACCCGAGCTGGACAACTTGTATGGAGCCGTTGTGTAAAACGATGAAAAGTGTTGCCTGGTTAAAAAAAATCCCCATTTTTCGGGTATTTTCCGAGATTTTCCATAAAATGTAAAAAAAAAAAAAATGGTATTTTGAATCAAAATTTGATGTTGACTTGAAGAAGAGGACCATGTGAGTGACTTTTGACTATTTTGGTTGCAGTGAGTTGGCAACACTGGGAGCATGCGAGTAGTGAAATTTTCGGGTCCGACTCGGCTACGAGTTCAAGTTTCCTTCTACCAAAGTTGCCATATGGCAATTCTGTTTATGCAGAAATGTTGCCAGTGCACTGCTTCATCTTTAATATTCTATTCGTTTTTTCAAAATAAAAGATGGCGGTCGCTGTGGCGGCCATTTTGTAAAAATATGAAATTTTCCAAATTTTCCAAGTGAAAAATGAGGCTGTTGGCAACTCCCGAGCCGGACAACTTATATGGGGCGGTTGTTTAGAATGACAAAAAGTGTTGCCTGGTGAAAGAAAAATCACCATTTTCTGGGTATTTTCTGAAATTTTCCGCAAAAACATGAAAATAATATAAATTATGACAGTATGGATTACAATTTGATGCGGTACTGCAGAGGAAATCCACACTGAACCATTACCAGTATCAAGAGCTGTTTCCCGGTCAAAACGATTTCCTCCATTTTTTGGGTGATAACAATATAAAAAAAGTTGGAATTTCAAATCAGAAATTTGACTATAAGTTTTTTTTCTTTTTTATTACCACGCGAGCTGCTTGCAGCTCGCGCCTCAATGAAAAATATCGAACAAAAAACAAACAAATTACCTACACAAAAAAAACTTCTTATCACAGGCCCTCGGTAGGTTGTTAGGTTTTTTTTTTATACTATTTTATAGTATTTGCACGCAAGAAAACTTATAATCACATGCCATAGTATGTAGAGGTTGTAGGGGTTGTAGGGTTTTGTAGGTTTGTAGGGGTTTGTAGGGGTTTGTAGGGGTTTGTAGGGGTTTGTAGGGGTTTCTAGGGGTTGTAGGGGTTTGTAGGGGTTTGTAGGGGTTTTCAGGGGTTGTAGGGGTTTGTAGGGGTTTGTAGGGGTTTGTAGGGGTTTCTAGGGGTTGTAGGGGTTTTTAGGGGTTGTAGGGGTTTGTAGGGGTTTGTAGGGGTTTGTAGGGGTTTTTAGGGGTTGTAGGGGTTTGTAGGGGTTTGTAGGGGTTTGTAGGGGTTTTTAGGGGTTGTAGGGGTTTGTAGGGGTTTGTAGGGGTTTCTAGGGGTTTGTAGGGGTTTTTAGGGGTTGTAGGGGTTTGTAGGGGTTGTAGGGGTTTGTAGGGGTATTTAGGGGTTGTAGGGGTTTGTAGGGGTTTGTAGGGGTTTCTAGGGGTTGTAGGGGTTTGTAGGGGTTTGTAGGGGTTTCTAGGGGTTGTAGGGGTTTGTAGGGGTTTGTAGGGGTTTGTAGGGGTTTGTAGGGGTTGTAGGGGTTTGTAGGGGTTTGTAGGGGTTGTAGGGGTTTGTAGGGATTGTAGGGGTTTGTAGGGGTTGTAGGGGTTTGTAGGGGTTTGTAGGGTTTGTAGGGGTTGTAGGGGGTTGTAGGGTTTGTAGGGGTTTGTAGGGGTTGTAGGGGTTTGTAGGGGTTTGTAGGGGTTGTAGGGGTTTGTAGGGGTTTGTAGGGGTTTGTAGGGGTTTGTAGGGGTTGTAGGGGTTTGTAGGGGTTTGAGGGTTTGTAGGGGTTTGTAGGGGTTTATAGGGGTTGTAGGGGTTGTAGGGATTTTAGGGGTTTTTAGGGGTTTGTAGGGGTTTGTAGGGGTTTGTAGGGGTTTTTAGGGGTTTGTAGGGGTTAGTAGGGACAAGTAGGGGTTCTAATTAATAACAACAGCTACAACAACCACACGCGAGCTGCATGCAGCTCGCGCCGCACGCAAAATCTAGTCTATATATTATAAAGCTAAATAACGGTGACTGATTGATACGGTTGTTCTCCTAGAAGGAGTCGGTTTAGGGGGGGGGTATGTTTGGGAGAAGTTTAGGGGGGGTCAATCTCACCAGGAATTAGGCATTGACATTTCGAAAAAACCAAGATGACAGCTGTCAGATTTGACATCTCCTAAACGGTTACAGGTAGGGTTTTCAAAATGGGAGGGTAGAAAGAGGGGGGAAAAAAATTAAAAAAAATTGAAAAAAAAAAAAAAAAAAAAAGATGGCGTCTTCGGAATTTGACTTTGAATTTTACCGATTTTCATACTCCACTTTGGCGGGGTGCTTTGTTCTGGCAACATTGGCGTACGGTGAATCTGTTTTGCTTCAATAGTTGCCAGTATCCTGTAGAATGACGTGTTAGTACGACTTTTTCGAAATTCAAAATGGCGGACGCTGTGGCGGCCATTTTGTAAAAAGCAAAAATTTTCCAAATTTTCCAACCCAAAAATGACGCTGTTGGCAACACCCGAGCCTGAAGACTTGTATCGGGCGGTTGTGTAGAACGGTGAAGAGTGTTGCCTGGCGAGAAAATTTTCCCCATTTTTCGGGTAATTTCCGAGATTTTCCCCAAAAAGGTGAAAAGTAGAAATAATGACATTTTAAATCAAAATTTGATGCAGTATCGTTGAAAAGGTCCATGCGAATGACATTTGACCAATTTTGTTCCCCTCAGCTGGCAACACTGGAATCAGGCGAACTTTATTTATTTTTGGGCCCGACTTTTACGCGAGCTCTAGATTCCTTCTACGAAAGTTTCCAAATTTAAATTTTGTTTATGCAGAAACCTTGTCGGTGAACTGCTTAATATGGGAAAACTATACGTTTTTTGAAATTTTTGAATACGGACAATTTGGCGGCCATATTGTAAAAAGACAAAATTTTCAAAATTTTCCATGTGAAAAATGAGGCATTTGGCAACACCCGAGCCGGACGACTTGTATGGGGCGGTTGTGTAGAACGATGAAGAGTGTTGCCTGGCTAGAAAATTTTCCCCATTTTTCGGGTAATTTCCGAGATTTTCCCCAAAAAAGTGAAAATTAGAAATATTGACATTTTGAATCAAAATTTGATGTGGTATCGTTTAAAAGGTCCATGTGAATGACATTTGACCATTTTTGTCGCTTTCAATTTGGCAACACTGGGAAAAAGCAAACTTTTTAAGTTTTGGGCCCGACTCTTACGCGAGCTCTAGATTCCTTCTACGAAAGTTTCCAAATTCAAATTTTGTTTATGCAGAAACCTTGCCGGTGAACTGCTTAATATGGGAAAACTATACGTTTTTTGAAATTTTTGAATATGGTCAATTTGGCGGCCATTTTGTAAAATGACGAAATTTTCAAAATTTTCCAAGTGAAAAATGAGGCTGTTGGCAACACCCTAGCCGGACAATTTGTAAGGGGCTATTGTGAATAACAATGAAAAGTGTTGCCTGGTTTAAAAAAAATCCCCATTTTCCGGATGTTTTCCGAGATTTTCCCCAAAAACCTGAAAAGTAAAAATAAATACAATTTGAATCAAAATTTGATGAGGTATCGTTTAGAAGCTCCATGCGAATGATATTTGACTATTTTCGTTCCCCTCAGCTGGCAACACTGGGAGCAGTCGAAGGTGTTATTTTTGGGCCCAACTCGGCTACTTTCCTTTTTTTTCCACTACGAAAGTTGCCATGCGCAAATTCTGAGTATGCACAAGTGTTGCCACTGAACTTCTCCATCTTGGTTATTTTATTCGTTTTTTCGAAATTCAAAATGGCGGATGCTGTGGCGGCCATTTTGTAAAATGACGAAATTTTCTGAATTTTACAACTGGAAAATGAGGCTGTTGGCAACACCCGAGCCGGAAGACTTGTATGGGGCGGTTGTGTAGAACAGTAAAGAGTGTTGCCTGGCGAGAAAATTTTCCCCATTTTTTGGGTAATTTCCGAGATTTTCCTCAAAAAGGTGAAAAGTAGAAATAATGACATTTTATATCAAAATTTGATGTAGTATCGTTGAAAAGGTCCATGCAAATGACATTTGACCATTTTTGTCCCCCTCAGCTGGCAACACTGGGATTAGGCGAACTTTGTAATTTTTGGGCCCGACTCGGCTACTTTCCTTATTTTTCCACTACGAAAGTTGTCATGCGCAAATTCTGAGTATGCACAAGTGTTGCCACTGAATTGTTCCATATGGGAAAATTATTGGTTTTTTGAAATTCAAAATGGCGGACGCTGTGGCGGCCATTTTGTAAAAAGACAAAATTTTCAAAATTTTCTAACCCGAAAATGACGCTGTTGGCAACACCCGAGCCGGACGACTTGTATGGGGCCATTGTGTAAAACAATGAAAAATGTTGCCTGGTGAAAAAAAATTCCCCATTTTCCGGGTATTTTCCGAGATTTTCCATAAAATGTAAAAAAAAAAAAAAATGGTATTTTGAATCAAAATTTGATGTAGGCTTGAAGGAGAGGACCATGAGAGTGACTTTTGACTATTTTGGTTGCATTGAGTTGGCAACACTGGGAGCATGCGAGTAGTGAAATTTTCGGGTCCGACTCGGCTACGAGCTCAAGTTTCCTTTTACCAATGTTGCCATATGGCAATTCTGTTTATGCAGAAATGTGGCCAGTGCCCTGCTTAATCTTTAACATTCTATTCGTTTTTTCAAAATAAAAGATGGCGGACGCTGTGGCGGCCATTTTGTAAAAAGATGAAATTTTCTGAATTTTACAACTGGAAAATGAGGCTTTTGGCAACACCCGAGCTGGACAACTTGTATGGAGCCGTTGTGTAAAACAATGAAAAGTGTTGCCTGGTTAAAAAAAAATCCCCATTTTTCGGGTATTTTCCGAGATTTTCCATAAAATGTAAAAAAAAAAAAAATGGTATTTTGAATCAAAATTTGATGTTGACTTGAAGAAGAGGACCATGTGAGTGACTTTTGACTATTTTGGTTGCAGTGAGTTGGCAACACTGGGAGCATGCGAGTAGTGAAATTTTCGGGTCCGACTCGGCTACGAGTTCAAGTTTCCTTCTACCAAAGTTGCCATATGGCAATTCTGTTTATGCAGAAATGTTGCCAGTGCACTGTTTCATCTTTAATATTCTATTCGTTTTTTCAAAATAAAAGATGGCGGTCGCTGTGGCGGCCATTTTGTAAAAATATGAAATTTTCCAAATTTTCCAAGTGAAAAATGAGGCTGTTGGCAACTCCCGAGCCGGACAACTTGTATGGGGCGGTTGTTTAGAATGACAAAAAGTGTTGCCTGGTGAAAGAAAAATCACCATTTTCCGGGTATTTTCCGAGATTTTCCGCAAAAACATGAAAATAATATAAATTATGACAGTATGGATTACAATTTGATGCAGTATTGCACAGGAAATCCATACTGAACCGTTACCAGTATCAAGAGCTGTTTCCCGGTGAAAACGATTTCCTCCATTTATTGAGTAATAACAATATAAAAAAAGTTGGAATTTCAATTCAGAAATTTGACTTTGAGATTTTTTTTTTGTTTTATTACCACGCGAGCTGCTTGCAGCTCGCGCCTCAATGAAAAATATCTAACAAAAAACAAACAAATTACCTACACAAAAAAAAATCTAATCACATGCCATAGTATACACAGGTCCTCGGTAGGTTGTTAGGTTTTTTTTTTTATACTATTTCATAGTTTTTGCACGCAAAAAAACTTCTAATCAAATGCCATAGTATGTAGAGGTTGTAGGGGTTTAAAGGGGTTTGTAGGGGTTTGTAGGGGTTGTAGGGGTTTGTAGGGGTTTGTAGGGGTTGTAGGGGTTTGTAGGGGTTGTAGGGGTTTTTAGGGGTTTGTAGGGGTTGTAGGGGTTTGTAGGGGTTGTAGGGGTTTGTAGGGGTTGTAGGGGTTTTAGGGGTTGTAGGGGTTTGTAGGGGTTTGTAGGGGTTGTAGGGGTTTGTAGGGGTTGTAGGGGTTTGTAGGGGTTGTAGGGGTTTGTAGGGGTTGTAGGGGTTTTAGGGGTTGTAGGGGTTTGTAGGGGTTTGTAGGGGTTGTAGGGGTTTGTAGGGGTTGTAGGGGTTTGTAGGGGATTTTAGGGGTTGTAGGGGTTTGTAGGGGTTTCTAGGGGTTGTAGGGGTTTGTAGGAGTTTGTAGGGGTTTGTAGGGGTTTTTAGGGGTTGTAGGGGTTTGTAGGGGTTTGTAGGGGTTTTTAGGGGTTGTAGGGGTTTGTAGGGGTTTGTAGGGGTTGTAGGGGTTTGTAGGGGTTGTAGGGGTTTGTAGGGGTTTGTAGGGGTTTGTAGGGGTTGTAGGGGTTTGTAGGGGTTGTAGGGGTTTTTAGGGGTTTGTAGGGGTTGTAGGGGTTTGTAGGGGTTTGTAGGGGTTGTAGGGGTTTTAGGGGTTGTAGGGGTTTGTAGGGGTTTGTAGGGGTTGTAGGGGTTTGTAGGGGTTTGTAGGGGTTGTAGGGGTTTGTAGGGGTTGTAGGGGTTTTAGGGGTTGTAGGGGTTTGTAGGGGTTTGTAGGGGTTGTAGGGGTTTGTAGGGGTTTGTAGGGGTTGTAGGGGTTTGTAGGGGATTTTAGGGGTTGTAGGGGTTTAAAGGGGTTTGTAGGGGTTTGTAGGGGTTGTAGGGGTTTGTAGGGGTTTGTAGGGGTTGTAGGGGTTTGTAGGGGTTGTAGGGGTTTTTAGGGGTTTGTAGGGGTTGTAGGGGTTTGTAGGGGTTGTAGGGGTTTGTAGGGGTTGTAGGGGTTTTAGGGGTTGTAGGGGTTTGTAGGGGTTTGTAGGGGTTGTAGGGGTTGTAGGGGTTGTAGGGGTTTGTAGGGGTTGTAGGGGTTTTAGGGGTTGTAGGGGTTTGTAGGGGTTTGTAGGGGTTTGTAGGGGTTGTAGGGGTTTGTAGGGGTTTGTAGGGGTTGTAGGGGTTTGTAGGGGATTTTAGGGGTTGTAGGGGTTTGTAGGGGTTTGTAGGGTTTTTTAGGGGTTTCTAGGGGTTGTAGGGGTTTTTAGGGGTTGTAGGGGTTTCTAGGGATTTATAGGGGTTTTTAGGGGTTTGTAGGGGTTGTAGGGGTTTGTAGGGGTTTCTAGGGGTTGTAGGGGTTTGTAGGAGTTTGTAGGGGTTTGTAGGGGTTTTTAGGGGTTGTAGGGGTTTGTAGGGGTTTGTAGGGGTTTTTAGGGGTTTGTAGGGGTTGTAGGGGTTTGTAGGGGTTGTAGGGGTTTGTAGGGGTTTGTAGGGGTTTGTAGGGGTTTGTAGGGGTTTCTAGGGGTTGTAGGGGTTTGTAGGGGTTTGTAGGGGTTGTAGGGGTTTGTAGGGGTTTGTAGGGGTTTGTAGGGTTTGTAGGGGTTGTAGGGGTTTGTAGGGGTTTGTAGGGGTTGTAGGGGTTTGTAGGGGTTTGTAGGGGTTGTAGGGGTTGTAGGGGTTTTTAGGGGTTGTAGGGGTTTGTAGGGGTTTGTAGGGGTTGTAGGGGTTTGTAGGGGTTGTAGGGGTTTGTAGGGGTTTGTAGGGGTTGTAGGGGTTTGTAGGGGTTTGTAGGGGTTGTAGGGGTTTGTAGGGGTTTTTAGGGGTTGTAGGGGTTTGTAAGGGTTTGTAGGGGTTGTAGGGGGTTGTAGGGGTTTGTAGGGGTTTGTAGGGGTTTGTAGGGGTTTCTAGGGGTTGTAGGGGTTTGTAGGGGTTTGTAGGGGTTGTAGGGGTTTGTAGGGGTTTGTAGGGGTTGTAGGGGTTTGTAGGGGTTGTAGGGGTTTGTAGGGGTTTGTAGGGGTTTTTAGGGGTTGTAGGGGTTGTAGGGGTTTGTAGGGGTTTGTAGGGGTTTGTAGGGGTTTTTAGGGGTTGTAGGGGTTTGTAGGGGTTTGTAGGGGTTGTAGGGGTTTGTAGGGGTTGTAGGGGTTTGTAGGGGTTTGTAGGGGTTTGTAGGGGTTGTAGGGGTTTGTAGGGGTTTGTAGGGGTTGTAGGGGTTTGTAGGGGTTTGTAGGGGTTGTAGGGGTTTGTAGGGGATTTTAGGGGTTGTAGGGGTTTGTAGGGGTTTGTTGGGGTTTGTAGGGATTTTTAGGGGTTTCTAGGGGTTGTAGGGGTTTGTAGGGGTTTTTAGGGGTTGTAGGGGTTTCTAGGGGTTTTTAGGGGTTTGTAGGGGTTGTAGGGGTTTGTAGGGGTTTGTAGGGGTTTTTAGGGGTTGTAGGGGTTTGTAGGGGTTTGTAGGGGTTGTAGGGGTTTGTAGGGGTTGTAGGGGTTTGTAGGGGTTTGTAGGGGTTTGTAGGGGTTTCTAGGGGTTGTAGGGGTTTGTAGGGGTTTGTAGGGGTTGTAGGGGTTTGTAGGGGTTTGTAGGGGTTTGTAGGGGTTGTAGGGGTTTGTAGGGGTTGTAGGGGTTTGTAGGGGTTTGTAGGGGTTTGTAGGGGTTGTAGGGGTTTGTAGGGGTTTGTAGGGGTTTTTAGGGGTTGTAGGGGTTCTAATTTATAACAACAGCTACAACAACCACACGCGAGCTGCATGCAGCTCGCGCCGCACGCAAAATCTAGTTCTATATATTATAAAGCTAAATAACGGTGACTCATTGATACGGTTGTTCTCCTAGAAGGAGTCGGTTTAGGGGGGGGGTATGTTTGGGGGAAGTTTAGGGGGGGTCAATCTCACCAGGAATTAGGCATTGACATTTCGAAAAAACCAAGATGACAGCTGTCAGATTTGACAGCTCCTAAACGGTTACAGGTAGGGTTTTCAAAATGGGAGGGTAGAAAGAGGGGGAGAAAAAATTAAAAAAAATTGAAAAAAAAAAAAAAAAAAAAAGATGGTGGCTTCGGAATTTGACTTTGAATTTTACCGATTTTCATACTCCACTTTGGCGGGGTGCTTTGTTCTGGCAACATTGGCGTACGGTGAATCTGTTTTGCTTCAATAATTGCCAGTATCCTGTAGAATGACGTGTAAGTACGGCTTTTTCGAAATTCAAAATGGCGGACGCTGTGGCGGCCATTTTGTAAAAAGCAAAAATTTTCCAAATTTTCCAACCCGAAAATGACGCTGTTGGCAACACCCGAGCCGGACGACTTGTATCGGGCGGTCGTGTAGAACGGTGAAGAGTGTTGCCTGGCGAGAAAATTTTCCCCATTTTTCGGGTAATTTCCGAGATTTTCCCCAAAAAGGTGAAAAGTAGAAATAATGACATTTTTAATCAAAATTTGATGCAGTATCGTTGAAAAGGTCCATGCGAATGACATTTGACCAATTTTGTTCCCCTCAGCTGGCAACACTGGAATCAGGCGAACTTTATTTATTTTTGGGCCCGACTTTTACGCGAGCTCTAGATTCCTTCTACGAAAGTTTCCAAATTTAAATTTTGTTTATGCAGAAACCTTGTCGGTGAACTGCTTAATATGGGAAAACTATACGTTTTTTGAAATTTTTGAATACGGACAATTTGGTGGCCATATTGTAAAAAGACAAAATTTTCAAAATTTTCCATGTGAAAAATGAGGCATTTGGCAACACCCGAGCCGGACGACTTGTATGGGGCGGTTGTGTAGAACGATGAAGAGTGTTGCCTGGCTAGAAAATTTTCCCCATTTTTCGGGTAATTTCCGAGATTTTCCCCAAAAAAGTGAAAATTAGAAATATTGACATTTTGAATCAAAATTTGATGTGGTATCGTTTAAAAGGTCCATGTGAATGACATTTGACCATTTTTGTCGCTTTCAATTTGGCAACACTGGGAAAAAGCAAACTTTTTAAGTTTTGGGCCCGACTCTTACGCGAGCTCTAGATTCCTTCTACGAAAGTTTCCAAATTCAAATTTTGTGTATGCAGAAACCTTGTCGTTGAACTGCTTAATATGGGAAAACTATACGTTTTTTGAAATTTTTGAATACGGACAACATAGCGGCCATTTTGTAAAAAGACGAAATTTTCAAAATTTTCCAAGTGAAAAATGAGGCTGTTGGCAACACCCGAGCCGGACATTTTGTATGAAGCTATTGTGTAAAACGATGAAAAGTGTTGCCTGGATTAAAAAAAATCCCCATTTTCCGGGTATTTTCCGAGATTTTCCCCAAAAACCTGAAAAGTAAAAAAAAATACAATTTGAATCAAAATTTGATGAGGTATCGTTTAGAAGCTCTATGCGAATGACATTTGACTATTTTCGTTCCCCTCAGCTGGCAACACTGGGAGCAGTCGAAGGTGTTATTTTTGGGCCCAACTCGGCTACTTTCCTTTTTTTTCCACTACGAAAGTTGCCATGCGCAAATTCTGAGTATGCACAAGTGTTGCCACTGAACTTCTCCATCTTGGTTATTTTATTCGTTTTTTCGAAATTCAAAATGGTGGATGCTGTGGCGGCCATTTTGTAAAAAGACGAAATTTTCTGAATTTTACAACTGGAAAATGAGGCTGTTGGCAACACCCGAACCGGAAGACTTGTATGGGGCGGTTGTGTAGAACAGTAAAGAGTGTTGCCTGGCGAGAAAATTTTTCCCATTTTTCGGGTAATTTCCGAGATTTTCCTCAAAAAGGTGAAAAGTAGAAATAATGACATTTTATATCAAAATTTGATGTAGTATCGTTGAAAAGGTCCATGCAAATGACATTTGACCATTTTTGTCCCCCTCAGCTGGCAACACTGGGATCAGGCGAACTTTGTAATTTTTGGGCCCGACTCGGCTACTTTCCTTATTTTTCCACTACGAAAGTTGTCATGCGCAAATTCTGAGTATGCACAAGTGTTGCCACTGAATTGTTCCATATGGGAAAATTATTGGTTTTTTGAAATTCAAAATGGCGGACGCTGTGGCGGCCATTTTGTAAAAAGCAGAAATTTTCCAAATTTTCCAAGTGAAAAATGAGGCTGTTGGCAACACCCGAGCCGGATATGTTGTATAAGGTCATTGTGTAAAACAATGAAAAGTATTGCCTGGTGAAAAAAAAATCCCCATTTTCCGGGTATTTTCCGAGATTTTTCATAAAATGTAAAAAAAAAAAAAAATGGTATTTTGAATCAAAATTTGATGTAGACTTGAAGGAGAGGACCATGAGAGTGACTTTTGACTATTTTGGTTGCATTGAGTTGGCAACACTGGGAGCATGCGAGTAGTGAAATTTTCGGGTCCGACTCGGCTACGAGCTCAAGTTTCCTTTTACCAATGTTGCCATATGGCAATTCTGTTTATGCAGAAATGTGGCCAGTGCCCTGCTTAATCTTTGACATTCTATTCGTTATTTCAAAATAAAAGATGGCGGACGCTGTGGCGGCCATTTTGTAAAAAGATGAAATTTTCTGAATTTTACAACTGGAAAATGAGGCTTTTGGCAACACCCGAGCTGGACAACTTGTATGGAGTTGTTGTGTAAAACGATGAAAAGTGTTGCCTGGTTAAAAAAAAATCCCCATTTTTCGGGTATTTTCCGAGATTTTCCATAAAATGTAAAAAAAAAAAAAAATGGTATTTTGTATCAAAATTTGATGATGACTTGAAGAAGAGGACCATGTGAGTGACTTTTGACTATTTTGGTTGCAGTGAGTTGGCAACACTGGGAGCATGCGAGTAGTGAAATTTTCGGGTCCGACTCGACTACGAGTTCAAGTTTCCTTCTACCAAAGTTGCCATATGGCAATTCTGTTTATGCAGAAATGTTGCCAGTGCACTGCTTCATCTTTAATATTCTATTCGTTTTTTCAAAATAAAAGATGGCGGTCGCTGTGGCGGCCATTTTGTAAAAATATGAAATTTTCCAAATTTTCCAAGTGAAAAATGAGGCTGTTGGCAACTCCCGAGCCGGACAACTTGTATGGGACGGTTGTTTAGAATGACAAAAAGTGTTGCCTGGTGAAAGAAAAATCACCATTTTCCGGGTATTTTCCGAGATTTTCCGCAAAAACATGAAAATAATATAAATTATGACAGTATGGATTACAATTTGATGCGGTATTGCAGAGGAAATCCATACTGAACCGTTACCAGTATCAAGAGCTGTTTCCCGGTCAAAACGATTTCCTCCATTTATTGAGTAATAACAATATAAAAAAAGTTGGAATTTCAATTCAGAAATTTGACTTTGAGATTTTTTTTTTGTTTTATTACCACGCGAGCTGCTTGCAGCTCGCGCCTCAATGAAAATTATCGAACAAAAAATAAACAAATTACCTACACAAAAAAAAATCTAATCACATGCCATAGTATACACTGGTCCTCGGTAGGTTGTTAGGTTTTTTTTTTTATACTATTTCATAGTTTTTGCACGCAAAAAAACTTCTAATCAAATGCCATAGTATGTAGAGGTTGTAGGGGTTTAAAGGGGTTTGTAGGGGTTTGTAGGGGTTGTAGGGTTTGTAGGGGGTTGTAGGGGCTTGTAGGGGTTGTAGGGGTTTTTAGGGGTTGTAGGGGATTGTAGGGGTTTGTAGGGGTTTGTAGGGGTTTTTAGGGGTTGTAGGGGTTTGTAGGGGTTTGTAGGGGTTTCTAGGGGTTGTAGGGGTTTGTAGGGGTTTGTAGGGGTTTTTAGGGGTTGTAGGGGTTTGTAGGGGTTTTAGGGGTTTGTAGGGGTTTGTAGGGGTTGTAGGGGTTTGTAGGGGTTGTAGGGGTTGTAGGGGTTTGTAGGGGTTTGTAGGGGTTTTTAGGGGTTGTAGGGGTTGTAGGGGTTTGTAGGGGTTTTAGGGGTTTGTAGGGGTTTGTAGGGGTTTGTAGGGGTTTGTAGGGGTTTGTAGGGGTTTTTAGGGGTTGTAGGGGTTTGTTGGGGTTTTAGGGGTTTGTAGGGGTTTGTAGGGGTTGTAGGGGTTTGTAGGGGTTTGTAGGGGTTTGTAGGGGTTTCTAGGGGTTGTAGGGGTTTGTAGGGGTTTGTAGGGGTTTTTAGGGGTTGTAGGGGTTTGTAGGGGTTTGTAGGGGTTTTTAGGGGTTGTAAGGGTTTGTAGGGGTTTGTACGGGTTTGTAGGGGTTTTTAGGGGTTGTAGGGGTTTGTAGGGGTTTGTAGGGGTTGTAGGGGTTTGTAGGGGTTTGTAGGGGTTTTAGGGGTTTGTAGGGGTTTGTAGGGGTTTGTAGGGGTTTCTAGGGGTTATAGGGTTTTGTAGGGGTTGTAGGGGTTTGTAGGGTTTTGTAGGGGTTGTAGGGGTTTGTAGGGGTTTGTAGGGGTTGTAGGGGTTTGTAGGGGTTTGTAGGGGTTTGTAGGGGTTGTAGGGGTTTGTAGGGGTTGTAGGGGTTTGTAGGGGTTTTAGGGGTTTGTAGGGGTTTGTAGGGGTTGTAGGGGTTTGTAGGGGTTTGTAGGGGTTTGTAGGGGTTTGTAGGGGTTTCTAGGGGTTGTAGGGTTTTGTAGGGGTTGTAGGGGTTTGTAGGGTTTTGTAGGGGTTGTAGGGGTTTGTAGGGGTTTGTAGGGGTTTGTAGGGGTTTGTAGGGATTTGTAGGGGTTTGTAGGGGTTTGTAGGGGTTTGTAGGGGTTTCTAGGGGTTGTAGGGGTTTGTAGGGTTTGTAGGGGTTTGTAGGGGTTTTTAGGGGTTGTAGGGGTTTGTAGGGGTTTGTAGGGGTTGTAGGGGTTTGTAGGGGTTGTAGGGGTTTGTAGGGGCTTGTAGGGGTTTGTAGGGGTTTGTAGGGGTTTCTAGGGGTTGTAGGGGTTTGTAGGGGTTTGTAGGGGTTTCTAGGGGTTTCTAGGGGTTTGTAGGGGTTTGTAGGGGTTGTAGGGGTTTGTAGGGGTTTTTAGGGGTCGTAGAGGTTTGTAGGGGTTTGTAGGGGTTTTTAGGGGTTTGTAGGGGTTTGTAGGGGTTTGTAGGGGTTTCTAGGGGTTGTAGGAGTTTGTAGGGGTTGTAGGGGTTTGTAGGGGTTTGTAGGGGTTTTTAGGGGTTGTAGGGGTTGTAGGGGTTTGTAGGGGTTTATAGGGGTTTTTAGGGGTTGTAGGGATTTTTAGGGGTTTGTAGGGGTTTGTAGGGGTTGTAGGGGTTTGTAGGGGTTTGTAGGGGTTTTTAGGGGTTGTAGGGGTTTGTAGGGGTTTTTAGGGGTTTGTAGGGGTTTGTAGGGGTTTTAGGGGTTTGTAGGGGTTTGTAGGGGTTGTAGGGGTTTGTAGGGGTTTGTAGGGGTTTGTAGGGGTTTCTAGGGGTTGTAGGGTTTTGTAGGGGTTGTAGGGGTTTGTAGGGGTTGTAGGGGTTTGTAGGGGTTTGTAGGGGTTGTAGGGGTTTGTAGGGGTTTGTAGGGGTTTGTAGGGGTTTCTAGGGGTTGTAGGGTTTTGTAGGGGTTGTAGGGGTTTGTAGGGTTTTGTAGGGGTTGTAGGGGTTTGTAGGGGTTTGTAGGGGTTGTAGGGGTTGTAGGGGTTTGTAGGGGTTGTAGGGGCTTGTAGGGATTTGTAGGGGTTGTAGGGGTTTGTTACAATTACAACAGCAACAAAACAACACGCGAGCTGCATGCAGCTCGCGCCGCACGCAAAATCTAGTCTATATATTATAAAGCTCAATCCCGGTGACTGATTGATATGGTTGTTCTCCTAGAAGGAGTCGGTTTAGGGGGGGGGTATGTTTGGGGGAAGTTTAGGGTGGGTCAATCTGACCAGGAATTAGGCATTGACATTTCGAAAAAACCAAGATGACAGCTGTCAGATTTGACATCTCCTAAACGGTTACAGTTAGGGTTTTCAAAATGGGAGGGTAGAAAGAGGGGGGAAAAAAATTAAAAAAAATTGAAAAAAAAAAAAAAAAAAAAAGATGACGGCTTCGGAATTTGACTTTGAATTTTACCGATTTTCATACTCCACTTTGGCGGGGTGCTTTGTTCTGGCAACATTGGCGTACGGTGAATCTGTTTTGCTTTAATAATTGCCAGTATCCTGTAGAATGACGTGTAAGTACGACTTTTTCGAAATTCAAAATGGCGGACGCTGTGGCGGCCATTTTTTAAAAAGCAAAAATTTTCCAAATTTTCCAACCCGAAAATGAGACTGTTGGCAACACCCGAGCCGGAAGACTTGTATAGGGCGGTTGTGTAGAACGGTGAAGAGTGTTGCCTGGCGAGAAAATTTTCCCCATTTTTCGGGTAATTTCCGAGATTTTCCCCAAAAAGGTGAAAAGTAGAAATAACGACATTTTAAATCAAAATTTGATGTGGTATCGTTTAAAAGGTCCATGCGTATGACATTTGACCATTTTAGTTCCCCTCAGCTGGCAACACTGGAATCAGGCGAACTTTTTTTATTTTTGGGCCCGACTTTTACGCGAGCTCTAGATTCCTTCTACGAAAGTTTCCAAATTCAAATTTTGTGTATGCAGAAACCTTGTCGTTGAACTGCTTAATATGGGAAAACTATACGTTTTTTGAAATTTTTGAATACGGACAACATAGCGGCCATTTTGTAAAAAGACAAAATTTTCAAAATTTTCCATGTGAAAAATGAGGCATTTGGCAACACCCGAGCCGGACGACTTGTATGGGGCGGTTGTGTAGAACGATGAAGAGTGTTGCCTGGCTAGAAAATTTTCCCCATTTTTCGGGTAATTTCCGAGATTTTCCCCAAAAAAGTGAAAATTAGAAATATTGACATTTTGAATCAAAATTTGATGAGGTATCGTTTAAAAAGTCCATGCGAATGACATTTGACCATTTTTGTCGCTTTCAATTTGGCAACACTGGGAAAAAGCAAACTTTTTAAGTTTTGGGCCCGACTCTTACGCGAGCTCTAGATTCCTTCTACGAAAGTTTCCAAATTCAAATTTTGTTTATGCAGAAACCTTGTCGGTGAACTGCTTAATATGGGAAAACTATACGTTTTTTGAAATTTTTGAATATGGTCAATTTAGCGGCCATTTTGTAAAATGACGAAATTTTCAAAATTTTCCAAGTGAAAAATGAGGCTGTTGGCAACACCCGAGCCGGACAACTTGTATGGGGCCATTGTGTAAAACGATGAAAAGTGTTGCCTGGTGAAAAAAATTTTCCCATTTTCCGGGTATTTTCCGAGATTTTCCCCAAAAACATGAAAATTACAAAAAATACAATTTGAATCAAAATTTGATGAGGTGTCGTTCAAGAGGTCACTGCAAATGACATTTGACCATTTTAGTCGCTCTTAGCTGGCAACACTGGGAGCAGGCGAAGGTGTTCTTTTTGGGCCCAACTCGGCTACTTTCATTTTTTTTCCACTACGAAAGTTGCCATGCGCAAATTCTGAGTATGCACAAGTGTTGCCACTGAACTGTTCCATCTTGGACATTCTATTAGTTTTTTCGAAATTCAAAATGGCGGACGCTGTGGCGGCCATTTTGTAAAAAGATGAAATTTTCAAAATTTTCTAACCCGAAAATGACGCTGTTGGCAACACCCGAGCCGGACGACTTGTATCGGGCCATTGTGTAAAACAATGAAAAATGTTGCCTGGTGAAAAAAAATTCTCCATTTTCCGGGTATTTTCCGAGATTTTCCATAAAATGTAAAAAAAAAAAAATGGTATTTTGAATCAAAATTTGATGTAAACTTGAAGGAGAGGACCATGAGAGTGATTTTTGATTATTTTGGTTGCATTGAGTTGGCAACACTGGGAGCATGCGAGTAGTGAAATTTTCGGGTCCGACTCGGCTACGAGCTCAAGTTTCCTTTTACTAATGTTGCCATATGGCAATTCTGTTTATGCAGAAATGTGGCCAGTGCCCTGCTTAATCTTTGACATTCTATTCGTTTTTTCAAAATAAAAGATGGCGGACGCTGTGACGGCCATTTTGTAAATAGATGAAATTTTCTGAATTTTACAACTGGAAAATGAGGCTTTTGGCAACACCCGAGCTGGACAACTTGTATGGAGCCGTTGTGTAAAACGATGAAAAGTGTTGCGTGGTTAAAAAAAAATCCCCATTTTTCGGGTATTTTCCGAGATTTTCCATAAAATGTAAAAAAAAAAAAAATTGTATTTTGAATCAAAATTTGATGTTGACTTGAAGAAGAGGACAATGTGAGTGACTTTTGACTATTTTGGTTGCAGTGAGTTGGCAACACTGGGAGCATGCGAGTAGTGAAATTTTCGGGTCCGACTCGGCTACGAGTTCAAGTTTCCTTCTACCAAAGTTGCCATATGGCAATTCTGTTTATGCAGAAATGTTGCCAGTGCACTGCTTCATCTTTAATATTCTATTAGTTTTTTCAAAATAAAAGATGGCGGTCGTTGTGGCGGCCATTTTGTAAAAATATGAAATTTTCCAAATTTTCCAAGTGAAAAATGAGGCTGTTGGCAACTCCCGAGCCGGACAACTTGTATGAGGCGGTTGTTTAGAATGACAAAAAGTGTTGCCTGGTGAAAGAAAAATCACCATTTTCCGGGTATTTTCCGAGATTTTCCGCAAAAACATGAAAATAATATAAATTATGACAGTATGGATTACAATTTGATGCGGTATTGCAAAGGAAATCCATACTGAACCGTTACCAGTATCAAGAGCTGTTTCCCGGTCAAAACGATTTCCTCCATTTATTGAGTAATAACAATATAAAAAAAGTTGGAATTTCAATTCAGAAATTTGACTTTGAGATTTTTTTTTTGTTTTATTACCACGCGAGCTGCTTGCAGCTCGCGCCTCAATGAAAAATATCGAACAAAAAACAAACAAATTATCTACACAAAAAAAAATCTAATCACATGCCATAGTATACACAGGTCCTCGGTAGGTTGTTAGGTTTTTTTTTTTATACTATTTCATAGTTTTTGCACGCAAAAAAACTTCTAATCAAATGCCATAGTATGTAGAGGTTGTAGGGGTTTAAAGGGGTTTGTAGGGGTTTGTAGGGGTTGTAGGGGTTTGTAGGGGTTTGTAGGGGTTGTAGGGGTTTGTAGGGGTTTTAGGGGTTTTTAGGGGTTTGTAGGGGTTGTAGGGGTTTGTAGGGGTTGTAGGGGTTTTAGGGGTTGTAGGGGTTTGTAGGGGTTTGTAGGGGTTTGTAGGGGTTTGTAGGGGTTGTAGGGGTTTGTAGGGGTTTGTAGGGGTTGTAGGGGTTTGTAGGGGTTGTAGGGGTTTGTAGGGGTTTGTAGGGGTTTGTAGGGGTTTTTAGGGGTTGTAGGGGTTTGTAGGGGTTTGTAAGGGTTGTAGGGGTTTGTTGGGGTTTGTAGGGGTTTTTAGGGGTTTTTAGGGGTTGTAGGGGTTTGTAGGGGTTTGTAGGGATTTTTAGGGGTTTCTAGGGGTTGTAGGGGTTTGTAGGGGTTTGTAGGGGTTTCTAGGGGTTGTAGGGGTTGTAGGGGTTTGTAGGGGTTTGTAGGGGTTTGAAGGGGTTTGTAGGGGTTTTTAGGGGTTTTTAGGGGTTGTAGGGGTTTGTAGGGGTTGTAGGGGATTGTAGGGGTTTGTAGGGGTTTTTAGGGGTTTGTAGGGGTTTTTAGGGGTTGTAGGGGATTTTAGGGGTTTGTAGGGGTTTGTAGGGGTTTGTAGGGGTTGTAGGGGTTTGTAGGGGTTGTAGGGGTTTGTAGGGGTTTGTAGGGGTTTTTAGGGGTTGTAGGGGTTTTTAGGGGTTTGTAGGGGTTTGTAGGGATTTTTAGGGGTTGTAGGGGTTTGTAGGGGTTTGTAGGGGTTGTAGGGGTTTCTAGGGGTTGTAGGGGTTTGTAGGGGTTTTTAGGGGTTTGTAGGGGTTTTTAGGGGTTGTAGGGGATTTTAGGGGTTTGTAGGGGTTTGTAGGGGTTGTAGGGGTTTGTAGGGGTTGTAGGGGTTGTAGGGGTTTGTAGGGGTTTGTAGGGGTTTGTAGGGGTTTTTAGGGGTTGTAGGGGTTTGTAGGGGTTGTAGGGGTTTCTAGGGGTTGTAGGGGTTTGTAGGGGTTTGTAGGGGTTTGTAGGGGTTTTTAGGGGTTTGTAGGGGTTTGTAGGGGTTTGTAGGGGTTGTAGGGGTTTGTAGGGGTTGTAGGGGTTTGTAGGGGTTTGTAGGGGTTTTTAGGGGTTGTAGGGGTTTGTAGGGGTTTGTAGGTTTGTAGGGGTTTGTAGGGGTTTGTAGGTTTGTAGGGGTTGTAGGGGTTTGTAGGGGTTGTAGGGGTTGTAGGGGTTTGTAGGGGTTTGTACGGGTTTGTAGGGGTTTGTAGGGGTTTTTAGGGGTTGTAGGGGTTTGTAGGGGTTGTAGGGGTTTCTAGGGGTTGTAGGGGTTTGTAGGGGTTTGTAGGGGTTTGTAGGGGTTTGTAGGGGTTTTTAGGGGTTGTAGGGGTTTTTAGGGGTTTGTAGGGGTTTGTAGGGATTTTTAGGGGTTGTAGGGGTTTGTAGGGGTTTGTAGGGGTTGTAGGGAATTCTAGGGGTTGTAGGGGTTTGTAGGGGTTTTTAGGGGTTTGTAGGGGTTTTTAGGGGTTGTAGGGGATTTTAGGGGTTTGTAGGGGTTTGTAGGGGTTTGTAGGGGTTGTAGGGGTTTGTAGGGGTTGTAGGGGTTGTAGGGGTTTGTAGGGGTTTGTAGGGGTTTGTAGGGGTTTGTAGGGGTTGTAGGGGTTTGTAGGGGTTGTAGGGGTTTGTAGGGGTTTGTAGGGGTTTGTAGGTTTGTAGGGGTTTGTAGGGGTTTGTAGGGGTTGTAGGGGTTTGTAGGGGTTGTAGGGGTTGTAGGGGTTTGTAGGGGTTTGTACGGGTTTGTAGGGGTTTGTAGGGGTTTTTAGGGGTTGTAGGGGTTTGTAGGGGTTGTAGGGGTTTCTAGGGGTTGTAGGGGTTTGTAGGGGTTTGTAGGGGTTTGTAGGGGTTTTTAGGGGTTTGTAGGGGTTTGTAGGGGTTTGTAGGGGTTGTAGGGGTTTGTAGGGGTTGTAGGGGTTTGTAGGGGTTTGTAGGGGTTGTAGGGGTTTGTAGGGGTTTGTAGGGGTTTGTAGGTTTGTAGGGGTTTGTAGGGGTTTGTAGGGGTTTGTAGGGGTTGTAGTGGTTTTTAGGGGTTTGTAGGGGTTTGTAGGGGTTGTAGGGGTTTTTAGGGGTTTGTAGGGGTTTGTAGGGGTTTGTAGGGGTTGTAGGGGTTTGTAGGGGTTGTAGGGGTTTGTAGGGGTTTGTAGGGGTTTGTAGGGGTTTTTAGGGGTTGTAGGGGTTTGTAGGGGTTTGTAGGGGTTGTAGGGGTTTGTAGGGGTTTGTTGGGGTTTTTAGGGGTTTTTAGGGGTTGTAGGGGTTTGTAGGGGTTTGTAGGGATTTTTAGGGGTTTCTAGGGGTTGTAGGGGTTTGTAGGGGTTTGTAGGGGTTTCTAGGGGTTGTAGGGGTTGTAGGGGTTGGTAGGGGTTTGTAGGGGTTTGTAGGGGTTTGTAGGGGTTTTTAGGGGTTGTAGGGGTTTTTAGGGGTTTGTAGGGTTTTTTAGGGGTTGTAGGGGTTTTTAGGGGTTTGTAGGGGTTTGTAGGGATTTTTAGGGGTTGTAGGGGTTTGTAGGGGTTTGTAGGGGTTGTAGGGGTTTCTAGGGGTTGTAGGGGTTTGTAGGGGTTTGTAGGGGTTTGTAGGGGTTTTTAGGGGTTGTAGGGGTTTTTAGGGGTTTGTAGGGGTTTGTAGGGGTTTGTAGGGGTTGTAGGGGTTTGTAGGGGTTGTAGGGGTTTGTAGGGGTTTGTAGGGGTTTGTAGGGGTTTTTAGGGGTTGTAGGGGTTTGTAGGGGTTTGTAGGGGTTTGTAGGGGTTGTAGGGGTTTGTAGGGGTTGTAGGGGTTTGTAGGGGTTGTAGGGGTTTGTAGGGAATGTAGGGGGTTTTAGGGGTTGTAGGGGTTTTTAGGGGTTGTAGGGGTTTGTGGGGGTTTGTAGGGGTTTTAGGGGTTGTAGGGGTTTGTAGGGGTTTGTAGGGGTTGTAGGGGTTGTAGGGGTTTGTAGGGGTTTGTAGGGGTTGTAGGGGTTTGTAGGGGTTGGTAGGGGTTTGTAGGGGTTGGTAGGGGTTTGTAGGGGTTGTAGGGGTTTGTAGGGGTTGTAGGGGTTTGTAGGGGTTGTAGGGGTTTGTAGGGAATGTAGGGGTTTTTAGGGGTTGTAGGGGTTTGTAGGGGTTTTTAGGGGTTGTAGGGGTTTGTAGGGGTTTGTAGGGGTTTTAGGGGTTGTAGGGGTTTGTAGGGGTTTGTAGGGGTTGTAGGGGTTTGTAGGGGTTTGTAGGGGTTGTAGGGGTTTGTAGGGGTTGGTAGGGGTTTGTAGGGGTTGGTAGGGGTTTGTAGGGGTTTGTAGGGGTTTGTAAGGGTTTTTAGGGGTTGTAGGGGTTTGTAGGGGTTGTAGGGGTTTTTAGGGGTTGTAGGGGTTTGTAGGGGTTTTTAGGGGTTTGTAGGGGTTTGTAGGGGTTTGTAGGGGTTTGTAGGGGTTGTAGGGGTTTGTAGGGGTTTGTAGGGGTTTGTAGGAGTTTTTAGGGGTTGTAGGGGTTTGTAGGGGTTTTTAGGGGTTTGTAGGGGTTTGTAGGGTTTGTAGGGGTTTGTAGGGGTTGGTAGGTTTGTAGGGGTTTGTAGGGGTTTGTAGGGGTTTGTAGGGGTTTGTAGGGGTTGTAGGGGTTTGTAGGGGTTTGTAGGGGTTTGTAGGGGTTTGTAGGTTTGTAGGGGTTGTAGGGGTTTGTAGGGTTTTGTAGGGGTTGTAGGGGTTTGTAGGGATTTGTAGGGGTTAGTAGGGGTTTGTAGGGGTTTGTAGGTTTGTAGGGGTTTGTAGGGTTTGTAGGGTTTGTTGGGTTTGTAGGGGTTGTAGGGGTTTGTAGGGGTTTGTAGGGGTTTGTAGGGGTTTTTAGGGGTTGTAGGGGTTTGTAGGGGTTTGTAGGGATTTGTAGGGGTTTGTAGGGGTTTGTAGGGGTTGTAGGGGTTTGTAGGGGTTGTAGGGGTTTGTAGGGGTTTTTAGGGGTTGTAGGGGTTTGTAGGGGTTTGTAGGGGTTTGTAGGGGTTTGTAGGGGTTTGTAGGGGTTAGGGGTTTGTAGGGGTTTGTAGGGGTTTTTAGGGGTTGTAGGGGTTTGTGGGGGTTTTTAGGGGTTGTCGGGGTTGGTAGGGGTTTTTAGGGGTTGTAGGGGTTTGTAGGGGTTTGTAGGGGTTTGTAGGGGTTTTTAGGGGTTGTAGGGGTTGTAGGGGTTTGTAGGGGTTTGTAGGGGTTTTTAGGGGTTGTAGGGGTTGTAGGGGTTTGTAGGGGTTGTAGGGGTTTGTAGGGGTTGTAGGGGTTTGTAGGTTTGTAGGGGTTTGTAGGGGTTTGTAGGTTTGTAGGGGTTTGTAGGGTTGTAGGGGTTGTAGGGGTTTGTAGGGGTTGTAGGGGTTTGTAGGGGTTGTAGGGGTTTTAGGGGTTTGTAGGGGTTTGTAGGGGTTTGTAGGGGTTGTAGGGTTTGTAGGGGTTGTAGGGGTTTGTAGGGGTTGTAGGGGTTTGTAGGTTTGTAGGGGTTTGTAGGGGTTTGTAGGTTTGTAGGGGTTTGTAGGGTTGTAGGGGTTGTAGGGGTTTGTAGGGGTTGTAGGGGTTGTAGGGGTTGTAGGGGTTTGTAGGGGTTTGTAGGGGTTTGTAGGGGTTTGTAGGGGTTTGTGGGGGTTTGTAGGTTTGTAGGGGTTGTAGGGGTTTGTAGGGTTTTGTAGGGGTTGTAGGGGTTTGTAGGGGTTTGTAGGGATTTGTAGGGGTTAGTAGGGGTTTGTGTTTGTTTTTAGGTTTGTAGGGGTTTGTAGGGTTTGTAGGGGTTGTAGGGGTTTGTAGGGGTTGTAGGGGTTTGTAGGGGTTGTAGGGGTTTGTAGGTTTGTAGGGGTTTGTAGGGGTTTGTAGGTTTGTAGGGGTTTGTAGGGTTGTAGGGGTTGTAGGGGTTTGTAGGGGTTGTAGGGGTTTGTAGGGGTTGTAGGGGTTTGTAGGGGTTTGTAGGGGTTTGTAGGGGTTTGTAGGGGTTTGTAGGGGTTTGTAGGTTTGTAGGGGTTGTAGGGGTTTGTAGGGTTTTGTAGGGGTTGTAGGGGTTTGTAGGGGTTTGTAGGGATTTGTAGGGGTTAGTAGGGGTTTGTAGGGGTTTGTAGGGGTTTGTAGGGGTTTGTAGGGGTTTTTAGGGGTTGTAGGGGTTTGTAGGGGTTTGTAGGGATTTGTAGGGGTTTGTAGGGGTTTGTAGGGGTTGTAGGGGTTTGTAGGGGTTGTAGGGGTTTGTAGGGGTTTTTAGGGGTTGTAGGGGTTTGTAGGGGTTTGTAGGGGTTGTAGGGGTTTGTAGGGGTTTGTAGGGGTTTGTAGGGGTTTTTAGGGGTTGTAGGGGTTTGTAGGGGTTTGTAGGGGTTGTAGGGGTTTTTAGGGGTTTTTAGGGGTTGTAGGGGTTTGTAGGGGTTTGTAGGGATTTGTAGGGGTTTGTAGTGGTTGTAGGGGTTTGTAGGGGTTGTAGGGGTTTGTAGGGGTTGTAGGGGTTGTAGGGGTTGTAGGGGTTGTAGGGGTTTATAGGGGTTTGTAGGGGTTTTTAGGGGTTGTAGGGGGTTGTAGGGGTTTGTAGGGGTTTGTAGAGTTTGTAGGCGTTTTTAGGGGTTTGTAGGGGTTTTTAGGGGTTGTAGGGGTTTGTAGGGGTTGTAAGGGTTTGTTGGGGTTTGTAGGGGTTTGTAGGGGTTTGTAGGGGTTTTTAGGGGTTTTAGGGGTTTGTAGGGGTTTGTAGGGGTTGTAGGGGTTTGTAGGGGTTTGTAGGGGTTGTAGGGGTTTGTAGGGGTTGGTAGGTTTGTAGGGGTTTGTAGGGGTTTGTAGGGGTTTTTAGGGGTTGTAGGTGTTTGTAGGGGTTTGTAGGGGTTTTAAGGGGTTGTAGGGGTTTGTAGGGGTTTGTAGGGGTTTTTAGGGGTTTGTAGGGGTTTGTAGGGGTTGTAGGGGTTTGTAGGGGTTTGTATGGGTTTTTAGGGGTTTGTAGGGGTTGTAGGGGTTGTAGGGGTTGTATGGGTTTGTAGGGTTTGTAGGGGTTTGTAGGGGTTTTTAGGGGTTGTAGGGGGTTGTAGGGGGTTTTAGGGGTTTGTAGGGGTTGTAGGGGTTTGTAGGGGTTGTAGGGGTTGGTAGGTTTGTAGGGGTTTGTAGGGGTTTGTAGGGGTTTTTAGGGGTTGTAGGTGTTTGTAGGGGTTTGTAGGGGTTTGTAGGGGTTTTAAGGGGTTGTAGGGGCTTGTAGGGGTTGTAGGGGTTTGTAGGGGTTGTAGGGGTTTGTAGGGTTTTGTAGGGTTTGTAGGGATTTGTAGGGTTTGTAGGGGTTTGTAGGGGTTGTAGGGGTTGTAGGGGTTATATGGGTTTGTAGGGTTTGTAGGGGTTTGTAGGGGTTTTTAGGGGTTGTAGGGGGTTGTAGGGGGTTTTAGGGGTTTGTAGGGGTTGTAGGGGTTTGTAGGGGTTGTAGGGGTTTGTAGGGTTTGTAGGGGTTGTAGGGGTTTGTAGGGTTTGTTGAGGTTTGTAGGGGTTGTAGGGGTTGTAGGGGTTGTAGGGGTTTGTAGGGTTTGTAGGGGTTTGTAGGGGTTTTTAGGGGTTGTAGGGGTTGTAGGGGGTTGTAGGGGTTTGTAGGGGTTTGTAGAGTTTGTAGGGGTTTGTAGGGGTTGTAGGGGTTTGTAGGGTTTGTAGGGGTTTGTAGGGGTTGTAGGGGTTTGTAGGGGTTGTAGGGGTTTGTAGGGGTTTGTAGGGGTTTGTAGGTTTGTAGGGTTTTGTAGGGGTTGTAGGGGTTTGTAGGGGTTTGTAGGGGTTTGTAGGGGTTGTAGGGGTTTGTAGGGGTTTGTAGGGGTTTGTAGGAGTTTTTAGGGGTTGTAGGGGTTTGTAGGGGTTTTTAGGGGTTTGTAGGGGTTTGTAGGGGTTGTAGGGGTTTGTAGGGGTTGGTAGGTTTGTAGGGGTTTGTAGGGGTTTGTAGGGGTTTGTAGGGGTTTTTAGGGGTTGTAGGTGTTTGTAGGGGTTTGTAGGGGTTTTTAGGGGTTTGTAGGGGTTTCTAGGGGTTGTAGGGGTTTGTAGGGGTTGTAGGGGTTTGTAGGGTTTTGTAGGGTTTGTAGGGGTTTGTAGGGGTTTGTAGGGGTTTGTAGGGGTTGTAGGGGCTTGTAGGGGTTGTAGGGGTTTGTAGGGGTTGTAGGGGTTTGTAGGGTTTTGTAGGGTTTGTAGGGGTTTGTAGGGTTTGTAGGAGTTTGTAGGGGTTGTAGGGGTTGTAGGGGTTGTAGGGGTTGTAGGGGTTTGTAGGGTTTGTAGGGGTTTGTAGGGGTTTTTAGGGGTTGTAGGGGTTGTAGGGGTTTGTAGGGGTTGTAGGGGTTGTAGGGGTTGTAGGGGTTTGTAGGGTTTGTAGGGGTTTGTAGGGGTTGTAGGGGTTTGTAGGGGTTGTAGGGGTTTGTAGGGGTTTGTAGGGGTTGTAGGGGTTTGTAGGGGTTGTAGTGGTTTGTAGGGGTTTGTAGGGGTTTGTAGGGGTTTTTAGGGACAAGTAGAAGTTCTAATTAATAACAACAGCTACAACAACCACACGCGAGCTGCATGCAGCTCGCGCCGCACGCAAAATCTAGTTTATATTATAAGGTTGGGATGTAGATAAGGGGGCGATTTTTTATATAAAAATAAAAAAAGCAAAAAAAAAATCGGCTAAATTTGACAGTCTTTTTTCCTCAATCCCCCATAGCGACACTCCGACCTTCAATTCCGGGGTGGCCGAAAGGATTCTGGTAAGGTGTACGAAAAGTTAAATTTTTCATATATGTTTACAGAGTTGGCCGTCCATTCAAGAATGAAGCTTGTAATTGGTACTACAAGAATTATCCTCCTGTAAAATATGATTGTATCGTGAGAAAATTTGCAGGTTAAATTATATTACTACCTACCAACACCACCACAAGATTTTTCCTTTTTAAAACTGCTAGGAAGAAGTGCGTTTTCCTGGAAGTTCACAATACTTACATAAATTACCACTAAGCAGTGGCTGGGGATTTTTTTTTTCTATCCAGTACTGGGGCACAATAAGTTTAAGAACCCAGCGAAGGATGGACTGCCCATACAAACGTAATACCGACGTCATTTGTAATTCGAGCATATTTCCACCATATTATGCTATTATTCGGATTCGGATAGTATTTATCTATGTTCCCAGATAGTTTTTTTTATCAAAATATATACCTAAAATGAAATGTAAGCGAATTACTTTTTGTATATTTTTACGACCTAAACGACATGTTTTCATCTTATTTGTTTCGTATGAAAAACAACGATATGTTACGTATTTTATGTGTAGGAACATAGCTTATATTGTCAAGTAACAGAATAACAACACGATATAAAAAAAAACAACAAGTTTTTATTCATCATTTTTGGTATTACGGAACTTGAACAAATTTCTAAAAAATTCTGAACGCCCATATTGCTATCGCGTCAGAACCGAGGGCCGGTCGGGGAACTACGGTTGTGTGATGTTTGACAACTCGACAGGCACTCACACTAGTACACTGTGTAACCCCGCGCTTCGCTTGCTCTTGTGTTTGTTCACCTATTTGTTTGTTATATATGACATTGCAATATTTTTGTAATTTTATTTAGATTTGCCTTGTGATTTGGAATGAAGTAACCTAGGTAACTAACATACCTACGACTTGTGCTTTGTTTACCATTCAGTACCTAGTTTTTGCGAGAAATAGTAGCGGCTCGTCTTTCCTTTAGCGACTGTGACCTACGAGGTTCATATTTTTATCACATGTAGGTTCACATAGCACAAGCCTGAATATGAAATGGCGTACTGCGGAAACCAATAGTTTTAGCATTGTGAGCTATGACAAAAAATCAAAGAAAAATATTTCAAAGTAAATGCTCAACTTTACTTTAGCGACTGTGATCTACGAGGTTCATATTTTTATCACATGTAGGTTCACATAGCACAAGCCTGAATATGAAATGGTGTACTGCGGAAACCAATAGTTTTAGCATTGTGAGCTATGACAAAAAATCAAAGAAAAATATTTCAAAGTAAATGCTCAACTTTCCTTTAGCGACTGTGACCTACGAGGTTCATATTTTTATCACATGTAGGTTCACATAGCACAAGCCTGAATATGAAATGGCGTACTGCGGAAACCAATAGTTTTAGCATTGTGAGCTATGACAAAAAATCAAAGAAAAATATTTCAAAGTAAATGCTCAACTTTACTTTAGCGACTGTGATCTACGAGGTTCATATTTTTATCACATGTAGGTTCACATAGCACAAGCCTGAATATGAAATGGCGTACTGCGGAAACCAATAGTTTTAGCATTGTGAGCTATGACAAAAAATCAAAGAAAAATATTTCAAAGTAAATGCTCAACTTTCCTTTAGCGACTGTGACCTACGAGGTTCATATTTTTATCACATGTAGGTTCACATAGCACAAGCCTGAATATGAAATGGCGTACTGCGGAAACCAATAGTTTTAGCATTGTGAGCTATGACAAAAAATCAAAGAAAAATATTTCAAAGTAAATGCTCAACTTTACTTTAGCGACTGTGACCTACGAGGTTCATATTTTTATCACATGTAGGTTCACATAGCACAAGCCTGAATATGAAATGGCGTACTGCGGAAACCAATAGTTTTAGCATTGTGAGCTATGACAAAAAATCAAAGAAAAATATTTCAAAGTAAATGCTCAACTTTCCTTTAGCGACTGTGACCTACGAGGTTCATATTTTTATCACATGTAGGTTCACATAGCACAAGCCTGAATATGAAATGGCGTACTGCGGAAACCAATAGTTTTAGCATTGTGAGCTATGACAAAAAATCAAAGAAAAATATTTCAAAGTAAATGCTCAACTTTCCTTTAGCGACTGTGACCTACGAGGTTCATATTTTTATCACATGTAGGTTCACATAGCACAAGCCTGAATATGAAATGGCGTACTGAGGAAAAAAATAGTTTTGGAGCTATTCATTGTTGAAATTTGCTAAAAACTGGTTTCCGATCTCCATATTTTGGTGATATTTTACTATTTGTCAGTGTTTGGATACGATTTTCGGCTTTTGACATTGACAACCCACCCCTCCCCTCCCCCCTCAAGCCTTATACTTATAGTCGCTAAAGGAAAGTCCTTCGATGAATTCTCAAACAGGAGTAAGCACGTAAACAATCTCAACTCTGAGAACACAAACGATGACAGAGTTCATTGATGTTCAAGGAATACGTAACCGACTGGACCGTAAGAGCAAAAAACACGACTAGTTGAAAATTGAGAAACCACCAATTTTTAGCAAAATATACCATTTGGTCTGTCACTGTCATTGTCAAAAGCCGAAAATCGTATGGGAACACTGATAAAAAGTAAAATATCACCAAAACATGGCGTTCGGAAAGCGGTTATTAGCAAATTTTAAAAATGAATAGCTCCAAAACTATTGGTTTCCGCAGTACGCCATTTCATATTTAGGCTTGTGCTATGTGAACCTACATGTGATAAAAATGTGAACTTCCTAGCTAGCAGTAGCTAAAGGAAAGTTGAGCGTTTACTTTGAAATATTTTTCTTTGATTTTTTTGTCATAGCTCACAATGCTAAAACTATTGGTTTCCGCAGTACGCCATTTCATATTTAGGCTTGTGTCTACATGTGATAAAAATATGAACCTCCTAGCTCACAGTCGCTATTGGAAAGTTGAGCCAAACTCAACGATCATCAAAGCACCAACTTGCCCCCTTATTCGCTCAGACCAAACGTAACATAACGCGGGCTCGTTACGATATCTGCGTGGAATCATCGCTGAATCGTATGGGTGACGTCACACGTTATTGAAAAGAAATCTCATAGGTCATAGCGAATAACCACCCTGATCACAATTATTGGAAAAAAGTTTGTGCTCGCGAGTTCTAACTGTTCGCAGAACTAGGTACCAAGGAGTTTTTATTGCTAGATATATAAATGTAAAAAGTTTGTGACAAATGCCAAATATGCCAAAAAAATATTTTTGTCAAATGCTAGTTTGCATAAAAAATAAATACCAGCTTCGAATTATGAATGGTAACGGCCACAGAATAGAAATAAGTGTTCGGCTGTGCCCCGCGCGCGCCTGCGTTAGCCAAACAGGGACAGCAATATGCAGGCCGACTTTTGCGCTATTCTCGAGTTGATTTAGCGTGCGGCCATCACCGCAACCTTAATATAAAATTATAAATCTATAATATGCTTGACGAATTTTCGTCCGATATAATATGTGACTGGCTTGGCTGGGGGTGCTTCCCCATATATTACTGTACTCTATGGGGTGCCCTGCTGCTTGCCTTGACAACCCTTCTCCACTCCTCCACAAACTAGTAGAAGTTTTTAATTTATTTTTATCTGTGGCTGGCAGTCTGTGGTTGATTTGTTTTAAGTTTGACATTAGTACATCTGTAACATCTGTTTGTCTGTGAGTTTGACCTTCTCAAGGTGACCGATATAGCGAGCGAGCCGGTTCTGTTATCCAGTCAGGGTTTTCAGGGTCCGGCGACTACACGGCCCGTACTTGATATAGCTCAGAATAACGTGTAACAATGAGCGTACAGTCGGACTCGGAAAAGCGCAAGCAAATCTCCGTGCGCGGGATTGTGGCTGTAGAAAATGTTACGGAGGTGAAGAAGGCGTTCAATCGTCACGTCCATTACACCCTGGTGAAGGACAGAAATGTTGCGACGCCTAGAGATTACTACTTCGCCCTGGCACACACCGTCAGAGACCATCTCGTCTCAAGGTGGATCCGCACTCAGCAATATTACTATGAAAAGGACCCCAAGGTAAATATTTTAAATCATAACTATTAACTAATTCAAGAAAACTGTGTCTACTTCTGTGAAAGTTCATGTAATAAGTTGTTGACCTTATGTATGCCCTACCTACTCTATAATGCCACACAGTGTACATACCCGCTACATCTCCCCCCATACATAAAAACACTATTTGTTGAGCATTGCTTAAAAATATTGTCACTGATATTATCAAGTGATAATATTAATTATTTTTTGATATTATTATTTATGGTAATATGTTGAGCGTTGCTTAACTCTGAGGCTGTTATTATTTAATTTTAAGTAATTAATAGTATTCTTCCTCACTTGGCAACTGCTCATTGCTCAGTTTATTGAACTTTAAAATTAGTCTTTTTATCTGAATGAATGACTTATCATTGGTTAGATACCTACTTGGTAAAAAATATGAAGTTAATAAAACACTTCCTCTCTTACCAACCTTTTTATTATCTTGAGTTTGAGGGATGAATGCATCAAATGTTTGTTTGTTTCATAGCGTGTCTACTATCTCTCCTTGGAGTACTACATGGGACGATCTCTACAAAACACCATGATCAACCTGGGCATCCAGGGAACAGTGGATGAAGCTCTCTACCAGCTCGGACTGGATATTGAGGAACTTGAAGAGTTGGAGGAAGATGCCGGTCTCGGTAACGGAGGTCTGGGCCGACTGGCAGCTTGCTTCCTCGACTCAATGGCCACCCTTGGACTGGCGGCATATGGTTATGGTAAGTATCATTTTGATACCAACTTGGTTAATTTCTGTGTTATTCTGAAAACCAGTAAAATGTTCTAAGTGAATGATAGGCTGAAGCAACTTGGTCCAAGGTGTATATCAGTTCAACCTTTCTCTTAATTTATACTATAATTAATAGTTGCTAATGCACTTTTCAAACTACACTAAGGCCCGGTTTCTAGAACTAAATTAAAACTGAATTGCAAACATAGATTTTTTGACAGATTTCAATGAAAAACTCTCCAAATCTATGCATGAATCAAGATTCATGCATGAGCATAGTTCTAGAATACAGGCCTAGCAGTCTCTTTATCAGTTTTATAATATAAAACAGATAAAGTGACTACTAGAATGTCAACTTATATATTATATAAGTTTACATTCTCCAAAAGTACTTACAGAAAAAAGTTTGGATAAGGATTTAATTATGTTCAATAAAGTAAAGCTCATGGAATTACTATGTACACCTTGTAAACATTTAGAACAAATTACACAAAAAAAAAACTGTTTCCATAGTCTAAAACACAACACACACATAGTCTACAAAATTTTATAAAGAATAGATTAGTTATAAAGTTAGTGAGAAACTTAGTTTTTTCGCTACATCTGGCTCTAGTTTCCTTTTAGTTTAAAAATTACAAAAAATCAAAATCTACAAATCTTGTAACATTTAGGTATAATCGGGTAGAGACTTATCAAGGCACGGTGTGTTTTAGATTTTTACACCAAGAACTAGAAAAAAAAATTTAAGAGTCAATACTTAATTACGCCGAAAATTGTTAAGATGTGTACATGGGAAGGCTCTCACGCACACCTAGGCATTTAGTGACCCTACTGAAAGAAACACGCATTCATCATCGCCTGCCTGTTTACTTTCACTGCTGGACGAAGCTTCCCTTATTAAATTCAATTTGGGGATTTGCCATAATCACCACACTTGGCAGGCGCAGATAAAAATAAACTAAAAACTTTTAATGAAACCAACCAGCAGTTGTTCCCGTTTGTGGTATTATACCTGATCGCAGTGTCATCTGCCTATCCCCTACAGCAAGCATGTCAAAGATGCAGCCCTTTACAACTTTGACTGCGGCCCGATTCAATTTTAATAAGAAAGTATTTTTCTGTAACTTTACTAAGTATTAAGTTATGATTAAATCAACGATTAAAGTCCCCCTATTCTCTAACTGAAAGTCACTCACTCACTATAACGTCTGACCACTAAAAATATGACCATCGATTGATCAAAATTATCATGAAAAATTTACAATTGTTAATAATTTTACATGTCAAACGTTAGTCACCGAGTGACTTTCAGTTAGGGAAGTAGTACTGCCCGCCTAGTCAGTACTAATAGGTATATTATCTATGCAATGAATTTGTTTACTTTGTGGTTGGGTTTTGTGGCCCTCTGATTCTACGGTCCTTAAGCATTTGGCCCACCAATGAGTTTGAGTTTGGCATGCCCTACAGTAATCCCTTTGTAAGTAAGGCTTTTACTACATCCACGGGAGAAGGAGGGGCCTATTCTTAGGCCGGACACACCAAGGCACACGCATTATCGGACTGCATTTTACCAATTGGTTGAGACATAGTGAAAATTTAAATAATAAAATAATTTTGTTATTCTATTGTATACAAACAATTGACTTGATTATAACAAATGATCTCACCAGCCTCAATATAATTAGTTTGCACTCATTCAGATTGGGGGTCATACTGTATTGAAATACTTGACATTAACACTCACAAGTATGAACTAATTTGAAACGGTGGACAACGCGAGTGTTGGAGACACGCCAATTGTGAATCTTTTTTGTTTGTCGGAACAAACGAAAAACTCCAAGCATGTACATATTATGCAACCCATATAATTTTATAAGAAAAAAAGCACCACGGGTCTAGATATTAGTGTACTGATTATATGTACAAAGTTTCATGGAGTTTGAAGAAAATTTAGCCAAATTCGAAGCAAACTTCGTTCGCGAGCTACCGGTGACTTTAGATAACTAAGTGATCTACTAGCCCCTACACCAGGATACCCTGTGTTGTGGGTAAATGGTCTCTTCCAAGAGTTTTTAACATTAGGTAAAATTTAAGAATTTACTCACAGCTCTTAAGTACTACTGCTTAAACTAATACACTTAACTTACAGCCAATAACTGATTTAAATTTCACGCGTTTATCATTATAAAGTAACAACGACAATCACTAGTAATACTAGCCTGGGAGACGGGCCTTGTCAGCATTGCCGTCTAGGAGAAGGAAACTCTGAAATCAAACCAACCTTTAAACAAGTATTCCCAAAGAGGGTTGATGTCAGGCACGCGGCCGGTAGTAAAACACCAAGCCAAATCACCTACAACATGGTCTTTAAGGCAGAGAGATGATCAACGACAGTCACTAGTTGCAGTGAAGTTACGTAACAGTTTAAAATCAAATCAAATTTTGTATATGCATACAAATAGAAAATATGTACTGACCTACTCCAAAGTGCTGACCTAGTTACGTACGCATCACACCACCCCAAAACTAGGTAAACAATCGTAAGTACGTTAATAATTGTGTAAACTAGGTTCATCTATGTTATGTAGGCAAGTACAACATTTTATTGCTAAGTTTAATAATAAAGCTAGGTACAAATCTAGAAACTTGTAGGTAAGTACTTACGAGGTACACAAAATTTATTTTAAATTTATCATTTTAAATGTAGTCTCTTGAGTGTATGATTTCAAACATTTAACAACAATCTTGTATCCATTTCAAGGTTGAATCAATATTAGTTGGATGTCTGACCGATCTATCCAAATAAATAATGACGCCACATTGCTTTTGTAGCGATCTCTTCTAGGTTTGACGACCTCTGCTGTGGCGCGGCGGGCGAAGGTTCGCCTGCGACGCAGGAGGTTGCGGGTTCGATTCCCGCCTCGGAACAAATATTTGTACGATCTGCAGATGTTCAGGGTGTTCTGGGTATTTTTCTATGTATAATAAAAAATATCTATGTAATGTATTGTATTAAGTATATCAGTTATCTAGTATCCATAACACAAGCTTGGGGCTAGATAATGTTGTGTGAAATGTCCAGCATTTATTTATTTATTTATTTATCTCAGCATTATGAATAGTGGTACCAGCTAGGGTACATAGAGTGCATGGGGGAAAGCGATCACTAGTACGTAAGGTAATAAGGGCGCAAGCTTCTTCAGCGATATTGCTATACTTAGTAGGCTGCACCTAAAGCAAACAGCCTTCATACAAAAAAAACGCCATACGCCCTGGCAAAAAGGAATTTTAATTGAATATCTCGTAAAATATAGATAATTTAACAAAATCCTCACCAGTCAAATAATTTTATTTTTTCTTTCTTTCTTTCGTTGATTTTATTTTATAAAAATGTTGACCTAATTGTTGATTGTTGTCTGCTCCATTGCGAAACAATCGAATCTCAGTCAATCTCAGGAGTGAAAGTGACACAATGAACGGTCTTGAGCCGCCTCCATCCACCGTCTTTCTGCGACCTTTATAATGTCTTTAGTCCATAGAGAAAAGGGCCTTCCTCAACTTCGTCGTCCGGTTTGTGGTGTCTCGAGAACCTTTATTCCCCAGCGGTTGTCAGTTCTGCGAGCTATATGACCTGCCTATAAATATATACCATAAATTGCCATGTACTTATTACATTGGATAAGTTAGTTTTAAAGAAAGAAAGTCGGTTCCCCCTAAATGTAAGTCCAATCCAACGAAAGGTAGAAAACGAAGTACCGCTATGTCCAATAATCCAATTCTTGTTACAGGTATAAGATACGAATACGGTATCTTCGCGCAGAAGATCGAGAACGGCGAACAGCACGAGGAGCCCGATGACTGGCTCCGCTACGGAAACCCTTGGGAGAAGGCGCGTCCTGAGTTCATGCTGCCCGTCAACTTCTACGGACGTGTCGTCGACACGCCGCAGGGGAAGAAGTGGATCGACACTCAGGTCAGTTTTTTTTTTTTTTTTAATGCAATCTGAGTATTTACTCATTTTTGCCAATGTCAAGTAGCATAGATAATTATCAAACAAAGTCCAGTCATCAAGTCCTCTGTCAAGTCATGATCTACTACTCGATGGCAGTTTACTAGAATGTTCCTGGACAATTTCCCCCCTTCGAAAAGACACGCAATTCACTTATTTTATTTAAATTCACTACCATGTGCTCTTTATAAGCTGCACCAGTTAAAATGCCACCAAAATTACACGATATAACTAAAAAAAAACACTAGAAATTGAAATAAAATAAAAAAGGGCGACGTCTCTCTTCGAAAGAGCAGAAAAAGTCCCACTCAGGTCAGTTACTCTCCTCCTAAGTTATGGAATATCATCAGCAGCCTTTACGCGTCCTCAGATAGACGAGGGCTCCCCCATTTAATACAATGGGGGGGTAGGCTTTATAGCCAACTATAAAACTAATATCAAATCAAATCATTTATTTTCTCTTTTGTACAGATGTTTTAAATTGCCCTATAGTTTATAAAAAACTTGTATTTTGGCAATTAGTGCCCTTCCTTGAGTGTTATTTATAATTGTACAGACGTTGTATTGAACTTAGAGAATTTATATAAATTATACATGCAATTAATTAATAAAATAAAATCATGTTAAATTAAATTTAAAAAACAAAAATTAAATAAAAAACATTAAATTGATCACTACATTAAAACCTTAATGAATAAATATCCGTTTGGCAGGTGGATTGTTGATCGCAGTATTAGTGTTAAGCACTCTGGTGCTGCTGCCCATCCCCTGGTGTAGTCCCTTACTCAGTTTTTACGGCATCCATAGGAGGAGAAAGAGGGGTCTTTTTTTTAGGCCAGACACACCACGGCTATCACAAGAAGTGAGTTGATGAGCTGTGATGAGCAAAAAACACGAATAAATTTGTAATTGGCGTAGTTGGATAATTCGTAGCTCCTAGTCCATCTATTCAGATGGACTAGGAGCTACGAATTATCTTCTGAATGAAATAGCAAATACGGAATATAACCTAAGCCTAGCTACATAGTTTAGAGGAAAACCTTAATGAAATAGTTCATAGTTCATTTATTAATAATAGATAATTATTACATGTCATCTATGTATTATTTCATAGATAATTAGTTATCTATGAAATAATAATATATAAAATTATATACTATACATATGTAGTATGAACATTTTTTCATACGTCGTTGTTGCAGCAGTTCTGGAGTCTGGGTGACGGTTGCCGCTTACTGGCCCCATAACCATGTACCAGCTTTCTAGATTTTGTTAATCGCAGCCGCACCACCTGCAGTTTTTGCGCATATAGGGTCGGATATGGTCGTCTACGAGTCTCGCGTACTCACTCAGATGATTGCTAGAATAGACGGCTGCGTGAAAGATGACGAGGGATATAATCTGAGTAATATCCGCGTATGAAAAACGTTTTGGTACAACATTACACCAACACGTCATAAAAACGTGAATGCTGATAGGCTTACTTATCAGTTAACGTACCTTTTGTACTCTATTAATTGCGTGCAGAGAATGGATAATACCTAGTTAAATGATAATAGATAATAATATAAAAACAATTTTATAAACTAAAACTAAGTGTGGTGGTCTTGTCGCTTTGTTTTTAGTTTTTAGGGTTCCGTACCCAAACCGTAAAACGGACCCTATTACTAAGGCTCCGCTGTCCGTCCGTCTGTCACCGTCTGTATCTCATGAATCTTGATAGTTAGACAGTTGCAATTTACACAGATGATGTAATTCTGTTGCCGCTATAACAACAATAAAAAAGTCATATAAAAACAATCAAAAAAAGAATAAAATAAATACTTAAGGGGGCTCACATACAAAAAACGTGTTTTTTTTGCCGTTTTTATAGAGCCGTCTGTCACCAGGCTGTATCTCATGAACCGTGATAGTTAGACAGTTGAAAATTTCACAGATTATGTATTTCTGTTGCCGCTGTAACAACAAAAAAATGTAAAAAAATAATAAAATAAATATTTAAATGGCCCCCATACAAAAAAACCTGTTTTTTTGCCGTTTTTATAGATCCGTCTGTCATCAGGGTGTATCTCATGAACCGTCATAGTTAGACAGTTGAAATTTTCACAGATGATGTATTTCTGTTGCGCTTTAACAACCAATAATAATAATAAAAAATTAAGGGGGCTCCCATACAACAAACGTGGTTTTTTTGCCGTTTTTTGGAACCCTTCGTGCACCCTCTGGCCACGTGGTCCTACAGCCTTTGTCCTACCGATCGGACCACATGAACTTTTTTCCGGTTGGTTCGATTAACTAATCGGTCTATAGAAACATACGACGAAAAGAAGTGATTCGACGTGATGAATTTATCTCAAATACTAACACTGCTCATTAATTTTGATATGGAAGTCGGATTCTTTTTGGAAAGATTAGCGTGGAAAGACTCGCTTTTTAAAATGTAACGTTGGAGCACACATCTCTAGTATCTAGATAATTAGAATTTAATTATTTTTAATTTGAGTTTGAATTATTTTGTGGAGTTGTGACCCTTGATTAATGTCCAATAAATATTTTACCTGATCTATATCGTCGTATGTAACGTCTCATACTAATAAAAGAGGTACTTAGGTTCAAAGGTACATTAATGGGATTCCGTTAAATAAAAATAATATCGTGAATAATATAGGGTACATTTTAATGCATATTATTAGAAAATTATTAACTTTTGAGAGGTGGGAAATTGAGCACCATTAAAAATGAGTTCATGTGGTCCGATCCGTAGGACGAAGCGGAATTACAATTCCTTGTAATCCGATTAATCGAACTAATAGGAAAAAAAAGTTCATGTGGTCCGATCGGTAGGACGAAGCGGAATTACAAATCCTTATAATCCGATTAATCGAACTAATAGGAAAAAAAAGTTCATGTGGTCCGATCGGTAGGACAAAGGCAGTAGGACCACGTGGCCAGAGGGTTCGTGCACGAGTCCGACTCGCACTTGGCCGGCTTTTTTTTGTTGTGCCTGCCCGTTCCCGTCCACCTTGTTATTACTTTGAACATGATAAAGTTAGTTGAAATACATTCTGCCGATCGTTTGCCTTGTAGTTTCTGACGTATTTCCTGAACCCGAAAAGTCCGGGCTATGAAAAATTAAAACCAAGTCCCAACGGAAGGTTAAAATGCCGGTGAATAAGGCAGCTCTATCAGCTGGTTATTATTGCACAGAAGGTGATCGTGTTATCAAACAAGAATGTTTAACTATGCTAATTAGGACGCAAGTTAAATATAAACAGACTATAAAATTCGGACTACCCGATAAGCACTTTGCTGTGTTTTCTGTGAGCAGCTAAGACGGGAACGATATGAATATTACTTCACTGAATCATGGTTCACTGTGTATGAGCGATTCAACTCCCACCCTCGCTTCCGCTTCTGCATCTAAGCCACAGCCTTTCATCATTATCATCATCACCTGCTGGTAAACGTCCACTGCTGGAAAAAGGTTACACGCACTTCTTACGACTTTACAAGCGCATATCTGCCCCCATATTCGCTATGACCAAACGTGACATAACGCGGGCTCGTTACGATATCTGCGTGGAATCATCGCTAAATAGCATGGGGTGACGTCACACGTTATTGACAAGAAATCTCTTTGGTCATAGCCAATAACCACCCTAGTCAGTTATTTACTGTTTTAGTTTATTAAATTGACCCCTAATTTTGCCGTAATTACTAGCGTTTCATAGAATACACCGAAGTCCCAAACTTCATCTATACCTATAGAATTATGATTTAGTAAAATTAATAACAATAGTAATCATATAATAATAGATAACAAGGAACCATTAATAACCATAATCTCAAATAGCTGTAACATGGATGCTGCCCATCTCTCGCGTAATCCCTTAGTCGCCTGTTATGACATCCAAGGGGGCAGTTGAAGGAGTCCTATTCTTAGGCCGAGATAACCATGGCCACTACTTACTTTTTATTATGTGATCGTATTCCTTATCCATCTCTTAATGTAGGTATAATGAGATCATAAAATATATTCATGTATCTAAAAAAAGCGTTATCTGGAGGGCTTTGCAAGATAAATTGTGTATAGTCTTACGAAATGTAAATTTTTAAGGTTCCGTACCACACAGGAAAAAACGGACTTTCCTTTCTGCCTGTCTGGAGCCTTTTTCTCAGAAATGGCTACACGTATCAACTTTACATTTATACCAAATTCAAAGGTCTGTCAGGTGCTGTCTTTATTCTGTGGTTCTGTGATCTTATAGTTCTGTTAACTTCATTTTTTAGCTCAATCCATTAAAAAGATATGGCAATGAATATCTAATTTTTGTATGGAAATCACGAAAACGATAAACCTCTAGGGTACTTCCAGTAACCTTACAGTTTAAAAATTTGGAATTCTAGGAGGCTTTGTAACACTTGAGAACCTTTATTCCCCAACGGTTGTCAGTTCTGCAACCTATATGACCAGCCCATTGCCACATCAACTTGCATTATAAACGTCGGTGGATGAAGGCGGCTCAGGACCGTTCGTCGTTGCGTCTAGGGGGGAGTTCTATGTCCAGCAGTGGACTGCTACAGGCTGATGATGATGATGTGAATATAATATCTCACAGACATCTAAGCCTAAGGTCATGTTTGGTTTATTGCAGTGACCGTGCATCAACCGACGCAATGAAACATGAATATGATCAAAGCCATGTTGTTGTAACCCTTGTTATTGTAAGATTGAGGTTCGTTATCAAAATAACCCTGATCTATATTGATTATTATATAATAGATCAATGTTGATCTATGAAGAAAGCTTCCTTATAGTTCATTCACAATAAACGTGAATTGATTAATAAACATGAATAAAGTAATTTCAGACCTATTTCTGTTACAACCAATTGTAACCATGAGAAAGCAATAAATGTATTGAATGTAGCGTTTGTCAATTGCTTATGGTCGTTTGTGATAAAAGATTTATGGGAATTTTTAGCGCTTTCCTTTAGACAGGTAATAATCGAAGCGTTACCGAAAATTGCTTTGATCTTGCGAGACGATTTTGACGAAGTTCATCTCCCCTCATCTGGGCTGCAAGTACGTAGTTCGATTCGATAAATTTGATAATTGAATTCGAATTTTAATGTAAAATTTATCGAATCGAGTCCTACGTACTTGAACTGCTGATCCATTCGAAATTTTGTATGGCTGTCAAGTTCCGTTGATAATACAATAAAAGATTGACGAACTGATCTGATTGTGAAGTCGAAAGGTGGACAACGGAACTTCGAGGAGTTCCGTTGTCCACTTTCGGTACTACTCTGATAACTGATAGCCGTGTTTGGGTTAATTTACACGTATGCAAATTTCATTTCTTCCAGGTCGTCTTCGCTATGCCCTATGACAACCCTATTCCCGGCTACAACAACAATGTCGTCAACACTCTGCGTCTCTGGTCCGCGAAGAGCCCTATTGACTTCAACCTCAAGTTCTGTAAGTCCTACTATCACTTACTACATACATATTCATTAAATATTCTTGAGAGGAGGTGAATAAATCTTTCAAAATGTATTTCAGTCAACTCCGGAGACTACATCCAGGCCGTGCTCGACCGCAACGTAGCAGAAAACATCACCCGGGTCCTGTACCCCAACGATAACTTCTTCGAAGGCAAGGAGCTGCGACTTCGCCAGGAGTACTTCATGTGCGCCGCTACCCTCCAGGACATTATACGCAGATACAAGTCATCCAAGTTTGGCAGCCGCGAGGCCGTCCGTACAACATTCGACAGTCTCCCCGACAAAGTTGCTATCCAGCTTAACGACACTCATCCGGCTCTAGCTATTCCAGAGCTACTTCGTATCCTCATTGATACGGAAAACGTGCCGTACGAAGAGGCATGGAACCTTGTGAACAAGTGCTGCGCTTACACCAACCACACTGTTCTACCGGAGGCCTTGGAACGTTGGCCTACATCGATGTTGGAGAACTGCCTCCCGCGACACATGCAGCTGATCTATCACATCAACTTCTTGCATCTCCAAGAAGTGCAGAAGCGCTGGCCGGGTGACGCGGACCGCATGAAACGCATGTCCCTCATCGAGGAGGAAGGAGAGAAGCGAGTCAACATGGCCCATTTATGTGTCGTCGGTGCTCACGCCGTCAACGGCGTTGCAGCCATCCACTCGGATATCTTAAAGGCCACTGTCTTCCGCGACTTCTACGAAATGTGGCCTGAGAAGTTCCAGAACAAAACCAACGGTATAACCCCCCGCCGTTGGCTGCTTCTGTGTAACCCGGGGCTCTCCGACCTCATCTCCGACAAGATCGGCGAAGACTGGACCGTGCATTTGGATCAGCTTGAAGGACTGAAGCGTTACGCCAAAGATCCCGCGTTCCAGCGCGCCGTTATGAAAGTGAAGCAAGAGAATAAGCTGAAGCTTGCTTCTTTGATTGAAAGAGACACCGGCGTGAAGATTAACGCCGCGTCAATGTTCGACGTTCAAGTGAAACGGATCCACGAGTACAAACGTCAGCTGTTAAACATTCTGCACGTGATCACGCTGTACAACCGTATCAAGCGCGATCCGAGCGCCTCGGTCACGCCGCGCACGGTCATGATTGGAGGGAAGGCGGCGCCTGGGTACTACGTTGCCAAGCAGATTATTGCCTTGGCTTGCGCTGTTGGAAACACTGTGAGTTAACCCTACTTCCTACTTATATGTCTGAATGTTTGTTTTTGCATGCCGCCCCATAGCGACTGAACCAATTTCGGTAGAGATAATGAGATTATACCACGCAGACGAAGCCGCTTCATCATCATCATTAGCCGTCCACTGCTGGATGAGGTCTCCCCTCATTGAATACAAAGGAGGAATTTGCCATAATCACCACGCTTGGCAGGGGGATTGGTGATCGCACTGATTAACCACTGAGGTGGATGCTGCTGCCCGTCCCCTGGCATTACTCCTTTATCGGGGTTTTAAGACATCCACGGGAGGAGATGGAGGGGTCTATTCATAGACCGGCCACACCACGGCAGATTATTATGTATTCATCGTCAAGCTGTAGAAGTCTACTGCTGAACATAGGCCCTAGAATAACACGACGAACGGTCTTGAACCGCCTCCATCCACCGACTTTCTGCGATTATTATGTATTGTAGAAAGTCAATATTAGTTTGAATTTGCACAGCACATTTCAGGAACTATAAGTTGGACCACAAACACCTTGATGTTCCTACTTTTAAAGTAGATTAGTATCCGTAACATTTAGCAATATTTCAGGTAAACAACGACCCAGATGTGGGTGACAAGCTGAAGCTGATCTACCTGGAGAACTATCGCGTGACTCTCGCCGAGAGCATCATGCCCGCTGCCGATCTCAGCGAACAGGCAAGTCACATTAAGCACCGTGAATCTTTAGTTTTTTATTTAAAACAACTTAGAAAATTATGACCACCTTTTTTTATTATGACCACACGATTTTTACAATAAAGAATTACTTTACTTTATTTGTGGTACATCTCGACCGCCGTACACGATTTTTACAATAAAGAATTACTTTACTTTATTTGTGGTACATCTCGACCGCCGTACACGATTTTTACAATAAAGAATTACTTTACTATATTTGTGGTAGATCTCGACCGCGGGTACCGAGGCCTCCGGCACAGGAAACATGAAGTTCATGCTGAACGGAGCGCTCACTATCGGCACCATGGACGGAGCCAACGTCGAGATGGCCGAGGAGGCCGGCGAGCACAATCTGTTCATCTTCGGCATGAGGGTCGATGATGTGGATGCTTTGCAGAAGAAGGGGTATGCACATTATTATAGACAGTTTTGTTAATTTATAGCTTGCACACGCTTGGATGGCAGTGCTTGGGCCGATCTTTAAGTTACAGAGTAGTTTTTAATTTTATCTACTCTTATACTGAAATAAGAAGATTAAAAAACTAAAAACAAAACTAAAATTACACTTTAAGCACATGCCATCGAAATAAATTTAAAAAATTACATTACGATACAGCTCTTCTATGGACAACTGTTTAATAATATAACTTTTTTTCCATTACGATACAACTTCACTTGGACCAAGGAGGTTGCAATGCAGTTTTTCTATACATAATCTGTGGACGCGGCGCAACACGCTCGCGCGTATGGATTTTGGCGCTAAACGTTTACAAGTAAATGCAAATATAAGCTGTAATTTTACGCAAATTTCATTGTCAAATTAGTTTTTGTTTAAAAAAATGTCTGAAAACGACAGTAGCGATACTGAAGAAAATTTTACACCACCGGACATTCTCAAAGATGCAACGAACAAATTAACCTCTTATACCGGCGAAATCTAGTAGTATTACAATAAATGTTACCAAGACTTAAAATATAATATTACCTATTTCATGAGATTAGATAAAGTAGTGTATGAAACTGCACATAATTTGGTCTTAAAACACGAGTGTGAGTTAAAAAAACGAGCCGGAGGCGAGTTTTTTATAGCATCACACGAGTGATGTGATGTGGTAAGAACCCTTATTATGCAACAGTTTCATAAACTACTATAAATTAATGTATTTACCCCCTTACTTAAAACGTTATTCAAAAGGCATTGCTTAAAATTAGTTCTGTCCCTTACCAAAAAAATAAGCAATGCTTAAAATATTGCCATCCCCTATGAATAAGGTATGCAATATTTTAAGCATTGCTTATTTTTTACATATTTTTACAAGCTTTATACTTGACCTGATAATTTGTATGTTAGTGTGGGATAAATCTTGAAACTAAATTTTGAAACAGTTTTACCCAACCGATTTGAAATTTTTCATACCCCAAGTTCAGATGACAATACAATATTATGGTGAGGGCGAGCTGATCTGATAATGGAGACGGAAGGATGACAACGGAAGTCCTCGATGATTAATAGTAGCTTGGCAGTGTTTAGGCTCATTTTGATCAGCTCACGGTTTGGATTACGAATTCAATAAAATCTTGTTTTGAAAAACATATTTTTCAACAAAGAACTTATATTTTTAAGCAAATTATTGTACTAACATAAGTTATTTTTCTGTTACTAACTCAATATGGATTTTTAGTCTGAAATAAAATGAATATTGTTATTATTATAATAATTTGTGTTGCGTACGCAAATGTGTAGCTCCCCTTTAGACCACATTCTCCTTCTAGCGATCCTTTGAGATTGTTGTGCAGAGTTCTAAGGAAAATAATTCATAACTGTTCCATCTGGTATAAAATAATTTCCGTTGTTAACTTATTAGAATGTTGTTTTGATTGGACCAGATACAACGCCTACGAGTACTACGAGCGCAACCCCGAACTGCGGCAATGCATCGAGCAGATTCGCAGCGGGTTCTACTCGCCCAGCGAGCCGGGCCGCTTCGCGCACCTCGCCGACGTTCTGTTGCAGCACGACCGCTTCCTGCACCTCGCTGATTTCGACCAGTACCTTGAGGCGCAGCAGAAAGTCTCTGATGCCTACCAGGTATGCTATGATGCCTACTGATGACGCGCATTCACATCATGCATCGAGCAGATTCGCAGCGGGTTCAACTCGCCCAGCGAGCCATCTCTCTAGTCATCTGTTACCATCGTCACTTCAAGTGTGCGCTTCGCGCGGGTCTTTATCTGTCACTACCGTCACTTCAAATATGCGCTTCGGCACCATCACTTCAAGGATCCGCTTCACGTGCGTCTTTATCTCATTACCGGCACTTCAAGTATGCGCTTCGCGTTCGGCTTTATCTGTCACTACCGTCACTTCAAATGTGCGCTTCGTGCGCGACCATTACTGCAAGTGTAAGCTTCGCGCGCGTCTTTATCTGTTACTATAATCACTTAAAACTTGCGCTGTGTGCGCTTCTTTGTTTGTCACTACCGTCCCTTCAAATGTGCGCTTTGCAAGTATTTATCTGTCACTCCAGTCATTTCAAGTGTGCGCTTCGTGCGCGTCTTTACCTGTCACTACCATTACTTCGAATTTGCGCTTCGTGCGCGTCTTTATCTGTCATCGCCGTCACTTGAAGTGTAAGCTTGGCGCGAATGCTAATGTAAATACGCCATCATCTATTCGGGTAACGTTCTAGGAACAAAGGGAAAGGCAGCTGGTTTCCTTCACTTTAGCTAACTTACATTAAACTGCCGGCTACACACTACAATTCTTCGTAATCCAGTATCTCAATGAATGTGGTTTTCAGTTTTTTAACTACAAATACAAATGCTTTTATTGCGAAGAAAGATATGTTTATAAAGTAGTGATACACTGGTTCCTGAGTAAGTTTAACACTGTTGCAGAAAACCATTATCTTCCGCAATCCAAATACAAATATTGGAATAAAAACTATTATAGAAGAAACGGTACTAATAACATAATACCCAACAGTCACATACATAGTCTTGATCCTACACTAGTATTCCCTGTGTCGTTTGTATCAGGAACTCCGAGTTCCACGGTACCACAACACCCAGACCCGGAACAAATATTTGTAGATCATACAGACATTTGTCTCGCAGCGGGAATCGAACCCGCACCTGTTGCGTCTCAGCCGGCTACTCGCCCGCCGCGCCACGGAGGTCGCAAATATTATTAATTATGCACTATTATATATAATAAAAAGTTGAATTGCAAACTAAAAGCTCATCCGACCTCTGTGGCGCGGCGGGCGAAGGTTCGCCTGCCACGCCAGAGGTTGTGGTTCGATTCCCGCCTCGGAACAAATATAGGTACGATCTGCAGATATTTGTTCAGGGTGTTCTGGATATTTTCTATGTATAAAGAAATATATCTATTTATGTAATGTATTGTATTAAGTATATCAGTTATCTAGTACCCATAACACAAGCTCTGCTATGCTTGGAACTAGATAATGTTGTGTGAAATGTCCAGCATTTAGTTATTTATTTTATTTTATTAATCCATGTTATCTCACAGGATCAGGCGAAGTGGGCCGAGATGGTGATCATGAACATTGCGTCTTCCGGCAAGTTCTCATCGGACCGCACCATCGCGGAGTACGCGCGCGAGATCTGGGGGGTGGAGCCGTCGTGGGAGAAACTCCCGGCACCCCATGAAACTGCCTAAACTTCCCAGAACCATGGAGCATTCAATACTCTGTGTTCGCCACATCTCGGGCACGTCGGAGCACCGTGAGACGCAGCAACGCCCGATTTGATGCTCTGTTGGCAGAACGTTTGAATCTTCAGTAAGCATTATTTTGCCTTAGTGCTCTTGTACACGAGCGGCAAATTGCCAACGGCAGAGACAACTGTTGCCGTCGACATCTGTCGGCGGCAGCCGTCAACGCATCGGCGGCAGCCGTCGACCTATAGCGACGCTTGCAGTTGTTTGTGTTAAAACACAAACAACGCTAAAGCGTGCTGCGTCGCATTTTTCCAGTTGTTCAGTTGAGCTTCGATGTTGACATGTCAACGGCTGCCGCCGAGTGCCGCCGACGGGTGCAGTTGCCTCTGCTGTTGAGATACGCTCGTGTATATGAAGCCTTAGTAAGAGTAGATAGCGGTGTATTTGGATGGTACAATTTGATTTAAATTAAAGTAGGTTAGTTTGATTGTAGAAACCCATATAAACCATTTAATTTTATACATTTATATTATATCTAAATGTTATACAGATATATCTACAGTATTTATTTTTGATTATAAAACAAAAAAATATGCCCTTGTATATTTATCAATAATCCGTGCCCAGTTTTGAATAATCATATGTTGTTGATAAAAATATCTCGATTTATGTATTATAATAATCTATCTGTAGCTAGTCCTTTGAAGTAATATTAATTGCCAGAGTTTTCAATGACATTATGTACTAATTTATGTAATACAATATGTAGTGTAGAATGTGCGAGTTAATCTTAATTCGATATCGTATAGTAGAAAATTGTGCTTTAAATTTTGAGGCCACTAATAGTTGTAGAGAAAAATATTTATCTCGTTAATGTAACATTATTATACGTGAAGGTAATAATCGCATTAAATAAAAGATTTTGACGCTACAAAAATTCAATTTTAGAGAAATCCCGGGTTCCTTACTCATGGACTGTTTATTTGTAAATTTTAATCGAATTTACTTTTTGTGCCATAATATTAATTGAGTCTCTTCACGCGTTAACACACGTCAAAACAGAGGAATAATAAAATGTCCTAGTTTTGTATGAATTTTGTGTGAAGGGATATGTGATTAGAATGGTTGTATGTGTATAAGATTATTTTTCTACGAACAACCATACTGCCAGTAGAAGTGAATGTGAACTAAAACTGTTGTTATTTTAAATTAATATCTATTATATTTTTAATAAAATTATATAATCGTACATGAAGTTTTATATACCTATTGTAAATAATCCACTGATCTGTTTAGTTAGATGATGTAATTTAGTCATACGTATTTTCAGCACTCACAGGCAATAGAACAACTGAGGGGCTTGATTCTGAGTTTAGACAAGCAATTGACACGAAGGTATGGTGTAGTGAACCACGGGTTTTTTGTATGGAAAATGAGGTTCACAGAGTGTACGCTAGGGGCGCTCTTCGGTGTCGCCGTACAAAATCCTTGTTACACTACACCATACGTCCGTGTCAATTGTGTGCTAAAAACTTGGGGCCTTATTCATAACCATTTTTAACCGACTTCCCAAAAAAGGAGGAGGTTATCAATTCGGTTGTTTTTTTTTTTTTATGTTTGTTACCGCATTTCTCCGGCGTTTATGAACCGAAAATTCTTTTTTTATTTGAATAGATATATACTTCCAGATTGGTCTCATTTTTTTTCAAAATCCAGTTCTGTTGATGGAATCCATGAGGAATTGAGGGAACTCCTCAAATATTGTAGGCATACATATGGCGATTTTGATATTTTCAGCAACAAACCAAGCATTTGCATTCAATAAGTATAATAATCCTTTCACCACTATGGTTCTTTCATCATTTTTTTTTCATCCAAATATTTAGTCGAATACAATGGCGGAAGTCGGTTTTTTAAATGAAAAGTTATTTAAACCTATTTTAGTTAAAATAGCTTTTATTTTCTTCTCTCTGATGTAAAATGTCATACGTCAAAACAAGACAAAACATATTTTAACTAAAATAGGTTTCAAAAATGTTTATGAATAAGGGGGTTAGAATCAGCTCTCTGTCATATACATACTCCCTGATCCCACACTAGGATTCCTTGTATCGTAGGTATCAAGGAACTACGAGTACCATTTCACAACACCCAGACCATGAACAAATGTTTGCATCATGCAAACATTTGCGAGCAGCGAGAACTGAACCCGCACATCTTTCGTCTCAGCCGGCTACTCGCCCGCCGCTCCATGGGGGTCGTCAGTGATGAATATTAAATTGTTTGTGGCCAGAGCCTTATTAAGAGGAGGTCACCGGTAGCTAGTAATATAGCGCTTACGCCTTTTGTTCGCGGTCGAAGATTGCCTCTAATTTGGCTATTATTTCTTCAAACTTCATGAAATTTTGTACACATGATTAGTACACTAATATCTAGACCCGTGGTGCGTCAGTTTCTTATAAAATGATATGGTTAACAAATCATAAATTTAAAAAAAAACTTGTTTCTAAAGAAATGTCTCCACGGGTCATATTTTTAACCGACTTCCCAAAAAGGAGGAGGTTCTCAATTCGGTTGTATATTTTTTATTTTTTATTTTTTATGTTTTTTACCGCATATCTCCGGCATTTATGAACCGATTTGGAAAATTCTTTTTTTATTTGAATAGATATACTTCCAGATTGGACCCATTTTTTTCAGAATCCAGTTCTGATGATGGGATCCATGAGGAATTGAGGGAACTCCTCAAATATTGTAGGCATACATATGGCGATTTTGATATTTTCAGCAAGACACCAAGCATTTGCATTCAGAAAGTATCATAATCCTTTCACCACTATGGTTCTTTCATCATTTTTTTTTTCATCCAAATATTTAGTTGAATACAATTTCGGAAGTAGGTTTTTTGAATGAAGAGTTATGTACACATGATTAGTACACTAATATCTAGACCCGTGGTGCGTTAGTTTCTTATAAAATTATATGGTTAAAAAATCATAAATTTAAAAAAAACTATTTTCTAAAGAAATGTCTCCACGGGTCTATATTTAAGTGTATTGATCATGTGTACAAAATTTCATGGAGTTTGAAGAAATAATAGCCAAATTAGAAGCAAACTTTGTACGCGAGCAAAAGGGCTTAAGTACCCTACCGTTAACCTTAACAACGGAATAAATATGAATAATAATGATTCTCGCGGGTCTAAATATTTATATTAAATTCACCTGCAAATAAATTCAGACAATTCTCGAGCGTGTTATACCAAGTTGATGTCTATAGATATATTACGTGGACTTCGATTTAATAAGAACGGATTACAACTGGGTTGGAACGGGACAGATACAGCGAATCCTTCGGCAGGACATGCGTATGTTTAGCTTCGACAGGCGCTAGGCGGAGGGTGCTCCGATCCTCAGGAATATCCTGCGTGCGCACTGGACAAAGATAGCTCTGTCTCTATCAGACAACTCTAGATCCGTATACGCGTCACGTTCACTCGCCCGCATGTCATTGGCCGTGGATATCAGGGCCTGCGCGTGTTACTCATACCGCGTTTGTATCTCGGGCGAGACGGTTGTCGCCGCTCGTCATTTCGCGTGTGCAGTGGGTTTCTGTGTAGTGGGTTCTACGCTATCCGCCGCTCCCTTCGCGCAGGTAACTATACATATCCTTTGTTCATTTCAAAACCATGAATTATAGTACCCTTTTGTGTTATGTATGAAAAGGTTTTCGCAAATAACGCCGGGTCGCCGAATGCGCGAGCTCGATCGATAACGATGTTGTCTTGACCGGATAGACTTTTAATATCGCGTCTCTGTCTAATGTTTCCCTTCCTGATACTATATTTGTAGTGATTGTTTTGATAATAAACGCTAACACATCCATATTTGTTTCGTTTATCGCTTTATGAATAACATTCGTGCACCGCGTACCTACCTCGGTGTTCTTTACAATGTGGGGGTAAAACTAACCCGTCCATAACTTATAGGGGCTGAATTAGCTCACTATGAATGACTAGTCTTACGCTGACCTATAGTTATCATCACTATGTTTACGTCCACTGCTAGACGAGACTCTCCCTCATTGAATTCAATATGGATTAGCCATAAAACCACGCTTGGCAGGCGAGTTAGTGATCGCAGTTTGATGTTGAGTACACAGGCGGATGCTGCTGCCCATCCCCTGGTGTAATCCCTTAGTTAGGCTTTACTACATCCATGGGAGGGGTATATTCTTAGGGCGGGACACACCATGTCGTATAGTTATACTTTTTATTTGTGCACCACGTACCTTGATTTTCTTTACATGGTGGGGTTAAGATTAATTCGTCTGATTCGTCCATAATTTAAAGGGACTGAATTAGCTCACTATGAATGACTAGTCTTACGCTGACCTATAGCTATTATCGACGATGCTGTCCCCATTGAATTCAATATAGTTTAGCCATACGCTTGGCAGGTGGATTAGTGATCGCAGTTTGGTGTTGAGTACACAGGCGGATGCTGCTGCGCATCCCCGGTTGTAATAGTAACGCTTTTACTACATCCGCGGGAGAAGTACTATCTTATCCCCCTGGGGTCTATTCTTAGGGCGGACACACCATGTGGTATAGTTATACTTTTTATTTATTAGTGCCTACTTAGGTCCAATTCAATTGGTTAAAGAATCATAAAAGGTGGGTGTCGGATATTGAGAAACCGCGGTCGAACACTCGTTTCGCAATTTATCGATCTTGATACAACCATTAATACAATCGTAAAACGTAGAGGGTGTTTAAAGAGTAATGGTCCTAGAATTAGCATTAAGAGTTAGTAGGTAGTCTCTTATGTAGCCAATAGACATTGGATTTTGTAATAATTTGCCTTTTAGAAGTTAAAGGAGTCTTCTAAATGACGGTTCCACTTCACTGTGGGTAAATAACGACCTATCTATAGCAGTCTACGAAATTCGGAAGTAACTAATAAAAATGAAACATTGTCTATTTGTTTGTTTGTTTTGTTGTTTTAAATAGGCCAATTTTTATGAAATTTGTTACACATAAATATGGATTAAAACTTATTTTAACTTACTATCCCGACATTCATTTGCCTCGTAAGTAAAATGCAGGTGATACCACTGGCGACCGCTAGTTAAATAGAGCTCATGAATTCCCTTGAACTCGGTTCACTACGAACGAGAGACGATCTAAGAAACCAACGTGTACACAAATACATTAAATCTTTTGCATTTTGCACACCCTTTTACAAGAACCACTGACTAATCAATGATTCATTCAAGTAACTAAAGCACGTGGTAGGTACTCAGCAGACAATAGTCGTAGCTAGAATAAAATGTAGATTACAAAGTGTTGGAACTAACTGCAAACCACAAGGTTCAAGCCTCAGTGCATATGTGTGTCATTCAAATATAGATAGAAAATACTTTATTGCACAAGACAAAAAAAAAACATGTACCTACATAGGCGAACTTAATGCTAATTAGCATTTTCTTCCAGATAACCTTTGTGTAATGTTGAGTGAGTGGCCATATACTTATACATATACTTATCCTACTAATATTATAAACGCGAAAGTTTGTGAGTATGGATGTTTGTTACTCTTTCACGTAAAAACTACTGAATGGATTTGAGTGAAATTTGGAATGGAGATACTTTACGCCCTGGATTAACACATAGACTACTTTCATCATCATCATCATCATCATGAATTTTCATCATTATTCACGCGGGTGAAACCGCGGGGCGCAACTAGTATATACATATATACTTATACATATTGTATGTCCTTTATTTAAGCTACAGGGATTACACCAGGGGATGGGCAGCAGCATCCACCTGAGTACTTAACACCAAACTGCAATCACCAATCCGTATGCCAAGCGTGGTAATTATGGTATTGTAATTATGGCAAACATGCCCTTTCGATTCGTCACTTTTCCAATAAACTGGCGTGCTATAAAAAGGTGTAACTTGGAAGAGGCAAGACCTCCTAAATTATGTAAGATAGTTCCCTGAAATAAATCCTTTTCGATATCTTGTATAGTTTGGGTAGGTGTTGTGGTTTTTCTAAGTGACCCTATTTCATTGCACGCCAGTTTATTATCAGGAGACGACATATTTGAGCATTATTTTACAAGCATTTATTTAACTTGACCTGTTGTATACATGTATGTATGTATGTGGGGCAAATCTTGAAACTGAAGTTTGATCGAGTTCTACCCAACCGATTGAGAAGAAACTATTAATACCTACCTGTTTAGTTCAGATGACAATACAATATTATGGTGACAGAGAGCTGATCTGATGTTAGAGACGGAACGTGGCCAACGGAACTCCTCGATGATTAATAGTATCCTGGCAGAGTTTGGGCTCATTTTGATCAGCTCACGGTTCCGATCACTAATTGAATAGAAGCTTGTTTTGATAAACATATTTTTCAACAAACAATTTATTTACTCTAGAATGTGCCCTTATTCAAAGGATTTCTATGTTCGCTAGATTATATTCCAGCGAAGCTTTCGCTTAGAACCGGTCCCTCCTTGTACGGATAATGCAGAGCGCAGAGAGCATTCGTTAGAAGTTTATAAATGTCTGAACTCGTCTACCCGGTAGGAATCTCAAGATTGCAGTTTTTGACAGTTTTATTTGAAAAATTACAAACGTGGCCGAATAGGACGTTGAGGGAACAAAAATGTTAAACCTCATTGGTTTACTATCGGTAGCTGTATCTGGTTCCTTATACTCTATAAGATTATGATAAAGGATTATGACAAGAACCAACACTACACAATCCTACAGAACTTCGAAAAGATGAGGTCCATATTTTAGTAAAGTAAAAAGTAAAATGTTTTTATTGAAACAAACCACATTATACAGTGCAGGTTGAAGCCCTGACTCCTTAACTAGCGTTAGTTGTATATCGGAGTCAGTTCCTTCCCATTTTATGGTAATTTTTACGCAGTTTTTTATTATATTACTTAGAAACACAAAAAAATATTAAGAAAAAGTGTGTGTGTGTGTATTATGAGGGTGTGAGCGCGCGTGCGCGTGTGTCTGTCTTGAATGATCCTCTAAGTCTAGAGTTTGTGTTAGATATTTATTTTTTAAAGTCAGTTTAGAGCTGTAGCTATGTAATTACTGTTCAAAAAGATGGTTTGACGGCCTCTGAGGCGAAGGTTCGCCTGTGACGCAGGAGGTTGTGGGTTCGATTCCCGCCTCGGAACAAATGTTTGTACAATCTGCAGATATTTATTCAGGGTGTTCTGGGTATTTTTCTATGTATAATAAAAACATCTATCTATGTAATGTATTGTATTAAGTATATCAGCTATCTAGTACCCAGAACACAAGCTCTGCTTAGTTTGGGGCTAGATAATGTTGTGTGAAATGTCCAGCATTTATTTATTTATGGTTTGTATGATCCGAAAATAATGAAGAGTAGGCTTTGTCTGTTTAACAACAAGGTACAAATATATAAACCTAACCTATATGTTGTGAATTGTAGCGTGTTGCTAATCCATTTTTCGACAAGCCCCTGCCCTCGTGGCACATCGACCTTTCCCCATTAATACGAACGGAGGGTGACAGTTCAGTTGGAACTTGAAACTCTACCTACTACTAAAAAATTATAACCAACTTCCGACCTCTCCGGCTCTACAAATTATATATCATTGACTGGTTGGTTTACTTTAATATAAGGAATCCTATGTCATACTCTCGCTGATTTGAATAGAGACACAGAGGCTGATTTAGGCTTCGATATAGTATAAATCTTACTATATTGTCATACAAGGGCAGTAAGCCCTTCGTGCCTTCGTTCTGGGGTGTAAATGATCGCTTACACCCAAAAATAACGCATAACTTTCGAGGAAATTAAAAAAGTATTTTCTTCGTCAACCGTTCGTTTCGTTGTAACCATAATTTCATAACAGTTTGTAGCTAAAAAGAAAATTAGTGTTTCCGGTTTTCCGCTTTGTTTTATTTCTTTTTCACAAAAAGAGTGGCTAGTTTAATTTTTAAATTACAGGACGTTATCGGTTTGTTATCAGAAAGGACATACCAAAATAAGGACTTGTCATGGAGATTGTATTTCATTGTAGCCTTATTAATAAGAACGCAGGGAGCCTCGTTCTATTTCCAAATTTACTAGGGCCGTAAATCGCATTTGCAGATCAGTTTTTGAGTTAACTATGACCTACTTTCAGAGCATGAGTGATGAAAAAACTATTAATAACTGTTGTTTTCCAAAAAATTAACCATGCCCAAGTCAATTTGAAGAGATAAAATATCCTAAGAAGCTGTCAGTAAACACTAGTAGTGCTTGGTGTGATAAACTGATTTGAGTCTACCTACCACATCAGTTTTAGTAAAAAAAGTAAATCAAAGCTAGCTCAGTTCTTTTAAAGTTGAAAATAACGTGATTTGAAACACATGGTAGTTTCGTACAAAGAAGCAAGTTCCGTCGAGGCTGGCAGGTGCAAACACTCAAAATAAAGACAGCCGGTTTTTATACGAGCTATACCATCGGCAGGTAAACGAAAGAAAGCCCATATTCATTGTATATTTTGGACTTCGCTTCCTGGCCGAAACGAAAACATTCGGTTATATTAACACTACTTCATATTTATAAAGTTCCGACTCAACTGCCTAATGGTTTTGAGTTGAGTGGAAACAATTACGCGAACTCAAACGTTCCTTCCATCAGAGCTAAACGTTTAACATCCATTATCCTTGCGACGAATGTCCGTCACATCCTGCGTGGGATGGGTCTGGCAGGGGGAGGGGTGAGGAGGGTCCACGGATGAACAGAATTTGCCATCTTCCATCGGGTGGGTGGGGAAAGAGGGCATGCATCCCAGACGGCATGGCATGGGGCGAATCGATTGCTCCCTTGGTCTCTTGCAGATCTAAAGAATCCCAATATGTAATAGGCGTACCTTAGTACTAGTAGTTAGTAGGGCACATTAAGTACTTGCTGATTTTATTAACATTATATTTTATTGATGCATCTATCTTATAGATAAAACATTACTTGAACTCTCATTTGAAAAATTGGTTCGCATCCTTACGGCTTGAATTTATATCACATTATGGTGAGTGATATTCCGGTATAATAGAATAGAAAATACTTTACTGTACCTACACCTTAAGATAATACAAAATAAACAAAAGTTAACATGATAGGTAATGAAAAGTACAATGGGCGTCTTATCGCTCAGAAGCGAATTCGAATTAATGGAGAGATATCTTTAAGATTAGAAGAATGGCCGGGGGTTTACGTAATTTTGAAAAGATTGTAATGAACGAAGTAAAAACTAATACTAAATATGGAATAACTATCGAAATAAATAAATAAAAAGGCTAGTAATGCTTTGATAATCAAAGAATGAATGATACAATGTTTATTCTATGCAATTTGATTTAACGGATTATATAATCGCACTTATCTTTGAAGTAGAGATAAAAATTTTAGTTGTATCGCTGAGCGGTTGTATACATGAATTAATTAGGAAATGTCTTATTCATAAATCATAGAATGTTCAAACTATGAATAAGAGAGGATGGATTAATCTCTGTAATCTGAGAGGCACTTCCTGTAGTTACTTAACTTTTCATATCAATGGTACCTACTCAAAAATAATTCTACCAAACTTATTTATAGGAAGTTCAACGTTCAACTTTCAAAGCATGCGTCTTCAAAGTCTGAAGTATAAGGTAGGTACATTTTAAAGCCACAAAATTACGTTCTTGCCTTGTTGTGTTTTTCTCTATAACACTTAGTTGATCAGCGAAGCGTGCCTGTACCATCGGATATAAGCATAATAATATTTTATACTAGCGTTCTTCAGATACCGATCTGGCTGGATTCTTAACGAAATGTACACTCGTTAAATCCAAACACGAACGCGCGTCCATTTCTGGATAATGGATCCCGAAATAGTCTTCCGTCACTCGCGCATGAGGTTACTCGGTACCCACATTAAATGTCTTACTAATAAACGGAAACCGACGAATTTGTAAAGATAAAGGTAGCTTTTAAAAACAATGTTTATAGTAACGTTCGGCAATGGGCATTGGCTTGCTACCTGTCACGTATTGAATACAAACGAGCTAATACAAACCGATCATTGACCTAACGTAGAAACCAAGAAAAAACTAGCGACTAAGGTGATTATGGCGATTCCCCCCATTGTATTTTTTGAGGGAGGCCTCGTCCCGCAGTGGGCTTCTAAAAGCTACTGATGATTAACAACTGTTCAATTTCTACTTACATTCTTACTTTGTCATTTGAATTCCGTCCGAGGATGGCATACTTCTCTTCCAGAATACTCTAGTATTTAATTTGCAGTCATAGCTCGCACGTAGGAATCTGAACAGGACCACAGAAAGCTTCATGCCAATTCGTATCATACATGCACACTATGCACATGTTATGCAAGTGAATGTTTCTCCTGCCCTTGGCTTTGGCTGTTGAATACCCAATAAGGTCTCGTATCTTGACGGAGTACTTAAGAGTACGAACCTGCTACCTACTAGAGTAGATAAGCAAATTTTCCATTAAGACCTCTGATGCTAGTTCATACTTGAACTAGTACTCATTCCTCTTTAAGACTGAAATTACTTGAGGAGGAATGAGGGAAACAATGCCTAAAGTAAAAAATTTAAACTATCTAAAAAGGTCGTTTAAAGGTCGTTACCCTGTAGAAGTCCAGCAGTGGACAAAAGTCTCCCCCATAGAACGCAACGACGAACAGTCTTCTGCCGCCTCCATCCACCGACTTCCTGCTACCTTTATAACGTCTTTAGTCCATTGCACTTCACTTCACATTCATTCACAAGGGGGGCCTTCTTACACTGCCTTGTCCTCTTTGTGGTTGCCACTCGAGAACCTTTATTCCCCAACGGTTGTCACTTCTGCAAGCTATGTCGCTGATCTTGGTTCTTCTACGAAACGTCTTATTTCAGATTCTAACATGTAGGTATGTCCAAAAACCTAAAAATTATAATCTATCTAATCTAGATTTCGAAAACGGCTCTTAACGAATTCGATTAAGTTTGCTATATGGGGGTTTTTGGGGGCGAAAAATCGCTCTAGCTAGTTCTCATCTCACCCAGCTACTTATTATTAAACTCCCAAGTGTCCACTCAACTCATTAGTAAGACTTGATTTGATAGTCACTGCTATTGACCAAGTTAACAAATTGGGATGATGTCATTGTCATTTACAATCTGCTGGAGAGGTCGAAGTTACAAGATTATTTTGAGCAGAGTCTGTAAAACTAAATAAAGTTTCTGTATTTCGCATACACTAACCAAATATTACACGCTGAAAGTTTGCTATTGGCACATATTTTCTGTACCTATAGCGTTTTCTCTAATCCTCTTAGAATTATTTCAACAATTTTTTTATATTTGAGTTCTGTTCTCTCTTTCTCACGATGATAATGAATAGCGCTGTACAATCATTTCTAAAGTTCTCTAAACGTCTAGCTAGATATACGTTTAATGCCATGAGAATAATGCATTAGCGAATGTAGAGTATGGTGATGGAGAGGCACCATATTTGATCTGGCAAGACAAGTAGGCAATCCCATTAATACACCGCGTGCGTCTGCAATTACAATCTCCCCTTTTAAATATATTACAAAAGAGGGACAGCGAACAATGGGGTTGGGCTTTTTTACTGTTTATTTGAGTTGCTCTACAATTTTAGTGCTCTACATTTTTAAGTGCTGGAAGTCGCAATATTTGTTTCATTATAATGAAACAAATATTTGTCGTGGTGTGACTAAAAATAGACCCCGCCATCTCCTCCCCATATAGTAAAAGTCGACTAAGGGATTACACCAGGGGATGGGCAGCAGTATCCACCTGAGAACTCAATACCAATACTGCGTTCACCAATCCGTCTGCCAAAACGAACTCGCCATAAAACCGTACTCTACGTTAAAGTGCTCGATGTTATGGAGTGTTCGACGTAAAACAGTCGACGTAATAGCGCGCTCGACGTAATAGAGCTCGCTATAACGAGAAGTCGATGCAGCGTGGAATCGGAATGCCGGGAACAATTCGCCAAAACGTGGTGATTATGACAAATCCCCACATTGCATTCTATGGGGAGGCCTCGTCCAACAGTGGATGTTTAAGTGGTTGATGAAGAAGAGATTTATTATAATCGGGTTGATAGGTATATTTATAGTCAGTTTAGTACAATTACAAGTTGTTTTCGTTTGAAAGCTTTTTGTAGAACCCATTGACGAAGTTTTACCTTTGTTTTGATGTGCCTTATTGCTTGTTTCAGATTCGGGCATTGCCCGCCGCATCGCGGCATATCGAGTTTTTGTTTTGTTTGGTGAATTTTTCCCTCGAGTTGCTAGTGAACAATCTAGTGATCAGTGAAGTGACAAAGTGACAGTGAGAATGGCACTCACCGGATTTGTCGCCCTCGTGGCACTGGCCGCTATAGGTAAGATAATAAATGTATTACTAAAATAGCTCTACCAACAATGTTTGGACGGCAGTGTGAAAACAACAACCCTTCGGTAGACACATTAAGGGAATCCATCTATCTATCATCCATCTCTAGTTACGTTTATAAGGTTTCAATAGTCTCGCTCAACTAATCAAAACTGATTTCAAATTGAGTTAGACGAGACATAATCAACAAATTACACTTCTATGTTTTATTTTACCTATAAATGGTATCTTATTAAAATAAAGGGATCTATTTATATAATTCTGCTAAGAAATACAATGGTCCCTCTTAGAAATACTTGCACATAAATCTCTTAGACAAGCAATAAGCCTTATTGAAAATTGTCGTAGTAGAATGTGCAACATACCCAGTATTTGGGGCTAGGGCGCAGAAGGGGAAGGCGCCTGACGTCACGGGTCGATACAGCCACAGAAGTAATAGCATCTACCAACATACACCGGCCGGGCAACGAACCAATATTTGCACGTCACAACTCACAACCCGGCTCTAATCTTTACTACACACTTTTTTCGTGGTTCATAAAATGTACTGTATACAATCCAGTATGGCAGGATATATCTGAAGTTTATTTTGATAACAAGATAGAGCAGGTTCTGATTCAAGTCTGCCAAGCTCGTCAGAGATAATTATAAAACGCACACAACTCGTTATAAGTGCCCTGCGATTAACTTGTATATATTTAAACCCCGTATACGTATGGAAAAGGAAAATATTTTGGAAAACTCAAAAAGTTGTAAATCAAAATCAGTAGGTACCTATAGTTTATTTATTTTAGGAAAACCATCGGCGCATAAAATCAAAATGTTAACTTATATAGTGCTTTTGTGGCCATTTAAAGGCCACATAAACTGTGTATACTAATTCCTTTAAATGCTATAGAACAATATCAATTTGATTTTGAATGTAAAACTACATATAATACTTTTCGATTTCACGGCAGTTATCCTGAGTAAACATTTAGCTTTGCTAAATAGAGATAGACGCTAAGGGTATAAAATTAGAGTGTGTTTCAGGTGCAATTGGCGTCTACTGGTTGTTAAGCCGGACTGTTTATTTAAATGTTTAGACCGGTCAGTTGTTTACCTTGGTCATTCAATTCAAATACATCATAAATGACGATGACTTCATAAGAATATGAGCAATTTTTGTATTAACAATCATAGTTTTGCATCATGTCAATAATGGGGTGCGTCCGTTTTCTTCCCTATGCTAAGATCAACGCTAATGCCTAGAATCTAGGAATTAGCGTTGTTCGTAGCATAGGGAAGAATCTAGCTAGACCCTAGATTATCCACGAGATTATCTACTCCTCGTAGAATGTAATCTAACAGACGCTTATCTCTTAATACGTCAGAAGCTTCTCTAGAAACAACTACACCTTGGAAAGCTTCTTACTCTACTAGAGGGCATATAGGACGGGTGTTATCGTTTTCAAATCGATTTCTACCTACTGGCTTATCGTAAAGATGTTTATAAGCTTGGGCGAGGTCGCCAGGTTCAAGCCGTTCCTTCACTGCCTAACTAACTAAAGAGCTAGAATTAATACAAACACCCAGAACGTTGGCCTTTCGATTCGACGCGCCCGATCCGAAGGTCGCGACCGTGATTCACTTCAATTTGTGTAGAGATGGCTTTACATTTTAGGTAAACATTATTCTAAGAAAGATACCATGGTTGGTTGCTGTAAAGACTTTAAATGAGTCACAATGGGAATGAGGTCAGTTTAATGTGAAGCACATTAAAAAATAACTAGGTACAATATGCGCCAGACATATTTTGACGACCTCTGTGGCGCGGCGGGCAAAGGTTCGCCTGCAACGCAGGAGGTTGCGGGTTCGATTCCCGCCTCGGAACAAATATTTGTACGATCTGCAGATATTTGTTCAGGGTGTTCTGGGTATTTTCTATTTATAATAAAAAATATATATCTATGTAATGTATTGTATTAAATATATCAGTTATCTAGTACCCATAACACAAGCTCTGCTTAGCTTGGGGCTAGATAATGTTGTGTGAAATGTTCCAGCATTTATTTATTTATTTATTTATTTTGCGACTTGTTTGATAGTAAATAGAGAACTAGCGGTGTCTCCACATGGTACCAGAATAAAAAGTCATCAAAATAACATTATGTTACTTACGGAGTTGACTATATCTATGCACCCGTAGAGCGGTAATTTCTCTGTCATCCTCATCACGAGGCAAGAATACATCAAGAGCAGGGGGTATTGCCTATACAACTGGTAATTGTTGATTACAATTTTGCAGTATATTGCGCTGCGTGTTTTAGCTTTTTTAGAAGAGCAGAAATATTCAAAACATAAAGCGCAATGTATCTTAAAATCGTATTCGAAAGCGATTACCAGTCTATCAAAATAGACTGGTAATGCTGCTCATGAAAGCATTCTTGGACGATGGATTTATGATGATTGGGGAATTGCGAAGTAGAAACTGCAAATGCATTTTCTTGGTGATACACATCCATTTTCATTAGAATCCTTCCTAGTAAGTATAAAGCTCTAGTTTTTAATCTAGCAGCTAGACAATGTAAACAAATCTTGTATATTTTAGTAGGTATTGTGGTTTTTCTAAGTGACTCATTATTTAATTTCACGCCAGATTAGTTAGACTCTAGCTAGATAAATAAATAAATGCTGGACATTTCACACAGCATTATCTAGCCCCAAGCTAAGCAGAGCTTGTGTTATGGGTACTAAAATAACTGATATACTTAATACAATACATTACATAGATATATATTTTTTATTATGCATAGAAAATACCCAGAACACCCTGAACAAATATCTGCAGATTGTACAGATATTTGTTCCGAGGCGGGAATCGAACTCGCAACCTCCTGCGTCACAGGCGAACCTTCGCCCGCCGCGCCACCGAGTTCGTCGGATTGTATACGATAAAGCGATCTTTTAGTAACTAATTTTCATTTATCCGAGGTTCAATGTTTACTATAATCAACATTTGGTGTATAATTTTATCTTGATTAGGGGAAATCATATGTATTTTTGGCCGTGGTAGTCTCGGCCTGACAATAGGACTCCCCCAACTCCTCCTGTGGATGTCGTAAAAGGCGACTAAGGGAATACACCAGGTGATGGGCAGCAGCATCCACCTGAGTACTTAACACCAAACTGCGATCACCAATCCGCCTGCCAAGTATGGTTATTATGGCAATACCCCCCATTGAATTAAATGGGGGAGGGCTCATCTAGTAGTGGATGACTACCGGCTGATGAAGAAGATATATATTTTCTTCTTGACTATGGGAATTCCTGGAATGGTAGAAATACAATGAACAAACACAAACAAAACAAAACTTAATGCTTTCGTGGGTGGTGGTCATAACCTGTGCTTGTCACGTATGTTAATGACCAACAGCATAATAATTACTTAGTTATAAGTAATTAAATGTATACTAGTAAATTGTTGTTTTAGCAGTTTCATTTTCATTTTATTTTTTTGAGTAAATGCGGCACTGGCTTTTGGTCCACCCCTAGCCTATAACAAACGCAATACCTCCGTCACCCTGAGACATACAAAATGTCTCATGTACCTGTAATTTCACCCATGCCCTTCAAACCGGAACACAATAATGAGGTGCTTCTGGCTTGGTGGCAGAAATAGGTATGGTGTTAGTACTTCCTCGGGCGAACTCTTTTATAAGGAGCTCCACTCCTAACAAGATTCAATCGATATTTCTCTTGATAAGTACTATCTTCTCTATGTAGCTGTTTATTTATTTCTATATTATGGCCATAATTTGCAACGATTCAGGACAATTGGTTTGTGTAGTATAATTCGTCAGTTATAGAGAAGCACCAATTCACAAATTAAGACGGCCTCGGTTTCTATGGTATGCGGTTACGTACGCATTCTACCTACACGCAAACAAAGAGACATAAACTATAGCTAGGCTTATGCAACACTTATGTATACTGAAATAGATAGCGGAAACCACAGCTACAGTTTGACACCACGGGCCTTTTTCGATGAAAAACAATACAACTCTATGGTCAAAGTGTTCACTGACGAGAAATTTAAGTTACTTGAAACTACTTACTTACATATTTGATTGTTATTTTAGACTATAGCACTATCCTCATCACTAGGCTTACGTACATTTACAGCAGTTTACGTCCACTGGTGGACGAGGCCTCCCCCATAAAATACAATGGGGGAATTGCCATAATCACTACGCTTGGCAGGCGGATTGGTGATCGTAGTTTGGTGTTGAGTACTTACTCAGGTGGATGCTGCTGCCCATACCCTGAGGCCCAATTTTCTAATTAAAAAACATTCCATTCACAATATAATCTCGTGTTTGTCGCACTATATAGTATAGTAACTATTACATAATCTTCGCGTATTTATGCGAAGATTAAGTAATAGTTACTATACGTGACAGCGAATTTAATGTTTTTAAATTAGAGAATTGGGCCTCTGGTGTAATCCTTTAGTCGGCTTATACGTCATCCAGGGGAGGAGATAGAGGGGTCTATTATTTTTGGCCGGACACACCATGGCAATATAACGGATATACCATTATACGTATCATTCATTCAAATGTATAATGGTTTGGAAGCCTCAGTCTCCTTACGGGCTTTTATAAAAGTAGGTACAAACGAGACTTTTCATTATATTCTTCCGTTTTTGCGCCAGAATTTGCGGTTGGTTTTCTACACCAAAATATGTATTACAAGTGCGAGTTACAAAAGTTAGGAAGCTAAAAGACTTGCATAGTCGTTTTTCGAATGGGGCCCAGCAAGTCTTGGACACGCGTAGGTGCGTGAATATACTACTAATCTTAGTATTATTATAAATGTACTGATGGCAAACTAAAATAACCATAAATCAAAATTTTACGATGAAAAATCGTTGAAAGCTTAACTTCATTTTAGAGTAGGCGGAGTATGGGATAGTGAGCGATAATAGACAATGATGCAAGAAATAAAGTGCCCGGCCTGAGTATATACCCCTCCATCTCCTCCAGTGGATGTCGTAAAAGCCGACTAAGGGATTACAAGGCATGAGCAGCAGCATCCACCTGGGCACTACATGAATACTGCGATCACCAATCCGCCTGCGAAGCGTGGTGATTATGGCAAATACCCTCCATTGTATTTTATGGGAAAGACCTCGTCTAGCAGTGGATGTATAATGGCTGCTGATGATGATGATAACCATGACCATACATATATGACATGACATAGCCCCTGACTAGAATCCGCTGTGTTTTGTTAAGCAGGGCTATTTTAAAACGTTCGGAAGGTTTTCCGATGTGGTAAGTAACTAAAACACTTTTCTCTAATAGATCACAGTAAAAAACAATAAAACATTGTATATTACTGTGTTTTTAACCAAATTCCCAAAAACGAGGAGGTTCTCAATTCGGTTGTATATATATATATATATATATTATTATTTTTTTGTATGTTTGTTACCTCATATCTCCGGCGTTTATGAACCGATTTGGAAAATTCTTTTTTTATTTGAATAGATATACTTCCAGATTGGTCCCATTTTTTTCAGAATCCAGTTCTGATGATGGAGTCCATGAGGAATTAAGGGAACTCCTCAAATATTGTAGGCATACATATGACGGTTTTGATATTTTCAGCAACAAACCAAGCATTTGCATTCAGAAAGTATCATAATCCTTTCACCACTATGGGTCTTTCATCATTTTTTTTTCATCCAAATATTTAGTCGAATACAATGGCGGAAGTCGGTTTTTTAACCGACTTCCCAAAAAAGGAGGAGGTTCTCAATTCGGTTGTATTTTTTTTTTTTTTTTTTTTTTTTTTTTTTTTTTTAATGTTTGTTACCGCATATCTCCGGCGTTTATGAACCGATTTGGAAAATTCTTTTTTTATTTGTATAGAGATACTTCCAGATTGGTCCCATTTTTTTCAAAATCCAGTTCTGATGATGGGATCCATGAGGAATTGAGGGAACTCCTCAAATATTGTAGGCATACATATGACGGTTTTGATATTTTCAGCAACAAACCAAGCATTTGCATTCAGAAAGTATCATAATCCTTTCACCACTATGGGTCTTTCATAATTTTTTTTTCATCCAAATATTTAGTCGAATACAATGGCGGAAGTCGGTTTTTTAAATGAAAAGTTATACTAGAGGATTTTAGTTACTTACCACCATCGAGATGAAAAACTAACGAATCCGATCGGAAACCCTTCCGAACATTTTAAAATAGCCCTGAAGGTCTTAAAAAAGTGCATTTTACAATAACAAAGGCGTTCTTTATTCAAAAGTGTCTCTACGAAGAAATTGTACCTATATACCTTACAGGAATACTTCTTATAAATTGTAATCATTTTGATGATGTCAGTAGATTTAAATACCGAAATAAAATATACCTAAATAGCCCTTAGCGATGCTACATATATATATAGAAAAATATATAGTTCAAGAGCTTTAAGATCCAGAAGCAGCGCGATGTTGCAAGAAAATTGTGAAACAAAGACACAGATGAACACATAGTAGGATAAGATAAGGATAGATGATGATAATATTAATACACGTTGGCGGGTGAAGGAATTCTGGCGGGTGAATGACCGCATTCTATCCATGGAACAATGAAGTCATAACTTTACACCATCTTCAAATGCTAATTGTTTAGTTGGGTTTGCTGTTCTTGTTTCTAGATTAGTCCTTAGTCCTATGGTTTTAATAATAATAGTAATAAATTGTTTTTATTTTATTTTGTTATTAATGGCATATCCCCCCATTGCACGATATGCATGCTATGGGGGAGGCCTCATCCAACAGTGGATGTCTCTCGGCCTAAGCTACAGGCTGATGAGGATGTCATTAATTTATATTATAAATCTCTATAAAAAATACATTTTTGACTATAAAAAAATACTATCTACAAAGGCATATAGTATAAAAAACATAATAGTCGAAAATATATTATATCAAAACGGGAAACCTCCGGCCGCGGAGCAAGGCCCAAGCGGTCGGAGGCTAGGGCTGCAGAGAGGAACCTCATTTATTATTTTATTTATTGTTATCAGTCCATTTTTATTATTGTCTTTTAACAATAATCAATAAAATATCTGTTCTATTCTGCTTTCTTGTTTCTTTAGAATACCAATTACAATATTTTTAATTATAAATCATCTCTTTTTTTACAGCAAGAACATTTTAAAAATACAAATTAAATCATTAAGCTATCTATAGTCCGTTGGAAACGATCTAAAGATAGGTTAGATAATCCAAATCACTACCAGACGGAAGCGTCCCCAAGACGCTGGCTGCATGGCCACGCTGAATGGCAATACTAATGCGTTGAGTCAGACAAGAGCTAGCTGTTGGGTCAAGAGTCGCTTTAACCAGACGCCCTAAAAGAATTTAAAACTGTTAAAATACTACCTACCTATGTGAACTTTCATTTGAACTTGGACCTACAAAGATAATTTCCCTTCTAACATAAAAACCGATATATCAGTTAGCGCCAGCTACTAGGACCGTTGATTGTTTTCTAAATTAGTAATTCAAATTAGGGCAACACGCTGGTTGACGGTTCACGCGTGTTCACCGTTTTCTTTTTAGGATTCTGAACATGAACTCAAAGAAGGCTCAATGAGAATTTGGTGTTGGAATGCTGTGTTAACTATACTTTGTGAAAATTCATGACCTGAATAATGTAGAGATTTATTCTATAGCGTGGCACGAATTCCTTTGTTATCAATTGCAGTAAAACTGTATGTAAACACACTCTACTTTGTAAAGTATACATAAACACGTATTGCTTAATTTGATTGCCTAGCTAGAAGCTAGATGAGATTAACTAAGAGTTAAATTTAACAATTGATGAATTATAGAATTCTACGGATAGAGCTGTAATCTTTTGTTCTTCTTCAGCTATCATAATTCTATTGTATGTTAATCTGGTAATTATAAAAAGCAAGGTAGCATCCAAGCTATGATGAATGTAAATTCATTGTTTTTTTTACATCATTTTAATTATTGAATATCTTGGATTGTATATATGTATATCTTAAACTATGAAGATACTCAATCTTCGAATACTTTTTACAGAGACAACTTTATTGATATATGTATTACTATTTGCCTGTTGGTTTAAGGTCGCCACTTCCATCGACTCCTTTTATGAAAATTAAATTCAAACTCAAACAAATACAAACAAGTACCTGTTAAAGTTGGGAATCTGCCTGGCTGTATTACCTTATAACAAAACAAAAGAGGCAAATTTAAATCATACTTTCAACTAATTTTATAAAAAGTTTGAATGTTTGTTGTGGCAGTATCGTCGACAAGATTACAACCAAAATAAGCGACACTGACCTATTGCAAACGGTAACGATCTGATAGTGTACGAGTAGGTATGTGTAGTCCGCGAATTATATCAGCTGTTCTACTTTATCTGATTCTGATTTTCCGCTGGTGATTATCTACAACGCTCCACTAGTTGTTTAGCCACATAATAATACTCTTAAAATGTTATTATGGCTCAAAAATACATGAGCTGAGCTTAATAACATTCAAATAAATAGGTAGGTACAAAAGTATCACCTGGCTTATTGATGTGCTTAAATAGAAACCTGCATGGTCAGTCCAGTTGCACGTGCATCCTTCACGTGCATTACATTAGATTTCTTATGAAGAGTTTGAATGAGAATTTCATCTTGGTCTACGTTCAGGAGCACATCTGTTTGCAGTCGAGCAATTAGTAGTGTGCGCTGATAAACGAACGACTAACAAATAAAACCTGCATAGTGCAATATGTTAATCTGTTCAACTGCACATGCATCATGCATGATAATCATTACAATAAGATGTCTTCAAGTGGTGTGATGAATCTTTTCGTCTTGGTCCATCAGCTTGATCAGGTTCAGCAGCACATCTGTCGTGTAGCCGACCAATCAGGAGCGTGCGCCGGCGCGCATCTGTCGACCACGCATGCCCTTGAGTTTTTTATCCCTTTGTTGCTATTTTTTGTCGACTACCGAGTGGTTTGGATGAAAGCTTTTGAATTTTAACCGTTTATTGAAATCACTGCGTTGCCGCGTGTTTATAATTAGCTCTTCATCCGAATACTTTCTTTTTAGAGTGGTTCTCTATTTGCGTGTGGTTTTTCTAGAACTTATTTTATGCTCCTTTTTCTGCCCAATTCTAGATGCGAAGCTCTGTTACGTTTACTTGTTTTATTTATCAAGATCAGCCCCCCAATTACAGTGGCTATGGGGAACGCAAAAATGGGGATCATTTTGGCAGCCTTAGCGCTATCTATAAGTATTATATTATGAAACTTGAGTAGGGGAAACTTTTTGACCTATTGATTATTTCAAAGGAACTAGTGGTAAAAAAATACCCATTAGTACCTTTAAAGGGACTGCCCAAAAGAACTAGTGGGAATGAATCAATATTAATATTACTATATAAAGCTGCCAAAATGATCCCCATTGTTGCGTTCCCCATTGGCATTTGTTACTATAATTGGGCAGCTGGATCAAATAATCTAATTATTTTCCAAAAGAGAGACAGCACTAAAATACTTTTAACTATCAGACACACTAGTTGATATCTGTGCGAGATTAAATCTTCTCCTTAACAAGAGTAGGTACCACACGCTATTAGACACGTTATTCATCGTGTCAGATTCTCTAATAATTAGGCCGGAAACAAAGAGGACGCTGCACTATTAATGCCAATGTAATGAGGTCACTAATTAGTGGTAGTGTCATATGCACTGGCATCGTGTAGTGGGTCGTTAGCGAGGTCGCACACTTGCTCCGTATTATTTTCCTAGCTTCATTACAAACTGGGTCGAGCGCTTGTAAGCTGAGCAAAGGACTGTGTTGAACCGCGTTTGAGAACTGCGCCAAAAGCAGCTCAGCAGGTTTTTTACTGAAAATTTGATGGCATGGCTTGGCTGTAAATTGTAAGACGATTATAGAAAGCCTTAATCTCGAGGGGAATCTTTGTCTCTACGCTTAGAAAATTTCCTAAAGTGTGTGTCGAATTGATGGAAAAACCGTGTACCTTTCTTTATCAGCCTGTTTACGTCCACTGCTGGACGAAGCCGCATGGATTTGCCATAATCACCACGCTTGGCAGGCGGATTGGTGGCAATCCCCTGATATAATCCCTTAATCAGGTTTTACGTCATCCAAAAACTTTATAATATAGTAGCACATGCGTGCACCCACACGCGCCGTGCATATTTTAGTTTAGCAGATATAGATAATTGTCCGAGCGAAGCGAGCTTTCAGTTGTAACTCGAGAGAGAGAATTATGTGGGTGGGTGTTTGATGGAAGTTTGTTCGACGATAACTTTCGAACCGTTGTTGATCTAATCGCCATGAAATTTGGTAGGTAGGTGATACTAATATAATTGGCAAGTTCGTTTAAGAGCTTAATCGGCAAAGGATTACATCTAAGATAGGAGCGAATATAAAAACATCGCAAGGTGTCCGTTCGGGGCGAACTACTAGTGTACAGGCAACTATTATTTATTATATGGTATAGGTAAGAGTTGTTCTTAGTCCCAGAAGCGGAATATCATAGGCTGATGATGTCGATGTCTACTTTTGTCTCGTAATCTATTTATTTAACAATATTAGACGACCGAGCTTTGCTTGGGATCTTAGTTTTTTTTTTTCAGCTTTTACGGGAGCTAAATCGATATTCCGTCCTTAAAACCCCATATCATATAAATTTTAGGTTATCCTTCACCAGTTTAAATTTGAAATCGACGTTTTCTAAATTTTCTGCACAGACACACAAGCGAGAATAGTAGGATGACCACATTCATAACCATTTTCTGTTTTCTTCTACAGGGTCAGTGCTATGCGAGGACGAAACTATCGGCCCGATATTCATGAAAGAACCCTCGAACCGAGTTGACTTCAGCAATACGACCGGCGCCACAGTAGAATGTGCGGCCCGAGGATCCCCGACCCCTGATGTCTTCTGGGTGCGAGCTGACGGCACCGCTGTGGGTGACGTCCCTGGATTACGACAGGTAGGTTTTTTTTGTTCTCATAAAACCGCCTATACTACACTGACCTGCAAAAATAAGTATCACACTTTTAAAATTGCAATAACTTTTTAGGTACATAAGATATACTTTCGAAACAAAAAGGACTCGAAAAAGAGTTTAATTTTGTACATAAAAACTTCAACCGCAGACCACCACCTACCACCCTCAGGGCACTAAAACAGCCCAAAATAGAAGAATGGGAGAATATTCCCCAGCATCGGCTTCGAAACCTCGTGTTCAGTATGCCAAATCGACTCGAAGGTGTAAGCACAGCCCGAGGAGGCAATACCGTTATTAAAAAATAAATAACATGTAAAACATACTTGTAAATGTTAATTGAGTTTTATAACACTAAGGTAAAAATGCCTATTTTTATTGTTTAAAATGATACTAATGTGTAATTTACTAAAGTTTCAAAGAAAGCTGATAAAAATTTCTATATAAGGTTTTTTATATAAATCCCTAACTTCAACAGTATAGAAAAAAAAAGTGTGATACTTATTTTTGCAGGCCAGTGTAGTTTATTAGAGAATAATAAAGCCGATAAGCAAGCCACAGGATCAATGAGCCGCGGTTAATAAGTAGGAAATATGCTCGGAACTCATCAAAACTGTTTACAATCGAGATCTGTCTGCGTGTTTATCTCGACACGAAACTCTGAAGTGGCACTGATTTTTAACGCTCGAATACGCAAGTGTGCTTTATAGGTAAGTATACTTATTTGAAGACTTTGGAAGACTCCTTTGACAGACTTTATTATTATTTGCGTGACGCTTGTTCATACAGCGTGACAAAGTGACAAATCGTGTATAAAGCCTCAAAATTAAGTCCAAGCTATTTAAATTAGTCCCGTGCAGGTGCGGTTAACGTAGTTTTTGTTCCGGCCTGTTCAGTGGCGAGGATGCACGGCTCTGTCCTAGTTTTGTTAAATTCTCAGTAAAATAAAAGCAAGACAGCCTACCAAAAATACCTCAGGATTCAATGCAATAGCACGGTCTAGCAGTGACGTAGCAGTCACGGCAGTGCAGCTTTTAGGCAGAGGTTACCATTAGCCAGCTTATATGCTTCGTCAGTTAGCATATGCTTTGTCTATAATGTCCTTACCGCTATTCCTAGCAACCAAATCTCTCTCTGCAATTGAACGATAAGCTTTTGTCCCCATAGTTCCGTACTGAGCGCAACGGGAAGCAGTCTTGCATTCCGAATTCTGATCCAAAAGTTGCGCGTAATTAACGCATGACCAGAGAAAGTTCTGGTTGGCTAGGCCTGAGCCTCATTCAGTATAGTAGATATCTAAATGATCTCCTCTTACCGTGCAGGTGCAAGCGAATGGTAACCTCCTGTTCCCGCCGTTCCGTGCCGAGGATTACCGCCAGGAAGTCCACGCCCAAGTGTACGCTTGCTTGGCCCGCAACTCTGTTGGTACCATCCATTCTCGCGATGTAAATGTACGAGCCGGTAAGTTCTCATCCATTTCATTACACTTGTCCCATGATTTTGACACTGAAACCCTTGTACACTAACTTTTAAAATTATTCTGTAATTTGCTAAATATAAAATCGGTGATGATGTTTTCTATAGAAAACACTGATCTATAGAAAGTTGACATTTGTATCGATACATTGGAAAACGGACATTAAATTAAGCTGATATTCTATTAAGAAATTAGATCATTCCTTAATTACTAGGTAATGGTTGTTTTATTTGTCTTGTTACTGTGCGTTCTTTTGGGACAAATAAATGCATTTTCTGTATTTCTTTCTAATGACTATAATATTTACAGAAGAATATACAGGTCACATTGAGTGCCGTCGTTGTAAAAATATAAGACAATCAGTCACAAAAAACACTTGTTCAATATTATTAATTACACATACTTAATATTACATAGGTACTTGTTTTACAAAGAGCGATAATGCAAGCAAGCTACTGGTTTATTTATTAGTCCAGATAAGTATTATCATATTCATTCACAACTATCAAGACGGTTTCTAACACAACAAACAACGGATGAAACTACCAAAGGATCATAAATCCATGTCTTCCACCACTGTCGGTGTAAAGATAAATATGTCATCTCGAACACCATAATATATACACTCGGAGTTCCTACTGTTGACTCATGTCATGACCCGAGATCGTTTGTACGTAATTTGATATCGCTTTATGACAGACTTACCAATGCGCAGCATAAGTAGTATTATCTGTTATGATTCAGCTTCGTACTAATAATTTGTTTAGGGTCTATCTCACCAAGCCCAGAGGGTCTATTACGAGTTTTGCATTGCAACAATCACTTTGCGAGTCGTGAGTATTCGACGTGTCTAACATAAGATACTATTCATCATTCTGTGCCGCGCAGTCGATAGAAACAGCACAGATTCATAAATAGTTACTATGTAAGTCACGTTGAATACTCATGACTCGCAAAGTGATTGTTGCAATGCAAAACTAAACTTATAGGCCCTCTGATAAGTGGTGTGGTGGATAGTTTTACTTCCCTTCATCAGCTGGTAGACTAGGCTTCCACTGCTGGACGAGGCCTACTCATAGAATAAAGGGATTTGCCATAATCATCACGCTTGGCAGGCGGATTGGTGATCGCAGTATTGGTGAAGAACGCAGATGTATGCTGCTGCCCATCGCCTGGCTTGTGGTTTAGTTTTACTTAGGTACTACCATTTAAAATGACAGATAATGTATGAAACCATGATATTCAAAAGCCAAAGATATCGAGGAAGGATAAAGTTTTTGATAAGAAAGGAACTTACTAGGTGTCCTTTTCATGTAGCTGCATATTGTGCAATATGTGTAGTCAATCAAATTGCTCGCATACCCTATTTCTGACAATTAGAATATTATAGAGCAAAATATGTTTGTGTTAGCTACGCTTTGTAACATATCGAATCCATAGTTCACTTACCTACTTAGGGCTCATTATTCATCCATTCATTGAATCTTTTACAACGAGCATGTTAGGACGAATAAAGCGGTTGATTGGCCATCATAGGGCGCTGCCCTTTATGTGTCGGGGCTAAATAAGGTCAATTAAATAAAGCTACCAACAGCCGTAACTTATAAACCATTAAGAGATTATGGCTTTAGTAGCGTCTACATTCACTTTGTAGGTACCATTTAAAATCGCACTTACTAGGTAGCACAGTAGTAGCACAGGAGTCGGCTGGGACTGAAGGAAGTTATTACTTATTTAGCTCTCCCAAGTATACTTGCACTATCGTTCTTTACCATTTTTTGAAAGTAAAGCTCTGTACTTTCACGATCAGAATATAGAAGCTTTATCATGCTATATATTGAGTTTTATCATGATTGAAGCACAGAGTTTTGCTTTGATCTGATTTTTATTTATGTAGGTGCTTAGATGTAATTTTGTATGTGATATTTTCAGGTTTTTAATAATATTTACAGGTGAAAAGTATCTAAACTTTTACATAACAGATTATGAACTTGTCCTATTTGTTTATCAATAAGTGGTCGCCCAAACATACGATACTGACGTCAACAAGGAGTACGTCATTTTGGGGAACAGCATCTTGTTGAAGTGTCAGGTTCCGTCGTTCGTCGCCGATTTCGTGCAAGTTGTCTCTTGGCATACCGAGGACGAAGACTTCCTTCCCGGCGAAAATTACGGTTAATCTTTCACCAGCACATCTGAAATCCTGATCCTGGTCCGGTCCAATGTAATTTATCATTGGGTTGATCCATCTCTTTTGCCCCCAAAAAGCAAGCAGATCTTTTCTCAGTCGTGCCCGAATGTAACCCATCTTTAGCTAAACGTCATAGATACTATCCTTATTTGTATACAACAGTATTATCTTCACAGTTGTGCAACAACAGTATGAATCGGAAGTAAACAACGAATATGTGATTCGCGGTAACTCCGCCCTTCTCAAGTGCTCCATACCGTCGTTTGTTGCGGATTTCGTGACCGTCGTGTCCTGGCACGATGAAGCCGGCGACTCCTTTATTCTTGGCGAACCTAAGAATGGAGACGGTACCACTTATCTTAACAACTTCAAAATCTCCCACATTCCTTTACCTATCCCTTTCTTTGTGAAATATGAACCGCAATTTCCAGTGGTAACACAATACTACGAAGCTGAAGTAGTCTCGGAGTATGTCATCCGAGGCAACGCGGCAATACTCAAATGCAACATTCCTTCTTTCGTCGCGGACTTTGTAAAAGTGGAAGCTTGGGTCGACTCAGACGGCGGAGAATACTTACTAACCGATGATATCGGTACATACTCTAGTTTTGAAATAACAACTCTTATCTCCCTAGCTCAATTTCCTTTCCTTACAAGATGCTACGTTGAAACCTGAGACATGGGTGTTTTCTTTCAGTTGTTAATCAGTTCTATGAAGCTGAGATCTTAAAGGAATATGTCATTCGAGGCAACGCGGCTGTTCTGAAATGCTCTATACCTTCGTTTGTTGCTGATTTCGTGAAAGTGGAGGCGTGGATCGACGAAGAGGGGACAGTTATAAATCATTCCAACGATATGGGTATCAATGGCCTCGCTAAACAATATGTCCACTTCCCGTACCCGCTAAATACATGTCCTCACACCTTGTATCTGTTTGTTCCCAACTAAGGATCTAATTGTTATTCTTCAGTCGTGTCACAGTATTACGTGACCGAAGCCGAAAACGAGTACGTGATTAGAGGGAACGCTGCTATTGTTCACTGCAAGATTCCATCTTTTGTTAGCGACTTCGTTTATGTGGAGACTTGGATTATGGACGATGGAAAAATGCTTACCATAAACAATACAAACAACGGCCAGGGTACTTTTTCATTATTTTTCTCTAGAAACCACTGCCTTTTAATTATCCCTCCAACCTTCCTTTTTGTGTTTTATTTAAAAGTTTCTAATTGACTTGGTTTTCTTTTGTGTAGTGGTTTCACAGCCTTTTGAAGCTGAGGCTGATAATGAATATGTGATTCGCGGGAATGCAGCTCTCATGAAATGCGAAGTACCCAGTTTTGTATCAGATTTCGTGTATGTTGAAATGTGGATGGATAGCGACGGTGGCAACTATTACCCTGGCAATGGCGAGGGTAATCATTAAAAACCAATTAAGCTACGAGAACAAAAAATCCTAAATCCCTAATTTTCCATTCATTCGATTTGTTTACCACAGCCGTACTGCAAGTTTACGAGGCTAGAGTCAACGATGAATTCGTTTTGCGAGGAAACACTGCTATTTTGAAATGCATCGTGCCCTCTTTCGTTGCTGACTTCGTTCATGTGCAGGCTTGGATTATGGACAACGATACTGTGAACGCTGATGAACATAAGAAATTTGACTCCGGTAGTGAATAGTCATAGATAACATCCTAGCAGCTATGCCCTATATCCATCCTATGTCCTAGATATCAATGCAATTTGAATTAGATGTTGTCGTTCTACAGTTGTCCATCAGAATTATGAGCCCCGTGTCATCGACGAAGACGTTCTCCGCGGCAATTCTGTCATTGTAAAGTGTTCTATTCCGTCGTTCGTGGCGGACTATGTTCAGGTCATAGAATGGGTGGCGAACGACGATTCCGACACTACCTATTCGTTCAACGGCTCCGAAAACAATTACGGTAATCGAGAGTACAGCGGCCCCAATTGTCCCTATCCGCACTCCAAATCCCTGACTTCAATTGGACGACACTACCAATGTAACGTCATATCAATTTTCCAGCTGTAAATCAATTCTACGAGTCGCAAGTGTATGACATTTACGTGATCCGGGGTAACGCTGCTGTGTTCAAGTGCCATATCCCTTCTTTCGTGGCCGACCATGTGCTAGTTGTTTCCTGGCACGATACCGAAGGAGGAGAATACATACTTAACGCCAGCTATGGTATTCTTCAATGTTCTAGAATACATTTTAAGTTGTTTCCCTTTGTTTCCTCTCCACTTTCATACTTTAATGGTTCTGATCTAATTTTGGCATTAAATTTTCCTTTTTAGTTGTATCTCAGTCGTACACAGTCAACTTAGTCGAAGAAAATGTTTTACGGGGTAATGCAGCCATAGTAAAGTGTCTTATCCCAAGTTTTGTGACAGAGTACGTATCTGTTGCGTCATGGATTATTTCTGAGGGGGATGAAGAGACCGAAATAAAAGCTGATCGCGCTGTTGATAATGAGGGTATATAAAAATGGACAACTTATTTTAAGTCCAGTCCCTAACCCACTGAATCCTTTACCCTTTATCAGTAAAGAGCGCTTTTTTTAACCGCCTGTTATAAACTACGCATCCATTTTGCAGTGGTGTCTCAAGCTTTCACCGTGAATTTAATGGAAGAAAGCGTGCTGCGAGGAAACGCAGCTATTCTCAAATGTCATATCTCTACATTCGTGACGGAATACGTAAGCGTATCGTCTTGGATTGTCTCTGAGGGTGAAACCGATGAGTTGGAAATCAAGGCAGATTCAAACGACATTGGTATTATTTGCACTCGCTCAATTCACCTACACGCCCTCAATCCCTTCCTGTGCATACTTAAATCGTTTTTAGAATTCCCCGTATTTTTCAGTGGTTTCACAAGCGTACACAGTAAACTTGATGGAAGAGAATGTTTTACGTGGGAATTCGGCAATCGTCAAATGCCACATACCCAGCTTCGTCACGGAATATGTTACGGTCTCGTCTTGGATAATATCCGAAGGAGATGTCGATGAAATGGAGATAAAAATAGACGAAGTTTTTAACCTGGGTATTTCTGATTTGAACCTTCTGATACCACAATCCTTCCGTTTCCTCTTGAGAAGATCGTTGTTAGTATTGGCTATCAAAAAACAGAACGTAAACGAAAAAAAAATTGATACGTATGATGATCATTGAATGAGGCATGGTCCTATTTGTTTCAGTGGTCTCCCAATCCTACACAGTGAACCTTTGGGAAGAAAACGTATTGCGTGGCAATGCTGCTATACTTAAATGTCACATTCCCAGTTTCGTTACCGAATATGTTGTCATTTCCTCCTGGATCATTTCGGAAGGGGAAGTCGAAGAAATGGAGATTAATTTAGATTCTGAGTTCAGTTTAGGTAACCGGTTACGCAATCCTTTTCAACTATCCTTCCTCATTTCCTATCCTAACCTCGAATCAGGCAGTTATTAGCTTGGACATCAGCGTCTTAGGAATTATTAAATGCTAATGGCACAAGATTGATTCAAAACACTTTCTGTCGATTCCAGTCGTTTCTCAAGCTTACGATGTGAAGTTCTGGGAGGAGTACGTTTTGCGCGGTAACGCAGCCATCTTGAAATGTCAGATACCGAGTTTCGTGTCTGAATATGTCTCAGTAAATTCCTGGATTATTTCCGAAGATGACAAAGAAGAAGAAATCAAACTGGATTCTTCGTCAAATTTAGGTTGGCCACTTTTGCAAATCTTTCCGCTCTCCTTGGTTCCTCTCAAACTATTAAATCCATTCCCTCCGTCTCGTTACAACATAGTCAGGCTTAGGTTGAATTTCATATAGGTTTTTTTTACATTCTTAGGTCTGAAAACATAGTAAAGCAGAACTTTCCAGTGTTTTTACACACCTAAGAAAGGATATCATATTGTTTCAGTTGTGTCTCAGGCGTACGCCGTTAATCTGATGGAAGAGTATGTTTTGAGAGGGAATAGCGCTATCTTGAAATGTCACATCCCGAGCTTTGTCTCAGAGTACGTAACTGTCAACTCGTGGATCATCAGCGAAGACAGCGAAGAGGTTGAGATCAAACTCGATTCCGCTCATAACTATGATGGTATGAATGCTTTGCTGAATTTTTTGAGAAAAACTGGCCAAAACTGGCCTCGTCTTCCTCAATCCCATTTCGGTATAGCTGGAATCTCTTGAATTATTTGGTCTTGAGGTTATATGTCTCTGTTCCTAAAACGGGTTCCCACATGGCTCCACGGGTCTTACGGCCTACCTCTATCCTGATTCCTTTCTTCCTTATGTTAAATTGCATGCAATGAATTCATAAGTAATCGCAACCTAATGTTGCGCTGCAATAAATTTTTACAAACTGTAGAATTGCAGAATTGTTTCCTATAACTGTCGAAATTTTTCAGAGGGTAAATACCTAGTGCTTCCATCAGGAGAATTGCATATTAGAGATGTCGGACCTGAAGACGGTTACAAGTCTTACCAATGTCGCACAAAACACAGACTCACTGGCGAAACTAGACTGTCCGCTACTAAGGGACGACTGGTCATCACGGGTAAGTCCTTGAAGTATTTAGTAGTTGTATAACACGCGATCAATTCATTCATGTTTAATGTTCGAGCTTACTTTCATTCATAATATTTGATGTTCCAGCTTCAATTGTATTTCAAAACTTGTTGAGTTTTAAAGTTTTAAATGAATAATGAATTAATAGCGATGTTTAATGCCTGAAGTAATTTATGAAGAATCAAATCTTAATAACTTTATAACAAGTTTGCTGAATGTTTCATAGACGTTAGAGACGTCACACATCTGTTTGATGTGTGACATTTTCGTGTCTCGTAAAGAGCCATATAAAATCAATAACTTCAGGTGGTTGATTAAATGAAATTATAATAATTCAGTTCATTTAATTTCGAATGGAATATTCCCATGCTAAAGATAGATAATGCTGGTACCAGACTTGATAGTTGCGTAGGTTAACTGCAACGTGTTTGTTTATTTATGAGAATGTTCTATTTGTTTTAAATTATATAGGTACCTATTTGATTTAAATGTATTTTAAATTGAAGAAATATAGAAATTACTCTTAGTTTGGTTGTTTTTAAAATAGTATCTAGAACCTGCCTGTATACTACAGGAAAATGAAATGCTTTTGTTTTGTTCCCTGTCTTCCCATACTAAACTATATTTCTTGAATTTAAATTAATTAAAAGTTTGTAGACCCAACTGCACTTGTGTCTCCAAGCTTCCAACTAAAACTATAACTTGCCTGAATGTTGGGATAGGGTACCCTGCAGAGCCTTGACTCGCGCGGTTTTTCAAAGTAAATGATTTGCGTCCTTTATGAGAAGTGTAGGGGCGTATAGGGCCAGTTGTTTCAGTCGAGTTCTATATCTCCGGTGTCGCTTGTCCGTGATTCCTTCTCCCAACATGCGCAGAGCCGGTGGGCCGGGTGCCTCCTAAGTTCGCTAGCGCGCAGACAACCAGCGGCTTCCAGTTTAACGAGTCCTCCAGCATCGCTTTGCTCTGCCCTGCGCAGGCTTTCCCTGCGCCCATGTACCGGTAAGACTCCATTAACGCCCTTTTGCGTCATTCCTCAGAGCCCATAGGGCGAGTTCCGCCAAAAATGTCTACAACACAAGTCGGGGCGATGTTTGTCACAAACTCCGGCGTCACGTTTACGATACAGTGCCCGGCGCAAGCGTTCCCTGTCCCCGTGTTCAGGTAGGTAGCTTTCCTGTGCTAGTTAACATTGTTCAACATTTCTAGAACCGGTTGGCCGTGTACCCCCCAAGTTCGCCACAGTACTGACTGGCACTATGTTCGAAGTAAAGAAAAATGAATCTTACGCTTTGCAGTGTCCCGCCCAAGCATTTCCGACCCCACTATTCAGGTAAAGTTACCCTCTTATTGACCCTTTGACAACGCTTCTGTAGACCCTGTCGGACACGTGTCACCGAAATTAGCATCTGTCGTAATGAGCACAATGATCGGGATCAAGAAAAACCAGGCATTTGCGTTACAATGTCCAGCACAGGCGTTCCCAGTCCCAATTTTCAGGTAGGCAATATTACACTTTCAAGTTATTCATACAAATACATAAATAATCACAAATTCAACATAACTTTTTTACGTTGTAATCAATTTTATCGCAGAACCTTAGGGAAAAGTTACTCCGAAATTTCCAAGCTAAGAAAAGAGTAGACTTTTAAACTATGATGTCAATCTAAGCATGGCGTTACTTTGTCCCGCTCAAGCATTCCCTACTCCAATGTTTAGGTAAGAATTTGTAGCATTCTAATCCGTTATTTTTTATTCAACTTGTAAAATGATTAAAATCTTCATTCCGTAGAACCGATGGGAAGAGTGTCCCCGAAATTCCCAACGGGAGACATAAGTCGATCCTTCGTAGCTAATATGGGGGATGGAGTTCCGTTACTTTGTCCTGCGCAAGGGTTCCCTGCTCCAGCATTTAGGTACTTGACCAAATTTCAACACTACTCATTGTACTAACAGAACCCATGGGCAAAGTATCACCGAAGTTTCCATCAACGGAAACCGGACGCAGCTTTACATTTTCTTCGAACTCATGTGTGACTTTGCTCTGTCCGGCACAGGCTTTCCCCACTCCAATGTTCAGGTACACTGTTTTATCTAGATTTTATGTCTTTAGAGCCTGTGGGTCAAGTTTCGCCGAAATTTCCGTCGATGGACAGCTCGAGGAGTTTCAGTACTTTGTGTAACACCAGTTTGACAATATTATGTCCGGCGCAGGCGTTCCCCGTCCCATTGTTCAGGTAAAAATCTGAATAGAATAGTGTCTAAAGCTTACCCCCCTTTTGGTCTCTAGAGCCGGTCGGTCAAGTCTCACCTAAATTCACAACCGGTGATAAATTGCGTGCTTTCGATGCCACGGGAGGCGCAAGCATCACCATTCTGTGTCCAGCCCAGGCTTACCCTGCCCCAGCTTTCAGGTACATGTTATACATTTCGTATAATAATAAATTACATAACTTTTTTCATAGAGCCTGTGGGTAGCGCCGCTCCAAAAGTAGCGATGAAAATGATCGATATAACAGAATCATCTTTCAATAATACAGTCACGTTACTTTGTCCGGCACAAGCATTCCCCGTTCCAATGTTCAGGTAAATGCATTTACATCAAAATTATAATTATTTGAAAAGAAAATCGCAGGTACCTTTATTTACACAGATCTCGTATCAGGAAGAGTTCTTTCAAATATCCCATAGTGAATAACGTAAAGATTTTAGTAAACCCGGCGCAGACCATCCCTGTCCCATGGTACATGTAAAATCTGAATAGAATAGTGCCTAATCTAAAGTTCACCCCTTTTGGTCTCTAGAGCCGGTCGGTCAAGTCTCGCCTAAGTTCACCACCGGTGATAAAAGTCGCGCTTTTGATGCTACGGGAGGCGAAAGCATCACTATTCTGTGTCCAGCGCAAGCTTACCCCGCCCCAGCCTTCAGGTATTAATGTTATACATTTCGTATATAAATATGCAAAACTTTGTTCGTAGAGCCTGTCGGTAGCGCCGCTCCAAAAGTAGCAACAAAAGTGATTGATATAACAGAGGTTTCTTTCAATAATACTGTTACAATACTTTGCCCGGCACAAGCATTCCCTGTCCCAATGTTCAGGTAAAATACGTTTCTGTGTTACTTTATACAGTTTAAATAGACCTACCATATCATTTATTTGCATACAGAACCTGTAGGAAGAGTTCCTCCGAAATTCCCCACAATGGATAACTCTCGAGGTTTTAATGCACAAGTCAATGCTAGTGTGACATTGCTGTGCCCTGCTCAAGCGTTTCCACTTCCTTCCTCCAGGTAAAACGATTATTGACTGGATCATTCTTTTCTAGAGCCCATAAATAGCGCCCCACCAAAAGTTCCAACTAAAACTATCGAATTTGTGGAATTCAAGGTGGCTTCCAACCTAACCTTACTTTGTCTGGCTCAAGCATTTCCAGTTCCAGAGTTTAGGTGAGTCCCAGGAATAAGAAAGAACTCATTAATATAGACGCATTTGTTATAGAGCCTATCGGCCTGAAAGCCCCTACTTTCTCTACGGGTTTCAAAATGGCGTGGTATGTAAAGGACGTTGAACAGGGCTTCGCTTTGCTTTGTCCATCGCAGGGATCCCCAACCCCTATGTTCAGGTATCTTACTGTTTATTTTTTTAGAACCAATTGGCTCCAAGAGTCCTTCGTTCTCTAGCGTCTCAAAGTTAGCATGGTTTGAAATTCACGACGGTCAAGACTTTGCTTTGACATGTCCAGCCCAAGGCTTCCCGGTACCAGCGTTTAGGTGAGAGTAACGAAAGTCTATTTTTCCTACGAATTTTCAGAGCCCATCGGTTCCAAGTCGCCCACATTTTCTACGGACGATAAATTAGCATGGTTTGTAAGACCTACGGAACAGAGCTTAGCGTTACTTTGTCGTGCCCAGGGATATCCAGTCCCTTTATTCAGGTACAACATAATTTTTCGTAGATATCATCATTAATAACTGTATGTAAACTTTTAGAACCAATCGGGTCGAAGTCGCCTACCTTTTCTACGGATAATAAATTTTCTTGGTACGTGAGAGATGTCGGGCAAAGTCTGAATATCCTGTGCCCAGCCCAAGGTTTCCCAGTGCCAACATTCAGGTGAATGTAATGAATCTTTTATTTGATATTGTAGAACCCGTTGGCTCAAAGTCCCCTACCTTCTCAAACGACGTTCAGTTTTCTGGGATCACTCGTAGAACGGGTCAAGACTTTGCGCTCTTGTGCCAAGCACAAGCGTTTCCTGTCCCCATATTCAGGTAAGAAACTTTACATTACGGTCATTGTTTCACAGAACCTATCGGGTCTAAAGCGCCATCATTTTCTCTGGAATTTAAAAGCACCACGCTCACAAAAATAGCAGAGCAACCCCTTGTTCTTATGTGTCAGGCTCAAGCTCACCCCGCTCCTATGTTCAAGTGAGTGTCATAGCATAATGCTATATTTCTTTGGTTTAGAACCAGTAACTGCGAGAGCACCCGCCTTTCCGACCTCCGCGTCTTCTTACAACTATGACATTGAAGCTCATTCTGGTGGCTCGATGCTTTGTCAAGCACAAGGGTACCCTCAACCAAGTTTCAGGTAGGTGGTTGCCAGATTGTCATTGACAACGTTCAATATATTATGCTAGAGCGAAGGCGCCTTCGTTTTCCACTCAATCTAAAGACAGTATCTTTGAAATGGAAGTAGGACAGAGCTTCGCTTTACTTTGTCGGTCACGGGCATTCCTTACTTCTGTTTTTAATTGAGTTAGTAATAGTAACCATGAATATTATTGTTTTCTTCAGAGCCCGTTAGTTCAAAACCGCCAACCTTTTCTACTGATCTTACGCTATCGGCGTTTACGAGACATAAGGGTCAGAGTTTCGCAATGTCGTGTCAGGCCCAGGCTTTTCCAGTACCAAATTTCAGGCAAGTCAAGTTTCTGTTAATAAATAGGGTTTCCAGTTTATCATAAGGCACATTACTTTTTTTTTTGCAGAGCCAGTTGGGTCTGATTCTCTTTCTTTTAACTGAGTCAGACCGTAACTCGAACAAATAGTTTTATAGAACCTGTTAGTGCACAATTCTCAAACTTTTGCTTTTGGGTCAAAGGTGACTGAAAGTCATAGTCAATTTAAAATTTTTTTTAGAGCCAGTTGGAGCGAAGGCGCCTTCGTTTTCAACTGAATCTAAAGGCAGTATATTTGTCAAGGAAGTAGGACAGAGCTTCGCTTTACTTTGTCAGGCACAAGCGTTCCCAACTCCTGTTTTTAGGTGAGTTTGTAATAACCATAAATATTATTGTTTTCTTCAGAGCCCGTTAGTTCAAAACCGCCAACCTTTTCTACCGACTTTACGTTATCAGCGGTTACGAGGCATAAGGGTCAGAGTTTCGCAATGTCGTGTCAGGCCCAGGCTTTTCCCGTACCAAATTTCAGGCAAGTCATGTTTTCCGTCATTTTCATTTTGTCCGATTTTGCACAAGGCCGTGTAGTAATTTTACATAATATTCTGTGCAGAGCCAGTCGGATCCAAGGCTCCTTCTTTTTCTACTGAGTCAGCGCTTTCGTCTTTAAAAAGGCATCAAGACCAAAGCTTTGCGTTACTGTGCCAAGCACAGGCATTCCCGGTACCCATTTTCAGGCAAGTTTAAAACTACTAATTCGGAACAATAATTTTATAGAACCTGTTGGCGCAAAATCCCCAACTTTTTCGTCTGATTCAATGGGAAGTATTTTCCGAAGGCGCGTTGGACAAGGCTTTGCTCTTCTATGTCAAGCTCAAAGTTACCCTGCTCCGACATTCAGGCAAGTGCTTTTATTTTGATCGCAGAGCCGGTTGCATCTAAAGCGCCTACATTTTCTACGGACGCCCGTAGCACAACTTTTGTACGGAGCGTTGATCAAAGTTTTGGCCTCTTGTGTCAAGCTCAGGCTTTTCCGGTCCCCATTTTCAGGCAAGTTCAACTTACTTAAATAGCTCTTATGATTCAAATCATCTTGGAAATCTTTACACCGTCAATTTCTTTATCTAGATCCGATTGGGAGTGCTGCGCCGAGTATTACTGTAACGAAGGCTACCGTACATTACCCTAAAAACTCTTCTCTTGCACTTGTGTGCCCAGCGCAAGGCTTTCCTGTACCAATGTCAAGGTAAACACGTACACTTGTTGATACACAATCATTTTGGGGTTGGCGAGTCATAAGTCATGAGTCATAAGTTGATTACAATTTGGTACCAGCAAAATATAAGAAGGATGTTGTTGGATAGGCGCGATTGGTTCTTAATCTATATTTCCACTCTTCCTCAATAAAGGTTAAACTCTTTATGCCAGGTACTGTCATTGAGTCGTCTCTGTTATTACAGAACCAACCAATAAGATCGCTCCTAGAAAAGATTCTACTAAAAGCTTTGACGGTGGGGAACTTTTCACCGTGACCAAAAACAATGCAGCTTTCATGACATGTCAAGTAGCTGCATTTCCTGCTCCTGTATTTAGGTGAGTTGATGGACAATACTCCAATTCTCGAATTCGAATAGTAATTCATAAGTCCATCGAAAGAATGGAGCTGAATGTGACAGGTAAGTGGTAACACCCTCGAGCTTACTCCGCACTTATCTTACTCTGAAGCACGTTTGTGCTTCGAACATAAACCAAAACCAAGGTATGTCAAATCACATTATTTCTGTGGTCGGATGTTGGAGATCCATGTCACTAAACCAGTATATTTTTTGGTAAGTTGGGCATTTATTTACTGAAGACAAAATAGACATTGATAATTAAATTTTTTGGGCTAGCTAGGTCAACCTAGGCGCGCTGTGTTTCTTAATCTTGATTCTCCCTAATTTAAAGTATTATTCCCTGTGTCGGGTATTGCTATAGAGTCGTCTCTGTTATTACAGAACCCACCAATAAGATCGCTCCTAGAAAAGATTCGTCTAAAACCTTTGAAGGTTGGGAAGTTGTCACCGTGCCTCGAAAAGATGTGGTGTTTTTGACATGTCAAGTCGCCGCGTTTCCCGCGCCCTTGTTTAGGTGAGTAGGCCCAGTACAAGGTCGGTTTTGCATTCCAGAGCCTTCCGGTAGGACCGGGCCGAAGGTGACAGGCGACGGGCTCAATCGACTAGTAGGTCGAGAGAGTGTACCCCTCGCGCTCCTTTGCGAAGCGCAGGCCTTTCCTGCTCCCCTAATGAGGTACGGCTTGAACTCGATCACGGCTGGCCGTCGGCACCTCACGCATTCATCTATCACATAGTCATACCATATCACCTCAACTCAATGTACCTATGTGCGTTGTTATTGCAGTATGTCGGTTGCGGCGACCGCCCCGCCACATGTGACATGAAGGCGTGATGATCCGCGGCCGGCCGCGCGCCTCTATTCGGTCCTCAGCCAAAGTAACGATTGAGCGGCGCAGACACCTGTTGGTAAGTGTCAGGGTGTTCTTGCTTTTATTCAAGCGCTTTAATCTTTACTTTGTGCTTATCGTGAGTCAAGGTTGCACTTTTTTTTAAATTTACAAATATAAACGGTCTCTGGTAGCTTTTGTCCGTTGCTAGCTTATCGTTTGTTTTTGTACTGAGCTAATCGTGTCTAGGGGCGATTTCGTTTTAATTCTCTAGTTTTATTGAAATCTTCATGCGCAAGTCATTCTAATTAGTTCATCGCTTAGTATGTATTTTTCTTCTTCAAGAACCAACAAACAGTTTACCTCCAAAGCTGTCTAGTGCTCGATTACAAGAATCGGAAATTGTTAACGGGCGAACTGGGACCATGCTTTGTCTTAGTCAAGGTTTTCCTGTTCCTGCTTTCAGGTGGGTGATGGCTCGATAGAAAGTAATGCAATAAATCCCTGTTACATTTTGATTTACGAAAACACTTTTAGACTTTTGGTATTCCTAATGATACTATCTTTTTAGATGCTCATATAACAATTCCTGAAATCCTTCTCTATTGTTTCAGATGGTACAAGTTTGTCGAAGGCACTACAAGGAAACAACCAGTTACGCTCGATGACAGAGTAAAGCAAGTGTCTGGCACCCTTATTATCAAAGAAGCTAAAGTTGAAGATTCTGGAAAGTACTTGTGCGTTGTGAACAACTCTGTTGGAGGTGAGTGACTTAACAAAGAGTTGCTGTTGTAGTGACAGAAGACACTGTGTGACAGCCGAAATGTTACGTGGCGAGTACTGTATATTGTTGCTGATATTCTTGTCCTCCTGCTTTCAGGTGAATCGGTTGAAACTGTGCTTACTGTAACTGCTCCTTTGAAAGCAACCGTTGAACCGGCTACTCAAACCGTTGATTTCGGACGCCCAGCTGTCTTCACCTGCAGATATGAAGGAAACCCTGTTAAGACTATCACATGGTTCAAGGATGGAAAGGACATGAAACATCACGATGCTATGCTCAGGTATCTTTCTATTGACAATTTTATAGTTCATCAGCAGCTTTTAGACATCCACTGTTGGACGAGGCCTTTCCCTTTCTTTGCCATAATCACCACACTTGGCAGGTGGATTGGTGATCGCAGTATTGGTGTTGAGTACTCAGGTGGATGCTAATGCCCATCCCCTGGTGTAATCCCTTAGTCGGCTTTTGCGACATCTACGGGAGGAGACGGTTTATAGCGTAATTCCCATTTTTATAAGTAAGAGAAAAATAAATTTGTTGTGTCATGTTATGTCCTCTGTGTATTGAGGAGAGCTGTAAGCTACAAGGACAGTAGCATCATCTTCAGTAAAAATTACTTTTCGAACCATTCCACGTAAGTTCTGAGCATACAGGATTATCAAGATAATGCGATTGTTAATAGGATAATTACAATCCAGCACTTTATGGAAGATGCTAAATCAAATATGTCAATATGCAATCACATTGGTAAACGCGGGCCTCTTTAGATAGTCGTTTCTAAAATGAATTTATCACATACTAAAAAGGCACTCGCTACTGAGGGAGAACAAGCAAGAAACTCAGCTCATATAGTAATATTTTCATGTCGTTTATTTTTGTTTCAGAATCGAATCCGTAAAGAAGGAAGACAAGGGAATGTACCAATGCTTTATCAGAAACGATCAGGAAAGTGCTGGAGCCAGTGCTGAATTGAAACTTGGAGGACGATGTATGTATTCTCACTTATGTACAATCCATTGCTATAAACATGGGAACTGTTAGAGATCATTTCGTAATCTAGAAAACGCCAAATAAATAAGAAATATGCTGTGAATATAAAGTGGCTATGTTTTGTATTGTTATTTGTTAGGATATTGTGAGGATCATGCTAATGTTATGCCATGTAACGAAATGATCAAATAAATGAATATCTGAATATCTGAAAATTGTAAAGTTAATAGACGAGTATTGTGCAGAGATTCAGACATACTGTTCTGAGCTATAAAAATATACAAAAGTTGTAAAAATTTTAAGTGAACTATTTAGTTTTTATGAGGAATAAAGTTCTTTAAACTTAAGGTTGCGGTGATGGCCGCACGCTAAATCAACTCGAGAATAGCGCAAAAGTCGGCCTGCATATTGCTGTCCCTGTTTGGCTAACGCAGGCGCGCGCGGGGCACAGCCGAACACTTATTTCTATTCTGTGGCCGTTACCATTCATAATTCGAAGCTGGTATTTATTTTTTATGCAAACGAGCATTTGACAAAAATATTTTTTTGGCATATTTGGCATTTGTCACAAACTTTTTACATTTATATATCTAGCAATAAAAACTCCTTGGTACCTAGTTCTGCGAACAGTTAGAACTCGCGAGCACAAACTTTTTTCCAATAATTGTGATCAGGGTGGTTATTCGCTATGACCTATGAGATTTCTTTTCAATAACGTGTGACGTCACCCATACGATTCAGCGATGATTCCACGCAGATATCGTAACGAGCCCGCGTTATGTTACGTTTGGTCAGAGCGAATAAGGGGGCAAGTTGGTGCTTTGATGATCGTTGAGTTTGGCTCAACTTTCCAATAGCGACTGTGAGCTAGGAGGTTCATATTTTTATCACATGTAGACACAAGCCTAAATATGAAATGGCGTACTGCGGAAACCAATAGTTTTAGCATTGTGAGCTATGACAAAAAAATCAAAGAAAAATATTTCAAAGTAAACGCTCAACTTTCCTTTAGCTACTGCTAGCTAGGAAGTTCACATTTTTATCACATGTAGGTTCACATAGCACAAGCCTAAATATGAAATGGCGTACTGCGGAAACCAATAGTTTTGGAGCTATTCATTTTTAAAATTTGCTAATAACCGCTTTCCGAACGCCATGTTTTGGTGATATTTTACTTTTTATCAGTGTTCCCATACGATTTTCGGCTTTTGACAATGACAGTGACAGACCAAATGGTATATTTTGCTAAAAATTGGTGGTTTCTCAATTTTCAACTAGTCGTGTTTTTTGCTCTTACGGTCCAGTCGGTTACGTATTCCTTGAACATCAATGAACTCTGTCATCGTTTGTGTTCTCAGAGTTGAGATTGTTTACGTGCTTACTCCTGTTTGAGAATTCATCGAAGGACTTTCCTTTAGCGACTATAAGTATAAGGCTTGAGGGGGGAGGGGAGGGGTGGGTTGTCAATGTCAAAAGCCGAAAATCGTATCCAAACACTGACAAATAGTAAAATATCACCAAAATATGGAGATCGGAAACCAGTTTTTAGCAAATTTCAACAATGAATAGCTCCAAAACTATTTTTTTCCGCAGTACGCCATTTTATATTCAGGCTTGTGCTATGTGAACCTACATGTGATAAAAATATGAACCTCGTAGGTCACAGTCGCTAAAGGAAAGTTGAGCATTTACTTTGAAATATTTTTCTTTGATTTTTTGTCATAGCTCACAATGCTAAAACTATTGGTTTCCGCAGTACGCCATTTCATATTCAGGCTTGTGCTATGTGAACCTACATGTGATAAAAATATGAACCTCGTAGGTCACAGTCGCTAAAGGAAAGTTGAGCATTTACTTTGAAATATTTTTCTTTGATTTTTTGTCATAGCTCACAATGCTAAAACTATTGGTTTCCGCAGTACGCCATTTCATATTCAGGCTTGTGCTATGTGAACCTACATGTGATAAAAATATGAACCTCGTAGATCACAGTCGCTAAAGTAAAGTTGAGCATTTACTTTGAAATATTTTTCTTTGATTTTTTGTCATAGCTCACAATGCTAAAACTATTGGTTTCCGCAGTACGCCATTTCATATTCAGGCTTGTGCTATGTGAACCTACATGTGATAAAAATATGAACCTCGTAGGTCACAGTCGCTAAAGGAAAGTTGAGCATTTACTTTGAAATATTTTTCTTTGATTTTTTGTCATAGCTCACAATGCTAAAACTATTGGTTTCCGCAGTACGCCATTTCATATTCAGGCTTGTGCTATGTGAACCTACATGTGATAAAAATATGAACCTCGTAGGTCACAGTCGCTAAAGGAAAGTTGAGCATTTACTTTGAAATATTTTTCTTTGATTTTTTGTCATAGCTCACAATGCTAAAACTATTGGTTTCCGCAGTACGCCATTTCATATTCAGGCTTGTGCTATGTGAACCTACATGTGATAAAAATATGAACCTCGTAGATCACAGTCGCTAAAGTAAAGTTGAGCATTTACTTTGAAATATTTTTCTTTGATTTTTTGTCATAGCTCACAATGCTAAAACTATTGGTTTCCGCAGTACGCCATTTCATATTCAGGCTTGTGCTATGTGAACCTACATGTGATAAAAATATGAACCTCGTAGGTCACAGTCGCTAAAGGAAAGTTGAGCATTTACTTTGAAATATTTTTCTTTGATTTTTTGTCATAGCTCACAATGCTAAAACTATTGGTTTCCGCAGTACACCATTTCATTTTCAGGCTTGTGCTATGTGAACCTACATGTGATAAAAATATGAACCTCGTAGATCACAGTCGCTAAAGTAAAGTTGAGCATTTACTTTGAAATATTTTTCTTTGATTTTTTGTCATAGCTCACAATGCTAAAACTATTGGTTTCCGCAGTACGCCATTTCATATTCAGGCTTGTGCTATGTGAACCTACATGTGATAAAAATATGAACCTCGTAGATCACAGTCGCTAAAGTAAAGTTGAGCATTTACTTTGAAATATTTTTCTTTGATTTTTTGTCATAGCTCACAATGCTAAAACTATTGGTTTCCGCAGTACGCCATTTCATATTCAGGCTTGCGCTATGTGAACCTACATGTGATAAAAATATGAACCTCGTAGGTCACAGTCGCTAAAGGAAAGTTGAGCATTTACTTTGAAATATTTTTCTTTGATTTTTTGTCATAGCTCACAATGCTAAAACTATTGGTTTCCGCAGTACACCATTTCATATTCAGGCTTGTGCTATGTGAACCTTCATGTGATAAAAATATGAACCTCGTAGATCACAGTCGCTAAAGTAAAGTTGAGCATTTACTTTGAAATATTTTTCTTTGATTTTTTGTCATAGCTCACAATGCTAAAACTATTGGTTTCCGCAGTACGCCATTTCATATTCAGGCTTGTGCTATGTGAACCTACATGTGATAAAAATATGAACCTCGTAGGTCACAGTCGCTAAAGGAAAGTTGAGCCGCTACTATTTCTCGCAAAAACTAGGTACTGAATGGTAAACAAAGCACAAGTCGTAGGTATGTTAGTTACCTAGGTTACTTCATTCCAAATCACAAGACAAATCTAAATAAAATTACAAAAATATTGCAATGTCATATATAACAAACAAATAGGTGAACAAACACAAGAGCAAGCGAAGCGCGGGGTTACACAGTGTACTAGTGTGAGTGCCTGTCGAGTTGTCAAACATCACACAACCGTAGTTCCCCGACCGGCCCTCGGTTCTGACGCGATAGCAATATGGGCGTTCAGAATTTTTTAGAAATTTGTTCAAGTTCCGTAATACCAAAAATGATGAATAAAAACTTGTTGTTTTTTTTATATCGTGTTGTTATTCTGTTACTTGACAATATAAGCTATGTTCCTACACATAAAATACGTAACATATCGTTGTTTTTCATACGAAACAAATAAGATGAAAACATGTCGTTTAGGTCGTAAAAATATACAAAAAGTAATTCGCTTACATTTCATTTTAGGTATATATTTTGATAAAAAAAACTATCTGGGAACATAGATAAATACTATCCGAATCCGAATAATAGCATAATATGGTGGAAATATGCTCGAATTACAAATGACGTCGGTATTACGTTTGTATGGGCAGTCCATCCTTCGCTGGGTTCTTAAAACAGTTATTGTAATAACCACTGGACACTACTAAAATGACAGTATGCCTTTTGGATTTACAGTTGAACCACCTCTAATCCGTCACAGCTTCGGTGAACAAACCTTCCGCTCCGGACCATCTCTCTGTTTGAAATGCGTTGCATCTGGTAACCCGACCCCCGACATCACCTGGCTTCTTGATGGTAAAAAGATTTTTTATTTTATGATAAAACTAATGGATGACTAATTTTGACTGGATGGATCCCTATAGATAAAGTCCGAGGTAGACCAAACAAGCCAGTGCTTGTATTTACTTAGACGTATTCCATAGTAATTGGCAGCATATGGCACGGGATCGAGAAAAATGGAAGGAAACGGGAGGTTCTTGAACCAGCAGTGTGACAGTATAGTTTAAGAATAAAAATGTTATGTAGTAAACTGTAGACCTTTTAAAAACAACAAAAAAACAGGTGAAAAGATGAGCAGCGGAGAGCGGCTTCAGATCGGGCAATTCGTCACTGCTGATGGAAACGTCGAATCTCACCTGAACATCTCTTCAGTGCACACCAACGACGGCGGATTGTACACCTGCGTCGTTTCTAGCAAGGTATTTCTCCACTTTCTTAATGTTTTTAACCTATCAGCCATGGCACCAATGTGGGAGAAAAGGGTTTGCTTAACTGTCCTACTTTTAAAAGAAATATCTTCCTCCGAATGGTTTTGTGCTCGATCGAGGTTCGCAGACCTCTGCTGTTCCACATTTAAAAAATTTTCGAAGATATCATGTCTTTGATGTGATGAGTAAAGTGCTGATAATAAGTAGTATCATAATTCTCTGGCGAATATTTTAACAGCAAGTGTTTCAGTGTGTATTCATCTCTCACTAAACTTTTTGGAATGGGTAAACGTCGGCAAGTTTTGTCTAGCGCGGCTTTCCATTGTCTTTTTTGTCATCCTATTGTGTTGAATGTTGAACTTCTTTTTATTTTCTCCTTTATTATTGCAATCGATAGTTTTTGCATATTATAAAAAGCCAGACAATGTAATAAGTCAGACTGTATAGTATAGACCATGCATACCATACACGAGTGCTTACAGTTGTTACAAAAACATATTAGTAACTTAGGTGAGTGGTAATGATGATTAGCGTTCATTTGTTTGTCTTTTACAAACGTAATCTTCTGAAAATATGTATATACCACTCGGGAGGACAGCTTAAAATCGTATTCGTCTAGCTTCAAACACAACAATAAGTTACATTATCTCAAATTCTTGTACCAATATGTAGCAACCTCGCCTATCGGTTGCCATATTCAAATCATAATACTAAGGAAAATTAATTAAAGAATTTCTTCTAACAATATTCTCTTCCTGAAGGTTGGAAGCGCCTCCCACTCAGCTCGCGTCAACATCTATGGCCTGCCCTACGTGCGTAACATGAAGAAGCGCCCCGTGGTTGCTGGAGACACCTTGATCGCTCACTGCCCGGTGGCTGGATACCCCATAGACTCCATAGTGTGGGAGCGAGATGGACGGTTAGTACTCCACAACTACATCAACAGGTCAGAAGCGCTTCTCGCTCTGGTCGCGCCAGCAACTATGCTTAACCCTTCGTGCTTCCCATCTACACTTATATTAAAAAGAGGAAAAGTTTGTATATAGGTGAATCTCTGGAACTGGTGAACTGATTCCAAAAATGATTTCACTAATAGAAAGCTACACTATCCTTGATTACTATAGGCTATATTATAACAGACGAAATCGCGGGGATTCAGATAGTCTATAACATACTCGAAGATGAGTGTACTGATGAACATGACCTGATGGATATTCAGCTATATGATTGAAACTTGGAGCTTCAACTTTCTGTCTGTTTTGATTTTCAGTGTGCTTCCAATCAACCGCAAGCAGAAAGTGTTTCCCAACGGAACTCTGCTCATCGAGAACGTGGAGCGACTGAGCGACGAAGCAACCTACACCTGCGTCGCCAAGAACTCGCAGGGATACGCCGCACGAGGAACGCTCGAATTACAAGTTATGGGTAAGTCGTGATTCTGAAATGAAATTGACTTGAAAGTATCTCTTAATTTATATGTAATCATCATTTAAAGCATTATAGCAATGAGATAACACACAAGATGATACTAATTACTTATTTTTTAAAGAACAGGATATAAACGATTCATGGTTCGACTACGAAAGATACTGTTCACATAATGCTTTACAAATGTTGATATTTTGAAATTGTGATGAAGAGTAAACCATTCACTCGTATGTTTTATCATAGAAATCTGGAATAAGTGATGTTCCAACAAAATCATAATAATTATTGTTAGACCATAAATAAGTGATTGACCATGTCCATCAAAAGTTTCTCAACTGACCCAAAATCCTCGCCTGTAGATAATTTAGCCTTTGGCCAGCAGTGGGACATAAAATGGTTAGAAATATAGTAGAATGTAAAGTACTTTGTGGAACCAAACAAATTCTAATAAAGTGAATGGTTTTTCGTTGAGTTTAGTAAGTTTGGCTCTAACATTTATTCAATTTATTTTACTTTAAAATATTTAATGCTGATTAAGTTATTATTAGTTACTGCCATATTATTACTTACTTGAAATACTAAACTCAGTGGCTCTTTTTATAACATAATGTCATAGTAGCTATATCAACCAATCAAACATAAAAGTAGATAATTGAATACAACAGAAAATCAAAAACTATGAGATTTTTGGAATCTGCAAAAGAGCTAACTATGATATTATTTATGTCTAGTTTTATGTGAAACTAATGATTTATCTTTCAGGTGATTCAATTGACATGATCATTTAATAGGTACCCTCTTAAATATAGATTATATTGAAGTTGTGATGTTTATGCCCGCCAAAGCTACATTATTTGCCACACACGTCTCTCGCACCCCTTCGTTTAGTTTATTAAAGTTTGCACACAGTGCCTCCGCAAATGTTGCCATTTGAGTTCGGAGAGGAGCCGGCAAACGCAGGAGACATGGCCTCTATATCCTGCGCCGTGAGCAAAGGCGACCAACCCCTGAATATATCCTGGGTATTCAACGGACAACTTCTGAAACCAAAAAACTACCTGGGAATTGTGTTGACATCCATCAATAAAAAGACCTCGATACTGAACATAGAGTCCGTAAGTGGCGTACACAGGGGCACTTACTATTGTGTGGCGACCAACCGAGCAGGCTCCACTAATCACAGCGCCGTTCTCGAAGTCAACGGTACTCTCCCAAATAACCATCGGCTTGCTTTTTCTATCTACTATATCGTTTTATTTGAAATCTCCTTAAATTCCCGAAATAACACTGTGTAATGTCACTTCAGTCCCACCACAAATCACCCCTTTTGAGTTTGGAGAAGAGATACTGAACGAAGGAGAAACCGCATCTGTCTCATGCGTGATGAGTAAGGGTGACCTCCCGGTTCGATTCAAATGGCTGTTCAACGGTGAAGATATACAGCCACGAAACACTATCGGCATCGTACTCACGACTATTAGCAAGAAAACATCCATACTGAATATCGAAGCTGTAAGCTCGGTGCATCGAGGCTCCTTTACTTGTGAAATCAAAAACGACGCTGGCGAAACAAACCATACGACACTCCTTAGCGTAAACGGTTCGCCTCCTCGTTCATTAGTTATTATCGTTTCGTAGTACATACCTAACGCTTTTTATATCCACAACAGTTCCTCCCCAAATGTCGCCCTTCGAATTCGGTGATGAGCCTGCTAACGCTGGCGATACCGTATCCGTTCAGTGTGTTATGAATAAGGGAGACTTGCCGGCTAACTTTTCTTGGAGCTTGAATGAAAGAAAAATACCACAAAACAACGCCCTGGGAATAGTGATTGGCAGTATGAGCAAGAAAATGTCTATTCTGAACATCGATTCCGTGAATGGCACACACAGGGGTGTTTACGTTTGCCACGTGCAAAACTTGGCTGGTCACGTGAACCATAGTGCAACGTTGGAAGTAAATGGTTATTTGAATATTTTAAGGATTTATGTAGAGTTGGTTTTCTTTGAACAGTAGTATAACAGGTTTTAACCGTAGTTTCCTATCACAGTTTTACCCCAAATCCATCCCTTCACCTTCGGAGAGGAGCCAGCCAACGCGGGTGATACTGTTGGTGTCCAATGCATGGTCGCAAAGGGTGATGCTCCTATCAATATCACTTGGCTTTTGAATGGAAAACCTGTTCGTAATATTCAGGGTATATCCGTCGTCAAAATAGGCCATAAATCAAGTGGTCTCACGATAGACGGGGTAGCGTCTATCCATTCAGGAGTTTACACTTGTTCCGCTACCAACCAAGCGGGTCACGCCAACTATTCCTCAGAACTAGCTGTGAATGGTACTTATGTTCACACCATTGCTTTACCTAGATTGTGCTTCTTTATATTTTATACTTACTCATTTTCTTATACCTGGAATTTATCTCCGCCGCTTTTTGTTTGATATGCCGATTTGCGGTTTATAAATTTTTCCTGTGTCCTTAAATACTTGTCGTGATAACGTGGTGTCTCAAATAAACACAACTAATATGATTTTAACTAATTTTATGTGCACCATCACCTTTATGTCTAATTTGCTTCCAATCTGTAATAATGAGATGTTTCTGAAGTTATACCACAGGTGACACCATTCGATTTCGGGGAAGACGTTTTGAACGCGGGCGATATGGTGTCTCTTACTTGCACTGTTGGAAAAGGCGATTTGCCACTAAAAATTCACTGGCAATTGAATAACAAGATACTGAACTCGGGAAACGGTGTCATAATAAACAGGAACGGAAAAAGAATGTCGATTCTCAGCATAGAAAACGTTCAACACGAGCATATAGGCAACTATACTTGCATATCCGAGAACGAAGCTGGCCACAGTAGCCACAGTGCGGTGCTCAGTGTCAACGGTATCCCACATCCAATTTAGAATACGCTTCGCTTTTTTTATTCGCACGTTTCAATACATTTTCTATGATTTACACACAAATCTCTAGGAGTTCCCCATTCACTAAGCCCCATAGCTTTCTCCCTTATTTGCAGTCCCAAACTCGGAAGATAAAGAAGTGAAAACGATTGATTAAAAACAGCATATTTCATCATTAAGATTTCTTACCTACACATTCACTCGCTCATTCTTGCTATCTCTATAGTGGTGCCTCAGATCACGCCGTTCGATTTTGGGGAAGACGTCCTCAACGCTGGCGACACTGTTTCACTTATATGTACGGTTGGAAAGGGCGATCTACCATTGAAAATACATTGGCTCCTCAACGACCAAGTGTTGAACTCGGGAAACAACATCCTAATAAACAGAAGTGGAAAGAGAATATCTCTTCTGAGCATAGAAAATGTCCAGCATGAACATATTGGCAACTACACTTGCATCGCCGAAAACGAGGCTGGACTAAGCAGCCACAGTGCGGTACTCAACGTCAACGGTATACTAAAGCATTTTCGATTACAAAAAACATATGCTTCGCTTCTGTTACATCTGTTTTGGTTATTCCTCCAAACACCCCTATTCAATTCCTATGGACTCTTGCCAACGTCTCTAAAATGTTAATGATCCAGATATAGAAATCGGCAGGAAACGAAACTAACGACTTGTGATAACGTAGTAGGGATTCGACATATTAATTTCGATTAATGACAAAGAAACTCCACCTAGTTATACCTCAGATCACGCCGTTCGATTTCGGGGAGGATGTCCTCAATGCAGGCGACACAGTTTCACTGATATGCACAGTCGGCAAAGGCGATTTGCCGTTGAAAATACATTGGCAGTTAAATGATCAAATACTGAACTCCGGAAATAGTATTACAATCAACAGGAATGGGAAGAGAATATCAGTTCTTAGCATAGAGAACGTGCAACATGAACATATTGGAAACTATACTTGCATAGCCGAAAACGATGCCGGTCACAGTAGCCACAGCGCCGTTCTCAGTGTTAATGGTATCCATTGGTTTAAATTATCTACTTCTATAAAATTCTACGCTTTGCTTCCTTGGCACGATGCTGATTCCTATTAGTTTATTGTTGTGTTCTTTAGATTTGAATCCTTAAATTTGCTGTCCGGGAATGATGCCAAATCATATTGGTTTCTTTAGATAATCATTTACAGATCAAATACATATTTAAATCTCGGGAAGTGCTGTATAGGTGAAGTGTGTGGCAAAAAAGCAACTAGTAGAAGGGCCTCTCCAAAGCATAAGTTTAGACGTGAATGTAAATGAACTGTGTAAAATTATAAGTGATCATTAATATTTTTGATGTTATTTAGTTGCACCACAAGTTTCACCTTTCGATTTCGGCACTGAACCCATGAATGATCAGGATATGATAGTGGCTATATGCGCTGTCAGCAAAGGAGACATGCCTCTCGATATTAAATGGTATTTCAACAGCGATGTTATCCAATCTGGACTCAATGGTGTCATGCTTACGAATACCAAGCGCACGAGTCAGCTGACCATTGAGTCAGTGAGCCATCACAATCAGGGGAATTACACATGTGTCGTGAAGAACCAGGCAGGCACTACTAATCATACGGCCGAACTTTTCGTTAATGGTATTTCAGACGAAACCTTTATCAACAGTTTCAATTTATTATTCCTTCATCCTCTTCTGTAGATCTAAATTGTATTTGAGCTTTTTTGCTAAATCCTTTCCTTTTACAGTCCCTCCACAGATTATGCCTTTCGAATTTGGCGAGGAACCAGTTAATGCACAAGAAATGGTTTTGGTGACTTGCACGGTCACCAAGGGAGATCTCCCATTGAAAATACAATGGTATTTTAATGGCAAATTCATAAGATCAGGACAAATAGGAGTGAATCTTGCCAACACTAAGCGCACAAGCCAACTCAGCATTGAGTCTGTTACTCATCAGAATCAAGGAAATTATTCCTGCGTGGTTAACAATGATGCTGGGAATACGAACCATACTGCCCAACTTTATGTCAACGGTATTCACCATAATCGATATAACATTTCACGTAAAATTAACATTGGTTTTGTATATTCAGTTGTTATTCCCTCCATGTCCTTCCTTGAAAACTTTGGCGGGCCATAAATGTCGCATAAAAATATATAGCCAAATTGCATTCATTTTGGATGTAACCTTTCAGTGGCACCTGTGATAGCCTCTTTTGAATTCGATGAATCAGTATTTTATGGAGAGGGAGTACAAGTAATGTGCCACGTTACAAAGGGAGATAAACCTTTAACCTTCAAGTGGACGTTTAATGGAGGAGAAGTGAGTTCACTACCTGGGCTGAACATCATGAATGTTGGGGACATGGGGTCTGTGCTCATAATACCGGCGGTGACGGCCAAACATGCTGGAAATTACACATGCACTGCCGCCAATATTGTCGCAAGATCTAGCCACCACTCCACGCTCAATGTCAAGGGTACACGGTCTCGCTGAATAAACTGTGCTTTTCTGTTTCATCTTATACCTACCCTATCCGAGATGTTCGTTTAGTCTAGAAGTCTACATTTAGCAATGCATTCAATATAAGATCTATTAGGATTTTCTATGCTTGATATTTCAGTGGCACCGATTATATCGCCGTTCGAATTTGACGAAGCTATTTTCTATGGCGAAAGTATTCAAGTAATGTGTAACATTCCCAAAGGCGATATGCCGTTACAACTAACATGGTTATTCCAAAACCGACCTATTAAAAGCAATGATGCAGTGTCTATAACTAAAGTAGGAGCCAGAAGTTCTATATTGGCTTTTCCAGCCGTAACAGAGAGACATTCCGGAAATTACACATGCACAGCTTCTAATATTGTAGCGAGCACAAACCACACAGCTATCTTAAACGTCCAGGGTACACGTCTTTTTCGTATCTTGTTGTTTTTGTTTTGTTATTTTTATTTTAAATTATCCTCACCAGTTCCACCACACATCGTTCCGTTCACGGCTGAAGAGCCAGTCTTTGCTGGGGAATCCATTCAGTTGACCTGTCACGTATCTAAAGGGGACGCTCCCCTTACAATAAATTGGAACTTCCACGGAGAGGAGTTATCCTCTCACCAAGGAATTACCACCATGAAGATTGGTCAGAGAACATCACTGCTGACCATATCAAGCGCGACATCAAGCCACAGCGGCGAATATTCGTGCAATGCCGCCAATCATGCCGGCCTCGCAGTTCACTCTGCCACAGTTAATGTTCATGGTATCCCTCTCTCCAATAGCTGCCCAGTGCCCCCGCCTCTATAGCACGTTGCACGCTTTGCTCCGCATTAATTTCGGCTTTCTGGATTAACAGTATTGCCATACATCGTACCCTTCGAAGCGGATGAGTCGGTGTTCGCTGGGGAATCGGTCCAGCTCAATTGTCACGTATCCAAAGGAGACTTGGCCCTAGATATAAAATGGCATTTTCATGGGTTCGAAAACAGTTCTTCGCATCTCGGCATCATGACTACTAAAATGACATCACGCACTTCGTTTCTATCCATTGTTGCGGCCACTGCTGGCCACAGCGGCAACTATACATGCGTTGCTACCAACAGGGCCGGCTCTACTAATCATTCCACTGTCGTTAATGTTCATGGTCAGTTATATTTTCTCATCTACTACCATTGCAGCGATGCTACAGATATGTTAGCAGAATTAGCATGAATTCTGTTGAAATGTCAGCGAGCAGTACGCTTGTGTATTCATTTCATGTTTTATTTATTTCATCCTTTTTATGATTTAACACAGTAACACCGAACATTTTGCCATTCGACGTCGATCAAGCGTTATTCTCGGGAGAATCTGTACAAATGATGTGTCACGTATCGAAGGGAGACGCGCCCTTGGAAGTACATTGGAAGTTTAACGGTCAAGACCTAACTAGGGAACTCGGATCATTTACGCATGTTGGCAGCCGATCTTCAGTGTTGATGTTGCCTGCTGTCACTGGTGCACATAGTGGAAACTATACTTGTATAGCAAAGAACCACGCAGGAACTACTTCTTACACAACGATACTTAAAATTATTGGTATTTTACCGAATCCTACCTAGTGAATGACAGGCTTGCATTTTTGCAATTTTATTTTTTCTCCTTTTTCCGTTTCCTATTGAAAGAAAATTATACTCCTATTAATTTTCAAATTCAGTGGTCCCGCACATAATTCCGTTTGAAGTTGAGGAATCGATATTTGCCGGGGAATCGGTACATCTGACGTGTCACGTTTCAAAAGGAGATCGACCTTTGCAAATATCATGGAGTTTTCAAGGTCACGAGATTCCTTATCACAATAATAAGGGTATAACGACCACAAAATTGGGAGAGAAAGCTTCTGTACTGAGCATTCCGACTGCTATGGGTCATCACAGCGGGAACTACACCTGCACGGCCAGTAACCGAGCCGGCCACGCTAATCACTCAGCTCTCGTCAACATCCATGGTACTTACTCAATATGCCCTTTCCCCATTAGATGTTTTGAACAAATAAATGTCTAGCAGCTGCACGTTTAGATTAATTTAGATTTTATTCTTATTTGTGATTAGTTCCTCCCCACATAATGCCGTTCGAGATTGAAGAGTCAATATACTATGGAGAGTCGGTGCAAATAACATGTCATGCGAGCAAAGGAGACCGGCCTATGTCAGTCACATGGATTTTTGAAGGCGAAGATTTACCGAATCATTCTGACATTAAAACTATGAAGATGGCGGAGAGGACGTCGTTTCTGTCCATCGCATCAGTAACTGGTGCACACAGTGGAAACTACACTTGTATTGCAAAAAATAGGGCCGGAGAAGATAGATACTCCACCACACTGAACGTCAAGGGTACATTACTGTTAGATATCGCAGCATGCATCTTATATCCTCTACACTAACTTTTAAATATTTTCTTTGCTCAGTCGTTCCCCACATCAAACCTTTCGAATTGGATGAAGCAGTATTTGCGGGTGGATCCGTACATCTCGACTGCCACGTCTCGAAAGGCGACATTCCATTGGATATTTCGTGGAGCTTCCAAGGAAAACCCGTGACACGTAGAATGGGCGTGAAGACGACATCATTAGGCGATCGCGTCTCTGTTCTCGATATCCCCAATGCCATGGGAGCTAATAGCGGCAATTACACGTGCACAGCAACAAATAGGGCAGGCACAACTAGCCACACAGCGCTCTTTGAAGTGATCGGTATTGATAAATAATATTCTCGACATATATTTACTTTCTGTTTAGTTCCTCCTGTGGTCCAACCCTTCTCCTTCGGTGAGGTCGCTATGAATTCTGGGCAAGTCGTAACCGCTCCTTGTTCGGTCGTTGAGGGTGATCATCCGCTACGGTTACGATGGCTTTTCGATGGCGAACCTATTATACCAAGGTCGGGAGTGACTGTGTTTAATCTGGGAGAAAGAAGTGCTATATTGAGTATCCCATCGGTGTCACATAACCATGCTGGAAACTATACTTGCACCACCGAAAATGCAGCAGGAAACGATTCCCACACTTCAGTGCTAATTATTAACGGTGCATAATTATTCAACTATCGTCAATCAATAGTAATACATACCGATTTCTTATTATTCTTTCTTGTTACAATTTTGGTTCCCTTTGTTCTTTGGTTAATTTCCATCGTTTTCGATCTAATAATTTCAGTTCCCCCCAATATTCTGCCTTTCGCATTCGGCGAGAAGCCCGCAAACGTTGGAGAGTATTTACAAGCGGCATGCACGGTGAACCTCGGCGATCTTCCTTTGACTATAACCTGGGTGGTTAACGGAAAACTCATATCCCAGAGGAATAATGATTATACGATGACTAATTCTAAAAGAAGTAGTATCCTCATAATAGAATCAGTGGACGCAAAACATGCTGGATCATACACATGCGTCGGTGAAAATCGTGCGGGGCGTAGTACCCATTCAACAGACCTTATCGTATACGGTTAGTCGGTAATCATGTAGGTGCTAGACTTCCATTAATTTGTCATTTAGATAACGTTTGTTTCAGTTCCTCCCAAGATTTCACCTTTCGTTGCCGGTCCGGAACCGGCTTTTCTCGGGGATTATTTTGCGCTCCAATGCATCATAACTCACGGTGACCAGCCTGTCCGTATCAATTGGACGTTCAATAATATGTCTGCCAACTCTGTCCCTGGAGTCCGTGTCAGTAATGTCGACCGAAGGAGTAGTGTGCTCACGATAGAATCTGTGGACGCGACGCATGCGGGACTGTACAACTGTACTGCGAGTAACACGGCGGGTGTAGCTTCGCACACCACAGAATTAGTCGTAAAGGGTGCGATTACAAGCGCATATAATTGTTATATTGCTTTCGAACTCCCTTCACTTCTTAACCTTACGTTCTAGCTTCATTTTCTTAAATATTTTGTCCTAGTTCCACCGTTGATAATGCCGTTCAATTTCGGCGATGTTCCAAACAATCCGGGAGACACTGCCGTAGTGAACTGCGTCGCTACCAAGGGTGATATGCCGCTTGAAATCTCGTGGACATTCAGCAGTGAAACGGTAGATTCGAGCCTTCAAAGAGACATCACGACGACGCCTCTGGGTCCCCGCGCATCTGTTCTAACCATCAACTCCGTGAGCGCGAACCATCAAGGAAACTACACGTGCATCGTACAGAATGCAGCCGGTCGAGCCGAGCACGCAGCTACGCTCGTTGTCAACGGCACGTCCATATTATTTATACCTACTGCGATGCGATAATACCGGGAACTAACATCACAAAACCGCACATTCAAAGAACCGATCCGTCACTGTCACCGTCATCGAACTTTTCTTCAACCTCACGATTTGCTAACATTGCTTGCCAATTGATACTCTAACCCAATTTTCTGTGGTTGTTTCCAGTACTGCCTCGTATAGTTCCATTCTCGTTCGAAACTCCGCTGTACGCGGGACAGGCGACTCAAGTCACTTGTTTGGTCTCGGAGGGCGATATGCCTCTCGATATTCAGTGGTACTTTGAAGGGCAGCCTTTGAAACAGAAGACCGGTGTTACGGCGACTAAAATTGCGCAGAGAGCTTCGTTGCTTCTGATTGACCCAGCGGGATGGTCGCACACTGGCACATATGCGTGTATCGCGCGCAATGCTGCGGGCTTGTCCAACTATACCGCCTCGTTAGAAGTCCATGGTATACCTCTCGCATCTGTGTACCTTTCATTCCTTGCACAGATAGCTTTGCGTAGTTTCAATATTGTATGCTTGTTTGAATGTTCAGTTCAGTACGGAAATAATGATAAATTCTAACTGGATCAAGGAGTTCCAAGATACTCACATGGTAACATGTTCCTTAATAGTTGATAGATTATGTTTATAGTTCGGAGGAAATGTTTATGGCTATTAATCCATCCTTCTGGGTAGGACACTTACATTAGATATCGATTAGGAACCGGCTGCGGCTATCATCGACGATCCTTTTCTTCCTTCCCTGCATTTTCTTCACTAACCCATCCATTTCCTTGGGATCCCTTCTGTACTTTATTTTCATTCATTGTTTTGCATTATGTACATTTAGTTCGCTTAATGCTTGGCTTATACCAACACCTGACGAAATTATTTGTTATTTAAAACCTAACTCGCACAAAACGAAAATTATTTTTTGTATGAATCTAAAACGAAAGTAAAGTACCTATTGTGAGAAACTAATAATTTCGTCAATAATTAAATTGCGTTGCATATTTATTCGTATGGAGCTTTTTGGTTTTGTTTATTTTTTATTATTTCTGTCCCATTTTTGTTTTTGTTTTTAGATTGAGATGCTTTTATTATACAATTGCTAGCTGTGAAATATTTAAAGCTTCTATAGCGACAGCTTAGCCACCAGAAACCTCTAAAAATTTGAGAAAAGCACGTATTTTGACAACAAAATAAATTCTGTTTAAAAAAAACCAGTATTCTATTAAAATTGCAGTCGTTTTAAGAGCTTTATTTTATAGAACATAGTTTATCTCTGGATTGGAATATCTCAGACTGATACGAACCACAGTTACCTTATCATCAGCACTATTTTCATCATTGAACTGTGCTTGACAGTAAAGCATTACCATTATTTAGCACTAAAAAGAAAACCTTGTTAAGTAATCATTGAGTTATTCCAAGTCCACCCAATGCCCTCTTTGAACTAAGCCCACTAAAGTTATTCTAAATGTAAACAATAAAATCACTTCTTGCAAGTAAAAATTATTTTTTCAAGTAGCTCTCTCAATCCGTTGAAATTGATAGTTTGAGACGCATGACAGCTGTTATAACAGACCGATGCTATTTCAGTGCCCCCTCGCTGGATCATCGAACCGACCGATAAGGCTTTTGCCCAAGGGTCCGATGCTAAGGTCGAATGCAAAGCCGATGGCTTCCCCAAGCCCCAGGTCACTTGGAAGAGGGCTGAAGGTAAGTTCGTATACCTATAATGATCCCACACCTGGGACTGCGGCACACGTAGAGTCTGTAAAAAGTAGGCAGTAATGTGCCGTGGTGTGTCCGGCCTAAAAATAGGCCTCTCTATCTCCTCCCGTGGATGTCGTAAAAGCCAACTGAGGCATTACACCAGGGGATGGGCAGGACCTGAGTACTCAACATGAATCCTGCGATCGCCAATCCGCCTGCTAAGCGTGGTGATAATGGCATTTCCCCCCATTGTACTTATGGGGGAGGCCTCGTTCAGTAGTGGACGTCAAAATGCTGGTAATGATGATGAATGGCCGTAATCAACCAAAAAGGCTAGCGTCAGTTAGTTCGTTGCATCACTGATTCTTTCTTGATCCTGATTTTAGGTCAGTGACCTGGTTAATGGTTCAATTGTTCTGAAAGGTTCTAATGTAAGAACTAGTGTGGTGAAAGGATTCGTGAGCCTCGCTCACGATGCTCTTTCAAGAGGCCGTCGAAGGTGCCACATACTTTCGTATTTTCCGAAACCAAGATCACAAGCTCTCAGAATTAGCAAGTTGAAGTGGCAATGGGCAGGCCATGTAGCACGCAGAACCAACGACCGTGGCTTAAAAAGGTTCTCGATTAGCGACCACGAAGCAAACGACGCAGTGTAGGCAGGCCTTTGTTTCATTACCGACGTCATTTTAGAGATCGGAGAAAGTCTGTGGATGAAGGCGGCTCAAGACAGTTCATCGTGGCGTTCTATGGAGAGGTCTATGTCCAGCAGTGGACTTCTACAGGCCAATGAAGACGATGATTACAATAATTATATTGGCTTATTCGACTTTTCCCCCTAAAAATCCCCCTTAGAGGGGAAAAGTGAAATATCCAAAACGAAAAGAGGGATATCCAGATTTTTTTACGTTATGTTTCAGTTTCTCCCCTAAAGGGGATTCTCTCAAGGGGGAAAAGTGGAATAAGCCATTATATTTTTATTTTTCAGGAGATACGCCTGGCGATTACAAAGACCTTAAGCCTAACAACCCTAATGTAAAAGTAGAGGACGGAACTCTGGCTGTTAGCAATATCCAAAAGACAAATGAGGGTTATTATCTATGCGAAGCCGTAAATGGAATTGGATCAGGATTATCTGCCGTGATTCTTATCAGCGTTCAGGGTATGTAACCAGTTATATTAATAAATGAAGACAGTGAAAGTACCACCGCTGACAGACCACCTGGCATCGAGAAGATCGCGGATAAGACCTGGATGCAATCAGCTGAAAATAGGAACACATGGCACAAAATGGAGGTGGTTTATGGCCAGCAGTCGAGTCTCGGTCGTGGTGGTCGAGCTTAGGCCGGACTAAGAATAGGTCTCCTCTGACTCCTCCCGCGGATGTCGTAAAAGGCGACTAAAGTATTACACCAGGGGATGGGCAGCAGCATTCATTCGAACCGAAAGTCGCAGTGTAGGACTCCCGATGACATTGTAAACTCCGACCTCCTTCTTTTGATGACCTCCGTGGTGCAGCGATTGAGTGGGGTTTCTGAGAAGCAAGAGGTACGGGTTCGATTCCCGCTACGGGCAAATTATGCATGATCGTCAAATTTTTGTTCCTGGTCTGGGTGTGTTGGTACCATGGTATTTGAGGGAATCCTAGTATGGAATCAGGAATATGTAAGTAACTGTTGGGTGTTATGTTATGTTATATGTAACGGTCGCAGGAAGTCGGTGGATGAGGGCGACTCAAGACCGTTCGTCGAGGAGGAGGCCTATGTCCAGCAGTGGACGTAAACCGGCTGAAGATAATGCATGAAGCAAGAATGATTTAACTTGCAGCGAATTTTAAAGAAAATAATTGAACTATAACCTTATGTTTTTCTTTCTAGCACCACCTCAATTCGAAATTAAGATGAGGAACCAAACTGCTAGACGCAGTGAATCTGCCGTACTGCAATGCCAAGCTAAGGGAGAAAAGGTCAGTTGCTCTCCATCTCTTGTCAATCGTACGAACGAATATAAGGACATTGATCAGGAAGGTTTCCAAATGAAACACCTCTAGGCAGCATCCATTAACTCATACAGTGTCAGCTCGTTCCATGGCCGAATTGGTACAGGAATTGCCGATAAGAAGCTAATATGAGGCTTCGAGTCCCTGGATCAGAATTTTTACCGCTCTGCAATCATTCGAACGAATGTTCGGACATTGATCAGGTTTTTGAATGAAACAGCTGTAGACAGCATCTACCGATTCCGCAGCTTGCGTCAGCTCGATCCATGGCCGAATTGGTTAAGGCATTGCCGATTAGAAGCAAAGTCGTGGCTTCGAGTCGCTGAATCGGATTTTTTGGGTCATATTTAAATATAATCTTTTTTGAATCAGTGGAGCTCTTTGCGCAGAGTAATGGCCTGCAAGGGAAACCCCCTCAGCATTTCTGTCACCTAGCAGTAATGCTATTAAATTCCTGTGTTTAAACATAAGAGTTATCGGTGAAATTACAGACCAGCTGGCGGATTATGTAATTCTATTGCTATCAATCTCAATGCTGTTTCTATTTAAAATTATGTTTTTAAGATCACTTAATTTACGCGGTTTTAATGTGTAAATTATTCCCAAAAAATAAATATCAATAGAAACAGCTTTGAAACTAATAGTAATAGAAATACGTAATCGGCAAAGAACTTTTTATGTTCCATTGTAATGGTGTATATAAAGATAGAATCTATTTTCTCAGCCCATCGGTATAATCTGGAACATGAACAACAAGCGCCTCGAACCCAAGTCCGACCCTCGATACACGATCCGCGAAGAGATCCTGCCTGGAGGTGTGGTGTCTGACCTCAGCATCCGGCGGACGGAGCGATCTGACAGCGCTCTCTTCACCTGTGTCGCGACCAACGCCTTCGGATCTGATGACACCAGTATCAACATGATCATTCAAGGTAAAACACTTCATCCGTTCACCACCAAAACTTTTTGAAGAACCACCTTCAGAGAGCCTATTGAAAGTGTTCATCAGATCTTTGTCATGTTTATATTGGACCACAACTTGTTCATAATTGCCGTAGATATCGCGTAACATACATTTAAATACCATAATAAAATAATTATAACTCTTTATTTCTGATGACTAAAATAACTTGAAAATATTGACAGAGGTACCTGAAGCCCCCTACGGCCTCAAGGTCTTGGACAAATCCGGAAGAACGGTACAGCTGTCATGGGCCGCGCCGTACGACGGAAACTCACCCATCAAGAAGTTCCTTATCGAGTACAAACGCGCCAAAGGCAACTGGGACAAGGACATTGACAGGTATTATTTATTTTTATTTATTTAGGACAACAAACAATTACAATCGTGCAGTACTAAATATAGGACTAAAAATAACACTGTGATTCTATGAGAGTAACCAGACCCGTTGTCCACAAGTTAGGTATGTTTACATTATAGGGCAAAGAGAAAGTACACATGACTTAAGTTTAGTGTGGACAAGATAGGTATTTTAACTGCCAAAGCTGATTGACACCTTGACAAAGCAGTGTCCTCACGCATTCCGACCACAGCTAATACTAACTACGAGGTATAACCGGCTGAACCGGCTTCCTCAAACATGGCTAAAACCTTCAGCTAATTTAATCTTTAAAACTAAAACTCTAATCTCAATCTAATCTTGTCTTTACGTACACATCCGGCCATTCTTCTAACCTTAGGCCAGGGCCACAGTGCGAGCCTAGCGCGGGTGCGACGGCGGTCGCGAAATATCAAACATATGAAACCGCCGTTTGCGTCCATAGTGTAGTGGCTAAGGCGGGCGCCTAGCGCGACTGTCATGAGCGAGTAGCGCGCGTTTTTTTCAAACGTTCCTATCCGCGCGTTATGGCCACACTACGGGCCTAGTAGGCAAGCGTCTCAAAGCGCGGCTGGCAGGGATATCAAACCAGTTGGGTCTTATCCGTGTCTAATAGCTCACGCGTCACTGTGGCCACCCGCACGCTCCTGCCCCGTCGGGCCCGCAAACGCCTCTGCCCGGTCGGGCCCGCAAACGCCCCCGTCCCCGCGCATTCACTGTGAACTCGCACTTTCAGATCTCTCTTCATCCCATTTATGAAGAAATCGTTTCTAAGCGATAAGACCGCCCATTGTACTTTTAATTATCATGTTAAGTTTTGTATATACTTTATTATCAAAAGATGTACAATAAAGTGTCCGGGTACGGGCGCTAACTTATATGATTAATCTATTATTAAACAGAGTACTGGTCCCCGGAGACACGACTGAAGCCGGCGTGTTCAGCCTGCGGCCCGCAACCGCTTACCACATCCGCATCGTGGCTGAGAACGAGCTCGGAACCTCTGAACCTTCGGAAACCGTCACCATCATCACCGCCGAGGAAGCCCCCACCGGGCCCCCGCAGGACGTCAAGGTTGACGCTATTGACAAGCACACGCTGAGGGTCACTTGGAAGCCTCCCCCACCCCAGGACTGGAACGGCGAACTTCAGGGGTAACGTTTACCATTATCAACCTTTTAAGTAGCCCCGTTCATTGCTGCCATTGATGTTTTCGAGCGGCGAGCAAGTAGCTGACTGAGGTGCGGGTTTGATACCCGCTGCAGGACAAATGTTTCCATGATCTGCAAATATTTGTTCCAGGTCTGAATGTTGTGGAACCATGGTACTCATAGTTTCTGATACCCACCACACAGGTCCTAGCGTGGAATGTTATGTTAAGAGTAAAACTACAACAGTAACTTTACTCGCCCGTCAATATTGCGTTTTGATGACAGTTTAATAATACAATCTAGTTCCTATTTAATAAGTCTATAATTTGTAATTAACTTTATTAGGGTAAAATTGCTTTTATAATGGAGAAGCACTATAAGAAGTCCCTTAGACTAAATTTTATAGGCTTACTTCGCTCGCTTCAGTCTCTGCTCCCTACTGTGGCTCTGTTATTGCGGATTGCGGGTTGGATTCCCGCTGCGAAACAAATGTTTGTATGATCTGCAAATATTTGTTCCGGGTCTGAATGTTGTGGAGCCATGGTCCTCGTAGTTTCTGATATCCACCACACAGGGAATCCTAGTGTGGGATCATGACTACGTATGTAACTGGGTGTTTATGTATGTATGTTATGTTATTTTGTATTTTTATTAATTGCGGCCATATTTGCAGATACTACGTCGGCTACAAACTGGCGTCAAGCAACAAGTCGTTTGTTTTCGAAACCGTCGACATCTCTAAGGAATCTGGCAAGGAACACCACCTGGACGTTCTCAACCTTAAGTAAGTTTTTCAACCCATAAAGGCATAAAGCACCTTACAACCAGGTTCATTTGAACTTAGACTATTTAAGCGAGGTTTTTTTAAGCGTTGATAAATTGGGAGAAAAGAAACCAGGCAGCTATAACAGAGAATATAAATATATTATTCGGTAGGTGTGTTCACAACTGTGTCCGTAAAAAGAGGCTCGCTCAAACTCGATCATCCCGTTTTGTGGCGGTCGAAGACACAAGCGGGGATAATCGGAACTAAATCAATAGCTAGGCGGCTGTCTAAGATGAAGAATCAATTAGGATTACATACCTTGTGTTGTGGTTCCACAGTTGACCCCTAGATGGTACTAGGGTCAACAAGCGGTTTTTCGACGGTTTAGCTCCACAATCACAAGTGCCTGAGGAGCCGAATACAGCGGTGGAAAATCACCTACCACCACCACTTATCACCTATTTCTACCGCCAATCAGTAGTTCGCATTGCTGTGTTCCGGTTTGAATGGTATTGGTGCCGGTGAAATTACGGGCACATGAGACTTTTCATCTATGTCTCTGGGTGACGGGCGCAATGCAATGCCATATAGAGCGCGTCCTAGGTGGGCGTAGCCTAGAAAGTATTGCATTTCTTAATGGTTGGAGTTACCGCCTAATATCTGGTGGATGCCACTAGGAAGTTCCGTCATTCACTCAAATAAAAAAAACCTAGCAAATGACGTCATATTCTTAAGTCACTCTCTGTTATGGACATCAAAACAACAATTTTGTTGATCTTTGAACAAGTTAATGAGCCATAATGGTAATTGAGCACTCTGGGTGCGGCCGTAAAACTAAGTTATCTAACTGCTCAAAGAATTTGAAAATAAACAACCGCTAAATCGGTCAGGCAAAGTAAAATCGAAATCAATTCGTGATTGTTTTTGTCTCGCAGAACCTACACCCAATACTCGATTGTCGTTCAAGTCTTCAACAAGATGGGGTCTGGCCCAGTTACCACTGAAATAAAGGCATACACTGCCGAAGGTGCCCCTTCCGCCCCGCCCCAGGATGTTCTCTGCACTACTCTTACAGCTCAAACTATCCGCGTCTCTTGGGTTTCACCGCCTTTAGCTGCTGCCAACGGACTGATCAAGGCGTACAAGGTTGTCTATGGACCCAGCGAGACTTGGTATGGTAAGTGTCTCCCAACATTATAAAACCCCCAAATGATCAGACCGTATCTAAGAACAGAGTCGCCATAACTATTATGCGTTATACATATTATATATTATATTATTTGTTATAGAGATACAAAATGTGAATAATTAATGCATTGGTATATATACAGGTTGTCCCACGGCTATGCCACATGGAGGGAAAGTACCTTAAATATTGTAGATGGAACATTTTACTGAAAGAAGACATTATTTGAATTTAAAAAACAATTTAAACTGCATATTTAAATAATTACATGGTTGAACCGGGAATCGAACCCGTTACACGAGAAAAATAATCATCCTGTAGCTTTATCATACCGATTGAAAGGCTTCATCATAAGGATTATTTTTTGCTAAGTAACATAGTATCAGAAATAAAAGGAAGAACAAGAATTTTACCATTTGATGATAAATTTTGTTCAGAAAAATGAAAAGCTGACATTTGCCGTAAAAACATAAAACTGACATTATCATAAGTACCTATTACTAATAAATGTACCCACTTGAGAAGAACCAGTATTAAAGTGTCCACGAGCTACATGCAGAAGTTAAACGTATTATTCTAAATATCCACCAAAACAAGATCAAAAAATCGTCAGGCAGCGAAATAATCAAAAGAGTGCGACTTTGTATTCAACAGGAAGGGACTCATTTTGAGCATTTGATAAATTGATTAATTTTGTATTAAAAATCTTAAAATTCTTGGTCTTCCTTTTATTTCTGACACAATATTATTTAGCAAAAAATAATCCTTATGATGAAGCCTTTCGATCGGTATGATAAAGCTACAGGATGATTATATTTCTCTTGTAACGGGTTCGATTCCCGGTTCAACCATGTAATTATTTAAATATCTATGAATGCAGTTTAAATAGTTTTTTAAATTCAAATAATGTCTTCTTTCAGTAAAATGTTCCATCTACAATATTCAAGGTACTTTCCCTCCATGTGGCATAGCCGTGGGACACCCTGTATAGTACCTGTGGTACTCCCCAAATTATCAAACTGTATCTGAGAACTGAGTTAACATAATCATAGTGCACCTACTACTAGTAGTGTAGCCGTTACTATGATTACAGTTATACTGAATTTATAAACGGAATTTATTAGTTACTTAGTTAATTTAGGCTCAAACAATAACATATATTTTCAGATGAGAAGACTAAGGACACAAAGATCACGGCTAGCAGCGAAACAATTCTCCACGGACTCAAGAAATTCACCAACTACTCAATGGAAGTGCTGGCGACTACCAACGGAGGCGACGGCGTGCGATCCATTCCCATCCACTGCCAGACCGAACAAGATGGTAATACTATTTATCACTTTATCCTTATTATCCTGCCGCGGTGTGTTAGGCCTAGACCCCTCCGTCTCCTCTCATGGATGTTGTAAAAGACGACTAAGGGATTGCACCAGAGGCCCAATTCTCTTAATCATTTTAATCCGAATCGAGACTGAATAGGGGAAACTTCTTGACATAAATATTCCTCCTTTCAAAATTCAAAAGATTTGGATAGCGCTAAGGCTGCCAAAATGATGCCCATTGTGCGTCCCTCATTGCCATTTGCAACTGTAATTATGGGGCTGGTCTGGATTGGCGTCCTGATATTAAACCGATTCAGTTACTTGAATCGGCCCGCTAGTCATTAAATTACCTTACTGGCCCGTCCACTTAACAAATGATTAATTAATCGTCTGGAAGAAGATTCTCGGAAAAATCTTGCACGTAATGACGTCACATCTCGTATGAAGCCCATGTACAAAATGATGGTTTATTTTGTACATGGTTATTTTTGTTTTTTTTTCATACGAGATGTGAGAGTTTTTTCCGAGATATGACGTCATCTCATGGGCAAGTTTTATCCGAAAGTATGCTAATACTAGAGGTCCTTGTAAAAGAGTTCTTCCGTGGAAGTACTACCACCATTTGACGACCTCGGTGGCGTAATGGGCGAGTAGCCGGCTGAGACGCAAGAGGTACGGATTCGATTCCCGCTGTGGGACAAATGTTTGCATGGTCTGCAAATATTTGTTCCGGGTCTGGGTGTTGTGGTACCATGGTACTCGTAGTTCCTGATACCCACGACACAGGGAATCCTATTGTGGGATCAGGACTATGTATGTGACTATTGGGTGCTATGTTATGTACCTATTTCTGATGTTGATTATTGTATATCTTTGTCAGTGCCCGAAGCCCCGCGTGCCGTGAAAGCCCTAGTGATGGGACAGGACTCCATCCTAGTGTCGTGGAGACCTCCAGCGCAGCCCAACGGCGTTGTCACCCACTATAACGTTTACACGCAAGCCCAGAATGCCGAGCCTCATCCTAACAAGGTAATATCGACTTGGCGGGACAAGTCGTGCCCGTATATTTAGGGGCATATAAAAATCTGTCATTGCCATCTCCATTTTTATGATAATTTTAAAATTCTTAGTTTAAACATAGTAAAGAAAATATGCTAAATTTTACCGTTCCCCGTTTGACCGTTCCACACTATTGCCGAAACTATTGAGGCAATAATTATAAATGAAAATCCTAACCCCCTTATTCATAATCATTTTTGAAACCTATTTTAGTTAAAATATCTTTTGTCTTGTTTTGACGTATGACATTTTACATCAGAGAGAACAAGACAAAAGCTATTTTAACTAAAATTCTTTAAATTCTTTATATTTTCACGGGAAACGGAAAACACTCGTAATGAGAAAGTTCCTATAAAATTGTGTAAGTTAATTGGTCCAGGTTGTCATGGTTACTACGGTAGCCTACTTGTACGGGTACCTCCACTCGAGTCCGACTCGCACTTGACCGGTTTTTAGAGGTAAACCGGTTTTTATAGGTAAGTGTTAAACCACACTCCCCACAGTTCCATTGATGTTCGACAACTCGACATGATCCAACAAGCTGGTACCGTTATTGCTGCCATACGCTGATGTCCCTTGTATGATCAAAAATTACTTTTTGTTCTGATACCTTACCCTCCTTTATGTTAGGTGCCAGCAACTCAGACCAGCTACTCAGCAACTGAGCTCAAGGCCGGTCGCTACGACTTCTGGGTGACCGCGTCCACGATCATCGGGGAAGGCCAACCTTCAGCCACCGCTTCATGCAGCCCAAGCGACAAAGGTACCTGGGGGCTTAGTACGGGTTTTGATAGTTTTCGAAACTATATGAAGTTTCGGTTCCATCCAATACATTTACTGACAGCGTCCTTAGTTTTCTTCCCGTTTTCGCTAGGGGCGCTGCAAGTAAATGTATGGAAGGAAACGAAACTTCATATAGTTTCGTAAACTATCAAAACCAGAGGGCCTAGCCAAACGGCATTCGCTTCGAAGTGATTCCATTTCTACAGTCGTAATTCAATACAAAAGACCACGTGACATATCGATAGCTAACGTCAATCCCATACATTTTGGACTTTTCTTTTGACGTCATCGCTATTAGAATGTTACTTTGTCTACGGCCTCTGTACTAAGCCCTCTGTAAACAGATGGATAAAGTTCACTTTTCTTAAAACCATAAATTATTTATTCATTTACTATCATGAGTACAATGACAAACAGGCGACAAAGTATGGTAGTTCCAGCCATTCTTAATTATCTACTATGGAAATACTATATCAATCAATGCCCTTTTATGCAAGCTTTTGTTTAAATTGACCTGTTAGTATATTTATTTATTTAAGTCCAACAGCTTCATTTAAAAACAATCTATGCTAACAAAAATAGGCGTCGGAAAAGCTAATTAATGGTCCTCACTGATTGATACAAATTAGCTAAAAACCGCAAACAAACAATGATATGTTAGCAACAATTTGAATAGCTAAATAATAACATACCTATAAGCTACGAGTGTATGAGTTGGGTAGTATCAGCAGTTGTTGTCAGTAATGTTTGTTGATGTGGGACCAATCTTGAAACTGAATTTTATACCAGTTCCACGAAACCGATTGACCAAAAATGTTTCATACCTGTCAAGTTCAGATGACAATACAATATTATGGTGACGGCGAGCTGATTCAGATCAGCTTTGTCCACCTTCCGTCTCCATCATCAGTGATGGAGACGGAAGGTGGACAAAGGAACTCCTCGATGATTAATAGTTGCCTGGCAGTGTTTGGGCCCAGTATAATCAGCTCATGGTTTCGATCACTAATTATCATGTCTTTTGGTAATTTGTTTCATATGTTTAATTTTGTGTTATGTTCTTTAGGGAAAAATAGATACATTTTCTTTCTCTCTATATTCTTGCTATACACAGACGATACAAGCGCGGAGCAAGCCTCGAAACATAAATTAACACATTGGTTCATCTCCGTCCTTAGTCATATGTGGCCATCGTCTTGTACACCACAAATACTATCCCCTTTGTATCGAAAGGCAGGGTTCGTTAAATATCACATTTCACACAACATTATCTAGACCCAGGTTAAGCAGAGCTTGTGTATACTTAATACAATACATTACATAGATAGATCTTTTTTTTTTAATTATACATATAAAAATACCCAGAACACCCTGAACAAATATCTGCAGAACGTACAAATATTTGTTCCGAGGTGGGAATCGAACCCGCAACCTCCTGCGTCGCAGGCGATTCTTCGCCCGCCGCGCCACTGAGGTCGTCAACTTCTTGTCAACTTGCCATGTCAATTCGTTAATTTGTATTTTCCGTTAAAGTGCCCGCCAAAATAGCGTCGTTCGACGAATCGTTCACCGCTACCTACAAGGAAGACGTCAAACTGCCGTGTCTCGCTGTTGGAGTACCGCCTCCTAACATCTTGTGGAAGGTAAGTACACACTGTTTTTAACACGCATTAATTTGTACGTTGGTATGTAAATGTCGCCATTGCCGTGCCGCGGTGTGTCCAGCCAAAGAGTATACCCCTCCTTTTCCTCACGTGGATTTCGTAAAAGCCGACTTAGTGATTACACCAGGGAATGGGCAGCAGCATCCACCTGAGTACTCAAGTCCCCTATTGCATTCTATGGGGGAGGCCTCGTCCAACATGGGGCATCAATCGGCTGATGAAGAAGTAAATTTTTATTAGTTGTGCTAGGCCTTATGCTAGTGGTATGCAACAAAGTTTCCTCATCAGCTGTGAGTCATCCACTGCTGGGCATAGGGTTCCTCCATAGAATGCCATGATGAATGATCTTGAACCGCCTCCACCCACCGATTTCCTACGACCATTACCAGTCCATCGACTGTCCTACACTGCATTGTCAGATTCGTGGCCACTCAAGAACCTTTAGTTCCCAGCAACCAGCTTCTTTATTATGCTTCTCCATCCTTTCCTTCTTAGCCAGTGCTTTATTTCCTCATCCGCGTTGAGAATTGTGACTCCTTCCCAGCATCTCGATTACAATCCTATTGTTGAATGTGTGCAGGTGAAAGGTCTGCCGCTGGTCGGATCGGAGCGCGTGCGCCAACTGCCGGAGGGCTCGCTGCAGATTGCGGGCGTGGCTCGCGAGGACGCCGGCGAGTACTCGTGCCACGTCGACAACCAGTTCGGCACCGACACCGTCACACACACTCTCTCCGTACTAGGTAAACTTTACTTTGTAGTGAGTTTTTATATGGACCTAGCTAAACTTTATTTTGTAGTCAGTTTTTATATGGACTTAGCAAAAATTTACTTTGTAGTGAGTTTTTATATGGACCTAGCTAAAATTTACTTTGTAGTGAGTTTTTATATGGACTTAGCTAAACTTTACTTTGTAGTGAGTTTTTATATGGACCTAGCTAAACTTTACTTTGTAGTGAGTTTTTATATGGATTTAGCTAAACTTGACTTTGTAGTGAGTTTTTATATGGACTTAGCTAAACTTTACTTTGTAGTGAGTTTTTATATGGACCTAGCTAAACTTTACTTTGTAGTGAGTTTTTATATGGACTTAGCTAAACTTTACTTTGTAGTGAGTTTTTATATGGACCTAGCTAAACTTTACTTTGTAGTGAGTTTTTATATGGACCTAGCTAAACTTTACTTTGTAGTGAGTTTTTATATAGACTTAGCTAAAATTTACTTTGTAGTGAGTTTTTATATGGACCTAGCTAAAATTTACTTTGTAGTGAGTTTTTATATGGACTTAGCTAAACTTTACTTTGTAGTGAGTTTTTATATGGACCTAGCTAAACTTAACTTTGTAGTGTTTTTATATAGACCTAGCTAAACTTTACTTTGTAGTGAGTTCGAAAAAGTAAAATCGTATTCGAAAGCGATTATCAGTTCGTTAACGCGCTGGTTACTGAACTAACGCAACCCAGAAAGAACCAGTGACCGCGAATGTGAAACTGGCCGTTAATACCATGTAACTATTCCAGCGCCTCCGTTCCCGCCCCAGCTCAGCATCGCGTCGTCGTCGGTGTCGTCCCTGACACTGCGCGTGAAGCCGTCACCGGACGTGGAACAGCAGATCGCAGCCGGGTACACCGTACACTACAAGCAAGAATTCGGCGACTGGGAGACTGTTCAGGTACTTACGTTTATATCGAGCTAAGACGAATCTATTACTAGCTGCGCCCCGCGGTTTCAGCCGGGTAAATAATAAATAATGATGAAATTTGATGATGGTGATGATGATCAGTAGCCTATGTATTAATTCAGGGTATAAGGTATCTCCATTCCAAATTTCACTCAAATGCGTTCAGCCGTATAAGCGTGAAGAAGTAACAAGTATAATATTGGTGTAATCGCTTAGTCAGCTTTTCGAAATTCACGGGAGAAGATGCAGGGGTCTATTCTTGGGCCAGATAAACCACGGTATGACAAAGACCATACTTGATAGTAATTCGAGTCAAAATACGATAAAAAAAGTTATTTTTAGGGTTCCGCACCTCAAAGGAACCATTATAGAATCACTCGTGTGTTTGTCTATCTATCTGTCACACCCTGTTTTCTCCGAAGCTACCTTACCAAATAAGTTGTGGTACATATACAAAGTTAGATTACTCGATCACAAACGTATAGCGCAAGCATGTCAAACATGCGGCCCGCGGGCCGCATGCGGCCCTTTACAGCTTTGACTGCGGCCCGATTCAATTTTAAGAACATATTATAGTATATTTTCTGACATTTTACTATTAAGTAATGCTACTATTAAATAATGATATGACCATCAATTGATCAAAATTATCTTAAAGAATTGTGAATTGATAGTCAAAATGACTATCAATTCACATTCACAAACAACTTGTCAAAAGTTAGTCACCGAGTGACTTTCAGTTAACAGGGCAGGACTACTAGGTACCTAAGTACCTATATCTATGCAATGAGTTTGTTTTCTTTAAAGTTGGGTTTTGCGGCCCACTCATTTTACGGACTTAAAGCATTTGGCCCACCAATGACTATGAGTTTGACATGTATATGGTATAGCGTAAATAAACGAATCCTGATTTTGGAGGGAAAACAAGACAAAAAAAACTCTTGTCAAATGTACCATGTGGCATAACAAATGAAGGAACTCGTTATGGGAAATACAACATTTTTTTTTTATTTTTTTTTAAATGCTTATTTATAAAGATATTAAAGAAAATATGCAAAGATTCGCCGATCTCCTCGACCGGACTCGGACGTTTCTCATTACGTTTGTTTATTTTAGATTCCAAGCACAACAGACACGTACACTTTGGAGAACATGTTCTGTGGATCCAGATATCAGCTCTACGTCACGGCTTACAACGGGTAAGTTACCCTTCTTATGTGGCATTCACCATCCCTCTATATTCTTGAGTTCCTTATTTATCGAACAAGCAACGTATGTTTGTTTGTCTGTACAAATTATCTCGAAAACTGTTAGGATAGGGAGTTTTTAAGCCGAGAAAACGATCTAGCTTGGAAACGCGAAAAAACCGAGAAGGTCTCCGGCGAAAATCACAGTTCCCAAGCAAAGTCCGTCGTTAAACATCGTTCTAACATGGGGTTGTATGGGTTTTTAGGAGATTCTCGTAGTTCTTGGGAAATGAAATGAAATGAAATGAAATGAAATGAAATGAAATGAAATGAAATGAAATGAAATGAAATGAAATGAAATGAAATGAAAGTTTTATTTGCTTGAATACAGGTACATTGGTTCTTAATCTATAGGTTGGTTCACTGTATTCAACCAGATTGTCGTGCAAATGTTTAATTTTCTAATAATAATTTCAATAAAATTCTTATGTATAGTGTAAATAATTTCATGCATTTAAATTAAATTTATACATAAAGCACGGTAAATATAGGTTTTAAAATGTCAATATTAAATTATACTTAGCTAAAATTTTACTTAATAAGTCAATTTTCGAATTATAAACATTTAGAATTTTAATTTAAAATATTCATCTATAGAATAAAAACATTTATCACAGAGCCATCTATACATTTTATTTTTAAATTCATTATCCCTTAACTCTCTAAATTCATTGGGTAATTTGTTATAAATATTAATTGCCATTTTATAGCAGTTTTTATCACACATTTTTAATCTATACCTAGGTACTACTAAAGGCTTTTGTACTATTTTTCTTTTAAATATAGCATTTTCATCTTTATTAAACAGCTTTGGATTGTTCCTAACAAATTTAAACATTTCAAATAAATATAACGAGGGGAGTGTGAGAAGATTGTGTTCTATAAACAAAGGTCTACATGAATCGGTCCATTTTAAGCCAAATATTGAGCGAATACACTTTTTTTGCGCTATAAAAGCTCTCTGAGAGTCTGTAGAATTTCCCCATATTATACCCCATATCTTAGAATGGAACATACATGACTATGGTACACTGTTAAAGCTGTTTCAATGTTAGTAAGATTTCTAATTTTTCTCAATGCGAACATGAATTTGTTTACTTTCTTACAAACACTATCCATTTGTAATTTCCAATTGCAAAATTGGTCTATAGTTATTCCTAGAAAATTTATATTGTTTACAAGTTCAATGTCATCATTATTATACCTTATGTCAATTTTATCATTTATGTTTTTGTTATTATATGTCATGTATTTCATAAACTTAGTCTTATTTGTGTTGATTTTTAAATTATTAGATTCTAGCCAATAAATTATATCATGCAATGCTTTGTTAGCAACATTCATAACAAGTTCGGTAGATTTTTCTTTTATTAAAACAGTTGTGTCGTCTGCAAACAAAACAGTGTACTGGTCTGTTGATTTCGGTAACTCGTTGATGTAGATTATAAACAAGATTGGACCTAGTACACTCCCTTGTGGGACGCCGCAACAGTTTTCCAAATATGGCGATCTATAGGTTACATGGGTTTTGGTTTCGTAGCACATCTTTTTTATTTCTGTACATTGCTTTCGTCCTCTTAGGTAACTTTCAAACCAACTGAATGCAGGGCCTCTAATGCCACAACACTCTAACTTGTCCAATAAACTGTCATGACAAACTGTGTCGAAAGCTTTACTCATGTCTAAAAATATAGCAATAGGAATTTCTTTTTTATCAATTGCGTCCAAAATTTCTTTAACTAGCTTGAAGCATGCTAACGTTGTCGATTTTTTTTTTATGAAACCGTTTTGTTGTTCACTTAAGACATCATTTTTTTCCAAAAACTTCATAACTCTCTGACTCATAGTTCTTTCAAATATTTTTGAAAAAATAGGTACCAACGTAATAGGTCTGTAGTTTCCAGTATCCGATTTCAAACCCTTTTTAAATAGAGGTTTTACCACGGAATATTTTAAGATTTCTGGAAATACACCATGTTCTAGAGATAAATTTATAATGTGTGTTAGTGGTTCAATGAAATGACGTAGATTTTGTTTTATTAATTTAGTATTTATTTCATCATATCCTGCCGAATTAGTGTTACGTAAGCTCATTGTAATTTTAAATATTTCAAAAGCATCTACCGGCTCAAGATAGATTGAGTTAGCTAATCTACTAACGTTAATTTTAGCTTGATTATTTTGAATACATGTATTGTTTGCAATATCAATGAAAAATTTATTGAAACAGGTTGCTATATCGTCACCATTATTAAGTAGAGTTTCTCCATCAACTATTTCTTTTATTTCATTATGTTTGTAGTTATCTTTCAGTGTATCATTTACTATCTTCCAGGTTGCTTTACATTTATTTTCAGCGTTTGTAATAATTTTTTTGTTTTTGTCTTTCTGCATATTAATAACACATTTCTTTAATATCTTACTATAATTCCGGTATATAAGTTTATTGTTGTTTGTTTTACTTTTATAGTATTTGTACTGTAGTACCCTCTTTTTAATGAATGATCTTTTAAGACCCTTTGTGACCCATTTTGGGTGTGTTGAATTTTTGTTCATTTTAACTTTTATTAATGGAAAGCATAATTTAAAGAAAAGGCATATCGTATCGTGAAGCAATGCAAATGCTTTGTTCGTATCAGTTTCTAGTAATACTTCGGAAAAAGATAATTTGCTCATGTAATAATTAAACTTTTCAACGTTTTCATTACACAGATCCCTTTTGTAAGTGAACCAGTATTTTAGAGTACACGTCTCAGCTTTAGATTTTATTGTTAAAGTTTGCCCTGTATTATGATCAGATAAACCTAACTCGTGAACGTTACCCTTTGCGTCCTTTATGTCACTTATTATGTTATCTATGCAAGTATTTTGTCGTGTCGGTAAACTTATATGTGTCTTCATATTGTAATTGTATAAAATGTTATTTAACTCATCCTTATTTTTATTATTACTACTTAATATATCAATATTAAAATCCCCACATAATATATTGTTGTATTTATCATTATTACATGTTTTATCCAACAATATATGTAGTTTCTTAAAGAAAATATTTATATCTGAAGTCGGTGTACGATATATACAGAAAACATTTAACTTTAATTTTTTAATTTGGATACCACATACTTCAAATTGTTTTTCCATTGTAATTCTGTCTAACCATTTAATACACTCACATTCAATATTGGGTTTTGCCAATATACACACACCTCCACGTCTTTGGTTTTCCCTCGAACAGCTACTAACTAATCCAAAAGCATTTAGTCTCAGGTTTTCCTCATCTCCCTTCTTTATAAACGTTTCGCTTAGACATATAATGTCAATAATATGGTTTGAATCTCCAAGTAAACTTATAGCTATTTCAATGTCATCTAATTTGTTCAAAGCCCCCGCAATGTTTTGATGCAAAATTATATGTTTAATTTTTTTGCTCTTCTGCACGAAAAAATTTTTCTTTCTGAATTTCCTGGCTTACCGTCAATTCTGTGATATAAGATGTTTCACCATGACCGATAATCAAACCATCAGTCTGAGTACATTGGTTCTTTGTGTGAAGCCGTTTTTCCACTACATTAGAAGAACCAATTTCTAGCATGCCTGAGGAAGCCTTAAAACAAAGGAACCTCTTGTCATAATCAATCTGGTCTAGTACAGAATTTATTCTACGGCATAAAATGTATCGATTAAAACCAGTTTCAAGAAAATTGCACTCCTGGTTTTGTCTGCTTATTAGGTTAAGCATTTCATTAAGTTTTATTTCATACGAACAAATGTTTTTATTCACACTTAAGATTATAACGGTACATTTTACTGTTTTTAAAAATACACATAGTTCTGTTATCATCCTTAATGCATTATAATCATTTTGGCCAATAGAGATTATAAGTTTGTCATCAGTGCTAATGTCAAATAATTTTACACTGGCAAGAATTTCCTCAGTAGAGGCGTTTGGTTTTATAATGGAAATGGAAAAAAATTATTAGGCTTCAAAAGATACGAGCATACATTCGTCGTCTTGCCAGGCGGTGTTTACATCTCTACGCCAACCGGCCAAGCACGAGCAAGGTTGAAAATAAGCTTTGAGTTCTATGGTATGCTTTTGGTTCGAGTATGAGCAAACTAGTTTGAATGCCGGGTTTGGTCCAAAGGTCAACTTTAGCAGCGTCGAACGATGCAGTGTGTCTTCAATTTAACGGTTAAGTTTTGAACAATATTTAAAAAATACACTCACATAATATTGCTAAATCCATAGAATTTGATTGTGGTTTATCTCAACGAGCTGTAGATTAACCTTTCTTGTAATTACAATATAAAAAACTTCACATAGATAGGAGATTTGTTTCACTTTATATTATTGTTATTTTTCACTAGTAATATTCGTTTTTTTTTATCACAAACGTTTTGTGGCGTGAACTATACAACATTTAACAAATATTTGTACTCAAATATACAATTAAAGTCATTTTACTATTTTTAAATATTTTTATACACGGAGATACACTGTTGCCGTGTGCGCGCTTTGCCCTCCTTAGTAGTAGGTAAGGTAGCTCCTGGGTAGGTAGGGTCTCGCATGGATTTCGTGGGGATGTAGGGATTTTTAGGAATTTGATGGGATTTTTAGAGATTTGTAGGAGTACAGGGGTTTTTAAGAGCTTCTCTCTTAAGAAAAAAAAACATGGCTTTCTAGAGATTTTTCGGGATTTGGTTGTAGATAAAGGGATTTTTATAGGATATAGGGGTTTATAGGACTTTTAAGTAAGGTTAGAGTTTTTAGGGGGTGGTTATTTTTTGTTTCGTTTTTTATAAAGTATAAATGTTTATTATAAATGAGTTTGGGGTTGTAGAAGTGTTTAGAGTTCTAGGAGCATACATTTTGAAGTTTTTAGGTTTTAAAAAAATTTATAATAAATTTAATTTATTGTGAATATTATATTAACATACAATGAATATAATATTTAATATTATTAATAATTAATAATAAATAAAATGGGTTTTGAGGTGTTGTGGGAGTTTTTTAGGGATTGTGCTTTTTCTCCTATGTCTATATATAGGTCGGTTGTCCACTATTTACTATTATGTTAGCTAAGAAAAGAAAAATGTATATCATTGGTGTCGTTGGCTTGCAGCATCGGCACTGGCGAGGCGTCGGACGTGGTGACGGCGCGAACGCGCGGCTCCAAGCCGCCTGTGCCGCGCGCCGCCGACTTCATCGAGGTGGGCTCCTCCTCCGTGACGCTGCACCTCAAGCAGTGGCTGGACGGCGGCTGCCCCATGAGCCACTTCGTCGTCGAGAACAAGAAGAAGTAACTATTTATATTTATTCATCAGCAGCTTTTAACGTTCATAGCTAGACGAGGCCTCCCCGATGGAATGCAATGAGGGGATTTGCTATAATCATCACTATTTAGCTATTGTGTAATATCGTCAAATGGATCCCACGAGACAGAAGAACACGTGGCAGGCGGCACCCGAACTAGACTTCTGTATGTAAGACTACCCCGCAAAAGCTAAAGCAAATAAAGAGCTTGATTGCTTTTACTGGACGAGGCCTCCCCCATAGAATACAATGGGATTATTTGCCATAATAACCACGCTTGGCAGGCGGATTGGTGATCGTAGTATTGGTGTTGAGTACTTATGCTGCCCATCCCCTAGCGTAATCCCTTAGTCGTCTTTTACGACATCCATGGGAGGAGTTGGAGGAGTACTATTCTTAGACCGAGACCACCACGGCCACACATAACAACATATAGGCTATAATTTATAAGAGACTAGTTGCGCCCCGCGGTTTCACCCGCGTGAATAATGATGAAAATTGATGATGATGATGATGAAAAGTAGCCTATGTGTTAATCCAAGGCGTAAAGTATCTCCATTCCAAATTTCACTCAAATCCATTCAGTAGTTTTTACGTGAAAGAGTAACAAACATCCATCCATACTCACAAACTTTCGCGTTTATAATATTAGTAGGATTCCACGCGGGTGGAGTCGCGAACATAGCTTGTATTGTATATGTGAAATTCATAGTATTGACGAACAATTTTTTGTAGGGGAGCTGCTGAATGGAACCAAATCTCGAACGCTGTGAAACCTGGCGGAAACTTTGTCGTTCTTGGTAAGCTTCACATTTCGGATCAATCATTTTAAACTTGCTAAAAGAATCGTTTTAATGTAATTTTTTACCACCAGAGGCTTCACACGCGCGCTACCGACCCTGAGACATAAAGATGAAATGAGCCTGTAATTTCACTGGCACCCGTACCCTTCAAACCGAAATACAGCAATGCAAGCACAACTACTTGGCGAAAGAAATAGATACGGTGGTAGTACTTCCCCGGACGAACTCTTTCACAAAAAGTTCTACTAAAACTTCTACTAAATCTGCCTTGTATACATGAAACCACCCTAGCGGCTATCATTTCCAGCACGGTGTTGGAGCTGACCCGCAACTTGGGCACCAGGGACGTAGCATGCTTGCGCATAGTGGCTTGAAAACAGTCAACCCGCGCCACCGCAAACATACCCGATGCACTGCAGTAACATACTGTGCTAATTTGTTTGTTACCATATATCTTCACGCAGTAACTTGGTGGATGGAGGTGGCTCAAGGCCGTTCGTCGTGGGACAGGCTTATGTCCAGCAGTGGACTTCTACAGGCTGATGATGATAATGATGTATATAAAAAACGGCTATTAAAAAGAAGAAAAAGAAAGAATATATATTTATTTGTATACAGGAGTTACATAAAAAAACTTAGACTAAAAGAAAACAGACCCGAAGGTACGAAGTGTAATAACTCCAGCAACAAAATGGCTCTGCCTCAGCATGAGTTGGTTGACAAGCAAGCTAGCAACCAACACTGGTCTTCCGTCAGAGCCACTTGTTCACGCTACGGACCAATCACTCACGATCAATAAACATTATATAAAAAACACACTAACATAAAGAAAACTATATATAAGACTAACAATATAAGAAGAAAGTTATGCTATGATAAAATAGGTAATATGATAGAAATTAAAGTTTTAATTTATTTCTCACTGAACACTTGTGTCACGCCTTAAGACTTTCCTGATCCATTTGGTATTTGGTATTACAGCAATACATGTAAAATGCTATTTTTTTAAATCATTTTGACTTTAAGGAAGCTTTTTAGATAAGTTTTATCACCGCTAGGAGGCGCTGCAGTAGATGGACTGTTTTTTTATTAATGTACGGTTTAATTTCTTATTCAGACCTCGAACCTGCTACTTGGTATGTGCTGAGAATCTCCGCTCACAACAACGCCGGTTTCAACGTCGCCGAATACGAATTCGCTACCCTCACCATAACTGGAGGTAAATATTACACTTTTTAGCTCCCAGAGGCCTTACCGTGAGCTCTAATCCAATCGAGCGCCAAGGGCCGCTCAAAGAAATTTATTTATTTTTCCGAATAGAACGCCAAAGTTAGTGATTTTTGTATTATTTCAGACCGTACAAATTCCAAGCAACCAAGTAATAATTAATCAACCTGCCTGTAATGGAAAAGTCGACAAACAACAATTGGCTCTAACAAACTAATCGCACCAAAAACATCGACCATGAGCGAGTCGGTTTGGGCATTGAGGGTTCTGTCCGTACCATGGAAAAGATGGCTTTCCTGTAGTTTGACACTAGTTGGGAAAAATTTCATACCTACCTTCGTTTCGAACGGAAACCAGTGAGAGCACAAAGGGTTCCGTACCGTGGGATATATTTTTTTCCTTTTGTTTTGCCATATTCGGAAAACTATGGTGGCGAGTCTGTGCATAATTCGCTAAATTTAAAATTTGCTAAAGTTATGCAGTCCCTTTTAGTTTAGTCTATTAGAAAGAACGCGCAATAATTTTGTTTGGTACACTTTAATTTAGATAATACTGCACAGAGTCGCTTTCATTGTTTTTTTCCTTTTGTGTCGCCATGGTCGGGAAAAATTATATACCCACATTTTGTGTGGCCAACAGTGTAAGCCAGTAAGGGCATATGTATAAGAAACAGAAATCTTACATGTCAATTTTGAGTCTGTTCCCGATGTCCAATTGAGCTATTATTTCCCAAACCTCCGACATTTTATAGTCCGTCATAATTTTTTTATTATTTTGCAAAGAGTAAAACAAAGCAGCAATTATTATAATATTTTTTATTGGATTACAATTTAATTTCCTTTTACGTGGTATGGTACTCGTTGCATTGCATTGCTCGCACCTGTACGTCGTATGGGTTTTTTTCTGGTGTTGGATCCGACACCACACGTACGAAGGATACCATGATGTGCCTTTAATAATGAAATGGTTCCCGATCAACCTAGGTCGCTCATTTCCTTGGTGTGCGGTGGGTTCTCATATGCACTTCGGTTGGCAGCGTCGTTGTTGGACGAGATATAGCAATCAATGCTTTCGCCAAATTACTTCTGAATCTGAAAATGTTTAGGTTAGGTTCAAAATGAGTTCAACAGCAAGGGCACTCAAGGTCAATTTAGGTAACTTTAGGTCACTCAATACTCAATACATTTATTGCTTTCACATGGTTACAAGTAGTTGTTATATAAATATGTAGTATCTCATATAGAACCCTGTGCTTAGGGCGTTGCAACAGCAAAGCAGACCGAGTTTCTCGGGCCCATTTCAAGGACAGGTCAAAATTTTATTTGATTATGGGTAGGTAGTTTATGTAGAAACAATGTAGGCATCTAATTTTGCAAATTATGTACCTATATAGGTTATTTTACCTCTAATTGTTATCCTTGTCATAGATTTGTCAAATTAAAATTTATTTGCATTAAGTAATTTGTTTATTTATGATGTCACTCAACGTAACTTAAGGTTACTTAAGGTATCTAAAGGTCAGTCAAGGTCGCTCGATCTCAAGTTCAATGTCACTTAAGGATATGTTCAATCAAGGTGAAGGTAACTAAAGGTCAATATAACACCTTGCCAAATCAAACCAATGTCAATGTCACTCAAGGACAATATCACTCACGGTCAGTGTCACTCGCTATCAATTCCACTCAAGGTCAAGGTCACAGGTGTCCTGCGTGGTCACCCCTAATACTCCCATTTCGATATGCATGTTTTGACGAAGTCCTATTTTTGATTGCGTCCCGTTATGCACACAGCGTCCGTAAAACTAAGTGTGGAAAAATAATAAGGACCGGCATGTAATCAAATTATAAAGGTCCTTATAATAAATATGAATAAAAATCACATTAATCATATCTACGAATAATCAAATCATAGCTACGAAACCCTAATAACGATTTTAATTTGAAAAGACAACCACATAGTAGACTTTTTGTAACTTTTTACGTCACTAATCGAAACAACAGCTGAAGCCGCATCGAGAGACCTCTGGCGCTTTACGGGACAAATTCCCGGCAACAAATGAGGCCTCTATCGCTTTAGAGAGCACACAGTCGCGCGGTCGGCGGATATAGCGATTCCATTAAAAAAATATTCTTTATCAAAATATCAATTCCGTGATGTCCGTAGCTATATTTAAAGGCACAGTAGCAGAAGGTCTATAGACTTCTGCGATTAAAGTTATTCAATGATGACGGATGTCAAGGATGAACCGATATTTTGTACTGAATAGTTTTTTAACTGAATCGCTATACTATAAGAGCTCATGGTAAGGCCTTTGCTCTCATTTAAAATCATCAAAAATGGACTAGTGCTGAATACCCGGACCTCTGATTACCCCTAGTAGTATATACTCATCAGAGAAAATCCGAGGATATCCTCTATGGGGATGAAAAGCATGAGGCTATGTATCTATGTATGTTTATGACTTGTTCAAAGTTCCCACTTCAACACTGGTGGTGAATTAGGAAAAAAATTGCACCCAATTTATCACGATTTTCCACTGTTGGTAGCTGGGGGTTAGATGGCCCTAGGGGGCCAGCTATAAAGTGTAATGCGATTAATAACGTCCCGTGCTGTTGCCGTGGCGTGTCTGGCGTAAGAATAGACCCCTCCGTCTCCTCCCGTTGATGTCGTAAAAGCTGTCGGGTTGGAGGAGTTGGGCAACAGCATCCACCTGAGTACTTAACACTGATACTGCGATCACCAATTCGCCTGCCAACATGGTGATTGTGGCAAATCCTTCCATTACATTCTGTGGAGGAGGCTTCGTCCAGTAGTGCACGGCTTCTGGTTGATGATGAAGATAAATAAAGTCTAACGACAAAAAAATGCTATTCCACATTTATTAATAAGGTCAGAAATCTTTTTTTTTTTTTTCATTTTTTATACTACTTGGCAAGCAAACTAAGCATGTTACCGTAGCCTATGGACGCATGCAACACCAGAGGCATGAAACGCGCGCTGCCGACCCTGAGACATAAAGATGGAAAGTCTCATGTGCCTGTAATTTCACCATTCAAACACAAACAAAACACAGCAATGCGAGCACTACTGCTTGCTTGAAATCTATTCATTATACATACATATACATACATGACATGTCATTGACATCACGCCTGTTTTCCAGAGGGGTAGGCAGAGACTACGATCCTGACATACCTCTTTAGCTTAATTCACTTTTATTACATTGTTCATACATGCGCGTTGGCTTAGGGTACTTTTGACCTGGCTTTTCTCCATTATTTTTCCCAAAAAGTGTTAAAACATCACCTTTCGTTATCCAAGTACCTGAAATGCATCGCCTTATGTTAATCATACCCTATTGTTAGTAATACGGCCTTGCATTTCAGGTACGATCGCGCCTGCGCGCGGTCTCGCCGGCGGGTCACTGACCCCTGAGCGAACACTCGAGATCATCCTCTCGCATCTGAACCTGATCGTGCCCGTGGTCGCAGCGATACTGGTCATCATTATCGCTATCGTTGTCGTTTGCGTGGTGAAGGGCGCCCGTAACCCTAACAAAGGTAACTTGTTATTTGCTTCGTAGGAACAATCGCCCCCCTACCAGGAAACGCTGGTTCTAAGGACCTTCCGCCGTGGATCAAAGCCTGGCTGGAACCCGAAGTGTTAGTCCCCATTCTGGCAACTATAGTCGTGTTCATCGTGGGTCTGGTTGTGATCTGCCTCACCCTGGCGCGCAGGAACTCCCCACATCGTCTGCGAGGTCAGAAGGACGGTTATTGTATGTATAATGGCACACCGCTTTATTATATTATTATTTTAATTCGAAATCTTAATGGCTGCATACGCCTGTTGGACAGTTAAAGAACAAAAAAGAATGAAATGCCTCGCTCTAATTCAGTAAACGCACTAAATTGAAGTATTTCCTCAGTCAATGAGGAAATCCGTAGAAGAACACCCGACATAGCTCTCACAATTAGCAAGTTGTAGTGGCAATGGGCAGGACATATAGCTCGCAGGTTCTCGAGTGGCGACCACAAACCGGATGACGATACTGACTAGTCTGACTCGATAGACTAAAGATAAACGTCGCAGGGAGTCTGTGGATGGAGGCGGCTCAAGACCATTCGTCGTGGCATTCTAGGGGGGAGGTCTATGTCCAGCAGTGGAATTCTACAAGCTGATGATGATGATTACGAATTCAGTAAATATTCTACATTCGTTCTTTTATTGTCCCACTGTCGTACATGTGCAAGGCCAATTTACTTTTGTCGGTCATAGCATGGTACTTATCAAATTATAACCCATAGATGTCCGTTCCATTATCTTTCTTACAAAATTCGTAGTTTACTATTTTTTGCAACCATAACTGTAATCCATGTTATCATCAAAATATCCTTGTAGATAAATCATTCTATTAATATTGAATCCTTTAAAGGAACGGCATCGTAGTATCATCTCCCGACATTTAAGACTAAGTGCCGTGGTGTGTCCGGCCTGAAAATAGACCCCCTAAATATCCTTCCGTGGATGTCGTAAAAGCCGACTAAAGAATTACACCAGTGGATGGGCAGCATCTACCAGAGTACTTAACACAAATACTGCGATCACCAATCCGCCTGCTATGCGTGGTGATTAGGGCATTTCCCCCATTTTATTTTATGAATAATTATAATTTTAATCTGGAGAAGAACCAAGGTCATAAACATAGCTCTCAAAATTAGCAAGTTGAAGTGGCAATGGGCAGGTCATATTATAGCTCGAAGAACTGATAACTGTTGGGGAATAAAAGTTCTCGAGTGCCGACCACAAACTGGACGACGCGGTAGAGGAAGGCCCTCCACTCCATTGACTAAAGACATTATAAACGTCGCAGGAAGTCGGTGGATGGAGGCGGCTCAAGACCGTTCGTCGTGGCATACTAAGGGGGAGGCCTATGTCCAGCAGTGGACGCCTAAAAGCTGCTGATGAACCAGAATCTAAATAATTACTATTCCTGTCTTGTCAGAGCGTTAAGACGTTCCAAAATGATCCCTGTGAATTCAATAAAGAGAATACTATTCACTTTGACATGTGCTAGCATTGCCCGAACTGCGTACCAGCTCGGGCCATCGTTAGTTCCTAGCTGCCACGATCGATAACCCTCAACTACGCCCGATCCAGCACAAGTTCAGTGTAACATACCATGATTCAGATGACGCGGTGTACAACGCCTCTCAGGCGGCCATGGGCGGTGGCGGCGGAACCCTGGACAAGCGCGGAGGACTGCGCGACGAACTGGGATACATTGCACCTCCTAACCGCAAGCTACCCCCTGTACCCGGCTCTAACTACAACACTTGCGATAGAGTGAAGCGCCAGGCTGTTATCAGTAAGTACACTAGCGCGTCATGTTACACGTCTATCTTACGCTCAAACACAACTTTGCCTTATACGCTCAAACACAACATTATCTTAAGCTGACATAACACGACTTTATATTTCACAAAAACTTTATCTTCATACGCTGAAAAACAAATGCACAACTTTGCCTTACCCCAAAACAACTTTGTCTCACGCTGAAGCACAACTTAGTCATACGCTCAAACACGACTTAGTCTTACACTCTAACACGACTTAGTCTTACGCTCAAACACGACTTAGTCTTACGTTCAAAACACAACTTAGTCTTACACTCAATATTTACTTTCGACACTTCGAATTTTTAGTTCGTCAATTCAATGATTGCAGTTCACAAGGGTTTTTGTATGAGATTAAACTTTTAGATGATAAGAATTGGCAGTGGTTCTGAAGCGGGGGCTATTCAGTTATGGTAAAGGGTCTTTTTTTAGTTGGTTGTTGGATCTTAGAGCTATTTTTAAATAGACAGTTGCTTTTTTTTATTTCCACTTTTATGCACGATTTTCTCTCCTTTTCTTTCCATTCTCATTCTTTAGTGAATAAGTATTTTGAAAGGTGGAGGCAACTTCAATACTTTGTTGTCCAATGTTTTAATGTTTATACATTGTTGTCCTTTCTTTAATTTTAATTTATTTCTACCATCTCATAGTTAGCTCGATGTCTCTACATTTAAACGCAAAATATTGTCTAAAATTAAAACCGTGATTTTAGTAAAGACATCGAACCTTATTTTGGTTTATCAAAGCATCGTCTCAAATATCATCTCAGCCAGCACGATCACAAAAGGGTTATTCCTGAATACCCTTTAAAGGGGATTTCAGGATTTTTATTCCATAACCTTGTCGATATCGTCAAAAGAACCTCAAAGAACGATGATCGATCAAAAGAATTAATTATGTTATATTATACTAGCTGTTGCTTGTGGCTATAATACTGTAAAGTTTCATCAAAATCCATTTAGTAGTTTTTGCGTAAAGGGGTAACAAACATACTCACAAACTTTCGCATTTATAATATTAGTGTGATTATAGAATTGAAGTAATCGTGGCTTGGTATCATTTTAGAAAAAATTACGACTATACACCACGTTCTTTACTATTCTCCTGCTGACGTTTCGTTGACCATTGAACCATGGTCAACGAAACGTCAGCAGGAGAATAGTAAAGTACGTGGTGTATAATCGTAATTTTTCTAAATTAGTGTGATTGTAACAATAATATACTATTATTAGTAATAGTTATTATTATTATTAGTGGTTTAATCCGCTCATTAAAATACTCTACGATAGCATGTGGTGTTCACACTGGTCCGTTGTATTGCAAAACGTTTAAAGTTGAATTTTGATCGTCATCTGTAAAATTAGTACTTAATAGAGTTCTAGTAAAAGATCACTACCTAATTTTGAATGAGATATTACAAAATTACCCAATTACCAGCACAATGGAAGTATCAGTAAGAGATGGGTGAGATGATGTATGAGACGTGGTATTACGTGCGTAGCGCATGCATAACAGTAGTGTGGTTCAGTGGGCGGGCACTCCACGTGGGACCCGCGGCGGCATCACTACGAGCGCGTGCGCAGGCCCGCGTTCCGCGGCGGCTCCGGCGAGACCCTCTCAACAGGTCAGACGCTTACCGCTTGCTGGGTTCAAGGCCGGTGTCCAACGAAACGAGAAGATGGGATTTTTACAATTCTCGTTTCTCCGCTTGAGTGGACCTCCGGCCATCACACATTGCATGAGATGTGGTTCTCCTTTGGTTATATTTTAAAAATATGTATGCTATCCCGAAAGTGGGTATTCTACACATAGTATGGAACAACTTATGCATACATTTTTTTGTTCATAATAATTGTTTCTTGTTCATGGGTGGCATTGGTTCTTTTCGGATAGCATACTGTCCTGGGACGCCTTGTATTTATATAATTCTATAAGCAGGCCTACTTTGAAATACATTGTCTTTCTCTGTGGATTTTTTTCACGTGTAAATACAGTATTTGAATTAAAACACAAACGTGTGTGAGAGCCACTCTGCTGAAAACACAGACAACAGTGTTTTCAGTACCAACGTGTTAATCGAAAAAAAAAACCTAAAGAGAACTACGATTTTTTGTAGCATCGATCTAATATGCATGACTTTTGAAACCACCTTTTGAAAGATTTGATTGTCTAGCAGTTAACAGAATGGAGTGTTACTAACCAAGCCTGCCAATGCGTAAGTACCTAGAAACATTCAAATAAAATAACTATAACTAAGACCATCAAAATATGTAAACAATTAGGTTGAGTTTGTTGTTTTTGTATGTAAATAAAAAATTTATATATTTTTGCAAGCTTTTTTCTAACCCCCTGTTCATTTTATTTGCGTTTTTTGTTGACCGTTTGTTTTTTTTTCTGCGTCAATATATTTAATGTAACTTGGTTATAAGTACTAAATTGGAACATTCATCATCATCATCACCAGTCTGTTTACGTCCACTGCTGGATGAGGCCTCCCCCATTGAATACAATGGGGGGATTTGTCATAATTGACATGCTAAATTAAACAATTAAATTAAAGTGTTAATTGGAACATTAAAAGTACATAATAATCCTCTGAAACAAAATGATCTGCCGTCCTTATGGGGAAAGACATAATATGCCATTCGCGCACGCATTTTATCAACATGACAAATGAAAAATGAAAAACAAATCCAAAATGAGTACTAACAACACCATCAAAAAAGTTACTGCTCGATTGTACACTGCTAAAGAAAAACATTAATCTACTAACAGAATAAAAATTCAGCACCCTTCTATCTTCTTTCAGCGCGTAAATGAAAAATATGCTCATTTGACTGATTTCCACTTCCAGGCATGGAAGACGAAATCTGCCCCTACGCGACGTTCCATCTGCTCGGCTTCCGCGAAGAGATGGACCCCACCAAGGCTCTGGCGTTCCCCCACCACCACCCCGCGCACGCCGGCACCCTGGCGCACCCCCACCCTCACCACCCCGCACACTCTCGCGCCGGATCTCAGAGCATGGTACGTACGAAGACCATCATCATCAAATGCCGGTGGAAGTCCACTGCAAAAGTTGATGATTAATCGAAAGATGGCTGAGGTTATATTGTGAATTGAATGTCAAATAATTACGAGAAGTAAGTCTCAAGCTATTCTCTAAAAATAAAGAAAATTTCTCCAATAACATAAATAAAAGCTTTTAATAAAAGAAAACTGGTTGATTTTCTATTCATAAATTGTTTCAGCCTCGCGCCAACAGCCGCTACGCCCGCAAGAACTCGCAGGGAGGACAGAGTGCCATCTACTCCACCGCGCCCGAGTACGATGACCCCGCCACCTGCGCTGAAGAGGACCAATACGTAATAACTATATTATAACTTTACTAAAGTATAGTTAAAATCTCGCTGCAGACTCGGTCATAAATCATTCGAGTGTTTCGCTCTCTTTCCCACTCACGGGCCTTATGGGCAGGCCACGCCCACACGTAGTCCTGTGCATTACTGCAGTCGATGAGTGATATCGATAGTTTTATATATTTATAAATGGGTGATAGAAATAAATACACATTTTTTTTATTTTATTACCAAATTTACTACAAAGCATATTAAATATATAAACAAAAGAACGTATATATAAAACTAAAAATGTAATTAAGAACGTAAAAACATATTGGTTTTTATATAATTACCTTCTGTTTATAGAATTAACTAATGGATACTAATGTGTTCTTACGAGAAGGAAGTCTCGTAAAAACACATTAGTACTCATTAGTTAACCTGCATACATAATGAATGCAGTATGTTTACGTGATAACTTTAATGATTCTGTTATCGATAATGGCCTTGAGAGCGCAACTAGCGCACATCCCTACTCCGATTATGATTTATGACCAAGTCTGCAGCGAGATTTTAACTATACTATAACTCATTCTCAGCTCGGTACACACACACACACACATACACACACACACCTACCCACACACAAAAAATTACAAATTAGTAAATAATAATACTCATTTTGTCTGTTGACGTCATCTCCCATGGAACAAATGGGAACTATGCAACTTAAGAGTGTTGCACATAATTGACTCCACAGCTCTAGAATACTATTAAGTACTTCGTGTTCACGCTGCTTCTTCGTTTACGTCCTTGCCAGTGTGGTGAAAGGCTTCAGTACGTGGAGGCTGCATGAAAGAGCATTGTATGTAACTGTAATAAAGCTCGATAAAATAAAATGTTTTTAATACACAGCGTGCTCGTTACTCTCGCCCGATGTACGCCTGCGGCCCCGAGTACGACGAGCCTGCTTGCTGCGCTCCCGAAGACGAGCAGTACACCGGCGCCTACGGAACCCCCTACTCCGACCACTATGGATCCCGCCCCAGCATTGGTGAGTTTAGATCCCCAAAGCAATAAATAGTCATTCGGTTTTTAGTATTCCTCCTACCATTATACACAGTTACTGTTCTACCTTATCTATAGTTTCCGTCGCTAATAGGATCATTCCCAATCAATCAATCTCACTTTGGTGTGTTTAACCCGTAAAATAGTATATTATGGTACAAGTGTGTAATGTTAGTGATTACCGCTGAGGCAAGGGTCTTAAGAGAGCCGAGGACGATAATCATTAATACACACGTGTATCATACGACGTTTTTCAACACACTTGTGAAGAAAATAACTATAATTTTAACAGTAAAAACGAGTTGTGATTTTTTTTACATCCACTACCACCACTAGTTACTTCGGACCTCGTCCCATCATTTTGCCTTAACCTAAACACACCACCTCTCAGAAATCGGTGATTAAGTCATTTTTTTGTCATTTTATGACATTGATTCACTAAATGACATTTATTAACAAGCATAAATCGATCGCCAGGATCAAGAGAACTAGCAACCTAGCAAATTTTTTTAAATTCTTGTTTACTGACTTTTAATACTTTGCCACTTACTAAATTAGTATGTTTACTAAGTTTTAATACTGGTAGTGTATCACCAGTACACCCTGGTAGGGTCCCAGGAAAAAATCTGATACTAAACACTATCGATAGCCGCAATAAAGTGACCTTAGATTTTTTGCACGGAAACAAGCCGGTTCCATTCCGGCGACCCGGTTTATAGACATTCGTTCAAGTTCTCAGCTCGCTAATATAGCAAGTCGTGTCTCATTCACTCATGCATCGCTCACAAGCCACACCATGTAGCCATGTAGCGTGAATAACACCATGCGTGCTGTGACAGTGATCTCGGCAGGTACCCGCAAGTGCGGCTCGCCCGAACCTCCCCCACCGCCGCCGCGCAACGCCAACGCCGACAACAACTGCTCCTCCTCCTTCAACGAGAGCAAGGACTCCAACGAGATCTCCGAGGCCGAGTGCGACCAACCGCGCAACTATCCCGGTATGAACTAACTAACCATGTGACACGAATGCGACCAGCCGCGCAACTACACCAATATAAACTAACTAATCATGTGACCTGAATGCGACCTACTACGCAACTACAGCTATGAACTAACTGACCATAAGACCCGAACGCGACCAGTCACGCTACTACCTTGGTGTGAACTAACTGACCATGTGACCCGATTGTGATCAATCGCGCAACTGCTCCACTATGAACTAACTGATCATATGACCCGAATGCGGCTAGCCGCGCATCTACCCTTGTATCAACATACTGATCATGTGGCCCGAATGCGACCAGCCGCGCAACTACCTAGGTATGAACTAACTGGCCATGTGACCCGATTGCGATCAGCCGCGCAACTATCCCGCTATGAACTAACTGACCATGTGAACCGAATGCGACCAGCGGCGCAACTACCCCGATATGTGACGAACTGGAACTAACTAAACATGTTATCTGCCATGAATGTTGGAGGATCTTGGAAATAGGTGACGATACAAGACTGCCAGCTTGATGACGTAATTTAAATGTACATAATTCGAATTCAAAATTGTGCAACTATGAGCAATACAAGGATTCGCCAAAGTGAACATTGTTATCGGATCTGACCAGTGGTGAAAAAAAAACTACATTTAAAAAGTAGTACTGGTCACCCATGCAAACAACGACCTCGGTTTTCCCATCACATATCCTTCTCAAATATCGCTCTAGCTCCATGATCAAACTTGAATACGTATACTGGATGTATACGTACCTATTTTACTAAAATCTTCTTCGACGTAATACAGACTCAAGAGACGTTTCCCTTTATAAAAAAAAACAAAGATCGTCAGGCTGGTCATGGATTGAACCTTATTTTATTTCCAAAAACTCCGTCATTTGTAGCGATTAATTTATATTTCACTATGCGATATAATTTAATTGCTACCAATTAATAATTAATTAACTTTAGATAATGCTACACTCAGCCGCTATCGCCAAGTGTATCAAAAAAATCCTTGCCAAGGATCAGACGCTCAAGCTTTAAAAGCTTTCATTAATGTTTTTTTAAATGTGAAGTCATTGGTCACAGAAACATCAAGCTGCTTTCAAATGCGCTTTCATCCGACAGAATTTTTAAATTCTTCTGGCAGAGACACTGTCCATACATTCTAAATCATCAGATCTTGTTGTATACCATTTATATAAAACAGTTTAGTTTTGGACCCTTTCATATTCATTCACCCTCTTAATCCTCTTATCATAATAATTGGAAATTAATAACTTATGAAATTGGTTAACGCACACTTGGGTGTCACCTGAACAGAAGACGGTAAAATTTGAATCAACCTATTTTGATTCCTTTATGTTTTAATTTTTGTGACTGACAGCATGCAAAATGAGTAAATAACAAATTGGAAAACTATATAAGGCTTCAAAGATTAGATTTTCTTGTAATTGGCTTACTCTCTATTTCGTTTCAAAATTATCTCCTTCCTTCTAAAAGCTTGGCAAAACTAATACTAAATTGAACCTTATATTGAACATTTATAAATATCAGTTTTAATCATCATAAGCATATCACTTATTACCTACAGTCCGCTGCTGGTTAGGTCTCTCGCAAGGCGCGCTACTGAGGCCGATCTCCTTGATGTTAATTTTGCCAAGTTCATACATTTTAATTCAACACGATAAAAATCTTTTTATGTGCTTAGACGTGATCGTGTTAACAATTATTTTCTAATGGTTCAGTAGATTTTAGTAAGTGTATGGAGAGGCATATTTTCGAACAATATTCACAAGGCCATACTACATTTAATGGTTGATTAGCTAATACCTAGGTGAACAGTTTCCAACAAGTTGGATTCAGGAGAAATGTTTATCCCGTAAAAGGGATAAAGACATGAACTACAAACGTAAAACGTCGGCATGAATTCTTTGCGATAAGGCAGAAAAATGAATGGTGTCAACTGTGAATATTGTTCGAAGAAGTGCGGTTGGTAGAAGGCAGGCGGCTCGTCTCGTGGCTAGCGTAGAGCGCGTCGTGACTTGTGTGTTGTTGCAGTCAGGGCCCACACTGCCAAGGACGGTATGCACAGCGAGGAAATGAGGAAACTCATTGACAGGTCAGTCTCATAGGTCCTATCCTACACCGCACAAACAAACTACACAGTCTCACCCTCACATAACAATACTGTACAGTTTGCAGTAACTGTCAAAAAGTAATCTGATGTCTGTCTGGACCTTATCACTTAATAACACACAGAATTCATTTGTTTGAATAATAAACCCAGTAACATAATCTATGTTTTGTGTACACAGTGAAAACTCACACTTAAACTAAAACCGAATCCTTGTGTGTGCGCCACGAGATATTGTGGCCGTGTCATACCTAGACTAGACATAACGTAATTAAAAGCATCTGGTAATAATAGTATATGCTCGTTATTAAGCATGTGTTATGTTCTGCATCCGTGATCTACAGGAAACAGTAAGTCCAAGTATGTCGAAACAATTTACTTACTGTATGTACCCTTTGCCTGTCTTTATGTTACATCATTAACCTTTTGTGGCTAACACCTTTATCTCTGCACTGAATTATCTACGTGTGATTGTTTGGAAACTACCCATGGTAAGGCAAAATTTAGAAGACGGCTAGTTATTTTAATTTGTGCCAATTGCTCTGTCGTAACCGTTTTAATGTTTTAACCCTTTTATTTGAACAATGTTACCATTCTTTACAGTCTAGCTGTTAGCTCATACATGCTGATCTAGCCGAGCTGTTGTAAAAATAAAAAGCTATTTCCTTCTAAAATAATCATCAATAGAAATCTTGCCTGGCACATAGCTGAATGTACATCATTTACCTTACAATAGAAAAACCCAGAGCACTACGTCCCTAAAACCAGTTTTCGTTCAAGCAGTCAATGAATGAGCTGTGTCCTTGATGTCTTCAATCCGTGGTCGTTTTTTATCAAGATATTTTTGCGACGGTTTCAGACCAGAAGCAACCACCCCAATCCCCCAGCAAGCAGTCCACGGGAGGGGAGGACTCACAGCCTACGATACTGTGGCAGTGTAACCTGTAAGGCGTGATACCGTCTGCATAGCGGCACACACCACTTCGCTCCCAACTTTGCTTTTAAGTTCATGGACCCATTACCATCTTGCTGGTGCGAAGCTCGCGCTTACCCTCGTTTTGGTTCTACAGCTTTATTAATTAGCTACTTCTTTATACTAATTTTTAGCGAAACGAATGCTATCAGCAAGATGGTGATCCTTGTGCCAAACCTTTTTTACCGATCGTGTGTCGCGGGTTTGTGTTGCTATTTACGTTAAAATTATCCCAACTTAGTTGGCTGGATTTCGTCTTTTTAGTTTTAATTTTGTAAGCGCACATACGTGCCATTGAAAGTTACTCATTGCTTTTATTTGTGGAGTAGTAAACTGCGGAGTTGGGTTATGTACAAATTAGCGTCTATTATACCTTCCTTGTCCACGTAGGAACCAACACGCGTCGCAACGTAGTGTTACCATTATGAAAACAGAAATTATGGTTGTGGTAGATATTTCAAAATAATATATTTGAATTAAATAAGTATAGGTGACGTGTGATGTAACTGTCCCATAAAATTATAAAGACTAGTTGTGAACCCAACTCTGGCAAAATTTACTACGACTATAACTGTAATTTTAAGTTATTTTGTGTTATTTGTTCAGCTTAATTTAAATAAGGTTTCAATGTCGTTAGCTGGTTTTGGGATAATGTTTCAACTTAAATTAAGCTCAACATTTAACATTGTGATATTTTGTATTTTACCCCCATTTTAATTTTTATATGAAGTAACACTAACGGTATTTAAACCGGTGTACTAAGTAGTAGTTTTTAAAATTATCCCATTATCCTACAATTTTAGAAACAACCGTGAGTTTGTAACAATGCTTCCTTTTAATGTTACTGGTGTTCTCAATGCTTATTAATTACTTTACTGCCATGTATGTTTTGAAACCAATATTTTATTGTTTTGATTTGCATTTAAGCGTAAACTACTTAGCGTAAGGTTTAAGAATAATCTTCTTTATATTATACTTACTAGTAATTACTCAATTCTTGAAAAAAAAACTATGTATTCCCTAGTTACGAGTTACTCATTATAACTTATATAATATTAAGTTAAAGTTGATGCTGTCAACGATATGATAACTTCGCGATTGCAAACGATGCGTAACAATTAGATGCCATAAACAAAAGTTACCTAATAGTGTAGAACGAACAGCTCATTAAGATCAAGGAACTGAGACCTTACCCTCAGCTCTTATAGCGATTCAGTTCAAAAACTATTCAGTACAAACTATCGGTTCCGTGATGTCCGCAGCTATATTTAAAGGCACAGCAGCAGAAGATTTATAGACTTCTGCTATTAAAGTTACTCAATGATAACGGATGTCATCGACGAACTGATATTTTGTATTGAATAGTTTTTGAACTGAATCGCTATAAAAGCTCATGGTAAGGGCTCTGAAGACACTACTGGGGCCCAATTCTCGCGCTTGTAACATGCCGTGACATTTGCATACAGAATGTCAATTTTAATAGAACATTGACAAGGTTTTTTTATGCTAATTTCACGTTCGACATTTGAATGTTATCGCGAACATTGGGCCTGGTTCATACCGACATGGAATTTATAACTTTGACTATTATTGTAGCGTAATAAGGTGATTTATTGTAGCGTGAGAAGGTGCATTTTAATAATCGTAATTTTAATCCTTCTATATTATGCAAACGTTAGAATTAAGACACGGAATGTGTAATTTCTAGATGTTTCCCTTCTATGTTGTGCATTGTCGTGTAAGCTTCGCAACGTAGGCTTGTAGTTAGGTTATTGGCGACTTCCAAGTAACAGAATCTTATCTTGACCTTCCAATTAGAAAATTTGAATATTAAAATTACTTAGATAATATTTTGAAAGAACAAATTAACATATTGAAATAAGAAAAAAGCTATTAGAAGAAAGTTATTCTCATTTGAGTCATTGGAAATGATTGGCTGCAAATGCAATAAATGTAATTAAGTTAAATTTAATGTTTTGCTAACGTAGTTGTGCGTTTGGTTTGCTAGTTGGAAGTAAGTATATGGTTATTATTACACAAATATCGCTAACAGCAACTAACTAACTGTACCAAAGTGTTTGATTTGTGTTAAATAAACTATTCAAAAGTCAACCGTATTATTGATGTTTTATTTATGAACCCTCAATAGTACGAAATCGATAGTAAAACCAGCCAAGTATATGGCGGATCACGCTTAGTATAATAAGGTTCCGTAATCAAGTCAGTTTTCCCTCCATAACCGAAAAGTATCATCATAGGATAATATCCCAAATAATTTTTAATTAAAGTTTCCATTCATGATCCACTCACATGGCAAATTACTTCTTAGAAATGGCAGGACCACACATTGTAAACGACTATGGCTGGGTAAATCTTACTGACGATTAAAATCTTATTGGCTAATACCAAAAATCGGGTATTTGCCTACTCATACTGCCTCATTTAACAAGACCTTTTTAACGATATAACGCATGGTGTACGGTCAAATAATAACACCCTTACTTTACATAAAGAGGTAACATTAGATTTATTATTAGGGATACAGTATACAATACAGTAGTACAGTCAGTAGTACAATACAAAAAAAATTGGTTTATAATTGTGAACGTTAAGCCGGGTATTCATTAGGCAACATTTGTATTCTGCTTACATTGTGAAACTGTTTATAAACCGTGTTTATTAACAAATGAAGTCGTAGGAAGTCGGTGGATGGAGGCGGCTACAATTTAGCAAAATACCGTTTGTCGCGGACTCGTGGCATTCTAAGGGGGAGGCTTATCTCCAGCAGTGGAATCAGGCTGATGATGATGACGATGATGAACCTATAGTAGCTATGTACTATAGGTACATCATCATATACTTATAGTAGCTATGGAGGCTAGGTACATCATCACATACTTATAGTAGCTATGGAGTCTAGGTACATCATCACATACTTATAGTTGCTATGGACTATAGGTACATCATCATATACTTATAGTAGCTATGGACTATAGGTACATCATCATATACTTATAGTAGCTATGGACTATAGGAACATCATCATATACTTATAGTAGCTATGGACTATAGGTACTAGTAGCTATGGAGTCTATAGACGTGCGTCCATAGACTGAAGTATAATAAAACAGAAGTGTTCTACAGAGGAGGTGTTTATATTGACATAGTTTTAAATTAAATAACTTTTATAACACTAACAGTTAGACGTGACGTGCGGTTCACGCAGACGCCGCCTTCACGATCTCCTCGGCGACTTCCACGGCGATGGCCGCCTCAGCCTTAGCCTAAAACAAAATTAAATAATATATTATCCAGAATAAGTTTTGTTTAAAAAAAAATCCTCGTGGATCGCTCACGACGTCGCCCGTGTATAAGTTTTTCTTACATCATATCGCAAAATAATATTTTGAAATTTTTCTCTGACAACAATTTTAACAGTCTGTGAATCCTACAAATATTGTAAATGAAAAGTATGTGAGGATGGATGGATGTTTGTTACTCTTTCACGCAAAAACTACTGAATGGATTTTGATGAATCTTTACAGTTTTATAGCTTATACATCAGAATAACATATACGGCCTGTTTCATAATCATTGTCTAAACCTATTTTAGTTAAAGTAGGTAGCTTTTGTTTTCTTCTCTCTGATGTAAAATGTCATAATAAATAATAATGTAATTTATAATTGAGGGTCCACGCGGGCAGAGCTGCGAGCAAATGCTAGTTCATAATAATATGAATTAAGGGAGTCAGTCTTCTAAGAACGTTTCCTTGCAACAACAACGGTTCTAGTTTGTGCCCTATTTCAAAATTTCATCCTGCATAGAGATCCTTTTGGCTGATGATAATGACATTTGGATGTAGGAGACAACATTTCTACTAAATTTCTTCATTTCTAGACCTTCCTACTACTACTGTTTCGTACTACTGTCCAAGGCCCGTATTAATAGACCGAACATAACTCTGAGAACGATCTTGAGAACACCAAAAATTTCATTTTTGTATGGGAACACACAAGATCGTTTTTAGAGTCGAATTCGATTTATTAATATGGACCTAAGATACTGTTTATGAGACTACTGTCTATGCTATTCCCTCGCGGAAAATTCTAAATCCGTCGGCGAGCGAGACGGATGCATTTTATCTATCTTTGTCACTTGACCTATATTTAAACTCGGAAGAGAAGACTAGGCAATCGTTGTGCTAAGCTTCCTGTAGATGACTCGCATTGATTGTGTGAATGTAACATACCTGCTCGCTGCCGGCGGAGTTCATGTCTGTCTGCGCCTTTGTGAGCACGTTCTGCGCCGCGGTGCGGTCCAAGCTCTCCAAAGGGTGAGCCTCCTCGGCCAGGACCTGAAACCAACACCAAAATGTATCAAACTACCTTTATTGCCACTACAGTTTTGCGGATGGACCTTGGCTGGGTTGAATTTATAAGTACCAAATAAGCGCCATCTACCGGTAAATAGCGGTTCGCGCTGAATTAATAAACTTTGCAAACGCCATCTTTCGGTGAGTAGTTGAAAATGCCCAAAAGATTATTTTGAGAAATTAACACTAACGGCAAGACACTCGCTCACCTAATGGGCAAACTTGGATCATAGGAAATATAACTTTTCATTTAAAAAACCGACTTCCGCCATTGTATTCGACTAAATATTTGGATGAAAAAAAATTATGAAAGAACCATAGTGGAGAAAGGATTATGATACTTTCTGAATGCAAATGCTTGGTGTCTTGCTGAAAATATCAAAATCGCCATATGTATGCCTACAATATTTGAGGAGTTCCCTCAACTCCTCATGGATCCCATCATCAGAACTAGATTCTGAAAAAAATGGGACCAATCTGGAAGTATATCTAATCAAATAAAAAAATAATTTTCCAAATCGGTTCATAAATGCCGGAGATATGCAGTAACAAAAATTAAAAAAAAAAAAAATACAACCGAATTGATAACCTCCTCCTTTTTGGGAAGTCGGTTAAAAATAACAAAGGTACATAGGTAGGAACATAGGAACAGAAATTTGAAAACCTATTCATTAGGGTCAACCGTTTCCTATTTAGACATAAATATAATTTTGGTAAAACCCTAAAATAAAAGGTTCACCAAATTACAATGTATGATGTGGATGGGGTATTATGAGGAAGCGACAGACGACGGTATAATAGGTTATCATCATCATCAGCCTGTACAAGTCCACTGCTGGACATATGGGTCTCCCACTTAGAATGCCACGACGAAAGGTCTTGAGCAGCCCCCATCCACCGACTTCCTGCGACGTTTTTAATAGGTTATACCTATCCGTTTTTTTGTCGAAAGCGTAGCCATACCTACCTCCGAACGAATGAGAAATAGCTAGAGATACACGGCTAGCAGACCACCCGCGGCCGAACGGCCTAGACGAAACGAGATTGCGCCAATTTTTTAAAATATTTTATCATTTCGGATTCTTTTCGGTTCGGTTTAACTTTCTGTTAAACATACATAGCTACACATCACCTAAATTTGCATATGAGCGCTCTTAACTACGGTTCTAACAACTTAAAGTCAGAATATCCCTACATATAAAACATTATTGACTGAGAAAATAACATACCTGAACTGTGGAGTCCTCATTGACCGTGACGGTTCCGGAGGAGACAAAGATCTTGTTAACTTTGCCATCACTTTCAGTGACCGTGACTATACCAGGACGGAGGACAGCTGAAATTGCACAACAAACTTAGGCCCAATTCACTAACGAAAAAATAGTTAAAATAGAGTTCGGATCATGTTTCGATCTTGTGTCGATGTCTTAAATGTCAGAAAAGGTATTCTCCTGACATAAAATACAACATTGTAATGTGATTATATCGAAATGTGACCGAAACTTGAACGATTCAAAGTTTTTTCGTTAATTTTAGCATAAGTTAGTTGGAGTCTCTCTTTACTCTTTCCAATTATATATAACTATCCTACTCTAATGGTGGTCACCATGAATTGAAAGTACACTAAATTTTTATTTATCAGGGACCAGAAATTCAACTTTCAGTCAATTTACAATTCAGTCTCGATTCGGTTAACTTTCAGTGTAGTTTTGAAAAAAATTAGAGAATTGGGCCTCTTATTAGAAGTTGCACTACACATTCAGATAAATTATAAACAAAAAAACATGTTTAAAATTCATTGTCATAATTAGCCTGTAGAGGTCCACTGATGGACATAGGCCTTCCCCTTAGAATACCACGACGAACGGTATTGAGTCGCCTCCATCCACCGACTTCCTGCGACGTTTATGTCTTTAGTACATCGAGTGGAGGGCCTTCCTCTACCGCGTCGTCCGGTATGCGGTCGCCACTCGAGAACCTTTATTCCCCAATGGTTATCAGTTCTTCAAGCTATATGACCTGCCCACTGCCACATTAACATAAATTGCATTGTTTAAAATTAAATAACCGAAAATGGATTCAATACATTTATTTTCTTACTATCAAATTAAGTTTTAAGCAATGGATTTCAAAGATAACAGCAAGCCAATGTCTCTCATCATTTTAGTTCCACTACAAGATCTTTATTTTCAGGTCTCGCACATTCATTCTTGCGTACACTCACACATCCTTAAGTAATTTACTTATTTAAGTACTTTATTTAGCTATGTATGATATATCTCATACCCTGCCTAATTATCTATATTATATATTATTCTTACACTTAAATTCTTTAAGTAATTAAGGTAAAGTAATTATAAGACCACTATAATAAAAGAGGGGACTCCTCTTCAACAGGTCTCTAATACAGGTTATAATAACGTCCTAGAGGAGATCCCAACCCATGTAACCCATAATTTTGTCAGCCGTTTATTTTTTTTAGTTTATTGACTGAACTATTCCAAAGCACCTTACGATGGCTCAGTGAACCCTTTTACATCACAACCATTCTCTTTCCACCCCAGCTCTAATAATGTACTTACCCAGTGTGGGCACATGCTTGGCCAGGATACCGAAAGCGCCACTGAATGATGGCACGTCAATCTGCTTCACAGCCACTTTGTTATAAAACACCTAGGAGCAATACAAAAAAAATCATAAGGAAAATATTTCTTATCAAAATCAAATTAACGACCTCTGTGAAGGCAGGTGAAGGTTTGCCTGCAACACAGGAGGGTTTGATTCCCTCCTCGAAACAAATATTTGTACAATCTGCAGATATTTGTTCAGGGTGTTCTGGGTATTTTTCTATGTATAATAAAAAATACCTATCTATGTAATGTATTGTATTGTATTAAGTACATCAGTTATCTTAGTACCCATAACACAAGCTCTGCATAGCTTGGGGCTAGATAATGTTGTGTGAAATGTCCAGCATTTATTTATTTAATTCTCAGTAATTAATTCAATTATAATGTAACTCGGTCTTGGTCCTAATTAACCAATGGACTGTGATGTGCTGAAGTTGTGTCATGAAAATTCTCATACAAACTCAAGCGCATTGTTTGACAATTAGGACACTCAAGTTGTGTGTGCTTGATTGCATAATTGCACAATCAATGCGTGGCGATCAGGGAGGGGGCAGCTGTCTTCAGGATAAAGAGGTGGAGCATGTGATATTACACTACACTGCCACAAATTAAGTCAGGGACAAAACTGGATGGCAGAAGCTTATCAAGTCTTGTTTTATTTTCATCTGCAACACCCTTGGAAACACTAGAACAGTGCTGCAATCAACTCATCAAGTCCTTCTTAAAATAATGGAGTTGTGCTGGCCAGAGTCATGTTAGTACCAATATTATCTACATTATTTAACACACAGAAATGTTACTAAGAAACAATAATTGGCGTTCAGTTTATATCTGTCAGTGACTATTTAAAATAACTTTGTGTAGAATATTTCCAATACTCTACCAGCGCAGAATGTTTACCTACCTTGTTACCTGCAGCAAAGGTTAGTGCCATTTCATCGCTTTTTGGGGCATCAGCGTAGGTACGGGCCTGGAACCTCCTGGCTGCCGCACGGAACACACCACGGAATGCAACAGACATTCTGTAAGTAATGTTATAAAATTTTTGACAAAATATTTTTGTCTAATTATGTAAAGAAGGCGAGGAGATTATAATAAGGTAGTTTATGCAAAGATTTTAAATCTTTGGTTTATAGCACAAATTCTTAAGTAGAAAATAACCTATAAAATTAATGAAGTGTTCTCTTTAGATTTATGTATTAGAAGAAACAAATTAACGTGTATCCAGTCTTAAACCATGGAATTACGCTCACTTTAGCCATATGAAGCGAATTCAAAGTATTTTTTCCACCAAATCAGAGGCACCAAAACAAGTACAGATTATGTAATAATGTAATTCTGTAATTTCTTCTAAAAACTGAGCCAGACACGTAATTTCTTTATAATTCACTTTAAAGAATAATTAATAAGTACTCTAAATAAATCTTACTTCAGGGTGTTTCTAGTTGAATTTTAAGAAATTAAATGAAATTAGGAAATCCCTTTTCGGAGATCCGGCACCTCCACAGACTAAGGAGAGTACTACGTACAGACGGTAATGTGACCTCTATCGACACTATACCGTTGCAAACTTCGACGATGACAATGGTTTTTTTGTTTTTTTCGATCAATCGTTTGCTGCGCTATATTGTCTGTGGCGATATATTATTAGTAACTAGTAGAATAATGGATGAAACCATAGCTTGCTAAACGAGAATTTAAAAAGTTGTGCTCAGGCATGATTTATAGTAAACCCTCAATTAAAATTTATGAACAGAAACAAGCAAAGTCAAAGTCAAAAAGAACTTTATTCATTGAAATCACAAGGATCATTTTGAATCGTCTTATATAAAATTAAATTACTCCTGTTCCAACGCGACCAAGCCGAGAAGAATCAGGCAACAAACTCGGCTTGGCTTACATAAATGGTCCGTCTTACCTCTAGGTGAGAAGCGCCTGTGTGGTGCCTCGGAGCAAGGAGTTGCTGATACATAGTAAATGAGAACTTAAAAACCTTAGGAAGGTAGTCAAAAGTAAATAAACATCAGCAAAAATATGCAAGACAGCACACGCTACGCTTGTTATACTTATAAATAATAATCTAATACAAACATGTAAATAGGTAAGTACAGATATTGCAAATTTCCATTTTAGCAGTCGAGGGGCAGAGCGACATCAGGCCACGCGGCTTTATCATTAATATAGTCATCAAGAGTGTAATACGCTTAATAAGCAAATTATTTATTAAGTTTTTTATTTTTTAATTTCTTTTTGTATTTATGTAATGCCTTACATTGCATTGGCGGCAAAGATGATCTTTCAAGGCGAATTATGTCAACTCCTTTTAAAATTTTATTAATTACATTGCACCAATTAAATATGAATAGTTTTACTGATATACTTAGAAAGTATTCAAGTACAATTTCTTTATGAGATTCACAATCGAGGAAATCAAAGGAACATTCAGACAATACTTTTTGTTTAATATTTTTGCAAATATTGTTTTGGTATGCTTTTTGTTCTAAATATTCATTTGTCACCTTTGTTATGATACCGAAATTCCTCACGGCATATTCGGTTCACCTCCTCAAGCAAGCAACAGCAAGTCCACAGACAAAGAAAGGAGAGGAGCAATGTCAAAGTCCTGTCACTCAATCAATCAATTTGATTGTTAGTTTTTTTTTTGGCATCGCTCTGCTTGTATAATTTAAAACTTTTGACGTTTGTACAGCACAGCCACAGTGGCCACAGGCCACAGCCAAAGGGGCAAGAAAAGAAAAGGTAGGTACTCAGAATCTCAGAATAATGACTAAAGCAAGAAAGGTACTCTCTCTCCCTACTACTACTGTACCTATAGTAACAGAGAGTAAACCCCAACTCGACCGAATGGAACTCGCCCTAAATAGTTCGTGATGGGACCTCCTAGACATAATAGTAGATTGTATCATAAGGGAGCAAAATAATATTTTTACGGCGAGGGCGCTTTTTTGAATCCAGAGCGAAGTGAGGGATTCAAAGTACGTCGCCCGAGCCAAAAATATATTTTGCGCCCGAGTGTTACACTCTACTTTTCATCACCCACTATGAGAAAATAAAAGGCGCCTCATATTTTATTGAACGAGCGAAGCGAGTTCTCTGAGTCAAGTTGGAAGAATCGGCGTTTGTATGTATGTATGTTTGTCCGATGAAAACTTCCTAACCGTTAATTCGATCTTCATGAACTTTAGTATAGGGGTAGATAGTATTAGTACAATTTGTAGGTAAGGTTATGAGCTATATCGGTTGGGGGTTGATGAGATATTACGATATTACCCAATATCTCATCAACCCCCCAACCGAATAGCTCATAACCTTACCTACAAATTGTACTAATACTATCTACCCCTATACTAAATTTCATGAATATTTTTTTAAAAAACCATAATTTTTTTTTTCATAAATTATTTTTTGTACCCCCTCTAGGAACCCTCCAAGAGGGGATAAAAAAAATAAAAGTGGTACAGTCAGATCAAGTGGGATGTCTAATGGAAGCGCTTTAGTTGGACATTTCAAAACTGTTTTTAATAAGTATTTAGACAATATAGTTTTTGAGATATTAGGGAAAAACAAAAACGTAAAAATCGAAAATTCTAGGGTACTTCCAGCAATCCCACAATGCTGAAATTTGGTATGCTGGTAGCTTTTGTGACACAAATACAGGAAAAAGTCTGAAATTGAAGAATTTAGAAACTTGTACTCCATAAAACAATAACCAATATAAAATCCATTGTAATTTCTAGGAATTTGAATGATGTTGGTGTTCTATGTTTCGTCAAAAGGACGTTATCAATTGATTCGTCAAGTACTTGATATACTAACAGGTATGTAGTATTACGCCCGTTGCTTAGTACTATTTAAAGGTTATTTCGATGATGTGTAGGAAATTACCTCGAGGTGATTTTTTTTCAAAATAATAATGGAAAATATGTTATGACTTAAGTAGGTACTTAAATAGTCGGGCTGATTAAAGTGTCATCACGAGGTCTCAGTTCGGGGTGAACCACTAGTTTCAAAACAAAACCATGAATTTCTAACAATCCGTGAAATTTAACGAAAACGCGTTTTTCATTTGTTTTTTTATTCATTCGGGGCGCGACTATGGGCGGTCGTATACCAGCCAGTATTTATTCAAACAATATTTGTGTTCAAACACTAAGATGTTCCAAATTCAAAAAGTGCGCCGCAAAGTTAATTGCGGCGCACTTATTTGAGTTAGATATGTTCCATATTCAAAAAGTGCGTGGCAAAGATAATTGCGGCGCACTTATAGAAGTTTCATACAGAAAACACCACCTTTGGGTGCATTTACAGGCGAACCAAGTCGTCCTTTTCGAATAGATGGGATGAAAAACATACTTACATCCCAAAAACATAACCCTCCTATTTTGGGCAGTCGGGTAAAAATTAACAAAACCCTTAAAATAAGTGCATGGTTGCATGCATTTATACACTTACACATGCGCTCCGACTCGCAATTTGGCAAAGATTTTAATTTTATTTAAGTAGGTAAGTACCTACATAAATGGGAAAACAAAAAGCTAGGTACGTTCATTAAGTATATTATATTTTATGTAAAATCTGTGTTAGTATTAGTACCTACACATTATTTTATGTAATGTAGCCCACAACGTTATCCACATGTTGATCAACCCAAAAAAGACGAAGCACCCAGGTATGATATAGGTACCTACCTACTTACATTATAACAACTATGTAGGTTATGTACTTACCTATCCTATACATACTAACATCAATGTTGTAACCACGTGAAAGCAATATAAATCTATTGAGATTATTAAGATTAAAACGCGCAAAGTTCACAAAAACAAACGGCGCAAATTAAATGTTTGGACTAAAAATCAGGAAAATAATTAAGCAATCAGGCACGTGACGCGAAAGCATTTTTTGTTTGCTTGTTTTTTACCTGGCTATTTCGTAGTGATTGATTTAATGATTATGCCAATCTATGGTTTTTTTATTATTTACTTGTAGGATATTTTAATACAAACAAGATTTTAAAAGAGAGAAGTATGACGCACGTACAAATTCTTGTTAAAAAAACCTTATATGCGCAGGTACCTACCTACCTATTGTATCGAACGAAGCAGTACAGCCACAGGCAAAAGTCGATAGAGCCCTATGGCTCTATCGATGCCTATGCATAGAAATCGATTATTTAAGTTTTTATTCACGAAATTTCAAATAGGTTGTTTGTTTGTGACGACCTATGTGGCGCGGTGCGTGGCGACCGACGACGCGACGGCGCCGGCGCCGGCGGGCGAGTAGCCTGCAGGGACCATTATGGTACCATGGTAGGTACTCGTAGTTCCTGATACCCACGACACAGGGAATCCCATCCTAGTGTGGGATCAAGACTATGTATGTGACTGTTGGGTGTTATGTTAATGTCATGTTTGTAGATTTGTATGTTGCTATTTATTTAACCCCAAAACGGTAATGCGTTTTTTGGCTATCGCAATGCTCACATGTTATTTCTAGCGGATTATTAATTAGGGGTGATAAACAAAAAGTAAGCATCAAGTACTGTCCATCCAAAGATTGCCTGGAAGAAATCGCTCTCAGCGATAAGGCCGCCTATTGTACTGCTAATTTTATTAAATCCTGTTGTGTATTTCTGGTGTACAATAAAGTGTTATTCTATCTATCTATCAAGTATTACCTACCTATAGATACTTAATTTGGCATTACGATTTCCAGTTGAGCATTCGATTATTCAGATTATTGATACCTACAGATTGCTATTACGGATCGATGGATTTTGGTCAGATGTTTTGATAAATTTTTCAATCCGGCCAAACCCACCTTTATTTAGTATTGTAGCAAGTGCTGGAAGCGTCGGTCGGGTTCAACCCACACGCTGGGGACGGGGCCGGGCGAGACAGGGCCGGGCAGTGGCCGGATATAATATAGTACACCCCACAGCCATATTTATTCTGTGTTACAGCCCAGCAGCAGTGTAGGTAGCTGCAGCAGCTGTAGTGTACAGGTTATAACCCGGCCGCGGCCGTGAGTGAAAAAATATATCGCTTGGTGCATTTTGTATGAACTCGTTTACTCGTACCGTACAGCCCTATTCCCTAACTGAAAGTCACTCGGTGACTTTCAGTTAGGGAATAGGGGGGCAGATGTACAGTTACTGTGCGGGGCCAGAAGGCCTACCTATTAGCCTATTACGAATTTTGCATTGCAACAATCACTTTGCGAGTCGTGAGCTTTAACCGTGACTTACTTACACAGTAACTATTCATCATTCTGTGCCGCGCAGTCGATAGAAACAGCACAGATTCATAAATAGTTACTACGTAAGTCACGTTGAATACTCACGACTCGCAAAGTGATTGTTGCAATGCAAAACTCCTAATAGGCCTTTAGCAGGGCGATTCTAAGACGTCGGAAACGTTATTTTTTTATTTCGATTTGGTAAAACAATTAACGAATTAATTAATTTACTTAACTAAAACAATTTTCTCTAGTAAAACACAGTAACTGTACATCTGCCCCCCTATTCCCTAACTGAAAGTCACCGAGTGACTTTCAGTTAGGGAATAGGGCTGTACGGTACGAGTAAACGAGTTCATACAAAATGCACCAAGCGATATATTTTTTCACTCACGGCCGCGGCCGGGTTATACGGGGTATACCTGTACACTACAGCTGTTTTTTACTGTGTTTTACTAGAGAAAATTGTTTTAGTTAAGTAAATTAATTAATTAGTTAATTGTTTTACCAAATCGAAATAAAAAAATAACGTTTCCGACGTCTTAGAATCGCCCTGCTAAAGGCCTATTAGGAGTTTTGCATTGCAACAATCACTTTGCGAGTCGTGAGTATTCAACGTGACTTACGTAGTAACTATTTATGAATCTGTGCTGTTTCTATCGACTGCGCGGCACAGAATGATGAATAGTTAGGTACTGTATACTTACCAAATCGAAATAAAAAACTAACGAATCCGATCGGAAACGTTTCCGACGTTTTAGAATCGCCCTGCAGGTCATTGTCCTCCGGACGGAACATGCATATGCCCCGGCCCCGTCCCGGATGTCTGTGGATAGTCCTTAGTGCCTCAGAGTACCAGCAGTGGAAATGTTACAAGCTGCTGACGATAGTGAACAGATAATCCTAGATTATTCTAATATATTCTAAGTACCTACTGTCACACAACATGATGTAGATATAGGTACGACGTTCGTACATACGTCAACGATCGCGTTGCATTATTTATTGTTTCTAGATTTAATTGTAGCACTAAGTAGTATGTAGGTAGTAAGTATTCAACATGTCAAAGTCAAGTGATGCAATGCGCTTAGGGTTGCCATACTTCCGGAATTTTCCGGACATGTCCGGAAATATAGATCTTTGTCCGGAATGCGGAGGGAATTCTAAACCGTCCGGAATTTCTACAATTAAGTGAAGAGTGAAATAAACCAAATCATTTTTATTACAAATCAAAGTAACAACATGACTTCTTCCCCCTTCTCGCCCCTTCTTCGCCCGTGTTCCATCATAGATACAAGACCCGAGCGCGCGTAAAAATTCGAACGAAAATTTGCTTCGTTTATTCATATGCACGATGCGTAACGATATTAATATATATTTACAATAATATATATATATTTATTAATATATATTTACAAGAAAGTCCGGAAATTTCATCAAATGTCAGGCTTTTTGTCCGGACTTTTAAATTTTCTATCTGGTAACCCTAATGCGCTTAGCAATTGTGTGTTAAAACATTTTTAATGGACAAATATAATATAAGTATGCTAAGTCTGGCTACTCTACATAAAAGTTTTGAGATCATAACCCCAACAGTCACATACGTAGTCTTGATCCCACACTACGATTCCCTGTTTCGTGGGTATCAGGAACTACGAGTGCCATGGTACCATTACACCCAGACCCGGAACAAATATTTTGCAGATCATACAAACATTTGTCCCGCAACGGGAATCGAACCCGCAACCTCTTGCATTTAAGCCGGCGCCGGCGCCCGCCGCGCCAGAGAGGTTGTCAAATAAAAAAAAGAGGTCTCATGTACCTAGTAGGTACCTACCAAGTTGGGAGAACCTTTCTTATCAAAATCATCTTGAATCAATTAATGCACATCATGAATATTATACAAAAATTAAAAAATTAATATCACTAAAAAAGTTTTTAGTGGTTTAATTGAATAATTTGAATAAAGTTAACCTTAAAGCATATTTAAATGCTTTAAGAAATCAACCAATTAAACCATTATGAACTTTATTGAACAGAGAAAATCTTTTGCATTATCTTCATCTTGAATTTAAAGATATTTAAGTTAGGTAACATAGGTAGGTATACTTACCTAATAATGAAGGTTCTTTATGAATGACTTGGTTCTAAATAATAACATTAATAATGAATAAGTACAAAGATTCCAATATTTTCCAAAAAAAATGATTCCCAATTTTTTCCAAAAGGTGTCTACCTTTTTTTGAAAAAAGGTCCAAAGGTCCCGTACCAAGGTACCATATTATTGTACAACCTAAAAATAGCTAGAATGCGTTTGTGATTTTGCTAATAGAATGACTTAGAAATCTAGAATGTAGCTAAACATGCTATGCTTGTCTGCTTATTCCGTCTGGGACATTGTGTTACAATTACAATCAAATAAAGTTGGTTACAATGATACAATAATTGTTGTAAACGATTGATCTCTCACGTAACGTACACCTAGTGCATAAACAACGCAGCGTGATTTTGCAAGGTGTAGGTCTTGTGTAGGTCAATCACAGAAAACTAGATAATTTACTTAGTTTATTAGTTACAGAAAATCAATAGGTGCCTACCTACCTATACTGGCACAAAATCGAACTAGTGAAAAATAAATCAATCCAAGACTTATTCTAGTTGAAAACCCACCTTTCCATACAAAAAGGTAGACTTTCAACAAATAAACTTTAGACTGATTTTATTATTCAAAACGGGTTCAATAAATGAGTTAATTAAGTAGGTACTTAAGTAAATAAAAATAAAATCATTTTTGACGATATTGGAAACGACACCACACTCAAGTTTTTCAATTCAATCTTGAGGATGCTTGGGGTCCTGAAAATGTCAGAAAAAGGAGAAAAAAAATTGCAGAAATTAAAAAAAAAGAGGTCAAGTGTGAGTTGGACTCGCGTGGAGAGGCTTCCGCACAAGTAGGCTACCAATAGTAACCACTAGACTTATTAACTTATTACTTAAAAAGCAATTGACACGAACGTGCGTATGGTTTAGTGTTAAACGGATTTTTGTATGGAAAATGAGGTTCACAGAGTGTAGGTACGCTAGGGGCGCTCATCAGGTCGCCATAGAAAATCCTTGTTACACTACACCATACGTCCGTGTCAATTGTGTGCTAAAAACTTAGAATCAGCTCTCAGACGTGTGATTACCTACCGCTGTGAAGCTTTGGGGCGTGAAACCCTTGAGCGAGTCCGTGGGTTCTGTTCCCGCAACAGGAATGTTTGCATTTTAAGAATTTTGGTGTCAAAACTACTATGCCTCTACCAACCTATATTTGCTGAATTTAGCGGAAAATTTCTCAAATGTTATTTAAAAAAAAACCCAAAAATCTTTCTTGGAATATTGGAAACCACAAGATCCATACGTGGGGTTTGCATGGAAAACAATATAAGACGGTGAGACAACTGTTGGACCTTCTTCAATAATTATTATTTCTTGCGTCATTCCTAAAACACGTGAATCTTGTGTGGGTCTCTGCATGGCGCTGGCGGGGAGGGGCGCAGATCGATCGCAGGCGCAGGCGATGCGTGGCGGTCAGCGCGGTTGTTCTAACGACACGGCTCGCGTGTTTGGGTAAACAAACGGGTTTCATCCAAGATTTGACGTAATTTCGTGCATGAGATTATTTATTTATTTGGAGGACCAACAGCTTAATTTAGTAACAGAATAAGGTAAACTAAAATAGGAAACAGAGAAGCCAATTACCGGTCCTCACGGATAAGCACAAAGTTAACAAAAAATAAAACGCATAAGCATTCATAGAAGAATAGTAGCAGGGAAAGATAATAATAAGTCTGGAAGATAACAGTTTTAAGTATTCCTAATACGCACAAAGAGGCACTCACTTATATCAAACACGCAGAAATGTTACATATTTGTAATTACCTACCTATAAGCTACTTGAAGAAATCACTACTCAGCAGCCGCCGCCCGTGCCGAGCTCACACTCATACCAAACAAATCAATTGGCTTCTTATGCTATTGAATTTACCACTCGCTCTGTACATGAATGAATTCTGTTTATAATTTGTATAGACAATTAAATAAATATAAATAAATGCTGGAAAGGTGATGTTCCAAGATGTATGGAGCCTAGCCCTTGTCGATGAACACTTGTGTAAACGTGGCTAAATATATGTAAAACCTTTTCTTATTATCCTTTTTTGATTATTTCGCTTCATTTAATGCAGGTTCCTAAAATAATATATCTTTCTCACGGAGAGCAACACAAGACAAAACAATATGGCGGGGCGGATACAATTTAATCTGTGGTAAAATGTTTCGACAGCTGTTGCTGTTGACAACTTTGACCAAAACTGCATTTTGTTCACGTCTTGGCTGCAAGGTCTTGGAGAAAGGGAAATAAATATTTACGATTTAACTTCTGGGACTTCTGTCCCTGCTTAAAATTGCCTCTCACTACTCCTAACGAACGAATAAAGCAAGCAACCACAGGGCAATAAACGTGACATTCCCTGCCCAGGAAAATATGTTACCATTGTAAAAAAAAACGAATTTTAAACATTTCTTTGCAGTAAATTATACTTCAAATTAGAGTAAGAGTATTTTTACGATAATCACTGATTTTTTCGCCATTCTCTGTCTGGTGTTCATCGATATAGGCTGGTTTGGAACATGTCCTTTCACACAACATTATCTAGCCCCAAGCTAAGCAGAGCTTGTGTTATGAGTACTAGATAACTGATATACTTAATACAATACATTACATAGATAGTTTTTTTTATTATACATAGAAAAGTACCCAGAACTCCCCGAACAAATATCTGCAGATCGTACAAATATTTGTTCCGAGGCGGGAATCGAACCCGCAACCTCCTGCGTCGCAGGTGAACCTTCGCCCGCCGCGCCACAGAGGTCGTCAAAAGAATTGGGATATGAGAAGAGGATTATATCTTATGCGCATGGATTTTGCTAAATAATTCAGGGTAGGTAATCCACTTGATTTGATGCTATTTTTAATAACATCAAATGAAGTGGATTTTTATTATTCCTAGAATCGCCCTCCAACCTGTCAGAAAGGAGTATAAGAGTATCTATTCCGAGTTCATCAACATCATCATCATCATCAGCCTGATAGAAGTCCACTGCTGGACATAGACTTCCCCCCTAGATGCCACGACGAACGGTCTTGCGAGCCGCCTCCATCTAAAGATTCAATTCCTGCTACGTTTAGAATGACTTTAGTCGTAGAACGAATTAGATACCTAGATAGATATATTACTTAATTATAACTTTTGTTGTAAGTACTTACATCATAGGTACCTAACTACATAAAAACACAAAAAAGTAAGAGTTAAGTAAGTACAGGTAGGTACTTGCTTACAAAGATTCAAATCAGAATTTATTGTGAATTCAATTGTTTGTGTGCATGGAAAAGGTACAGGTTTGCGCAAGATGGGTACCTAGACGTCTAGACGACATAGGTAGGTATAATTAGCGTTGCGAGCCGTTTAGAGGACGCATGATCGTGCACTGGTCGACCCACCTACCTACCCAGCAGTGGTTGAAGTTAGGCTGAGGTTAGGCGTGTGGATAATGATGAAATTATTCGAGTTGAAAAATCCATTGGTGCATCCTTAGAGCTTTTTTTCTAAGGGTGCACCGTAGGTTGTGCAGCACAACCTACGACGGAAGGGAGAGACCGGCTGCCGCGCGCCGCGCCGCGCCGTTGTATTCTATCTCGCGAGTTTGCAACAGGCGTAATGCTGTCTAACGTTGGTTTTTCCCTCTTTTCACATGCAAAAGTTACCGTTTGACAGCCCTGCAGGCTATTCTAAAATTTCGGAAGCGTTTCCGATCGGATTCGTTAGTTTTTCATTTCGATGTGGTAAGTAACTAAAACAATTTTCTAACATATTTCAATTTTTAAAACGCAGTATTATACAATATTTATTTGTTTTTTACTGTGTTTTACTAGAGAAAATTGTTTTAGTTACCACATCGAAATGAAAAACTTACGTATCCGATCGAAAACGTTTCCGACGTTTTAGAATCGCCACCAGATGGGGAATAGTCCTACGGGGTACCAAGTAGTCCCGAGTCCCATCCCACTAAACTTGGACCATTTTTTAACTTTTTTGTAGTAAGTACCTATACCTACCTGTTTAGGTAAGTACTTAGTACATACCTACTTTTGACGCATTATAGTAGATATATAGATACTTATTGTATGTACGTGAGCACAGGAAGTTATTTACATATACTTACCTATGCGACGTGCGTGACCTGGGTCATCCACCGCCTAGGTGACCTACCAAATAAAACGAATTTACTTACATCTTTATCATACCTAGTACTTAGTACATTTTTGTTTGCACAATACAATGCCCAGTCTGGTCATAGTTAGCAAGATAGTAGGTAGGTACCTACCGACTTACTACCTTTGCACTTTGTTCTGTCATCGTCCCTACGTTCTGTTATTGATATAATGTGTAGCTATGAGTAATGTCGTTTACATTGTCGATGGTGCGATCACTACCGCGGTTCGTGTTCGCTCGCTATAAAGTCTGAGAGCATACATACTACAGCTAGCTACGTGTTCAGTTCAAAGTTGGATGAGCCAATGACGTCACGTGACGTGGTCTCACAGTCGCGCCACTATAACATCCAATCGAGCCGAGCCACCACAATAGCGTCGAAGCTCGCCGCTCTAAAAAAACGTCTTCACACCACACCGCACGACCCACGGCGCGGAAAGGTCCACAGTCCGCACCGCCCGCAGTCCGACACGTGAAGTTATCAGTTTCGCCGGGTTACCGCGTTGATTCACCAGAGATTAACATAAATGATAATAAAAAAAAACAATAATAAAGTAGTATATAACGATGTAAACATTATCTCAACTCGCATTCAATCATTTACTCTCGTGAACCAGTGTTTATTTTGTTTTATTGAATTACATTTCTGGTGAATCTGTTAGACCTACCTACTTTATTGGAGTTACCTATATCGACATAGGTAAGTAGTACTATTATATTGTGATTGTTCTAGCCATTCATGTAAAGTAAAATAATGTAGTTTTAAGTCACCTCATGCCAAAATCTAAAACTCGCGTTAGAATATAACTGGCACTCGCTTCACATAATCGAGGTCAAAGAAAGGACTTCGAAATCTTGCAATACCTTCAATTTTCGCCGGTAGTAGGTAACAATAAAATAGTGTCAAGGTAGGTTAGTAACACAGAGTACTGCTAGTACCTACCTATTCTACAAAGCCGACAAAGATCTTGGAGAGCCTAAAACCAGTGTGGTGAATGGGTTCAGTGCGCCTAGCAGAAGTTTTTCATCATAGAAATATTACATTCAGTATTCTTTGCCTTCTAGCACTGTCACATGTTTTAGTAAGTCGACTGTTAATTTGTAACAAGCAGGTAACTCATGAAAGTACCTAGATAACTACTGCTTGTTCAATTGATACTTTTTAAAAGATTAATAATAATAAATATAAAAATTAAAATTATAATAAATGTGTGGTGAATAGTGTAGTGAAGAGGGGTAACAAAAGTTAAATGCTGTATTATTTCTGGTTTATTATTATTACATTATTTTATGCATATTTATAGGAAGGAGGGTTTTGCAAGTCTTTACTTACTATCTTTTTCTAGTTTATTACCTACTTTCCTACTTACCCGCAGACCTACTTTTACTTAGAATGCACCAGTTCTTTGAACATTGTGTGCTCTGCTTTTTATATGGGGGTAGATGTAAATAATTAAAATACCACATAGCATAGAATAATTGACCGGCTAAACAGTCTTCCTAAGCGTAGATTCAGGTAAGTAGGCACCCTACAGTTATTCTATTATGTTAGTAAACTTTTTAATCAAAAATCTGTGCGTGAGTGTGGAACCCAGACCGCGCGTATAGAAAAACGATTTTTGGGTCATATTAGGGGGCCAAGCTTGATCGATCATGCATGATGCATGAACCTCAAGTCGGAAGCTAAAACTTAAAATAACTTGCCATTATTCATTTTGTAAAAACGGGAAATTTTCACGTACCGATATGTTGGTGGAAGCACCAACAGGTTTCGACCCTAATCGAGGGTCTTCATCAGGGTGGGTATAGGATCCGCGCTACACTCCCTCCGCGTCCTTCCTCGCACTGCGTCTCTGAGGAGAGGAAGGACGCGGAGGGAGTGTAGGTACATCGGTACGTGAAAATTTCCCGTTTTTACAAAATGAATGATATAATTCACGAAAGTTACTTTAGTAAACTTGCCATTAATTAGATTGTTTAGTTGTTTGTAGATTTTCTTTCCAGTAGTTAAGAAAATAGGTATCTTAGCACCCAAATGACATGAGAACACTGGGTAATATTGTATTCCCGCTAATTTAGGTGTCCTAGACTCCTAGTCTATTGTGGAATTTATCGGGGAGAATTTGAAAATGCATTGAAGAACTTGAACCATGTATTGAACTGATTGCGTATTGGGCAATAACTTTTTTAGCTTTTTTTGTACAAAAATCATAGGCCCATTGAGGCTCTGTCACCCCTTCGGGTTTTTTTAGTTCATCTTTGCCGACTATTAGGACGAGCTTGGGATTGTGAAAATAAATTACTCCATTGGACGAATATTATATGCATGCATACCATGACCTTAGGCGGCCCCAAGGACATGTATGCGTTGTGTACAGTTGTGTATAAATAGTTGGTTTGTCAATGTCATTGTCATTGTCAGTCAGTCCAGTCAATGTCGTGTCCGGTCCGAATTATTTCGTAATTTCGATATTTGAAGGATATTTTCGACTTTTCGTATCGATTCGATTTACGATTTTGCGATTATTGTGTTGTTGCAATTTGAACCAAAGTTTTGAATTGAACTAAAGAAAATTTACCGAATTCGAATGTCCTATGGAAGTAAAATATATTGTAATAAGTACCTATATTTAAATCTACATTTTGTTATAAGTGTACTAAAAAAAATCAATGCATTTTGTATAGGTACGCGAATTCCCATGTTGTCGTTCGTTAGTGTCTTCCAATAAAAGTGCAATAGAACATGGATTTCGAGGGTGAAATTACAGTTTGCTCTGAGATGTAGGTACTACGTGCAAAGTAAACATAAACCTTGTATCTGAGATAGATATCTCTAATCTAATCTCTTGTTTACAGAGTGCAACAACGCAAAACCATGGCTCCAAACGCGTCGGATGTGAACGGGGTCTTGTTTGAAAACGATGCAGCTACTCCCGACATGGCCCTGCCGCACACTCCGATAGAACAAGCAGACAAACGTCCGAAGCAATATGTGTGGAGAAACATCCTTCTATTCGCGTATCTTCATTTGGCGGCGCTCTATGGAGGATATCTCTTCATGTTCTCGGCTAAATGGCAGACCGATATATTTGGTAAGCAGATTTTGCAGTTATCATCAATATAAAGGATATTAATCTTCTCGAACGAATACAACGAAGAGCTACGAAAATGGTACCTAGTCTTAAAGCACTTCAGGCATGACTTCAGGAACTTGAATTAACTACCCTTTAGCAACGTAGAGAGAGCGGAGACCTGATAGAGACCTACAAGATCCTTAACAGCCACTACAGTATACCAGATCTATCACAGACACTGTATACTATGACCAAGAACATAGGGCTGAGAGGACACTTGCTGAAGCTGCAACACGAGCCAAGTACCATCAATACGAGGATGCACATAATGCCGAATCATGTTGTGCATACTTGTATCCGATTACCAGACTCAGTGATCAGTGTCCCCTCGGTGAACTCTTTCAGAAATAGACTGGACAAACATTTCGAGTGCACTGACAAGGACTAAGATATACATGAGAGCTGCCTGTGTATTATAAATAATAATATATAGAACTGTTGTGTGACAAACTCACCGACTGACTGACTATCAATGCCAAGCCTAAACCGTAAGTCCTAAGAAACCTGAAATTTTCTTTTGTGTTTCTTTTGGAGTTTCCTTTTGTGATGTAGGGGTGCATTAAAAAACTAATTTCCGAAATTATTTAATTCCCCCTAAGGAGATGCGGGGTGTAGTTGTTTATATGGATAAAACTCCATGCGGATGAAGCTGCGGGTGTTCCTTTTAGTTCCCTATAAGATTCTTATTTGTTCCACAGGCTTTGTACAATAAAATTATTTTTGTATTACAGCTTACATTCTATACGTGATATCGGGACTGGGCATCACGGCGGGAGCGCATCGCCTCTGGGCGCACAAGTCCTACAAAGCCAAGTGGCCGCTGAGAGTCATACTGGTATTCTTCAACACGGTAGCTTTCCAGGTAAATTGACACTCAATTTGTTTATTTTCTTTGATTCATCATCATTATCAGCCAGTTGAAATACAAGCCCATGGTTTAGGTAGGTAGAGTGATGGGCCGCATCTACCTGAGTACTCAACACTAATACTGCGATCACCAATCTAACTGCCAAGCATGGTGATGGCAAATCCCCTATTGTATTTTATGGGAGAGGCCTCGTCCAACAGTGTACGTCTAATGGCTGATGATGATGTCTTCAGACTCAAAGATAATCACAAACATTTAAATTATTCATTATGCAACCATAATGAATAATTTAAATGTGACCTTGCATTTATCACTTGCTCACCTTATGTATGATAGCAATCTGGGGTGCGATTTTTTGAATGTCACTCAGTGACTAAATATCATTGAAAAGGTCACAAATCACCGCTTTTCAGGAGATGTATTACATTTGCACATTGTATTGATATCATTGGTATAAGAATTTTAGTCATCAAATATATAAAATATAGAGGAATTTGGAAATCGGGGATTTACGGCAATTTTGCTGATGTTTAGTCAATCAATGACATACAAAAATCGCACCCCGGAACATGATCTTGAGGGCTATATATAGCTTAGAAGAGGCTCGTTCGCGTGGACCACAAAGAAAGAAACAAAAAACCTTTTTCTAAAACACCACCCCTGTCTAAAAGTGGTCAGTGCAATCGATCTATAAATAATATTTTTTTACACCTTGGGTTACATTATTGGAGTTTTCATAGGGATCCCTAATTAAAAAATATTAAATGTAGCGTATGTTACTCAGTGATAATATAGCATTCTAGGAAACAATTTTTTAAATTGGTCCAGTACTTTACAAGTTTATTAATTACAAACAAAAATACAAATCTTTTCTCTATTTAATACTAGCATTTGCTCGCAGCTCTGCCTGCATGGAACCTTAATTATAACACTGCATGCGAGTTATATGTGTAGCCTTGGGGTATTTGTTACCCATAAGCCCATAAAAGTTGTGTCCTTATCATTTTCCTTGTGTGCCATTTCCTGATAATGGACCTAGTACTAACCAACTTCTACCTACATTCAAAATAGAATGACGAAATTATAAGTACCTACCTCATCTTCATGATCAGTCTAAATAAGTCGACTGCTGGACCACTGCCTCCCGCATGGCGTGACACGACCAACGGTCATGAGCCGCCCCCATCCATCGACTTCCTGCTACTTTTAAAATGGCTTTGGTTCATCGAGAGGGGCAGTCCTAACTGCACCATCCAGTTCATGGTTGCCACTCGAGAACATTGGTTCCCCAACGGTTGTCAGTTCGAGAGCTTAAATTATGACCCAATATGCCCATTGCCACTTCAACTTGCTAGGTGTTTTTGGGTATAATCCATTCTGAGAGATATGTCGTGAGGCTCAGCGGTATGTGACGAGAAGTTTCCAGAACGCTGCCCATCCGAGTTAGATTTATCAGCTGACTGCATGTACAAACACAAAAAAAAGGAAGTAAAATCAGTAGGTATAAAATTGTTTACAGCAAACAATTTTTACCACCATTTATATTCCAAATTGCAGTGCCCAACCTGGGCTCATGTTGAAACTGTAAATTATCTAAAAGACCGTAATTTGTGCAACATGAACGCAATAAAACATTTTGATTTGATTTTCTGTTGAAGTTTCTAGATATAGGTACCTAGATCTACCTAGACCTAGTTTATAATTATTATTCTTGCGTTAAATTTTACAAGTGTACTTTATATCAATAACGAGAAAACACCTGTTAAAACAATTCGATTTTATTCAAATGGATGTTTTGTTGGATGTTCATCATTCAACTTTAGCAAATTGAAATGTTTTAATGTTTTTTCAAACACTGTCACTCAAATTCGTTCAGCCGTTTGAGCGTGAATAAGTAACAAACATACTTACAAACTTTCGCATTTATAATTAGTGTGATGTTACTCAGAGAAAATATAGGTATGTAGTATTCAATTCGTAAAATATTTTTTTAAATGGATACAGTAGTTTTTGACTTTATTTATTACAAACAAAATACAAATCTTTTCTGTTTATATTATTATTAGTGTAGATACCCATAAACTATTTAAATAACAACTATTTATTCATTTATAGGAGAACCAATAGCTTTTATAAAAAAGATTACAGAGTATGCTAATTGTAGAGAGCCAATTAAAGGTTCCCACAAATAGAAGTGGCAAAGATAATACTTATTATACATAACCTTTTATAAAGTTAAATGGCAAAAACTATTCAATCAAGATACGATCTCCACAAGACAGTTACACAATTCAAAAACATGAGGTAGGTTAAACGGTCAACGAATAACAAAGTACGTGGTGTATAGACATTTTTTTTCTAGAATCCTAATACAGTTAGTTAAGAGGTTAGAGACAACTTCAAAAATACCATCTTTTCCCCAGGATTCAGCCTTGGACTGGGCCCGCGACCACCGCATGCATCACAAGTATTCCGAAACGGATGCGGACCCACATAACGCGACCCGAGGTTTCTTCTTCTCTCACATCGGCTGGCTGCTCGTTAGGAAACACCCCGACCTTAAGACGAAGGGCAAGGGACTCGACCTTAGCGACTTGTATGCCGACCCCATACTCAGATTCCAGAAGAAGTAAGTACCAAATAAGTTATAAGTTTGATGCCATAGTGTCTGTATTTCTGTCTGTGGCCTGCAGGTCTAAAAATGACACTTTATATGTATCATAATACGATTCATATAAAGGAATTGCTAAGGATCTGTTGAGCATTCGGAAAATTAAATTAATGTGGCATATTCATCTGGTAGCAATTCATTTTCCGAATTCTTAGCAGATCCTTAGCAATTCCTTTATATGAATCGTATTATGATACATATAAAGTGGCCGTTTTAGACCTGCTAGCGCTCGCTGGTAGCGAGCGAAACGAGTGATATTCACTTCAATGCGGGTTTTTTTTATGAACAGCTCCAGGCTCTGATGATGACCAGCATGAGATGAACACGATCTAGGGTACTTTGAAGCTGAATCTTCAGTTTGAGTTAGCAAAAAAAAACATTGCAGATACCAATGTGTTCCGTTTTTTCAAATTTGAATGGTACACTAAATATAGACAAGAGTATGTATTGGTTAATTGTTGTAGTTGGCCCATCCCCTGGTGTAATCCCTTATTCGGATTTTTACGACGTCCACGGGAGGAGACGGGGATCTTAAGCCGGACACATTCATAACATAACACCCAACAGTCACATACGTACTCTTGATCCCACACTAGGATTCCCTGTGTCGTGTGTATCAGGAACTACGAGTACCATGGTACCATAACACCCAGACCCGGAACAAATATTTGCAGATCATACAAACATTTGTGCCGCAGCGGGAATAGAACCCGCACACCACAGCACATATATTTTCATCAGCCAGTAGTCATCCACTGCTGGAGAGGCCTCCCTCACAGCATTCATAGCGTGCAATGGGGGGGATTTGCCATAATTACCACGCTAGGCAGATGGATTGGTGATCGCAGTTTGGTGTTAAGTTCTCAGATGGATGCTGCACCCCTGGTGTAATCCTTTAGTCGCCTTTTATGACATCCACATGAGAAGTTGGAGGAGTCTTATTCTTAAACTGAAACTGTCACGGCCATATACATGTATATAGAAGATGATAATTTTTGACGACCTCTGTGGCGCGGCGGGCGAAGGTTCGCTTGCGACGCAGGAGGTTGCTGAGGCGAACCCTCCCCGCCTCGGAACAAATATTTGTACGATTTGCAAATATTTGATCAGGGTGTTCTGGGTATTTCCTATGTATAATAAAAAATATGTATCTATGTAATGTATTGTATTAAGCCATATCACAAGCTCTGCTTAGCTTGGGGCTAGATAATGTTGTGAGAAATGTCCAGAATTTATTTATTATAATTGATGAATTAACTAATACAAATATTTGTGTTTATCTCGTAGACACTACCTGCTTCTGATGCCTCTCGCCTGCTTCGTGATGCCGACCGTGGTCCCGGTATACTTTTGGAACGAGTCCTGGCTGAATGCGTTCTTCGTCGCCGCCATGTTCCGTTACGCCTTCATCCTAAACGTCACTTGGCTCGTAAACTCCGCCGCCCACAAGTGGGGAGACAAGCCATACGACCAGAGTATCAAACCCTCCGAAAACATGTCGGTCGCACTCTTCGCTCTGGGCGAGGGCTTCCATAACTACCACCACACATTCCCCTGGGACTACAAGACCGCTGAGCTTGGTAATACCCGCCTTAACTTCACTACGGCGTTCATAAATTTCTTTGCGAAACTCGGCTGGGCGTACGACATGAAAACTGTTTCACAGGAGATTATTCAAAGCCGTGTTAAGCGCACAGGAGATGGCTCTCATATGTTGTGGGGTTGGGGTGATAAGGATCATGATAAGAAGGAGATTGCAGCGGCTATTCGCATCAACCCGAAGGATGATTAAACTCAATCTCGAACTTATAAGTAATGGCATAAAATGCACGTAATTTTATCTTCCACTCTTGGTACACTTATTGTCTATGATTTATATTGTGAATGCAATTAAGTTTGCAAAGACAAGAAAAAAAAATATTCTTCTAAAAAAATTACTTCCATGTATCACAGCTGTAATAAGGTGTTTTATATTATAACTATAGCATAAATATTTCGTCTGTTGTGGTTTTTAGATGTTGATAGGGCCGATAACGTAGCCAGCGTCTACTCGATCTGTGATCGAATTGGTCAAGGCATCGAAGATGCGTCCGGCTAGATTGTGTTTTTGGTTCACATTTAAATTGTATGTGTTTAGCAAATTGACAAAAATAAACTTACTTTTGCGCAATTCTTTATGAACTTGAATGTGCATAGAACCATTTATAAATATTAATATGCAAAATAAGAAACACTAATTCGGATATGTTGTGCTGACTAGGTTGCGCCATTTCCATTTTTTGGGCTGTTTATTATTTTTATAACTAATATTTAGCAAAATCATTGGCATCACGCACTTTGTAGAGGTATAAGCATAGATAAATAATTTCGTATATCCGGTGTAGACTAGTACGCATGGTTTCCGATTGACCCAGACTTCCGTTCTAAAGGACGTGGGTTCGATTCTCGGCGTTGCCATGTATTTTTGCACCCGATTTTTTTTGTTGAAACCTGGCGTCATGTTTTTATTTGAAAAACTAAGTTTCACCGGATGTCGAACTATTTTAGTAGTATTTTATTAAAATGAGGAAATCGAGTTATATGACCGCGACTTTGTGATATAATTATTATAATAAAGGTAGGTAGGTACATTATAAACAAATGTGTCAGTATTAAATACTACCTTAACTTAAATAATGTACGTTCAACTATTGCTTATTTGTAGTAACTGCTATTTATTTTAGTAATATTTTAATTTTAATAAATTACACAAATTAAAGTTTATATCCAATATAAAAAAAGTTTTTGTGTAATTAATTACTAAATGTTTTTCAATACTTATAATACAATGATGCCAGTGACATTTAATTTATCATATAAATATATTTCTATTTTAATTTGGAATCTATTTTTAAGCAAATCAGTAGGTACCTATGTTAGTTTATTTTTGCAGAATTAGACTGATTTGTAAGGAATGTGATATTTGGATGGATATATCTTGTGTTTAAGGAAAAGAAAAGAGGTCTATGGAAAGATCTGAATGGCTATGAGGAATGATAGTTATAAACTATTATTTTGTATAAGTAATTTTATGCATAAACCTACAAAACCCGAACAATTGAAAACGAATTCAACAATGTTGGATAGTACTTCTTTAAAAAAAATGAACAGAATCGCACAGATAGCTGTTACATTAGTAACAATTGATGTAACCTAGTAACATATTTATAAGTGATCTGTAATTGTGATGTCTGTCAGGTTACAGCTTATTCGTGTCATGTAATCGCGATGTTCGTAAGGTTACTGCTTATAAGTGTTATAATTACGATTTCTGTCAGGTTACAGCGCATTAGTGTTCTGTAATCGTGTTGTCTGTCTGGTTACAGCTTATTAGTTTTCTGTAATCGAGATATCTGACAGGTTACAGCTTATTAGTGTTCTGTAATAGCGATATGTCAGGTTACAGCTTATTTGTTTCCTGTAATCGCGATATCTGTCAGGTTACAGCTTATTAGTGTTCGGTAATCGCGATGTCTGTTAGGTTTCAGCTTTTCCATTTTGACGGTCATTGATTCCAAAGTAGCTTCTTCTAATTCCAAAGTGCGCTCATAATCTTAGTGCTTTTGAAAAGCTGTAGTGTTGTGTTTTGTTTGTTCCTGTAATTTATTTTAATATTCACAATCTCACCAGATTGCTCATTGTATAATTGATGTATGTAGCATTTCATTTACTTGAAATAAACATATTGTGTCAATAAAATATGTTTTTATGTAAACTGTGCCACCTATCCCACTATAAAACTTATAGGTACATTTACCATCCTATATATTGCTATAGCAGCGTCATAGACCTGTAAGACCTGTGTGTCCAGTCTAATGCTTGCTTTTCCACCAAAGATGTGCGAGGTAGATGAGCGGTGCCAGGATGCGTAGCGAGGCTGTGGAACGATGTGAGTGTTTCCACCAGAGATGTGCGAGGTAGATGAGCGGTGCGAGGATGTAGAACAAACGGTGTAGCGGGCTGTTTTCAGACTGACAGCTAGAGTTTCTCTCTTTTTCTCGCGTCCATCTCTGGCGCACATCTCTCGCAAGCACCTCTCTTGTTTTGTACGTATGAAAACCTCGCTCGCTAAGCCGTTTCCACCAGAGCTGCGCTAAGGCTAGGTAAATGAAGTGATTCTTCCACAACGGAGAAGACTGCAGTTCCGAACAGAATTAATCTAGCTGGTTGATCGTGTACCTACTAAATTTTGAGGTAGCGTTATGTACCTACCTACATTCGGTTTTTAGGGTAGGATGGGACATTCTGATGTCGATTAGGTAGGTAGAATAGAAACGACATATTTTTGTGTGTTAGGTAGTACTTTATTCTTTAATGCTCTGTATAATTTTTACCTTAAAATGTAATATTTATATATATTAATATAATATTTATATTATTTTTTTTATATTATGTAGGTACCTACATCTTACGCAAATACTGCTAAGAGGAATTTAATTCCAAAAGCAAAGCCAAATAAATTCAGGCGAGAAAAGCGTTTTGAACCACAGATCACTATTAGCCCTGTGTTTGCTGAGATCTTGAAAGTTCACCAAAACAACGGGCTGTAATCTATAACCCAAACTCTCCTTTATCACTCCTTTTTTTCACTATGCTTTCGCCTAGGTTTTTCCTAGTTTGGATACCTACCTATGTTGTCTTACCCAGGAATATTTATTATTAGAACTAACTGACAAAGTGAAATTTGGACTAGAAAACATTAAAGAGCTATGCCTTTTGACCTAGTTCTCGGACATTTTGAATGATTCGTTTCACATCAAATGCTCTCTTCATGGAAGATGTCTTGTTCGTCACACTTGTCCGGGAGGCACACAAAGAACTCGATCAAGTTCATGAAGGGTCCCCTCGAAAACGGGTTCTGGTAGCGACCTCGCTTGTCCCGGAGATATGGATATCTTTTGTAGTTGAACATTTCGTTTGTAGTCAAATTCATGCAGGCGTGTAGGATCTGCGAAACGAAATTATTCAACAAAGTGTGAGTAGGATTAACCAAGGATTACAGTCAGTCGGCACCCTAAACAGGCCTGATCCTACACTAGGATTCAGGGACGCTTATGTCACGAAACTCTAGCGCTGACCAAAAGTAAGGTAGGTATCTTGAGGGGGATCTCCATCTCTATCTATCTATCTTATAATAATTGTATTGCTAGCGTGACAATATTCATGCACAACTATCCCCTGCACGTTTCGTTCAGCGCTAGACTTATGTGCCGCTACTTATATCAGGAATTAGGTAGGTACTAAAAATGTTGAGGTTATTAATAATTCTACCAAACAGTTGTTGTTTGGTCAAACATTATTTCACGTTGGTGTGAGTAGAGTCCTAGAACCAATCCACCTTGTAAGTTAGGTATGGTAAATCACAGACAAACGCCCATCTTAAAAAATCCCACTTTTATTTCTTTCTGTGCCAATTAGTCGCAGTATTTCGTAGTAATATTGCAATACTGTGTCTTCTTTGGGACGCAGGCTCAAGTTCAACTGCAGGTGCACGGGCAAAAGTTTTTAGAGCCATATTTTTAAAAAGGTCTAAACACTACGGTGGCTACTTAAGTAGCCCAGCTAAGATGTGAGAGGTGCCGGTTCGATTTCCACAGCGGTACAAACTAATGCATGATCTGGAAGTATTTGTGGTACCATGGTACTTGTAGTTTCCGATTTCCTTCGACATAAAATCCTGTATAGTGGGGTATCAGGACGATGTATATGTGACTGTATGTCTATAGGTAACTACATAGGAACTCACAGAAGTGCAAGTAAGGATCCACCCAAGCGCGCAGAACGTGATTGCCTCTAACAAGCCCAGCACGTAAAGCAGGCCGAATCCTTCCAGCAGAAGGCAGTAGCAGGCGAAGTAGATAGACAGAGTGCAGTTGATGGCCACACTCATCACGAAAAGAAAGAACCACATTCGGTTTCGGACGCCAACGCAGTTATAGATGAAAGGGCAGTGGTGATCGAAGTAGGCCACGCAACGCTTGCAAATGCGGCAGTGTTTTGCTCTGAAATTATTTTTTTATTTTTATTAATAGGAGATCTCTGAAATTCTCTGTGGTTCTACTTCTAATGGAGGATCCATGATACGTACCTACCTACCTATAGAATCATGGGTACCTAACAACAGACCGGGGGGTGATTCGGGGAAAAATCTCATGCATGCTTATGAGATGTCGTCAAATCTCAAATGAAAACCATAATTTTGTATGACGTCATACGAGATGTGACGTCATCATGTGCATGAGATTTAACCGAGAATACGGGCCTAGGATTACCTTCATAAGTGTATACCTTGAGCTTGATATGAGCCCTTTGCATACAAACCAAGTTTGCTCCTTTGGATATTATTATTTATTTGTTCGCTTATGGTCAACTTAGCGATCCGTCCACTAAAATTTTCTGTACAATAATATCTAGACCCGTGGTTTGTCAGTTTCTTATAAAATTATATGGTTTCTAAAGTATGGAAATCTTGGTGCCGTGGTGTGTCCGGCCTAAGCAAATCGCAGCAGGTCGGGCTGCAGGTTTGCAGTGGGCACAACAAATTGAGGGTCAATGTTCACTACTATTACACTAGAACAGTAGACTAAGGCCACAGGAGTAGGTAGGTTCTATTTTATTTACGTACCAAGGCCATGTTATAGAACATCTCTAAGTTGGGTGCGTCTAGTTTAAAACAGAACGCCCCTCCACCGGTTTTAATTGATACCGAACATTCGAAAACGGTCCTTGTAGTTACGGATTATAGGTACCTACTTAGAATATTTTATTTTGACGTCATGAATAAAATGTCATAATATTTATATACCTAGTTAGTGTGCTGCGTTCATTATGAGAGTACACTAACCTTAGTGGTCTGAGACAGCGACACGTATGGCAGAGTCGCGAAAGAATAGCATTTCTTTTCTTCCACTTATCGTAATAGGGTATCTGTCTGATAGCCCTGTAGTAAGTCTCAGAGTTCTGAGGAATGTATCCTGGATCTCGGCGATTGGCAATCACCCAGCTGATCCACATTATTGCGTTCCAATACAAGAAACAATAATGTGATAGACGTAGAGTATTCCAAGTTAGAGGAATGCAGCGAATGACGTACATCGGATACCCCCAAAGCAGGACTGATATAAGAAAGAAGAGAAGGGGTCCTTTAGAGTCTCCAGCGCCACCGAATAGCAAAGCCCAGAGTTCAGATAGAGGCGGCATCCAGTGGGACTTTCGTTTCATTTCCTTCTGCAATAACTTCACGACTTCAGCGTGGCGGTGGCTTTGTGCGAGCATCAGTGGAGTCTTGCCGTTTTTATCACGTGGCTCTAGCTCAGCTTTTACCTGAAATATAAGTCTTATTTATTATATATCTATAACAAAACAAACTTCCAATAGTTAACCAAAGCGGAGAGGAACACATATATCTCGTGAAGAATAAAATAAGAAGCCCGTGTTGTGTTGTTTTCCCAGTTCGAGTCCTACGTCCTCTTCGGGCATATTATCTATTATAGATATGCATGACAGCTCGACATGAGTTGGCAGGGCTATTCTCTATCTCGGGTTTACAACAGGCGTAAATTATGCAATCATTGCTATCAAACGGTAACAATTTACGCCTGTTTGCAAACCAGTCGCGAGATAGAGAATACGGGGGCGGATTATTGAACTGTCTACCTTTTCACACAACAATCGAACACAAGTCAAGTTTCCGGACAAGCAAGCCAAGTGAAGAGGCGTAGATCCAAAGTTGTCTGTGCAATGCAGCGCAACCCCTGAATATATCAACAGCCTAACAAGGTCTGCGTGGCCTTTGTACGCAGCCCAGTGCAAGGCGGTGTCACCGTTGATATCTGATAGTCTTGTAGCTGCTCCCATGCCGAGTAGATAGGCAGCTGTGGCCGTCTTTCCGTACATGCATGCCGTCATTAGAGGAGTCAACCCTGGGAAATAAGGAGAGATTATATTCATTGATGTCTGCAATTGTTTTGCACAATGAATAAACGGTTTGTGTACCTTTAAAGTCAGCGGCGTTAACGGCAACTCCCGACTGTAGAAGCACTTGTACCACGGAAGCATGGCCTTTGCGACATGCCCAATGAATAGGCCGTGGACCCTAAAAAAATTACGAATTTTTAAAAAAAATGAAATTACTAAGAATTTTCCAGGTTGATAACTACTAAGGATGGGGGAGTTTCTTCACCCGTTATTGTGGTTTACTTATGTCAGCCATTCCATTTGGCCGCGTGGGGTTCTAAATTTCTAATTGGATGAATATTGTCAGTGGACTCCAAGGTTCACCTGTGTCCCAAGACAGGAGAGGTCGATAGGCGCTCCACGTTCCACCAGATACCGCATTACGGCAACGCTGCCGTCCAGCGCCGCCCAGTGCGCCGGAGTGTATCCATGCTGGTCACGGGCACTTAGCACTTCCACGCCTAGTTTCTCTACCAGCCGTTCGATTTCTGACACCTCCCTGTGAAGAGGCAACGGTGTACAATCAAGCCGTGGTCTAAGTTGTTCAGAAGGTAAGCCTAAATGTCTTTCCCATGGTGCGTCACTAAGCCCAGTCTTCGGCTATCCCCATTCAGTTGCTGGCAGCCACCCTGCAAAAGTCGTCGCTCCCGCTCCATCTATAGCCGAGGCGGGCGGGTGCCCTAATACACTACGTGGACTTCACTCAACTCGTTTGCTCTAACGGTTGTCGGTTCTTCGACAGACATGATCGGCCCACCTGCCTTCCAATTTCCTTTCACAAAGACAATGTAACGTAATGTACGTATGTAATAATAGTAACTAATAATTAATTTGTAACTAATGTATGACGTGACCAAGTGTTCTAATTGTTCCTATGGTTTAATATACGAGTACCTATGAGTATGAGTAGTAAAGCGCCTGTCGAAACAGAATTTTACCTACTAGCTAGGCGGCCGGAATTAGGTATACTAATCCGAAAGGGGGTGATGCTATCCAATCCACTAGTGAGAAATTACTTATCATGTTCAGACTGACTAATATACCAATTCTGGGATCTCAATAGATAGATTACCCACAAAATCATATGCCTACCTTACTTCTAAAAGGCATCAGGAGGGAAACCAAACATGAAGCGCCGTCGTTGTGTGAAAGCAGCAGATGCAAGCAGCCATTAATTGCTCATTTGTATTCTTACTCAAGAGTCAATTATTTTTATTGATCATTGAAACCACAAGGACCATTTTGATTCGTCCTTTAGATTTGGTGAAATGTCCGATTCCTCTCGACTAAGCTAAAGAATGAGGCAGCAAACACGGCGTGCGCTATTCAGCGGAGACAAAAGAGTGATGTAGTTCCGGCAGATGAATTTACCCGGAGCGCACAGCTTCAAAGATGAGCTGATGCAGGTCAGAGTGATGAAACAGGCTTGTGATGGCACGGGGGGGCGCTGCGGGCGCGTCCGGCGATATCGGCGAACACGGGGGCAGAGGCTCCTCGGCTGCCATCGTGCAGGGGGGCGGCTGTGGCAGGGCCCATACCCCGCGGGCCGCCCCCGGACTTGGATACACCTGGAGTGGAAAGAACCATTTTTACGGGAGACCAAGTTTCGAAGTATTTATCAGGTTTGGAGTCTAGTCCTACGCACTAAAAGTTGGCGCTAACGTAAGTAGGTAGATAGGTACATTATATGATCTTGTTATTTCTAATGTTCTCTAGGTGGATACTTCCCTTCAGCATTTACCATATAATCATGGTAAGTGCTGTAAGCTATTACCTACTTAGAGATACCTACGTAGTTATGCCTTTTTTACTATTTTCCGATACCAGCATAGAGTTGACAGAAGTGGGTCACTGAAGCTCATTTCAATAACGTAATGAAAAAGACGTTCTGGTTACGGAAAAAAATTATGTACCTATATATACTATGTAGGTACCATGTACAATTACCATAGGAGCTTTAGGTACCTACTATGTTTCAGCCAAATAAATTAAAGAAACAAAAACCCAAATCCATTCCGACACCCATATCAAGATGGTTTAGCAAAATCCAGGTTTAAAAGCCCCATCACGTCATATCACCGTATTAAAAAAAACAATTGAGCTTATTCGTCTCTGCTCTCGAGTCGAATTCGATTTAAATTAATTAGGTTCTGGATGTTTTAAACCTGGATTTTCCTTTGAGTTGGTTCCAGTAAAAGCGGGCAATGCCAATAGTTCGCACCTTACTATTCACGGCGAGGCCGACGCCTCCCGCTGCTGAAGGAGTCTCGGCGTCCGCCAGGGCCGTGGCACCGGCACACGACTGCACTCTAAAACTACCACCACAGTTTATTATCCTAGCAACTAAAAGCTATTTGTTTTTTTCACACAGGACTAGCTACACATTGCATGTCACACTGGAGTTAGCGACTATTGTATTGATTCTTTTACGCATGCGCATTTCGGAGGAAAACTTTCGCAATTCCAATTTTAAGAGTTACTAAACTTTCGGCTTGAACTTAAAAAGTAGACCGTTAATAATTATGTAATAACTTACCAATTTGAAACATTCAGGAAGATGATGATTTCAGTGTGAAATAACACTAAGAAGGTTGTACTTTAGTTAGGTACTTACCTACTTTATTGGTACCTAGGTTGCAACTTGCAAGTTACAGGTGTCTCAGAACATGTTGTGGTATCCTATCCCGAAATGTGAAACACGAAAAGAACAACTTTCCCCGGAAAAAAGTCGACCTTTTACTTAAATCAGCTGTACCAGAATTTGAACCAACATTATGATATTATTATATTACTAGTGTTAATAATGTCTTCAAAATTAAGTACCTACCAAGCTTGAAACAGCTGGTAAAATAAAACGAATTTGTGTTTAGGAGTACCTACCACTACTACGAAATGAGTGCGCCTCGGTAATCTTCGTTTTTTGAAACAGAAATATGATTGCAAGAAAAAGTGACAGACAGACATGAACGAAGATAGCCGAGGCGCATTACTTTCGTAGTAGTAGGTATATACTGTAGGTACGCTAACCTACCTAAAACAGCAGATTTCGTTTTTTTATGATGAATCACGAATTTTCACTTTCGTGTTCCAATTTTGAACTATTATTATGTACCCCTATTGTGTAGGTAGAATGATCCCCATTCGGGGTAGCGTAGCATATTATCTACAATCTTGGACAACCTGTATAATATAATGCTAGCTGTACCTACCTATCATAATAGATATAAATAGACAGAGTAGATAACTACTACCAAAGTACTAAGCACTATATAGTAGACCGCTATGAGTCAACCTCAATTTGGATTGTATTTTTAAATCTCTGTTAGCTCTTCTTATTCGTTTGATCTCTCACTATATAGCTGCCCCATTACATGGTGTAAAGCGAAAGTCTAGTTAGATAAATCACCCCTAGGGTAGGTAACCGAATCACTTTTCCGTGATTTTCTTTTGTTTAGGTAGTTTGGTACTTAAAAGATATAGCTATTTATTTACGCCATATATTTACTTACAAGATAAATAAGTAGAAAAATACGAGGTAAATAAATAAATAAATAATGCCGGACATTTCACACAACATTATCTAGTCCCAAGCTAAGCAGAGCTTGTGTTATGGCAACTAGATAACTGATATACGTAATATAATACATTACATAGATAGATATTTTTATTATACATAGAAAATACCCAGAACACCCGGAACAATTATCCGCAAATCGCACAAATATTTGTTCCGAGGCGGGGATCGAACCCGCAACCTCCTGCGTCGCAGGTGAACCTTCGCCCGCCGCGCCACAGAGGTCGTAAATACCTACCTAATAATAAAATATGAGTACTTATACCATGGGTATGGTATGGGTACCATAGTACCCGACTCGTCGTGGGTTCAAATCCTGGTCGGGTACCTACTAATGGTTGTTTCCGCTCGAAAAACTGATGGTAACTGTGTTCCGGCCTTTAGCTTGACGCTATTAATGGAATAACTTGTGTACCTATATGTGAATGTGTAAAGTAGGGTGTATTTATGCGAATGACATGTACAATTATAACTTCCAATACTGTTTGTTTGATTAAACTGAATCTACATATAACTGCTAAAACGACCTTTATTAGAAACGTTGATAAGAACTATGATCTAGTTACCTATGACGTCATGATGACCTAACCTAGCTGCTTAAGTGCTTCTAAGATGTTTGAAGCGCACTACGCTTCTTTTATACCTCTATGGCGTGACGGGCGAGCAGCCAGCAGAGATTCTAGAGGTTGCAGGTTCGATTCCCACTGCGAGATAAATGTTTGTATGATCTGCAAATATTTGTTGAAGGTCTGGTGTTGTAGTAACATAGTACTCGTAGGTCCTTGATACCCACGATACAGGGAACCCTAGTTTGGGGTCACAGGACTATGTATGCGACTGTTGGGTTATTGGGATTTAGTGCTCATAATCTAATGGGCCAATATTCAGTCATAGCTAGCCATGTTTTGTAATCCAGAGGGTAACCTAATAGGAAAAAGAATTGCCAAAGAACTTTGTCAAGTGTAAGGGTAATCCAATCAGATACCAATAGGAAAATAAAATCCTGACATTTTCTCTCTACCCTTTGCAAAATAATTCAGTGCGTGAATAGCAACTGTTTCAATTATGATGGCTGAAGCCTGAAATTAAATGAAAATCACAGAACAAAACTCTCTTTTAAAATTGTGAAAATGAACTTTTATTCAGCAAATTTTTATACTAAATGTATAAATATGATATAATCTAGATTTCGTTTTCACTACCTAAATAGACATCATTGTTATAAAAAGTGTACAACTAAAACTAGTAGCTGATTAAACATCTCAATGTGGCTTATCAATTAGTAAGATCTTGTAAAAGCACTTTCTTTCAAATGGTTTATTATACTTAAATAATAGGTAAAAATAAAGCAAACAGCTCATTTCACAACTGATGTTGAACTCTCAAATAACAATCATTTTCAAATACAAATCTTAAACTCCTAGTAAACTTGAAATATTTAACGAGCAAACTGAATAAATTATTATTCATAAACAAACTTAACAATGTCGATAGCTCAAAGTAATATAATTTATTTTCAACAAGAGTCAAACGACCATTCACTTATAGTCAAAGTGTACACATAATCAAGATTATAACTATTGCTGTATGCAGTGTCTGTTAATGCCAATTGATAATAAGGTATTTTTGCTTATTCTTACTGTATTGATATTGTATAGTAATATAATAAGTCTTTAATTTCAGCATTATCTCTTTTGAGTTTTAAAACTCACAGAGAGAGGTTGTCCGTGAAGGACGTACCCGTTCAGGGCTTGTATTGCCATCGCCGCCTGATCGTAATTCCTCATTGTCACAAATCCAAATCCTTTGCTCTTATTGGTTTGGTGGTCCTTAATTATCTTCACAGATACAATAGCACCATAAGGACCAAACAGCTGCCACAGCGTCAACTCCTCTACTTCCATAGCTATATTATAAACATAAATGGACCATGTGCTTGGTGAGTTGTGATCTCCCATTGCATTGAAGTGATTTATCCAATGGTACGGTTTCACGAGGGCACCCTTCACAAAATTGTTATTATTGTTTTTATATTTAAGTGGATTACTTTTATTGGCATACTTAACTGTTAGTGGATGAATAAAACCAGGAGGTGTAGAGCCATTGATAGTTTGAATTGCTCTTTCTGCTTCGTACTGGTGCTCATATAAAACAAATGCTATACCGGCCGCTATGCGAGAATTCACTATTTTACCAAATTGTGCGAATAGACCATGTAGATCCTGCAAGGTCAGTTCATTAGGCAGGTTACATACGTATAGGTTCCAGTCCGCTTCTGGCTTCGTGGGAGGCTTCAGCTCAGGGTTGAGCAGGGCGTGGGATACCTTCAACGTCTTGTTCTGCATTAGGAGTCCATTGAAGGCTTTTCTTGCCTTGATTGCGTCTTCAGGACAAGAATACTCGACGAACCCATACCCTCGGTTAGATATCAGTTTACAACTTTCCAGTTTACCCATGGTCGAGAAAAGTGAAAACATCATATCCTGGGTCATGACTTCAGGAATGTAATTGACGATAAGTTTCGTGGGTGATTCATCAGGCCCACATTCAATAATTCCATGACAATTACCGTCTTGACACGATTCCGACATTTTTTAATTTGTTGTCGGTGAATGACATTTCCGATTTCACCACAGAGAATAGATTACGCATAGATTACCTACGTTTCATCCGTTCAGAAATTGTCTTCATTGTTAATCAAAGACAACAAGAGCAGCAGTAGTGCTAGTGCCAGGTTTGTTGCCAGGCACAAAGTAAAGCGGTGCAGGCGCGGCGCGCATGCCTGGCCTACCTACCCTAGGTACCAACCTCAGAATAATTTAGTCCTTATTCTAAGGTACCAACTTTGTTCCTCAGAGCATTTGCTCAGCCCCCCTATTTATTTCGTAACTAAAAGTTACTTGGTGACTAACGTATAAACAAGAAAATATTACCATCAATTGCTCAAAATGATAAATAATAAAAATTTCAATTGGTAATTTTACTTGTCAAACGATGGCTTTGTTCAAAATATTTTTTATCATATTGTGCACATACTCTTCTTTTTGTTTTCCTTCAGTTCATTTTTAGACGTCAGATGCGCATGCTAACGCCATCTATCGGCGAGTAGAAAATTCATCAATTTCAGAAGCTTCATCGTATGTGAATAGCTCAAAGGAATCGAAAAATGGCGCTAGCTATGCCAAGAGTAATATAAGTAAAAAAACAGCATTTGATTGCTCATCCAAATATAAATTTATTTCAGATACAGGAGCAGGTTACATTTTTCCACAATGAAGCTAATACATTAATAATTTCCAATACTATACACAATGTACAAGGAGTAGGAAGGTTGCTAGGTACTTATAATTAGGGTAGGGACCTATTTAATCTTAATCTACCTACTAGCTGCCTAGAGTAGGTCCAGTAAACAGGGTTGTACAAATGTCCCCACAACTCACTCAACTCCAACTCGCGAAGGAAACAATTGTAGTTAATTTGCAAAATATATTGAGTTTTTTGTTTTTTATTGACCGTAAATCGTAATTAGCACAAAACAATAATAGATTCTATCATTATCATTTGTTTTGGTTGCATTTTATAAATAGGTCTACCTAGTTAGGTAACCTTGGTAGGTTAGTGGTCTAGGTTATTTATATTTTAATAAAATAAAATATTTTAATATATAGGTAATATTATTAAATATTTTAAATATAATATTTCAATTTTTATTTCAATAAACAAATACTTAAGTACCCTTTCGATCTGAACAAGTTGTTTAAAATAAATAATTTTCAAACTTTGTAGACAATGGAACAAATACTAGGTACCTACTTATAACAAAAATATTGTTACAAAATGACACTATGCTACATACAAAAATAAGTAATTAATATTCATAATAGGAATGTAGACTTGTAGATCTTTTGTTCACTTAATTCGAAAATAAAGAGATATTTTACTTTAAAAAGTTTTTCTATACATATATAATAGGTATACCTAATCAAGAAAAAGGTAAGTACGCAAGTTCACACGACAATTACTGAGAGATCAATTTGGTTTTTTCAAAGATCACAATTTTCTTTGTTCCGTGCCAAAGGTACTGACAGAATAATTTTACGATCACTTTGTTGTTTGTCTATCTGTCACGACCCTTTACTCTAATGTACACAGCCTCATAGTCCTGAAAAAAGTTTCTAAAAACTCAATGCACTAAAAAGATAATTATGGGAACTATTTCATTCTATTTTCATACAACTCACTGGTCAGTGACTGAAACATAGAGTACATACTTCCTGTTGACCTAGAATTTTTAAATTTGGCAAAATGGAAGGTCTCTTACATGTCTCATAGCAGAAGTAAAAGAAAAACTTCGCAAATAATTAATTTATAATTTATACAGGATGGAAATCTATGGTATATTCCCAGCGTCCCCCACCTATGGTGGGAAGTTGAGCCTACTTACCCCATGCAAGCAGGCCTGTAATCTATGCAGCAGGGTGTTTTACACCCTGTATATAGGTTTTAGGGATTTTCTGTGCAATATTCACTTTTTAGTACAAAAATTACATTTACTTGGCAATGTCTATGTTTTGCAGTGGACTTCTATAGGCAGATGATGATGAAGAGTACAAAAAATAGCCATATTAAAGGTACGGAAGCCTCAGGGCGAGTCTACTTAACCGTCTTATTTACTTAATAAAACATACACAAAAAAACACATCCACTTGCGTCGACACCACGTGTACATCTTTGACTGGGTGCGTCATGGATGGGCGTTGCCCACTGCTTATGATTTTAAATAAAATAAATAAATGCTGGACCTTTCACACAACATTATGTAGCCCCAAGCTAAGCAGAGCTTGTGTTATGGGTACTAGATAACTGATATACTTAATACAATACATTACATAGATAAATATTTTTTATTATACATAGAAAATACCCAGAACACCCGGAACAATTATCTGCAGATCGCACAAATATTTGTTCCAAGGCGGGAATCGAAACCGCAACCTCCTGCGTCGCAGGCGAACCTTCGCCCGCCGCGCCACAGAGGTCGTCCTAAATACCTCGACACTACGTGTACATCTTTGACTGGGCGCGTCATGGATGGGCGTTACCCACTGCTAATAATTTTCAATCTGATTTGGACAGAGTCCTAGTTAAGGTGATTCCTCTCGCATGTGGCGCGAAATTCAAATTTTATTGCGTTTTTGCTCATTACAGCTCATCAACACTTATTGAGATAGTAAAAACTGATTTTGCGAAAACTAGGAGACCTAACACACATATTTTAGTTTATAGTTTCACATATACATCATTACTTCAGCTACGAATACTCTTCAATGATTTTTACAGTGTTTTTTTGGTTTAAAGATATGCGTAGCTTAACTAATGACATTTATGAGATACTATCAATTAAAACATATGTGCTAGGTCTCCTAGTTTTCGCAAAATCTGTTTTCTCTATCTCAAGAAGTGTTGATTAGCTGTGATTTACAAAAAACACAATAAAATTTGAATTTCGCGCCACAAGCGAGAGGAATAACCTTAAATAAAAATTTACAAATAATGTAACTAAATACATTTGATAAATTGTATAATAAATAAATTATGCTGTACATTTTGTGCTAATATGAGAAGAATTGATTTAGCATATCATTAAATTAAGTATCAAAATGTATGTAAGAGATAAAATTATAAAAATCACAATTTAACTAAAACAAAATCAACAAATGCATAAAATTTACACATGAAACATACATATACTTATATAAAAGTTATTTTATAATCTCCTTGTATAACAATAAAACATTTAAAACCTAATCGTATTTGAATACATGAACAGGCTAGGAATAAATATATTTTTAATAACAATTCTCACTTTAAACTCACTTTTTATCTTGTTATTAAGTATTCTCACAATACATTAAACTTAAGCTCATTAAATTAGGTACAGCTGCATATAAAAAAACAATTCAGCTACTTTTTGGAACAAGTAATACTACCTAACACCATACAGGGCTTTCTAAGCTATATAAACTTTGAAAAAGCATAGTAATAATATAGCTTTTCAAAATATGCTACTTAAAATTATTGTCTAGCATATCAAACAATGCATATAAATCTTTGGTTTTTAATCGTGTCATACAGGGTGTCTAGATTTTATCATTTAAAAATAAATTTTCTACACTAGTGTAGGTACCGAACACAAATCCAGTTATGCCAAACAATATGATCAACAAGTCTTTGTATAGCTTCCAGTCGCGTTTTCCCAGTTGGTCAGGCCAAAAGGTCATAATTTCTATGATAGGCGGGAATATAAGTGCCAGGGCGGAGCTGCTGAATGCACCGACAAGTGAAATTATTCCACTCAGGTTTGGAATTAGGGCAGCCGCAGAGACTGTGGAAGATAACAGCTAATTAACAAACATGTGCCGATAACAACCAATTTGGTATTTAGGTATCTGTTTCATTATTAAACAGGAAATTCCTGTACATAGTATCAACTTTAAACTTTTCCGATAATTAGGGTTGGTTTCCACCGGGGCGGAGAGGAGAGGAGACGAGAGGAGATGTGTTTGAATAAACCAATCCGATTACGTCATTTCCTTTTTGTTTTTACCTGTCAAGCCTGCCTGCCAATAACCTGCCAGATTTGCTCTCGTCTCCTCTCCTCTCCGCCCCGGTGGAAACCGGCCCTCAGTCTCGCTAAAAATAGTAAATAGAATTCCCTTGACCTAGCGAATTATTATTTATTAGTCAATAAAGAATAATTTTGAAAAATTTTGTCCGTTTGTCAGATGCGATCGTGTCTTCCGATGCTCTAGGGTCGATGGTGACAATAAGCACGTGCCGTGGTGAGTCCAGCCTAAGAATAGACCCCTCCGTCTCCTCCCGTGGATGCCGTAAAAGCTGACTAAGGGATTACACCAGAGGATGGCCAGCAGAATCCGCCTATGCACTTAACACCAACACTGCAATCACCAATTCGTCTGCCCAGCGTGGTGATTATGGCAAATCCCCCCATTGCACTTTATGGGGGAGGCCAAATCCAACAGTGGACGTCTTACGGCTGATGATGATATGTGTTGTTTGGGCATGAACCCTATGCAAATAATAAAATGCATAAATCGAGGGTTCTAAGAGTTCTCCAATCGAGAACCTCTTTTTCTATGAATCAAATGAATGAAGAGGAATCATCAAATCAAGCAAAGCAGTGTCCTGATCCTTCTAGATACCTAGAACGATCAGGGCGACACTGCTTTGCTTGGCCACGTTGGATCAGGATTAATTTTAGTTCATAAGATGACTAGCATATGCTCGTGGCTCCACCCGCGTGAATCCTCTATTATGAAATATAGCCTGTATGTTATTCTGATGTATAAACTATAATACTGTAAAGTTTCATCAAAATCCGTTTAGTGGTTTTTGCGTGAAAGAGTAACAAACATCCATCCTCACAAATTTTTTACATTTATAATATTAGTATGATTCAAAATTATCCTTTTGATTGCAATGAATAAAATACTTTTGGCTGCTCAATAACGTGAAGTGGCAATGCGCAGGTCATATAGCTCGAAGAACTGATAACCGTTAGGGAATAAAGGTTCTCGAGTGGCGACCACACACACACGCGGTAGAGGAAGACCCTCCACTCGATGGACTAAAGACATTATAAACATCGCAGGAAGTCGGTGGTTGGAGGCGGCTCAGGCCCCGTTCGTCATGACATTCTAAGGGGGAGGCCTATGTCCAGCAGTAGACTTCTACAGGCTGATGATGATGATGATCACGTGAATTTTCCAGCTAAACGAGTGACAAATGCCCTTATTTACATTCTGTTGCTTTGTTGCAGATAACCTAACGACCCCGATGACTGAATTTTATGACACTTTTTATCAATTATTGTTTGTGAGAGATATAGTTTAAATCACTTTACGGAAATTCGTATATTGTTATCAGAATTAGGACAAAGACCTAAGCACGAATATCTGCCGTTAAGAAACGTCGGCGAGACAATCTTAAACATATAAAACCGGCCAAGTGCGAGTCGGACTCGCGCACTAAGCGTTCCGTACCATTGTCTATAAAATAACGGCAAATAAATCACGTTTGTTGTATGGGAGCCCCCTTAAATATTTAGTTTATTGTGTTTTTTAGTATTTGTTGTTATAGCGGCAACAGAAATACATCATCTGTGAAAATTTCAACTGTCTAACTATCAAGGTTCATGAGATACAGCTTGGTGACATACGGACGGACGGACGGACAGCGGAGCCTTAGTAATAGGGTTTACCCTTTGGGTACGGAACCCTAATAAACCAACAAGACGACCTGTTGCGCGGCGGGCGATAAGTTGGCTGAGTTGCGAGAGTTTGCGGGTTCGATTCCCGCTGCGGGACAAATGTTTGTATGATCTGCAAATATTTGTTCCGGGTCTGGGTATTATGGTACCATGGTACTTGTAGTTTCTGATACCCACGACACAGGTAATCCTAGTGTGGGATCAACCCCCCAATTATAATAGCAAATGGCAATGGAAAACGCAATAATGGAGATCATTTTGGCAGCCTTAGCACTTAAATACATCTTGACATAAATATTCCTTCATTCAAGTTTCAAAAGATTTTTATAGCGCTAAGGCATCGGGGTTGGACTATGTTTGTGACTGTTGGGTGTTATGTTAAGTTGATTTTTAACCGACTTCACAAAAAGGAGGAGGTTCTCAATTCAGTTGTTTTTTTTTTTTATTGTTTGTCACCGCATATCTCCGGCGTTTATGAACCGATTTGGAAAATTCTTTTTTTATTTGAGTAGATTTTTTTCAGAATCCAGTTGTGATGATGGAATCCATGAGGAATTGAGGGCACTCCTCAAATATTGTAGGCATACATATAGCGATTTCGATATTTTCAACAACAAACCAAGCATTTGCATTCAGAAAGTATCATAATCCTTTCAGCACTATGGTTTTTTCATAATTTTTTTGCATCCAGATATTTAGTCGAATACAATGGCGGAAGTCGGTTTTTTAACCGACTTCCCAAAAAAGGAGGAGGTTCTCAATTCGGTTGTATTTTTTTATTTTATGTTTGTTACCTCATATCTCCGGCGTTTATGAACCGATTTGGAAAATTCTGATTTTATTTGAGTAAATATACTTCCAGATTGGTCCCATTTTTTTTCAGAATCCAGTTCTGATGATGGAATCCATGAGGAATTGAGGGCACTCCTCAAATATTGTAGGCATACATATAGCGATTTCGATATTTTCAGCAACAAACCAAGCATTTGCATTCAGAAAGAAATATAAATAAATATTTCATTCATTTAATTTATTTCATTTCATTTAAAAAGTATCATAATCCTTTCACCACTATGGTTTTATCATCATTTTTTTTATCCAGATATTTAGTCGAATACAATGGCGGAAGTCGGTTTTTTATCCGACTTCCCAAAAAAAGGAGGAGGTTCTCAATTTGGTTGTATTTTTTTATTTTTTTTATGTTTGTTACCTCATATCTTCGGCGTTTATGAACCGATTTGGAAAATTCTTTTATTATTTGAATAGATTTACTTCAAGATTGGTCCCATTTTATTTTCAGAATCCAGCTCTGATGATGGAATCCATGAGGAATTGAGGGAACTCCTCAAATATTGTAGGCATACATATAGCAATTTTGATATTTTCAGCAACAAACCAAGCATTTGCATTCAGAAAGTATCATAATCCTTTCACCACTATGGTTTTTTCATAAAAAAATTTCATCCAGATATTTAGTCGAATACAATGGCGGAAGTCGGTTTTTGAAATGAAAAGTTATAGTTATGATTATTGTACTTACATGTAATCAGAATGAGTACAACACGAGTGACTGCCTCTCCATGTTTCAAAGCCTCCTCTGAAGTTAGTTTCGACTTGACGAAGGGCCAGACTATGCCCATGGGCACGTAGAACTGGAGACCGTAAGACAGGAAAATGGCCGCCGCCATAACAGCGCGGACGCTTTGCGCTAATCTGAAGAAAACAATAGTACATTATGGCACAAGTGTGTAATGTTAGTGATAACCGCTAAGGCGCTATTGAGACCCGAGCCGTAAGGTGAGGGTCTTAAGAGAGCCGAGGACGGTAACAACACGTACAAGTTGAAATTATCTATTTAAATACAAAGTTGCATGAAAGGAGCAAGCAATAGGTACATTAATTTATTTGTTCTACTGAACACGATCTTTTTTGTATCGAAACTTTTTTAAGAACAAAGCAACTCAACCAATAAATTAAAATGAAAAACTTTGTAACTCACTAGTGAATAATAACAATGAAAAAGTCACAGTTTGATTTGAGTCATTATGTGCCTAATTGCGGTGAAATTAGAGCCACTTTATGAGCAAGTGTGTTTGGAAAAATCATTATCTATAATTTATGTTATTATGACCTCTGTGGCGCGGCGAGCGACTAGCCGGCTGAGATCCGAGAGGTTGCGGGTTCGATTCCTGCTGTGGGACAAATGTTTGTATGATCTGCAAATATTTGTTCCGGGTCTGGGTGTTATGGTACTCGTAGTTCCTAATACCCACGACACAGGGAATCCTAGTGTGGGATCATGACTACATATGTGACTGTTGGGTGTTATGTTATTTTAATTATACCAGGATCATGGGCAATGAGCACTTGGGCAGGTCATATAGCTCGCAGAACTGACAACCGATGGGGAATAAAGGTTCTCTAGTGGCGACCACAAACCGGAAGACGTGATAGAGGAAGGCCCTCCATTCGATGGACTAAAGACATTATAAAAGTAGCAGGAAGTCTGTGGATGGAGACGGTTTAAAACCGTTCGTCGTGGCGTTCTAAGGGGAGGCCTATGTCCTGCAGTGGTATTCTACAGGCTGACGACTTTTTGGAATAGGACTATTGACTTTTTGATTTATGACTCTAGTCAAAGTCAAAGTATATTTATTATAGCACAGTGTGACTTAAACCCGCACTTTACGCACGCTTTTCCGTGACTTAAATAGCTCTTTTTTACACCGTGCGAAAATGAACGTCCGGGGCGGGCTTATGTCACTTGTGCAATAAAATAGTATACGATACGTGTGCCCTAAGTTGTCTATTATAACTTAGGTCACATGTATCGTAATATACTATTGCAGAACTACATGTTTATAAGATGTCATAGTTATTATAATGCATACAATGTAATCTACCTCTAAAGGGCGTGCAATTATTTATTTTATTTACAATCTTTAGATTAATTGTAAATAGAACCTAATAAAAACAGTTGAATATAAATATTATATGACAAATATTATAATATAAATGTCACATAAATTACAAAAGCCTAGTCAATGATAATAATAATTATAAAAAATTAATTACATATTAAAAGATTTATCGGTTATGAATGCACTAATTTTATAATAACATTTATCAAACAATATAATATAAATAATAAATAAATGCTGGACCTTTCACACAACATTATCTAGCCCCAAGCTAAGCAGAGCTTGAGTTATGAGTACTAGATAACCTGATATACAATACATTACATAGATAGATATTTATATAAGGTTCTCAGCTTTTTCTGAAACATCGACGTTGGCAATTCTCTCAAAGATAGAGGTATTTTACTAAAGATGAATGTATGAGCCATTCAACCATGAGGACGCTTCGCTTAGTTCGCTTATACAACCGAACCATAAAGAATTACTGATTCTCGTGGTTCGATCAATCGAACAAAGCGATCGAACCTCGCGGCCGGAAGGACTCTGTTATGGCTGGTCCAATTTGGATGGGTTTTTCTTTGATATGAAGGGTCTTGGGGTGGTCCTATTAAAATTTATCCAAATCGGAGATCCTACTCTTTTCATAAATCCTAAGTAAGTAATCATAAAAACTGGCCAAGTGCGAGTCGGACTCGCCCACGAAGGGTTCCGTACCATTGTCTATAAAAACGGCAAAAAAATCACGTTTGTTGTATGGGAGCCCCCTTAAATATTTATTTTATTCTGTTTTTTAATTTGTTGATATAGCGGCAACAGAAATACATCATCTGTGAAAATTTCAATTGTCTAACTATCACGGTTCATGAGATACAGCCTGGTGACAGACGGACGTACGGACAGCGGAGCTTTAGTAATAGGGTCCGTTTTACCCTTGGGGTACGGAACCCTAAAAACGATTAGTTATTGATAGACCCAGTGGATTACGACTTGTTTGCCATCGCTTGAGAATTTGTTGATGCATTTTTCGATTGATTTGTCGTTGTTTGTTGTTTTTGTGCCATTCTTTGATTTTAAACAGGTTTTTAATCAAAGTATTGGCCGTGGTATGTCCGGCCTAAGAATAGACCCCTCCTTCTCCTCCCGTGGATGTCGTAAAAGCCGACTAAGGGATTATACCAGGGGATGGGCAGCAGCATCCACCTGAGTACTCAACACCAATCTGCCTGCCAAGCGTGGTGATTATGGCAATACGCCGCGCAGTTGTATTTTGACGACCACTGTTACGCGGCGGGCAAAGGTTCGGCTGCGACGCAGGAGGTTGCGGGTTCGATTCCCGCCTCGGAACAAATATTTATACGTTCTGCAGATATTTGTTCAGGGTGTTCTGGGTATTTTTCTATGTACAATAAAAATATCTATCTATGTAATATATTGTAATAAATACACTCGAGAGCAATGAATCCGGGTCACTTAAAGAATCCTAAAAATCTCGGAAACTAAAAATGCTAGGTTAATGCAATAAATTGTATTTAATAGACAATGTAATACTCCTTAAATGAAGGTATTAAAACTTCTTAGTTATTGTAAAGTTATATCATAAAAAAAACAAATTTGAAAAAGGGCCACTTTCGAAGATGGAACTACGAAATTACAGCATTTGGTTTTGCTTTTGTTTGTAATCTGTCATTTATCATTGTTTGATTTCTGTTTTTTTGTTGTTTTTTTTCTGCGTAAACGCAGTAATGGACGAGGAGGCAATACGAAGTATTAAAATTCAAGAAAATCGTAATAAAGTTCAAAAATTTCATGTTTCCTATTTTTGTTTTAAGGAGAGATCAGCAGTTTTTTTCTTTATGTAATTTTGTGTTAATAAAATGTATGGTGACTCATATTTTTTTTACCTTCATTTAAGGTGAATGCTCTCGTTGCCTTGCCCATACAAAATAATTTAAGTATTTTTTCAATCCACAGATTGTCGTTCTTTATATCGTATTTTTTTTTCGATTTTCTAATGATTATCGTACTCGCAAATGGTTGTTTCAAATAAAAATTTATTAAGGGTAATTTTTAAAATTAGTTTGAAATACGACCAATTTTACGTATGTGTGAGTGTTTTTAATGTCCATTTTGAGTCGCCACCTACCATCGAAGCGTGATATTTTTACGCAGAGCACCCTGTTTTGTTTAATTTGACAGAGATGGCGGTTAAATGGACCTCGAGCACCGAGTTTTGAGAAAGATAGTGAAAGATGGCGCTAAATAAATAAAAGTATGCCTCGCGTTATTTTCGGGTCTGTCACCAAAATTGCGAAACGCGACGTTGCCAGGCAACGCTACGTCACAAGTTTAGTGCTTGCTAGTCACCCGTAATTATTAGGCTTTATGAGCTGGCTCTGATAGGGTTGCCAACCGTTCGTTATAATCATAGTTTACAAAGTTATTTGCGGCTATGTTCTTTATACTTTGCAATATCAACAAAGTAGGTACCTTCGAGAAAATACTTTATTGTAACGTACTTTATTGAAACTCAAGTTTCAGTTTTATAAAATAAAAATAAAACAACGAAAGAATATGTAAAAACTATACTTTCGTAACTTCATTCGCAGCAATAAAAAAAAATTATTATTAGTCATTGACCGAGCGAGCAAAGCAAGGTAAGTCCTTGCAATATAATATGGCAAAATTTGCTATCGTCTGTTCGGATGTATGTACCTATGTACGTAAGTACTCGCGTACGTCGCATTTTTCAATTAATCTTGATGAAACTTGATATATGTACTTACTTATATATTTATTTTACAATATAGTTTTTGAGAAAAAATAAAAATGAAAACCAATATTACGTGAGCTCTCATTTGTTAGAGTTTCAACGACTTGTGGTTCAAGTAAGATTGGGTATATGCTAGATCGGACTATGGATGCGATTTTTAAACTTTATCGAAAAACAAGATAGTTTGTGCTCTTGAGGTATTCTGTTCGCAAAACTACTAGTTTTTATAATCCGACCGTGTACCGTGCTGTGATTCAGAAACTCGGTGTAGCAACCCTGATAATATATCAATATCAAAGTGTAGTATGAAGTTGTCATCTCGCTCCTTAAATGCAAAAGAGCCACAAGTCGAAAATTCATTTTTTTACTGGAAAACCTATCAAAGTTTTGATAGTAGTTTTTTTTGTATTACTTTATAAATCTTTTTTTTCTACATATATGTATGGTATATTATAAGATGCGTATTTTGAACCTTACACTACCTTGAAATTTACATTGAGATCAATGTAATTAAATGCGGAAGAAACTTATCCATAACTATCACCTCTTCATCTAGCAATATTACAAAATAAAATACTCCATAAATCTTTGACTTACTAGTAGTAACGATGAGATCTACGATCAATAATATCTAAGTCATCGCAGTAATCTCATTAAGTGTTTCATTATTATACATAAAAATCCTTTAGCTTAAATAATCAATTTTAAAATAAGTAAGTATAAAAAGTTTAACATTACTTTGGGATTACATCCTTTTCAATCAGTTTTAGGATGCTTTGTTTTTTGTCTCAGCAACTTGTAGCTTTTTGATATTATTTTATATTATTTACTTGGGAAAAATCTGTATCCTGAGAAGTTTTGTATAAAAATATATTTTAATGTTGTTGATCAGTTTTAATAACTTTGAGGTCTGCTCTTTACGACTCTTCCTTTGGAAATCTATGTCAAGAGGCTGAACACTAGGAAGTACTGAATCAACTGATTGGTAATCAATCATCTGTACTGCTGTCTGAGCTTGAAGATGAGGATTCACTTGAGTATATCTGAATCGCTGTCTGTACTTTCCTCAATGACTAAATTTATTCATTGCTCTGGACTTCCAAAATCAGATAATGTTTTCATCAAGTAACGATAGGCTAGGATTGTGTTGGCTGTCTGTCTGGTATGGAATTTGTACCGTTTTTGATGAAGCGATTAAGATAGAGACTCCAGTGAATCCTCATCTATAAGCTCAGACAGCAGTACAGACGATTGATTACCAATCAGTTATGATTCAGAACCTCTTAGTGTTCAGCCTCTTGGCATAGATTTTCAAAGGAAGAGTTGTAAAGGCATAATATATTTTTATACAAAACTTCTCAGGATACAGATTTTTCCCAAGTAAATAAAATAAAATAATATCAAAAAGCTACAAGTTGCTGAGACAAAAAACAGGGCATCCTAAAACTGATTGAAAAGGATGTGATCCCAAAGTAATTTTAATAATCTTAAAAGTGATTATTTAATTCAAAGGATACTTATGTATAATAATGAAACACTGTATTTTAAGACTGATTGTACAGACTGATTGTAATAACAGTCATTTAACAAATATTGCATGTTTGTTTATAAACAATTACAACCATAATCACGGTAATCTTATATGCAAAACAGACACATTTCCAAGTACTGCGGTTTCGTTTTAATAAAATAGTAATCAAACTTATTGAACTTTCATTCAAAAGAAACGCATTCCAAAACCTGACACTTTTATGTTTCGTAATAAAGTTATTATTATTATTATTATTAACTGGAAAGATGGCTGCTTTGCTGTGAAGTTAGTCATCAAAGTCTCAAAATGCTAAATGGGTAGTTGTGTGATTGAACTATTTTAAACGCTAAAACCATGGGTGTCTTTTTCGAATATAAAAATTGGAATCATCTAAATGCCATTTTTGCATTAAAAACGATATTGAAATTTTTTGATTTGTGGCCCTGTTGAATTTAAGGTGTTCTGTTTGTCTGTGGTTACCTAGCCCAGTGCACTTATTTCTCCCTATATGTTCCTTGACTTTTTTCTCTATGGTCCTTGTCTATGGTGCACTGTGGGTGTCATGCGATTAATTTTCTTTGGGGCGGTGTCTTTGAAACGAGTGCAAGCCAGGTTATAACGGTTTCACGGTGAAATTTCGTAAGTAAACAGATATTTACATAATTTTAATGTGTTACCTACTAGTAGAGTAGTACTATTATAGAAGATGCCTGCCCTTTGTTTGAAGCCTTCGTTGTTGTTGTTGTTGGACATAGGCCTTCCCCTTAGAATGCCACGACGAACGGTATTGAGCCGCCTCCATCCACCGACTCCCCGCGACGTTTATAATGTCTTTATTCCATCGAGTGGAGAGCTTTCCTCTAACGCGTCGTCCGGTTTGTGGTCGCCACTCGAGAACCTTTATTCTCCAACGGTTATCACTTCTTCGAGCTATATGACCTGCCCACTGCCACTAATTCTGAGAGCTATGTCGGTGACCTTGGTTCTTCTACGGATTTCCTCATTTCGGATTCTATCACGTGGTGAAACTCCTAGCATAGCTCTCTCCATAGCCCGTTGCGCAACTTTGAGCTTGTCTATACGGCCAATAGTTAGCGACCACGTCTCAGTGCCGTAAGTCAACACTGGCGTGTAGACTTTCGTCTTGAGGCTCTGCGGTATCGGCGACGAGAAGATTTTTTTTTATACTACTTGGCAAGCAGACAAGCATACGGCCCACCTGATGGAAAGCAGTTACCGTAGCCTATGGACGCCTGCAACACCAAAGGCATCACAAGCGCGCTGCCGACCCTGAGACATAATGTGAAAAGTCTCATGTGCCTGTAATTTCACTGGCACCCGTACCCTTCAAACCGAAACACAGCAATGCGAACACTACTGCTTGGTGGCAGAAATAGGTACGGTGGTAGTACTTCCCCGGACGAACTCTTTCACAAGAAGTTTTCACAAAACCAACAAACTAGATATGGCGTAGTTTCCCGAACGCTGCCCATCCGAGTTGGATTCGTCGGTTGACCTCTTCATCTCATCACATCACACTAATATTATAAATGCGAAAGTTTATATGTATGTTTGTTACTTCTTCACGCCCAAACGGCTGAACGGATTTGAGTGAAATTTGGAATGAAGATACCTAATTATAATAATAATAATAATAAGCAAGCAAGTACCTTGACTTGGCCCACGAGATTACCGCCATGTGGGATGTGGATTCGACGATTATCGTCCCGATAGTTGTTTCTGTGAATGGCCTTATAGCAAAGAGCCTCGACCAATACCTTGAGAGGCTCTCACTAAATGGTTGGATCAACGGTCAGATTCAGAAGGCAGTACTCCTGGACTCGGCACGCATAGTCAGGAGGTTCCTCTCTCTGCAGCCCTAGCCTCCGACCGCTTGGGCCTTTGCTCCGCGGTCGGTGGTTTACCGTTTTGTAATATATTTTTTACTATACTGTTTTTATATACTATTTGTTTTTATAGATAAGTAGTATTTCTTTATAGTGAAAAATGTATTTTATAACGAGTTTTAAAATAAATCAACGTCATAATAATAATATCATGGTTAACGCAGGTGAAACCGCGAGGCGCAGCTCGATATTTATATTACTTGAAATATCTTTAAAAATTTAATGAATGAAAATGTAATAAGTAAATATGTTATGTTTTCAGATCTTATCTAACACCAAGCTCCCAATTTATGGACGAAATTGACGAAGCTGACTCTGGTTGCACGAAAAATAATAATGCACAACAGCAGTCAGCCAGATTTGATGGCAGAAGATTTGAGAAATGGTCCACAACATGAACAGCATGGAAATGATTTATACGTAACTCACAGATCGGAACGTTTTTTTTTATGCTACTTGGCAAGCAGACAAGCTTACGGCCCACCAGATGGAAAGCAGTTGTCGCAGCCTATGAACGCTTGTAACACCAGAGGCATTACACGCGCGCTACCGACCCTGAGACATAAAGATGAAAAGTCTCATGTGCCTGTAATTTCACCGGCACCCGTACCCTTCAAACCGAAACACAGCAATGCGAACACTACTGCTTGGCGGCAGAAATAGGTACAGTGGTAGTACTTCCCCGGACGAACTCTTTCACAAGAAGTTCTACTACTAACAAAACTACTAACTAGTCGTCTGACTGCGAGTCAATTTGGAATAGTGAGAGAGGCAGATTGTTGATTGTTTATCCAATATCATATATTTCCAACACAGTAATATTTGTACACTGTTTTGTTTGCAAACGCCGTATCACCACACCCTATAAATGAGTTTATCAGCAGCATGATGCTAAAGCTGGTAGCATTTTTCAAAAATGCGATTTTATCTGAAATATATATTGAGACGTGTTCGGAAAAATGCAAAGTGCATAGATCTCAATGAAATGACATCATGTACGTTATTTTTTCTCATACAAAAAACCCTTACAACATTGTCTAAAACAAAACTATATCAAGAAATGTATTTTTTTCTAGCCACTGATGATCAACCAGAATTAGCAAGTTGAAGTGGCAATGGGAAGGTCATATAGCTCGCAGAACTGATAACCGTTTGAGAATAAAGGTTCTCGAGTGGCGACCGAAAAACGGACGAGGCTGTAGAGGAAGGCCCTCCACTCGATGGACTAAAGGCATTATGAACGTCACAGGAAATCTGTGGATGGAGGCGGCTCAAGACCGTTCGTCGTGGCACTCTAGGGGACACCTAAGTGGACTTCTACAGGCTGATGATGATGTAGTTGATCATCAGATCAACTACATCTAATGATGATGAAGATGATACCTCATATCTCCGGCGTTTATGAACCGATTTAGAAAATTCTTTTTTTATTTGAATAGATATATGTACTTCCAGATTGGTCCCATTTTTTTCAAAACCCAGTTCTGATGATGGAATCCATGAGGAATTGAGGGAACTCCTCAAATATTTTAGGCATACATATGGCGATTTTGATATTTTCAGCAACAAACCAAGCATTTGCATTCAGAAAGTATCATAATCCTTTCACCACTATGGTTCTTTCATCATTTTTTTTTCATCCTAATATTTAGTCGAATACAATGGCGGAAGTCGGTTTTTTAAATGAAAAGTTATATTTAGAAGAGATGCAATGGGCACTAATGGTAACAATGAATTCAATATACGAAGACAAAATGTGCAGTTGCACTGATCGCTTACCTATTGATGAATATTTGTTGTCAGTGTATGATATTTCTAGTGGAAAATACTTGTAATTATAAACCAATAAAAATACCTAATCTGTTTGTTTTTTCTTTTTATTAATTTCTGTAAAAAGACATTCATTTTTGTGGGGGTGTTTGCCATAATTACCACCCTTGGCAGGTTGATTGGTGATTGCAGTATCGGTTACTCAGATGGATGCTGCTGCCCATGCCCTGGTGTAAACCCTTAGTCGGCTTTTCCGACATCCACGGGAGGAGGATTATAGATTCTACGCCGCACACCACGGCACTTTTTATAGGGTGGCAGGAAGTCGGTGGATGGTGGCGGCTCATCCCTTCTAACAATTTTCTTTAACGCCATCATTATCGAGATACCTTATAAACATTTTTTTAACGCCATCTATATAACATCTGGGGATAATGACAACGCCATCTAGTGAAAAACAAAACAGTGAATGTAGAAGTGTGCGTGCGTGTAATTACATGAGGCAAATTGTCAGATCTTATTTATAGTGAATTTGAAATTTCTAACGACTCTTTAACGAAAATTCATGCTGCATCAAATTCTATGACCTACACCGTGCTCGCAAACGGTAAAATTACTCACTAAAGACGCTCGAGTTTTGAACAAAAAATAAAAAAGTCAATATCTGTTTTTCCACGCCATCTAGCGTGAAACGAGCTTTAAGTAATCGAAAGCATCCCCCTTAAGGAGTATTACATTGTCTATTAAATACAATTTATTGCATTAATCTATCATTTTTAGTTTCCGAGATTTTTAACATTCTTTAGTGACCCGGATTCATTGCTCTCGAGTTTATATCAGTTATCTAGTACCCATAACACAAGCTCTGCTTAGCTTGGGGCTAGATAACGTTGTGTGAAATGTCCAGCATTTTTTTTTATTCCATAGAACACTACAATTTAGGTACATTAGCTTAAACAGTATGATACTCACAAGGAATTCGGCAAGTTAAGTGTTATGCTACCCTGAACACTTTCACCGTACTTCAAGTATCCGAAGAAACCGATGGCAGTGTATAGTGCTCCGACAATCACCATTCCCGTGTTCAGAACCCCGTTCCATCCGCCAAAGGCTTCTGGAGTCTTCATGTTGTTTTCCAAAGGCAAAATCTGCAAAACAAAATTATCTTATCTTATCTTATGTTTAATCAATGCAAACCTCTTCAAACAATTATCAAATTAAAAATTTATTTTTACGCAAGCCAGTTGACATATAAAATCGTAGAATATTGTTTCCCTTTCCCGTGTACAATCAATTCCTTTTGGGAATAACATAGGATTTTACTAGTAGTAGAGGTTCTTGTGAAAGAGTTCGTCCGGGGAAGAACGACTACCATACCTTATTCTGCCGCCAAGCAGTAATGTGAGCATTACTGTGTTCCGGTTTGAAGGATTTATATTACTTTATGTCTAAGGATAACGGGCGCAGTGCCAAGTTTAATGCCAAGTAGGGCGCGTCTTTGGTGGGCATGACCTATAAGGTATTGCATTTTGTTATGGGCTAAAGTTACCGCGTTAGCAAAGTGGCGTGAAAATCAAATTCAATTGTGTTTTATGCACAGTACAGCTCATCAAAACTTATTGAGATAGCGAACGATGATTTTGCACTGATGTTTAACAACAGATGGGCCACAAGACAGATCTACCAAAATAAAACTGTAATTAGTAGTATATAATTCTTCTTCTTCGGCCTCGCCTTTTCCCGTTACGCGGGGTCGGCATTCCCAATCATGCGACGCCATTTTTTTCGGTCTTGTGCGTCGTCTGTCGTAAATCCCATCTCCCTCATGTCCCTTTGGACCCTCGTCATCCATGTGGTTTGCGGTCTTCCTCTTCCCCTCTTCTTTGTAGCAATGGAAAGGCACTTTTTAACGACATGGTCATCTGTTCGTCGAAGTACATGACCGTACCATCTCAACCTGGACTCTTTCAACTTTATCCGCTACTTCTGCAACCCTGAAGCTCCCTCTAATATGTTCGTTGCGCACCTTGTCTCTGAGTGTGCCCATCACAACATATGCATTTCCGTCTTGTGGAGTTTTTGTTCATGGATCTTTTTCATCGCCCAGGCTTCCCCGCCATACAGAAGCGCTGGTCTAACAGCTGTTTTATAGACTTTACCTTTTGTCTTTATGGGCATTTTTACATCACGTAGTAGTATATAATTACTCAAATAAAAAAAAATGGTGCATCCTGTATGTAATCAACCTCTCATTTAAATATAAAGATACTTGGAAAACATCAGGGAACGTAATATACCACGTAGGTACTCTTTAACTCTTACTCTACCCGGGAAATAAACTGTCACACTTTTAGCAACAAATAACTGTTCCATAAGCAACATGGATAATGCAGTCATGATTGCATGCCCGATTATTTGAATCGACAATTATCTATGCATGATAATTGTCGATTCAAATAATCGGGCACATTATAAATCGACAATAACACAAAAACTATAATTAAATAGAGCTCTATATTTATCAGAGTTCGTTCATTCTTTATTAGTTTAGGCTAAGTATTATTCCTTCTGTGGTTTAGAATTAGATCATGAAGTGATATCATACAGCGAACTAGATGCAGAGACATTACTTTTGGGAAGTTTTTTAGCCTTTTCCCAAAAAACCCACTGATAGTGGGGGTTTGCTTGCAAACTTCGCCCGCGTGAGTACCTAGTAATTATATTTGTTATGGCCCTGTAGCGGGCGATAAAGAGCTGATGATGAAGTACCTTCAAAGTATTTATATTTTTTACTTGATAAAACTTTACCAGTTTAGATAGGGCCCCAATTTAATTATTGCACCGGGCCCCTTTTTAACCGACTTCACAAAAAGGAGGAGGTTCTCAATTCGGTTGTATTTTTTTTATTTTTTATGTTTGTTACCTCACATCTTCTTCGTTTATAAACCGATTTGGAAAATTCTTTCCAGATTGGTCCCATTTTTCTCAGAATCCAGTTCTGATGATGGAATCCATGAGGAATTGAGGGAACTCCTAAAATATTATAGGCATACATATAGCAATTTTGGTGTTTTCAGCAACAAATCAAGCATTTGCATTCAGAACGTATCATTTGGTGATTTAATCCTTTCACCACTCTGGTTTTTTCACCATTAAAATATCTTCCAGATGTTTAGTCGAATACAAAGTCGGTTTTTTAAGTGAAAAGTTATTTATGTACCTACGCCACTGCTTTTGAGATTTCGTTTTTTGCATTCCACCACTCTTGGATACGGTACACTAATTACTCGTTAAGTTATAACAAGACTTATTAGTAACATTTAGTTACATCTCAGAAATACTTAATTAAAGGGTGGGTTTTAGTTTGCACGATCTCAGCCATTATAGTAGGCATGTATAAATTAATCATAGATCGCCTGCGCTCAATGTGCGGGTGGGTGGGTCGTTAATGTACGTATGCATGTATGAGTGACCTACGAGTAGATAATTATGTATGAGTCTGTGGCTATGACATAATCAATCAATACTTGGAGAGGTTAACATTCCCACACTCCGTATAAATACTGATAACGGTATACCGCCACTTTTATCACAAAATACGAATTATCAGGCTTGTCATATTAAAACAGGTTATTTTATAAAATTAATGGCCTACAAATTTTAGACAAAATGGGTAAATTAAGGTATTTTTTTATACTACTTGGCAAGCAAACAAGCATACGGCCCACCTGATAAAGGAAAGTAGTTACCGTAGCCTATGGGCACCTGCAACACCAGAGGCATCACACTCGCGCTGCCGACCCTGAGACATAAAGATGAAAAGTCTCATTTGCCTGTAATTTCACCGGCACCCGTACCCTTCAAACCGAAACACAGCAATGCGAGCACTACTGCTTGGCGGCAGAAATAGGTACGGTAGTCCTTCCCCGGACGAACTCTTTCACAAGAAGTTTTACTACTAACAAAAGTTAAGTTCAAAAATTAGCTACACCAAACTACAAGGTTATGAGTATAGTACCTAAGGATATCGCACTCGGGGGTACGCAGAGGCAAAACCAGACAATGTACAAGCCCACATTTTGTCTTGATAGGATTTCACACGAGACAGGTGGCGAACTCATCGCCGCTTTGGTATGCCTACTATCCGTTAACAGAATAAAATAGCTATAATTATAATACCACGGCTATAAAGCAGACCAGAAATAAGATAGGTACCCCTGCAAGCATGGATCGTGAGTCGATAAATTTGTCATCTAGATAACATGACTTTATCTATCGAATCATGTCGATAGGTCGTAGCATGGAACTAGCCTCGATAACGTACATCGAGACTTTTATTTTGTTTATCGATTTAAGAATATAGCAACACTAAATTTTGACTTCACTCGTTCGTTATTCAATCAGTTTAACGATCGGCAGAGGAAGCATGAATTAACCGATTAATAAAGTTCGATAAAACAGTACTATGTGGACGCAAAACGGTAGCATGGAATTATTTTGCTACCGATCTCGACATAGTCCCGTTTTGACGAATTTTAATATCAAATTGTATCGATTCAGATATCCATACTAGCAGGCCTGGGCTGCAAGCATGGATCTTCGGTCGATAAATTTGACATTTCAATATACTGATTTTATCTATCGAATCGTGTCTATAGGTAAAATTTGTCGCATTTATCGGACAATCGATAAAGTGAGTTCGATGCTACCGATCTCGACATAGTCTCGTTTTGTCGAATTTGAATGTCAAATTTTATCGATTCAGAAATCCATACTTGCAGCCCTGATGGGACATAAAAGTAGGTCCTCCAGAGAAAACACCCAAAAAAACCCGCCATGCAAATACACTCACCACTCCAATTCCTTCAAATGCATAGATGGCTGTCCCGAAATACAGGGGCAGTTGATGCCAACTCGCAAAAGGTTTCACTGTGTTTGTGTTTGGCAAATCTTGCAGTACATAGTAGAATGTTATAACAAGACCCCAAGCCGTCATAATTGAAGCCAGCAGGGACACAGGCGTCAAATACTTCAAATTCTTCACCATAGCTAGTGCTAATATAAGAGGGAAGAGTAAAACCAAGTAAAAATGGACACTTAAGTCGATTTTGAAGATGGCCATTGTGTCCTTTAGGTTAGTAGCGACAAATAGAAAGTACACACAGCAAAATCCCAGTTGTGTTATGACCAAAAATACATTGACTAAATTCCTGAAACAATAAATAAAATTGTGTTAATGCATGCAATAAGCACATTAACAATTCTCTTAGGAGGAGTTCACCGGTAGCAAGCAAAAGGGCAATTGCACGCGAACGATGTTTAATTCTAATTTGGCTATTATTTCTTCAAACTCCATGAAACTTTGTACACATGATCAGTACACTAATATCTAGACACGTGGTGCGTTAGTTTCTTTTATAAATATATGGATACCAAATCATAAATTAAAAAAAAAAAAGAATTTTCTTAAACTACCGCACCATGTTTCAAGATATTATGTACAAAGTTTCATGGAGTTTAATGAAATAATAGCCAAAATAGAAATAAACGTTGTTCGCGCAAAAGGGCGTAAGCGGCTATAGGCTGTAACTTCCTCTTAATAAGCTTGTAGAGCTACTTGTGAAAGAGCTCGTCCAACGAAGTACTACCACCATACCTGACGCCAAGCAGTAATGTTCTGATGCGTTCCGGTTTGAAGGGTATGGATGCCATTGAAAGGAGATGTTTCATGAATGTATGGAGCTTGGGCCTGCACTATGTACAGTATATATAAATATAGCTAAGCAATATAGAAACCATTTGTTATTGTTTATTTTCCATAATATTGCTTCGTGTTAGTGTACATTCAAGATTATCTTCGCCAAAGAGAGCAATCACACACAAGGAACCGGTTTTGTTGAGCGCCAATGACACTCAACAAAACTGTCAGTTGTCAAAGTCACTCGACTGTCATGGCTGCTCTAAAAATTGGGTGACCATATTAAAAAACTCATAAATAAACATTTTTGTACCGCTGTATTATGCTTCAAATTAATATAATTGTATTTTTATGAAAATCCCCTGTTTTTTTATATCTTTCTGTGTAGTGTACTTAGAGCAGGCCCAGGATGAAACATCTCCTTTCACATAACAATTTGGATAGCGCGCGTAATACAAATACCAAGTAGGGCACGTTTTGGACGTGACTTAGAGATATTGCGTTGCAATAGGCAGGCGAGGAGTTAAACATATTACAATAGTGGGTTCTGCTGTATCTTGAATGGGTCTTCGACGGGCTGAAGTAGGCTAGTAGTATTAAACGTCTAACTTCAGCCCGAACAAGATTCATCGGAAGAACTGTAGCCCACCTAATGTAATATGTATAACACCCCTCCCCTGCCTATTACAACGCAATATCTCTTGGTCACGTCTAAAACGTGCCCTACTTCGTATTTATTGCGCGCGCTGTCCAAAGTCTCATGTGAAATTTCACTGACACCCATACCCTCCAAACTAGAAGGGCTATTCTAAAATTCGGAAGGGTTTCCGATCGGATTTGTTAGTTTTTCATTTCGATGTGGAACGTTTTAGAATAGCCCTGCAGAACACAGTAATTGTCAGTTCAGTCATTTACCAAGACAAATATAAAAAAGCAGAGGTAATTGTAAGCAAGTACTATGTAATCTTGGTTTTGACAGTTGGGGTATTTTTATCTCTCATTATTTAATATTCTCATTAGTCTACTAAAATTTAAAATTACTTATTTACTTTTTGAAATTTACGTACACCCCATTCTTCCATTCTTCTAATCTTACAGATTTCTCTCTATCTAAAAATTGCCTGGAAGACATCGCATCTAAGCGATTAGACCGTCCATTGTACTTTTAATTACCATGTTTAGTTTTGTTTGGTGTACAGTAAAGTATTTTCTATTCTATTATTTCGTTAGTATTGTTGTCGTTGATATTGTAAATATTCATTCAGAGATCCTGCGATTAAATTAATAAAAATAGAAACATAGTATCGGATGCGACCACAGTCGTGTCGAATGCCGCCGTCCGAGTTTGTAGCAACCATAGAATCGTAACGATAACGCTTACCACGATCGTCCGTGAATAACGTAGTAACTATCAACTAATCTGTGCACACGCTCGATATAAATAGCACAGATTAATAGCTAGTTACTCCGCGTAATACTCGGACGATCGTTGCAATAGCTATCTTTACGAAAGTTGCTGCAAAACTTAAACTAGGCCCTCAGAGCCGTGAGTCTAAGTTAATAACAAACAATCGACACGGATGTATGGCGTAGTGTAACACGTATTTTATATATGAACATATTTATGAGCGCCCGCAGCGTACACTTTGGGAACCTCAATTTCCTTACAAAAATCCAAGATTACTCTACGCCTTTGAGCAACACGGACTTCCTGCCGCGTTCCGGAAACGGAACTCTACGCGATACGACCGTGTCAATTATTTGAAATTCTTAAAATTCAGACTGCGGACTCAGATATTCGTTTGACGGGCGCTAAAGGTCAGTGAGGTCACGGCCGCGACTTATTTCTGATAGCATAAGTCGCGTCTGTCGGATGCGCCCGATGATATGCTCTCACCTTAAAAAAACATCTATGTATCTCTCTATTTTTAAAGCAAGTAGCAATTGCCCACGACTCCCTCCGCGTGAAACCTACCTCCGTAGCATTCTAGGGGGGAAAGTCTATGTCCAGCAGTGGACGTCTAAAGGCTAATGATGATGTTGACGAAGTATATTTTAATATGATTTTTATTTCCATTCGGACTTGTTGGACAATTTTCGTTGGTATATAAGATTTGTCCTGGCTGCTGGCTTATTTAGGAGTATGTGATTACTGGAAGAAAGCGTTAGCCGAGTTGGTCGTGGAAAGAAATGGCGGCGATGAGCTCACCACTTGTCACGTTTATATTCGTGCTACTGTGCAACCCACGGTGAAATAGAGGCTCTTTAAGGTTCTGCCTACCTTTTTTGAGAAAAAAGGCGGGTGTTTATGTAGTATGTATGTATTTCCATTTAAAATCTTTCATATTTTGTTTTTGGTTTTTCTATGCGACCCTTTTTCATTGCACGCCAGTTTAGTTTTATCTCAAATAGTATATTTGCTACGTGCTGGGAATATTGTTAAGTTAATAGGAAAGTTTTCATTGACTTGAGGTAAATTATTGATAGTGTAGGAAATAAACAAACAAACACGATAAAAAGTCATAAATTTCCTTTGTTTGTTTTAACACAGTGATAAGTTAATAATTTTATCGTCATGAACTGGTTAAAATCCAGTTTAATATATAATACTCACTACTTAGCATAATATTAAGTTAATTTTTAGAAAAAAAAACAAAAAAAAAAGGGACCACCTCTGAAGTACGACCTACCAAATAAAAAAAGAATCATCAAAATCAATTCATAATTGGCGGAGTAATCGCGTAAAAGACAAACAAAAAAAAAACATACAGTCAAATTGAGAACCTCCTCTTTTTTTTTGAAGTCGGTTTAAAAGACCGTTCGTCGCGACATAAAAGGCTGTAGCACACCGGTTGCGTACGCGTAGACGTCGTCGTGCACGTGTGTACCATGACGTTGTAATGTAAGACCTCTATGAGACATACCGGGCGTCCCACGGCTATGCCACATGGAGGGAAAGTACTTTGAATATTGTAGATTGAACATTTTACTGAAAAAAGACATTATTTGAATTTAAAAAACAATTTAAACTGCATTCATAGATATTTAAATAATTACATGGTTGAACCGGGAATCGAACCCGTTACACGAGAAAAATAATCACCCTGTAGCTTTATCATACCGATCGAAAGGCTTCATCATAAGGATTATTTTTTGCTAAATAATATTGTGTCAGAAATAAAAGGAAGACCAAGAATTTTAAGATTTTTAATACAAAATTAATCAATTTATCAAATGCTCAAAATGAGTCCCTTCCTGTTGAATACAAAGTCGCACTCTTTTGATTATTTCGCTCCCTGTCGATTTTTTGATCTCGTTGTGGTGGATATTTAGAATAATACGTCTAACTTCTGCTTGTAGCTCGTGGACACTTTCATACTGGTTATTCTCAAGTGGGTACATTTATTAGTAATAGGTACTTATGATAATGTCCTTACGACAATGTCAGCTTTTCATTTTTCTGAACAAAATTTATCATCAAATGTTAAAATTCATGGTCTTCCTTTTATTTCTGACACTATGTTATTCAGCAAAAAATAATCCTTATGATGAAGCCTTTCGATCGGTATGATAAAGCTACAGGTTGGTTTTTTTTCTCGTGTAACGAGTTCGATTCCCGGTTCAACCATGTAATTATTGAAATGTCTATGAATGCAGTTTAAATTGTTTTTTTAAATTCAAATAATGTCTTGTTTCAGTAAAATGTTCCATCTACAATATTCAAGGTACTTTCCCTCCATGTGGCATAGCCGTGGGACGCCCTGTATACCACACCGCTTGCGTGACGTACAAAGTGACGCGCGTGTCTACGTTACGTGCTGCATACGCATCCGGTGTGAATAGGCCTTTAAACTCCACGCGAAGTCGCGGGCGCGTTCCACTAGATTCCCTGATTCCTGATTGCCTGATTCTTCTAGGCTTGGTCGCGTTGGAACATGCCTGATTCTTCTAGGCTTGGTCGCGTTGGAACAGGAGTAATTTAATTTTATATAAGACGATTCAAAATGATCCTTGTGATTTCAATGAATAAAGTTCTTTTTGACTTTGACTTTGACTAGTATTGTATAAAAAAACCTCAGCCGTTACACGTACAATGCCGAATGAGGCCTGCCCCATAGAATGAGGAGATTTGCCATAATCACCACACTCAGCAGGTTGATTGGTGTTGAGTACAGAGAGTAGGTACTCAATAGTACTACTACAACTAGTACTGTTGAGTGTATGCTCTTATCAATCACCCGGTGTTAAACCCTTAGTGAACTTTCTCGGATACACCATGGCACAAAACACCTATGAAATAGGTACCGAAATAAATATATCATTGAAATAAAAAATAAAAATTGTTTGTTTTTGTAATCTCAGGAATTACTAAAACTGATTTAAAAAATACACTATTCCTAATTAATATAGGCTACTTCACGTGGACGAAGTTACGAGGGGTTCAGCTAATTGCATTATAATTATGTACTATCAAAATTATACTTACTACTAAATGCAAATATTTGAAGAAGTTTTTATGCGTCTTTGTTTAAAGCCGGCTGAACCGATTTTGATGAAGTTTGGTATTTATATTAAGGCTTGGGTAGGCCACTTTTTATCCCGGTACAACGCGACTGAAGCCATGGGCAGATGCTAGTAAATTATAAAAAACATTGCAGGACTCTTTAAATTGGTAGATCATAAATTAAAAGTACCTATACTAGGTTGCTACAAGCAATAACCCATATTATATGCAAATAATAATGCGTAACATAACATACATAATCCTGATCCCACACTAGGATTCCCTGTGTCGTGAGTATCAGGGACTACGAGTACCATGGTAACACAGCACCCAGCCCCAGAACAAATATTTGCAGATCATGCAAACATTTGTCCCAAAGCGGGAATCGAACCCGCACCTCTTGCGTCTCAGCCGGCTACTCGCCCGCCGCGCCTCGGAAGTCGTCAAAAAACTAACTTAATGGCAATTTTTATTGCCCCATTAACATAAAACCACCATTTCCGAAAGTCCACAAATATGCCTCTTGCCACTTTAAAAGTTGGATATGAATTATTCAAGAAGTAAAGTAAAAAACTGGACTTACCTCATTTTTTTCGCAAACTGTCTTAATGGAACTGGTCCAGAAATAAAAGCATCTTCGACTACCTCGGAAAAACTCAAGGCTGGTCGTTGACTCCTGATGCACAGCTCATGGGAGCACCGGATGAGCATGTGCATGCAGTGGGTGCATATAGCTCCCATGAACAGTGTTCCAAATACACCTAAGAAGAAAAAACTGGTCAAATGCGAGTCAGATACACGTGGAGAGAGTTCTGTACAAATAGGCTACCATAGTAACCACTAGAACAATTGAACTAATTAGTCAGTTAACACATTTTGTATGCATTTCCTCTTCACAAATATTCTTCTTTTCCCATAAGAGTAGACTCTACTAGTTAAATTCTACGGATTCTACTCAGCAAAATACAACGCAAAATACGATCTTTTCCATCAAAATGTAAAAAAAAAACATTTTTATTATTATATTATTATAATAATAAAAATGTTATTGAAAAACACCTTATGGTCAAGGGAGATATGATTGTATCAGTCAAAACTACCTACAAAAAATTTCAAAATTATTCTTTATTGAAATTAGCTCAAAGTCTAGAATTCTTCTTCTTCTTCTTGCGATTCTACCAGTTAAAGACTTAGGATTTTCTTTGAAGTCATCCTTTGAACAAAAACAGTGAGAACCTATATTCTAAATTTTTGTAAAATTTTGCTCATTGCCAAATTTCAATTTTTTTCCTGCAGTAGATTCGGAAAAATAGGCTATGATAGATAGACAGATACAAGAGTGATCCTATAATGGTTCCATTAGTACCATTTGAACCCTAAAAAGAAGATAATTTTGCTACACCTTATCTACAAGCTAGGATTTGAATTATAAATTCTTGATCCTTGGCAACTGTATATGAAACAGATTAAAAAACACACAGCAAAATATTATCAGTATATCAAGATGGGAGGTTGAGATCCAGCCTTGGCCAGGAGGATCACTGACCTCAGAATAATAATAATAATGCTGGACATTTCACACAACATTATCCAGCCCCAAGCTAAGCAGAGCTTGTGTTATGGGTACTAGGTAACTGATATAGGTACTTAATACAATACATTACTCAGATAGATATTTTTTATTGTACATAGAAAATACCCAGAACAATTACTGAAAAGCTGCAATTAATGAGATTCCATGAGTATATTTTATCAAGATTAAATTATGTATCTCAAGTAAATAATCAGTAAAAGAAAAATTAAAAAAAAAAAAATTGAGCCCCTCCTCTTCATGGACTAGACATTATAACGGTTGCAGGAAATCGGTGGATGGAGGAGGCTCAAGACCGTCCGGCGTTTGGCATTCTAGTGGGGTAGCCTATGTCCAGCAGTGGACTTCTACATGCTGATGATGATAATGATGAATATTTTAAATTACTTTGGATTCATTGATGAAAATGTATTATTCCTTGCTGTTTTACAATGGAAGCTGTTGCTTTACAATGGAATTCCAAGACTACAAGGCTTTTCTATTTTGTTAACTTAAATGGTGGAACCGAGAAAGTGGAACAAACAAACTTTCCATGTAATTAATGGTAGGTACATGTGAAAATGTAGGTGATCTGTTTTTGATTAAATGTATTTACCAAATATTAGGCCTGCATTTTTGAAGGCATCTGGCATGGCCAGTATACCAGTGCCAATGTTCCCTTTCAGGAGGTGGATCATGGTATCGAAGTTTGAAGTCGGATGTTCCAAACATCTTTCCGAGGCTGGGTGGTAATCACTTTTTGTTTTGTCGTGCGGAACAGACTGATCGATTTCTAATTCTATTTGCGGCTCACTGGTTTCAGTGAGAATAATAGGTCCTGTAAGAAGTGGCTGCTTTTCATCGCTCATTATTTAAAAATCAACGCGACGAATTTTATCCTAATTTTTGATCGATTTAAAATTCCCGCACACTATATTTACCGTAAACACTACAGCAAAATTAATTGAATGAAATCGCTTCGCGTCGAGAGAGATTGGAATTTGGGGCAGCAATGCTATTGCTATGCTATGCGAATACGAACGAAAAACATCAATACAATACAAATAAAATAGATGACTTGAGCAGACGAACAAAACGGCGAAACGGAAATTCTCTGACCGCAATCTCTCTCCCTCCTTCTTTCCTTTCAATCAAACTTCATCTGAGAAAACTTCATTTCCATTCCACGCATTCCACCCACTAGTTTTTCGAATTCAAAATTGCTGTCAGTGTCAGTGTCAGACGTCAGCAATGTCAATTGTCACTTATGACCAAGTAGTGGTTTGTGCAATGCCATTGCTCCACTGCACCTGTAGCCACCAGACGTCCGAAGACTCTGGCGTGCCCCTGGAAGAATTTTTAAAAGAGTACAAATCTTGCATAGTGTGCCTTTTGAGATCCTCAGCCGAATCGGCCGCTGCACTGCCTTTATCTGATGTCCCAAACTTGAAGGGTATCAATCAACGCAGGTAGTGTCCCACACCAACCCTTCTCCCCTCAGACCAAGTATACTTCGTCCAAGCTTTTCCGACGGAAAAAGAGTCATGCTGGTTGCTTACCATCGGCATCGTAGCAGACCATTCGGCACAAGAACGGCAGGAACGTTGACGCTGGTAAGGGCCCGGAATTATTAAATATACCATTATCTATATAACTATTTGAGTTAGATTTATTAGTATGAGCCTGCAATGCAACTGCAAGTTTCTTCTACGCTCCTCATGGCTGCGGGTATAGCTCATACGGCCTCTACCTTGCGCTATTCGCCAGTTTCAACTCTAGGAGAAGGATTCTCGTGGATTCAGCTTAGAGGTTCCAATGGTACCTACGCGAAGATCACGGGCGTCCGAGTCATGGGCGATGATAGTGACTACTGTCAAAAACAGCTGACATTGATTACTATGCTTTGCTTGACAAACGAAACGAAATGAAAACAGTAGTGCGACGGGCTCTTGAATTAAATTTACTTGAATTTGTAAAAAAATAATAAAGTGTAGTGTTATGGGTAATGCAGGAAGTAATCAGCCCAAGGAATGGCACAGAGATGCAGCAGCAAAAGTGTCGGATGCAGGTCCATCTTCGCCGATCAAAGACGGAGAGGCATTTACATTCGACAAAAAGTTAGACGATGACCGCATTGGTCGAGATGACGAAAATAACATTGAAGATGGAGCTCCGTATTATACCAAAGCAGTACCTGAAAGCGAAGTGGAATATAGTGGTCCTCGACAAAGGTCAAATACGTTAACTGAGGGCAATAGTAACATTGTAGACGAACTCAAAGTATTGCCAACAGTATTCAAATGGGAAGGTGGAGGCAAGCAGGTTGTGATGCATCCTTCTTTAATATAATTTTAACTAACTCGTCACTTTAGGATTAATAAAACCCTAATCACTTTATAGGTTTTCATAAGTGGAACATTTACTGATTGGAAAACAATTCCAATGGTGAAATCACATGGAGATTTTGTGACTATCATTGACTTACCTGAGGGAGAACACCAGTATAAATATTTCGTTGATGGAGAATGGCGCCACGACCCTACAGTTGTGAGTTGTGTAATGACCTTTTTGTTAAAGAATTTTGTAATATCCTCAGATACCGATTTATTGATTTTAATAGTTCTGACTTGATTTTTGTGTTTACAGAAAGTTATAGACAATGGAATGGGATCTAAGAATAACTTAGTTTCAGTAAAGATGTCTGATTTTGAAGTGTTTCAAGCACTTGCTAAGGACAGCGAAGGAATCCACAGTAGTGCACAAACTGAGTATTCCCAGGTAAATCCTATCCTACTTGTATTATAAAATTGTGTAAGTTTTCACACCATAAAGGGTGAACTGATTTTGATCAAAGATACAGCGATAGATTATGAACGGGATTTACACTTTGCTGTGTTTTTGTCGTGCTTGCATTGTTCATTAATAAATAAACCTAATTTATCATACTTTTTAAGCAAGAAGTGAAATTGAAAAATCTTTCATAACTTTTGTTTGATTCAATTCATTGGTTATTTGCAGGAAATACCACAGTCAAAGCCTTGGGAAAAAGTATCAGGCCCTCCAATATTACCTCCTCATCTGTTACAAGTTATTCTCAATAAGGACACACCACTCTCAGTAAGTTTTCTAATCTTATAGCCAAAACTAGTGGTATGGTGGTGGTAATAATAAAAAATAATTAATTTATATTGTCACAGTTAATTTTTGAGAACAATAAAATCGTTAATTCTTTGTGGAGACACTTTATTATCTTTTTAAACTAGCGAACAAAGAGGCTGGTTAAACAGGAACGAAAAAGCTCTTAATTTTTCACGTCTTGCAACATCTCCAGACTTATTGAGCTATGCTTACTTTCGCGTGGACACTATGTCTAGGCGCTTACATTATTTTGATGTCATTTGAACCTTACTCCATAAACTTGTGTGCAACCTAATAGCACCTGATTTGATTTTGAAATTATCATTTATTTATTCTCCAGTGTGAACCAACATTATTGCCTGAACCAAACCATGTGATGTTGAATCATCTGTACGCACTATCCATAAAAGATGGGGTTATGGTGCTATCAGCAACCCATCGATACAGGAAGAAGTATGTCACCACTCTTCTCTACAAGCCTATATAATTAAAAAAATTACTCATAAAAACTAAATGCTGATTTAAAGGCAACCAATAAAAAAATTGTACAGTGTAGTATTGCCATTTACTAAGAAATTGTCTCCAGTTAAGAGACCAGGCTTCCACTATTATGTTACCAAATGGAAAAACTTGTTTGAACAAAGCAATATATTGTAGGTAATGCTTTGAGCTTGAAAACATGTCAAACTTTCCACTGCATGCATATTGTTTGTAGGAGTTTTGTATTATATAACATTAGTTAGATATGTCCATTTGAAAGTGCCCTTATTTATACTGTAAATATAAGCTAATAACTGGAAACTAATTGAACCCGTATTTTCACTTTGAATCAATGCCTTGACCAATTCGGCCAAGGATCGAGCTGATGCTGTACTGGGCCTCACTGGGGATGAAATTTGTGGGCACTATCAAATTAGTTTAGCGCCAGCAATCAAAATGTACTTTTAAAAAACTTTGTAGAAGAAATTTGTTTTGATTAGAAAAGAGGCAATCTAATAATAATTTATTATAACAGTAGTACAAAGTCATAGTGTGTATTTATATCACTGACTAATTAGGAATAATAATTGATATATGAACAACATTTTTAGTCTCGTGTATAGAGAATTTGGTGTCTTACAATCGGTTTACCTTTCTTAAAACTTGACCATCTACCAATTTTGATAACCATAGAAGTTGATGTTTTTTGTTAAATCAAATTTTCATTATAAAAGTTCAAGTATTATTAACACACATGAGTATCATGGTAGTCGAAGGTCCTCTGTTTAGTATGGAGTTTGTGTATAATGTTATGTTGCAATATCTTCTAATTTAGGTACTGTGATTATGTGATTGTGTTATGTATTATAGTTATATATACATTGGTAGGGATTCTGTACATCATTCTCAATTTAAACTGCGCTAAAATTTAGATAATACTGCACAGAATTGCTACCAGTGTAGGTAATAAATAAAACACCGCTTAAATGGTTTATTTTTTTAATTAAACATTTTGCAAACTTGTTGCATTCAGCACTCTGACCATGAGACATGAGTGTATATTACATATGTTTGCACTGATAAATCATGATATTTGTGATGAGATAACATAATATTCAAATTATTAATGAGTTTACGTTACCTAGTATATAAGTAATACTTGAGAGTAGGTAATGTTCTAGGTAATGTTCTCCATAGAGATGGGTAATATAAAAAATAGCATTTAATGCATAACATAAAACTTAAATACACTTGAGATTCGAAAAGAAAAACAGATACACACCAACTTTTTGTAGTGATGACTGTTGTCACCGAAATCAATTTAATTACCTACCTACATAAAATTATGTACTAAGATATGTTCTAAACATATTGGTACACCAACCTAACTAACTTTTTATTTGGCTTGTAGATTGTATGTGATTATTGTAAATCACATTGAATAGTGTGTAATGTACCGTAATACTAGTTTTCACTATAAATGCATGGCAAAACCAAGTAGCTATTTGCTCATTCTGATGTCCAATAGTGGGATTTTGTCTTTATATTCTACTGCACTAGTAGTCACGTTATTAACAGGATTTTTTAAATACATGGCCACGGCAATACTGACTAGACATATCGATATTATTGTGTGCACAGTAATCAGAATATTAAATAGTATGTAGCATACAACTGCCGTGATTACAAGTTCTAATGCACTAGCATAAGTTTTCAATATAGAGTTCAAATTCTTTAAAAAGAAACTGGTAACAATACCCACTACAGCACTGTTAACAGTGATTAGGATAACAAATACGTCACATAGAGATGCAAAGTCATCAAAAATAGATGTTACCCTAACAGAGTCTCCGTCCAAGGTAAGCATCACACCACGGAAAGCTAACATTATTAAGTTACACAAAACTGAATCGAGGTACATGAAAACATTTTGTAGGAATATATCAACATTTGAACCTTTCGTTTTTAGTAAGTACTCATTGTAGGTACCTGCTAGACATGAGCAAAAGTTTTGAAAGTTGATTGATAAGAAATAGATATTGAATATCTGTGACCAGATATCGGTGTCGCCTGCCGACTGCGTGGCAGCAGCGTCAAAGTTCTTTATTATGCATCCTAATGTTAGTATTCCGAGTGAAACCCACTGAATTGGTGCCAGGTTTTTCTTGAACAAGAACTGAAAAAAAAAAAACATTTACGTATATTAGGTAGGTAGATATTTCAGTAAAAACTAATGATGACAGCATTCAAAAATTCAAGGTCATTTTAATAAACCCCGAAGAAAAAGGTCACTGGCCTGTGTTTTTGGGTTCCGTAGGTTTGTTAAGTTAAGTAAGGTAGCAGTTTGTTAAGGTCACTGTCACACTCTGAAGGTACCAACAGAACCATTATAGAATCACTCTCGAGTCTGTCTGTTACAGCCTATTAGGTGCCCAATCAAGGACGAATAGCGCAAACGTGATTGTGAAGACTAATTCAGGGGGCACACCAGAATTAAAAAAAAAACTTACTACCTGCTTATTTTAGAATAGGTGTCAAAAATATACGAAACTCGAGCATTCCTGCAAAATCTCCGAAACTACCGAGACAAAATTTAAAAAAAAATACGGCTTTTAGGTCTAAGTTATTTACTTTACATGAAAACTTAAACAAAAATCGTAATTCTTTAAATTCCCATGGGAATCGGAAAACTGACTAATAACTGTTCTAGTGGTTACTAAGGTCACAGAATAAATATTAGTTGCTAAGGTGGCCTACTTGTATGGAACCCATCTCCACTAGAGTCCGACTCGCACTTGACCGGTTTTTATAGTTTTTTTATTACTTATAAGAAAAAAGTAATTACTTACCTGAAATAGTAAAGCTGTTATGACCACCCTGAATTGCAGCAAGATGTAATACGAGGTGGGGTCATAGTGTGAGAGGTTTATGAATGCCAAGTTGTTGTAGAAACAGTACAGTAGAGATGGAATGAAGTAATAGTATAGGAGCTTCCGATTCACAAACAATGCTCTGAAGAGGTGTGGCTTATTTCTGAAACAAATTAATTTTCAATATTCTTATATTACAATACCTTAGTGTTGCTAATTGAATACTTAAAAGCTTAATAAGTTAGCCTTAATTTTAACTTAAATTAATTTTGATTTAATATACATTATCATAATCATCAATTTAATATATGAAATAGTTGCGTGACTGATGCAATAACCGACTATCAAAGCACCGCCTAAACCTGGAGACCTGTTATTCGGAGGGTGCATTCCTTTTGGGTTCATTAATTCCTAGGGATGCACTAAGAAAGGAATTTCTGATATTTAACCCCTAAGAGGGTACAGCGGGGTGTTTAATTTTGTATGTAAAAAAAAAACTACGCAGTCGAAGTTGCGGGCATTCAAAAACATAAAATAACCATTATTGTTTTTAAATTATGTTAATCAATTCGATTCATTTGATTTTGTTATGTAGCTAAATATGTTTAGTTAATTAGGTGCCTAAATACTTAATTCTGCTAGAAAAACGCGTCGGAAACACATACCTAACTATAGCTACGTCATTTAATTTAGTACCTATTTACTTAGAGAATTTATGTAGGGAGATGGCATGCTCAACTTCTAGTACTAAATTATTTCTGCCACTTTTTGCGGGAGGCGAGGTAAACACGTACAGCACACATTTACTTACTCACGCACACTCATGCAGAAAGTTGAGGCGTCTCTATAAACGCACACGGAAATAAAAATTGTCACACAAACATAAAACAACACACAAATAAATAATTTCTGTAATTACACATTGGTTAGTTGCACACTAGCGCAAAAACTAGTGATGGGGTGTGAAAGACTGAATGAAATTAAGATTATTCATTGTCTATGGATGTATGTTTATTATGTTTGAATGGGTGAATTGATTCATATTGATTAAGTAATCGCGTAACTAACATATAAAAAAAACATAGTTAAAAATTGATTTTTAGGATTTAAGAGCTCACCGGTAGGACGCGTTCGTCCTTTTGCACGCGAACGAAGTTTGCTTCTATTTTGGCTATTATTTCTTCAAATTTTGTATTCATGGTACACTAATATCTAGACCCGTGGTGCGTTGGTTTCTTATAAAATTATATGGTTTCCAAATCACACGCATCAGGCATGTATGATCTACAAATATTTGTTCGTCTGGGTGTTATGGTACCAGGTACTCGTAGTTCCTGATGGGTACCTACGATACAGGGAATCTTAGTGTGGGATCAAGACTACGTATGTAACTGTTGAGTGTTAAAAAAAACAATATTTTGGCTCCTGCTCGGAATGGATGTAAGGTTGGGTCACGTCATCACGTGGTATTAAGGAGCTCCTCCTCATTGACATGGCCATCAGACAGAAGGTCAGGAGGAGCAAGGGAAACCCCTCGGCGGCTTGTATTGATTATAAGAAGATCTATGATTCGGTGCCACATACATGGATTTAACAATTATAAGCTGGTAATTATATTATAATTATATTACATTTTATATTGTATTTTTTTTAATGAAAATATAAGCTATTGGTTTTAAAACGGATCAATTTATTGAAAATGTATTTTTGTGGATCTGCTTTTTTCATACGAAACGAGATTGGAATATCCGTATACTTTTGCATACCTTCCTAATTTAATATTGTGATTGACGAAATAACCCTAAAACCGGAAAAAAACGGAAATATAAACCTCTAAAATAACCTAACAACCCCTTTAACCCCAAAAACAGCTAATCAAGCCCATTTAACCTATATTTTAGGCTGGTATTGAACGACGTAGGTATTGATATTTTTTTGGAATCAGGTTTTTTTTTTACAACTTTGAGATCGTTTTTTCGGCCTGAAAACTCCCTATCCTGTTAATTTCATAAAAATCGTTGCAGCCTCTTTCGTTCATTCATTCGTTCGTTGTTTTCACATCACTTGTCCCCGTACCAAGAAATTACGTATCGTTATTTCTGTCGTAAGCTTGCAGTAAGAAAATATATTTTACGGTGAAATTAATGGCTTAATTGTGTTGTCAATTACTTAAATGTGATAAGAAACTCCATATTTTCTTAAATTTGATGTTTCCGACCGCCATCTACACGAAACCACATCACAACCAACCATTTTTAGGAGCTCCGTATAGCGACAGGTATGAACGCGAACGATCGTGGCTAAACTAGTTTTTATATACTGACACGAACGACCGTTCATGTACTTCGGCAGAGGGGAAAGCGTATGCTTGCCATCTCCCTACTATAAATTCTCTAAGCCCATGCCCAACCCATGCTCATATCCATTATTGCACATTGATTATAATCTATGTCATAAAACAATCGCCATACCTAATAACCCCATGGATAAGAATGTTTTATGACAAAAACATCTTTTGTTCGGAAACGACGCAGGTTATTATAATCGCAGGAAAATGTTAACAAACGAGCAGGTACTAATGAAAGGAATGAAAGTGTCGGCCTGAGAACAGCCCCCTTATTCGCTATGACCAAACATGACATAACGCGGGCTCGTTACGATATCTGCGTGGAATCATCGCTGAATAGCGTGGGTGACGTCACACGTTATTGACAAGGAATCTCTTAGGTCATAGCGAATAACCCACCTGCCCCCTTATTCGCTATGACCAAACGTGACATAACGCGGGCTCGTTACGATATCTGCGTGGAATCATCGCTAAATAGCATGGGTGACGTCACACGTTATTGACAAGGAATCTCTTAGGTCATAGTGAATAACCACCCTGGACTCCTCCAACTCCTGCGAGTGTCGTAAAAGGCGGCTAAGGAATTACGCCAGCTGGGTGGTTATTCGCCATGACCTAAGAGATTCCTTGGCAATAAAGTGTGACGTCATAACGTGTTCTAAACGCAAACGTGGTTCCTAAACACGTTATTTTGACATTTCGTAACCGCCTCGTCGCGTTTATAAAATCTGTCATTGGCATACAGAATACTATTTATCGATGATTCCACACGGATATTCGTAACGAGCCCGCGTTATGTTACGTTTGGTCATAGCGAGTATGGGATGGGTAGCAACATCTAGAGTACTTAACAACAAACTGCGATCACCAATCCGCCTGCCAACTCTAAATTAATTATTATTCAAAGTCTGTTCGGAAAGAGATGGTTAAAGTGCGCGCAAGATAAGTTTGCGCACGCCTGGAGGCGTATTGACTCTGGCTGTTCAGATTAGAAGTACTGGGCATAGGTACTAGAGTGCGCGCAAGATAAGTCTGCGCGCGACTGGTGGCGTACTTAATGTTGCCACCCTGACTAATCTTTTTTTCCTTCATTTCTCGAACTTTCCATTTTCCGCCGCGCGCAGACGTATCTTGCGCGCACTTTAGTTGTGGCGTCAATCGGGACAAATATAATGAATAGACATTTAAGGTGGCGGGGATGGCCGGACGCTAAATCAACTCGAGAATAGCGCAAAAGTCGGCCTGCATATTGCTGTCCCTGTTTGGCTAACGCAGGCGCGCGCGGGGCACAGCCGAACACTTATTTCTATTCTGTGGCCGTTACCATTCATAATTCGAAGGTGGTATTTATTTTTTATGCAAACTAGCATTTGACAAAAATAATTTCTTGGCATATTTGGCATTTGTCACAAACTTTTACATTTATATATCTAGCAATAAAAACTCCTTGGTACCTAGTTCTGCGAACAGGTAGAACTCGCGAGCACAAACTTTTTTCCAATAATTGTGATCAGGGTGGTTATTCGCTATGACCTATGAGATTTCTTTTCAATAACGTGTGACGTCACTCATACGATTCAGCGATGATTCCACGCAGATATCGTAACGAGCCCGCGTTATGTTACGTTTGGTCAGAGCGAATAAGGGGGCAGGTTGGTGCTTTGATGATCGTTGAGTTTGGCTAAACTTTCCAATAGCGACTGTGAGCTAGGAGGTTCATATTTTTATCACATGTAGACACAAGCCTAAATATGAAATGGCGTACTGCGGAAACAAATAGTTTTAGCATTGTGAGCTATGACAAAAAATCAAAGAAAAATATTTCAAAGTAAACGCTCAACTTTCCTTTAGCGACTGCTAGCTAGGAAGTTCACATTTTTATCACATGTAGGTTCACATAGCACAAGCCTAAATATGAAATGGCCTACTGCGGAAACCAATAGTTTTGGAGCTATTCATTTTTGAAATTAGCTAATAACCGCTTTCCGAACGCCATGTTTTGGTGATATTTTACTTTTTATCAGTGTTCCCATACGATTTTCGGCTTTTGACAATGACAGTGACAGACCAAATGGTATATTTTGCTAAAAATTGGTGGTTTCTCAATTTTCAACTAGTCGTGTTTTTTGCTCTTACGGTCCAGTCGGTTACGTATTCCTTGGACGTCAATGAACTCTGTCATCGTTTGTGTTCTCAGAGTTGAGATTGTTTACGTGCTTACTCCTGTTTTAGAATTCATCGAAGGACTTTCCTTTAGCGACTGGAAGTATAAGGCTTGAGGGGGAGGGGGTCAATGTCAAAAGCCGAAAATCGTATCCGAACACTGACAAATAGTAAAATATCACCAAAATATGGAGATCGGAAACCGGTTTTTAGCACATTTCAACAATGAATAGCTCCAAAACTATTTTTTTCCGCAGTACGCCATTTCATATTCAGGCTTGTGCTATGTGAACCTACATGTGATAAAAATATGAACCTCGTAGGTCACAGTTGCTAAAGGAAAGTTGAGCATTTACTTTGAAATATTTTTCTTTGATTTTTTGTCATAGCTCACAATGCTAAAACTATTGGTTTCCGCAGTACGCCATTTCATATTCAGGCTTGTGCTATGTGAACCTACATGTGATAAAAATATGAACCTCGTAGGTCACAGTTGCTAAAGGAAAGTTGAGCATTTACTTTGAAATATTTTTCTTTGATTTTTTGTCATAGCTCACAATGCTAAAACTATTGGTTTCCGCAGTACGCCATTTCATATTTAGGCTTGTGTTATGTGAAACTTTATGTGATAAAAATATGAACCTCCGAGCTCACAGTCGCTATTGGAAAGTTGAGCCGCTACTATTTCACGCAAAAACTAGGTACTGAATGGTAAACAAAGCACAAGTCGTAGGTATGTTAGTTACCTAGGTTACTTCATTCCAAATTACAAGGGAAATCTAAATAAAATGACAAAAATATTGCAATGTCATATATAACAAATAAATAGGTGAACAAACACAAGAGCAAGCGAAGCGCGGGGTTACACAGTGTACTAGTGTGAGTGCCTGTCGAGTTGTCAAACATCACACAACCGTAGTTCCCCGACCGGCCCTCGGTTCTGACGCGATAGCAATATGGGCGTTCAGAATTTTTTAGAAATTTGTTCAATTTCCGTAATACCAAAAATGATGAATAAAAACTTGTTGTTTTTTTTATATCGTGTTGTTATTCTGTTACTTGACAATATAAGCTATGTTCCTACACATAAAATACGTAACATATCGTTGTTTTTAATACGAAACAAATAAGATGAAAACATGTCGTTTAGGTCGTAAAAATATACAAAAAGTAATTCGCTTACATTTCATTTTAGGTACATATTTTGATAAAAAAAACTATCTGGGAACATAGATAAATACTATCCGAATCCGAATAATAGCATAATATGGTGGAAATATGCTCGAATTACAAATGACGTCGGTATTACGTTTGTATGGGCAGTTCATCCTTCGCTGGGTTCTTAAGTAGGAACATACCTACATACATAAACACACGCCTTTTTCCCCGAAGGGGTAGGCAGAGCCTCAAAGGTCCTCTTTTTACCGTGGGTTGCACAGTCGTAGGAATATTAGACGTGACAAGTGGTGAGTTCATAGCTGCCATAGCTTTCCGAGACTAACTCGGCTAACGCTTTCTTCCAGTAAAAATCCTAAATAAGCCAGCAGGCAGGACAAATCTTATACCAACCAAAATTGCCCAACAAGTCCTAGATTTAAACGCCTTATATATACTAATACGTACATACAAAAGCAATTTTATAAAAATAAAATGCCGTTCAATTTGTCAGCTCTCAACTTATGATAAACACCAACAGGAAGTTTCACCTATTTTTAACTGATAACAGGGATTCTATTGTTGCGTGTTTTACCATAAACAATTAATTTTTAGGTTTCCGTACCCAAAGGGTGGCAAACGGGACCCTATTACTAAGCCTACGCCGACCGTTTGTTTGTATTCTGTCCCAGGGGTATATCTCGGCAGCCGTAAGAGATAGCTAGTTGAAATTTCAATACTAGCTGGCTGTCGCATGAGGGGGTCACCCGCGTTATTCTCCTATGGGCGCTCTCTTAGGAATTTTGAATGCAGGTTTTAATGTATTTGTATAAAACCTACCTACCAAATTTCATCAAAATTGGCCCAGTCATTTTAGCGTGAATGTACGCCTAACAACCAAAACTACTCCTGCAGCATGCTGGTCGCCTGGTTTAAAGGATAATTTCCGGATACCTGGATAATGAGTACTGGGCAATGGTCATCCCCGGTATCACTCCTTTAAGGATTGTTTTATTTTTTATTTATAGTTATATATATATATATATATATATAGACCAATCCAAGTGTACAAGCTGTGTACCAAACTTCATCGAAATTGGTTCAGCCATTACATACATACATTATATACATTCTTGCATAGGTAATATTAGTGAGATGACATAATATAACACCCAACATTCACGTACGCAGTCCCTGATTCCACACTAGGATTCCCTGTGTCGTGGGCATTGTAGACTTGTTGGTTATATTTAATCAACTACTAGAATTCTAAACATTGATAAAGTTCATTAGCCGTTTTTGTACTTAAGTATAAAATTATCTGAAAAATACACAAATACTTCTCATACAACCTGATTTGACCTCTATTCTTTTTCGTTTAGAGTTAGTCATGGAATTTGAGTTGCAAAGTAAATAGGTGGAACCAATTGGGTGACCTTGTTGTAGTTATGTTTTGAAATGTAAGCAGCTAAGTAAATAAGTTGAACCAATTGGATGACATTGATGTACAACTATTTATGGCACTATGCATATGTAATGAACCTCACCTACCTACTGGTGATACTTAAACTATGTGATCTGTCAAGATGATTTGTTAACAATAACTCTAGTTACAACCAATGTAACTAGACTGCCTTAACGATAGCTGTTTGGCTGGGCAACAGATTTTCTAGGAACTATTTATACTGGGAGGTTGTGTTATATTGGAAAAACTGCAAAGGACACTTACTCTGTTCGTCTGTATGTGTATAAAGCTGCAGATATAACAAGCTTGAGCAGTTCAGATAAGAACACAACCAGTGTGGTATTGTAATCATATTCTCCGCTTTCAGATTTCGATGCAGTGACAAACACACCTGCAAGCATGAATAAATATGATAAGGCTTAGTTTATTAAGTATTGTAAAATATCTAATCTCTAGACTCTTACTAGAAGTAAGTACTTTTCGAGAAAAAATATGACTACAACTAAGGAAGAATAATGTTAGGATACAACAAAAAGTTATAAGAAAAAAAAGGAACATAAAACAAATTTAGGGAATAGTTTAACGAAATACATGTTATCTAAAACTAAATAGGTGATAACTTACCCTGGAAAACAAACAGAATTATGTACAAAGCAAAAACAATGAAGGCTTCTTTGTTGGGGAATAAATTTTTCATTTTGATTCGTTTCTACTTCTGAGTTTAAATCTAATTAATAGGTATAATACATTTTCAGCAGTTCATTTTAGCTTTGCTATCCGCTGGTCTGCACCCCGTTAATGGTTATCTTAATTTTTATTACGCCAGGCGTAGTCACTGCACCGACCGGTCTATTACTATTTTGTGTTGTGTCCAGGGTTGGATTTAGGTATGTTGAAAAAGATAGCACAAAAAATCTAAAAGTATAGTAGGTATTTGTAATAAAATTATAGTACGCTTCATTATTTTTACATTTGCAGGCATAAAATCAAAATAGTCAATAGTAGTCACTAAAATGAATACCAGTTTATGCAAAAGGAGATGTTTCATCCTGGGCCTGCTCCAAGTACACTACACAGAAAGATATAAAAAACAGGGGATTTTCATAAAAATATAATTATATTAATTTGAAGCATAATACAGCGGTACAAAAATGTTTATGTATGAGTTTTTTAATATGGTCACCCAATTTTTACAGCAGCCATGACAGTCGGGTGACTTTGACAACTGACGGTTTTGTTGAGTGTCTTTGACGCTCAACAAAACCGGTTCCTTGTGTGATTTCCTTGTGTGTGATTGCTCTCTTTGGCGAAGATAATCTTGAATGTACACTAACACGAAGCAATATTATGGAAAATAAACAATAACAAATGGTTTCTATATTGCTTAGCTATATTTATATATACTGTACATAGTGCAGGCCCAAGCTCCATACATTCATGAAACATCTCTTTTACTCCCCGGTAGGGCAAAAAGGGTAGTCCATGTAAATAGTTCATCGATGACTATTATTTATAATCTTTGGTAATAATTAGCATAAAGCCCACATAGCAGTAAAAGTAAGTAGCGTAGTTATTTGATGTGCAATAAAGTATAAATAAATAATTGTCAATTTTATTGACAAGTATGTATGGTACCTCCTGTCGACGTCTTTTCTAATTTTACCTATGTTCATTGCCTTCGGTAGGATATTTTATATATAAAGTTCTTGTTACTCGATATATTTTCAGTGTCGAGTAGTATTACTCATACAGCGCACGGGTAAAAACTGGCTTGCTAGCGGGGTGTGCGCGTCACTACAAATAGTGCATAGGGCAAACCAGTGACCCACAAGTGTAACTATCAACTCTGTATTGTTCGACAGCCTGGTAACCCGTGAATGATTTTTATTTTGATGTGAAGTAATGAAATTATAGTATTTTTTTGTACTATACTACAATTTTTTATGTACTATGTGTCGTGAAATGTTCACGAGACTGCTTGTTATATTGAGTGAAGACTCTTTTGATTTTTGAACTTATAAACTTTTTAAATTATGAATTAAATTGAAATCTGCGTTCTACTTATCAACTGTTTTTTCTTGATGTCAGACAGAATAAAATTATCGTTCGTGAAAGACAGTTTGGTTTGGAAGTAAAATATTTCAGTAATTTATGATATCAGCGAAAGTAGAAAGTTTATGGACCTTAGTCCAAGGCATGGAAAGAACAACATAGAAAGGAGCCTCCCATGTCGCTTGACAAAGGTAGAGTACCTTATGTCGGCGAAGGGAGGAACGAGCCTTTATGCACGGCATATCTTCTGGAGTAAACTGAAGCTAAGTGATTCACATGATTAGATCTATAGTCTCACGTAGATAACTAGCGACTCAGTCGATGTAGAGTTTATAACTCGTAAGATTCAGTTCACACTTCCGCTTGCTTAGCACTTAGTATTTGTTTGTTAGTTCGTCGTGGCCCTTTTAACACCCCTGGGACCTATTGAAGGTCGCTAGAGTAAACACCCCTGGGACCTATTGAAGGTCGCTAGAGTAAACACCCCTGGGACCTATTGAAGGTCGCTAGAGTAAACACCCCTGGGACCTGTCCAAGGTCGCTAGAGTATGAAAGCCTAGGGCGCTTGCGTGCCACTAGGTTACTATGTATTTGCTGGTAGTGTAGAGACTACTAAGATCTGGATCACTTAGAGCTTACGTGTAAGTCAACTTCTTTTATCAATACAGACAGGACAAGAATGACGTAACAAGTGAATGCGAAATACGACATCATCCTGCTACCTGTTAGAGAACGAGACAACGTGCTGAGCCACATCGGTGCTGACTTCCATAAGGTCGCAATGGGAGCCGCTGCTTTCATATGTCACGGGCTGATTTAAGGTACCGAATGTAGTTTCCTTTTGTTTCGCCAAAACACATTCGCAATACCTCATGACAGTCAATACGTCAAATAACACATAGTAGTAATCGCGGATTAGGACTGTATTAGGGGAGGTGTTCGCGACATGGTGGAGATGCAGGGATATAAAAATGATTTTCTTTTGCACGGTAAAATTATTTTTATTTAGATACAGTATAATAGAAATTTAGTAACCCAACTTTCAGCAGGTTTTGGTGAAATATGTTGGAAACTGTATTCGTCCTTTACACCCGGGAGGTAGCGACATCCTTTGCGAATCAGGAAGTAGCAGTAAGAATTGTTTGAACTTTGAATATTGAATTTGAACATTGAATTTGAAATTGAAATTTGAACTTTGAATTTGAAATTGAATTTGAACATTGAATTTTTTATTGAATAATTATTAACGACGATCTATTCTGCAATTATGACGATTTATTGAAATATTATGAGCAAGTTATTTCGTGTTATGGTAAAATTGGTCTGACATTGTGAATAAAACAACTAAAACAAATTATCTACATCATCGAGGTTATTCAAAATAAAATTCAAAATTATAAACTACAATAAAACAAATAAACAAAACCAATCAATTTTATTTAATTTAAAAATAAATACTTAAAAAAAAAAAAATATATTTCAAAATAAATAAATTTAAAATACAGAACCCTAAAAATTCAAAATAAAATTTTCAAAATGAGATTTCGAATTTGAATTTGAATTCTGTCATTTCAAATTTTTGTGATGAGTTTGATGTCAGTTGTTGTTTGGCAATTGTCGTGGCAACAATAAAATATTTTCTTTTCGTCAATTGAAATAAAAGTGAGCTGTTCGTTTGCCGAAATAAAGAGATGGACGAAGTGTTAATGAAACGATTGAGCATGATTGCCGATCAGATGCTATTAAATACAACAAATTGTGTGAAGATGATAGAAAATTTTTCAAATGAAAATTTTGAAGATATTAAAGTACATGCTGCTAAATTAGATAAAATTATAGCAAGATTCAATACGGAATTACAAAATTATTTCTCAGTATCGTCATTTCAACACGCTGATGATATATCAAATTTTACAACAATACAGTTGTCTGCTGAGGAGACATTGGCAGAGGTGACCGAAAGAATTAACCATAGAAACGAAGTGAATACTAACATTTCAGTTAAATCAGTATCGACAAGCAACATTACAAGCAAGTTACCTAAACTTCAATTACCAGAATTTTCTGGAAATATTCTAGAATGGCACTCTTTTTTTGATCAATTTCAATCAAATATTGGAAACAACGATTTATGTGATGTTGATAAATTGATGTACTTAAAAGCATCATTAAAGGGAGAAGCTAGAAATGCAATCGAAGGTTTAAATACAACAAATAAAAATTATGATATTGCAATTTTAACATTAAAAGAAAGATATGGAAAGGAATCGTTAATCATAGATGCACATTACAACGCTTTATATAATATCAAACCAGCAAAATTATTTACGGAGTGTAGACGAACATTTGATGAAATTCAAAAACATCTTCGCATATTGAAGTCACTAGGACAAGACGTGAATCACGATCATCTTAGATTCATAATAATCGATAAATTTCCGTCAGAAATTATATATGAAATGAAGCTAAGAAATAAAGAAGGAAACATTGACGAGATGAGGAATCAGTTAGAAATTATAATTGGAGCGAGAGAAGAAGCGATTAAAATTGAAACGAGAAAAGAAATAATGAATGGATATACAGTGGAATGTCTACATGTCAGAGATAGTCGTGAAAACAATAGAAATAATCAAAATAAAAATAATAATTTCCAAAAGAGACGATATAATGACAGCAACACGTATGAAAGGAGAGACGAAGAAATTAAAAGGAGAAGGTTCGAGAAATGTATAATTTGTGAGGGCAAACATGAGAGTTTTAAATGTCCTAAAGATTATCAAGAAAAGAGAATTATCATGAGAATAAAGAAACTTTGTTTTTACTGTCTTGAATCTGGACATATGAAACGAAATTGTCCAAACAAAAGAAGGTAAATTAAAGAAAATTATTATTAAACTTGTGAAGAGAGAAAATAATAAGCTTTTTTCTTTCTTTGGGAGGGTCTCTCTCTCAAGAGATTCTCGCTCAATTATTTCAAAAAATTTACAAATTGCGATAACGAATTTAAAGTCATGTTCACAAATTGATATCACAAGTTGGAGATTCAGTTTTTACTAGTTCAATTGCACACTTATACCCATTGGAAATGGAAACAATAAGCCCACCAAGGACTGTTAGGATATCAGAAAGTACACCTGTTAAACCTCAAGACACTCTTCTCCGAGAGAATCAGTACTATACAGCAAAGTCAAGAAAATCATCCTCGATTTTAGGAAGACATATGGATTGTCAAACCAGCGGAGTGATAGAGCCGGTTGAGAATATGAACAGAAAGGGTGTCGAGGTCGCAGTTGAAGAGGGAATTCAGAATAGCGGATGTCAGAGGCGGGCTGTCATTAGGACTCTAGCTGAAATCAAAAGTGAATGCACATCTTAGTCGTTCTTCTTTTTAGTTTTTGTGGGGAGTGTCGTGAAATGTTCACGAGACTGCTTGTTATATTGAGTGAAGACTCTTTTGATTTTTGAACTTATAAACTTTTTAAATTATGAATTAAATTGAAATCTGCGTTCTACTTATCAACTGTTTTTTCTTGATGTCAGACAGAATAAAATTATCGTTCGTGAAAGACAGTTTGGTTTGGAAGTAAAATATTTCAGTAATTTATGATATCAGCGAAAGTAGAAAGTTTATGGACCTTAGTCCAAGGCATGGAAAGAACAACATAGAAAGGAGCCTCCCATGTCGCTTGACAAAGGTAGAGTACCTTATGTCGGCGAAGGGAGGAACGAGCCTTTATGCACGGCATATCTTCTGGAGTAAACTGAAGCTAAGTGATTCACATGATTAGATCTATAGTCTCACTAGCGACTCAGTCGATGTAGAGTTTATAACTCGTAAGATTCAGTTCACACTTCCGCTTGCTTAGCACTTAGTATTTGTTTGTTAGTTCGTCGTGGCCCTTTTAACACCCCTGGGACCTATTGAAGGTCGCTAGAGTAAACACCCCTGGGACCTATTGAAGGTCGCTAGAGTAAACACCCCTGGGACCTATTGAAGGTCGCTAGAGTAAACACCCCTGGGACCTGTCCAAGGTCGCTAGAGTATGAAAGCCTAGGGCGCTTGCGTGCCACTAGGTTACTATGTATTTGCTGGTAGTGTAGAGACTACTAAGATCTGGATCACTTAGAGCTTACGTGTAAGTCAACTTCTTTTATCAATACAGACAGGACAAGAATGACGTAACAAGTGAATGCGAAATACGACATCATCCTGCTACCTGTTAGAGAACGAGACAACGTGCTGAGCCACATCGGTGCTGACTTCCATAAGGTCGCAATGGGAGCCGCTGCTTTCATATGTCACGGGCTGATTTAAGGTACCGAATGTAGTTTCCTTTTGTTTCGCCAAAACACATTCGCAATACCTCATGACAGTCAATACGTCAAATAACACATAGTAGTAATCGCGGATTAGGACTGTATTAGGGGAGGTGTTCGCGACACTATGGTCGTTTATAGTATAAATACTATAATTATAGTACAAAATCCAACCCTGCCCACAAAGAAAATATTAACTACTCTAGGGAGTATATTTATTTATGTATATTTATTTATGTGGTTTGTGTGTTTTTTGTCTTTACGACCTTTCGGGCAGCTTAAAGTCATAAGATCATACCGCCTTGTCTTCGCGCCGACCAACCGACGACGTGGGTCACTTTCTGAACCTCAGGTAAGAATGTTCGTCTTTCTGACTTTCTCATATCTGTCAGACTGTCAGTGTCATTGTGTTGTAAATAAAATTAAATGTCATTGAATTCATGAATTGAATCAATCGATTGATAGAATATTTACTCATGATTTCCTTACAAATTCTATTTTGAAAGCTGTGATTTACTACACGGATACATTATTTAGGTACCTACTACATTGTTCTTTAGACGAATCTTGAGAAAATCAAGTTGGGGAACATGGTACTATACGTTATGAACTTACGATGTGTTTAATTTCATGTTTGGTTTTCAGCTAGTTCTGTCCACTACTAAATACTCAAAAAGTCTAATCAAAGAGTAAATCACCCAATTATCGATGGCTGGTGAAGAAGACGACAGTACTTGGTAAGTAACGACTACATTTATAATGAGTCATCAACACCTGAAAATGCTGTTGGCAGATTTATAGATAGTGAATGATAAGAAGCACAAATTTGGTAGGTACAGCTGATGGATAAAATAACACTATTGTTCACTAGGAATAAATAGCAGGATTTATTCAAATTAGCAGTCAAATTGCTGGCTTTTTCGCTGAAAGTGAGTTCTTCCAGGCACCTTTATAGGTCATGTTTCTCGGGTAGTAATTAGCAGGCTAGTTGTTTACGTATAATTTGCTGCTTACATGACATGCCTATTGTGAACACAATCTTGGTGTAGTATCAGCTTATGACATTGGAAAAATCCTACTAATATTATAAACGTGAAAGTTTGTAAGTATGGATGGATGGATGGATGGATGTTTGTTACTCTTTCACGTAAAAACTACTGAATGGATTTTAATGAAACTTTACAATAATATAGCTTATACATCAGAATAACACATAGGCTACAATTTATAAAGATATTGTGTGGATTGTCCATAATATGACAATAAGTGTCAAGTAAGTAGGAAAAAATCAATCATCTGCGAGCTATTCTGCCGTGCGCTGCCAAACCTGCTAGAGTTTCACATATGTAATGTATGATGGAAATGTTTATCTTAAATAGTCCTACAAAAAAGCCCGCCACAGTATATATATAGTTTATATTCTTTTCTACGCCACGCTAATATAAGCTACTCGAAATACTAATCCTGCGCAGACGAAGTTGCGGGCACCCGCTAGTAATATAATAATTATAACTATAGTTTTAATAAAACACTGTTAAAGAACTCGCTTTACCGCATTCGAACTCTATGGATGGTCCATTATGCGTGATAATAAAACACTGAAAACAAGATATTGTAATGACATTCAAGTTAATATAATAATATGATACTTAAGGTATTTTCAGATTTAATTGGCTCCACACTAGGCTCGCGGCCTGTATTGTGGGAAGCAATAACGATTTAAAGACAAAATCAATAAAACCGGTTCTGGTAAAACATATTTCAATAATAATTCACAAATAATGTAAATTTTTAAGTGAATCATTATTGAGCTACGGTTTCGATTCCCGCTGCGGGACAAATGTTTGTATGATTTGCAAATATTTGTTCCAGATCTGGGTTTATGGTACCATGGTACTCGTAATTCCTGATACCATCGAAACAGGGAATCATAGTGTGGGATCAGGCCTACATGTGTGTCTGTTGTTATGTTATGGGTGCTAAGAACTAAGCTATAAAATATTTAATTAAATTCTTGATCATTCTTAAACTCTATAAAAGAAATGCTTGCAAACCTTAGTAGTAAGAAGGATCATTAAAAAAAAAAAATGGTGTATTCTATGTTTGCCCGATTCTTCTTGACGACTTCTGTGGCGTGGTGGCGAGCAACTGGCTGAGACACAAGAGGTGAGGGTTCAATTCCCGCTGCTGGACAAATATTTGCATAATCTGCAAATATTATCGAGTATATTTGTGGGCCGCGGTGTTGTGGTACCATGGTACCCGTGGTTCCTGATCTATGACACAGGGGATCCTATTGTGGGATCATGACTATGTATATGACTGTTGGGTATTAAGTTACGTATGTTATACTTGTATGATTTATCTATGATAAACTATGTTAATTCCCGAAATCCCCTTAAAGGGGATTTCTAAATGGGTATAAATAACCCAAACTTTCTTGGTTTGGTCAAGTGTAAATTCACCTAGTTTATAGAAAAATTCTTATTGATCTTTGCGATTTCAAAACACTTGATTCTATTGTATAAAAGTCAATACTTTTAAACAATAAATGTAGCTATAGCGATAGAGTTTTTAATTGATATAGTATCACTATTTATTTTCCAGGTTGATTGAGTTGGAGTCAGCTCTACTGGATGGCTGCACAGCACATGAAATCAACACTCTCACCAAGGGGAAGAAAATTCCTGGCAGTCTACGCCCTGATGTTTGGCTCCTATGTCTCAATTGCCAAGACGCAAGTAACCAGCTGCTCTCATTTGACGAAATATTCGATTTGACCAATCAAAACGATCTCAGGAATGATGTAAAAAAGTTTGTCAAAAAACTAGGCAACGACGATGATGATAAACTATCTGTTTTATCTGATATAGAGTCCATAATTACGTTTTATTGCAAATCAAAATCTATCGCCTACACATCCAGTAATGGTTGGATTGAACTATTACTGCCATTACTGAGTTTGAAACTACCAAGAGCAGAGACTTACAATTTGTTTGAAAGAATTATCAAACTGTACATTCCCAACGGCTGTGTAAAAAATGGTGTACCATTCCATATTTTGCGATTGGTGTTGCAATACCATGACCCAGAACTCTGTTCTTTCTTGGACACTAAAAGAATAACCCCTGAACAGTATTGCTTGCCGTGGCTCCGGTCCCTTTTTGCGGGAACATGCAATTTGGAAGTGGTACTGTTTATGTGGGATCTATATTTCCAGAGGTCTGATCCTTTCTTCATATTTTTTCTTTGCTTGATAATGATTATCAATGCTAGAGAACAACTGCTGCAAATGAAGAATGATGATAAGACTGCTATAATTGAAACTCTTATAAGCATGCCGACCGACCTTGAAGCTAATGACGTGTCCGATTTCTGTTCATTGGCCCATTATTACTCCTTAAAAACCCCACAGTCGTTCCGAGAGGATGTTTTAGAAGTGCTGTTTTCTGAGAATTTGGAGATTAATTCGAAGCTGTACTCTCAAGCTTTGTGCCTTCCCGTGGCTGTCCATGAGCTTATAGAGAGTGCTACAGTAGATGCAAATGTAGACAACGTCAAATTCTTCCTAGTCGATTGCCGGCCCTCTGAGCAGTATAACGCTGGTCACCTATCCACAGCATTTCACCTGGACTGCAACTTAATGTTGCAAGAGCCGTCAGCTTTTAAGACGGCTGTGCAAGGACTGCTGAATGCTCAAAGACAGGCGTTGGCAGCTGGTTCTTTGGCAGCCGGTGAACATCTGTGCTTTGTTGGCTCAGGCAGGACTGAGGAAGACAGTTATGCTCATATGGTTGTTGCATCATTCCTGAAGAGAAACATTAAGCATGTGTCTATGCTCGATGGAGGCTTCGTTGCTATCCATGACTATTTTGGTCCTCATATGACAGATTGCCTTGAAGAGCACAACCCGTCGACGTGTTTAGTTTGCGCACCCAACAATAACAATGACGGTGTCGAATTGCGTCAGACCAAAGTAAAAGAGAACTTGCCAGCAAAACAGTTATTCAGTAAGTTATCCTCAGCAATGAAAGCAAAGAGCCAAGAGGTTAAAGGGAAGCTAATTGAGTATATCGTGAACCCCAATTCTAATTCAAACACTGGAGAGTGGCATGTCTCAGCGGGAGATAGGAAAGAGCAAAGGTACCGAAATGTTCCCCCAGTTTTTAGTATCAATGATGAAGACGACGATTCAAGAACAGACTGCCTCAGAAAGGATTACTCAGAATCAGATTCGTTGGAAGAAATCGTCGATATTAATTCCTTCTTGAAAGAATACAATGTTGTCGACAGCTTCCAATGTCAAGAGGTGCTACTGAATGGGTACATGCACGATTCCTATTTAGTAGTCACCGAAACGCATTTGATAATACTACGAGACATTCCAAATAAGCGAGGCGCGGCAAAAGTTATGTCCAGAAGACCACTGTCAACGATTGTCAAAATTACAGCCAAAAAACGCCATCCAGAACTTATCACGTTCAAATATGGAGTGCCGGATGGGGATAATCTTCTCATAAAGGATATGGACCGATTTCTAATACCTAATGCTTCCGTAGCGACCAAAGTAGTTTCGAATCAGATTGTCCATCAACTAGATAGTAAATAAAGCAGTCCTTCTAAGGAAAACTTTGAAAATATATTTGAGAATTTTAAATTTCATATAACCTTATTTACATATTCATTTGCACACAAACTCTGTTTAACCAACGTTGCATAGCCGTGTTATCGGTCAGAGTGTATGCTATGTAGGACCTTCAATTTACAAAGGTAGATTGTTGAATCATCCATGTTTACTGCGTTTATTATAGCACGGAGGCTAAAATGTAGTGATAAGCAGCACTAAAGTTAGTTACGCTTTAGTTATTTTTGCTTTTTACTTCGATCGTAACTCTTCCTCATCAACGAATTTGTTTTATATTTAAGTGGTTTAGTTGTTACCACATAAAATTACTTTTACTTTAACACTAGTCTTTGTGAGTATTGTTTGCTGGTAGATATTTAAATTTATGTATACGTTGGTATATTTATTTATTTTAATCATTT